>LR990116.1:18067500-20467500 GCA_905147225.2 Euproctis similis | reverse complement strand
TGCTAGAAGCAGCAAGTGACCAGAAAGCCAGAGCGAAGTTGATATTGACCGTCGACCCATCCCTTTATGTCCACATTAAAGGCGAAACGACAGTACGAGCTACATGGAATAAGCTAAAGTCTTTGTTCGACGACTCCGGTTTCACACGCAAGATTAGCTTACTACGGAATTTAATCTCTATACGCTTAGAAACAAGTGAATCTATGACAGCGTACGTGACACAGTTAGTGGAAACGGCACAGAAATTAAAAGGCACTGGATTCGAGATAAACGATGAGTGGATCGGTTCTTTACTACTAGCGGGTCTTCCAGAGAAGTTTAGCCCAATGATCATGGCCATTGAGCACTCAGGAATGAGTATAAGTGCAGATGCTATAAAAACGAAATTATTAGATATGAGTTCAGATTTTGATGCCAACAGTGATAATGCATTTTTCGTTAGAAATTCACATAAACGAAATGGGGGTAGCAGTAAAACATTAACTAGAAATTTTAACAGCAGCGCGGGTAACGGAACGCAACCTAAGTTAGCTGCCGTCAGTGGAAACATCAAAGCAAAGTTAATTCGCTGCTACAAATGCAAAAAAGTTGGGCATTACAAAAATCAGTGTCCGGAAGAAAAAAAATCGAAGATTAATGCATTTAGTGCAATATTTTTGACTGGTGAATTCAGTCAGAACGATTTCTACATTGATTCCGGTGCAAGTACTCATTTAGTTTCAAACAAAAACATGTTATCAAATATTTCGAATCAACCGAAAAGTAAGCAGATTATTGTCGCAAATCAACAAACAGTAGACGTTGTATGCACAGGAGACTTACAGATTACGACTTCAGTTGGAAATGAGCAGTTTGAAGTGCATGTAAGCAATGCTTTGTGCGTACCCAACCTCACCACAAACTTACTATCAGTGAGTAGAATCATCGCAAGCGGAAACCGAGTGGAGTTCAATAAACAAGGATGCTTTATTTATAACTCGGATGATACCTGCATTGGTGAAGCGAAGTTGGAAAACGAGGTGTATAAATTGCATACTGTGAAATCTCCGCAGTTGATTGCAGCGTCAGCCGTTACGTCAAGTTTAACCTGGCACAGAAGGTTAGGGCATCTAAATGCAAATGACTTGACTAAAATGAAGAACGGAGTAGTTGAAGGTGTGTCATTCCAAGATAATAACGGCAATATAAAGAAATCCAGTTGTACTGTGTGCTGCGAAGGAAAGCAGACGAGGTTACCATTCCCTCAGAGTACAAGCAGAAGTCAGGAAGTGCTAGAACTAGTTCACACAGATCTGTGCGGGCCGATGAAAAATAAATCACTTGGAAATGCTCGATATTTCCTTATCTTTATTGACGATTATAGCAGGATGTGTTTTGTGTACTTTCTCCAATCTAAACACCAAACATTGCAGTATTTTAAGGAGTTTCAGAAATTAGTAGAAAACCAGCAGTCAACGAGAATAAAATCATTACGGTCTGATAATGGGGGTGAGTTCTGTTCGTTGGAAATGGAAACATACCTTAAGCGATGTGGTATAGTGCACCAGAAAACTGCAGCATATACTCCTGAGCAAAACGGCTTATCCGAGAGATATAATCGATCAATAGTAGAGAAAGCAAGGTGTCTTCTATTCGATGCAAAATTAGAATTAAAATTTTGGGCAGAGGCAGTAAATACTGCAGTTTATATGAAAAATAGGTCACCAGCAGCAGGACTAGGTAGAGATACTACCCCCTATGAAATGTGGACGGGCAGAAAGCCAAACATTGGGCATCTAAGGATCTTTGGCAGTCTAGTGATGGTTCACATTCCCAAGCAAAAGCGTAGAAAATGGGACAAAAAGGCTACCAGAATGTTACTAGTTGGTTATTCAGAAAATACCAAAGGATATCGCTTGTTTGATCCAGATTCTCAGAATATTGTTGTTGCTAGAGATGTAGTGATCATGGAAGATATTCATGAAAATTCTGCAGCAATTTTGGTAGAGGAAAAACAGCAACCAGAACGTGTAACGGTGAGTCAGATAGTGGAAGATAGTGAACCAAGTAGCTCAGACCACTCTGTGCAACAAGATGATGTAAATGATGTGACATATGTTCCAAGCGAATTATCAAGTGAAGAGGATAGCTTCTACGAGACAGATAATGCAGATGATGTGACACAGCAAGCTTTGGAGGTACCAAAGCGTGTCAGGCGTCGTCCGGACTACTACGGATTCTCAAATATGTGTGTTGAGAATGTGATGGGTGATGAAATTTCACTCTCTGATGCGGTAAATGGACCAGAAAAACTGCAGTGGCAATGTGCAATGGAAGAGGAGATAAAATCTTTCATAGACAATGACACTTGGGAGCTAGTGAATAGGCCGCAAGAAGGCACAGTAGTGAAAAATAAGTGGGTATTCAAGAGAAAGCTCAATAGTGATGGTGAAGTGCGTCATAGGGCAAGACTAGTTGCCAAAGGCTTTACACAAAAGAAGGGTCTAGACTTTAATGAGACATTCAGTCCAGTTTTAAGGTATTCCACTCTAAGACTATTGTTAGCATTAAGTGTAAAATTAAATCTGAATATGAATCATCTAGATGTACCCACTGCATTTCTAAATGGTTTTATAAAAGAAAATGTGTATATGGAAATACCTGAATGTTCATCTTTTGTAAATTGTGATAATAAAGTTTTAAAATTAAAAAGGGCAATTTATGGTCTTAAACAATCTGCTAGGGCATGGTACACCCGAGTAGAAGAATGTTTATTAGATTTGGGTTATGAGAAATCTCAATATGAACCTTGCTTATTCATAAAATGTCATGATAATGTAAAAGTATATGTTGCATTATTTGTAGACGATTTTTTTGTATTTTATAACTGTAAAAACACTTATGAACAGTTGAAGACTGAACTTATTAATAAATTTAAAATAAAAGATCTAGGTCAGATCAAACAGTGTCTAGGAATGAGAGTAAATGTTCAGAAAGACTGTATTACTGTTGACCAGGAACATTTTGTAAATCATATTTTAAACAAGTTTAACATGTTCGATTGTCATGGTTCAGAAACCCCCATGGAAGTAAATTTAAAACTAGAAAAAGGTGACAAAAATTATTGTGATAAGAAGTATCCCTATCAACAATTAATAGGTAGTCTCATGTATCTATCTGTACTGACAAGACCTGATATAGCTTATAGTGTTAGTTTCCTCAGTCAGTATAATAATTGTCACAATGAAACTCATTGGAAACATTTAAAAAGATTATTGAAATACTTGCAGAAAACTAAAAGCTATGGTCTATTGTATAAGAAAGATAATTGTAACATGCATGGATTTGTTGATGCTGACTGGGCATCATGCACCTTGGATAGGAGATCATATACTGGGTTTTGCTTCATGATGTCAGGGTGTGTAATATCCTATGAGTCAAGGAAACAAAGAACTGTAGCTTTATCTAGTGCAGAAAGTGAATATATGGCTCTCAGTGAAGCGTGTAAAGAGGCAATATATTTGCAGAATATATATAATGATTTGTTGAAATCATGTGACAGTATACCGATATGTTTGTATTGTGATAGTCAAAGTTCACTAAAGTTAGCAGCTAATCCTTTGTTCCACAAAAGAACAAAACATATTGATGTACGACATCATTTTGTCAGAGAGTGTGTATCTAATAATAAAGTTAAATTAGAATATGTGTCAACTTTAGATATGCCGGCTGATCTACTGACAAAAAGTCTTTGTGTCAATAAACATTATAAATTTTTAAAATCAATGGGTTTATCAAAGATTATAAATTAATGTTTTTGATAGCTCAGTCTACGTTGTAAAGTAAGAATATTGTAGTAATTGTAACTATTTGATTATTTTGTTAGGAGAGGATGTTGAAATGGGTAACAAAATAATAATGTATGCTACTAGCGCCACCTAGTATGAACTATGAATATTGATATTAATAAAATCTCTCTGCTCCGAACTACAGGTAGTTTCATTACTTTAAACAAAATATTTTCATTAAAATAGGGTAAACAGTAAGATTTGCACACTGGCCACATAAAGTTATATTTTTTTAGTTTTTTTGCTGCCTGACTGCTATTTATGGTACGCCTTAATTTGTCATAGCAACCTATGCAACGCTTACAATGTCAGAGGGTCGTATTGTTGTAATCCTGTTTAACACTTTTTTATATTTTAATTGTTTAATTTCTTACGATTCACGTAATGAGTGTGAATCAAATAATATAAGTTTATTTTTGCAACTTTTACGACTTGGTGGATCTATAGTACGAAAATAACTACTTTATCGGTACTAAGAAATGTGTAAATAGAAAAATAATAAAATAGAAAAATAAGTAAATACGCGAGCGCACCCGCGGGCAAGTGGTTCTTTATCGTGGCTTGTCCGAACACTAAGCTAAAATGCGCTGCGCCTGCGACGCCCGCACCTCGCTCTGTGCGTCTATGAGGCCTGCCACTTTTGAGGCAGATTAGACCTACCTTCGCACTAAGCGGTATTAGTTATTTTCAGTGCGTTTGAGGCCTGTTTAATCTCATATTGTACTAACTACGCCATCAGGCTAAGCTTCGTGAGAGAATCAAATATATATATTTGTCTCTGTTATACTCGTAGAAATTTTAACGTAACTATCTCTCGCACAGAGTGAAAGAAAGCGATTTTGTCTGCCGCACCAGCGAAAAGTCACGCATGTACCAATTCGACCTCATAACGCAGTAAACGTGTTAATCAAGAAGTCGCTGGTTCGAATCCGGGCTCACACCAATTACTATTCGAATTTAATTTTGAAAGTTGTTTTTTTACGTGTGATATACATCGATGACTCAAAACTTTGTGGCCGGTATGGCAATAGGTTCACTACCTATTCCATTTGGATGTAAACATAACGGAAAATCGAGGCGTAACAACCACTGCCCTGCTAATACGGGTGTAGGCAGTAGTTGTTATGTAAAAAGGCGTGAAGTTAAGTCATGTATAATTATAATAATCTTTACAGAAATGCAAGCGATAAGTAAAATATTTTTACTATGAGCCCGTGATCAGTGTGGAAGTATCTACGTGATAAATAGATGTCCAATTACTTCTTCAGTGCGGTGCGTGAGCACGGTGTATGTGCGACCCTGGTCACGTTGGAGCTGCGCGAAGGTTCGTGGGGTGCAGCACCTCGCGGTAACGGCATGATTGTCGACTGGCCCGGAGACAACGCGACCTTGAAGCACGGAGATCGGTGAGTAACTACTCTGACTATAATCCGAAAAAATGTAATTTATTCGTACAATTTATTTATTTATTTCATTCAGAATCGAGATGAGATATTAACAGCTTACTCTTCAATATAATATTATGTACAAATGTAGTTATAGTGTAGTTATATATAATATCATAAGTATAATGTCTGATTACGTATTTATGGGCGGTTTTTAAACTCTTTTGGTGTAACGAATCTGAAACAACTTGTAGACTGTACACTGCCTTCAGAAGCAAAGCATGCGTACCTACTGGTTTAGCATCCTAGACGTGTAAAACTTTATTTTTATGTATAATATTTCGTATATTAGTTATGATGACGATTATCTAGATTTGTTTTGAAGACGATGCTAATAATATAGTTAGATTAAGTCAACAAAGCAATCATAACTCAGAATCTGAATGGCGTCAGTACTCTTTTTTTATGTCGTCAATGCATACTCGTAAATATTTTATTTGCGCCTTGTGTATGCAAATTCACGCCGATGAGCATCTGCGAGTTGCGTGCGTTCACCTCCGCACTATCTTCACAATCGCGACGTTACCTCTGCCATAGATGGGCAGGATGGGCAAGATCGGCACGAGACGCATCTCTGCGCTTGCAAACAGTGTTGGAGTTTTCGGAATACGTCTGTCTGATAGTCACACGTAATTTGTAAGATCTCAGAAGCTTTGATCAATATTATTTTATACTTGTCGCGACGCCCTAATAGTTTAGAATTCCAGAATTTTAAACTATGAATATCATTACAATGCTTTTTGGATGTTTTAATTGACTATTGACTGAAAAAAAGACATTAGTAAACGTTGGCGGTGCAATGGAACGACGTTTGGTTTAACAACTGACTCGTGAGTAGCAGGCCGCGGGTTCGAACCCCCCCTTTATGATACGCATGGATGTTTGTTTTGCGTAATACTGTAAATCGGTATGTATTTTTAAAGATACATTAAAACATACATATACGATACATTAAACTTTATTTAAAAGAAGCATTATATTGTGTCCAAAACATAATGAAACATCGTATGCGAAGGTGTAGGCAGTGGTGGTTATTTATAATTGACTGACACTATCTTGTACTAAGTTAGAAACCGTAAGCATGGATATATGGATTATGGATTTTCATTTGGGTACTTAACAACGGATTAATATATTTTAACATTCATTTTCATCTTTAAGTAACATAAAAATAAGTCCCTCACAGCCAGGTATAAGACGATCGATTATGACATGTGTGTGAAAAATAAAATACCTAAGCGCACTATAAACGCCATTAAAAATTATGTTCTTGATCTCATTTGAGTTTGCCAACCTGAGTGGATAAGTTTTATACCTCGCCTAGACTATATAAGAATTAATAATAATTGTACCTTAGAATAGGACAGTGAAAAGGTAGAACATGGAAAGCTTTTATTCATTACTAGCTCAGGCCGCGCAATATTACCTACATTACTCCGTAATGTAGGTAATACATGAAAGTAGAATAAACGCGGTAGAAATGAGGGCACTACGCAAAATCTGCGGAGTGACTCTCGCTGACCGCGTAGAAAACAAGGTTGTAAGGAAGGAAGTTGGTTTAAAAGAGAGTGTCGGTGTAAAAGTAAGAAAGGTCCTGCTCCGATGGTTCGGACATGTAGAAAGAATGGTTGATGCAAGACTGACTAAGCAGATATACAATGCAAAAGCGGATGGATGTAGGAGTCGAGGACGGCCAAGACACACATTCCATGACCAAACAGAACGTGTTCTGGAGGAAGGTGATGTTAAGAGCCTCAAAAACCGACGCGCGTGCGTGAAAAGAGTTATGAAAGTCAACGAAGCGAGTGAGGCGTGTAAGAATCGTGCCCTATGGCCTGCCTACCCTGCAAGGGATTTGGCGTAAAGTTATGTGTATATGTGTGTGTACTCCGTAATGTAATATTTTATACTTTACCTATGCTTTTACTACTAAATATATCAGCTAAGTCTGCCATTTTTTTTTCTAATATCCCTAAGTAAAGGCATTATTATCTTATTATGAGTAAAGATTATGACTATCGTTTATCAGCTTAGCTCATTTAAAAAAAATAACATAATTTTTACACACAAATTTCGTCTATGTCTGATTATATAAACTTAATATTCTTGTTATGTATTGCGGCAGCTTGATTGAGGTGAACGGCACATCGGTGATAGCGTGTCGAAGTCAGGAGGAGTTGCAGCGCGCCACCAGCCTCCACAGCCCGGCGCGCGTGGTGGTACTACGAAGTCCAAGCCGTACAGAACAGACCATAGCACCACATCACAACGGATTTACAAAAGTAACTTTTTAATTGCTAATAGATATTTTTTATGGAGTAGGACAAACCAGCAAGCGAATCACATGATGGTAAGAAACTACCGCCGCCCATGGACACCTGCAACACACACTGTGTTGCCGGCCTTTAAGGGAGTATGATGGGAATGGAGAAGGACATTTTATAATAATCTTTTCCAATTATTATTATTTATTTATTTTTAATAATCTATAATTTTAATTTTAAATAATTAATCTCATAGAATGATGCAGTATCCCTTCGGGCTGAGTTGGGTTCGCTCAAGACGGCAGCAGACGAAGCTGAAAAGGCGAAAGAAGGACTGCGAGCTGACAACACCAGACTCACTCATCGTATTTCCTATCTGGAAGAACAGGTCGCCGAATTGCTCAGCAGACACACACCTGTGAGATTTTAAATATAACTATGCTTGCTCATCATTACATAATATAAAACAAAATCTCTTTCCGCTCCCTGCCCCCTTATATTATTATACTTAGTTCTTTGAAAATACGCAACGGAATTTGATGCGGTTTTTTAATTGATATAGGGTGTTAACGGGGTGGTTTGCATGTTATTATTCATATATGATGTACTAAAGAAACATTTTAGAAATTTAGCACTTCAATTGTAAACGCTGTATAAATACTTTTGAACAAAGTTCGCCGGGTCGGCTAGTTTGATTATATATAGCAACTGTTTTTTTTTAGCATGAGGCCTTTTAAGACGTTAAATATGTAGACAGCGGGAAATCCTCCTATGACAGATAAATTTTAGTGTCCCTAATTTTTCAGTCATCCTGTAGACAGCGGGAAATCCTCCTATGTCAGATAAATTTTAGTGTCCCTAATTTTTCAGTCATCCATACTTATTTAAATAAGTACATACTATAAGTTACAGAAAAAATATTGGTATCACCCAGGATTCGAATTCCGAACCTTCTAAAATCAGAGGCGGGTTACCCAATTTCTAAACCGCCAGGAGTGTAACTGAAATAACCTCGAATATAGAGCCCTGATTATTACTAAACCGTCAAAATCCAAACCTTATAAAATATAGATAGGTTTTGAAGTGATTTCCTTCAAGCATATTGTATTCCTAATTGCTTATCCGTTAAAATATTTGTTCCAGTTGCACTCTGTAAGCAGTAACGATAGTTGCATAACGGTGAACAAAACAAAAAAGAATGTAACTAATATCAACATCACCACGGAGCCACAAATAAAATCCAGCCAAAAATCAGAAGTGCAGGTGTTTCAAAAAGGGCCGGATATCACAGCTATTGTTGCCAAACTTCCAGGTCTAGACGGAGCTGAATCCAATCTACCGTTAATAAGACCAAGGTCTAATGCTTCAGGAGCTTCATCAAGAACCGCCATATCTCCTAGGGCATCTCCTCCTCTCAATCATAGGTCACATAGTTCTCACAGCCTGGAGCATAAGGCTGAACGCATTCGTCATTCCTTGTCTCATCACTGCATCCATGGAGCTATTGACTACAGTGCAGAAACAGACGCTGCAATACGCATGATCGAAAGAAATCAAAGACATATAGAGAAGCAACGTATGAAAAATGAGAGGCTGAATAGATCAAAATGTGAAGATCACTTCAGATCTGACAGCGACTTAGACATACGTGATACGCATTCTACTGTCAGTGTTGATCCTAGACATTACGAAATTAAAAAAGCAGCAGACAGGATAGAAGAAAGTATCAAGAAAACTAATTGGGCTGAACGAAAAACGCTTTCTATTATTGAACAACTTAAACGGTCACAGCGTTTACGGAAACAGAAAAAGACCGAAAGCTCAGAAGATATTCAGTTGGATTCCGAAAGACATTACATGTATCACAGAATAGACGGAAAAGTGTTGGAAAACGCACATAAATCGAGTAGACGAACCTCCAAGTTGTATTCCAGGAGTGCAAAGTCTTCAGAGTTTGAATCAGAATCAGACTTCCCAAATGGAGACATGTACAGCAGCTCACCAAGGATAGATTATGGATCAGAGTCATGTTCAAGAATCAGTCATTATAAAAAAAACGATGACAGGAGAGAAAATGATGGAAAGTCCCGACCTACACCACCACGGAAACCCTTACGGCTGTCTCTTCACAAAGCTCGCAGTGCACACTCGCTAATTAACGGCAGTGAATCTGAAACTACGAGTAGACCGCCTTCAGAAGCGAAGCATACTGATTCAGAATTATGGACAAAAAAACCTGTAAAGAGAACGCACGCGGCAGATAAATGGGCCAGAGAAAGAATCAGAGATGCAGGACGGGCGACGCCCAGACCGAGCAGAAAACTACTCAATGGCCTTAGCGCCTGCGAAACACCGGCTGCTGATGATTTGTATCCAGAGAACACTCACATGCCTGTAAGGGTCAATGGTGTAGGAAGCAAATGGTGTTAATATTTGGCTAAATAACACTTACTTATATCCAATCGAAATGAAGAGGCTGATTACTTAACTTGAAATGTTGTAAAAATGTTGCATCAATACCGCTGTCTCAAGAGAGGCATGCAACAAATATTTATGGTATTTACGTTATAATGTGTGTAAGAATTTTTTTAAATATTTATATATGATCAAAAAGCTTCTTCTATTTTTATTTGATTTGATTTGACTGTCATTGACAGGAATTGTATTAATATTCAAATTTAAAAGTTAAAAAATTGGAAGCTTTGTTAATAAAACCCTTGCTTTTCAAAGTTGATTATGCTTTCAACGGTTAGACAAGGCGGGTATGATGTCCCTGACTGTAATGTAAACACTGTAACTTATGTAATTATTACTATCAGACACCCGTCTGATAGTAATAATTACATAAGTTGGCACCGGCTGGTTTGCCAACATTTTAATTTTTTTAAATTGTTTATGACTGACTGAAAAAATATAATCGCGGCGGCATGGCATAGGCTTTTATTTCAATTGACTTTTAAAATACTCACAATATTGAAGTACTTGGTACATTGCTTAATTTAATTGATGTAAATAGTTTCACTATTTCGATGATCACCCACCGCATTATATTCACGTATTAGGTCTATATATAGAGATGCATATTCACAGCGTGTGTAAATAAATGCTAGATATTTGACTAAAATCAACGAAGTATTTGTTGTTGATGCTCCATTATATTTTTATACATGACTGTCCTAAAAGATCCCCAGTGCAATTTGTACACATAGGTTAGCTATAAGTTTAGCTATAGTTTAATATAATTAAATTCGTATGCCCTGAAACTGTATATTTATTTCTATCACGGATTTTTGTATGGCGTAAGTATGTATTTACAAAAAGGCATATAACAATATCGCTGTTTTGCACTGAACAAAACAGTTATTATGTGTTGAACGTAGCACACAGTGTTGAGGTGAAGAAAGCTGTTGTGAATATGCCATAAATACAATAAAAAACATACCAGATTGTCGATGGTTCTATACCTCTCTCGCTCTTACACCAGCGGGCGCACTCGTCTAACATCGGATGATGCCCTGACGTAAGCTGTCTTCTCATAGAGTCTTCAGCTCACCAGCAAGAGTATTGCTGCAACACTGTGTGCTACGTTCAACACATAATAACTGTTTTGTTCAGTGCAAAACAGCGATATTATGTGTCTCACTGCACACAGTGTTGAGGTGAAGACCTGTTTGGTATCTGCTGGTGGTACACACAAACGCTATGATGATTGTGATTGTGTTTAAAAAATAAAATAATATATTATTCTGAAAATAAAATACTTTAGCTGTAGCTAATTATTAGAACATATACAATGTAACAGTCATTAGAGTCATTAATCTACTTAGACATCAAATCAAATTATTATTTGTTTTATGTCTATGTTGTGACATTCAACTTATATCATAATATTGAGATCTTTCTCTTATAACTTTGGATATAAATGATAAATATTTGATAAGTTAGTATTTAAAGGAAATTTGTAATAGATATGGGACGAGAATAAGATTTCTGAATTGTTAAACTCTGCACCCACGCCAATTGTGTCTTATGTACTATTTCCTTTACTGGCCAGCTTCGTTAAACCACTACTAATCTATACGTGCTATACTATAATAGTAGGTGGAGCATAAAGTTTAGCTTCCTTATAAATGCTACGAAACCAACCTAATATCATAGTTTCTGATACAGGTGTAATCGCTCCTGATAAAAAGATCAATAAACCTATGATTTTGCTGTCAGTACTTACTTCAGATTTCTGAAGATACATCATAATGTGTGGATCTGGGCACACGTGATAATCGGAATATTTCCGTAATATGTGCTCGAATTATCTATCTGAAGATACATCTTACTGTTTACAACTGGGCACATGTGTCAATCGGGATGTTTCCGCAACATTCGATTGTGTGCCGGATGATACAACTTGAATAAGTGCAACTGGGCACACTCATTACAAATAATTACGAAATTTTTAAGATTTCTGTTCAATAAAATGCGATCGTGCCACTGGCATAATATAAATCGCAAAATAATCGAAGGTCCGGACAGCGACTATTAAGCCCCCACTCGATGAATCGTTACATCTCAAGTGGAATATGTGGCTAAAACTAAAGCCATACAGCGGGCACAAAGTTGTCAGTCATCGACATCACGCATAACTTCCGGAAAAATATTCGAGAAATCATTTTCTGATAGTCAATCCCACGACTTCTGAATCCGAAGCGGGGAGTTTGACCACTGGGCCAACGTGAACTATTCTAGCATTTGTTGACCCTTGGGCAATAATGTCAAATTATTATTCCCGCATCATAGTAACCACCTTTTAATTGGTGATTTGTAAGTTATAAAAGTAGATGTCCGCCAAGTACTTTATAATAACTTGGACCTGGTTCTGACCTGACCTGATCGACCCACCTCCAACATTATCCAACGATGGTGGACGACTGTCCTATGTCAGATCTAATAACACATTTCACATGTGTTTCATTGGAAGCGGTTGCATTATATCTCTCGCTCTCAGGTTGGGCAACCATAAGCACCTGTGCTATAATGGAGCTACCAAGTTAAAAGTTCCCCTAGCACTACTTAAGTGAGAGAGAACTCTCAGTATTAAGCTGGGTGGAAAAAACATCCAACCTAGCTGTAGTTCCATAGTTGGCTGAAGCTGTGGCAAAAAATTGCAGAATAATATCTGGATTCTAACATTACGTACACCTGGACAGCCATTTCTTTTAACGCAAACGAGTATACGTCTAGGCAGTCCTAAAATCTAAATATAGCCTCCGAGGCTTGGGGTAGTAGATGCCACTCTAATAGGTACTTTGCGGCCCCTTGAGAGGCGATCCACAATTTGTTTATCCTCCCCGGGAGGTAGGTGGCAGAAAGTGTTATTTGTTACTTTCACTTGTACTACTTGTACTGCTACTACTTGTATTGGCTAGATGTTTAAATTGATATCATGGTAGGACATGATCATCAAGGATCATGTACCGCCCTCGTTCCTGAGGCACGCTACTAGGATCCTGTTGTTGCACTGAACTAATTCGTGTCCAGTGCCATTTTAGAGTCATCCGCTGACTCTTTATAACTGCAAATACTGCATACATCACTTTCACAATGCAGTGCCAGCACTGCCAGCACGTCCGGTATGGGGCCCATATACCTTTAGGTAAATGTTGTTTAGTTGAACATACTGTACCGGTCGTGAAAAAAAAAAAAAAAAAAAAAAAAAAAATGAGTGACACTTTTCTTGACTATCGGAGATGAGCTTGTATATTTTGTATGTTCTGAAAACACATTTGCGTTTTGCGATACAAAAGTCACCCATTTTAAATTGCGTAGTTACAAAATTGAACATACTTAACAAAGAATGAACTTTCCCTAGAGATTATGATAGAAAGTTTCAAATGATTTTGGTCGGTATTCCATAATATACCGAGAAATTCGATCACTTGTAAAGGTTTGGTTGGTTAAAATACTTTAGGTAAAATTACCACAGACATCTAAATAGATGTCATCTCAAGAATTCTCTAGGAGTATCTTGAAGGTTTCCGCAACCTGAAGAGCAGATATTGTACTGCTTTGATGGGCAAGTAAATAGATTAAGTATACTATTACCCTGATGCCTCGTGCTCATAGGATTTTCGCAATCCAATTTATCACTGTGGCAACTATCTTGGACTTGAAGATAAACCAAACAGTTGGGCAGTTATTTGAAGTATATATATATATATATATTTGTATACTATTACTAGAAGGAACCTCCGAGATACCTTAAAGTATCGTATAGTAAAGTAAATCTGGCGAATTTCTATCTTTGCTGACCGATTCTTTATTTATAATAATCTTGCCAAGTCTGTTTGTAAAATCAAATGAGAATGATGATCCACTGGTGGATCTCACTGCAACATACAAACAGAGACCTCCGCGGTCCAAGTTAGTCGGTCGTAGCTTACGGTCCGACCTTCTTTTACAAGAAATATTAGCTTGTATATAGGAAGCCGGGGTTTATGTATAGTAAAGTCTTTAGCTCGTTTTTGTGTTAAATGAAGGATCATGTCCGCCATGTCCTTAATTGAATGTAATGTAAAAGTTAACCCAAAAAATAAGATTAACTGCTTGTTATTACTTTTATATCGTGATTATGAGCAACCTGGGGGCCTATTATAAGCTCTGGAATCCAGCCCTAGCTTAGGAATTAGTCGTTGAAAATAGGAATTCGCAAGGCAGCGCGTACGCTGGCTGCAATTGAGAGCTGATAATACGCCAGCTGCTCTTGCCATATCTGGGCATATTTAGGCTACCCCTCCCCCCTGAAACTTCTGACTGAAGAGTCATTGTGTGAGTTTATTATTGGAGTTGTTGGCAGTGTCCCTTTGGGCTACCGTGATGAAAAGGCTGCTTGTATCAAATTTATCTTTTTGGAATATGTGATTATAAACAACAAAATCCATGATGAATTAAATCTGTTAAGGCCACATGTGAGTACCGCGTAGAGATGCTCTGAAAAAAGTTCGGATTTTCGGTCTCATCTTATCGCACTCTGCTAGCTTACCGCAAAATATCTGCATTGCGGTTTGTGAGCCCTTCTATGGTGAGCTAGGACTAAAGTACTTGAGATATTGTTAACCAATGAACTATAATTTGAAATGTTGGGGTATGCTGATTCCCAATCATCTAGAAAATCAAAGCGTTACAATTGTCTTTGTTCCGACAATTATTAATTAAACTGACTAATAATAGCTCAGTATAAGCCAAATAATCTCTACTTTTATTAAAATGGCACAATTCCTCATAAAGTTAAGACCTACAAAACCGGGACTAGCAATGCAAGATTAGTTTTGATCGTACTAGTTATCCTTCCCAGAATGTGTCGTAAACTCTTAAAGACATAACTCTTGTAATCTCTGGTTTGTATTTGCAATCGGTACAATTGTCCGCTTATCAAAGCCGATACCTTTTTTTTTTAAATTAGCTTTTCCAATTCGCTTTTACAATATTTTAGGATAGATAAATAACTAAAACGTGCCTGAGCTGCATGAGTAGTGTCCTGGTGACTAGTTAATGGTGTATTTAAATTTAAATGAGTTATTAAGTGACAAATATTAAAATGACAACGCGATTGTCCGTTATTTTTGAAAATTTTAATACTCACGGGAACTCTTACTTCGTTTATAGGGCGGAGGTGAAGCGATACCATCCTCCGAGGATGAAAATGATGACTCCTCCGAGATCATCTCATTCGAAAGCTGATCTTCCAACGAAGTATCAGTATTCGAAACTTCGCTTATTTCCTCTGACAATTGATTTGCAAATTTACAGGACTCATTTGTCCGCCCCTACGAAAATATCACTGTGTTAACGTTCTTAGTAAATGTAAATTACTTTAAAATGAATTTAAAGATTAAATTAGTATGAAAATTTTATATTTTAAATTTTGCGATGTTATATCGGCAAAATTCACAAACGCTATGAGAAGACAGCTTACGTCAGGGCATCATCCGATGTTAGACGAGTGCGCCCGCTGGTGTAAGAGCGAGAGAGGTATAGAACCATCGACAATCTGGTATGTTTTTTATTGTATTTATGGCATATTCACAACAGCTTTCTTCACCTCAACACTGTGTGCAGTGAGACACATAATATACAGGTTGTCCCAGAACTCAACGTCTAGCGGAAACAGGTTTGACGTCGAGCTCTGGGACATTCTGTATAAACAGTAAAAGTTAACCTTAATATCAAAGTTACTGTTTTTGCATCTTTATATTTTTTGTATAAAATCAGTTAATTTTTAAATAGAACACAGGAAATCTATCCAAATGTAGGAGCACTTATACCGACTTATCTCGTAGACGTAGTGTAGGCAGGAACATATTGGAACAAGGGTTTAATAAAAACGAAGATATGATAATAAAATCATTATAATAATTATATCTAACAACAAAAACAAATCACATATATACACCAATTTAACATCATATTTAACTCAGTTACTTTGTCGACATACTTATAACTATATGACAAAATATTACATTTGGCCAGAACAAAATTAACTATTAGGTAAAATGTATATATATATCTATTTAGAGTTTTGATGGAAACAAATATCTTGACATAATATACGCAGAGATAATACTTTTATGACTACGCATCAATGACAGTTTTCTAGTCCAAACTGGACAAGAAAACTTGTCACGATCTTATATCGTTCAGTAGTTATCAAATCCATACAAATTTAAATGTTCGATAACATGTTTATTTTAATAAGAAAACTTCTTTAGATATAGGTAGTAGTTACAGTTTAAATATAGATTTAATTTGGGTTCCACTGAACAATTACTCACATTCTATTTTATCATTTTAATCGCCGTTGTCAAACTAGTCGATTACCCAAAAAAATTAATGATTTTTTTTATCATTTCAAAGCTTCAACTCAAAGGTACTTATTCTCTTTTAGGCAAGAAATTCTTGTAATAAGACAACCATTAAAAATGTTTCCACAGTATGTGTCCACGGTACGTACGTAAAGTCGCTCACTACGATGGACGATCAACGATAATTGAGAATATGGCACTTCAAATTTTCTATCATATAGGTAAATTAAAAATAAGTTATGAGTTACATTCCCTATTAATCGATCAACCATGAAAGGAACTTCGGCGCATGGACTTCACAATTATCTCACGACTATAAATTGTCGCCGCACTTATTATCACACCATGATTAATGAGGGCGCGCCGACATTTAGGGGATAAATCATATAATTATAATGTAACAAAATATAACAAGTCCATATAAAATTTACTTTGGCTCAATGTGAAGTTTTTTATTTATAATATAAAAAATAATATAATCTAAGCATGCAAACAGGCCACCACAGAAGTTGTACAGAACACTCAAAGACATGCAACAAGGACATATATGTTGTTCTAGGGAGGCAAATTGTATGTAAACTGACCAAAAACAAATCCCTGTTCTTTAAAATTACCTATTTATATGAATATGGCGATTAATGTAAAAAAAGGTAAAAAAGCACTACATAAAGAAACAATGCCCAGCTACGGTGGGAACTTAATTAGCAAAGTACACACCACAACCAGAAACCAACGGCATGTTACTGAACTATTGTTAGAATGTCTCTAAGTAATTATTCTTGATAGAATAATTATGGAAGTGTTATTCTTAGTACTCAGTGGTCAGTGGTCTAACAGAGGATTTGCATGTAAATTTGCCGGATTGCAAAACTAAAAATTACCATTCGGAAGACGTGTTAATTCATTCGTTATCAACATAAAAAACAAACTAATCTGACAAATTTAATATAGATAACATTTCATTGATACGAAACGAAAAACTAAAAAAAATCCAGATCCATCACAATATAATGACAATGAATAAATTTATGAAAATCTGCCAGTGTCAGGACATTTGTCAAGTCTGAGTGTAACTGCTAAAATCAATTTTAATGAAACGTTTTTCAAGGTTTATTTTATTGACACGAGATTTGACTGCTCTGTTATTAATTCACCAATTCTTACTATGTCTTTATTTTTTTAACCAAAAACATGTTCTACAACCCTATTAATTTTTTGAATGTCTATAATTATCTTAAACTTAGGAAGAAATAATCAGTCGTGCAACAAAAACCGGTAGTCCGCAAACGAAATTAATAATCATGATCATTTTTATCGAAATCATATAGTGTGCGTAACACGTATTATGTAATTTTATTAGAAGACCCGCAACGTTGTTCGTGTTTTACATTTATTTGTTGTCAACTTTAAATATAGCGTAGCGTAGGTTCGTATTAGTATTATTAATTTCATCAACCAACGTAAAACGTCACTCCCAGATTTGTTAACTATAACGCCGGGTCTTGTTAAAATTATTACAGTTACATACAATTTTAGATAAATGAGTAACTAAACAAATTTGGAACGAGACAGTTCGGTAAAACTAAAAGAACTTAAATGTAAATGTTCTTTTTATTTTTCTTAAAAAGTAGACGATCTAGTCGAGATCAACAATGAAACTCGGCCGCTCTTAATTTACTATCGACGCGTAGAGTCAACTTTCGACCTCTCCGTAGTAGTAGAAGGTGAGTAAGTATTAGTAGACAGCGGCATGTTTATGTGAGGGTCTAGAACTCGAAGCAGCGGCCGAGGTTGACGTACTTCTTGAGCGCGTAGGGCAGCGGCAGGTCCTTGACGCCGCGCTTCATGAGGATGGACAGGCGCACGCGCCGCGCGTCCCCCGAGCGCCGCGGCCGCAGCGAGCGCAGCACGCGCCCCGCCCCGCGCCCGGCCCCGCCCCCGGCCCCGCCCCCGCCCCCGCCCCCGCCCGAGCTCGACGACGACGAGCGCGGGCCCATGGCGCAGCGCCCTCGCTTCTGACGCCACCGCCCACCTAAACCACATGCCATTTTAATCTCATAGAACCGTCTAGAAAAATTACTTAGGTACATAAGGATAACTAGTAAACCTAGTTGTTACGCAAGTTAAACAGTATGAAATTCTGTGCCCAGAGAGCGATGAATTCATCTATAAAAAAAATCTGTATCTGTACTAGACACAAAATAGAATAAAGCTATCATTAGCGAGCTATTTTCTTTTATTTATTTCGCCCTTATTTCAATAAAAATACCCTAATGAAAGACGACAGAGCTCACCCTTTAGTCTCTAGTTCAACATGTCCATCCCAATGTTGTCTGAAAGAGATCGCAGCATGCAATAACACCTTTGTACTAGCCATAACATTTACCATGTACTATTTCTGTCATGTATTCTTTAAATGGTGTACAATCAATTGTATTATATTCTATACTAAACTGAATTTATTTTATCCAACTTTGACTAATCAATTTGAATTTCTTACCTCTAATGTTTTCTTCTTCGGACATGGGATCAGATTTCCCGACACCGGCATCTGACTCCTCACCTTCATTCGATTCGGATTTGATCGGCGAGGACCCGCTCGAGGTGGTCGTGCCATCACCAATACCGCTGTCCAACTTCTTTCGTTTTTTTAACTTCGACCTCGGCGTGGATTCCTCGTCACTGGAAGACTCCTTTTTATTAACCACAGCCTCTTCCCAATCCATATCTGAACGGGAAGTACTCGCCATCTCTTTTCCTAAATATATTTCTACTTCAGCCGGTACACCGTTCATATTCTCGGTCCCCTTTTTCGTACCCGTATCGTCTTCATCGGTTTTCTGTACACTATTGGAAGTTTCCGGAACTTGACGAGAGCTACCGGCAGATTTTGATTCATTTTGATATTCCAAAGTTATAAGGGCGTGATTACGACATTGCCCGAAGCGCGAGTGTTTCAAAGTTTCATCAGTCGGGTCTGTGGAGTGTCTCCTGTTGGATCTTGTGAATCTTCCGGGCGTAGCAGATCTTTTGGATCTGCTGCATTTATCGGCACTGTCAGATCTAACGGAGCTATCGAACTTATGCGTGCTGCCGGATTTTCCAGGTCTGTTCGACATATCGGGACTATCAATTTTGTTTGTGCTATCGGATTCGTCGGGAACATCGGATTTTTCAAGACTGTCGGCTCTCTCGCTATTATCGGAACTTATTGGTCTATCGGGTCTGTCGGGACTGTCGTCATTATCACCTCCGTCGTCGTCGCCGCCGTTATCTTGTTCCTCGTCAGACGATGAAGACGAAGGTGATTCTATAGAGTCAAATCGCAGAGCTCCGGCTACACGGTTCTGTCCCATGCTCAGGACAAGACTCAACAACGCGTTCATTTCATTGGCACCGCTCACATTGTCCAGATCGTGGAGGGCGTTCAGGTCTAAAATAATAAACAAACAGTTTCAAAAAAAACTTTTAAAATTGAGTGTTGGGTTATTGATTTTTAAATCTACTTTTTAAATATACTTAAACAAAATATTTTTTCAATAATTATTTTTCAATAATTTAGTTGTAAGTTTTTTAAATTGATGATTCTGATAAAATGATTAACATTTTTTTTTTTTTAGAGTGCAACAGTGTAAAACAGTTACTTCACAGCAATTTTTTTAAAAGTTTGCTTTGGCTTCGTTTAACTTTAAGTTAAAGATTTAAATCAATTAATTCGATAATCTCATCATTTTCAAGTTCTTTGGAAGTTAACGACTGAAGATTAAGAATTCCTAGATGGCGCTACTAGGTTGCTACTATTGATGATTCTGCCGTAATATCGTATTATATCGATAGATGTCGCCCGAATCGACAAGTATTCCAGCTTCGGCACTAGGGATAACGCGACACCTATTAAACGTTAACAACATTACAACAAAGGATCTTTACAAAACAAAACGATATTTTTTCCTCCAGTAAATATGATATTTTGATTTATTATGAAAATGTGACAAATACATATATAAAGAGCACTATCTTATCTTATATCTTTAAACGAGCAATTCTTGTATATATATATATATATATATATATATATAATTGGAATCTCGGAATCGGCTCCAACGATTTTCATGAAATTTCTATTCCAGCAGATGGCGTTGTTAACTAACACGAAGTCAATGTGTGTTTGCTTTGCTTTTATTACAGTTTATCACTGCAAAAAATTAAGTATATGTTTCTAATATAATATGTTAGTACATAGTATATATTAGTATATATTTATTATTCTGTCGGTAAGATCGAAAAATATTATTGATATTTCATTATTTTATTAGTATGTAATTCGTACTTAAATATAATTTTCAAAAAACACAATTTATAAAAAAAAAGAAAATACCGAGCAAAGCTCGGTCATCCAGATATTCACTACTAAATTGACGAACATAACTGTGTCACTTATATGTAGTTCACTTTTTGGAATTGGAAACTTAAAAGCCGCCGCCTACGCCTCCGTCGTTTACAATACATACGAATTTATTATATTCCCTTTTATCGTGTCATTTGTTATATTAATAATATAATTTTTTTTTTTTTCTCCGCCTGCAATACGTACGTACGTATATGTATGTATGTAAAAAACAAACAAACAAACAAACAAACCCGATCCTAGAAAATGTGTCGAAATTGGTAAAGAGGACGGTAATTAGACGATTATACATACGGCCCTCGTGGTGCATCGGTAAACCGCACTACCGATAACACAAGGTCGGGGCGGGTTCGATCCCTCGTCTGGGGGTGTTTTTCTACATGTTTTTACGGTATTTATTTACAAAAATAAAGTGTATATTTGGGTAATTAATTAATAATAAATAAACGATAATAGACGTGAAAGGCGCTCTGACGAGCGCCTTTCACTTTATCCCTACTCCGCGGCCGACCGTCACGCGACATGCAACACGCAGACGAAAAAGTTTGAGACGATGTAATAAAAGTTTCACTTTAATATAAAAACAACTTTCAAAAAAAGTAAAAGCTAAAAGCGGCTAAAAGCTAAAAGCGCCTTAATATAGGCATCAACTGCTCCGCGATTGTGGTAACTAGTGATAGATAAATAAACAGAGAACGGCTTCATTAATAGTAGGAACGTGTGCATTATAATGGAAGAGAGTGCAGACGTGGACCGTACCGACGTCGCTGTCGTCCTCGATGGGGATGCAGATGCGGCGAGGGGCCGCGCGGGCGGGCGGCGCGGGGCGCGGGGGCGGCTCGCGCAGGTGCGCGTGGCGCGCCAGCAGCGCCGCGCGCATGCACGCGCGCACCTCCGCGCGCGCCAGCAGCTGCAGCCGCGCCGGGCACTGCTCCTCTGGACACACACGTTTATATACGTATTCAATATTACAAACATGTATTTTCTTGTAACTTCACTCCTTTTTCTACCCGAAGGATCGCGGCGGCTGTTAAGCCTCGACTCGCTGATTTGTATGTCCCGAACGTGATAGATCATAACTTCACGACTTTCTTACCCGAAGCTGTAGGCAGCGGCTGTTAAGCCTCGTCTCGCCGTTATGTTTACGTCCCGAATAGAATAAGTGGCGAACCTATTGCCATACCGGGCACAAAGTTTTTCAGTCATCGATATTTATCACACATGACATCTGAAAATAATTTCGAAAACACACGACTTCTTGAATCAGAAGCGCGGATACGACCACTGGCCCGCTGACACTGATCTGAAAAAAAACATGATCTTCTGCAGCATTTTAGTATGTATGTAATATATTATTCTGATTGCTGATGTAGTTAGCTTTCTCGTGTCAATTTATGACCAATTACAATAGATAATTACCAAGTTTGAGCAAATCTTCTGCTTCCTCTTTGGTGGGTATCTTGAGAGTTGCAAAAGACACACTGAGCAAATCTTTCGAAGACCAGTTATCTACACTCGAACGTTTGATTTGAACCAGACTGTCGTTCAGCGGCATAACTAATATACCACCGACCTATAAGAACATTTCATATCTACATTAAACAATACATTACATCATTATGTTGAACAGAATGCGCTTAACATGTCTTTTGGCACTAATAAGAAAGCAAACCTAAATAAACTGAGGAATCAATACTATGATTACATTTATTATTTTTTTATTTATTTATTACAAGCATTTAATAACTCGATACTACACATATAGATACACTAGAGTGGGCTTTTGACAACAAAATTGAATTTACCTCAGTGATGTGAACATGAATAGCAGCAATTTCTTACAGAATTAGAGAAACATGGCTGGCTGCATAAATGACAAACACACGACAAAATACGAAAAGCTTTTCAGGATGCAAACATTTCAACAATCTCTGAATCCACAGTACCAGATTTCCAGGATCACTCAAAATTAAAGAATATTTATTGAAAAGATAATGATACAATACTTTGCATGTTGTAAAGACATATGAGTAAAGATCATATTTACCATATTATGAAATATATCTGAAAAAAACATAACTTCACGCCTTTATCTACCCGAAGGAGTAGGCAGTGGCTATTAAGCCTCCACTCGCCGTTATGTTAACATCCAAAATGGAATAGGTGGCAAACGTATTGCCATACCCGGCACAAAGTTTCTAGTCATTGATATTTATCACACATAACTTTCGAAAATAATTTCGAAAAGTCATTGGTGTGTGTCAGGATTCGAACACGCGTCCTATGGATTCAGAAGCCGCGTGCTCGACCACTGGCCCACCGGGACCAGCAGACCCGCTCTATAATAATACATACTGTATAGTAATAGCTGTATTGACTCCAGATATTGAACATGTTTTGTTCTTACGTGAAAATGTGGAAACTATTTTAAAACACCTCTCAAATTTATTAAGTCGGAGATGATGGTAATTAAGTGTAATATGATTAAGTAAATTGATCATATTACACTACCCAATACAAATTCCTAATATCAATATACAAATATATTGGTATCTTCACACCTTTTAATTTAAAAAGGTATGTCTCAGTTACCTCTAATTTGTGACAGAGGCAAAATACAGTGCCTAAAACCATATAGATCACAAATAGGTTTATGGGACTGTTTCTGTCCCATCTCAATCTAAGTTGTTGTTGCATATGTAACATGGTGTTCATTGTGTTATGATCAGTGGAAATTCACTGACCTTGATTAAATGCTTAAAGTAATTGTGATATTCTTCAGGACAACCAGCGCCGCAGTAAACACGGTCATATGGTGCCTGGGAAGGTGCCAGACATAAGCCGTTCCCTGTAAAGTTAAACTAATCGTAAATACTTACAGTACTTCAACCAAAACCCCCCAAAACTGATGAGCTTTTAATTTTAGGTTTTTTTATGCTATAGGAATAGGTAGAAATCAAGCAAGGATCACTTGTTGAAGAAAAAAGTTGTACTAAAGAATATTAAAAATGCTACCTGGACTTACCACCATAAAATTTAGGTACGCAAAAGTCAAATTCATCCAGAATTGGTGAGTTCTCTATAAACTGACGAAGTCTCATTACTGCATACTCTAACACATAGGGGTGAGCTTCTACTCCATGATTGATACCGCTAGATCCGATGATCAGTCCAACCATTGTGCTCAAGTATCCTGTACCAGACCCAATGTTCAGGAATGACAGCCCCGGCTTCAGCTCCAGTCCTTCTAGTACTTCACTAAGCAACAATATGAAATTAAACAGTTAAAAATGTTGAGAATACACTATTAATTTAACAATACTTCCCAATTAATATCATTTCAGTTCCCAATATCATATCAATATAAAGAAATTTACCATAATTCACTTTAAAAAAATATGAACATATAAAGAATTGTTGCATGTTTATTTAGAATATAAATCAGATAAAAAAAATATTATTTATAGTTTAATTAAAGGATTATAAACATGTTAGCTGATTTAATGAGTACATAACTCATCATAATAATACAATCTAATATTGTTTTATATTACAAACTTTGAAGAATGATGCAAGGTGCTCAATATTTGTACAATAGTTATACAAGCATAAAAACTGTTACTAAATAATGAAATATCTTTTAATGAATGAAAACTACTTTTTTATGAAATACTTAAAATAATGTGAACAAACAATTACTGATAGCTGATACTAATATGCTGAGAATGAATGGGTCTCAATTATAAAGAAAATTATGTATCATGATAAAATATATTTATAAATATTCTACAGATCAGACAACACCATAATTATCTATTGGATTGTTTCTGTTGGGGGACAAGTTAATAAGAATAGATATTACATTATTTTAGTAGAATTCCATAAGACACTCAGCTGCTGTTAAGCCTCAACTCACCAAATATTTCAATATTTCTTGGAAATATATAAACATACCTGTAAATACATGGTGCTGATAAATGCAAAGGCCCACTACGCCAGGCCAAGTCTTTGTATGCCTGATCTCTCGTCTCTGGGGTCATGTACTCTGCTCTGTCAAGTGCTCGGAACACGCGCTCCACAGGCCGGGTGCGAATGTAATTCCCACCCATCAGATTGTCGATCAGTTCATTGTTGTCTCGTCCTGAACTCACTGCACCACCCATCTTGTTTATTTTTGTTTTACCACTTTTCTCGTCTACTCTCCCTCCAAACACTTCAGCTGATTAGAATTGTGACGTCACAGTTGTTTTTCAACATATTTTTTACACTACAGCTCTCAATTAATAATTCCTAACTATTTTAATAAATTAATATAGTAACACTACTTCAAAAACTGTATATTGTGCAGAACCAACTACTTTCCAATTCTCATTTTCCACTACGTGACATTTAGGAGTCAAGATTTATTGTCTAGTAGTAGCCAAACACAGAGCATATAAATGTACTATGTAGCCAAAGAGTATATAAATGGTAGTAGCTAGACTAGCTAGGCCAGCTAGTAGGCAGCGGGGCGATTACCAATCAACAAGAGCAACGCGACATTATTGACAGATTGCTATCCGTTTCCATTTGATCCAACGCTAGCGTAAATTTATTTAAACTTTATATACATTGTACAAAGGCGGACTTAATGCCTAAGGCATTCTCTGCCAGCCAGCCAAACTAGGTGGTGCAGAAAAGAGTAATAGGTAGGTTCTCTTATTACATAACCTAACTTCACGCCTTTTTCTACCCGAAGGTGCAGGCAGCGGCTCTTAAGCCTCTTCTCGCCATTATGATTACGTCCCAAATGGAATAGGTGGCGAACCTATTGCCATACCGGCACAAAGTTGTCAGTCATCGATATTTATCACACGTAACTTCCGAAAGTTTCGAAAAGTCATTGGGTGTGTGCCAGGATTTGAACCCGCTACTTCTTGAATCAGAAGAGGGGTGCTAGCCATTGCGCCACCGAGACTGTTAATGCTAAATTCTCTTATTATGAGCTAATAACACCAAAGAGTATGTAATAACACTAATAAGTTTATATAAAAAAAATCTATATATAAGATCTTCTGATGTTTTAATCAATCTATATATAAGATTGAATTATGATAAATATAAATTCACACAAATACCTATAGATCTAAACATACTTACACATATCTATATATAGGAATATACATACACATATTTACAAACACATATATAAATACATACATATACACGCATACACAGAAAATACACAGAAAAAAAAATGGCATCATGGTCGAATGTAAGACAATGAATATGAATAAGTTTAAAGAGGGTAAATTAACCGGATTCCAGAATTTGCTTCATTTATTTATATTTATATATACTTTATTGCACACACAAAAAAATACAGATACATGATAAAAAAAGAAATACATTTAAACAACAGTACAATGGGCGGCCTTATTGCTGTAAGCAATTTCTGCCAGGCAACCTTATGTACACTTTCATGTACAGTTCATGAACACGAGCCTTAAAAATTTTCCGACTCTTTGACTCCCTGATTTCGGGAGGGAGAGAATTACAAAGAAGAATGGATTGTATGTAGAAAGAAGAATGTACAAAGCTAGAGGTGTGCTGAGGGCATGTAAGGAGGAGATTGTTAGAAGAGCGGGGTTTCCGATTCTGATTGGAGCAGACATATTTGAAATCATAAGATAAGTAGGTGGGGGCACTAGAGGAGCTGAGTATCCCGAAGACAATTGAGAGTGTATGTAGGTTACGGCGCTGACGAATAGGTAACCATTTTAATTGTCGGCGGGAAGAAGAAACATGATCATATTTACGAAGATTGTGAACGAATCGAATGCAATTATTGAGAAGACAGTCAAGTTTGTTGAGCAGATCTGCATTCGGGTCGTGATTAGCACACATCACCATAATCAATAACTGGAAACACCAAAGTTTTCATCAACATTATTTTTGTAGGAATTGGCAAGAAATTTCTCAATTTCTAAAGGTAACGAAGGATACCTGTAACCTTTTTGCTAACTTTGGTGACACCACAAAAAATGTGCGTTACGTGTGCCCATTAAAATAAGGGTTGGTTATGAACATCGGGTACAGACCACTGAGAAGACAACATCTCAGAACTCAGCTCAGGCGACTCGCTCCAAGAACTTATTTCTGTAAGTTTTAGTGTATCTAAGTGTAAACAGAACAATACACACATTCAGCCCACGACGATTTAGAGTCCGCACCATCTGCACAAGGTTAGTCCTATACCTATTACCACTACTCCTGGGTTCGCGGCTCCAAACTTGTACCACTTGTGTACGCCAATCAAATGCGGAGTCGATGTGGAGGCCAAGATCTTTAACAGTTACAATTAACGGAATACTTTTCCCATTATACACAACAGGTGGGAAAGATTTTTGATTCACCTTGCCTAATAAGCGAGGATTGCCTATTAAAATGGCCTGACATTTGTCTGGGTTATCAACTAAGCCAAACTTATCAGACCACTGTTTCAATGATGCCAGATCGCGGTTTATGGCATCAAATGCAGCAGGAAGATCATAAATTCCAGCTTGTGTGTATAGTTGAAGGTCATCCGGGTAAAGATGATACGAAGACTGAAGGGTTTGCGTGATAAGATTGATAAAGAGAGAGAACAGAAGAGATGAGAGTATGCTGCCTTGAGGTACACTAGAGCCGAGAACGCACCAATTGGATGAAGATCCACCGCTACGAATCGACTGACGACCGCGAAGATAGGAAGAGAACCATTCCAGTGCTTCGTGCGAGATCGAAAGAGAAGAGAGTACGGAAAGAACGATGTCGTGACTAACAGTGTTAAAAGCATTCGAGAAGTCCACCAGACCCAGCAATGTGACCCTGGTGGGCTCCATATTCGCCCTAACATCTTTCGTCACTTTCAGTAAAGCCGACACAGTGCCGTGTCCGTGTCTAAATCCTGACTGCAAAGGAGATAAAATTTTATTCTCATACACAAAACCAGACAATTGCTTATAGACACACTTCTTCAAAACTTTTGATAGGAAAGGAAGAATAGATATTGGTCTGAAGTGGATAGGAGCCGAACTAAGGCTGTACCCCACAGCGAAGGGAATTGGGCTGAAGATAGAGAGAAGTTAAAGTTAATTATATGAGTTATGGGAGTCACGAGCTCATCCAGAGCGGTGGTTATCATACGATGACTGACGTAATCACAACCCATAGCCTCGAGCTTAATTGATAGAATAGTTTTTATAATTTCGCTCGGAGCAACTGGAGAAAAAAGAAAAGATTGATACGGGGTACAGGGTATAAGAAAAGAAAGATAGTCAATTGTTTGCTGCTTTATATTTGGATCCAATGCGGTTACTTTAGAAAAGTGGTCATTAATGTCATCCAATTTAATTGTATTTGGCACTTCTGACGATTTTGTTTTTCCAATGCCAACAGTACCAAAAAATTTCCAAATACCAGCAGAGGAGGTATCCATAAATTAATAGTGTCATGAAAATGTCGGCGTTTAGCAATATGTATCATCTGGTTAACGCGGTTCCGGATTTTCTTGTATTGGATTTGAAATTTGACTTGAAAAATTTGACGATCGCATGGCAATTAATGGAAACTGATAATGCTTTTCCTCCAATGGTAGGCGTAAGCTAACTTATCTTGACACTATATTTTACTACAATAAAAAAATAAGTTGTATTTTTATAGTTATTTTATGGCGAAGGATTACGTGACATTTAGGCCTGGCTAGCCAAATTAAATCAAATAAAAATAGCCTTATTTTCGTAGGAAATCAAAATCAAAATTTCATTTATTCAATTCAGGTCATTAAAGACACTTATGATGGACAATATTTACAATCCGCCAATTCGATTACTCGCGCCCTGAGAAAAATTGGCAAGAAACTCAGGGGAGTAGGTCTTAGAAATAGTTTATAGTATATACGCCTGATCTTACCAGGCAATGAGAGAAGTTTGAACTGTTTGGTAAACCACTGGGTCGAGCACACGGCTTCTGATCCAGAGGTCCGGGTTCGAATCTTAACACTGGCTCACACCAATGACTTTTCAAAATTGTTTTCGGAAGTTATGTGTGAAAAATATCGGTGACTGAAAAACTTTGTGCCCGGTATGGCAATAGGTTTGTCACCTATTCCATTTGGGACGTAAACATAACGGCGAGACTAGGCTTAACAGCCGCTGCCTACACCTTCGGGTAACAAAGGCGTGAAATTATGTTATGTATGTATGTTACCCGAGCCGGTAAGGTTCTGGAGAACTTAATAATGTTGGTGAAAAATAAGAAAAATATTGACCTATTAGGAAATGGCGAGTATTGTGTGACGCGCATAAGTGTGATTTATCAAAATTTCTCTAAGACAGCATGTAATGTTCTGCGGGTGAGAAGATTAGCCATTTGAATAGTCCGTCTAAGTCCTGAGTACAGTCACCTGATTGACAGCACCTATAGAGCATTAACGGCCTATTCAAACACATAACAGCACTCAAAAGCAGTTGGATACATAACTTTAGCCAATCTGAAATAGGCAAATAAAACATTGACAAAATGACAACATTGACAATTGACAACACTTTGATAGATCATCAAACCACGGGATTGGCAGTGCAATATGATTATTTATTTATTTAATTAATTTTCGCTGTGAAAAACTGGATATAGTTTGAAAATTGAAAGTGTCAGGTGAATTTTAATCTCTTTTTTTTTTCTATATAATATGGTGTTGTTTTATTTCCACTATTGATGATCATGATACAAGTGATGTATTTTGTTGTGTCAGAGGAACGTCATTTTCCTAATGATAAGGTTTTATTTTAGTTCAGGTTGTTTTAAGTACCTAGTATTGAACATTAGTGTTTGTAGGAACTAAGCAATGGCCGAGACGAGTGAAGCGCGGCCTAGTCCTTCAGCGCCTGGGGGCGACGCTGGTGGAGAAGAAGATAAACATGATGAACGTTTGTTAGAATGCAACATCTGCTTGGACACAGCCCGCGATGCAGTTGTCAGCATGTGTGGACATCTCTTCTGGTAAGACTCTAGTTTATTATAAGAAACAAATCACAAGAATCATAAAATATGTAAATGATATGTAAATAATGCAAATATTACATGCTTTGTTTTCGGTTAATTACTCAGAATGTAAGTCAATTCAATTATAACAAAAAATCAAATATATAGAGGGTAGACAAAAAGAACTGACACCTCGAAATTTTGTGTACACATACATATATTTTTAGGTAAATAAAACTTAATTAATAGGCATATTTTTTGGGATTTGGCACCTTTAATATCCAATTTAATATTCCAAGGGGAAGGCACTAGTCATTAATCACCAATAATGCGAATTTTTGAGTCCCATTTATATGAAGCCTACTGCAATACATCTAGCACATAATTGTCATCAAAAGTTTATTCATATGGGATACTAGACTAAGAGTACCTAATCGAAAAATAAAACCTATATCAAAATCTGTTATGTGCTTGCAAAGGTTTTCCCATGGAAAGGAATTCCATTGTGTTGTTGCGGATAATAGGTGGCTGTATTTTAAGTTTTTTTTTATGAGAGAAAGGGCAAACAAGCTTGCGGGCCACCTGATGGAAAGCAATCACCGCCGCCCATGGCGTCTGCAATACCAGGGGCATCACATCAGCATTGCCGGCCTTTCAGATGTGAATAGGCTCGTTTCTTGAAGGTTCCTAGGTCGTAGCGGTCCAGTAATACCGTCACCGGCAACTGGTTCCATGAAGGAACAGTGCGTGGCAAGAAGTGCCTGTTGAAACGCACTGTTGTCGATCGTCAACCATTCAGCTGGCGGTATTAATCCGAACAATTCCTCAGAGCACTCCCCGTGGTATATGCGGGAGAGGACGCATAGAGATGCCACCTCTCTCCGCAACGCCAGAGGATCAAGCCGATCAGTAAGAGCTTGGTTGTCGACAAGCCAAACCGCGCGTCGTTGGATGCGGTCAAATGGAATAAGCTGGTACTGGAGTGCCCCCGCCCAAAGATGTGAACAGTATTCCACGTGAGGACGGACCTGCGCCTTGTAAAGTTGCAGGCGATGACCTGACGTGAAATACTGTCCCGCTCTATTGAGCACACCAAGCTTTTTGGAGGCCAATTTGGCCTTGCCCTCCAGATGACCGCGGAACTGGACGTCACTCGACAAGTCGACACCAAGAATTCCGATAGCGGCTGAGGCGGGTAAGGGAGTGCTCTCAAAACAGGGAGCTACGACAAAGGGTGTCTTTTTAGCGGTAACGCGCAAACCTGTGTCTTCTTAGGGTTGAATTGGACTAAGTTTAGTCGGCCCCAGTCCGAAACCTGACTAAGCAGAGTTTAAATTTCAGACACAAGTTTGTTCCGGTGCTCGTCGACGTTTTCCCGAGAAATACGCGGGTGGCCGGTATATAAGGCATCCCCGGTACTGTCATCTGCATAACAATGAAGATTGCTGCTAAGCAGCATGTCATTGATATGCAGAAGAAACAGCGTAGGGGATAGCACACAGCCCTGGGGGACTTCAGCATTCACAGGTTTTAAGTCAGAGCATGACCCGTCGACCACAACTTTAATGCTCCGAGCCGTGAGAAAGCTGGAAACCCAATCGCATAATTTCGCGGGAAGCCCATAACATGGAAGCTTCAAAAGAAGTGCTTTGTGCCAAACCCGATCAAAGGCCTTCGCTACGTCCAAACTAACGGCCTCTCCTTTACTCTCAACCGCCTCCGCCCACCGATGGGTTAAGTACGCTAAAAGATCACCAGCCGAGCGACCCTGACGGAATCCGTACTGACGGTCACTTATCAACTGGTGCTCTTCTAGATACTTAAGGAGCTGGCGGTTGATGAGTGTTTCCATTATTTTGGAGAATAGGGATAGGTGATGGCGATAGCTCTGTGGTTGGACGGATCTGAGCGGTCACCTTTTTTAGGGATCGGGTGGACTAAAGCAACCCTCCATGATGCTGGTACAGCGCCAAGAGAGTAGGAGTACCGGAAAAGACGCGTTAGAACCGGTGCTAACTCTGGAGCACACGTCTTCAGCACTATTGCTGGGATTCCGTCATGCCCACTCGACTTGTGGACATCCAGGGATAACAGTATGCGTCGCACAGTACTTTGCCGGAAACGAATCTCCGGCATGGCGTGACCGCATTGTAGAATTGTCGGTGCGATGTTACCCCTATCGTCCAAAGTCGAGTTGGACGCAAAAAGAGTGCCAAGAAGGTCGGCTTTTTCTTTTGCGTCGCGGGCTAGTGACTGGTCCTCCCAGTGCAACGGTGGAAGAGACGGCTTACAAAAATTCCCAAGAACCGCCTTGGTGAGCGACCAGAACGCACGGGTTCCCGAGGGAAGGCGAACTAGTTTCTCGCCAATTTTGCCTATTTACTGAGACTTTGCTACGGCTATAACTCTTTTGAAGGACCTGGAGGCAAGGTTGTACCTCTTCTTAAGAGAGCCGGTGTCAGAGTCCTGGGATCTGCCGCCGATTGGCACCACTGAGGATGGAACAAAGAGCTCCATTCCCTGCAGCACCACATCAGCAACAGAGTCGGCAACAACGTCAGGATCATCCGGCGAGAAGCAAACTTGCCCCCATGGGTAAGATGCGAAGAACTTTCGCATCCCATCCCAGTCTGCTGACCTATAGTGCCACACACGGCGGCGGCTCGCAATGTGCGGTCGAAGTGGGCACGTGAGTGGCACCGTACTCCTTATCAGACAGTGGTCCGACTAGTTAGTGTTGTATTTATACATTGCAAAAACTATGCAGTATTCATTCAGTAGTTTCGGAAAATAGAAATACCCAAGAGAGGTGCCTATGTTTTTAATTTACATCTGTAGCTGTACATCGGCAAAAACCATACTAAAAACTATTTGTTTGTGTGTGATGCAAGTACAAGCAGTCCTCGTACTTATGACATGTTAGGTGCTCGAAGTACCCAATGTAAATCGAAGGACTTCCGGTTGAGTGTTTATGGTGAACATATGTGGATATTTTTCTGGCTGTATTTTAAGGGCATTAAATTATTTTGGTGTTTCTATTGGTAGCCTATTTGTTTGTGTTTGTGTTGCTTAACGTGTGTTTGTCTTTTTGTGCTTTTCGTGTATCGGGTAAGGTTATCTATTTTTGCAGCTCCCCTATCCAGTTTCGAATTAATTGAATCTGCTACAAATCGTAAACGAGCTCTAGACTCTGACAAGAACAATAACTATTCACCTCGGCTCCAAAACAAATCCGCCAGCTAGCTCCTCAAAGATATAGTAGATCTCGTTACCCAGCAATAGATGTAGCTCCCTTCCTGGTCCATGTATCTTATACCTCCTCTGACTTAAATCCAAATACATCTCTCCACCCAATCAAATTTGGTCTGTTTTTACTGAAACTTAATATAAAAAACATCTTATCTGATGGAATTAAAAAAGTGGGTAGGAATAGAATTTCTATAGAACTAAAGTCAGCTGAAGATGCTAATGCAATTTTATCAAACAGTGAATTGAGCAGTAACGGATACTCAACTTCAATCCCTACTTACAACATCACTAGAATGGGCGTAGTTAAAGGGATCCCTAATGAATGGTCAGAAGATGAAGTTTCTAAAAATATCGGGTGAAAAAAAATCTATTGGTGAAACACTTCCATGCGAGTGTCTCAATCCAGTGTGATAAATCTATCTCGAAGAGTAGGAACACTGTGTCTTTTGAGTCTTCTATGTCGATGGCCGCCAACTCCACTCAGATTGAGCTCGTTTATATGTTTTGAGAGTCTTTTTTGATAAATTTTGCTATAAGTCATAATCTCCTGTTTAACAGTAGGCACCTTTAAGTCGAGATATATGAATTTTTATTTATTACTGTTTATTTTTTTTTTTTTTTTTATTTATTACTATTTTTATTTATTATTATTTTATTACTTATATGTTGAGGAATGTTAAAGATTGTCCTGAGTACAGGCGGTCCTCGACTTACGTCGCTTCAAGTTATGTCGAACAATGTTTTGACACTATTCCTCAAGCATACGTCATTTGTTTTGATTTCCGGCATAGGAGAATTCTGTAGCCTTTGCAAATTTAGAGAATGCCATGAAAATTTTTGAAGAAAATGATCCTAATTTTGAGAGAAGTTTTAACGTTAATAACAAAATTTGTGCAGCCTATCAGTGTTACCAAGATCTGTATGACAGCAAGAAGAAAGAAGCGAAGCAAACTAGAATTGATAGTTTCTTTAAGCCAAAAGTTTAATTTATTATTTCTCATTACATATGTATTTTGATTACATAAAGTTTTATAATTATTATTAAAATTAATAACACACAAATACCAAAAATAACGAGCAATTTCATAAGTGCATATTATAATTATTTTAAGAACTTACTTTTGATAATAAAGTTTGTATATCCTTTGTTATAAATGCAGTTTTTTTTTAATTTCGAGTCCGTGTGGATCCTAACCCTTGAGTTTTACATGAAAAAATATGTCTCGACTTACGTCGTTTCGATTTGCGTCGCGTATTTCGAGAACCTAACATGCCGTAAGTACGAGGACTGCCTGTACTTTGTTTTGGAATCGTTCAAGTATCTCAATATTGCTATTGCTAGCTGTACCCCAAAGCTGAATACCGTAAGTCCATATAGGTTTTAAGATCGCTTTATAAATTGTTAGCTTGCTATGTGTGCTCAGTTTAGAATGACGCCCTATTAACCAATACATATTACGTAATTTTAGGTCTAGCTGTTTTCGCTTTGTCCATATATGAGTTTTCCATGTCAGCCTTCTGTCTAGATGCATGCCTAGGTATTTTGCGTTGTCTTGTTGAGGTATAATGCCGTTATTAAATGTTAAAGTCGGACATGTGTCTCTCCTGAGGGTAAATGTCACATGTGCTATTTGCTTTGATTTGCCTGGATTCTCCAAGTTTTAAGCCAATCCTCAATTTCATTAAGGTGGTGTTGAAGATATTCTGTGGCAGTTACAGAATTCTTGAAATTTGTTCACATGTTCTGGAGTGGAGGCGTTCCGTAATAATTTCTGATAGTTATGTATATACACTTTTTTAATTTATAATTTGCTTTGATATTGTTTATAATATATGTACATATAAGTTTCATTTAATGCACAACGCTACCACTCTAAATAAAAGATGTCGCGTCAGTTGCGCTCGACTAATATATTTGCTTAGTTTTTCTTTTTAGGACGTTGATGTTAATTTGCTGTGATGGTCGAGTATTCTGGCTGCTACACCTTTTATGCACGAGTCTACTGCTTTGTTTTCAGTAGCGATATTAATATTATTGTTATTTATGTCTAATAGTTTGAAAAGAGTATTTGGCACATGAGTTTCTTGCCCGATTCTTCTCATGATAGCCCCTACACTCGGAATCGGGCCGCTCGTGGCGATTGCGTCCGTGTTTTCTTGTTCCACGGACGCACTTTCCTCAAGCGCTCGTGTTAAGTAGTTTAATTAAAATAATAAAGTAAAATTGTACTTGTTGACTATTTTTAAGTGTCTGTGAAGACCTATGAAAATAAAGCTTATTTTGACTTTGACTTTGACTTTGTGTGAAGAAAGCAAAGCTGTGTCGTCTACATAAGTTGCGACCGTAGTTTTATCAGATGTGGGTAGATCAGCTGTATATATGGTGTAGAGAACCGGTCCTAGAATGCTTCCTTGCGGTACTCCCGATTTGATCTCATACAGACTGGAAATGTCATTATTAAACTTTACTTCGAAGCATCGCTTGTTGAGGTATGCGTCTATAATTTGACAGAACAAATGGGGAAGCATTTTTTTGACTTTATAAAGTAGACCCTCATGCCATACCCTATCGAAAGCCTGGCTTATATCCAAGAATACTGCCGAGCAATAATTCTTCTGTTCTAGAGCTCTGCCTATTACATCTACGATACGGTGAACTTGCTCAGTCGTTGCGTGCTTTGCACGAAATCCAAATTGATGGTTTGGAATCACTCCGTTTAAATGTTTCTTCATTCTCTCCAATAGCAACTTTTCAAAGAGTTTACCAAGTAAAGGCAAAAGACTTATGGGTCGATATGAAGCAACGTCAGTTGGTGATTTTCCTGGTTTAGGTATCATAATTATTTGTGCAATTTTCCACTGGCTAGGGAAGTGATTAAGGCGCAAACAAGCATTGTAAATTCTTGCGATTGCTACTATTCCCTTTTTTGGCAGATTTTTCACCAAGGCACTATCAATGTTGTCGTATCCCGGTGCTTTCCCATCTTTTAACTTATTAATTTCCTGCGCTAATTCGGTCGGACCTATATGTTTCAACGGAAGACTCATTTGCTGGGCACTTTCAAGGTGTTGTTTTATTTTATCTCCGTGATCTGGTTTTGATTCGGGATATGGCTGAAACACATTGCTGAGGTATTCAGCAAAGATTGTTGCCTTTTCCAAATCTGATTTCGCCCAGTTACCGTCAGTTTTTCTTATAGGGGTAATATGTTCCTTAGGGCGTTTTAGTTTTCGAGTTGCCTTCCATAACGAGTAATTGGTGTCTATATTTGGAGTCAAGTTGGCGAGAAACGTTTGAAAGTTATTGTTTATAAATCTTCCTTCGTTCCTTTAACTCGTTCGAGGATTTGTTGAATGCTGTTTTATCTGCAGGATATCTAGTTGCCTGCCAAATTTTTCTGATCTTGCGACGTTCGAGTATTTTGTCTTTTATCAATTTTGGGTATTCATTTAATGTTCGAGGTATATATTTTTTCTATGTTTTTGTGGAACTGGTTGATGCATTATGAATTATTTTATTTAGTTTCTCAATATTTATATCTATGTCGTCCGGAGTATTCAATGGTTCAGTTAGATTTATCCATTTCGTTATTGCATCTTGATAAATTTCCCAGTTTGTATTTTTGCTATACAATCTATAAACAATTTTTTCCCATCCTCTCCCATTACTCTCACCCCTCATGGAGATGAGATTAATTCTGTTGGTGTCAATGTTAATGGCATTAATTTCATATCTGTCTATATTTCTTCCCCTTCCAGGTTGTGTATTCAATATCTAGAACAAGTATGTAACTTATTCAGCCCACTAATATTCTTAGGTGATTTTAATTTGAAGCTGTGATGCTCCAGAAGGAGGTCGCCGAGCGGGGTCGGGAGAGAGCCGATCCCGCTCGAAGGCGGCGGCGGCGATCACTGAGCTCGCCGCCGCCGCCTTCGAGCCGCGACGAGACGGGCCGCGAGGGCGCACACCCCGCGGGTGCGCCCGGGTCGCGTCCTGGGAAGGATGACCACCCGGTGCGGCCGGGGAGGTTCGTCGGGCGCGCCTATTTACAGCGCGCGGTCGGAGCTGCCCCGCCCGGGGGAGCTTCACAAAGGCTCCCCGAGGATGAGCACCCCCTCGTGACAGAGGGGGGCGACGGCGGGGTGGACCAGAGGGCTGATGCACCATCCTGGGCCACCCCAACGCCGGAGGAAGACCGCCGCGAGGTTTTGGTGGGTAACCCTAGGATCGGATTGCAGTTTCGTACTGTTTTGGGAGTCCCACACTACCCCCTGCCGTCCCCAGACGGGGGGTGTGCATAAAGCATTTCCTCGCGTAAAAAAAAAGGTGATTTTAATTGTCGTTTTTGTACAGTGGTAGAGCCAAGCAGTTCGCTGCATGAATGGGCCGGCTCGACCGGTGAAATACCACGACCTCTCAGAAGACCGTCGTAAAGTGGCTCATGCCGCGTTTCGTTCGGTGAGAGAGGTACCCGGAGGCCCATTCCCCTCTTCCCCATCCTTTCCTCTCCCCTATTCCTTAAAGGTCGGCAACGCAACAGTAACACTATATGTGTTGCTGGTGTCCATGGGCGGCGTTGGTTGCTTACCATCAGGTGACACGCCTGCTCGTTTGCCCTCCTATCCCATAAAAAAAAAAAAAAAAAAAAACCACTCATTATGGGGGTCTGAACATTGTGACACTTGGGGTGCAGAATTGGCAATATTGTTGCACGAAACGGGTCTGTGCGTTCTGAATGATGGGTCAACTACTAGAACTCCTTATCCTAACCAGAATAAGAGTTGTGTTGACCTTACTATTTGCTCCTCCTCTTTGACCTCCATGTTGGATTGGAAACGATTGGATTCCACTTACGGAAGCGATCACTTCCCCATTTGTTCCACTCTAGTTAACAGGTCTCTTCCTTCTAAAACTAATCCTCCCTTACTTTTAAATATCGCACCTCTGGAGCGAGGTGAGACTCTTATAAACAAGATTTAGAGCAAGAGGTCCTTTTGATCCCTGAAATTTTTCCTAATAACGTAGACAACTGCCTCATTCAATTCTCCAATGCTATTTCGAAAGCAGCAGATAAAAACACTCCTCTTAAAAAATCGTCCGTTGGCAAACTATCTGCCCCACCATGGTGGGACAGACAATGTTCGAACATGATAAAATCACGAAAGGAGGCTGAACGAAGGTATGTCATAAATATGACTGTCGACAATCTCCTACTTTACAAAAGAATTCTAGCTAAATCCTCTTTAAAAAGAAAAAAATAAAGTTTGTAAAAAATTCTGTTCCTCTCTTTCCCCTTCCTCTCAATCTTCTTTAATCTGGCAAAATTTAAGAAGGTATAAACGTGGTTGCTTTCCCCAAAACTTTTCTTGTATTCAACCGAACATAGCCCTCCAATTCTCTTCCAAATTGGCTCCACCTTTTGTTCCCCTTGAAGATTGCTGTGTGGCGCCGGCTTAGAATACCGCCACCCCATCTCTTCCCGTGGGTGTCGTAAAAGGCGACTAAGGGAAAAGCTAGAAGAATGGGCAGCAGCATTCTCTCTCAAGGAAATACAGCCTACTGCGATCGCCAACCCGCCTGCCAAGCGTGGCGATTATGGCAAAAACCCCCTATGATTGAGTGGACCGGCAGTTGTGGCGCTCTATGAGGGAGGCCTATGTCCAGCAGTGGACCTCAAAAAGGCTAATGATGAAGATGAGTGTCCCACTTCCTCCCATGAGATCTCCCACCCTAATGACCCACTAGACGAACAATTCTCCCTTAACGAATTAGAAGTAATTCTTGAAAATGTTCATGGCTCGTCCCCAGGCTTCGATGGGCCAGGCTTGTCGCAAATTACTATTAAATTTAATTAATACATGTTTTGCTCTTGCATACATACCTGATAGCTGAAAAACCCAAATTATCATTCCCATATTAAAACCCGGTAAGTCTTCTGACAATCCAGATCACTTCCGTCCTATTGCTCTGTCCCCAGTTATTGTTAAGATACTAGAACATTTAATTAAGAATAGGTGGAGTGGTATATTGAACACAAAGGCTTCATAGACAGCTCTCAATTTGGTTTTCGTAAGGGGATGGGAACTATCGACGCAATGGCCACTTTGGTTACTGACATACGCATTGCATTTAGTTCTAACCGGTCTATTGTATCCTCCTTTCTTGACATATGTGTAGCGTATGACAATGTCCTTCTTTCCCCACTCAGAAGAAAACTTCGACAGCTGAGTGTTCCGGTAAGGATGCGAAATTGCATATGCAACTTGCTTGCTGGTCGTTCCATTAGGGTATTCATTCCCGGCGAACATATCCCAGAACGCAGAACGATATGGAGAGGCCTCCCTCAGAAATCGGTGTTAAGTCCCTTATATACAATTTATACACATCCGACTTACATAAATCGCTCAACATAAATTGCAATTTAATTCAATACGCTGATGACCTATGTTTATATACTACCAATAATTTTGATATTCTGGCTTCGGAATCCTTACAAATATCTCTCAATTCTCTAAATCTCTGGCTTTTATCTCATGGACTCCAACTTTCTGCCCCCAAAAGCTCCATAGTAATTTTTACACGGAAAAGAATCATCCCCAACATACAATTAGTAATTGATTCGTGCCCCATTAAAGTAGTAGACAATGTTAAATTCCTTGGTGTTATATTGGATCAAACATTATCAGGCATCCCTCACTTTAATTACATTGAATCCAAATGTGAAAAACATCTTAACATGCTGCGAGCCCTGGCAGGCGTCTGGTGGGGTGCTCATCCTTATACCTTAAAGTTAGTGTACAATGCAGTAATAAGAAGCTTACTAGAATATGGTTCATTCTTACTAGAACCATGTAACAAATCTGCCATAAACAAATTAAATCTGATCCAATCAAAATCCCTTAGAATTGTATTAGGATGCATGAAATCTACTCCTATCAATGCTCTTCAGGTAGTGTGTTGACCCCCCTCCTCTCCTTCGTAGGCAATTCCTGGCAGATAGGTTCATATACAAAACATTTTTTAATAAAAACCATAAGATCCTATCAAAACTAAATCAATTAGATAACTTATGTGGACTTTCTGACTATTGGAAGCACAAAAACCCCCCTTTATTTCTAAATTCTTTCAGAAAGATTCAAATAATTCAGGACACTGCCCCTATTCATCAGTGTTCTAAATTCCCCATATATGATTCTCCATACAAGATTTCCAAATTTAAACCCAATTATATTCCATCAATAGGACTTAGCAAAGATTCAATTCAGGCCAATATCCAATTCTCTTTTACTGTTAAATCTAAATGGAAAGATTATCATAAATTCTTTACAGACGCCTCTAAAATTTCAGATAGTAAAACAGGTGTATGTGTATATTACCAAAATTCACGGATCTTCCTCCAATTTCAATGCCCTCCTCAATCATCAGTATTCACTGGTGAATGTCTTGGCATTCTCGAGGCATGTTTATTTATATCTTCACACACATCTATTACTAAAGCTGTTATCTTCTCAGACTCCAGAAGTGCCCTAGAGTCAATTGTCAAAAGTCCGTTCAAGGACAAACTCCGAAGTCCCATAATATATGACATCAGAACCTGTTTGCATTCTTGTTCTATGAAGAATATTGACATAGTTTTGGTATGGATTCCGGGTCACCTAGGCATAGCAGGATATGAAAATGCTGATGCCATGGCAAAAAACGCAATCTCCAGTGACTTGGCTGATTTAAGACACTACAACATCCAAATATATGATTTACTTCACTGTTCAAAACCTGACATGCTTAAATCATGGCAAGCTGACTGGTCGGATTCTAGCAAGAGTAAAGGCCGAATGTATGCAGCAACTCAACCTATCATTCCCCTAAAACCATGGTTCTCGAACTTCCAAAAAACTACAAAACTAATAACATCTGTCCGATGCAGAGTCCGTTTAGGTCACTGCTGTTCCCCTGTCTTCCTTCACAAAATTAGGATACGAGATAACTCAATTTGTGAATGTGACCTAGATGAGGGTTCAATTGATCACATTGTTCTGAACTGCCCGTTAAATAATGCTTACTCTCTAGACCACATTACAAACAAATTGAAAATCCCTAGACCAGTAAATGTTCACCTTTTACTTTCTATGTTCCCAAATCCTCATATAGTTAAAGCTTTGATTAAATTTATAGATTCTAACAATATAAAATTATAATATATACATATTATGTGATTTTTGTGCATAAACAGTATATAATACTAGCTGACCCGGCGAACTCTGTTTCGCATCAAAAGTAATAACTGCTGCCCCGCTATGTTAATACTGCAATATCTTCGACAAATTTGAAGTCGATAGCAGCTATAGGTTAAAAATGGGAATTTTCCATTGTTAACACCCCCGCAACCCCCCTTGTGGGTGGAATTTCGTAAAATCCGTTCTTAGCTGACCTCTACTCGGCGAAAGGAATAATCCTACCAAATTTCAAGTCGCTACGCCTTATGGTTCCAGAGATATCGTGATGAGTCAATATATAGGTGGAAATCTCTTATATATATATATAGATAAGTATATTTATATACTCACTAACTCCTATTTGTGTTTGTTCCAGGCTTTTCTAGAGAAACCCCAATTAGGCCTACTTTTCTGAAATATATTATTTGCCCATTGTTATTCTCATCCCATGAGTAATCATTACATGACACTGGCAGTAATTGCTGAACATATCAGCAGATTGCCAAAAATAAAATAACTAAATGTAAATCGAAAAAGACATATGTCGAGACTTATTTTTTCCTAATATATTTACATTTAAAACTCAAAGGTTTATATATGGAATTGCTAGGTATATTTAGTATTTATGTGCTATTAATTTTAATATTAATTATAAAACACTTGTAGGATGCACAAACTTTGTTATTAACTTTGCAACAAGTGAATTCTCTAATGCTATAACCAATGCCAATTATAGAAATCGAAACAATTGACTTAGGTACGTTTGAGGAAGTGTCAAATCCTTTTTCGAGGTTACCTGCAACGACGTAAGTCGAGGACGGCCTGTACACACATACACACATAAAATACCACTTCTCCTGGCATAAATTCATTAGTTTTTCATGCCGATAGTACCAACAAAAATAAACGTCAAATTTATGTTACTTCATAAGTTTGTGTACACATCAATGAGTTTCTCATATCAAATGTTATCTCCACGATACAAGATAATACGGACTTGGCGGAGGAAGCGACGTGATTCTAAGTGTAGTAGTGATAATGATAAAAACTGGGCAAGAGTTGTTAATCCTGTGAATTTTAACATTTTTTGCTAATGATACAAGTTATCAAGTTTAAGAAGTCCAGAGACCTAATTTAAAAATAATATTACAGAACCAGTAAAAAGCAATGCCACTACCTTCATCTCTATTACCGTGTAATAGGTATGCGTACAATAGAGCTATGCTATAAGTGTAAATACATATAATATACATACTTCACCTCAAGTCTGTTGCGGAGAAGGAGGAGAGATCAAAGCGCCATAATGCACAATTCTAACACGCTCCGCTTACTTCTTTGCCTTACATACATAATTCTTGTCATACATGCTCGACGATTTTTAAGGCTCTTAACATGACCTTATATAATCTAAATCATATTAATCGAAATTATAACACTTATAATAGGCACAGAACCCAAAAAAAATAACAGAACTTTACAAAATGCACATTAAAAAAAGAACCTACAATACAATCAAACAATATCGAGAACTGACAAATTTGTGGCTGATAGTTCCTTTATTTTAAATAGGTACATTGTACCAATAATTTTGAAAGTCGGTCCACATTTAATGAATTGATAATCCTCGAAAACACTTTAAAAAAAGGTAATAGGTTCCAACACTCATTCCATTCGGGATGTAAAAACTCGGCGTGTCGAGGTATACTAGCCTACGCTATCGGGTACGAGTAGATTATGGCATAAAGTTAGAAAAAAAGTACCCACGCAGTTCGCTGCATGAATGGGCCGGCTCGACCGGTGAAATAACACGGCCTCTCAGAAAGTGTGAAGAAAGTGGCCTCGACGTAAAGTGGCTCTTGCCGCGTTTTGCTCGGTGAGAGAGGTATCCAACCCCTTTCCCCATCCCACTTCCGAACCCTTTCATACCCCATTGTGAGGGCCGGCAACGCAACTGTAACGCTATATGTGTTCAACTGTCCATGGGCGGCGTTTGTTACTCACTATCAGGTGACACGCCTGCACGTTCGCCGATACCATAAAAAGTACCAAATAATAATAATATCTATTGATACTAATAAAACAATTTTGCATTAATAAACATCTGATTGATACCAATAAGTACATTTATATTTGGTGTTCAGTTGGCCCTGTCTACATCAATGGTTAGAAACGCGACCTTCGCGACAGGTGTGTCCAGTATGCAAGGCTGCCATCAGCCGGGACAAAGTAATCCCGCTCTACGGCAGAGGGAACACTAAACAAGAAGACCCTAGGAATAAGGTGAGTTGGATAACGATAGGATATCTGTATGTTGCTGGTGAACTTGTTATAACTTATTAATTTAACAGTCTGGGGTCTGCATATGCCTAAAGATGCTTAAACAGGGAAGATGTTGTCGGTGTTTTTTAATTAAAGGAACAAAAAAAAGGCACTCAGATACACGCCATGGTATTCCTAAATTATTAAAATAATTGCATACTGTAATATGATGCTGACGAGTATATCTCGGGTGATTTAGGTACCGCCGAGGCCGGCAGGTCAGCGCACAGAGCCGGAGAACAACAGCGGATTCCCTGGCTTTGGGTTTGGTGAAGGTTTCCACATGTCCTTCGGCATAGGGGCATTCCCGTTCGGAGTGTTCACGTCTACTTTCAACTTTGGTGATCCTAGGCCAAGTGCAGGTATATTAATATTTTAAAATGCGTGGAGCGCTAAAGAAGAGAAACTTTGTGACAAACATACATTTATAGCACACTAAATTTAAAAAGAGCACTTTTTACTCACTTTTAAGACAAGGTGCGATAAAAATACAATCACGCTCCTAGAAGTCATGTACAGTTTCTAAATCACCCTATGCAAATTTTTTTAGTTGGTTTATATTGACCGGTTTATATTCTACTGTAATATTATCTATACTTATATTATAAAGCGGAAGAGTTTGTTTGTTTGAACGCGCTAATCTTAGAAACCACCGGTCTGATTTCAAAAATTCTTTCACTGGTGTATAGTCCATTTATCTTTAGGCTATATTATATTTTCAAATAAATTAGGGATCCTTACTATAAGTCCAATAATGTAACACAAGGTGTAAGAAAAAGACCCGAAAAACAATCTTACATCGCGAACGCTGCAAAAACTATTGATTATAGAAAAAAACAATGTACTAGTTTCACAGAACATATAATTGTCGACAGAAAAGTCCGCGACGCTATATGTCTAACTATTGTAGTTATCGCACAATAAGTGTTTTTTGAATTTTTAACAATAATTATAATGAGGTCGTTTTAAAAGTTCTTTATTTTGTACCTTGGTATTAACTCTACTCAAAATAAATTAGTCCAATATAAAGATAGATTCAATACCTTTCTAGAACTTTTTGAATGATTCAATTCGGACATTTAATTCAAAAGATATCACAAAATAAAAAATGCAAGTATTCGTTTCATAGGCAATTAATCCCCGCACATAATATATATATGATCGGGAGTCCCGCCCGACTCGGTCATGAGCGCCGTTCATAGGTGGCAGCTAAATCGCGACACGTTTAGGTAAACAAATACCTACTTTTATTATTAGCTTTACGTGTCGGCCTGGTTGCACTGGCCGTAGTCGCAAGCAGACAGAAAATTTGATTACCTAAATGTGTCGCGTTATTTTCCGCTCATAATATTTATTTATAAAGCAACGCGAATATTAAAATATTTTCATACTTAAGTAACCAAAGTGGGTAACCATGGGTCACAGCTAGAGTTAGTTTACAGTTAACTAACTGACCTTTATGCAGATATTATAATATTATCTATAATTCTTTACAATATTGCATAACATAACATAACTTCACGCCTTTTGTTACCCGAAGGTGTAGGCAGCGGCTGTTAAGCCTCGTCTCGCCGTTATGTTTACGTCCCAAATGGAATAGGTGGCGAACCTATTGCCATACCGGGCACAAAGTTTGTCAGTCATCGGTATTTATCACACATAACTTCCGAAAACAATTTCGAAAAGTCATTGGTGTGAGCCAGTGTCTGGAATCGAACCCCGGACCTCTGGATCAGAGGCCGTGCGCTCGCCCACTGCGCCACCGAGACATATTTTGCAACTTCATTAAAATGGACGAGGCGCAAGATATGCCCACGCACCTTGATCTTGGCGTCTTTTGCTAAAATATAAAGACTTGCGGGTTTGTTACATGTCTGCATTACACATAGAGTTGCCCATCTATATTTACCTTTTTAATATCGTGATCTCTTTTAAAATTTAGTGAATTTATTTTGATAAGAGTAATACCAAGGTGCCAAATCGACATCATTTAAATTATAAAAAAAACACTCACTGTGAGTTAGCCATACTGGTAAGAACATGTGGTGACCAGGTTTTTTTTTAATCGACGACAATGACCAAATAAAAAAAAAGGTTTAAGTAGTATTAAAAAAAACTAAAGATTGACAAAGAACTTCTGACAAAGTCCCTGGTATTGCTATTGATTGAAGTTAATTTTTTTTTTATGAGATAGAAGGGCAAAGGAGCAAGCGGGTCACCTGATGGTACGCAACCTGCGCCGCCCATGGACACCGGCAACACTTATAGTGTTTCCGTTGCGTTGCCGACCTTTAAGGGAGAAGGATGGGGAAGCGAGGTGGACCTCCAGGTACCTCTCTCACCGAACGAAACGCGGCATGAGCCACTTTACGTCGCTCTTCTGAGAGGTAGTGGTATTTCACCGCTTAATCATGGGGGGTTTTTGCCATAATCGCCACGCTTGGCAGGCGGGTTGGCGATCGCAGTAGGCTGTATTTCCTTCCTTCAAAAATAACTTGTCGCATTTTTATTTTAATAAGACTCAGAACAATATATGTAACTAGCGACTGATTTTCTTTATCTACTACGACGACCTATTGAGTAATTTAAAGGTGAAAATGTATCAATTTAGAAATAAGGTTAGTTTGAAAGTTATTAAACAGGTAACCAGTCCCGCTAAGTTAAACTAACGTATTTAAAAACATAAATAAAATGTTTAGTTTGTGACAGCATCTGGCCTAAATCACTGGATGGACTCTAGCTTAAATGCTGCTGGTACATCATTGACCCAATAGCAATTTAGCTGATTCCATTTACCGAACCTACCAAGCCTTTATTTTTATGTGGTAATTTTATGGTATTTTTTTTATGTTTTAATCATTTGTATGTTTATTTCAGCGCCACGTGGCACGGCCCAGTACGAGGAAGAACAGTTCCTGTCTAAGATATTCCTGTGGGTAGCCATCTTGTTCGTTCTGTGGCTGATTTTCGCATGACCGCGTCTGAGAAACGCCGGCTGACTTGTCCACAGTGAGCTTCTTCGATACGTTTACTTTACACCTTACTTCTTTAAAAATGTTCTACTTTTTTCACTTTTATTATGATACCGGATGTTTTGTCAATATTACTAAAGCATCATGTGCTTAAATAACTTATTTTTATAAAACATGTCTTTGACTTTTGATAAGCGACCAACTGGTTCGTCTTTGGTTCTCGGCTAAATTATTCAAAGACAAACGAAACTTTCGGGCGCTATTGCAATTGCAGGATACGTAGAAGTTTCTATAAGACATGAAACGGATTCGTCAATTGAGAATATTTGATTATTTTTGTATACATTACAACTCACCAAAAGTTAATATAGATTTAAAATGTTTTACATAGGAAAATAACACGGAAACCAATAACATTTTGTCACCACTTTATTATAAGCAAATATAATGTTTTATAACACTGGAGCAGTGGGTCGGACATTAGAATTCCACTTAGTCTTAATCATGTGAAGAGAGTCTAGGTCTGCTGATGATATATATGTGTACCATACTTATAATATATCATATGATAATGACAGTGTAGAGATAACGCCTAGACTGTGTTGCCATTGTTAACACTATTGTAAATGAAATTATAATTATTGCAGTCCTTCCCATGGTGAGTGTGCAGATTTTATACATTAACAGCAGGGCATAATAATATTAATTCGGCCTTATATATAACCATTGTATTCAGGAGTTCAGCAGAACTCTTGCTGAGAAATAGTTTTATAAAATTGCGTCAAAAACATTAGAATCATATTTTCAGTGTGCATGTGAGTTTTCATTCCAACATAAGTTAGAACATGCCTGAACATATTTACAAGTATTATGTATCGTTAGAATCCTTAAATTAAGCCGAGCGAGCGACATAATTATGTTTTTAATGAGAGTATAAGTGTTTATTAATACAGACGTGTTTTTGGTTTCTAAAAAGCTTTAGGTGCAGGGCTTAGATGTATGTATATGAACATATTATATAAGAAAGTATGTAGTCGCAGACGCGATTCTAAAATTACTAAGGTGCTGTTAAAAGCGGCTTATTAAAACCAGAATATTTGCAAAATATTAAAATGATGCTCAAGTTGGACTTGTTAACGATTCCGCTATCGAGCATCTAAGATCAAGACCAAAAGGTGTAATTTATAAAAAGGAGTAAATCAAATTATTATTATTTTTGTAATTAACCAGCCCTTATAATAAACATTTGGAGGTTCCAAAAGCTAGACATTATCATGTTATTTTAAAAAAGATATGAAAATACAGAATAAATTGTGATTACAATTTGTTCTGTCAATGGTTATTAGTAAAACTTTTATAAATATAACCCATTCCCTAGTTAAATCTATTTAATTTGTTACTATGTTAATAGTGTCATAACAGTAAACCACGCAATTGGCAAAAATAACTTCATCATTTACGTAATTATTATCTTTGCTCTTTGATGAAAGGCATGTCATACCTTAACTTTAAATTTATAATAATTGTGCATATTTGCATTTAAATTTATAATTCACTTAATTAGATGACACATAATTTTATAGCTAAATAAATTATGAAGTTGCGTTAAATTGAAGATTAATTAAATTAATATTTTCTACAATATCACTTATTAGGGTTCTACTTACAAAAAATGTCATAAGGAGCTACTTACAACAATGGTTGAATTCAGAAATGCATGAATTTTAGGTTGTTAATAGAAAAATATTTGACCTTCTCAATATATTCATTTTCTCACTAGAAATTGACAAACTTGAATAAACCAACTACAGTTCCTACATATACAAGGTCAAGTAAAATCCGAGGTTTTCCGGAGAGCGCAACAAGCCTTAGAAATAATTCTATGATCAATAATAAAAACTTGAAATATGTAAATAAAACAAAACAAAAATTCGCATAGATAATTTAAAGTCAATGATGCAATAAGAAAGACATTTTCCAGTTCTCTTTATGTAGGTACGTAGGGACCGTCGATTTGTTGTAACAGTAAACAAACTGAATTGTACCACATCTGCTCCTAAATCTAACATTTTTTTTAAATATAGTCAAGTTTAATTATATTTAATAAACACTAGAAGAAAAGCCAGGTGTAATGCCAAGCAACTATTTGTGAGGATCATAAATTTGTGCAACAGCGTAAGCGTGACATTTCATTTCATTATCATTTGAACGAAGTTGATTACAGACTGAAAAAATTGGTAAAAATAATTGTTAAACACATTGTTACAACATGTTATACGGATGTAGGAGATTTGCTATTGTTCTAAGTAAATTGGTTATTTTACTTAATGGAAAAAATGTGTGCTAAAATAAGTGTAAGTTCTGGTACGTTTGATGATTTTTTCAGAGCAAACATTTTGTAGCCTCTCTGACAGAATATTGCAGTTAATACCACATATCCCATTCTTATAGGAGAAAGGCTGCAAAATTCAAAAAACAGTAATATAGAAAAATTGTGGAACTGAGAGGTAAGATGGATAAAGTTTGTTTTTTAGACACCCTATTTCCTCCAATTTTGGTTATCGCGTTAACAAGGACATGTTGGTTTGTTGAAGTCATCACACGACACGGACCACTGCCGAGCCGGTACGCTACCGATATTTTGAAGACGTTATTTATAATATTGTAAATTTTACTTTAATATTCCTGTAATTATAAGTGTATATATAAATATATATGAAATGACCTTGTGATGGGAGGGTTTGTTTTAATTGTAAATTTGGAAATAAAGAATGTAACGCTGACGTGATTTTTTTCTACCCAGCTCTGATTAAAGGAATTTATTCCTAAAATAATTATAACTTGTGTCAACTGTCTAATTCTCATAACAAATGCATAAATAAATAAAATTTGTCATAAAGTAATGATAAAAATATATATTTTGTTGTCTCGGTGGTAAATTGGTGAAGCATCCTGCTTCTATTTCAAGAAGTCGTGGGTTCTATTTCCGGCTTTTACCAATGACTTCTCGGAATGATTTTCAGAAGTTAAGTCTGACAAGAGGGTTGACAACATTTGGGACGTAATTATTTGGTTAGTAGAGACTTAAGAGCCGCTGCCTACACCTTCGGCTAGATAAAGGCGTGAAGTTATATTATTATGAACTGTTTATTTCTAAAACTTTCGCAAATCTCACTCATTGATCAAAACAACTTTTAGGATTATATCGCGTTTATTTACTACTTATTTATATTTATTTCCCGACGTTTCGAACTCTTTACAGAGATCATTTTCATGAGTGATGAACAAAAAGATGGTAGTTGTTCAGAAGCTATTTTCATTGATACAGAGGGCAGCCACTTTTTGGAAATAAAAATCAAAAAGTTGATGTTAAAAATATGATTTTTACTATTGGTAACCAACATCAGACCATGAAAACAAAAGTTAAATACTTATTTATAAGATGTATTCATATTTTTTGTTTGTAAAGATCCTTTGTTGTATGATTTAATAAGTAAAAGTTGTTATTATTAAGTTATTAGAAAATTATCTTATTTTTCTAAGTTGGTTGAGATCAAAGTATAACTGTTATTAAATATTGATTGATTTTAAATTAAAAGATAAAGTATTTGTTAAAAATCTACCACTGGGTCACAAATGCGGCCAGTCCTGAGAAAGACCCAGCAAGAAAACTCAGCGGCTGTTCTTCAAAACTGATTATTATTTCATTTTGAATGGGCTATTGATATTGCTATTATTTATAAAAAATTGAGAAAAAAGAAAGGAACTTGGTTTCCAGGTTAATAAAAATAATTTTGATTGTCTACTGCACTACTCAAATTCTACATTATTTTGGTTTCTGATATGGGTCTGACCTGCAAACTATACTAACAGTATCTCGCTGTCTTGAGCTGTTTGATTGTGGGCTAGGTTTGATGAGACTTGTGACTACTTTACTTTACTTAATACTTTACCTTTTAATTTAAAATCAATCAATATTTAATAATAGTTATACTTTGATCTCAACCAACTTAGAAAAATAAGATAATTTTCTAATAACTTAATAATAACAACTTTTACTTATTAAATCATACAACAAAGGATCTTTACAAACAAAAAATATGAATACATCTTATAAATAAGTATTTAACTTTTGTTTTCATGGTCTGATGTGGGTTACCAATAGTAAAAATCATATTTTTAACATCAACTTTTTGATTTTTATTTCCAAAAAGTGGGTGCTCTCTGTATCAATGAAAATATCTTTTGAACAACTACCATCTTTTTGTTCATCAGTCGTGAAAATGATCTCTGTAAAGAGTTCGAAACGTCGGGAAATAAATATAAATAAGTAGTAAATAAACGCGATATAATCCTAAAAGTTGTTTTGATCAATATTATGAACTGTATTCAAGAATTTTGATCACACAAATGCTTCAATAAGAACCTCAACTCGTGAAAATGACCTCTGTAAAGAGTTCAAAACGTCGGGAAATAAATAAAAATAAGTATTATATAAATAAACGCGATATAATCCTAAAAGTTGTTTTAATGTTATGAATGTGATTCGCGAAAATCTGCGAAATAAATACTCAAACTAATTGTTCATTATCTTTATTTTAAAATAAATGATATATAGCATTATTTTACTTTCTCTAATCAACACTAAACACTCTTACAATAATAATAATTTTAAATCAAATCTTAACTTAATATGGGATTGTCAGTTTTTTAATTGATTACACTCCTGGTTCTTGATCATTGCATTATTTTATACTATTGATAATTGTAGTAGGTATAAGTATTTTAAATACTCTGTCCCGAAATAAAATGTAATTTACAAAAATCACTCATGACATTTTCACATACACTGCACAATTATAACTGTGTATTTCTCTATAGACTAGTTGTCACCTGCAACTCCTTTCTAATGACGTTATTCATATTTTTCACAAACATTAAATTTTAATGAATCAACCTATATCACATAACAAGCAAGATTTTATCTCTATAACAGAGTTTCAATAATAAATATTTTATTTTGTTTGAATATTGATCTGATATACAAGTCAATCAAGAGAGACTGACTAATATATATATTAAATTAGTCTTGTCCAATTTCATACAATGGACACTGGCAAAATTGGTGCAGTGCAATACAGGAGCCATAAAGACTTGATAGCTTCTCTAGCTTGATTGATACACTACTTCAAATTGCATCGAAATCGGTCTTAAATCCTTGTAACAGAACATGTTGGCATTGTGGTCCAAGACAGGTATATCACTAGACTAGGCCAATGCATGGCTTAATAAGGAAGATTATAACCATTAACTCAATTATAAGACCAACTTATATCAAAATTATTTTTAACTTAAGAATAAGAAACCAAAATTGAAAAAAAAATTACATTAAATAATCTAAAATCTTTATGAGAAATAAAATAAAGGCAGCAATATGGAAGAGATATTATGGCTTCAATTCATATGTTACATGAATATACGTTTATTAAATAATTTTTATAATTCACTTGCTATATAATAAATCTGAAATTTAATAATAATGTGGACATGGACATGTATGTGTTGTTGTTAATTCTAGCACTATTCCTTCTCCATGCAAACTTGTTAACAATGAAACTGGTAGGTTATTAAAGGTGTGTCTGTGGTGTATATCAAACAGTACTTGCAATTAATAAACGTGATTAAAAAAATTATTTAAATCGAAGTATCAAAGCTGTTAATGTCGTGCTAACAGTGTGACCACATGAACGATAGTGGCGCTGCTATTAATTTAAGACTTTTTTGCCAGACTATACAAGATTTTTAGATTGTTAAGTTATCAAATCACTTCAGCAAAAAAATCAATAGTCAACTTGTAAGTTTATTTAGATGTGTAATATTTTTAGTAAAAGAACAATTTGCCTTTGAACGGAGCCAATGTATTGCCAACCTCCATATTGCCAACTTTAGACACAAGTCCATAGATCTATTGACTAATTTAAAACTTACTCTATACCATACAACTTGAGTGTTCTGTCCATACTTGTAGATGCAATATAATGTGCGTTTTTACCAAATCTAACTCCTGTGGCTGATGCAGTGTGATCATTGAACACTTTCAATTCTTGCCATTGTCGACATAAGTATACCCTGACGTCTGTACCAGCGATGGCCAAATAAGTACCACTTTGATCAAAACATAACTCTTTGATAGCATAACCTTCTTCCAGTTGAATAGTCTTGAAATTCTTCAACTTACGCAAATCCCAGAGCTTCACACAAGAATCTTCTGCTGCAGTAGCTAAGTAGTAACCATTTTCTGAGAATGAAATTGAAGTAACAGGGCCAATGTGACCTGGGAAATTGGCAACATTGCTCTGCTCTTTTAAATCCCAGATCTTTACTTGGGAGTTTTCTGTGCCTGTACCGAAGATGAGACCGTCTGGATGGAATTGGGCTGTGGTGAGGCTGACACCAGAAAACTCACTCACTTTGGTCAGCAGAGTGCCAGTGCGGATGTCAGAGAATGCCCAGTGCTGATCAGTTGAAGTTGATAACACGTAGTCACCAGTAGGATGCAGAGACAGACCAGTGACGGGACCATCATGGGACCGTAGGATAACAGATGTTTGCGACCTGGAGAAAAATATTAATAATTTAGATTGCATTTATTTTCGAGTACGTAAAAAAAATATATATAGTTGAAAACAAATGATGTAATCGATCGTAACTTATAACGTATTTTTTAGCGAATAATAGTGTGAACATGAAATAACTCACGTGGGCACATTCCATACGCGGATCGTATGATCAGGCGACGCTGTAATGACAGTATCTTCATCCGGATGGTAGATAACCCTCGTGACTTTCTTGGTGTGGCCCTTGAGTATGGCCACAACTTGTTCAGTATCTTTATTGAAGACGGTCGCGTTTCGATCGTTGCCGCCGGTCAATAACTTGCTGTGGTCCGATGGATTTATATCTAGAGCCAAGATACCGGGTATGCTGGCCGAATGCAAACCCTACAAATAAGACAAACAGTATGAGTATGTATGGTCGTGTGCGAGAGCGGCTCGGTGAGGACAACGGGAGGAGCATACTTACAGGATGCGAGGCGAGCGTGAGGAAGGCGCGGATCTGGTCGGGCGCCACGAGCCCCTCGGGCACGGTGCGGCCGCGGCGCTTGCGCTCCTGGGTGAGCGCCGTGGCGCGCTCCTGCAGGCGCGCCACCACGTCGGCCGACATGCCCGCCGGCGCCGCGCCCGCGCTGGCGGCGCCCTCCACCTGCAGCAGCGGAACTATTGTACACACATTCCGTGGTTGAAGCTGCTACTTTAGCAGTATAACTGCTAAACTGCCCGAGGTAACCACGGCATACCTGATGAGCCGGTTGTGGCGCGACGATTCCGGCCTGGGGTTTGAGTGTCGCGAGAGCCTCCCTCGCAGCTGTCACCTCTTTGGTGAGACGGGCGATCACGCGACAAGCGGCGTCATGTTGATACAGGGCATGACTTAGTTCCTGTTCATAGAAACTCTGTTGTAAAATCTAAAACTAATAACTTGAAAGACTCATTTGTGTCTCATCAAGTTACTTAAATCTCCTAACTAATAAAAACCTGTGTGAACTAATTGTTTGATTAACTCCAAGTGAAAATAAAATGCAATTAATGAGTTTTATACAAAACTGAGTGTTAACCATTAAAAAGATATATATATCTCAAGTTGACAGACCTGTCTGGCTGTTTGTAATTGTTGCCTCTGTGTAAATGCATGTAGCATAAGAGCATCCCACTCGTCTTGCATGCTCTTTAATGTAGCTGGAATAGATGTTGCACTAGGCGGTTTTGGCTTCACAATAGGTGGTGCTGTGAAGGTCAAACAACAAATTTTAAAGTCTTCCTAATGTATGTTACATTCAAATAAAATATAAATAATATAAATCTAAATATTGTAAAATTATTGTGCACATTGTTACAATTTCTGAAATTATTACAATTTTGAACTGTGCAGGTTGTGGCTAATGTAAGTAACTAAATTTTAACACAAACTATTAATAAAGTGGCTGAACCTTTCTGAATTCTGAATTTCTTGATATATGACTAATATCAATTAAAAAAAAGTAGATATATGCTGTTTAACTTACTAACACAGTAACATGGGACTTAGAAGGATAGATATTGTCGCTTAAGTTCTAACACCACGTATGTCAGAAATGACAAATTTTCAGGAGAGTAAAAAACTGTGCCTTTTTATACATCGCGATCATAATACATATATATTAATATGAAAATTAATAAAAGTAGATAGATTTCAAGATTTTTGTATCCGTTGTAACAAAATAATGTTATTTATATTATATATATTCTATCGAATGACATTCAAAAGTCGAAACGGCATTTTTTGACATATGCGGTGTTAGAATTTAAGCGACGATATGTATAGATGGTTAATATGTGATCTAATTTCTATAAATTTATCAATTTAATGTTTTAGAAAAACAGGTGTTTTAGCTGTGTATACAAAGTACTCACATGTGTTTTTTTTCTTATTAGAACCCTGGGCATATTTATTATAACATAACTTCACACCCTTTTCTACTCGCATGTGTAGGCAGTGGTTGTTAAGCCTCGACTCGCCGTTATGTTTACTTCCCAAATGGAATAGGTGGCAAACCTATTGCCAAACCGGCACAAACTTTTTGGTCATTGATATTTATCACACATAACTGTTTAATGTATTTAATTTCGAAAAGTCAATGGTGTGTGCCAGGATTAGAACCCGTGACCTCTGAATTCAGAAACCGTGTGCTCAACCACTGGACCACCAACCCATTTATTATCTTTACTTATAAAAGACAAAAAAATTGAAATTATTAAAAATTACACCATGTCTCCAAACAGAGAAGACTAAAGTATTTTAAAACACTCACTTTTAATCTCTATTAGATCTTCAACACGTAATTCCTTTCCAGTTATAGGATCGACTCCATTCTCGATTATGTATTTCTCAACAATACGCCTCTCAAATACAGCTCCGGATGATGGAGACACCACAGGAACTTCGGGCACTTCATTTGATACTAAAATTACGATTAGGTTAAGACATTGAACCAATAATTTTAAAAAGAACTACATATTGATTAGGACTAATTACACATATAATTAACCCAAAAAATTGCATGTATCCTTAAATTATAATTAACCATTCGTGCCTTACGACAAAAGGCAATGTAAGCTCAACCGGCGGATATTTACTACCCGGACAACCGAATATCTCAAGGAATTTTATATTTTTGTAAGATTTATATTTTATGATTAGAATAAAAGCCTTACTTGCACAATAGAGAGCCATGCTACTGTTATAATCCTGACTTATTTCTTATAATTTTATCGCTTAACGCTTCATAAAATAAGTCCAGGCGGGCAAGCATTAATTTATTCAGTTTGACAGTTTTGACACTTACACAGTTGCAATTATTAATTTTAAATAAAAAATTTAATCTACTCTGTGGTATCAAACTAGTTTTGGCGGGACTGTGGAAGAAACATATCCGTTAATTGCATTATTTTCTCAAATTTGTGTTTCAATGGATATTATTGGATAAAATTTGTGGCGTTTTATTTAACAAGTGTGCGTATATGAGAGCAAATGTGGGAAATGGTGTAAATATCGTGTTTAGTGGGCTCTTCTGCATTGTCGTCAAAACTCCCTCGGAAAATCATGCATAAAGTGCCACGACTTTATGGATGATTAGGTTAGGTTAGGTTAAGCTGTAGGTTTAGGCTAGGTTAGGTTAAGATTAGTTTAGGTTAAGAATGAAGATGTTATTTATAACAAAAAGACTCGACTTAAAGGTCTTAGCAACCAATCTTTAATAAAAATATATTTGGCGGGAATGTAAAAGAATCTTGCCTGTTCTTTACCATAAGGTACTGTTACACATGCTCATAATGAGCATGCTTATAAACTTTTTACACTTTCTAACAATGAGCATGCTAGTTTCAAACATATTACTAGCACACTCATTAGGCTAACCTGTTCACACGTGCTAAAAGCACCCCCCTACCACCCGCGCCGCAGAAAGCATACTCATTACTAGCAAGGTATGTACAAACATGCTAGTATCGAGCATTTGCTCAATACTAGCATGCTTTCGTGCTCTTAATTAGCATGTGTAACAATGTGGAAAATGGTGTATGTAGCGTGCTCTTCTATATTGTCGTCTGAATTTTTTTGGATCATCATGGACACATAACGTGGAATTTATGCTATGCTTAGATTAATTTAGGTTATGGTAAGGTTAAGTAACGGTTAGGTTGGGTGAAGTATGAAGACACATGTATTGAACTAAAAAGGATCCGACTTAAAGGTCCTAGAAACTGAGCCATTAAATCCTAAAAACAAATAAATGAATGAAATTAATTATAGAGAAACAAGGGATATTATTTAGGAGTCCGAAGTCCGAATGGTCTAGGGCCTACTAGGCCCGGCTTAGGCTTTTCCATAGCTATTATGTACACAATACTAAACTGAGCTCTTAGTTCTCTTTTCTGCCACTGGCTGCGCTGGACTAACAACACTTAAATTTTTATACAGTTCTTAAAAATTCTGATAAAGAAAATCATTTGTTGTATAAAGTTTTAGAAACTTTGATAAAAAGTATTTAAAAATGTTGTTGGTGAGTCAAAATATTTATTAAATTGAGTATGGTTAAATTAAGTATAATTTGAGATGATTAACTATTTCAATCATTGTTCATTCATCTGATTGAATAAGAACTGAATGCATCACTATTACTTTAAATGTGGCAACATTATTTGACATTGACTTAAAGGTCTTAGTTACCAGGTCATTAAAACCCTTAAAAAAAAAAACATTATTTGACAAAGTGACCCTATCTACTGTCAGCTGGCTTTGTTTAATTAAAAATACGACTATAGATAGAGGCAAGCATAAACTTCAGTTACCGTATCATGATCAAAGTACACAAGTCTTTTTTGGGAATGGGTGTACAGTTTTTTTTTTTTTTTTTTTTTTTTTTTATGGGAGTAGGGGCAAACGAGCTTGCGGGTCACCTGATGGAAAGCAATCACCGCCGCCCATGGCGTCTGCAATACCAGGGGCATCACATCAGCGTTGCCGGCCTTTCAGATGAGAATAGGCTCGTTTCTTGAAGGTTCCTAGGTCGTAGCGGTCCGGAAATACCGTTTTCTACTAGGATACCTACGCATATTCTGGCGTTGTCCTATGTTCGCTTTAGGCGAGCAGCATTATACAGGTTAATTGACTTTGTACTCCTGGTTTTTGTGTCTGGAGGTTTCTAATAAAAACATAACTTCACGCCTTTTGTTACCCGAAGGTGTAGGCAGCGGTTGTTAACCCTCGTCTCGCCGTTATGTTTACGTCCCAAATGGAAACGGTGGCGAACCTATTGCCACAAAGTTTTCAGTCATCGATATTTATCACACCTAACTTCCGAAAACAATTTCGAAAAGTCATTGGTGTGAGCCAGTGTCAGGAATCGAACCCGGACGTCTGGATTTGAAGCCGTGTGCTCAACCACTGAACCACCGAGACTTAATTGTACTCTATATTACAATTTATAGATATATATTGGTTTTTCCTGAAGATATAAGCAGAGGCTGTTCTGCTAATAAGAGAATGGGTGCAGGAATCATTTAATCTAATTTTAACTCTCTTTATCTCTCTCAGCTAACTTAACTCCTCATAGTTCTAGTGACATTGCATGTTGTGAGTTGGTATTATACAATTTATTACTTATCTGAATCTATAATACTGTTTCCAAGAAATGTTGGCGGCAATGGTAAAGCACACAACGCTTCAATGCGCACAAAATAATTAAATTATACAAAGCTACTTTCATACGTACAAACTACGTAAAATCAATGTAAAACAAAAAAATTGTTGAAATCAGTCCTTGCAGCAAAACTTCAAATAAGATCACAAGTTCCAATATATAAATATTGCCGCGTAAACACTGAATGATCGTTATCCAATATCTTATGAAACCATTGCGGGAAGAATTTCAAGGGAACCACAAACCATAGAGCTTTTAAGCTTTGCTCAAAGCCATGCTTTTAGTTGTTTTGGTTGGGTAAATAAATGTACAAATAAACCAAATTTAATTTTCAGTTTTTATTCAATTACAGAGTAACAATAAAATATTTCGTGCCAATCTAAATGGCACTTACATTACTTTTAAACTAGTCGTGTAAAAACTTACATCAAACTTAATATTATTATGTACAGCACACGGCCAATATAAAATACTTTAGTGGCCTTATGACTAAACATACATACCACTAATATTTACAATTCACAAAAAATGACATTTTTTTGACAAATTGAACAAAAATACTTTTACCTAAATCAACAACTCTAATTCCATTAAAATATCTTTTATACAAATTTAAATTTGGTAATACAGGAACACTCTTTTGTGTTTCTGCACTTCTTTACCATAATCACAACTATCTGCCATTTTATCAAAATGACATACATTATTATTTTATTGATAAAATATTGTTGAATAAAAGTGAATCAAACAAATTTCTGCTAAGTCACTTCAAATTATTTCACTAAAATATTAAGATTAATGATAAAATTGAGCTATCGCGGACTTATTATTATCATCAATTTAACTTACATTGCACAAAAAAAACCTTTAAGTCCTACTACATTTTAATTAATTCACAAATGGGTTGAGTAGTAAAAGGAGTTTTTTTTTAATTACAGCTGTTTTATGAAGCTTGAATGATAACACTTAGAGTTTACAGGCACATGTCTGTCAAACCTATGTTTACGTGTGAGTATAATTTGCCACATATGTAGTAAGATTGATTTGAACTTTATTAAAAATATAAATATATGCAAAAAAAAACTTTATTCCATGATTCTCAGTGAATGAAATTCATAGCCAAAGAAAACAAACCCATATTCAAAAACAAATTTGGCGATAATTGTAAATCATATTCTAAAGAATTAGAAATAATAAAACCTCATAGTACAGAGTGTAAACTATTAATCATTAAAGTTAATTTTAGGATTTGTTATTGTTACGGGCTCTGATATGTAATCTCAAATAGCTATTTCAAATTCGATTTCATTTTTCATAATATAAAGTAAACTACTACATCATGTAATGTCAATGAACGATTTCTTATGAATAATAACGTCATTGTTCGATCACAACCACATAGTTTGAAGCATGATTTATAAATTTGGTGCCTTTTGCCTAATACTTCTTAAAACATCTTGATGAAATTATGCACATATTACATTTTATTATGCCAATAATCAAAAATCCTTGAAAATATATTTTGATACAATAATGATCTACATTATATCTGTGATTTGGTATAAAATATGTACTCACAATAACCATTTCATCTTTAATGAAAGGCATAATTTGTAAAAACATTGTCCCTCATATAATCTAATTTGGCTGAATTTCCTATTACTTGTGCAGATATAAAAAAAATAATTATACCTAATATATTCTTAATTCTAAAACAAAATATGTTCAACATCAATGTGTCCTTTATATTTATGAATCGTCAAAATAAAATATAACTTTGTCCTTTTTAAACTAAAAATGCACATCACTAGAACTGTCATTGTAAAAAAGTTACAAGTTGACAAAAAAGTTGACTTACAATTGACACTAAATACAAGATCACTAATATTCTTCTCATTATTAATTCTTCTCAATTCTCCACAATAAAATAAAAAGAAGCACTGATATTTTAAGATCTTGTCCATGCAAGTATATTATACCGTTTGCTAACAACACAAATTTAAAAATTGAATTACTTTTAGTTTATCAAGAAATATAGAGCAGGTCATGAAGCTATTGTCACCATTTCTTAAATTTCTCGCTAGTTCATACACAAATAGTCTTTAGTCCCAGTATTGCGAACAGCATTAAATCAGTACATATTAACTTGTCAGTTTAATAACGACCATAAATAATTCAACCTCTGAACTGTGTGAACCGTAGATATTGTTTTCAGTGCCCCATTCCTTTTATTGTAAGTGATCTATAATTAACTGGTCCTCATATTGCGGCCAATTCTTGGAGTATAGATCTCAGTGTCAGCACACTATTTATCCTCACTGACGATCATCGGTTTCCATAAATAGGTTTTTGGCTTTAGAACATATGTCATGTTAGAACGATAAATTGAACTGAACTGAGAATTAAAAAAAATTATAAATGAGCTTATTTAGGGTTTCAGGAAGCGTATATGTTCTGGTCTGTGACGGCATTGGATGCAGGTGGCAGGTGGCCAGCGGGCGGCATCACGAGTAGCTGGCGCGCAGGTGGTGCACGGCGCTGTACACCTTGACGGCGGGCCCGAGGCGCAGCCGCACGCACTGCACCAGCTCGTCGCGCGACGCCATCAGCAGCTCCGAGCCCGACAGCCGCGCGGCCGCTATGGCCGCGCCCGCACCGTCGCCGGCGATGCGACCCACGAGCGCGGATACGTCACTCTATCGACAACATTATTTTAACATGAGTATACTACGGGCATAACGGGAAATAAATTAATTAAAAGATGAAAATCTATAGGAATGTTCCCAACATGAATGAAAGTTGCTATCAGACTTTAGTGCCACAAAATTGTTGAGGTTGGACAATGAAATATAGTTCTGGTCGACACTAACCATAACGACAGGTCGTGTGATGAGATAGGATACATTCGGGCTGGTAATATTTGATTACCTGTGTCCATATGGTGGGGTCCTGCGGCAGCGCGAGGGCGGCCAGGTGCTTGGCGAGCAGGTCGGCGCGGGGCGCGGGCGGGGCGTGCGCGGGGCGCGGCGCGAGCGGGGCGTGCGCGGGGCGCGGCACGGGCGGGGCGCGCGCGGCCGGCTGCGAGCGCGCGGCTCTCTTGGCGCCGCCGCTGGACGAGGACTCGTCGTCGGACGGCTGGACACAGCAATTACAATGTTATATTTAACGGCCGCACTTTATCAAGGCCTTAAAATTGGTAATATTTTATTGGTCTCATATAATCGATGGCGGTTTGTAGATATCCGAATCGAAATCTGAAAGACAGTGTCAAATGAACCATTACGCACCCGAGGGTGCATATTACAAAAAATAAAATTCTACATTATTGAAATAAATTAACACATACCGGATCATTTTTAATCACTTCTTCAATTCTCTTATGCTTGGGTGGTCTTCCTCGCGTGGGTCTGAAAAAATATATACAATAAATTAACATATTTGAGAATGTCTATGGAAAAAATCTTCCACAGATTATTTTGTGATACTAAATTTTTCATATTATATGATATAGGATCTTACCTTTCCTTAACAGTGTCACTTGTAGGGGTGCTCGTATGCACGGAGATAGTTTTAGGTTGTTTGCTCAAGACCCTGTAATAACAAATGGTTTTAATAATATGTTTCAAAAATTACTATTTAGTGTTTGAACACATTATCATATAATTATCTTCACAAAATTTACTGGTCAACTAATAATTACGCCAAGAGGGTTATGTTATTCTAATATAGGTACGTATTTTTACTTGCTTTCTAAACTAAAAGATGATGAAGATTTGTTTTAAATTTGGTGAGGTATTTTTTATTTATGGGAAAGAGGACAAACGAGCAGGTGTGACACCCGATGGTGTCCATGGACACCTGCAACACACATAGTATTATGGCGTTGCTGTCTTTAAAATGGCATAAAGTAGGGGCCGGAACTGAGATGGAAAAAGGAGAATAGAAGGTGTCGGGCTTCTGGATATCTCTCTCACCAAACTAATGTTTACGTCGCGTCTGAGGAGGTCGTGGTTCAGTGTGTGTGTGTGTGCGTGTGTCGCTTACCTCCGCTCGCGCGGCTCGGCGGGGTGGTGCGCGTGCTGCAGGCGCGCGGGGGGCGCGGGCGGCGCGCGGGGCGCGCGGTAGGGGCAGGCGGCGGCGGCCGCGTGGTGCTTGTGCGCGCCGCCGCGCGCCGAGCCCAGCCCGCGGCAGCCGCCCACGCCGCACGGCCCGCTCACGCGCAGCTCCTCGGCGGCTGTAACCACACGCGTACCGTGTTACACCAAATGCTAGCTCTCACGAGTTCTGACGTGTAAAATTACTATTAGAGTCCATCGAGTGCCTTCCGACTGATCGCTTAGATCGTCCCAGAATATACACATGAACATGTACAATATTTATTCAGAACTAACTGAACAGGCATACTTCTTCGATAATTCTCATTTTATTGATTTAATTGTTTTACTTTTTTCTACCATGAGAGATATGCAATTATTTCACGCAAAACAACTCGCTTCTGGACCCGTTTATATGAAAACAGCATTAGGGATATATCCTGTCATAATACATATGAATGACATGTGAGCACTCACTGAGTGGTGGTTCCAGGGGATGACCGGTCTTCAAGCACCATCCCACGGGATGTATCTCGGGCGAGTCGTCGTCGAACCAGCAGGAGAGATGGTCCGGCCACCCGTCGTAAGTCACGCGCACCTGGTGACCCTTCACCTCCGTTATGGAAGCCACACGAATCAAAAATGGTACCTGATGAACGAACAAAAACGTGTTAAATATTTATTACAAAGTTTAATCGATCAAGTGGACATATCAGAAAATAAGTATTTGTTATAGAATTTTGTTATATAATAATAGTCCTGAAATTAGTCTAGGGTAGTGTCCGACCGAAAGTTCGGTTTCGGTTTCAGTTTCGGCGGAAGTTTCAATTTCGGCAGATTTGGCCGAAACTTTTGCCGAAACCATTATCTTACTAATTCTGACTTGTGGTTATCTTTGTTGAGAGTGTAATAGTACAAACATATCTTTACACTAAGTCTCTGTGGGGTAGGCAGAGAAAACAGAGGGCCATAAAGCACGATTCTTACATCACTCACTTCTTTGACTTTCAATCAACACTGTCATACATGCTCGCTGGTTTTTAAGACTCCTGCCATCACCTTTCTTGAGGACACCTTTAAGTTGATCATGGATGTTGGAGTCGATGAGGGCAACCAAAGTGGTTGCCCTCATCGACTCCAACATCCGTCCGCTTCTATACTGTACATATGCTTAGTCAATCTTGCATCAATAATTCTTTCTACGTGTCCAAATCATCGGAGTATGCATTTCCTTAGTTTTCTACATTCCCGGAGTACCAGTAATTCAAGTAATTATTATTATGAGATGAGTGTTAGGACCACGCAATTTGCTGGAAGAATGGGCCGGCTCGACCAGTTAAGATACAGTCGCGTTTTGCTCGGCGAGAGAGGTACCTGGAGGCCCAACCTTCCTACCCCTCTCCCCTCCTCATTCCATTTGCAATTCCTTTCATATCCATCATCATCAACCTGTTGCAGTCTACTGCCTCTCCTAATGTACGCCATAACATCCTGATGCTCTGCCTTCCGCATCCAGTCTTTTCCAGCAGCCTTTCTGAGGTCGTCTGACCATCGGGCTGGTGGGCGTTCTACGCTACGTTTACCAAAACACCTTCTGACTCCATCTACTATCGGCTGAAATGACCAGCCCATTGCCACTTCAGCGAGCTTATTTTACGAGCTATGTCGGTTACCCCAGCTCTCTGGCGGATATACTCATTACTGAGTTTATCTTTCAGAGATACCCCGAGCATAGCTTGCTACATTGCTCGCTGAGCGATTTGAAATTTGTGGACTAGCCCTACCGTAAGTGTCCACGCTTCGGTACCGTAGGTCATTACCGGTAAGACAGTGGTAGAGCCAAGCAGTTCGCTGCATGAATGGGCCGGCTCGACCGGTGAAATACCACGACCTCTCAAAAGATCGACGTAAAGTAGCTCATTCCGCGTTTCGTTCGGTGAGAGAGGTACCCGGAGGCCCACCCCCTTTCCCCTATCCCCTAAAGGTCGGCAACGCAACAGTAACACTATATGTGTTGCTGGTGTCCATGGGCGGCGTTTGTTGCTTACCATCAGGTGACATGCCTGCTCGTTTGCCCTCCTATCCCATAAAAAAAAAGACACTGATCAAACACTTTGTTCTTCAGGCATTGCGGTATAGACGAGTTGAAACCTCGATGCAGTTTGCCGAAAGCGGCTTAACCCTGCTGAATCCTCTTGTCGCCCTCTTTCTTAAAGTTTCGTCTACCTAACTGAATAATTTGGCCTAGGTAGACGTATTTGTTTACGACTTCGAGAACTGACCCTTCGACGCTTATCGGTCCGGGCACGACATGTTCATTGCACATGACCTTGGTCTTGTCCAAGTTCATGCTCAAACTGACTGGTCGGTAGAATTCGTCTAGGCTGCGCAGCATTCCGCTTAACTGTTCCAGCGACTGCTGCCAAAACGTCGTCGGCAAATCGAAGATGCAAATTGTACCTACTCACCGTTCATGTTGATACCCTGTCCAGTTCAATCCAGTGTAATCCAGTGTCTTGAAGACGTCCTCCAGAGCGTTGGTGAAGAGTTTGGGAGATATGACAACTCCCTGTCTTACACCTCGATTCAGCTCGATAGAGTTCGTCACCTGGTCCTGTATCTGGACAGCTATCATGGCAGTGTCATACAAACATCTCAATACTTCGACATAACGCCAGTCAATCCCACATCGCTGCAATGCATCCAGTTTCGATGGAGTCAAAGTCTTTCTCGTAATCCACGCATGCCATACACAGCGGCTGATTATACTCTTCAGTCTTCTGTACAATCTGCCGAACAGTATGGATGCGGTCCACGGTACGAAATCTTCGGGAGACGATTCGTGACGACCCTCGAGAACAACTTGTAGATATGGCTCAGCAGTGAGATGGGTCTGTAATTCTTCAGTAAGGTCTTATCACCTGTTTTGAAGAACAGCACCACCACACTCCCGCTTCAAGCCTGTGGTGGCTGTGGTCAATTCCGTGTGTAGTGTGGAACAAACTTTAAAAAACGAACGATGAACAAAAATTAAAAAGACCTGATAATTCTTTGAGGATAGGAGTCGCTCCGGATTTTGTGGGTCTCTGTGGTCATCATCGCTGTGCACCGCCGGCTTGGTCATCCGTGTGGATTAAAGGACCCCACAAAAAGATTCGATCTCTGAGAGGATCTTGGGCTTAGAGATGACGACACTTCCATCCGCAGTTTTCAGCTTCGTCAAATGGGGCCTTCCAAGCTGCTGAGCAAACTCTTTGGACCCTTTGTTGCGGTCGATCCCGTTCTCGATTGCTTGGGTATTCTATCGACGAAGGTCATGCCGCATCGGCTTTCTAATACGCTGGTTTAGGTTTTTCCATGCTGACGAAGTCAGCTGATCGGATGGAGTTTCTTGCCTTTGCCTCATCAGTTCGATCGTCTCAGCAGAGACTTTGGACTCCTTTTTCTGCTATCTCGGGAACAGCCTTTGAGACACTGTCCTCAGCGTGTTGACCACAGTGTCGGTCTTTTCGTCTACATGGCCTGTGGTTTCCAGCAGGTCAAATCTTTTGACAACATGAATAGTTCGAAAGGATGACATATTGTGCGGACCCTATTTAAAGTGGGAAAAGGGCAGGAAAGTGATGATCATTCTTAGTTAAGTAGTACCTCAAAAGAGATTAATGATTCTTCTGAGTACAAATACAAAACAAATTATTTAATAATAAATTTCAAAATACCAATAGGTACTTAGTATTTTGTGAAACAAAAACAATTACCGATTTAAATATTGGTTTTCATCTATTCCATTTTTTACCTATTTCTTTAGGGATGTAATGATTCGGCGAGGAGATGCTTAACAGCCTCTGCCTACACCTTAGTATAGAAAAAGGCGTGAAGTTATGTTGTTGATTGGATCAAAATTAATACATATACCCATTGTATTTCATTTCTTATTCTAATTAATGCAAAATAACGGGGGAAAATGCATCAAATTTTAGTATTTTATGGAATTTTAAACTTAAACACGTGAGTTTCGGTTTCGGCCGAAACTGAACTGACGGCCGAACATTCGGTTTCGGTTACGGCCGGAAAACCAGGTTCGGTCGGAGGTTAGTCTAGGGTTGTTTCGAAAATATATTCATTAATAACTACTAATCAGCTTACTCTTTTATCAACCACTTCCAACTTCATCCCAGGCTTGAATCCCTGTGGGGGCCTCGTCTTGAATGCTCGTGGGGGCGCCGCTGAAGCGCCCGTCTCACTCAGATAATTCTCCCACGAGAACGTGTCAGGGTCCTTGTAGACTGGGAACAAATACAACATAATATTAGTCTTCTCCTATTTATAAGTGAAATAACCCATTTTCAGTGGACCAAAGGGTTTATTTGGTTAGTTTTCACCTCAACGGTCCAGTATTCTAGCTGCTACGCCTTTTATACACGAGCCTACTGCTATATTTTCAGCAGCGATATTATTATTATATATATATTTTTTTAATTGCAATTAACATTTATTACTTTTACAGTGTGTTACTTTAATACATAAATATAAAACGATATAAAATATAAAAAGCTTATTTGAAGTGGTCTCCATTGGCTGCAATACAGGCCTTTAAACGTTGAGGCCAGTTATCAATAGAAACACGCACTCTTTCCATGGGAAAATTCGTCACTGCCAATCGTATGGATTGTTTTGGGGACTCTAAATTATTATGACGTTTAGAGCAAGCCGTACTCTCTAAAACTGACCACAAATCATAATCCAGTGGATTAAGGTCGGGACTAGACGACGGCCAGTCTTCAGCTCTAATGAAGTCCGAAACGTTCGCTTCCAACCAAGATTGCGTGGACCGAGCTTTATGACCCGGTGCCGAGTCTTGCTGGAAGGACCATACTTCGTTATTGAACATGGTGTTGTTAAGGGGCTTGACTACCTTATCAAGAAAGTTTTCAATGGTATCTTGATACACTTGTGCCGATGTTTTGATACCTTTTTCACAAAAATATGGCTCAGTCACTCCTTCGTAGCTAACACCCCACCAAACCATCACTGAAGTCGGATAATGCCCACGTTACACTCTGTCAACTAATTGGGAAGCTTTTGTTTGTTAAAATGTTGCTCAATTGTAAAAACCGCGTATTTTCATCCGTAAACCATATTTTTCTGTGACCTCCCTTTGCGTACCGCTTCAGTAGTTCTTTAGATTTTAACACCGTATTCTTTTTTAAATTATCAGTTAATAAATGACCAGTGCGCCTCTTATAGGCTGCAAGTCCTAAGTCATCTTTTAAAATACGCGACATTGTTCTAGGTGCTATCTTCATATCCCGAGATAAAATCTTTTGCTTGCGGACAAAATTTCTTCGAATTCTTTCCCTTACTGCTTTGACCACCTTTTTCGTACGAACATTACGTGGACGGCCAGATCTTTTTCTGTCACAAAAAGAGGAGGTCTCATTGTACCTATTAATAGCCCGGTACACAAACATTTGACTAATACCAAGTGTATGGAGAGTTTTAAAAATTGCATTTGGCTCCATACCTACTTTGTGTAATGCAATCACAGCGATTCGGTTCTCTTTATCACCCCACTCCATTTTAATATCGCAAAATATTGTACAATGTATTGGCGCCAAAACGAGAAAACACAATGAACAATCGTATAAAAATGACAGATTCCAAATTCAAATGTAATATTTTTTTATTTTTAGTTGTAACAGTATTTATGGCCAGACTAAGTATATTGTACATGGTTTGAAAAGACTTCACACAATTTTCTAGCCCGGGTCTTCTCATGACAGCCGTTTTAATATCTAACAGTGGTAGAGCCAAGCAGTTCGCTGCATGAATGGGCCGGCTCGACCGGTGAAATACCACGACCTCTCAAAAGAGCGACGTAAAGTGGCTCATGCCACGTTTCGTTCGGTGAAAGAGGTACCCGGAGGCCCACCCCCCTTTCCCCCTATCCCTTAAAGGTCGGCAACGCAACAGTAACACTATATGTGTTGCTGGTGTCCATGGGCGGCGTTGGTTGCTTCCCATCAGGTGACCCTGCTCGTTTGCCATACTATACCAAAAAAAAAAATATGTAATTTAACTTTAATAATATAATTATTAATCTTTGTATTTATTCAATAAATACAAATATTAAAGATTAAGTCAATAAATTTTATTAACTGTTTTTAAGTGCCTGTGAAGACCTATGAAAATAAAGCTATTTTAATTTGATTAGATTTAACAGAAATCTAACTAAATAATTTTAAATCTAATAATTTGTAGTTGTTTGATAGCATTTGGGTTAGTAGTTATTTTATATTTAGTTTCAAATTTTGAACTGCAATAGTTTTATGTACATTAGGTAAATAGGACCATATTGATTTGCTAACGTCTGTTATGACTTCAGTAAAAATTAAACATTCCCGTGAAATGCCAATATAAAAAATAGAGTCACGTAGTACGCATAAATGGGCCGGCTTCATTAGTGAAATACCACGACCTCTCAAAAAACCCACGTAAAGTAACTCATGCCGCGTTTCCTTCGGTGAATGATATTTAAAGTAATTATACATATAGGAAAGAAATTATGAAGAAGCGAGCCTTCTCGATAAATGCAAAAACAGCAACTAAGTAGCTTATGTACATTGTACACTAGTTACGGCGCGCAATTTTGTTCACGCACAAAATAAAGGTCTGAAATTAGTTTCGTTACAATAAATTAGTTCTCACTAAAATAGATTTTTGAAAAAGAATGCATGCTACGGAGATGAGAATCTCGAGATGGATGTGTGGAGAGAAGAAAAGGGATAAAATACGGAATGATTATGTAAGAGGAAGCCTGAAAGTTGCGCCTATAACTGAGAAGATAAGAGGAAATCGCCTTGCGTGGTGTGGGCATGTAATGAGAAGGGATGATGCACATGTCGTCAAAAGGATGATGAATCTGAATGTGGAAGGAAACAAGAGACGGGGGAGACCGAAGAAAACATGGATGAATTGTGTGAAAGATGATATGACTAGGAAGGGTGTTACTGTGGAAGAAGCGAATGATAGGGAAGCGTGGAGAAGAAAAACCTGTTGTGCCGACCCCAAATGATGGGAGAAGGGATGACAGTAAATTAATTCTCACAAAAATAGATTTTTAATGATGAAAGTATTAATTAAATTGGTGCATCTCTTGCAGACTGTGTCGATTACAAACAAAAAAATCCTTCCTCTTAATCATTTAGAAAATTGGTAACACGCGTCGAAAACAAAGTGGAAAGGCTTCTGCCTTGACGGATTAAAAAAGAGTGTAGGTGTTAAAGCAAGGAAGAACATGCTGATGGTTTGGACATGTAAAAGGAATTGTTAATGCAAGTTTGACTAAGAAGATATACAGTGCCAAAACGGAAGGATGTAGAGTCGAGGACGGTCATGGAACACTTGGAGAGAAGTTATTTATTATTAATGGAATATTGGCATAATATCTAGCAAAGACGCGCTGCTAGTAAGACATCTTTAATTGGTACTACAACATCACCAACACATCAACAACTGCTGTGTTGGTGGCGGCAAAGAATACCCCAACCCCATTTCAACCCAAGGGTGTCGTAAAAGGCGACTAAGGGAAAAACAAGGAAAAATGGGCAGCAGCGTTTCTTCCTCACAACACCACAGCTCACTGCGATCGCCAACCCGCCCGCCAAGCGTGGCGATTAAGGCATCATACCCCCCTAATGGACAAAGTTACATGGATGGCCCCCAGTCACGGCAACTCCGCTATCCCATTGACCTACGGTAGCGGGTCTGGTAACGGCGGAGTAGGGGGTGCTAAGAATCTCCGGTCGCGATATGGCTACCACAATAAAAAACGGACCCTGGCCCTGGTAACACACAACATCCGCACTCTTAGGACTGATGAGAAGATTACCGAGCTGGAAGAAGAATTGAGCAAGATGCGATGGGACATTGTAGGATTATCAGAGGTCCGAAGACAGGGGGAGGACACTGTAATCCTGCGGTCAGGCAATCTGCTATACTACCGGGAAGGCGACAAAACCTCTCAGGGTGGTGTCGGGTTTATCGTTCGCAAATCTCTTGTATCTAACGTGGAGAGGGTTATGAGTGTGTCGACGAGGGTAGCGTACCTTGTACTCAAAATATCCGAGCGATATTCACTGAAAGTCATACAGGTATACGCACCGACCACGGCACATCCAGACGAGGAAGTAGAGGTTCTATACGAGGACATCTCGAGGGCCATCCGCTCCTCCAAAGCCCACTTCACGGTGGTTATGGGAGATTTCAACGCGAAACTAGGCAAACGGAAAGACGATGAGCTGAGAGTAGGGCAATTTGGTGTTGGACGGAGGAACCAACGAGGGCAGAAACTGGCTGATTTTCTGGAGAAGGAAGGCCTCTATATGATGAATTCCTTCTTCAGGAAACCGCCTCAAAGGAAGTGGACCTGGATAAGCCCCGATGGTTTAACCAGGAACGAAATAGATTTCATCTTGACTGACAAACGACATATATTCAGCGATGTCTCAGTGATCAACAGAGTTAAAACTGGGAGCGATCACCGACTCGTCAGAGGCACGCTGAATCTTTGCATTAAAGTCGAGCGTTCACGACGGATGAGATCTACACTCCGACCTACACCTGTCCAGTACCAGAACCCGGAAAACTTTCAGCTTGAACTTCATAATCGTTTCCAATGCCTAGACGAATGCGAATCAGCGAACGATATGAACAACAGGTTCGTGGAAGCAATCCACACAGTTGGTACCAAACATTTCCGGAACCAACGGGCCCATAGAACAGAAAAACTATCTCAGCATACTCTCAAGCTGTTGGAGGAAAGACGAAAAATGTCCATGCAGTCTGCAGCTGATTGGTCCGACCTCAGGCTATTAAATAGGCAGATCTCCAAGTGTATTCGACGCGACACTCGCCAATACAATACGGTACGTATAAAAGAGGCCATTAAGCGTAACGAAGGCACTAAGGTGTTTAGAAGGGATCTGTCTATTGGGCAGAGCCAATTGACCAAGCTGAAGACCGACGGCGACATTGTCATCTCTTCCAAGGCTGAGATCTTGAGAGAGGTTGAAAAGTTCTATGGACAACTGTACAAATCTTCACAGATTCCTGTTGACGGCTTGGCTCAAGATCCCAGATCCAAGCTAACCCGACACTATACTGAGGATTTCCCGGACATCAGTCTGCATGAGATCCGAATGGCTCTTAAACAGCTAAAGAACGGAAAGGCACCGGGTGATGACGGAATTACTGCCGAGCTACTGAAGGCAGGCGGTGAGCCAATACTAATAGCCCTTCAGAAGCTTTTCAATTCCGTCGTGCTCGGGGGCGACGTTCCAGAGGCATGGACCAGAAGTGTAGTGGTGCTGTTTTTTTTTTAAGAAGGGTGACAGGACCCGTTTAAAGAACTATAGGCCCATTTCGCTTCTGAGCCATGTCTATAAGCTGTTCTCCAGAGTCATTACAAATCGACTCTCGTGCAGGCTCGATGACTTCCAGCCTCCCGAACAAGCCGGATTCCGAAAGGGCTTTAGTACCATAGACCACATCCACACTTTACGCCAGATCATAGAGAAGACCGAGGAATACAATCGACCTCTATGTTTGGCATTTGTGGACTATGAGAAAGCCTTCGATTCCGTCGAGACTTGGGCAGTACTACAGTCTCTTCAGCGGTGCCAAATTGACTATCGGTATATCGAAGTGCTGAAGTGCTTGTATAGAAACGCCAGTATGTCAGTTCGAGTCCATGATGGGAGTACACGGGCTATTCCACTGCAGAAGGGTGTCAGACAAGGAGACGTTATATCTCCGAAGCTGTTCACCTCTGCATTGGAAGACGTCTTCAAGCTCCTAGACTGGACCGGGCTAGGCATCAACATCAACGGCGAATACATCACTCACCTTCGTTTTGCCGACGATATTGTAGTCATGGCAGAATCGCTGGAGAGCCTTAGTGCAATGCTCGAGGACCTAAACAAGGTATCCCAACAAGTGGGTCTACGAATGAACATGGACAAGACCAAAGTCATGTCCAATAGCCATGTTATTCAAGTACCGGTAACTGTTGGCGATACGATCCTCGAAGTTGTCGATCACTATGTTTACCTAGGACAAACTATTCAACTAGGTAGAGCCAACTTCGAGAAAGAGGTTAACCGACGGATCCAACTCGGCTGGGCAGCGTTCGGGAAGCTTAGGGATATCTTCTCGTCCAAAATACCTCAGTGCCTAAAAACCAAGGTCTATGACCAGTGTGTGTTGCCAGCGATGACCTACGGAACAGAGACGTGGTCTTTAAATGCTGGCCTCATCAGGAAACTCAAGGTCGCTCAGCGTGCTATGGAGCGGGCTATGCTCGGCATCTCTCTACGAGATAAAATCCGAAATACGGAGATCCGTAGACGTACGGGAGTAACTGACATAGCCCGTAAAGTTAGCACGCTGAAGTGGAGGTGGGCAGGCCACATCGCTCGAAGAACCGACGATCGATGGGGAAAGAAGGTTCTCGAGTGGCGACCACGGACTGGACTGCGCAGCGTAGGCCGTCCTCCCACTAGGTGGACCGACGACTTAGTGAGAACCGCTGGGACTCATTGGATGCTAGCGGCACAGGACCGGGAGTTATGGCGTGCTAAGGGGGAGGCCTACGTTCAGCAGTGGACAGACCTAGGCTGATGATGATGATGATGATGATGACAACATCACCGTGATACAATAATTGGAACACGATTATGTTTGGTACGTTGAGGATACCGGAAAAAACTAATTAATATTATATAAAAATAAAATCCTGGTTCGAATCCTGGCTCACACCAATAACTTTTCGAAACTGTTTTCGGAAGTTATGTGTGATAAATATCGATGACTGAAAACTTTGTGCCCGGTATGGCAATAGGTTCGCCACCTGTTTGGGACGTAAAGATAACCGCGAGACGAGGCCAGCCGCTGCCTATACCTACGGGTAGAAAAAGGCGTGAAGTTATGTTATGTTAAATAAAATGAATCTAATTAGAAACGCCAAAACTAAAACTTTTAATCTGACGCGCGTAATAAATATGCAGACAACATATTGTTACTCCCTCATATTTCTAAAATTTCTTCGTATTGCTTATCATGTCAGCGTTCTCTAATATCAACAATATACAAACATAGCCATCAATTATATTATAAGTATAGAATATTTATTGGAATCGCGGGCAGATATTATCTTTCCCTGTTCGTCTCTTAGATTTTACCGATATTTAAACAAATTATAAATTAAAAAAGTATTTAATGTCCTGGTTTTAATCATCGATATTAATTTGATAGCCTAGAATATTAAATATGTGTAATAAATAAAAATGTTCATAGTAATAATGACCTTACTTACCCAAATAATAACTCAATTTATCAATCTCGCTGACTTTAAACGATTAGTCAATTTGGTTTCTTGAATAACAATTTAAGTAAATACTTTTTAAAGCACTGTCCGTGTAAAATAAAAATAAAAATTGTATACTAAGAAAAAAACAAAAACAAAATTCGAATCAAAATTTAAAAAGAGAACAAATGTAAATACACAGTAAAAAATATTTCGAAAGATAGTATCCGAACATAGGTTATATTAATACACTCTTCAAATCGAGGACAAACAAAATATTCGTGCACAAATGCAATTTAAATTATTAAATATAATTAAAATTACCGTTTCCACACTAATTTTCTTGGTACGTATATTTACACTAACTCACACCTCAACGTTAGCTGTAAGTTGTAATTTTTAACGTATATATTTTTCAATATTTTTTACGGAATATTGTAGCGCCAACTATTTATAGGTGCTTCTCTCACGAGTTTCCAAACATGACTAATTTTATGATGGCTACAGTAGTATCTGAACGTCACTGTGACCCGTTATCCTTGTTGTGGAATATTAACATTTTAATTACCTAATACATTTTGAATAATTCGGTTTGATATTATTTATATGAAGTTGGTAAACTAATTTAGTGAAACTTAGTTTTTAATTTGTCTCTTATCAGTACCGTAAATACTAATACATATCTGTTAATTATTTTAGCCGTTTCTAGTGAATAATATTTTACTTTATAATAACGCACTAAATATTTGTTTAATTAAGTATTTTTTTCTACGACATGCAATATATTAAATTAGGGAATCCTTGAATCGAAACTAGATTTTTAATTTCTCTTATCAGTACCGTAAACACTAATAAATATAAACGTCTGTAAATATATTGTGCCGTTTCTAGTGCATATTATTTTAGTTCACAATATTACACTAAGTAGTCTAAGTACTCGTTTAGTTAAGTTTTTTTTTCTATAACACAGCCAATACATGAGAAGATAGAGGGAATTGACTTGCGTGGTATGGGCATGAGTAATGAGGAGGGACGATACACACTTTGCCAGAAGAATGTAGAAGGAAATAAGAGAAGAGGAAAATATGGATGGATTGTGTGAAAGACGACATGATATGGAAGTGTGGAATAGAAAAACATGTTGTGCCGACTCGAAATGATAGGAACAAGGCAGGAGAATAAAAATTTAATTACAGAATTTAGAATTCCTTGATTTTTTTATGGGATAAGAGGGAGGCAAACGAGCTAGCGGTTCACCTTATGGTAAGCAACTATCGCTACCCATGGACACCTGCAACACAGATAGTGTTAGAGTTGCGTTGCCTGCCATAAAGGGAGTGGGATGGGAAGGAAAGGCTATGGGGGGTAGGCCATCGGATACCTCTCTCACCGAACGAAACAAGATATATACACTTTTTCAGGAAAATGAAATTTTGATAAGTTTAATAATTTTGATAAGTCTCGGTGTTCGACCACTAGGTCGAACACACGTCTTCTGATCCAAAGGTCACGGGTTCGAATCCTCATATTGGCTCACACCAATGACATTGGTGGTCAAAAAGTCATTGGCGGTCAAAGTTTTTTAGTGACGATAGATGACTAAAAAACTTTGTGCCCGGTATGGCAATAGGTTCGCCACCTTTTCCATTTGTGACGTAAACATAGCGGCGAGACGAGGCTTAACAGCCGCTGCCTACACCTTCGGGTAACGAAGGCGTGAAGTTATGTTATGTTAAATTTTGATACCGGCAGAAACTAGACATTATCTAGTTTCTATTGTTATCAAAATTTCATTTTCGCGAAAAATTGGAGTTATTAGGTTTGCAAATTAGGGTATCGATATGCAACTTTATGTTGATATTCTGAGAAATCGTGGTATTTCGCCGGTCGAGCCAGCCCAATCATGCTTTGTGGCTGGGATCGATACAAGGTTTTAATTTGACTCTTATCAATATCGTAATCGTTTGCTTACTTTTGTTGACAAAGGGGTGGGGGGGGGGGGGGAATAATCGTTCTATATCTGCTTACGTAATACTTGAATGGGCCCTTTCTTAAATCGCGATTGACATCGTGGTGTTTTTTTTTATTCGAGATAAAGTTAGATATAGTAATAATAGCACGTGGATCCTGTGAAAGTAATTTTTTTTGTGACATTGCAGACGAGGAAAGGTATTTATTGCATTCGGCCAACGCATTGTCTCTTCAGGTAGTGTACGTAACAACATTTGTGAACGCTACAGCACCCGACAATGTTAGTGGTCATTTCGGTCAATTTTAAAGAAGATGGTGAAAAATCATTTTGTACTAATACTTTCGACTGTACATAGGGCAAACACATGACGTTTGCAAATTTGAAAGCTTTTCCATAATTCTTTTATTCACTATCTGATATTGTAATTGTTTTTTCTTGTTGAAATAATAATGGCATTAACAGATTTGCGGGAACGTGTAGAGAAAAAGTTTAAATATTTTAATCAATCCAAACTCGAGAATGGTATTATTTGGTCGCAGGTTTGCTAGGCTCTTCGATCGTGCAATTACTAACTTGTTTTAAAATATAGTTTTTTTTTATTATTAGTTAACCACTAATTTCTATGATACAAAACAAATATAGATATGTATATATGCGATATCTGGTACCCATGAAACAAAGCTTCAAAGACAATAGGCCGGGTGTCTTTAGACGTGGCTTACCTGATGCAGTTTTTGTAATTAGTAAGTATTATAAAATACACGTGCTATTTTACTGTGGCCGAAGTAACAAAATATGATCCCTAGCGGCATCATCCCTAATCCAGGAATGTTATCTCTCGGATATCACACGTATTTAATAAAAGTTATTAATGACAAAACCCGCATAATGTAAAATCCATAGTAGCTTCTAAAGATACCCAACTTTTCTCAATAAAGCTCTGCTCCATGGGCTGGTACCCATAATAAAGCAGAGCTATACATTAATCTCTCGTTTAGATTTAAGAAAAAGTTAACAAGTTCGCGATCCAAGAATCTAACAAATTTTCAACCAAATACTATTTTTGAGTCTTAGGATTGACTTTAGTATTTGTGTCTCCTTTTTCTCTACACGTTCCCGCAAATATTTCAACGTATTTAATTTTTGCAATAAAAAAAAGTGTAATTTGTATAGATGTATAGACAATACTTTGTCCAGTCAGGTAGTAAGCTCCTAAACACATTTACGGCCTATTGTCTAAGTTATCCTTTCTTTCAATGCATCATAAAAATACATTACTATTTTTGCTAATGGTATTCAAACAATAGTCTCTGCCTTCAGGTAAAAATCGTAATATTTAGTGTACTGTTATTACCCTAAGGATTCTTTTTCATAAGTTTTAAAATATTTCTCTATACATATTTAGAAATACACATTTAGATTTATTATTAAAATATTTTACTTTTCGACCCTGATGGTTAATTCTAAAAATCACCAGCGTACTTTTTCTAGTAATTTGTTGTAATACCTATTTATATTCCCTAGCCTTAATTATGTTTTAATCAATCAATCCAGATTTCCAGTCATTTTCGTTCATGCAAGCATACAGGACAAGTACAGAATCACTTCTTTTAAATTCGTTAAAATGATCGAGAACTCAAACTCATTTAGTGAAATAAAACAGTAACGCAATAATTTGGGTTTGAGAAGTTAAAAGAGAACTAGCAGTTGCGCACGGGTCCGCCCGCATCATTTTCCGACCCAACATTGAAATGACTAATTTCAAATTTTTCAATATTAACATTTAATGTCAATTTTACGAGATTTACTGCAAGTAATTGTTCAAATCAAAAACCCATCGCATAATCAGTATAGTTAGAATACTACTTACAGTTAGGAGGCGTTAGTGGCACACCGTTCTCTTCAGCCCAGCCAACTGGATGTATGTATGGTGAAGTTGGATCGACCCAGAAGTCATACATTTCATCCCAGCTGTCAAAGTTGATGAGCATTCGATTATCAACAATGTCGGTGACTGTAGCCACACACACCAGCTCGTTCTTCCTATCCTCAGCCTCCAGCTTCATACCAATGCGGAAACAGTTTGGTTTGAACATCTGCATAACGAAAACAGTTAAAAAATAGAGTAATTTAGTAATTAAAAAAAAACACAAATTTATTATTTTCTGTTCTGGTCTAGTTTAGATATTCATAGTCAAGATCAAGTCATGATAATTAGGCGACTACCGAAATATTGACGAATGGTTAACTTACCGCTGTAGTAACATGTAAAAAAAGATTTCGTGGTGCAGCAACAGCTCTCATCTGCTTCAAGTACAATGGCCAGGAGAAACTATTAACACTCATATTGCCAGGAGGTCTCAAAGCCCTTCCGTTCTTTTCGCACCAACCAGGTGGGAAAATATCCACACAGTCTGCGTTCACCCAATAGTCGTATATCTCTGAATACTCATCAAAGTGCAATCTCATCCTGTACCCTTGGACTTCTGCCACTGATACTACACAGAAATACGACGGATGTTGTGGATCTATCGCTTCCAACCGCATCCCAACTTTAAATCCATTCCTATTGTAAGGGAAGGGATTTTTAAACAACTTAACTGGGGCAGCTTTTGCTTTGCAAATATCTAAATATCGCATCCAAGAGAACCCATTCTTCCCACACATCCAAGGATATTTTTCGTTCTCAATCAAGTCCTCGGTCATCTTTAACAGTGTAGCCTCTGATAGTTGACTATCTGATGGTAGGGAATCGTAGTGTTTGGAAATTTTGTCATCCTTACATTCCGATATCTCAACATCACACTGTTTCTTCAAAAGCAGTTTCTTCATTTTATTTTTCTTCTTGACTAATTCCATGCGTTCCTTGTCTCTTTTCTTTTGGTGGGCTTTTGTAACTTCACTTTGACACGCGGCACTACAGAAATTTGGCGTGATGAACTCAGCCGCCATTCCGTGGCAGCCACAACATTCGCACCTGTACAGATCTTCTGGTGAATTCGGCTTCTTCTCTCTATCGGGTCTCTCCGTTCGCTGATTTATGGATGAATAATATTTCTGATCTTCAATATCACTGTCCAATAGATCTATGAGGCCGAATTCATTGGTTTGAAAGTGTAATTCGCTACCCTGTAACTGAGCTATACCATTTTTCCATATCAATCCCGGTGGATCTTCTTCTAATATTCCATCTAATTTAAAAGCATCTTTGTTATTTGTGTCCACTTTGGGATAGTATGAACTTCGAAATTTATCGTTATTAGAATCGGGTTTATTATCTTTACAATCTTCGGGGTCTGAATCTAGATGTTTAGCTTCTAATTCTTTGTCTAATTTTTCATCACAAAACAAAGAGGGTACCCTATGATCGTCATTATTGTCAGTCTCAGGGTTATGATCGATTTTTTCAACTTTAGACGGTAACGACAACTTAATACACTTATTCGATAAGTTTTCGGTGCACAACGATATTCGTCTTTTCATGTTGACATTAACAGTTTTTCTTTCACTGTTATCAGAATTAGAACGCCTCAAAATGGCAGGAGCAGCAATTTGTCCTGAACCTATTTCATTTTTATCTATAGAATTACGTATTGTAGTTTCATTTCTATCTATAACATTTCTATTTAATAAACATTTTCCCTTTTCTGGTATAGTTAATGTAAAAGATTTCTCCCTACTATCGTCTTCATCATCTATTGACACAGTGTAAAGATCATCATTCATCAATGAATTTGTTTCTGGTATTGAGAGGGTGTACTCTCCTTGCTCTCCAGTGGGCTCTGCCCGAGATCCAGTAATAGAAAAGGCAAAAGCTTTCTCACTTTTTGGACTCTGTGGAACATCTTTACCATTCAAGATTTTAAGCGGTTGTAATGGTGGCATATCTTGTGTTTCCATAGGTGCTGTATCTCGCATCACAGTGATATTACCTTGAGGGTCATTTTGTATTTGTCCATTGGCTATTTGCAAGTTTATTATGGGGCCTTTGGATGCCATTGTAGCAGGCAATGTCACAGGTAAAATGAACTTTGTGTTCTGAATTTTGGGCATATTCATGGGTGTTAAGAATAATTTCTGATTGTTGGTGTTCACATTAGTCTGATTGTTGGATATCAATATAGACTGATTTTCAGTTAAACTTTTCTGATTGGGTTTCTTCACTGCACCAAGGTATGCAATAGCTTGTTTACTCTGGTTATTGGGTGCTATACTGACAGGCACCATCATTTTATCATTAACTTTTGGCTTCTGTATAACAATGGGCTGGGTGGGTGCTAATATGGAAGACTTGTTCTGTGCAGGTGCTATATTCTTTGGAGCTATATTCGGTTTGGTGTTCATATTTGATATTAGATGGATATTTGAATTGCTGGTAACCTATGAACAAAAAAATTACTCTTATTTAAATTAGTTCCCACAAATAGTAAGAAATATACACTGCAGGGAAATAGCTCACATAAAAAAATATGCAGCAGATGGATTTTACTACAATATACTTGACTTATTTCAAGTAACACATAAACATTATGACCTAAATAATTACACTTCACCGACTTCCATTCATGAAAATATGTCAATGAGACATGGAAGTTGTTCTAAAAAAAGAAAATTATGTTAGAAACACATGTTCATCTACATCAACTTTAATTCATTAGATAGAAAGAAGACTTCCTAAAAACCTGTCTCCTCACTCTTAATCTTAACTTTAATTATCAAACAGAAATTCTGGTAGGATAACAGTTCTGAGATTTAGTAGAAATTTTTATGGAGACAAGTGCAGTGAAACACTAGACTATTGAGAAATAATGACATATATTGAAGTGAAAACTTCGAAATTTCGAAAACTTTAACTTGTTTGATGAAGATAAGAGAATATAAATAAAACTATTGTAAAGTGTTTTGTCTTCAATAGAAAAATCTGGGAAATGGGCTCGCATTATTTTTTATAGATAGATTTTTTTTTTTGTAATTTATTACAAATAGGGAAATTTTAACTATAAAATATATAAAAGTAGTAAATCAGTTTCTTTAATCAGTTTATATAATCATTAATATAGTAAAAGAGCTAGGAAACATTGTATGCCTGGAAGAATGTTAAAATGATTTTTAATAAATTCAGACTTTTTCCTAGCAAGGTGAAGGGGAAATTTGAGTATTGAGCAAAATTCATACATTTGACTTAATCACACATAATTAGTAGTTCAGACTGATTCATCCAGAAGCAAAGTGCTGAGTGCTAATCTCCAGACCAAAGCCAAATCTCAATTTATATATACTTCGATTTAATCAAAACTCATTGTTAATTTGCAAAGTTTTAGTTTTCTTGAAAATTAACTAGAGAAAATTAAATAAACATGTGTTGGTATGTGGTCTGCACAAGCTATAAAAATGTATAAATTTCTTATTTAAAATCAGTCTAGTTTAGACTTTTTCTTAAGTCTCTACCTGATTGTAATATTGAAATCAGATCAGACTGGAAATTAAATACAATACATTAAAAATGTTATATGAATCAGTTTAATATTTTAAGCATGAAAAGATACCAAAGTTAAATTGTCCTGTGAAACATACTTTACCAATTGCATGAACAATTATTTTTGTATGCATCTACACCAATATTATTTGTAAGAGTTAAGATTGACTGATGTGATTTGTTAATGATGTTGATTCACTTACTGGTCTTCTTACTATGATTTGTGGTGGATTTCCACTGGTGCTTGCTTGTGTGATGACCTCTGTACTTGTTACGGGTTTCAGTCCTGTTGGTGTTTGTATGTACACCACATGTGGTACAGGGCGGGGGGCACCTCTTAACTGAATTGAATTAGGATTAGAAGGATTCTGGACTTGTATGATTGAATTATTATGTGCAACTTGCACTTGCGGCAAAGGATTAGTTACTTTAACAGAATTATCAGAAACCTGTATCTGTGATGAACTAGATACTGACATATCACCTGATGCATCCATATTCGGCGTTCTAGGATTGGAACCCATGTGAACATGAATTATAGAACTGTGTAAAGATTGAGCAGAATTCTGCAAAACAGGCATAGATGGCAGACCTGATCCAGTTAATTGAATATTTTGTCCAGCAGTTGGAATTTGGAGTGGTACATTAATAGTTTCACCAGCTGGCAATTGCACTGGCACACTTGTGGTTGCTGATACTTGAATGGGAAGACTAACAGGTGTTATCTGCAAGGGAACTGTATTTGTAGCACCAGATAATTGAACAGGTACATTAATGTTCGAAGTGGAGCCAGGTATTTGTACTGGCACATGCACAGTAGGCAATTGTAAAGGATATGGAGAGTTGTTTGTGTGAATTTTAAGAGGCGCAATTGAGTGGGTGACTATATTGTGAGGCAAGGAGCTCTGTGAACCATGGATTGATGACACGATCATGCTGTTCAATCTTGGTGCCTGGAAAATATGTGACAATATAGCATAAATTAATATATTAAATAACGTAAAATAATTACGGCAATATAGAGACACTCACGCGAAATGTATTCAATAGTACATTCTGTTGCGAACTATTTTGAGCTATATTTGTATTGACTGACGTGTTCGCTGATTTCAATAATCTTTTTTTCAAAATTTCTGTTCTAGGTTCATCAAAGTTTTGAAGTGGATTACATTGCTGTCTCTCCATTTCTCGACGACGAGAACACAAGCGAGTTCATTACAAACACTCGGTTATCTTTTACAATTCATTATTGATGACCTGTAATGCATTTAAAAATTTATATTCGCGAAATGAAATATCATTCAATTGCAGCACACGCTTTAAGCGAGCTGCTGTTGTCACGATAAAAACTTTGTCAGAAAATAATGCCAATGTGCTTATTAAATTATAATAAAATAATATATTTATAAATTAAATCCTCGAAATGTTATACAAAATTTTCTTTGCTAAATAACACTCTATCAATTGTGCAGCTACTTTTACAGAATCACAACCTTCTATAAAAAGTTCACGAAACACTAAAATCGAAACACAATACTTACATTTCTACTTTTCAATGTAGAGATAACTTCTTCTTGTATCTTTCCAAGTGTTACACCATCGTAATCGTATTGAAAACCATTAAAGAAAAATAAAATATCTCCATTACAGCGACGATATTTACTTGCCCAGCACAACTGGTAATAAATCTGACAACATTGCCAAAATATTATGAGTGTTTGTTACGTTGGTACTTACAAAATATCTGACCAATCACGAAGAGTTACACTGTGACGAAGCTTTCGCGCCCGATTATTCAGCTAAAAAAACGAAGTTTTATTATAGAAAATGTTCTACGAAAATGGGTATTAATGACATACATAATATGTGTAAAATATACCTTTCTCAGTATATTTTCTCCTGTTTTCTATGTTGTATAAGATGAAGTGTAACACCCAAACTATTAACTGATTATTTAATATAAATATTTGCCTTTGTTACTAAAAAAAATATATATTTGTAAATTTACAAGTCAAGCATCTTAGTATACATTTATATCAATCCTACTGCCTTTCGCATAAAGCACATTTTCCTTTGTTAGCTAAAACATTAAGAATCATTATTTATTACTTGAGATCTATAACTTATGGGACTTCTTTTTAAGTTTTGAATATTTTAATTGCTTTTTAAATTGTTTTACTTATCTATAGAAAAAATAAAGACAAATATTGAAACGAAATAATTATAAATTTAGTGTGTGTTTCCGGAAGTAAACAGGAACCGGAAAACCTTTGTCGTCATATATTTTGCATTACGGATTTGATAGAAAATTTTAAACCAAAGAGGTAAACATGAAATTAATAAACATGAAAATAATTTAAAATAAAAAGTACGTTTAGTCAGTTTTTTCAAATATATATTCAACCATTTACACGTCAACCAAATATTTAATTAAAAGTTAATGTAGGCGAAATAAGTCTCAAATATTGGGACTTATTTTCCCTGCTAAGCTGTTTACTTTTATAATATAAATAATGTGTAATTAATAATTCATTGCCACTAAATTACAACATATAAATATCCTTCCTAAATAATCAAATAATTTTGAAATATATAAAAATTAAACATAAAATGTTATCACATTCTACAATATGGTACACCTTCCTATGTACATATAGGATCTAGCAATTTCTGCACATATCGATCAAACAGTCGTCTTTTATTAATTGTCACGCAATTGCAATTGGGCTAGCGTTGTTGCAAAAAGTAATGCAGCATTGGTTAGCAATTCGCTCGCCAATCACTGATTACTTTAGCTATATAATAGCCTGTCTAGGCCACATATAAGTTATAAAAAATTCTACAGGGATGAGGGGAAGCAGGTCAGTAATGCGTTGGACTGATCAAATAGAATACGCAAAAGGAAACTGTAAATCTGACTGCACCAGAGAAGGATAGGAGATCTAAAAAGGGCTCGATACTAGCATGTGTGTTTAGACCTTGCTAGTAACGAGCATGCTAAAAAATCGAGAGCCGTGCGATTAATGATCATGTTTTCTGAGGCGCGGGTGGAAGGGGAGTGATTTTAGCGCGTGTGGACAGGTTCGCCTAATAAGTATCCTAGTAATAATTTTGAAAAGAGCATGCTTGTTGGAGCACGTGTAAACAGTTCATGAGCATGCTCTGTTGCATTGACCTGTTTAAAGTACGTTTCCTCTACGATCCTATAAACCTATTACTTAAATTAAAAATACAATTGAATCAATTTAAATGACGCAATTTAGTGAAGTGTAATGACTCAAAAGTAATGCGGAAAATTTTCCAAATAAATTATGACTTAAAAGTTTTTGATACCGGGTTATAAAATTTATTTTAAAAAAGTAGGTCTCCTACTGCCACTTTTGCCAACCCTACTGTTTTAACAGTAGATTTACTGTTTTTGAATTGATGTCCCTGTTTTTTGTTTTATTCATAAAATTTTACTGTTTTTTCAATTAGTGTACAGATACACCTATTAGCTCAAGAAAATCATAAACATACTTTAATGTTTCTATCTTTTAAAACGTTATGTCACTAGATAGTTTAATAGACAAGGATATTATACAAAGGTGTGTGTGCGATTCACACACGATAGAAGTGACCAGGCTGGTCACTTCTATCACATTTTGGCAGGGCGTACTGACGACTAAGTTGAGATGATAATATTTACAATTAATCTTCATAGTACTAAACTAATATTTACTAATATTTGTCGTATAATAATGACAAAAGTTTCCATAACATAATGATAGGATAGCGCTATTCTCAAGTTGTTAGGCGTTTATTTCAGTTTGATATTCCATTACACGCATTATCATTGTTTTATTGTAAAAGAACATGATGAGTGGTTTATCGTGTTTATTAATTAATCTAATAATCAATTAGTAATAAAATAGATCTTTCTTTATTGTTCTGTTATATCATGAAATGAATAAAATTAACCGAGTCGAAAAACTTCTTCAAATATGTAACGTCTAAGACACATTTTGTTTTATCTATCTACGGTACATAAAATGAAACGTGTATGTGCGTATTTGACTTCTGGCTCCTTGTCAGTTATGAAATTTTTGTTATTTTACTTTATTTAGATTTCAAAGAGTTATTAAGTAATATTCGATTTTTAAAATAAATTTGTTTACCTGAAAAGTTATTGTATACGATTTTCGGTTCAATTGGCTTATGACGAATACGCGAATAGGTAGGCATATATTTATATATATATATATATATATATATATTTACATCGCGAAGTCGATGTTACATCCTATATGGCGATTTTTACCGATGATGCTGCGTCCGAGTGACTTGTTGCATCCTGTATACGGACGCAAGATTGACCAACCCTCAAATTCAGCCAGAAGCATTGTAAAGGTTAGTACAATGACTGGGTGAAATATTGGCGTGGACGTTGTTTTGTCACCGGAGTGCTTTTCGGCGTATTTCTTAGTTCCGCCGTTTGGCGCGCGAATTTTGGAGGGCGCTCCTGTGCGCCGTATATCAGTGGCGTATATTCGATATTTTGTCTACGTCTAACACCCCGATAATGTGGCTTCTGTAATCTGTATACAATAAAAGTTTTTATCAATTCTAATGTGTGATTTAATTGCGTCACATCTCGTCTCTTCTGAGGCGATGTCAAGGACATCGCCTCAGAAGAGACGAGGGGGTGACAGAGGTGAGGGGGCGGAGTTCGCACGCGGTATACAAGTGGCATGTTATTTTTTATATTTTTTGCTGGCCAGCGCGGACGTAATGATGCTTGTGGTATAAATATTGTATTATACATATACAAGTAAGATACAATATATGGTTACAGAGTACTAGAAGGGCATGCGAGGCTATCTTTTTATTTTATTTTTATGGGTAGTAGGGCAAACGAGCAGACGTGTCACCTGATGGTAAGTGACCAGCGCCGCCCATGGACACCTGCAACACATATAGTGCAACACACATATATTCACCCTGATACAGACTCTAGAATTCTCGACCGCACAAGGCGCTCCTCAACCTTATATGTACTAGACAGTGTTGACCATGATTCATTCTTGGGTACACGATCGTAAGCCTTCTTTAGAGCTATAAAAGCACAGAATACTTTTTTAGATTTAGCTAGATACTTTTCAGATATAGTTCTCAAAGAGAAGATCTGATCGATGCACCCGCGTCCTCTCCTAAATTCCGCTTGTACATCCCACAATTTCTCATCACTTACATTCGTCACTCTTGCAATAAGAATCCTCGCATACAATTTACCTACAACACTGAGAAAACTAATGCCTCGGTAGTTTTTGCAATCTTTTCGCGACCCCTTTCCCTTTTGCAAGTACTGCTGCTGCTGCTGATGACTGCTTTAGTCCAGTCATCTAGAACACAGCCATCTCGCCAACACATATTAAAAAGTAGTCGCAACATTCTTACAACTCCACTCCCTTGCCACTTTCCAGCATCTCGGTAGTTACCCTGTTATACTCTGCAGACTTACCTAATTTCGTACTTTTAATCGCATCCATTATTTCATCTTCCATAATTTCCTGATCTGCATCGTTTTGTGAGTGAGTGGAAGTTGGGATGTTTTCTGGCTTATTATTGTGAGGATGTCCCTCACTACACTCAAAAAGTTCCTCAAAGTGACTTTTCCAACGATGCAGAACATCTCTTTCGTTACTCAACAGTCATCTATCTTTATCTCTTATAACGTCCAACTCAGATGAGCTTGAACCTCCTCGAGCCAATTTAACCTGCTTCCAGAACAGTTTTAAATTGGCTCTGAAATTTTCAGACATTTTTCTGTCAAACTTCTCTTTCATACACTTCTTCTTTTCCTGTACCACAATTTTAGCTCTCTTTTTTGCTTCCGCATGCACACATTTTTACTATATGGTATACGTTCTGTGTTTACCTTTCATTACCTTTCGCTTTGATGGCTAGTCCATCCAACCACTTCTTTTTCTTACACTCCACTACTTTGTTAACTTCTGCATCCTAACAACATTCATCCAACGACCGTCCTTTCTTTCTATTTACCACTCCACATACTTTGGCAGCTGCTCCAACCATACTGCCTTTTACAACCTCCCAGATATCATTCATTCCTCCCGCATATGAAACATCCCATACATGATTTATACTTTCTACCATTTCCCCCTAATATTCCGTTCGTACGTCTATGTCAGTCATTCTTTCAACTTTTATTCGGCAAAGGCTCGTAGTGGGCATTTTGTTCCAGTGACGCCAGGCTTTAAACACTTTGTTTGTTGCTTACTATCAGGTGACACGCCTGCTCGTTTGCCCTCCAATCCCATAAAAAAAAACATCCCTAATTCGATTTACCACGAAATAGTGATCTGTTCCCACACTGACGCCACGATAGGTCCTGGTATCTACTACTTTACTTTTGAGCCTATTGTAGAATCACAAAATCGATCATACTCCTACTTTCATTCCTTTCCCATGTATATTTATGGATATCCATGTAGTGGAACAGAGTATTCGTAACCACAAGGTCCTTTTCCACACACACTTAACAAGCTGGAGCCACTCTCGTTTACTTTTTCATCACCATACTTTCCAAATAAGAGTATTGCTGTGTAATTTTTATTTGTGGACTGATTTATTTTATTTCAATAATTTTCTAAGCCATTTTTATTTTACTTTTTTACACAGTAAATTAGCCTCTCAACTAGTCGTTCTTAAAATTGTTAATTTGTTAAATTACTTTTATGTTCCGATTTCGGTGTATTCGATTTGTCCGACAATTTTATTGTTATGACTATGGGTTTCTTAATATACCTACTTGATTTGTAAACAATACTTACTATCGAAACAATTGTTTTATTTTGTTTTCATACATAAATTCAGATGAAACCCGCTCACATAAATAAAATGCTCCCACATTAAGCTAAATATCATATCCTTATTAATCTATGTAATATAGCGAAAACTCTTATGTACTCGTACGAAAACTCTCTTATGTACTCGCATATCATATACTTTTCTTTTTTCCTTGATCGAAATTTTATTGTTCTTTATTACTTCGCTTAGAGACCAATATCGTTTCCACGTAATAGTTATTAGTCTTTCTATTTCCTTTTTCATGCAGTCTTCAGGAGATACTAAGTGTCCCAAATATGTGTATTCGTGAACGTACTCTATTTGCTCAATATTAACGTAGGTTTGTGCTTTTCCAAGACAGCTGAGAATAATTTTGATGAGATAGGGTCTCCTTGACGTACTCCGCTTTTAATAGGGAATTCTTCACCAAGAACTTCTAGCTTCAATTGCGCAGTACTCTTAGTATATATATTATGGAGTCAACGAATGTATTTTGGTTGTACCCTATGTGATTTTAATGCATCCCAGATATAACTATGTTCCGGTGTGTCAAATTCTTTGTTAAAATCAACAAACCTCAGATAGTAATCTTGTTATATTCTTTATATTTTTGTAATATTTGTCTAAAGGTGTGGATATGGTCTATGGTTGAAGAATTGCGACGAAATCCAGCTTGTTATTTCGGTTGATTTTCTTCGAGTGTGTTGGTAATTTTTGACAAAATTATTTCAGAAAATATCTTGTAAATATTAGACATAAAGCTAATTGGCCTATAGTTTGCTAAGTTTTGTTTCTCACCTTTCTTATGCAATAGTATGATGGTTGATTTAATCTAATCCTCAGGAATTTTCCGTTTTGATAATTTCATTAAATAATTCTGTAAGTTCTGGCGCTATCACTGGTAACGTGGCTTCCAGTAATTCATTTGTAATGCGATCTGATCCGGGAGCTTTTGTGTGTTGATTTCTTTAATTTTTTCACTTTTAGTATTTTAGGTACTTTTACTTAATTGACTGACTCATCATAATCGTTTTCAGTTTCTTCTACACTTTGGCTTAGATATAGCCTCCTATAGAATTCTGTGGCAACTTTTAGTATATCGGGTCTTTTTGCTGTGCTTTTACCGTCTTTATTTTTCATACCAGGTATCCAATTCTTTGTGTGATTTAGATCTTTCAGTGCTTTTCTTATAACTCCTGTTTTTGCTATATAATTCTTCATCGTATTAGTCCGTTTAGTTTTTCTTTCTCTACGCAGTTGCTCGCTTTTGTTTATTTCGGTTATTTATTTACGATTTTATTGGCTTTTCTTTCCCTGCATTAGTTCTTTATTTATTATATACTCGCAAGTTATATAAATAGGTATTTTATTTTAATCGACTTCTATTCGTCTATATCGTCACTCCTGTCCCCCATTGGGGTAGACAAAGACTACGTCACACAATGAATTTATTGGGATAGGTACCTATGTATGTATCGATATAAGGTTATGAGGATGCAACAAACCTAACAGATTACAGCGTACATACGAAAATATTATACGGTACCGATTTAATCTCAAATATAGTAAAGAGTCATTTAATTAGTATAATGCATGGAAATAATACAGTACAGTATACGGTATCAATGTATCCATATATTTAGATAGATGTAGAAAAAACTATTAAATGCATGGAACTAATACAAAAATATACAATGTGTTATATGATTTCCATCGAGAAGGGACGCAAAAAACCACCGAGAATTATTTCAAATTGAATATCTAATTTTCGTACTAAAATAAAATCTCCCGTCGACAACCAAATTCACATGACAGCAATGTAACTATATTCGCACTAATAACAATTAAAAAGTCATTGGAAATGGGAGACGCCATAGGATTCGACTTTGAAAAGACGCAACAAGTCTTTGGCGATTTAAATATATATATATATATATATATATATATATATATATATAGTATAATAATGTATGTTTATACGTAATAAGTATGTTCAAGTATATATATATATGTGTGTGTGTATATATATCGTGGAGAGTTGTCATAACTTATCGTCTAGGGGCGCCTTGCAGTAGGGGAGCTATCACTCTATCTCAGTTTAAACAAATGTACTCTGTGGAAGTGACACTCCAGTAAATCGATATATATATACATTTATTATGTAGAAACCATGATCAGTATAAAATTAAAATCAAATTTATTGATTGAAAAACATTGAAATATTAGTTTTTTCATCAGTCACATTTATATTTGAACATCTATTTTGATTGTTCAATTGTTTTTTACGTGCACGAAACTCGCGACTACGTCCTGTTGAACTTTTTCCTGGATTTTTTTTTAATTATAATTTTATTTTAATTTTTTTGCGTCGATATTGACGACACATTTCGGCATTAGTTTTCAGCATCTTATAAAATTTATTGTTTAGCACAACAAGATATAAAAATACTCACAAACACATAGTTAAAACAATAACACACATATACATACTGGTTTGATGACGTGAACTCTAGTTTTATTTTAAGTATGTTATAAAAAGAAAAATATTTTAAATTTGGAATGTCATGTTTCATTTATTTATATTGATGTGTTATTTTTCTCTGTATTACCGATACCATTTGATATGCAAACCTACTAACTCCACCTTTTTTCGAAAATGGCATGTTGATACCAACAGATACTAGATATTATCTAGTTTCTATTGGTATCAAAATTTTCATTTTCGAAAAAAAGTGGAGTTAGTAGGTTTGCATATTAAGGTATCGATATATATCTCCAATTCAAGCAATTTTCGTATTATTCACATAAAACGAACTAAAGTAAAACTAGCTCATGGCTGACACAAATATTTAAAAACAACTCGTTCAATCGTTATCACAATTGATAATTATTAATTTAGTTCATAGATGTTGCTAAACTTTAAATAAAGTTCAGGAAGTCGTTCAAATCTACATCGGTAATCTGTGTAGTAAGTAGTAAATTACCTGATGGACATAGACGGCAATACAATAGATGAAATCGCGTTCCGAAATTTTCGTAGTTATTAAATATACCGGTAATTAACGATCATTACAAATACTATCCTTAACCTAATGGACACGCCGCTTTGAACAACCACTAAATTGAGTGACATCGAGGCTGGGTTTAGCCTTTAGATGTTTTTGTGATTATAAAAATTGTTTCTATACAGTGTTTGTCAATTCAGAAACTGAAATTCCAAAAAACAAGCAGGAGAGACCGATAATATAAAATAGTTTGTATATTTCTGTCTTATTCTTTCCTGGCTTGATCCTGCACATTATTGTATTTGTGTCTTTTACCTGTCGGTTTTTCCGTTGCATCCGGTTTGAAATCACAACGATTCTAAAGAAGTTTCACTTCAAAAAGCCCTTAAGCTAGTTACCAACTATTACCAAGTGACAACTACAGTTGAAACCTTAAATTTGTGAAATACATGTGATACCTGCCTTCCTTTCTATAAAAAAAACACTATACCACAACGTCTCTCTCTCATAGTTTATTCTAGAATCTTTTTTTTATTACATATGTTGTGTAAATAAAACAATGTAAATGTGTCCTAGTATAAATGTGTATGTATGAAATCTGCCTTTTTTAACCCTCTACTGTTTTCTACTGTTTTTTCATTAGAAAACTGTTGCTTTTTGGTTTGTTGGAGTTGGCAACACTGGTGAGAATAAGAACCTACTGGACTTTTTGGCGGGAAGTCTAAAAGGGCGGTCTTTTAAAATTTAAATATTTTTTCAATTTCAGTTTTTCTTTGTAAATATTCTTTTACTAACTGTAAATATATATTTTTTAAGTTGTTATTGGTGTAAATAAAACTATGAGTGTTAGTAGCGACGGGGAGAACCCCGTCGAACACGGAAAAAAAAGAAAAGTGGTTCGCCACATTTCAACAAATTTAAATAATTATAAAACTTTTGTGAAACCGTTATATAAAAGACTATTTCCAGAAAACCATAGTGGTGACTGTGTGGTATACGTACAATCAATTGATCAAGAAAAAGTTGGTAACAAAAATCCGATTTCCCTAACGACACTTTTCACAGAGAATGTCAAAGGAATAGTTAGTGTACATAGGGTAAATGCCTATAAAATAGGAGTTTCCTTCAAGAAACCCGCTCCAGCTAATAACTTTCTCAGCATGGATACATTTTTAACAAAGCACAATCTAAAAGCATTTATTCCTGCACACATGACGGAAGTTATTGGGATAATCAGACATGTCCCCACATCCATGTCAAATGAAGATATTTACAAGAATATTACATGTGATTCGGAGATTATATCCATTAGGCGTTTTATGCGCAAAATTGACGGGAGACTGGTTCCACTGACCACTATTAGTGTAACATTTGCAGCTACAGTACTGCCCCGATTTGTATATTTACAATTATTCCGATATCCGGTTCATATCTACATACCACCACTAACACAATGTTATAAATGTTTAAGATTTAACCATTCCGCAAAAGTATGCAGAAGTAAACAAATGTGTTCTTCATGTGCAGGACAGCACTCCTATAAGGAATGCAATGTTGCAGAAATTGTGTGCATCAACTGCAGTGGAAATCATTTGGCAATTTCTAGAGATTGCCCAATCAAAATGAAAAAAATAGAGGAGAAAAAGAATAAGTTCATGAATAGAAATCAGTCTTATGCCACTGTTGTGAGTATACCACCCACAATATCTGACCCGAAATCTTTTCCAGTTCTCAGATCTTTAAAGTCACAATCTCAGCCAGACAAAATAGTAAAAAGCACAAATGAGATACTCAATACTAATAATATCCTTGATAATGAGATTATTATTAATGCCATAGTTAAGTCTATAATAGAATTAGGGAATAATAAAGATAGCACACCAATTACTAATAAAAGAATTAAAGAAATATTACTATCAAACTTAATTTAAATTTATGGACACATTTTTACGCATAGCACAGTTCAACATACAAAGCTTACAGAGTAAAAAAGCCTTACTTTACAAATTTCTATGTGAACAAAATGTTGATGTATGCTTGTTGAATGAAACTTGGCTTAAAAGTAGCAGTAAAATACCCAGATTTATGTCTTATAACTTTATTTTTAAAAATTCAAAGAATGAACACAATGGAGTCGGTTTATTAATTAAAGATGGTCTTAAATACAATATTATAAATACACACTTTTATGAATCTATTCAGAACTGTTGTATTTCAATTGAAACTTCTACAGGTAAAATTAATATATTATGTGTATATTGTCCACCTAATAGCACCAGATTTAGTATAAATAAGTTAAAAAAGATATTGCTTGAAGTCCCTAGACCATGTCTTATCATGGGGGACTTTAATGCTCATCATATTTTGTTTGGCTGTCATAAAAATAATACCAGAGGAAATAGTTTATATAAGCTAATTGATGAACTTGATTTATGTATTTTGAATGATGGTAGTTTAACCACTATTCAATATCCAAATAGGAAAGCATCTGCAATAGATTTGGCCTTAGTTAGTCCCACCATAGCTCCTCATTGTGAATGGCATGTCCATGATGATCCTCTTGGTAGCTATCATTATCCAACACTGGTAGACATAAATGTAAAGCCATCCATGTATGAAGTGGGTCCTGTAAATGATAAATACATTTATAATAAAACAGATTGGGCAAAATTTTACACTTTATCAGAAAACAGTTTCTCTCATTTAGATTCAGAAAATACAGATCTTCTTGAATTATATAACAGTTTTGTAAAAACCCTGGAATACCTTAGAAATCAGACAACTCCAATACATAAATCACATCACACTTTGGTAGATAGAGTATTAAGAAAACCAGCACCTTGGTGGAACAAAACATGTGATGATGCAGTTCAAAAGTCAAAAGAGGCTCTAAGAGCCTATAAGAACTCACCAACTATAGATAACTTTATAAATTATAAAAAAGTTGATGCCAAAAAGAAACTTATACTGAAAGAACAAAGGACTAATTCTTGGCATGATTTATGCTCTAGTTTTAATAGAATGACACCAGTAACTAGAATATGGAATTATATTAAAAGATTTAAAAGAATAGGCAGCTGTCAAAACCAACACTTTAATGATGAATGGGTACCAAGTTTTATAGACAATTTAGCTGATTCATGCCAAATAGATGAAGATAGAGTAAATAGTTTAATAGCAAGATCAAATTTAAATTTAGACTTTCTTGATAGTTCCTTTACATTTAATGAACTCCAGATTGCATTAAAGAGTAGGAAAGATACTACACCAGGAATGGATAATATACCATATAAATTAATTAAGAATTTACATCCAAATGCCCAGAGAATACTGTTAAATATTTATAATCAGCTTTGGAATAGTTCTTTAATACCACAATCATGGAAAACTCAATGTGTAGTTCCAATTTTAAAACCAAATAAGCCCATCCATGTTGCAGGATCTTATAGACCTATCTCTTTGTCCTCATGTGTAGGAAAACTCTTTCAAAACATGCTAAAATTACGATTAGATTACTTTGCTGAAACACAAAATAAGTTACCAGACATACAATTTGGTTTTAGAAAGGGCAGAAGTAGCTCTGAAAGTTTTGTATCTCTCATATCAGATTTAAAAAAGACAAAACTAAGTCACTCAAATACTATTTGTGTATTTCTAGATGTTAAAGGTGCCTTTGATAATGTGAATATTGAGTGTCTCATTCATGTTTTACATGAATTAGGGTTATCAAAGAAAACATTAAAATGGATATTAAACTTTCTGTATAATAGAACAATTTATGTTAAATATAACAACAAACTTCATGGCCCTAGAATAGCTAATAAAGGAACAATGCAGGGAGCTACATTATCCCCTTTATTATATAATTTATATACATCTCAAATTCTTAATTATGTAGATACTTCAAACATCAAAATATTACAATTTGCTGATGACTTGCTTTTATACAGTGAAAGCCAAAATATAGAAGTAGCTGTTAATAACATTAACACTGCATTGTCACAATTGCATAATTACTACAGTAATAAATTAAAGTTAGAAATAAGTTCAGAAAAAAGTTCTGTATTAGTGATCAGTAAGGATCCATCTGCTCGATCAACTGTTAATGTAACTTATAATAATGAAATAATTCCTGTGGTTCAGGAACATAAATTTTTGGGTATTACAATAGATGATAAATTAAAATTTGATAAACATGTAAATAATATATGTAACAAAGCAATGAAGAGTATTAATATCTTAAGATGTTTAGCAGGGACTTTTTGGGGATCAGATCCCTTGACATTAAATATGTTATATAAGAATATAGTGAGAAGTCATTTTGACTATAGTAGTTTAGCATATATGAATGCTAGAATAACAATTTTAAGGAAATTAGATGTAATACAAAATATAGGGTTAAGAGTAATTAGTGGAGCTATGCGCTCTACTCCTATTATTGCTATGGAAATAGAGAATTGCATACCTCCTCTAACATTAAGGCGCTTGCAGCTAGCAGAAAGATTCTGTATAAAGGAACTTTCTTCTGGTTGCTCTGCAGTTCTGAACAATATCTCGTACACTGTTGACATTTCACACCTGATTGGAGCACCCAACATCACAGTGGACAGACTTGTCTCTAGAGTTTTACCTGAAATTTCAGTCATAATGGATTGTGTTAAGGATAATGCAAAAGATGTATATAAAAGTAATAAGTGGCCTATGTACAAGTGCTCATATAATACACTGATTAATTGTTTAGATATTAAGTGCAACTTGAACTCAATTAATAACAAATTTGATCTCTTAAATTTTTTAAGTTCTAAATCTAACTTTTATGTTATTTATACAGATGGATCTAAGAATTTGTCCAGTGTTACAGCAGCATACTATGACCCACAATTAAAAATAACCAAATGCATAAACTTAAATAATAATTGCAGTATTTTTACTGCAGAGAGCTATGCCATATTATCTGCTTTAACATTTGTAAATAATAATGTTAACAGTGTAAATATACTTATAGTTAGTGATTCTAAAAGTGCATTAACAAGTTTATGTAATGCTAACTTTACACATAAACAAAACTATATCATCTATAAAATCAAAGAAATTCTGCAGAACTTAGGGAAAACTAAAAATGTAGAGTTTTTATGGGTTCCCTCGCACAGTGGCATAAATGGCAACGAGATTGTAGATACAGCGACTAGAGTGGGCTATGACGAAGACCACTCTGATATTATAAAAGTACCATTCACAGATTACTACCACCAGATTAAGAATACGTCACGAGAATTGTGGAAAGAATATTGGAAAATAGCAAGTGAGACGAAAGGAAAATGGTACGCAGAGATACAGAAAGACTTACCAGCAAAACCGTGGTATGCCAAATTCAAATATTACGACAGAAAGTTTATCACAACAATAAATCGCCTGCGGTATGGTCATTGCCTGGTTCCTAACCATCTCCATAAATTGAAAATCTGTAGGGACAATAAGTGTAAACACTGTAAGAAACCGAACGCTGACATCAATCATATAATATTTCAATGTGACTCGTTCAAAATACAACGGTTATTATTCGCCAGTGACATCAATGACATAGCTCAACAACATTCACTTAGTGTTCCCCGCCACATCGGAGATTTATTAGCCAATACGAACTATTATAAAGCACTTCATAATTTTATTTCAATAAGTGTAGGAAAAATATGATGTTAATGTAGGAGTTTATTACTTTTTATTTATATTAATTACTTTTATTATAAAATGTACTAGCAAATTTATTATTTCGACTGAAGGACTTTGCATCCATGGTCAAGAAATAAATTAAAAAAAAAAAAAAAATAAGAACCTACTGTCAATGTACTGTTTGTTTTATATTTTCTGTCTGGCTAAGCCTTGATTACCAATCGTATTTATTTATTATTTTAATATTCGATCCCCAGAAATAAGCTTTACATGACTTAGCTAATTATATAATATAATAATCGTGATTGGGGCAAGGTTTCCCTTGTTACTACTCAAGGTTGAGGTAAAAAAGATATATGATAATTATTATTTATTGCGTGCCTTTAAATTTGTGATAGTGCCTTGTATGGTATTGAAAAATACTTGAAAGTCAACATTTAATAGAAATATGGACTAAGTTTTTGCACTACCTTCATTTTTTTAAGTAAATTATATTATTTTTAGTTCTGTGTATTTAGTAAATTTGTTAGGAAATCCACATTAATAATGTTCTAAGATTTGTATCTTGAAGTTTCTGAAACATGTTAATGATGATAACATAATATTACGTTTGTCACATTTTTGTTAATGTGGATATAATTGTGGAATTAATTAGTAAATTCAGACTTTTGATAACTGATTTTGTTATGTTTGGAAGATATAGTGTGGATATTAATCTGATAAGGCTCCACTTCTATTTCAGCACAATTTTTATTAAAAGTATTCACAATGAGTAGCCAACATCAGTATATGAGTGCAAATAATACAACAAATTTAAGAGTGGGTGACATTGAACACATCAGTAAGTTTGAATATCTATATAATTGACTGATTATATGTGTATACTTTGTTTTGGTTTAGTTTTATCACCATCACATCGTAACAAGTAGTAGTATATTATGTACATTGTAGTTGTAGTTTCAGAATTCATTTCTAATAAGTTGTTATATCATAGGCTGTTTAAAAAGCAGTTTTACTTAATTTCTATTGCATACTATGTTTTGATAAAAAAAAACAAATACATAGTTTCAGTTTTAAATAAATTTTCTTATTGTTTACTATAGGCCACCTGTCAGAACATATAGGGTCACTATGTCTCTCTTCGGAATACTCCGATGTGACGCTTATAGTAGAAGGACAAAGGATCCCAGCACATAAAGTAATCCTCGCTGCAAGCAGTGATTACTTCAGGGCATTGTTGTATGGTGGCATGAGAGAAACTAATCAGGTAATGTCTATTTATATCTGCCACTCGGCAGACTACAAACTCTATTTCAAGGTTTATAAATCATTATTAAGTTTTTTATTACAAAAAGATTGACTTACAATTAATTGAGGATCTGTGCCTTTTGTGGTTTTTTAATACAATATTTTCACTTTTAGGCTGAAGTGGAATTACAGGCCCCATTGCAGGCTTTCAAGGCACTTCTGCGATATGTTTACTCAGGTAATTGTTTAGGTATATACCAACTATTGTATTTTATTATTTATTTATTATAATTATTATTATCAACACTAAAACAAGGTTATAAGGCAGGTTCTGAAAGAAAGTGTTAATGTTGAATTAAATAAGGTACTGCTAGGAATTATTGGTGTTCAAGTAAGCAGAGTAAGTTGCAGAAGGACATAACACACATTCCATTACAAAATGGAATGTGTTTTATTGTAGGTTCAAAGTATTGGTCAAAAAAGTGCATAATAATAGCTTATATTAGGAACATAGAAGTAAGGTATGTAAGAATTCAGTTCTAAGTTGGAAGTTGGTCCAAAATTGATTTGATTTTATTGACACTAAGTCAATGTTCTGCAGTGGAGAAATGTAGGTTGAGGCAGAGAGGATTACTTTTATATTTTTTTATGGGATAAGAGGCAAACAAGCAAGTGGTTCACCTGATGGTCAGAGCTACAAGTTACTTTAGGTTGATGTTTTGAGAGGTCGTGATATTTAAAATTTCATGGTGACCCGTGAACTGTGGCTTTACCACTGTTATTTAGTTGATTTTATATATGTATTAATATCTGTTATGTTGACGGTAGTTTTACCAATGCGCCTCGTGGCGCATTGGTAAAACTACCGGCTGCAGCACTGAGGTCGGGGGTTCGATTCCCACCCGAGCACAAATATTTGTGACAAACATGAATATTTGTGCGGCGTCTGGGTGTTTTTCTATGTATTATAAGTATGTATTTACAAAAGAAAAGTATATATGTATTAGTATCCGTTATCTAGTATCCATAGCACAAGCATTTAGTTGCTTAGTTTGGAACTGGAGGGCGCTGTGTGATTTATGTCCAAGATATTATTAGATTATTATTATTATATAGTATCCATATCCAAGCATTTAGTTGCTTCATTTGAAACTAGAGGGTGCTGTGTGTATCCAAGATATTATTATATACATTAGGTTAAGTCTAAGCATGTTTTTATTAAAGTTTGTATTATATTCTTTATGTGATTTAATATCAGAAGTTTTAGTTGCGTAATTTGGTATTACTATATGGTGTTGCGATGAATCTTATGGTTTGCCTCATAAAAGTGACTTTCTGGGCTATGTGGGAGATTTTTCCCATCAATTACATACTAACAAAATTATTGTTGTTATGTATTAATAAGTTTATCTATAGGTCTACCAGAATCTGATGGCAAGAAGGGAAAAAAGAAATTGACCCTAGCCATACTGGGGAAATTGGAGTAAAACGTTTTGATACTTACTTTTTCCTTATAGAGGCTGATTCTGTGTGATACACGCAAATATAGAAATGTATCCAATGATCAAGGATGATTTTTGAAAATCCGACTGTGTGTTAATGTGAGGTTCGAAATTTAGATGAAAACTTCATGATTCATCATTTTATTATTTATCATTAATTTGATCATTTTATTATTTAATTAAAAAAACAAATACTGTGAATCCATAACATTCACACAAAGTCTTCATCGGATATATTATTATTATACATATATGATCATTCTTTTAAATGATATGTTGCTCCATTAAAATAGTCTTTTGATTGGCACTTCACGAATACGAATCCGATGTCAAAATAAGTCTGAAGACAAACTAAGATAGTTATTTGAGATTACTATGTTTTGAGACTATATTCAAACTAAGAGAAAGTGAAATTCATTTTTGTCACCTTAATGATTCTCTTCCTCCATTGAAATTGATTTGCTCCCGAAGAATTTGAAGAATTCCATGACATGGTATGGTATGTCTTTTCCTACAGTGTAAAACTCATTTTGTGCTTCTCTATTCAAAGTCAAGTCAAAATAAGTTTTATTTTCATAGGTCTTCACAGACACTTAAAAATAGTCAACAAGTACAATTTTACTTTATTATTTTAAATTAACTACTTAACACGAGCGCTTGAGGAAAGTGCGTCCGTGGAACAAGAAAACACGGTCGCAATCGCCACGAGCGGCCCGATTCCGAGTGTAGGGGCTATCATGAGAAGAATCGGGCAAGAAACTCATGTGCCAAATACTCTTTTCAAACTATTAAACATAAATAACAATAATATTAATATTGCTACTGAAAAGAAAGCAGTCGACTCGTGCATAAAAGGTGTAGCAGCCAGAATACTCGACCATCACAGCAAATTAACATCAAAGTCCTAAAAAGAAACACTATGCAAATATATTAGTCGAGCGCAACTGACGCGACATCTTTTATTTAGAGTGGTAACGTTGTGCAATAAATAATACTTATATGTACATATATTATAAACAATATCAAAGCAAATTTTAAATTAGAAAGTGTATATACATAACTATCAGAAATTATTACGGAACGCCTCCACTCCAGAACATGTGAACAAATTTCAACACGCAAACTACAGAATTCGCGTTGAGCAAGCAACTTGACGGTCCCAAGATGACTTGTCCGTCATGAAGTCATTGATGGTGTAATAAGCACCAGCAACGAGACGATCCTTCACCGCCCGACTAAACCGATCGAATGACAGAGCCAGGATATGCGCAGGGACTCTATTATAAAATTGTACACCCATTCCCAGAAAAGACTTATGTACTTTGTGCAGGCGATGACACGGCAACACAAGTTTATGCTTGCCTCTGGTATTACAATTATGAACATCACTATTTTTAGTATATTTATTCAAGTTTTTCCTAACAAACATTATATTGGCATATATAAATTGTGAAACAACTGTTAGTATGCCAATTTCCTTAAAACGTTCTCTTAGAGAGACTTTGGTCCCCAAATTATAAATTGCCCGAATAGCTCGTTTCTGAATAACAAAAATCGACTGAATCTCAGCTGCTCTACCCCATAGCAAAATACCATAAGACATAACGCTATGAAAATAACTGAAGTACACTAATCTGGCGGTTGCAACATTGGAAAGCTGTCGAACTTTTCGAACCGCGGCAGCAGAGCTGAGTTTTCCCACTAAAGATTTTACTTGAGGACCCCACTGGAGCGTATTATCTAGAGTAATATCTAAGAATAAAGTTGACTTCACTGGGTCTAAAATTGTGTTATTCAGAGATATATTTATAGCCGGACCATTAACATTAGGCATAGTAAACCTTATTATTTTAGTTTTATTGGAATTTAGAACTAAATTATTAGCCGTAAACCATTCATGGGCATGTGTAAGGGAGCTATTCACATCATCAAAAATGCTTTTTTTACGGTCTACCTTGAAGAAGAGTGAAGTGTCGTCTGCAAATAGTATGTTACAAAATTTCTGAACGCAAAAAGGCAAATCATTGATATGTATAATAAACAGCAACGGACCGAGAATGGAACCCTGGGGAACGCCCATAGACACAGATGATCCAGATGATCTCACTCCGTTTACATCAACAAACTGTAACCTGCTATTTAAGTATGATGCAACCAGCCTAAGTGCAGTGTTCTTAATACCATAGTGACTGAGCTTACGTAAAAGAGTGGTGATCCACGCAGTCAAAAGCTTTAGAGAGGTCACAGAATACGCCAATTACGTCCTGCGAGTTCTCCCAAGCATCGAAAATATGTTTGATAAGAGCAGCCCCAGCATCGGTTGTAGAGCGACCTTTTGTAAAACCGTATTGCTCTTTGTGAAAAAGATTATTCAAATTAAAATGGCTTAGTATTTGTTGATAGATAATTTTTTCAAAAATTTTGCTGAGTGCAGGCAAAATAGAAATAGGACGAAAGTTAGCTGGATCGTTCCTACTACCACTTTTAAACAAAGGTATCAATTTGCTGTGTTTCATCAAATTAGGAAACACACCTGCGTCTACACATTTATTGAAAAGCACAGCTAGGTTTGGAGCTATTAGGACAATAATAGAATCTATTAATTTCATGGAAATGCCCCATAAATCAGCCGTTTTTTTTGGAGTTTAATTGTTTAAACACTTTTATAATATCGTAAGCGTCGACATGTTCAAATTTAAAAGAAACATTGCACTCGGCCACACTTTCCTTAAGCAGAGTTTCAGCTTTGACGGGACACGAATTTAATGTATTAGTAGTAGTAATGGGAATTTTGGCAAAAAAGTCATTAAATGTTTCGACAATAGCATATTTATCTTGGATAATTTTATTATTAATTATAAGTTTAATATTATCATCACGGTCCCTTGTACGACCAGTCTCATTGTTGATAATATTCTAAATCAAATTTTGATTTAGAAGGGATCAGAAACACATCCAAGTTTATTTTTTTGCCACCTTTCCTCTTTTTACCGGGCGTACTAAATACGCCTCTGTTAGATCTGCCTTCAGCAACAATTCGTCAGTATTAGAAACCCCTGAAATACACCAAAGTTTAGTATACATACTTATTAGAATACACACGAAAAATGAAATTAACCGAAGTATCAAGACGTGTCATTCCTACTAACCAGTCAGCGCTTGCACATGGTTCAATATCGATGATTGTGTTTGTTCTGCACCTCGTTCATCAAGTATTTTTTGATAAACATTGAAAACAATATTTCTTGCTTGCGATCGAAGAGTTCTCTTCGACATTTTCACCACTTTTTAAAGGAAATTTGAAATTAAACCAAAAACAATTCCTCGAAATTTCAGTTGACAGGTTTTGCTTTCCTTGCCATATGAAAATCGTTATTTTTCAAACTTTTTTTTTGCCATTAGATCCTGGTAGGCGTATACCTGTTACATTTGGGAAAGGCAGCAATTATGTCTCGAAACCAGTAGATTGTAATTTGAACAAGATAACTTATTTAAATGTTCAGGTCACATGGGTTTGTCTCTCCTACGCGAGGATACAGTGCTGGACATGCTGGGGCTTGCGCATCAGTTTAACTTCCAAGAATTGGAGACAGCAATATCTGATTATCTGAGACAAGTGCTGGCTTTGAGGAATGTGTGCGCTGTTCTGGATGCGGCTAGGTAAAACCAATCTATCTTGTAATAATGTATATTAGTTACGAATGTTGGATTTTGGACATTCGCGAATGCGAATGCGAATATTTCTTAAAAACATTCGCGAATGCGAATATTTCTTTTAGGCCTTTGCAAACGCATTCGAATGATTCTCAGACCTAAAATGTACACAAAATTTCATCAAAATCGGTCAATCCATATTGGTGCAGTTATTTAATTGTTAATATCACTCGTAGAAGAATATTTTGAAAAAGTTTCATACTTAATAACACGTGTCTTTTCCTGATGTAATGCAGTCTTGTTCAATCTTGCGGTTGGAGTTTTATAAAAAAAAATGAACTGGAACTTTTAAGTTGGATCAAACTGCATACGGTATGAAAATTTGATTAAAACCAATTTGAGTCGGGTATGGCAGGGTTTGCACGAAAGGATAAACGCGTGTGACTCTCGCTGACCGCGTTGAAAACAAGGTTGTGAGGAGGGCAGAAGTATTGAAAGAGAGTGTCGATGTTAAAGTGGCAGAGCCACGCAGTTCGCTGCATGGCAATGGGCCGTCTCGACCGGTGAAATACCACGACCTCTCAGAAGATCGACGTAAAGTGGCTCATACCGCATTTCGTTCGGTGAGAGAGGTACCTGGAGGCCCATTCCCCTTCCCCATCCTTTCCTATCCTACTCCCTTAAAGGTCGGCAACGCAACGGTAACATATATGTGTTGCTGTTGTCCATGGGCGGCGTAGGTTGCTTACCATTAGGTGACACGCTTGTTCGTTTGCCCTCCTACCCCATAAAAAAAAGAAAGAAAGGGCAAACTCCGATGATTCGGAAATATAGAACGAAAGAATGATGCCAGATTGACCCATTGAGATTGAATGTAGGGTTCGTAGTTCGTAGTTCAGGAACCTTAAAGATCGATGACCGTGTATGACAAGATTTATGAAACTCAAAAGAAACGAGTGAGGCGTGTATGAATCGTCCCTTATGGTGCTCTGTTCTCTCTGCCTACCCCGTAAGGGACTTGACGTGCAGTTATTTATATAACTAATGGCTGATCTATAATATAATACTTATTATACTAATCTAGGAGGCTAAAATATTAAACAAAATATAAATCGTATAATATTTTTCGTATCATCGTGCCATACATAATTTCTTTATTTTTTGTTATAAAAAACAATCCCCAAACATTCGCAATATTTCTTGCGAATGCGAATACTCAAAATCATGCGAATATTCGTGAATGCGAATGCGAATATTCGTTACATCACTAGTGTAATGAGTAGTGTATATATAAATATGTGCTTTGATGCAACTTAAAAGATAGGATAGTTCATAAAACTTTTTGAAGTGTAACTTCTAATGTCTCGTGCAACCGTTTAACGCTTTTAACGCCCCCTTGCGGCCACAAAACATAATAAATAATTATAAAAAGGACGAATTTGAACCAGTCTATTTATAAATCCAGGAAGAGAATTGCTTAAGCGTGATTTTTATCTGTACATAGACATCTAGTAGCTAGTGGTGGCACTATACCACTCATTTAATACTTATAAAGCATAATAGTTTGTTTCATTCAACGCGCTAATCTCAGAAACCGCTGGTTCTATTTTAAAAATTCTTTCAGTGGTGGATAGTCCATTTATAGAGAAAGGATTTAGGTTATATTATATTTTCTAAACAATTAGGGATCTTTACTAAAAGTCCGCTAATGTAACCCAAGGTGTAAAAAAATCACCTAAAAAAATGTTTACATTGCGTACGCTGCAATAAGTATTGATTGTAGAGCAAAAAAATGTACTACAACTTTGCAGAATATATAGTTGTCTACACAAATGGTCGCGAGACCATATGTCTAACTATTGTAGTTATCTCACAATAAGTGTTAATTTAATTTTTTAAAATAATTTGAATGATGATGTTTTAAAAGCTCTTTATTTTGTACTTTGGTGTTAATTCTGATTAAAATAAATTATTTACAATTCAAGATAGATTCAATAGCTTCCTGGAACTTTTTGAATTATTTAATTCGGACATTTCATTCAAAAGATATCGCAATATCCACGATATAAGTATTCGATTTTTAGGCAATTAAGTATTGCGCGCACATATAGTAACATAACTTCACGCCTTTTCTACCCGAAGGTCTAGGTAGTGGCTTTTAAGTCTCCACTCGCCGTTATGTTTACGTCCCAAATGGAATAGGTTGTTGTTGGTGTTTGGCCATACCGGGCAAACGAGGGCAAACGAGCAAGCGCGTCACCTGATGGTAAGTGACCAGCGCCGCCCATGGACACTTGCAACACATATAGTGTTACAGTTGCGTTGCCGGCCTTTAAGGAAATAGGAATAGGAAAGTATGGGAAAGGGGGATGCGCCTCCGGGTACCTCTCTCACCGAACGAAACGTGGCATGAGCCACTTTACGTTGATCTTCCGAGAGGTCGTTGTATTTCACCTGTAGAGCCGGCCCATTCATACAGCGAACTGCTTGGCTCCACCGTAGTGGTGGATTTTTTTTTTCAATTTGTTAAGCTTGAATTTCATTACTACACAGACATCAGTTTAGGTTTAAATTGATAGGTTAGGTTGTAATTGATTTTTAAAATCAATCATAGTACCCTCCTCCCGCCACTAGATGTATGGAGGTACTATAAATGACACTTGAAACGCGGCCTTTAGTGTCAACTACATTCCTTTAAAACTGTATTTGATTGAATGTATTATTTTATTTATAAATCCATTAAAGAAATAAATACCTAACATTTATAATTAAGTGTTGTAGAGCTGATTTTTTTAATATTTTACCAAAACCTGTAAATATGTTCTTAAATACTTATATAAACTCCATGGAGTGAAACCATAGCGCGATTTAAAATTGACGAATAGTGACCTCTATGGCCGAGTCGAATAAAACATAATATAATAAACTTTAATCAAGACATGATACACATTTATAGTGATGGTTAAGTAACCTTATAAAAAATCTTTTATATAATAATCTGTTTATGATCCAAATAATTCATTCATTCAATTCATTCAATTTTCTCGGTTCAAATAATTTTCATCAGTATGTTGCATTCTTATACACAAATTTAAATAAAATATTAGATAGGAACTTAGTTACCATTTCTCATAATCAGTCCCATTTTTAATATTACTAATAAGTATTAATAGTCTCGGTGGTCCAGTTAAGTAGTCGAGCTCTCCGATTCTGGAGTCCTGGGATCGATTCCGGGATCAATGATTTCTGGGATTTTTTTGGTATCTTACTATAGTTAATTTTAGGTACCCTATGGTATTTTTTATGGGATAAAAGGCAAATCTAAGGGAGTAGGATATGAAAGTATGGGGAAGGAGGGTGGGCCTCCGGGTACCTCTCTCACCGAACGAAACGCGGCATGAGCCAGTTTACGTCGATCTTCTGAGAGGTCGTGGTATTTCTCCTGTCGAGCCGGCCTATTCATACAGTGATTATTTTTCTCTATTTCTGAATCAATTTCTAACCCTGTTTATTTTCCTTTCTACAACACGAAGTTACACTTCCAACGCGTGGCGAGACTCCACGCATATTTTTTTTTTATAAAACATCAACCAGTGTGGGGATTACGGGGTATTATTAAGATGTTTTTAACTATGAAACTCTGTCAAAATTTTCTTCTTGGCAGACTCCGCCGAAATGGCTCGACCGATTTTGAGGAAATTTTGTGTGCCTAGCGGCGTCTGACAATCGGTCAACATGTATTTTTCATACCCTAAATGATAAGGATGGTCAAGCGCTTTTCTATTTATTTTTTCGAAAACGTCATTTTATGTTCTCTTACAGATTGTATGGATTGAAAGCTCTAATGGACTATTGCTACAATTTTCTAGACAGGAACGCAATGGAGGTGCTACAGCACGACTCCTTCTTCCAACTGTCTGTGGTAACTACTCCTAATTATTTGTATAAATTGTACGCCTTGTTTCTTTTTAGCTTGGAAATTATTTCATTAACTCAGTGCTTAGTGTGCGATATAGTTTATTTTTTTATTTTTTTTTTATTTATGGGATAGGAGGGCAAACGAGCAAGCATGTCACCTGGTGGTAAGCAACCTGCGCCGCCCATGGACACCAGCAACACATATGGTGTTACTGTTGCGTTGCCGACCTTTAAGGTAGTGGGATTGGAAAGGATGGGTAAAGGGGTAGTGCCTCCGGGTACCTCTCTTACCAAACGAAACGCGGCATGAGCCACTTTACGTCGATCTTCTGAGAGGTTAGAGTTAATGTTAGGTTACACGTAACATAACTTCACGCGTTTTTCTACCCGAAGCTGTAGGCAATCGCTGTTAAGCCTGGACTCGCCGTTATGTTTACGTCCCAAATGCAATAAGTGGCGAAGCTTTGGCCATACCGGGCATAAAGTTTTGAGTCATCGATATTTGTCACACATAACTTTCGAAAAGAATTCGAACCTGCGACTTCTTGATTCAGAAACGGGGGACCACTGGACAATAACTTAGATTAGTTTAAGTTTAATCACTTCCCTTGGGCGTCCTAAGATGCAGACGCACACCCAATCGCAAACCCGCACATTGTTACTTTATTAAAACAATAATTGAGTTAATAAATTGACTAAGAACCTTCTTTTTGCAGGAAGCTTTGCAAGGTCTTTTAGAACGGGATTCATTTTTTGCACCCGAGGTGGATATCTTCAAAGCTGTGTGTAACTGGTTCAACGCTAACAAGGTTTGGGTAAAATCTGACAGCGGACAGGCACAGATTGTAAGTGCATACAATACATATACTCATCGTCATTCTCGTTTTGTAACACTGATAGTAGCGTTGCCGGTCTTTAAGGTAGTGGAATTGGACCGGATAGGGGGAGAGGAGTTGCCCTCCGGAGACCTCTCTCACCAAACGAAACGCGACATGTGCCCTTTACACAAATATTCTGGGAGGTCGTGGTATTTCAACGGTCCATCCGGCCCATCCATGCAAGCTGTGAGGCTCTACCATTTTGGTCATTAAATAGTATAAAATAAAGTCACTTCCCGCTGTCTGTCCCCTTATATGCTTGTATCTTTAAACTACAAAACGGATTTTGATGCGGTTTTTTTTAATACATAGAGGATGTCAACAAGGTGGTTTTGATCTATAATTCATGTATAGTGTTGTGAAAAAAACTGTTAATTTTCAAGATTTAGAACTTTAATCGCAAACGCTGCCTGAACCCTAATTATTGGTAAATCAAAGCAATGTACTACATTGTTATACACCTTCAAAAGATCTACAAAAAAGTCCGCGATGGCATATGTCTATCTCTAAGGGATAACCCACAATGACCATTTTTATTTCTTACCCTTTTACGTAAAATAATGGCTTATTTACGAAGTGATTTTAAACATAACAGCATTATTTTCGTCCAGTTAAGTGTCTTAAATTGATTGTGTTTTTAAATAGAGATCAATATGGCCCTTTACAGCATGTAATGTCAACGAATATTTACGAAGATATTACAATATTAACATAGCGGGACATAGCAGTTATGGCGCGTGCTTATAAATATCCCAAATAGAATTTATAAAATCCAAATTTTACTCATTTATTACTCTTGATGCGGAACAAAGTTCGCCGGGTCAGCTAGTAAACAAATAAAACTTTTATATTTTATATAGGATTAAACAATAGTATAATCCATGCCACTCACAGATGGAATATCTCAGAACTATATTTATTTTAAAAAAAAACTGCACATTGTCACTATAGTGACAGCATCAATTATAATTAAGTGGATTTTTTTTATTTGTATTATATTATTATGTTGTCTTATAAACAGGAGAAGATATTAAAGTGCGTCCGTCTGACTCTCATGAGTTTGGAGGAACTACTGACAGTAGTGCGTCCATTCTCGCTGGTGACCCCCGATATGTTGCTCGATGCGATACAGGAGAAAACACAAACTAAGAGTACGGAGCTCAGGCACAGAGGATTACTTCGTAAGTATACTTATTTGTATACTGACTGTTGCCTGAATGGGAGTGGAGGGCAAACGAGCAGGCGTGTCACCTGATGGTAAGCAACCAACGCCGCCCATGGACACCAGCAACACATATAGTGTTACTGTTGCGTTGCCGACCTTTAAGGGATAGGGGATAGGAAAGGACGGGGAAGGGGGGTGGGCCTCCGGGTACCTCTCTCACCGAACGAAACACGGCATGAGCCACTTTACGTCGGTCTTCTGAGAGGTCGTGGTATTTCACCGGTCGAGCCGGCCCATTCATGCAGCGAACTGCTTGGCTCTACCACTGTTAAACCACATTCTGCCATACCCAGCTCTCGCTTCCATAAGTTAGCGTTGGGATCAGGACTGCATTGTGGATTGCTAGCTGGGCTTTTCTGCTAATGTTTTTTGCGCCCAGGAATCTGCCCAATTAATACTATTGTTTTTTCGAAACCAATTAAATAAAAAAAAAATTGCGTGGAGTCCCGCCGCGCTAAAGAAGTGGAACTTAGTAACATGTATTCACAATAGCTTTATTTTTATAGGTCTTCACCGACATTTAAAAATAGTCAATAAATAATTAACAATATAGATTTTTAATATACTGCTAATGTAAGTAAGGGAAAGGTCTGGTGGTGCGTTGGTAAAACTACCGACTGTGGAATCGAGATTGGCGGGTTCGATCCCCACCCAAGTATAAATATTGATCTGGGTCTAGGTAGAATCTGGCTGGAGGCTGCACCTCACAAAAGTGAGGCTCTGTGGTTCCGCCTCACTCGGCGCTGGGAAACACCAGCCGCGCGGATCCAGGTGGGTGACACGGCTGTCCCGGTGGCGAGGTACTTGAAGTACCTCGGCCTCACCCTGAACAGCCTCTGCAGCTTCGAGGAGTACTTCGTGAGGATGGTCCCCCGAGTGGGACGGGTGGCAGGCGCGCTACACCGCCTCCCCCGAGATTCGCCGCCTCTACGGTGGTGTCGCGCGATCCGTAGCCCTGTACGGGCTCCCGCAGTGACTGTTACGCCTCGACTCGCTGTTTTTTTACGTTCCGATTGGAATAAGTGGCGAACCTATTGTCCTACACAGGGTGCAAAGTTTTCAGCCATCGGTATTTATTACACTCAGCTTTCAAACATAATTTCGAAAAGTCATTTGTGTTAGCTAGGATACGAACCCACAACTTTTGATTTAGGAGCGGGGTGCTCGACCACTGGACCGCCGAGACTACCGAGATGACTACCTACTACATATCTACTTCAAAATTAAGTTCTAATATTCACCTGAACATACATATATCGGCGCAAGACGCCATCTAGCGATATATGATGTCAACTATATACCTTCTGTGTACTAAGTATCGGGAATTTGTCAATAAAACAAAAAATACAAATTATTCATCTAAATTTATTTTATCGCCTTTAAAGTAAGCCCCATCGCTTGCAATACAACATCTCCACCGCTTCACCCAGTCTTCCATACATTTTTCATAGGCTATTTGCGGTATGGCCTTTAGCTCATTCAGCGAATTTTCTTTTATGGCTTCTATTGACTCAAAACGTTTTCCTCGAAGTGGTAATTTTAACTTGAGAAATAAAAAAAAGTCAGACGGAGCCATATCAGGTGAATAGGGTGCTTGGTCGAGAACGTTTGTTGAATTTTTCGCTATAAACTCTTTCACTATAATGGCTGTGTGTGATGGTGCATTATCATGGTGCAGCATCCATGAGTTGTGTCGCCACAAATCTGGACGTTTTCGGCTGATACTCTCACGCAAACGCTTCATGACGCCTAAATAATATTCTTTATTCACTGTTTCTCCCTCTGGAAGGAATTCGGAGTGAACCACACCACGGTAGTCAAAAAAAACTGTCAGCATCACCTTGATTTTGGTGCGACTTTGCCGCGGTTTTTTGGGTTTCGGCTCGTTTTCGAGACGCCATTCTGAAGACTGTTGGCTTGTTTGCATGTCATACTCATAAACCCATGTCTCGTCGCCAGTTATTATACGTTTCATAAAGGTCGGATCCGTAGAAGCTCGGGAAACTATGTCTTCAGCGACATGCTTTCGCTGCCCTTTTTGAACAAAATTGAGCTCTTTTGGAACTAGTCGAGCGGCGACGCGTTTCATGCCTAAAATGTCAATGAGAATATTGTGGACGGACTAAAAGATATGTTCACCTCACTAGCCAACTCTCTCAGACTCATACGTCGATTTTCGAGCACTAGCTTCTTGATTCTGTCGATGTTTTCTTTGGTCGTAGCGGTTGAAGGTCTACCAGAACGAGGCAAGTCTACTACTACTTCTCGGCCTTCTTTAAAAGCCTTATACCATTCATAAGCCCTTGTTTTCGATATACATGATTCGCCGTAGGTATTTCGCAACATTTTTAGTGATTCACCACATGAAATATCATTCGAAACACAAAATTTAAGGCACACTCTTTGTTCAACAATATTTTCCATTGTAAAAATCGCCGAGGACTCAAAACTATGACCAACAAAAAGTTTAGTTTAAAACAAATTAAATGACAGATCCCGTTCAAATTTTGCACGCTAAATCAGTACAGTGCTACCAACATGCAGTAAAAAAATTAGAACGACCTCTTTTACGCGGGTCTCTTTATTGACATATGCCCGATACTTTTTACACAGAGTAGTATAATAACTAGTTGAACCGGCGAACTTCGTTTCGCATTAAAAGAAATACTTTAGTAATATTTGGATCTTAAAAAGTTCAATTTGTGCTATTTATCAGCACGCGTTATGGCGCGCAAAGCAACTGCTATGTACCGCTATGTTAATACTGTAATATCTTCGTAAATATTAGTTTAAATTACATGCTGTATCGGGCTATATTGATCTATATTAAAAGCACAATCTATTTAAGATAGTTAACTGGATGAAAATTAATGCTGTAAAGTTTAAAATTGCTTCGTAAATAAGCAAGTTTCTCGTAAAAAATAAAAAAATAAAAATGGTCATTGTGGGTTATCCCTAAGACATATGCCCTCGCGGAGTTTTCTGTAGACCTATTAGAGGTGTATAATAATGTAGTACGTTGTTTTCATTTATCACTTAGGGTTTCGGCAACGTTTTCGATTAAAGTTTTAAATCTTGAAAATTATCACTTTTTATTTCTACACTATACAAGAATTATAGATCAAAACCACCCCGTTGACACCCTCTAATATTAAAAAACCGCATCAAAATCCGTTGCGTAGTTTTAAAGATATGCGCATATAAAGGGAAAGACAGCAGAAAGTGACTTTGTTTTATACTATGTAATGATAATTGATAACCCTATAAAACTTTATTAGGTAAACTGATTTAATTATGATTACATGTTATTATTAGTCTAGGTGGCGCAGTGGTCGAGCACACAGCTTCTGATCCAGAGGTACGAGTTCGATTCCAGACTTTGGCTCACACCAATGACGTTTCAAAATTGTTTTCGGAAGTTATGTGTGATAAATATCGATGACTGTAAAACTTTGAGCCCGGTATGGCAATAGGTTCGCCACCTATTCAATTTGGGACGTAAACATAACGGCGAGACGAGGCTTAACAGCCGCTGCCTACACCTTCGGGTAACAAAAGGCGTGAAGTTATGTTATAATAACTATGTCAATATATTACTGAAATATATTATTTAGTATATATTATTTAGTAAATTGCACGAAATTTATAATTATGTGATTAAGCAATTCATTATATTTAATAACTATTTTGGTGATATTTCCTTTTATTGTTTAAATGTTTAAATCCATACTGATGCTGCATGAATATTCATAATATTTATTTTCATGAAGATAGTGAAATTATTGATTATTAAAATAATTAATTTATATATTTACAAACTATTTCGTACTAAAACTGATCAAGATATTACTAAAATCTATTATTTAGTTAAGTAAAATGCGCGAAATTTATAATCATGTGATTGTTAATTCATGTTTCGTAACTGTTTTGGTGATATTTCCTTGTATTCTTTAAATCAATACTAATGCTGCATGAATATTCATAATAATTATTTTCATAATTAATAACTTAATACTAGATATTACCAACTCGTTCTATGTAATAATTGTAACATATGAGAACTTAATTTTAAAACTTCCTGGTAGCGCCATCCGCCGAAAGAATCAGATAGTGAATTTGGATTGTTAAAATAAGTAATTTATAGATTTACAAACTATTTCGTACTAAAACTGGTGTTATAATTATCTAAAATTGTTATTTAGAATTTTAACCTGTTTTTCAATTATAATCCTCGAGTAGATTCATTTGTTGTGTAAAAAGATGTTGTTAACTGAGTTCATCATTATTGTAATATCAATTATGACCAGCTAGTACCACCATCCGCTACTAGATGTCTGTACGGGTAGTTTAAAAAGTCGCTATATCTTTTCGTCCTTGGTTTATATGGATCTTGGCTTTTATCCTACTATTATATCATAATATATTAATAGTGGCCGCAAGGGGGCGTTAAAAGCGTTAAACGCTCTTCACTCTTGCATGAGACATTAGAAGTTCCACTTCAATAAATCTAATTAGAATTTACAACAAACTTATTGTTTTTGTCTACTAATAGATTGATCATAGTACGATAAGTGACTGCCGCCCGAATACTGAACGGCCACTCAAATCTGACAATCATTAAAGTGCTACTTATTGCTCAAATTTGACGTATTCTGTCTAATGTGATAGCTAGTCGTGGGTCGTAACGTCTTTTACGCGTAATCGTTATACGCAGTTTCGTATATATGAGTAAGCAGTTTCATAACCGCTTATTTTTGTAACCGCTTATTTCTTTATACAGACTGATGTTATGTTTACGAATATTCAATATTGAACGTATTTTATACGGTTTTGCAACGTGCATACATTGTCGTTTAGTTTGAATACCTACATAATTTTATTAGTTAAATTTCCTTCGCATGTTTTTTGATGTTCGCATTCATAAGAAATATTGCGAATGTTTTTAACAACAACAAAAAAGTAATTGGGTATTTTTTATTTTTTGTAGTTTTTTTTACACCTTTAAAGAAATAAGTGAAATGATAATGCAATTGACAATATTTAAATTTATTGCAATGGGCCGGCTCGACCGGCGAAATACTAAGACATCTCAGGAGATCGACGTAAAGTGGCTCATGCCACGTTTAATTCGGTGAGAGAGGTACCCGGAGGCTCACCCCCCTTCCCTATCCCCTATTCCTTAAAGGTTGGCAACGCAACAGTAACACTATATGTGTTGCTAATGTCCATGGGTGGCGTTGGTTGCTTACCGCCTGCTCGTTTGCCCTCCTATCCCATAAAAAAATACATATATTTTTGCAGTTTTGTTAAAATATTTACACTTTGAATATATATTAAATTTATTGTATTAAATTATATTTATAAAATAAAAGCAACTTAACATTTTAGAATTTATTCTCTTTCCAATTGCTTACAAATTTACATGGGAATTAGAAATTAAAACAAACGTAACAATTATCATACTTTAATGTTACGCGAGTCGTCTAAGATAACTAATATTAGTATAATAATAATCTTGGTTGAACGAAACACTTACACGATTCGCTTACACAGTAAGCGCTTACGCGTATATCGGCCGTTGTGTGTACTGTGTGAGTGGAACCGCGTATATAAAATAAGCGTTACACAGTAAGCGCTTACGAGTTACGCGTGCACCGGCCGTTGTGTGTACTGTGTGAGTGGAACCGCGTATATAAAATAAGCGTTACATAACATAGTAAGCGCTTACGCGTGCACCGGCCGTTGTGTGTACTGTGTGAGTGGACTGTGGAACCGCGTATTTAAAATAAGCGTTACATTCGTGTCTACGAAACTACGTATACGGTTATAAGCCGCGTAATAGGTTACTGAAACCGCTTACGATAAATAACGCTCACGCCTAGTGATAGCTACTTAAACGCTTAAGTAGCGCTTATATATTTGAGGGGCGGTTCAGTATTCGGGGTTGACTGAAATAAAACTATCAAAATCATTATCATTACATAATATAAAACAAAGTCACTTTCCGCTGTCTGTCCCCTTATATGCTTATATCTTTAAAACTACACAACGGATTTTGATACGGGTTTTTTTTAATAGTTAGATGGTGTCAACGGGGTGGTTTTGATCTATAATTCATATATGATGTTGTAAAGAAAAAAAAAATTTTTTCGAGATTTAGCACTTTAATTGCAAACGCTGTCTGAAACCTCAGTGATAGATTAAAATAATGTTCTATATTAATAAACACCTTCAGAAGGTTTACATAGAAGTCCGCGAGGGCATATGTCTATCTCTTAGGGATAACCCACAATGACCATTTTTATTTTTTTACTATTTACGTGAAATAATGGTTTATTTACGAAGCGATTTTAAACATTACAGCATTAATTTTCATTCAATTAGGTGTCTTAAATACATCGTGCATGTAATATAGATGATTATGGCACTTTACAGTATGTAATTTAAACGAATATTTTCGAAGATATTGTAGTATTAACATAGCGGGACAGCAGTTACGTCGCGCAGTAATACCCGCCAAGATGCGTGCCGATAAATAGCAGAAATCGAATTTCACGATATCGAAAATTGACTCATCTATTACTTTCGATGCGGAACAAAGTTCGGCGGGTCGCTGTAAGTCGCTGTCGTTGCCCGCAGTGCCCGAGGAGAACGTGGCGACGGCGGCGCGCGGCGCGCGCGTGGTGGCGGGCGACATGCGGTCGGCGCTGCTGGACGGCGACACGTCGGCCTACGACATGGAGCGCGGCTACACGCGCCACACCATCAGCGACGCGCCCGACAACCCCGGCATCGTGGTGCGCCTCGCCGCGCCCACCGTCCTCAACCACGTGCGCCTGCTGCTGTGGGACCGCGACAACCGCTCCTACGCCTACTACGTCGAGGTGTCCGTGGACCAGAAGGACTGGCTGCGCGTCGTCGACCACAGCCACTACTTCTGCCGCTCCTGGCAGAACCTGTACTTCGAGCCGAGGGTCGTGCAGTACATCAAGCTGGTCGGCACCAGCAACACTGTTAACAAGGTTAAAGTCGACGATACTTTATCATATAGCGTTAATCCTAATACTTTCGACAGTTTTGAGTTTAATATTTATTTTGAGCACATCGAATATAGAATAGTCTCGGTGGCGCAGTGGGCGAGCGCACGGCCTCCGATCCAGAGGTCCGGGGTTCGATTCCAGACACTGGCTCACACCGATGACTTTTCGAAATTGTTTTCAGAAGTTATGTGTGATAAATATCGATGACTGACAAACTTTGTGCCCGGTATGGCAATAGGTTCGCCACCTATTCCATTTGGGACGTAAACATAACGGCGAGACGAGGCTTAACGGCCGCTGCCTACACCTTCGGGTTACAAAAGGCGTGAAGTTATGTTATATGTTATGAATATAGAACTGTTCCGAATCCAAAACTACCGTTAAATATGGAAACTAGGAATTTTAAACCGTGCCTAGTATATGTCAGGTTGGAATAGAGATTAAAGAAATAAACGATATCAGTCAGGCGAGTAGTAATGTTGTGAACGTGTTGTTCCGCAGGTGTTCCACGCGGTGGCGCTGGAGGCGCTGCACACGGCGCGCGTGCCCCCGCTGCGCGCCGGGCTGGTGGAGCCGCGCCACAACGTGGCCACGCTCGACCTCTCCGCCGTCGTCATCGAGGGCATCAGGTCACTACACGCGACATTCCTTTCTGTGAAATCTTACATTATGAGATTTCACATCGTAGTGAAGTATTGAGTTTGATTTGACTTCAGCCGCTCCCGCAACGCGCTGCTGAACGGCGACACGGAGCACTACGACTGGGACCATGGGTACACGTGCCACCAGTTGGGCTCCGGCGCCATCGTGGTGCAGCTGGCGCAGCCCTACCTGCTGTCGTCGCTGCGCCTGCTGCTGTGGGACTGCGACTACCGCCACTACTCGTACTACGTGGAAACCTCGCTCAACTACTGGGACTGGGAGATGGTGGCTGACAAGACTAGGGAGGCGTGCAGGTCAGTCTTTCGTCTAAAATTTTTTATGCATGGCATAATGAAACCCCACCTCTGCACAAAAGGCTAGGCTTCGAGGCCTGCACTCCGCATGGTTCAGTTTACAATAATTCGACCTGCAAAATTACGAGTCACATTAACGATAATATTATTTTTTATTTGGTTTCCAGGTCGTGGCAAGTGATTTACTTTAAACCTCGACCCGTATCCATAATACGTATCGTCGGCACCAATAATTCTGTAAACGAGGTAATTAGTTTATTTATAACTAGCTGAACGAACCCGGCGAACTTTGTTTCGCATCAAAAGTAATAACTACTGTCCCGCCATGTTAATACTGCAATATCTTTGAAAATATTTGTTTAAATTGCATGCTGTAAAGGGTCAGGATCATCTATATTACATGCACAATCTATATAAGACACTTAATTGGATGTAAGTTAATGCTGTAATGTTTAAAATCGCTTCGTAAATATGCCATTATTTCTCGTAAACAGTAAAAAAATAAAAATGGTCATTGTGGGTTATCCCTAAGAGATAGACATATGCCCTCGCGGACTTTTTTGTAGACCTTTTAAAGGTGTATAATAATGTAGTACATTGTTTTGATTTATCACTTAGGGTTTCAGGCAGCGTTTGCGATTAAAGTTCTATATCTTGAAAATTATCACTTTTTTACTACACTATACATGAATTATAGATCAAAACCACCCCGTTAACACCCTCTAACTATTAAAAAAACCGCATCGAAATCCGTTGCGCAGTTTTAAAGATTTGCTCATATAAGTGAACAGACAGCGGAAAGTGACTTTGTTTTATACTATGTAATGAATAAATTTGTAACGTGTGCACGTATTTACAAAACATTAATAGTTACAGCGCCATCTATTTAACTTACAGTAAGTCTGTCACTATGAACACCGATTGTAGATGAGGCAGTCCATACATAATTACGATTATATTTTCTTTTTTTTTTCAGGTGTTCCACCTGGTGCACCTGGAGTGTCCGGCGCAGGTGGAAGAGCCACGCGAAGACCCGGCTGCTAAGAAGCAGAGGCCGGCGCACGACAACAGACTCAACCCCAGCGGTGAGTATCTACTGAAGTGTTTGGAAAATAAAACAAAGTTTGCATTTTAATTGGAATCCGACCGAAACTGGTGTTCTAACCGAAACCGGAAATTCGGGCATGACTTTTGTTTTGGCCGCAAGTGACACTGCCGCAGCAACTGGATATTTGGCCGAAACCGAAACTGAACTTTCGGCCGGACACTAATTTCATTATGATTAAATATATGGTCCCACGGAATAGAGTGCGAAGTCCAGTCTACACCCCGCAACTATTTTGGATACATAATATAATAATAATATGGACACAATACACACAGCGCCCTCTAGTTCCAAGCTAAGCAACTAAATGCTTGTGTTATGGATACTAGATAACGGATATTAATACATATATACTTTTCTTTTGTAAATACATACTTATAATACATAGCAAAACACTCGTAAGTACAAACTGGATAGTGCTGAGTCAATTGCCTCCAAGAAACATTATTTTAATACACTTTATCGCTAAGATGGGTTTGGGATAAATTTTATCCATAATTCGTAATTATGTTTTAAAAATCTGTGTTAATATATCTATAATAAAAAAAATATTATTACGATCTAAAACAAAATCGGCAGGTTCAACTTCATCAGAGAGTCCACCACGTGCTGGCTCCCCGGCAAGTCCGGAGCCATCCGGGGCTGCGCTGCCCCCAGCAGAGACCGCTACCGAGGCTGAGGAGGGGTACGATCAGTGAGGGAAAATCCATCTGGAAATTGGTTATCTCTAACAAATGTATAACAACGTATATTTTGTAAAACAAAAAACATGAACGAGATTTGAACTTCAATCCTAAATTGACGTATATTTTCTCTCCAAAGAAGGAATCGAGAGAGATTTAATTGATTAACAAATTTTCATTGATATATTTAATATGTTTGATTGAGCAAGAATCAGATCATTTTTTTACATTCCCATTTTTTATAAAATCGAGAATAATTAAGAATTATTTTGTGCATTCATAAAATTAATTGTACTGTACAACTTTATTTCCTACTCGATTGAGATTGATTTCGAAAGCGCGAGTTTTATCGCAACAACTGGACCATTTCAATCGTAACCAATTGATTGGTTTGCTACATACAAACATCGTTCATGAGCAACAGTTCCCAATTGATTTATAACAATTACGTACCTACGACGAATAGAAGACACCCACTGTCTTCAAGACTGAGGCCTCTATCTTGAAGCAGAACAAATGTTGTGAATAATCAAGCAAATTAAAGTCGATCAAGCTTCTCAAGGAATATTTCATCACATATGGGGTTTTCAAATCCTGCGGCCAGTGGGCACATATCAATAAAATGCGGTCGTGTAAAGTCTGCTCCTCGCATCCATTACTTCAACCTCCGCTTATTGTATGGTGCGCAAAAAAAAAACATATTTTATGTTTTATTTAATGTAAACTTTTTAACTCGGTTTATATATAAAAATATATATAATCTTTAATCGACAGCGCTTTGTCATGAATGTGTGTAATTTGTTTCTAAAAAATCAATGCTAATAACGATTGTGTGAATTTTATATTATTCTTGAAAACATATGCAGGAATATGTTTTTAACTATAGTTATTTAGTTTGTAAGTTAATATGTCTAGTCTGTTTCTCTGTCTTTACTAACCTACCTACCCTTTTATATAGTAGACGCTACAGAAGGTAGTTTTTTCCTTTGTTTAAAATATATATAACTAATGTTATTAATTGTTGCAATTTAATATTTTTTGAAATGGAAAATTAATTAAAATTGTCACTATTCTACAACTTCTATGATATCGAAGTTCATCAGAATTTACGAATTTATTGCATAGGGCTTTTTCATTATGATTTGATTCAGATATAAGTATCCTTATTTAAGAAATTACTTTTAAGAATTTATTATTTTTAGTATTGTACAGAGTGTAAAATCAAACAAAATCAAACATGTCGTGTTACACTAAAGCAGACTCGAGTCATATTCCCCTCCACGCAATGTTCCGACACTTTACATATAGCTTATAAATAATGTACAAAATGTATTTAGTATTCAATTGTTTTTATTGAGATTATTAATGTTTTAAAATATAAAATTAAACTCTAGCATAATAGGGGAAGGTAATAAAGGAAAATCAATATAATTGGTACAGGTTAAACAGTCGTTTTGAAACATTGGTCTCTTTTATTGATTCTAATACTTAGCTAGTAGCTTGGCCTTAGAAGTAGCATTCCGGAATAAATAAACTGTGCTGTCATTAGAGAGCAAATTTTTTTTAGAGCATTAAAAGTGAACTTGTTGCTGTCCCATTCCGTGAAATTGTAAGATTTTTAATTATTAAGCATAGACTGATACATTTACACTGTTTAGCAGCGGAATATTTTCGTTGACATTTCAACGACGATCATATGTCAACGAATCTTCGTTGACATTTGATCGTCGTTGATAAGTGCTGTAAAAATAATACTGTGATAAAGTTTTGAAACAATTGTTAATGGATAAGTTGGAGATGTACCTATGCTAGATTATCATCCGCACTAAGTAAGTGTTTGTATCAATATGTTATTGTTTTTGTACTTTGCAAGCGGTTGATTCGAGTAGATATAGAAGATAGGCATACACTATTAGATATTCAACTAATTATTTTACGTAATAAAGCAGACATTATCATGAGAGCTTTTATTATGTTGTAATAAATATCATTAAATTATAGTTCGTTTTTTTATGTTTGCACTTTGAATTCATTTGCAGTTTTCTCACTATGAAGATATAATATAATTTTAAGAAGGGTAGAAGGAGAAACATCTTGTACGTGGGTAAAAAAGCGTCTACTTGTAAACAGCAAATGATTGTTTGAACACTCACCGAAATAGCGTTAGTGTAGATGACAGGAATGTAGAGTTTTAAGCAAAGTCTCCTGAGCGATCCGATTATGAGTGTTGGCGCTATCATAATTCATATCTGTATCTGCATATATCGGCATATCTGTATTTTGTTGCTCGACCACTGGACCACCGAAATCTCGGTGGTCCAGCGGTCGAGCACACGGCTTCTGTTCAAGAGGTCCGGGTTCGAAACCTGACTGACATTGGCACACACCAATGACTTTTCGAAATTGTTTTCGGTAGTTAAGTGTGATTAATATCGATGACTGAAAACTTATGTGCCCGGTATGGAAATAGGTTCGCCACCTATTCCATTTGGAACGTAAACGTAACAGCGAGACGAGGCTTAACAGCCGCCGCCTACACTTTCGGGTAAGAAAAGGCGTGAAGATATATTGTGTTGTTGATTGCTCATAATAAACTTTTTGTCATGATAGTTTGGTTACTTTGTAATTATCTCCGAGCAAGACTTTCCGAGTAGTAAAAAACTATATAATATACAGTAAAAGGGTAAAACGCGAGAAGGGATCCGTTTTTAAGGGTTTTCACGTACACTCATAATAAGCGTTATATAATAATACTAGCAGACCGCGCGAACTTCGTACCGCCATATTTTAGACATTTTACACTAAAAAGATTATTGCCGCGATCATATTAATACCTCAAAGCTTTCCTCATAAATGGACTATCTAACACTATTTTTTTTCAATTCAAGTTCCTGATACATACGTACATAACTTCACGCCAGATCCCTTGCGGGGTAGGTTAAGGGTACAAAGCGTCATAAGGCACACCTTAATGCTTAGCTTTTGATATTAGCGACTAACAACTTAGATATGATGAAAATAATGGCAGTTAAAATATTAAGCAGTTAAATGAATGCATGAATGGGCTCAACCGGTAAAATACCACCACCTCCCAGAAGATCGACGTAAAGTGGCTCATGCCGCGTTTCGTTCGGCGAGAGAGGTACCCGGAGGTCCACCTCCCTTTCCCATCTTTCTCCCTTAAAGGTCGGCAACGCAACGGTAACACTATAAGTGATGCCGGTGTCCATGGGCGCTTTCTCCTTTTGCCCTCCTATCCCATAAAAAAAATATTATCAACTTCAATCAATAGCAATACCAGGGACTTTGTCAGAAGTTTTTTGTCAATCTTTAGTTTTTTTTAATATTACTTGAACCTTTTTTTTTATTTGTCATTGTCGTCGATTTAAAAAAAAAACCTGGTCACCACATGTTCTTACCAGTATGGCTAACTCACAGTGAGTGTTTTTTTTATATTTTAAATGATGTCGATTTGGCACCTTGGTATTACTCTTTCTATATTTCTATATTTTCTATTTTCTATATTTCTCAAAATAAATTCACTAAATTTTAAAAGAGATCACGATATTAAAAATGTAAATATAGATGGGCAACTCTATGTGGTATGCAGATGTGTGACAAACTCGCTAAGTCTTTATATTTTAACAAAAGACGCCAAGATTGAGGTGCGTAGGGATATCTTGCGCTTCTCTTCTCTATAGATAATATTATAATATCTGCGTGAAGAGCTAACTATAAACTAACTCTAGCTTTGACCCATGACTTTGGTTACTTAAGTATGAAAATATTTTTAAATCTTTTAATATTCGCGTTCCATATTACACAAATATACAGTAAACAAATTATCTGTCTGCTTGTGACTACGGCCAATGCAACCAAGCCGAAACATCAAGCCAATAATAAAAGTAAGTATATGTTTACCTACACTTGTCGTGTTATTTCCCGTTTATTATACTCATAAATAGATCAAATTCTAATCTAATGTGTCTAAATAGACACGGGGTCACAGATGTTACAGGTTCACAATGTTCACATTACCTATTTATTATTACAAAATAAATATACAAATACCTAAGACGATTAAATACTACAAACTCATTAGGACAAAAAGAAAAAAAAAGTCTCAAAAAATTAAAAAGAAATTACCTGCCAGCTATGAACGGCGCTCATGACCGAGTCGGGCGGGTCTCCCGAACATATACTCGTATATGTGCGCGGAATATTTGCCTAAGAAACGTATACTTACATTTTGTATTTTGCGATATCTTTTGAATTAAATGTCCTAATTGAATCATTCAAAAAGTTCTACAAAAGTATTGAATCTATCTTTATATTGAAGTAATTTATTTTGAGTAAAGTTGATACCAAAGTACAAAATAAAGAACTTTTAAAACGACCTCATTATAATTATTTTTAAAAATTCAAAAAACACTTATTGTGCGATAACTACAATAGTTAGACATATGCCGTCGCGGACTTTTCTGTCGACAATTATATGTTCTGTAAAAGTGTAGTACATTGTTTTGTTCTATAATCAATAGTTTTTGCAGCGTTCGCGATTTAAGAATTTTTTCGGGTCTTTTTCTTACACCTTGGGTTACATTATTGAATTTATAGTAAGGATCTCTATTTTATTTGAAAATATAATATAGCCTAAAGCCTTCCTCGATAAATGGACTATACACCAGTGAAAGAATTTTTGAAATCGGATCAGTGGTTTCTGAGATTAGCGCGTTCAAACCAACAAACAAACAAACAAACTCTTCCGCTTTATAATATAAGTATAGATTGATGTCCATGACATCACATGAGCTGTTAAATTTATAACTTCACACCTTATTCTACCGGAAGCCGCTGTTTAGCCTCGACTCGTTAATGTCCCAAATGGAATAGGTAGCGGAATCTATTGCCATAAACCGGGCACTAAATGTCATGTCCTTCAAAAAAAATCCGAGAAATCATTGGCGTGAGTTGATCCCACTTCTGTATCAGAAGCTCGACACAACTAATTGATTACTTTTTTGTGTGAAGTGTGAACGTAAGGGAACATACCCATACTACGTGACCTATTTTTTAAGATATTTCGACCCCTCCCTCCCATCGGTTACCACTCGTAGTATATGCCAATGTATATCATTACATAGTATAAAACAAAGTCACTTTCCGCTGTCTGTCCCCTTATATGCGCATATATTTAAAACTACGCAACGGATTTTGATGCGGTTTTTTGAAATAATTAGAGGGTGTCAACGGGGTGGTTTTGATTTGATGGTGGTTGATTCATGTAATGTAGTAAAAAAAAAGTGAAAATTTTCAAGATTTAGAACTTTAAACGCAAACGCTCCTGAACCCTAAGTGATAAATCAAAACAACATACTACATTATTATACATCTCTAAAAGGTCTACAAGGGCAAGTCCGCGAGGGCATATGTCTACCTCTTAGGAATAACCTACAATGACCATTTTTATTTTTTTGTTTTTTACGAGAAATAATGGCCTATTTACAAAGCGATTTTAAACATTACAGTATTCATTTTCATCCAATTAAGTGTCTTAAATAGATTGTACATGTACAATATAGATGATCCTGGCCTTTTACAGCATGCAATTTAAACTAATATTTTCAAAGATATTGCAGTATTAACATAGCGGGACAGCAGTTATTATTTTTAATGCGGGACAAAGTTCACCGGGTGAGTTAGTAAATTACTATAATTGGTAATCCCCACGATAAATAGGGCTCATTTAATATACAGGTGATTGAAATTGCGTTAAATGATTAGGTGATGTACGGGTATCTTGTTGTTAAAGGGTTTAATGTAAGTATAAAATAATAAGTGAGAGATAGAAGTAATCTAAAATACATTTTATTTACAGTAATTAAATCTTAAGTGACTTTAGGACCATATTCTTTAATACTAGCTTTTGTTTGCTTTAAAAATTTGTGGGGAGGTACAATATTAGGATCATTCTCATCAGCATAATCATCCAGCCTCTTTCTTAATAAGTTTTTTAATTTATCTATGCTATCATTATTGTTTAATGCAGATATACCAATAATATCACTGAATGATGTAATATTATCAGGCCTAAATTCTTCTGGTACAGTGTCTATAATTGAATTAGTATTTTGGTACATGTCTTTAATATTTTTCAATGTCTCCTCAGCACCAGGGAGATCCATTTTATTAACAGCCAATATTGCAGGTTTCTCTAATAAATCTTTATCATATAGTTCTAATTCTTTATTGAGAAGTAATATAGTTTCCAAACATGACCTCAAGGGATATTGGTGACCTAGTTGGAAACCTTGAACATCTGCTATAAATAGTAATAACTTTGTTCTTTCCACATGTTTCAAAAAGCTATGTCCTAGTCCAACATTTATATGAGCACCTTCAATAAGTCCTGGTAGATCAGCTATGGATATTTGTCTTAAATCAGGAAATTTTATGATTCCTTTGTTTGGTTTTATAGTTGTGAATGGATACTCAGCTATTTTAGGTTTAGCTCTAGAAATAGATTTAAGAAGGGAGCTTTTGCCAGCATTAGGAAAGCCAACTAGACCAATATCAGCTATCAATTTTAAATCCAATCTCACATGGTGTGTTTGTCCAAAATGTCCGAGAAAATTGCTTTCTGGTGTACCTCCAGGCCCTCCTCTCGCTATTATCACAGTTTGTTCATCTTGGTCAATAGATCCTAACTGTTTTCCATCCTCGCGATATATTGTTACTCCAAGAGGAACTGCAAGTTCTACATCTGCACCAGGGTTACCAACGATTTTTGTTTTTCTGCTGTCTTCACCATGTCCAGCAGTAATAGTTTTACCACGAAACTTTCCCATAATATTTTTAAGATTAGCATGTTCTTTACCAATACAGTATACACAACCGCCCTGACCACCAAGACCACCGTATTTGGGGAGACCAGTGCCTCCCGTACCTCCTTTCACATGAAGTCTGACTGAATCAAGGAACTTGCTACGAAGATAATTCCGGGGCCGCATAAATTCTTTCACGGCAAACAAATTTCTAGATAGGAGAACCATTATCTAAAAAACAATAACATACTTCATGTATTTGATTTAATTTTTATTTACATACACATTTAGAGGTTATCAAAGAGTATATATGTATTATTATGTATTATAAAATATAATTAATGGAGGTTATGAACAAGTTTTTTTTTTTTTTTAATTTGCCCATTTGGGCAGGCTAAAGCATAGGAGCCATACTGCCTTGTCTGTAGTGCATAACTCAATTTTTGTCCATAAAGTATCAATATTCATATTTCATCAGTATTTTTTTTTTTTGTCTTTTCCGTAAAATTCGTGTTTATGTCTTCAGTGAGTCAATAAAATTGTTTCTTTATTCATTTTTTTTTTTCGTCATTCGTTCATGCTTTTTTCCTCTTTCCGGGTACATTATGTTATCACATTTTTCGTAATGTCGTGTTTTTCTTTTCTTGTAAATTTTTACTTTGTTTCGTATTTCCGTTTTGTTTCTCTTCTTTTCTTGCTTATTTTCAAATTTTATAGATTTTTTTTCCGTATTTTATATCTATTTTTTATACATATTTTATCTAAAATTTAACTATTTTACAATATATTTTAGCTTAAATATCCTACTACTTACAAAGTATATTACAACATCTTACAACTAAATACAAAAATAAAGGTACTTATCTAAAGAAAATTACATTTAACTCATTAAAGGACTAGTAACATTTTCAAAAAGAAATTGTAATTATTTACAATATTAGATTTCTTTTAAAGTGTTATTGATGAAATTATATATATGAAAATAGGTGCATGGATTCTTAAGTAATTCGAGAACGGAAAGCGGGATCAAATTTGTTTGTTTATAGATTTCTAGCAGTCCATCCATCAACACAAGGCGCTGGATGCCAAAGAATGGACATTTATATATTATATGATCTATTGTCTGTTCAGCGATGTTACAGAAATTACAAGAGGGTGTATCAATAATTTTCATCCTATAGAGGTGATGATTTAGCTTAGAGTGGCCTAGACGCAATCGACATAAAACGGAGTAGAATTTCCTATTAACAAAACGTGAACTTTTAGTGAACCAAGGTTGACTATTGACTTTAATATCTAAAGAGGCGTACCAACGACCTTTGTTTTCATTTTGGATGTAGTTGTTCCAGATTTTTCCCCACACATCAAACATGCGTAACTTCAATAGCAAAACAATATCAGAATAAGGTAATGGGATGTCGAGACATTTATTTTCGGAAAGTATATTTAAATCAGAGTAATGGACTATTGTTTTGGATAATTTATCTGCCATTTCGTTACCTACAACTCCTATATGGGCTGGAACCCACAAAAAATCGACACGAATATTCGATTGCGATAATTGAACCCATAATTGCTTGATGGCATGAATAATATAATTAGTGTTAGCTTTTATCTTATTGTTTTTTATGTTTTTCAGAACACTCATACTGTCACTAATTATGACCCATTTTGAATCCTGATAATTGCACTTTTGGATATGTTTCAGGGCGCATAATATTGCAATGGCCTCTGCTGAAAAAATACTAAAGTTTTTATTCAATCGATGTCCCTTACCTAATCTTTTACTGCTTTGAAATATTGCAAACGAGACTGCAGAATGAATTTTAGATGCATCTGTGTATAGAAATTCAAAGTCAGTCCATTGTGACAATTTCGAATAGATTTCTTCTTTATGTTTAAAGTTATGATTTATTTCTATGTTTATAGCAGGATATTTACTGGCATATGTATCTTCGAAACAAGATAGGATTTTGCTGGATTTATATATATTAAGGGTATTTAAATGATTAAGAAAATTAGAATAATTTTCAAGCAAATAAAATGACTTATGTGGTACAGTGACTAAGTTTTTAGAAAGATGTTTTAGTAAATTATTATGAGGATTACTATATAATTTAAGAATAAATCTTTCTATTAAGTAATCGAATCGAATTTTTAATGGAGGCAAATTACATTCAATTTGAAGAGCCCCAATTGGGCTCGTTTTGAAGGCACCAGTTATTATACGCATGCATTTGTTCTGTATTTTATTTAGTTTTTCTAAAACCCTTTCGTTGTGGGCAAAACAGAAACATCCGTATTCGAAATGACTACGAACTAGGGATTTATAAAGCATTAAAAGTATTTTAGGATCAGCTCCCCAGTATGTGGCAGTTAATGATTTTAAAATATTTACAGCTTTATTGGCTTTCTCTATGATTTTATCAACATAGGGATTCCAAGAAAGATTACGAGAAAATAATACACCTAAAAATTTTACATCTGTTGCAACTGACAATTTTCTACTATCATAGAAAATTTCAAAAGATTGTGTCGTACGTCCCTTACCAAAAACCATTACCTTAGTTTTGGAACAGTTTACTTCAAGATTGAGAAAGTTTAAATATCCTTTTAAATTATCTAAAGCGCCAGTAATAGTCTCAGCAACTGACCTTGGATTTGTACCAGATGCATATATAACCAAGTCATCAGCAAATTGTAAATTTGCGATGTTTGTTCCCAGAACCATGTTTATTCTATGTATGTATAATATGAACAATATCGGTGAGAGTATTCCTCCCTGACAAACGCCTTTAAATGAAGATCTAGGGCCATATAAATGATTATTATACTTAACATATACTTTCCTATCGTTTAAAAAATTAAAGATCCATGAAATTACTTTATGAGGGATTCCTAATAAATTTAATTCACCGGCAAGGACATTAAGGTTTACATTATTGAAAGCAGAGGCAATATCAAAAAATACCGCCATGAGAGTCTTGTTGTTTGATAAACTACTTTGAATTTCAAGATGAAATTGACTAATACTCTCTCTCGAGGAATGACCTCTACGGAAACCAAATTGATTATTAGGTAATAAACCATTATGTTCAATGTAGTATTCTGAACGCTGTTTTATGAGCTGTTCAAAAATCTTACTAACACACGAGGTGAGTGCTATTGGTCGATATGAATCTACATGACCCTTCTGTTTATTTGGTTTAAGGATTGGTATTAGACAGTCCTTTTTCCAGTCTTCAGGTATGATATTATGTATCCAGAGTAGATTTATTATTTTAAGAAAACAAATTAAGCTACTATTATTCATTTTTTTAAACATAATATATGGCAACCCATCGAGTCCAAAAGCTGTGTCTCTCCTTGATTTTATAGCTGATGTTAGTTCTTGTAAATGTAAAGTAAAAGGTTCCAGTAAATACGAATAGCTGTTGTTAGAGTTTGATTGTGACATGTTACATGATATATTATTTTGAGTGAAATCAGGGGTGTAATTTTTTAAGAAATCTGTAACCCAGCTATCGTCATTAAAGAGACTATTAAACGAGTACGACTTATTGAATTTACGCATGTTTTTCCAAATTAATGATAGAGGCGTACAGCGATTAAAATTAGTACACAATCTAATCCAGCTATTTTTCCTTTCTCTACTAATAATGCGTTTTTTAAGAGCTCTTAATCTTTTAAATTCAATATAATTTTCCTCAGTGGGGTTATGTTTGAATTTCACATATGCTTGTTTAACATTATAAACTGCTTCATTACAAAGTTGATTCCACCATGGTAATGTTGGTTTATTATGTCTCTTTTTAGTACAGTCATAATTATTATTTGGTGGTGTTTTTTTACTTTGCGAAACAATAGACTGATTTACAGCTGTTTTTATGACATTACAAAACTTATGGTAAGTTTCTAAAACTGAACAACTAGTCATATCAAAATCCTGTAACAAATATTGTACTCTTTCTGAATACTTTTCCCAATTTACTAGTTTAAATTTTGGATATATTGGGAGATGAAAATTATTGCAATTATTATTACTATTGAAATTATTATTATTGTGCATTGATATTTTAATCATAACAGGTAGATGATAGCTTGAGCCTAATGGATTATCAAGGACAGACCATTCAGTGTAGAGGGCCACTAAAGGTGAAACTATGGTTAAATCTAATGCATTTGGACGCCATGATAGTGTCCCTAATGTTGTTACATTTCCATTATTTAATAGGACCAAATTATTATCATCAATAACATCTAAAACATCATTACCACGGGGTGAATTAGAATGGCATCCCCAGGAAGTGTGATGTGAATTAAAATCACCAGCTAAAATCAGAGGACTTGGTACAGATTTAATTAGTGAGTCTAATTTATTTTTATCAAATGTGGGATTGCAATTAAGAGGACTATAAAAACTAATCACTGTTATTTCTGTGTTATTTACTCTTATTTGAACACATACATTCTGAAGAGAAGCGTCAGAATATGTTGGTATTATAGTATAATCAATATAATCGCGAATTAAAATAGCAACACCATTGTGATTATTACCAGGATTTTTTTGTACTATATTATATCTTGATATCTGAAAAATTTGTGAATGTTTTAACCAAGTTTCAGAGACTATTGCAATATGTATATCGTTGTCATACAGAAATTTGGTGAGAATATATTTATTACTTACGATACTCTGAGCATTCCATTGAAGAATATTTAGAGTATCCATTAAAGATTAGTGGAAGTTTGTGTCTTAAGTGTAGTATGTAACATTTCTTTAATAGAGCTAGAGTTAATAGGTATATTACTTTTATTGGAGATTACTTTTAATATTGTTTCAACTACCAGGTTCATAAAAATATCAGATTTGGTTAGGTTATTGATTTGGTTATAAATTGATTTTGTATTTAGAAGAGGAAAATTTTTTTCATTTAAGACCTCTGAATATTGAGCTGCATGTGACTTTATTTTATTTTCTTCTAGTTTTCTCTTTTTAATGGGGCAAGATGAAGATATTGCTACATGATTGCCACCACAATTGGCACATTTAGCATTTTCATTACTTACACTACAAGTTTTAAAATTATGGTTTTCAGTACATATAGAGCACACTATGTTATTTTTACAAAATTTGGCTATGTGACCAAATTTAAGGCATTGCAAACATTGTTTTAATGGTGGTATATATATTTTTACCTCATGACGCCAGTGGTCTAGATATACATATTCTGGTAATTGTGTTGAAGCAAAAGTGACTGCTACAGTTTGAGTAGGTGCATAAGAGATGACACCACTCTCATTACGTACACGGCGCATAAATCTACGTACTTGAATTACATTCCTAGAACTACCTATTAATGTAAAGATTTTCTTGTTTGAGAGCTCTGTTGGGACCGAAGTTAATACCCCAGTCACCTCTGTGTCCGAAGCGGGAATAGAGGCCACTAGACCCAGCTCACTTAAAAATTTCTTATTTTGAATGAACATATTAGCATTATTAAATAAGTCAAAGATGATACCGACTTTATGTTTGTTAATAGTCTTCAGATGCTGTACACCTGCAACACAATATTTGCGTAGACCCTTTGAGATTTCAAGACGGTCATTGTTGCTGAAATACTTCGACCCATCTTCATGATTCAGGAACACAATATACTCTGACTTCTGACAGCATTCTTGATATTTTCGGGTATAGCCTGCGACTTTATAAATTTTATATTTATCCTCTTCGTAAACCGAATCAGTGTCAGAATCAGTGGTATCTGATATCGGTAACTCATCAGGAGTGTTGGGCAATATTTTGCGTTTTTTAGACTTCCCCATGTTTATGGGGAAGTAGAAATATAATAACGATTTTTACTATTATTAATTATGTTTCCGTGACTGTTCTTGCAAAGAAAATTAAAGAATTTTTAATAAATTAAAATAAAATATTCGAAAAGTGCGCCTTTCCTTTCGAACGTTTCCCGCCCTTTTTCTTATGAACAAGTTTTTTTTTTTTTTTTTTTTTTTTTTAATGGCTAGTCGCGATTTGCGCATTGCCAACAACAAATTAAGGTAGGGAAATAGTAGTTATTTAGGACAAAGAGTACACGGATTTACGGAAATTTGGAATAAATCGGAAAGGATAGGGTTTACTTCAGATAACAGATATATATATACAATAAATAAATTTACACATATTATAAACGAATATTATTAAGAGACATAAATAATAAGATAAAACTATATACATTGGAATCGTCAGAAGATAACAGAACAGGAATAGATGTAGGCAAGGGAATACTATGATTGATTAAAGAGTGTAGAAATTGATTGCGATTGTATCGAGGACAGGAAAAGAAAATATGGTTAAGATCCCCAACATCTTCACCACATTCACATATATTAGAGTTAATAATTTTGATTCGAGCCAGGTGAGCCGGAAAACTGGCATGGCCCAGTCTCATCCGGATTAATGAACTTATGAAACGTTTGGAAAAATTAAACTTAGAAAAGATAGGTTTGGACGGAATAAAGGGTTGAATGCTTCTATAAAATGTTCCTGTAACTGATCTACTACCCGTCCAGGATAACAACCAGGCATCCTGGAGGGATTTCGTAGCCCATCCGATAAGATCATAAGAAAAATTGTGGTAAGGAAATACATCCCCAGAGTCAATGGCTTCACCAGCAAGAGCATCAGCTCTGGTGTTACCAGTGATGCCACTGTGCCCTGGAATCCATGCGAAATGAATTTCCAAGTTGAACTGAACACATTCAAAGAGAAGCTTTCTTATTAATATTATAATAGGATGAATGGGTTTGCTGCGAAAAGGAAAACCTTCAATAGCTTGTAAGGAACTTTTAGAGTCTGTAAAAACTACGGTTTGCCTCAATTTTAGTAATTTAATGTATTCGATGGCTTTAAAAATTGCAAAACATTCCCCAGTAAACACTGAGGATTCTGGAGGTAATTTAACTTTCTGAACAATATTGTACTGTTGGTGGTATATACCGACACCTACATTCCCCAGGGGAGACTTTTTGGAAGCATCCGCATAAATATAATGCCAATTATCCCAATGGATATCGACAATATTGCGAAATGAAAAATTAGCAAGACTGTCATTTTTAATGTTTAAATTTAAATAGACATTTGGAGTATACGTTAATGATTCATAGCTATTGCAAAAAAGAGGAAAAGAAACTGTTTGGTAGGTTGAACCTTTGAAAGAATGATATTTATTAAAACTATGGATCAGACAAGGTGTTGTTAAATCGGACGAGTAACCATGAACATTGATTTGATTACGAAGGACTGAAAGTTTAATATGTAATGGATGTTTAGAATATTGTAAAGCCCTGAATAAAAAACGGTCACAAATATATTGCCTACGCAGAGTGAGCGGAGGTTCGACACATTCTACCTGTAACGCATTGATAGGACTTGACTTCATAGCTCCAGCAATAATTCTCAGAGCCTTGGATTGAACATAATCTAATTTTTTAAACGCAGTCTTATTGCCTGGTATTAATAAAAAAGTTCCATAATCCAAGATGCTACGAATCAATGCATTATATAATAGTTTCAGGCAAAAGGGGTGCGCACCCCACCATACACCCGCTAGACACCTTAAAATATTTAATCGTTTTTCACATTTATGTACAAGATAATTACAATGAGCATCACCTCTTAACTTACAATCTAATACTACTCCTAAAAATTTAACTGATGAGTTAACCGGAATTTGTTTCTTATCATAATATACGAAAACAGGTGGAGGAAAGCGCATTTTTGAAAACAATACAATTTTACTTTTAGAAGGAGATAAATCGAGGCCATTATCGTCAAGCCATGTCTTCAAAAGATTAAGCGAAGACGATAAGGTAGAACAGGCAGTAGGAACAGATAAATCAGAAGAGTATAAAAGTAAGTCATCAGCATATTGGAGTATTTTAATATCAGTACCTAAAAATATTTCCAGATCATATGTGTAAACGTTATATAATATAGGACTGAGTACTGAACCTTGAGGTAAACCTTTCCAAACTAGCCTGGATTCACCGCTGTCCATATGGATAGATCGTTCTGATAATACATTAATTATAAAATTAGTTAAAATTGGGGGGACATCCAAGCGATCAAGTTTGTTTTTAAGAATTGGTATGACCACATTATCGTAGGCAGATGTTATATCTAAAAACGCTGCAACTACAGATTTGTTTCCCGAAAACGCTAGTCTTATATCCGTTGTGAATATGCTGAGACTATCGAGAGTGCTTTTACCACGCCTGAAACCGAATTGACTGTCACTTAATAATCTGTTATTTTCTAAAAACCATTCGAGACGGTTTTTCACTAGACTTTCCGCAGTCTTTAGGAGAACTGAGGAAAGAGCTATAGGGCGATAGGAATTAGAATCGGAAGAATCTTTATTTGGCTTTAAAATTGGAATGACTATTTGAGATTTCCATGAAGATGGAATATTACCACTTAACATAATACAATTTATCAGATCTAGAAAGTATGAAAGGTACTGCTCACTCAAATTAGCAATAAAAGAGTAGGGAATGCCATCTGCGCCAGGAGCTGAATCTTTATGATGACTTAAGATGCCTGTAAGTTCAGATAGGGTGAAAGGGCCATTAAGACCAGAAAGATTACCAGATTGGGATAGGGATCGTGGAATATGATCCTCAGGAACGTAGGCTGGTGCTAGTTTATCCAGGAATTGGTTTTTTAACGATGGAGGAATATAAGATGTTGGCGTATCACTAAATGCCGATCTAAATCTTCTAATGTTGCGCCAGACTTCTGATAGTGGAACATCAGGAGACACAGACGAACAAAAAGATCGCCAACTTTCAAATTTTTTTCGCTTCAGTAGTTTCCTGGTTTCAGTAATAACAATAGATAAGCGGTCAAAATTTTCTACGGTAGAATTTTGACGATATAACGTTTCTAACTGTTTTCTTTTTTTTATTGCAGCTGTACATTCTTGATCCCACCATGGTGGAGACAAAGTTCTGTTGTGATTAACTTTTTTGATAGGAAAACTTTTACTTGCAATGTCTGTAATAGTCCTAACAAAAGCATCTGTACAGGCATTCTCATTGTCAATTTTCACATCTGGTAATTCGGATATAATTTGGTTTAGTTGGCGTTTATATAATGACCAATCAACTTTATCTAGTTTGTATTTATGGCGAGGAGTGCGTCTGGGCAGAGTTGTGTTATTATATGGGAAGGTAATTAACAATGGAAAGTGATCACTCCCATATGTAGAAGACATCACTTGCCATGTCAATGATGAGGCTAACTTTGAAGAACATAGGGTTATGTCTGGGGCACTCACCCCTTCGTTTGGAGAAGTAAGTCTAGTTGGGTGACCGGTATTAAGAATACATAAATCAAATGTGTCCACAAGATCCAGAATAGCTGACCCAAAAACATTAGATGAACTACCCCAGGAAGGATGTTGTGAATTAAAGTCTCCTAGTATTATAAATGGTTTAGGTAGAGTGGAGAAAATATTTACAATTTCTTTAAAAATAATTTTAGAAGGATGAGGAATATATACAGAAACAAAACAAATGTTATTTATAAGAACTGCTATTATAGAAAAATCATTGTTGTGAGAAGGAAGAGGAAAGTAGGAATAGGAATGAGGGTGTTGTACCAGAAAGGCAACACCACCATACCCATCTGAGCGGTCTTCTCTGAGACAGGCATAACCAGGAACTTTGAACAAAGATTCTGGTTTTAGCCATGTCTCTTGGAAGGCAAAAATGAATGGTTTATATTTATTAACAATATAAAAAATATCAGATTTCTTAGGAGCTATACTCCTGCAGTTCCATTGAACTATTTTGGCTGCTTTGTCCATTATTTAATTTATTAATATTATTATCTGTATCTGTTACAGGGGCAGCGTTGGACAGTGAGATATTATTTGTTTGAGACAAATATTGAATTAATGTAATAATTAAGTCTTTTACTGACAGAGTGGACGAATCTTCTTTATCAATAAAAGCACATCCATCTTTTAAATTAGAAATATTGTAACCCTTAATAAGATCTTTATGGGCTTGTTGATCATAGCCTGTAGAGGTTTTAGCCTTTGTTTTAGGGTTAATAAACACAGTTTTTACATATGAACTTCTTTTGTTAATATTGGGTGAAGTGAACTGGGGTTCTACAGTATAATTATTGGGTAATTTTGGAGATGAAAGTAAAGTTTGGGCATATGAACGTCTTGAAATTGGAGGATGTTTTTTACAAGCTTCTGAATAGGAAATACAGCTTTTGGCCATAGATTCTTTGATAGATTTTTGTCTATCATATTCTAGACATTTTTTACTCACAGCCTCATGGGAGCCCTTGCACAAACAGCAAAACAATGATTCCTCAGAAACATTGCAGCTGTCTCCAGTATGCTCTTGTCCACACTTGTAACAGCGTGGCTTTGACCTACATAAATTTTTCACATGCCCATATCTACAACAATTATAACAAATAATTGTTGGGTAGATATAAAGCTCTACAGGTAGAGATGTGTAACACATAAATATGCGTTTAGGCAGAATTTGTCCATCAAATGTAATTATCACGGTTTGTGTATTGTTATAAGTTACATTGCCGTCTAGTGTGGTCTTTCTCTTGATTCTCCTAATTTTCAATACAGGACCGCAACCTGTGGGAACAGTGATGTTTTCAATAATTTCGTCATCAGACCATTCTGTTGGTATACCTTTTACGACACCCATCCGGGTGACAGAGAATGTAGGTATAAAGGCTTTGTATTTTTCTTTAAGTAATTGTTCACTGTTTAAAAAAGAGTTAGCATCCTCATGGTTTGCGAATTCCAATGACAATTTGTTGCGGCCAATTTTTTTTAAGCTACCATTAACAATGTTTTTGAAAGCATTCCTTTTCAATAAGCGACCAAAGGTGATCGAATTAACGTACGCGCCATCATTTGCTGAGTGCTCTCTTTGAACGTGCACAGTAAAAGGGGCAGCATCAGACGAAACATATAATAATCTGGCTACTGATGACGTAGACGGCAGTAAAATGTTACGATGAGAAGGATTATTTAATGTGTTAGTATGTGTAGTAGTAGTAGTATTCTGGGGATCAGAATACGCAGCATTAACAGAAGTATCCATTTCCAGCATACAAGCGCAATCAGATTCTTTTTTACCGCCATGCTTACGGCGTCTTTTATTACAATGCCTACATATAGAAGGCTTAGCAGATAAACGTTTTCTTTTGGATGTGTTAGTTAGGCTTACAATAGAACCGTCTGTATCTACACTGTCGTTTGCCGATATCGTAACATAATGCCCTACCGTATTATTCGTCCCACCCGGGTCTATTGGGGGATCCATTTTAGTACATAAATAAGAATTAAAAACTTACCGAATATAGAAGAAACTAATTACTTATAAACTACACACTAATATTTTGAATAAAAAGTTAAATAAACTACAAAAAACCAAATCCTTTCCCTATATAAATTATTATTTTTTAAATATCTCCAAAAAACACGACCGCCCAATTTAAGGTTTCCCGCGCTTCCTCTATGAACAAGTTATGAATTAGATTATAATAAAATACAAGTATTGGTACTATTTGTAGATACCAAGTAGTAATAAAAAAGTACCTAGTACCTATCAAAGATATCCAGAAAGCAATTAATTATATTATTAGAGTGTAAATCGGTTGATTGAACCGGTTCACTGTTCTGAAACGTCTAACTTTGCTCTAGGTTTGTTAATGACAGTACACTATGATAATTTATTTAAAGTCTTGCTTGTCTCAATAATGAAGTCATTACAGATATTAACGTTACAGAAAAAAAATTGACTAATATTTTCTGCTTAATCAGCTAGAGTTTTTTGTCTAAAGTTGTATAATAATATTATCTGTGCCATAATTTAGAATAAATATTAAAATTATAGCCCGTAATCGTAAATGGATTACTATAAACTGAGAATCTCGTACTTGTGTGCCTGTAGTAGATACCAAGTATTACCTATATATATATATATGTATATACTAGCTGACCCGGCAAACGGTGTCTTGCCGAAAAATAATATTTAAAAAATGGGGGTTGATCGTAGGGGGTTGAAAATTTAGGGTTGTATGTATTTTTGTATCCCGCTTTATAAAAAAAAATAAGAAACAGAAATATGTCTAAAAATTAAAAAAAAATATTGAGGGGTGGGTTACCCTTGCGATTTAGGGGTATGAAAAATAGATGTTGTCCTATTCTCAGACCTACCCGACATGCACATAAAATTTCATGAGAATCGGTCATGCCGTTTTAGAGGAGTTCAATAACGCACATCTAGACTCGAGAATTTTATATATTAGATATAACGAATCATTTATCCCAGCCGAGTCATTAGGAAGGGTGACGTCAGCTTTACTGACGTTACCACTTCCGTTATTGTCACCTGTGATTGTCACTCATGATATTTCAGATGAAGCAAACACAAATTGATTTAACAAAACACTTTAATTTAATTTAATTCAATATACAATGTTTTACGAACTATTGCAATAGCTATCTAAACACAATAATCATAAATATCTAAATTACTTACAAGACAACCCTTCAATTTTAGCAAGACAAAGCAAGTGCCCACTTTTTAGCGCGCCTCAACATGGCCGACCCACACTACCTGTTCCTTGTTACCGGAACTCAAGATAACACATGTTTGTTTCTTTTTAATTGTAACCATTAAGATTGTCATCTCATTATTCATGAAATAATTTGAAACGAATTGTTGAATTAACCAATTAATTCAACAATTCGTAATTAACTTTATAAAGCGGTATTACTCAAACGGATATTCAAAAACGACCCTGAACGATGAGTAACGATGAGTAACGATGAGTAACGATGAGTAACGATGAGTACCGATGAGTAACGACTCCCCTCGGACCAATCGTAGCTCGGTCGGATCCGACCAATCAGAACAATACTGTTAACATTACAAATGTAGTCAAATCAGTTTGCTTTTTGAATATCGTGATTCATGAAAATACTCTTAAGAAATTACTTAGTAAATTATCAAATTAATAAATCAATTTGATTGAACAAAACAAAAGTAGTTAACACAACAACAAAAATATAATTTAAATGCAATGCGTCGACACGGCCATTCTGCGGGGCGGTGCGTGCTCTGCGCCTGCCTCATTTCTGAAAATGAAAAATGTTTTCGTCGGTACTAGGTATCTTAAATGTGTACCTAGACTGGATCTTAATTTTCACTTTTATAATACGGGGAAATTTTGAACATGAGCGGTATACGCCAAAGTTCTGTAGTGTTATGCGAAGGTTTTCTCAAGTATATTTCAAATTAGCACAGTATGTATACTGAAGGTACATTGAGTTAAAATGTTGCTGTACAATAAGATTGAGTTATGGTGTAATGATAAATTTCTCGTAGATCGTGTTTTTATGCTCCACGCATTTACACATTTGGTTTTATTATTAAATGCAAATGTCTCCACGCATCCTTGCATTTTAAATTGATGATGTTGCCACGTATGCCGTAGTCAACAGAGCATCTTAATCTTACTGATGTGGTTATGAGCGGTCATGAACGCCGTGGTCCACACAGTAATATTCATAACTACTGATATGGTTATGAGCGGTCTTGTACGCCGTGGTCCATACAGTAATAATATTCATAACTACTTCATTGATATTCATAACTACTGATATGGTTATGAGCGGTCTTGTACGCCGTGGTCCATACAGTAATATGATATTCGTTGATAGTAATTCATTAACTACTGATATGGTTATGAGCGGTCTTGTACGCCGTGGTCCATACAGTAAGTAATATGTTATTATTATTATTTTTTGATAGGTAAATGTATAGGGCTGCTGGTGTGCTCTGGGCGGTCCTGTGCGCCGTGGTACACACGGGACAATGGGAGTATAGATAAAGGACGATGCTGTGCTCTGGGTCTTATTTTAATGACCGTGGTACACAGGGGCTCTGAAAATGACCGGATAAAGTGGAAGGCATCATATGGCAAGGATAGTACAGTCTTTGTGTTGTGTCTAAAGTTGTTACTTGTTTATTGTTATATTACAAGAGACCTAAATTGTGTCTTACTTGTGTTTAAGCCCTAGGCTATGGAAGGAACTCACCGTTTGTTTAGCAATCAAACGTCATCGCAGCTCGTGATGTTGATGGCTGCGGGTCGCTGGTGTTTGTCTGGGGCTGAATATCATCTGGTCTGTTCTGCTGGTAATCATCAAGATGCGTCGACACGGCACCTTGGTCACCTGGCTGCGGCGCCCGGCGGAGCTGATCGTGAGCAACCTTACGAGGTCGCCCTCTTCCAGTCACACGTTTAACGATGTATCTGTCCTTGTCTTCGGTCCTCAGGATCTCATAAGGCTCACTATACTTCAAGTCTAAGCATGTTTGATTACGTGGATTATTTTTAATTAACACATAATCACCTCTTTGGAATGGTCTTATAGTGGCCTTATTTCGGTCAAAGCGTTGTTTGTCGTACTGAGCAGCAGCTTGCATTTTCTGTTGAACTTGTTCGTCGAGTATATCAAAATCAACAGTCTCATCATCTAAGTTCACCAGTCTCAGTAGTTGTGGGGGTACAGTATGCTGTCGGCGAATTAGGAGAGTGAGTGGCGCAACTCCGGTTACACGGTGAGGTGTGCAGTTAAATGCTAACTGAAGAGCTTCTAAAGCAGTTTGCCAGTTTTCAGTTTCGTAATTTTTAATCATCGTCAAGGCGTTCTTTAATGTGGCCATAATGCGCTCAACTTGACCGTTCGCTCGGCTAGCTCCTGGTGTAATTGCGTGAATTTTTATGCCAAAGTTATCACAATAGACTTTGAAGTCGCCTAAGAATTCTCTCCCTCCGTCCACTATTAATTGTACCGGCGTACCAAACAAATGAATCGTGCGTTTTAACGCAGCGAGACAATTATTCGGACTTTTATCATTGGAGTAACTAAGGAGTAAGTACTTGGTGAAGGCATCTATGGTAACTATCACATATTCGTCTTGACCCTCTTGATTCTTAGAACCCAATTTGCCTGTAATATCCATGTGGATAACTTGGAAAGCCGCAGATGGTTTTTGTATTGGGTGCAGTTGTACTTGCGTGACACCAGATGCACCCTTTGATGTTTTACATATAATGCAGTTGTCCACAAACTTTCGGACCACCGAACTCATTTTATCAAACCAGTAAGACTCTCGTAGTTTTTGTAAAGTCTTCTCCCAGCCCGGATGTTGTAAAGCAGTGTGATACGAATTTATTAAACTCCACTGGAATGACCTCGGCACCACAATGGCTTCGTAAACGCCGAACAGTGAGTCAGTAAGGCGTTTCTTAAGTACGCCTTCCACAAGGACATAGTCCCCTACTAGGTTGCCATTCGTAATGCCATCAATAAGTAGGCGTAAGTCACTATCTCGTCTCTGTTCTACCTGAACCCATTCTGTATTTCATGTCAAAATGTTGACCGTACTTTCCACATTTGGATTTCTACTGAAAAAATCGGCATGCTGAAGGTTTTCACCTTTTCGATATTCTATTTCGAAATCATAGTTTTGGAGGAACGCCCACCAGCGATGAATTCTTGGAAGTAAATCCTTTTTGAATTTAGATGCTTTCAGTGCATTACAGTCTGTGATGACCTTAAATTTACGCCCGTATAAATATTGTCGAAAATGTCTGATTGCTTTTACCACCGCCAAAGTTTCAAGCTCGTAGGAGTGGTAACGACTCTCCACTTCAGTGGTGCGCAGGCTCATGTAGGCAACTGGATGATGTCGTCCATTGACTATCTGCACCAACACCGCCCCATAGCCGATGCTGCTGGCGTCAGTGTAAAGCTCAATCGGAGCGTCTTCCTGAAATATTAAAAGTGTCGGCGCAGTAGACAAATGTTGAACAATATAATTCCTAGCCTGATCATGCCTTACATCCCATTTCCACTTCGCGTCCTTTTTAGTCAATTCGTATAATGGCACCATAATTCGGGAAAAGTTTGGTATAAAACGTCTAAAATATCCAGCTAGTCCGTTAAATTGCCGTACTTGTTTAACGGTTGTGGGAATGGGGGCTTTCGTTAGGGCCTCTACTTTTGTTGGACTAGGACTAACTTGTCCGTCTGCAATGATATTGCCTAAGTACTCAATAGACCGCTTGAAAAAGACAGTCTTTTCCACATTGATTGAAAACCCAGTCTCCTGAAGAGTCATGAATATTCTCTCAATGCGGGACATACCCTCTGCAAAATCTCTACATTTTGTGAGCACGTCATCCACATATACTTGACATAAAGGATTTGATCCATAAAGTAGGGGTCCTAGCGCTTTATTGATACATCTTTGGTATACAGAGACAGCGTTACTTAAGCCAAACGGCATGGCCAAATACTCAAACAGACCATCGGGCGTCACGAATGCAGTTTTCTCAATAGAGTTTTTGGATACTGGAATTTGATGAAATCCAGCTGCCATATCAAAGATAGAGTAGTAGAGACCCCCCGATAATTGATCGATCTGGTCAGAAATTATAGGTAGAGGATAATGATCCCTAAGTGTATTTTTATTCAGCTCCCGATAGTCTACACACATGCGATGTTGTCCATTTTTCTTTTTCACTAATATTATGGGACTGGAGAAAGCAGAGGTGCTCTCTCTAATGATATTATGTTCTAACAACTCAGCTATAATTTCTCTGACTTTTTCCCTTTCAATAGGACTCAGTTTGTATGGCCTACGTTCCACGTACCTACTAGGGTCTTTCAAGCGAATCTCTAATTCACCCGTGCTAACCCGTTTGCGAGGGTAGCCCCGAATGAACAGATTTGTGTACTTGGTCAACAATAACTTTAATGTTTATCTGATTCTCATCCGTTAAGTCTGTAATAAGTTTATCAAATTTCTCATCTTGTGATTGCATGTGATAGACCACCGGTTGGTGAAGTAATCTGGCACCTTGGGCCGTAACTAATACACTTAAATTTGTTTCCTTAATAAGGTTAGTACCGATCAATATATCAGAGCATATCTCATAATCCGGAACTACATGAAATTGTAGTTCCACGCGTAAATTATCAATCTTACAAATAGTAGTTAAACTAGTCAAAGATAGCAACGTAAACTGCCCAATGCCCTTCAAGTAATGGACTTGATTAACGCGTTGGCCCGGAATTTTTGCAGCCACCGACTCGCGTACCAATGAACATTCTGCTCCACTATCGAAAATCGCAGCGAACTCATAATTTCCAATAGTGACAGGTAGCCAAGTAAGTTTTGGCTTACCAACACAATTCACGTTAGAAACTACTGCTCGCTCGCGTTTAAAACACGTGTCATATGTGTGACCTACTTTGGAGCAAAATGTACAGGTAGGCTTCCCGGTAGATTGCATTTCGCTGTTTGAATCATGGCGTGGCTGAGGCGCTGTACTTTTCTTTGCAAAACGACAATCACGTGTATCATGATTGGTCCTCTTACAAACCTGACAATATAAATTGAACTTATCGGGTAAGCGCGGACGTTTGTTTAAATTTTGCGAAATTTGATTTGGGTTTACTCGTTTTGTAGGACGTATCGATGAAGCTACAGAAATCAATTCTGGTACGGATTTAGCTCGCGCATTTAATAATTCAATACGTAACCTTTCGTCACCAATACAGCCAATGACGGCCTCAACCGCGTCATCACTTGTTAATTTATCTTTAGTGACACGCTGCCACAATACCCAAGCCTCAGATAGAAACTGCGCAATATTTTTATTACTGTCGTAAACGTTCTCTAAACCGAATTATATCTCGCGAATAGCGACTTTCAGGTTCAAAAGTCGTGATCAATATATCACGCAATTCCCCCCATGACCCCGTAGATATTAACCAGTTGTCTACATACAACCTAGCTCGACCTTTCATTAAAGTACCTACTTTCATCCGAACATCATAATCACTGAGGTTGTACGTATCCATTGCTGTGGTTACATGCTTACACCACTCCGGAATTCCTATATTACTATCCGGGTCATATGACGGCAGAAATATGTCATTAATTTTCATTTTAGAATCAACTGTCGTCATACGATCCGACACGTGCTTCATCATCTGTATCATTTGAGCAAAAAACTCAGCTGGGATCCCGGCAGCAGAAGTGTTAACTATGGATGATGTATCAGCATGGCTGGCAGAAGTGGGCGGTATCCCCGCTTCTGATAACGAATCATTTATCCCAGCCGAGTCATTAGGAAGGGTGACGTCAGCTTTACTGACGTTGCCACTTCCGTTATTGTCACTCATGATATTTCAGATGAAGCAAACACAAATGGATTTAACAAAACACTTTAATTTAATTTAATTCAATATACAATGTTTTACGAACTATTGCAATAGCTATCTAAACACAATAATTATAAATATCTAAATTACTTACAAGACAACCCTTCAATTTTAGCAAGACAAAGCAAGTGCCCACTTTTTAGCGCGCCTCAACATGGCCGACCCACACTACCTGTTCCTTGTTACCGGAACTCAAGATAACACATGTTTGTTTCTTTTTAATTGTAACCATTAAGATTGTCATCTCATTATTCATGAAATAATTTGAAACGAATTGTTGAATTAACCAATTAATTCAACAATTCGTAATTAACTTTATAAAGCGGTATTACTCAAACGGATATTCAAAAACGACCCTGAACGATGAGTAACGATGAGTAACGATGAGTACCGATGAGTAACGACTCCCCTCGGACCAATCGTAGCTCGGTCGGATCCGACCAATCAGAACAATACTGTTAACATTACAAATGTAGTCAAATCAGTTTGCTTTTTGAATATCGTGATTCATGAAAATACTCTTAAGAAATTACTTAGTAAATTATCAAATTAATAAATCAATTTGATTGAACAAAACAAAAGTAGTTAACACAACAACAAAAATATAATTTAAAGGCAATGCGTCGACAGATATATATACACTCGAGAGCAATGAATCCGGGTCACTTAAAGAATCCTAAAAATCTCGGAAACTAAAAATGCTAGGTTAATGCAATAAATTGTATTTAATAGACAATGTAATACTCCTTAAATGAAGGTATTAAAACTTCTTAGTTATTGTAAAGTTATATCATAAAAAAATCAAATTTGAAAAAGGGCCACTTTCGAAGATGGAACTACGAAATTACAGCATTTGGTTTTGCTTTTGTTTGTAATCTGTCATTTATGTGGGTACATAAACCATGTTGATAGTGCTCTATATTCATTATTCAAGCTGAAATTATGTCGCTTACGCCTGAAGAATGCACCAGAATACTTACAATGCTGGAAACCGGCCGGAGTCAGCGCGATACAGCCAGGACTGTTGGTGTGTCGCTGTCAACAGTACAAAGAGTTCTCCGACGTTACGAAGAAACTCGTTCTAACCTACGCAGACCAGGAACGGGCAGAACCAGGTATACCACAGCACGAGAAGACCGATACTTGGTGAACACCATGCTTCGAAATCGCTTTCTCACAGGAACTGAACTCACCAATCAGTTTCGACGCCTCGGAGGAAGTAACCCAAGTGCATGGACAGTAAGACGTCGGCTTGCTGAATCTAACTTAAAACCCCTTAGACCTGCAAACGGCCCTAAACTGGAGCGTGGGCATCGTATTTCAAGACTAAGATATGCCCAGAGCCACGTAAATTGGAGTATTGAAGATTGGTCAAAAGTTATGTTCTCCGACGAATCAAAATTTATGCTCTACAAGCACGATGGAAGACACAGAGTGTATCGAAGACCAGGGGAAAGATTCAAGCAAGCATGCATCGAGGAAAAAGTAGCCTACGGTGGTGGGTCTGTACTTGTGTGGGCCGGAATTTCTTCTGAAAGTCGCACAGAGCTGGTGATCATAGAAAACGGCTCTTTAACTAGCGTAAGATATGTGGAAGAAATCCTCAATGATCACGTTGGTCCATTTATGGTCAATTTAGGTGAGGATGCTATATTTATGCATGACAATGCCCGACCTCATACAGGTAGGATTGTGAATGACTACCTTCAAGAGATGAACATTACTCGTATGGAGTGGCCAGCGCGCAGCCCGGATATCAACCCGATCGAGCATGCTTGGGACGAGCTAGGCAGATGCGTAAAACAACGAAACCCTCCCCCAATCACGCTTCGTGAGCTCAAAATTGCTCTCACAGAGGAATGGGAGAATATTCCCCAAAATCGTATAAGGAACTTGGTGTACAGCATGCCAAACCGCGTAAACGCAGTAATGGAAGCACGAGGAGGCAATACGAAGTATTAAAATTCAAGAAAATCGTAATAAAGTTCAAAAATTTCATGTTTCCTATTTTTGTTTTAAGGAGAGATCAGCAGATTTTTTCTTTATGTAATTTTGTGTTAATAAAATGTATGGTGACTCATATTTTTTTTACTTTCATTTAAGGAGTATTACATTGTCTATTAAATACAATTTATTGCATTAACCTATCATTTTTAGTTTCCGAGATTTTTAACATTCTTTAAGTGACCCGGATTCACCTGCACAAATTTAGCACCCCATCGAAGGATTTTTGAACTCAAAATGACCTTAATCGATAGGTCTACGTTAGGTCTGTATAGGTCCACCATCATTTTTGTTAGGTCACTTATAGTTTTTTTATAAATAATTTTTTAAATTTTGTAAAAAAAAAATTACATCTTAGCATCTCATTTAAACGGAAACTCATTTATCTTTATATTTCTGCATTCTTTATCGTTAGGTCAGTATTGGTCTATAGTTTTTGCTTTTATATTATTCATTTAATTCTTTTTATTAACAATTATAAATAATTTATCACTGGCGCATGCGCTCAACGCACCTAGTCATAGCATGGTGCGAAATTTAAAGTTTTTTCGTTCCGTTTTCATTACGTCAATAAAAAAATTAATTAAACTACAAACTGCTCTCATAGCGTATAATTCCTAGCTATTTCACGTAAAAACTGAATAATTGGTATGGTACTGGCCACCATTAGTATGACCATTTGAAAGATAACAAGTTCTTATGAACTTTTTTTTTAAACATAACTAAGTATTGCATGTAGTGTCTTAATTTTTTAAGGATACATGTGAAGATATATGATAAAAATATAACATAATTTTTAAATTAAAAAAATTTAATTTCAACCAGTGATTCGCAATCAGCCAAGGCTCTAAAAAAAGTCTCCCCACTGCCGCGATGATTTGTGCCATTTACAGTGCCTGGAATAGGAAAAAATTAAAAATTTCCTGAAACTAGAGGATGTTACCCGTACGAAAACGAATTGAAATTTATTAAAATGACGGATTATGAAAAAAAGTTTTGAAACTTCGCGTGAACATTTGATAATTTTTTTGCCTGTTAGTCACATTTTTTATTCAATCAGAAAACTGGAATTCTCCGGTACCGAGAAACATGTATAGAAAAAGCTGAAAAATAAGCAAGTACTCTTCAGATATGACTGTAACTCTTGTACTAATTGATATATGCTCTTGAAATTTTAGTACGTCATTTTTAAGAGTATAGATTATCAAAATATACAAAAAAATAGATTTTTTACCTTCATTTTATGAAAGTTTATAATTTTTAAAGTTTGGGAAGTGTTTAATTTTGGTCCTATTTTGAAAAATCGAGTTTTTATCAGATCTTTATGCTTAGATATCTTAGGAATTCGCACTGCTATATTTTTGACTGGACGTTCGACCGTGAGTATGCATGAAAGTATTTATAAAAATGAAACCTTGTCGTGCAAAAAAAATTTGTTTATTTTTTTCACTGGAAAATTATTATCCTTGAAATTACCCAACAATATGAATTCTTTTAATACTTTTGTTGCTTCATCCACTGACACTTTTGGTTTTCTTGGCATATAACAAATCTAAAAAAAAAAAAATATTTTCAACTGTCAATAACTGGGTCTTTTACTTTAGACAAAAATTAATCTTTTTAAAAAAAACTATCTACTATAAGTATATTATAAATTTTAATACATTTATTAATTTATTTCATGCTATAAAATTCAAATTGATACTTTAATTTTTATTATAAACTTATAAGTACATTCCAAAAATTCGAAAATTGCTTAAGAAAGTTATTTATGTAAGTCTTTTGATTTTAAAAAATTCTAATTAAATCAACCTATGCATAGATACAAACCTATGTTATTATATTAGAATAGAAAGATACAATACTTATTGTTTTTTTAACAATAACGGCATTGATTTTCATTACTTACCAGATTTGATTTCTTCTTGATGACAAATATTCAACTCACGGAAATACTTCATTATTAAAATTCCTTGTGTATAATATGATATATATACTGATTTTAGCGCCAATGGCTTTTATTCGTGTACTGAATTCCAGTATTGACAGTAACAACAATTCCATTATTACATTGTTGATAAATTAGCTCATACCAATTTCAGGGACCATCACTTACAAAATATTCATTCAACAGATTCAAATAATTTTTCTGTTACACACTATACGAAATAGTTTCCAAATTTCCAATGAAGAAAAAATATGAGAGCACACTCTTACGTCCCATTCTTTAAGCAGGAGTGAAAGAGCGGGAGTTTTTAAAAATGTATAATTAAAAATAGTCGGAGACAATTTTTATGTCATAAATCCAATAATTATTTACAGCTAATATAATTCATAAATAGATATGTATTACAAAAACAATTATTAAAAAGCCGATCAAGAATCTGATGTTGTCTGATGAACATGTAAAAAATGTTAGTTGAGGTAATTTACATGGTTTACCATATAATTACCATTGAGTCAATTTTAGTATTCGTCGTGCTGATTTTTTATTAGAGTAGTAGAGTAGTAGAGGAGTAATTAGAGATTAAAATTATGAGATTATTTGAGCTTCATGAGAGAAGTTTGTGTTTTGATAATGAAAGCAATGAAAACGGAACGGGAAAACTTTAAATTTCGCACCATGCTATGACTAGGTGCGTTGAGCGCATGCGCCAGTGATAAATTATTTATAATTGTTATTAAAAAGAATTAAATGAATAATATAAAAGCAAAAACTATAGACCAATACTGACCTAACGATAAAGAATGCAGAAATATAAAGATAAATGAGTTTCCGTTTAAATGAGATGCTAAGATGTAATTTTTTTTTTGCAAAATTTAAAAAAATATTTATAAAAAAACTATAGGTGACCTAACAAAAATGATGGTGGACCTATACAGACCTAACGTAGACCTATCGATTAAGGTCATTTTGAGTTCAAAAATCCTTCGATGGGGTGCTAAATTTGTGCAGAAAGCGCATGCGCCAGTGATAAATTATTTATAATTGTTAATAAAAAGAATTAAATGAATAATATAAAAGCAAAAACTATAGACCAATACTGACCTAACGATAAAGAATGCAGAAATATAAAGATAAATGAGTTTCCGTTTAAATGAGATGCTAAGATGTAATTTTTTTTTTACAAAATTTAAAAAATTATTTATAAAAAAACTATAAGTGACCTAACAAAAATGATGGTGGACCTATACAGACCTAACGTAGACCTATCGATTAAGGTCATTTTGAGTTCAAAAATCCTTCGATGGGGTGCTAAATTTGTGCAGGTCCCGGATTCATTGCTCTCGAGAGTAGTTTGTTTTGTTTACATTTATTGAATGAGATTGACGTTATTTTTTGGCGGGAATCGTTCGAAAAAAAGGCGCACTTTTCGAATATTTTATTTAAATTTATTAAAAATTCTTTAATTTTCTTTGCAAGAACAGTCACATAAATATAGTTAATAATAGTAAAAATCGTTATTATAATAAACGCAAAATATTGCGCAACACCCCTGATGCGTTGCCGATATCAGATACCACTGATTGGGTTTATGAAGAGGATAAATATAAAATTTATAAAAACGCAGACTATACCCGAAAATATCAAGAATGCTGTCAGAAGTTAGAGTATATTGTGTTCCTGAATCATGAAGATGGGTCGAAGCATTTCACCAACAATGACCGCCTCGAAATCTCAAAGGGTCTTCGCAAAAATTGTGTTGCAGGTGTACAGCATCTGAAGACTATTAACAAACATAAAGTCAGTATCATCTTTGACTTATTTAATAATGCTAATATGTTCATTCAAAATAGGAAATTTTTAAGTGAGCTGGGCCTAGTGGCCTCTATCTCCGCTTCGGACACGGAGGTGACTGGGGTATTGACTTCGGTCCCAACAGTGCATACGCACTGAAAACCACAATTTTAAAACTTGTAGTGTAAGTAATGAAAATGCAAAATGTGCCAATTGTGGTGGCAATCATGTAGCTATATCCTCATCTTCCCCAATTAAAAAGAGAAAACTAGAAGAAAATAAAATAAAGTCACATTCAGCTAAATATTCAGAGGTCTTGAATGAAAAAAAAATTCCTTTTCTAAATACAATCAATTTATAACCAAGCAGTTCGCTGCATGAATTGGCCGACTCGACCGGTGAAATACCACGACCTCTTAGAAGACCGACGTAAAGTGGCGACGTAAATAGTATCTGCCTTTTTTAACGCGTCTACTGTTTTTTTTTATCAAGACCTGTTGTTTTTTGGTGTGTTGGAGTTGGCAACTCTGCATTGGACTGTGTGTGACGTGTGTGTTAGGGTTGTTGATATTTTTAAAAATATCGGATTTTCGATATATCGATATTTTTAAAAATATCAATATCGGGATATGATATATCGAAAAAAAAAATCGATATTTCGATATATTGATATTTTGAAGTGAAACTTCATAAGCAACATGCAAACGTTAAACGCCCCGTTTGCTGCCGTTTTAAATTAATCGTATTTACTACAATGCTTTAAAATATTGTTTGTGAACAATTTTACCCAAATTAAAACGGTTACTCATCCAAGTGTTTACCACGCCCAACGTAGCTTAACTTTGTGATCGGCGAAGACCAGCGAGTCCAATATACTATGGGCGTTGGTTATAGAGGCAGTAAATTAACCAGTCAATATATTAACGTATAGGGGATGGTTATCAAAGATAGTCAAAGAAATCAAAGATATCAAAGATAGTTATATAATTTCTTATTTCACAAATTAAGTTTATATGTATTAACAGTCTAATGTTCTGAACGATATTGAATATTATTTACACTGCACTGAACTACGATTACAATGAGTCTTTGTATATAGTTTTGTTTACATTGAGAGTGGCGAGAAATTTATTATAAATACGTATGAACGGTCTTCTAGTAGGTGTGCGACTGTTTGTGACTTGATCGGATGAATGAGTTCATTGTGTGTGCATTATTGTATACTTTGGTGGTTGTAACTGCATCATGAGGTAAATGATAAATATTGAACTTGAATATAATTATATAAATTATGTAAATATTGTTTTGGTGGAAGTTCTCCACATCACTCCCCTGCCGAGACCGGTTCACGGTCGATAGTAGTCTGGAAACCTTACTCTTCTACCACTGCGTGTGCTTTTTTCAATTTGTATGGAAGGTGGTGGTTCCGGTTGTATTGCTGTCGGCTTAGCGGTTGGTGTCTGCTTTGTGCTTTCTTCGAAGGCGCTGTAGGCTGGTTTTAAGCGGTCAATGGTCACCGTTTCCTCTTTATCTTGCACTTTTATTTTGAAAACTTTAGAGTTTCTCTCTAACACTTTGTATGGGCCTGTATATGGTGATTGAAGTGAGCGTTTTTCGGGACCTCGACGAAGGTATACATACTCGGTTTTCCATAAGTCTTTGGGTATGTAAAAATATCTTTTGCTCTGGTGGTTTGTTGCAGGTGCTGGTGCTAAGTGTGCGAATTGTTTTCGAAGATGTTCTACAAAGTTGGCTGCATCGAGTGTATGTGTGGATGTTGGCGCGAAAAACTCTCCAGGCAACCTCAGTGGTTCACCGTAGACTAGTTCTGCTGCTGATGATTTCAGGTCTTCTTTCCAGGCTGCTCGTATGCCGAGTAAAACTATGGGTAACGTCTCTGTCCATTCATTTGAGTTGTGGCAGACTATGGCTGCCTTTAGTTGCCGATGTAGTCGCTCCACCATTCCATTACATTGTGGATGGTACGATGTGGTGTTGCGATGTTCAGCACCGATGAGTGATGTCAGGCTATTAAATAGCTGTGATTGGAACTGTTGTCCTCTATCTGTAGTGATTGTTGCGGGACATCCAAATCGTGATATCCAACCAGATACGAAGGCCCGTGCGCAGGTTTCGGCTGTGATGTCTGCTATAGGAAAGACTTCCGGCCAGCGTGTGAAGCGATCGATTGCAGTCAGACAGTACCTGTAACCATTAGAGTATGGCAAGGGGCCTATTATGTCAATGTGGACTTGTGAAAAACGTTGGGAAGGAATAGTGAATGTGGATAAAGGTGAATAAGTATGGCGGGTCACTTTAGATATTTGGCAATCTGTGCATTCTTTTGTCCATCTCTTACAGTCTTTTTGAACTCCGGGCCAAACAAATCTTTCGGCCACTAGTTTAGCGGTTGCTGCTGATCCTGGGTGGCTTAACTCATGCATCTTGGAGAAGATTTGTTTACGGAATTTCGGTGTAATATATGGACGAATTCTGTCTGTTGATACGTCACAGTAGACTCTGCCATGCTTTCTTAAGGTGAGTGCTGTTTCTTTTCTTAACAATTCTTGCAATTCAGGATCTTGTTCCTGATCTGTTGCAAGATCTGTGTAGTTAATGGCTGTGACTTCGTCAATTCTCGACAGTGTATCCGCTACCACGTTGTCACTTCCCTGTATGTATCTGATGTCTGTAGTATATTGGGCTATTAGATCTAGATAGCGGAATTGTCGTGGTGAGCATTTGTCTCGTTTCGTGGAGAATGCGAAAGTAAGTGGCTTATGATCGGTGTAAATTGTGAAATTTCTTGCTTCTAACATGTGTTTGAAATGTTTGATTGCCTCGTAAATTGCTAGTAACTCTCTGTCGTACGGGCTATATTTGATTTGACTTGGTGAGAGTTTGCGTGAGAAGAATGCTAGGGGCTTCCATACGTTAGAAACTTTTTGTTGTAGAACAGCACCGATAGATTGGTCAGAAGCGTCTGTAAAAAGGGCTAGTTCTGCTTGAATATCTGGATGTACAAGTAGAGTGGCATCTGCAAGGCTCTGCTTGCACAGTTCAAAGGCCTTCAGCATCTCTTCTGACATTTTTATTGGGGTTGCACCTTTGTTGTTGTTCGTGAGGGCTTCATTCAGTGGAGCTTGCAGTTTGGCGGCGTGTGCAATGAATCTTCGATAGTAATTTATCATTCCTAAGAATCTTTTTAATTGTTTGGCTATTGCTGGCGGTTTCAGGTTTCGTATGACTTCTATTTTGTCTTCCAGTGGTCTGGTGCCTTCTGCTGTTATATGGTAGCCTAAGAAACAAACTTCTGGGACGCCGAAAATAGATTTAGAAGAGTTGATTAATATTCCATATTTTGATAATCTTTGAAAAAGTTGTTCCAGGTTTTCCAGGTGTTCGGCTTCTGTTTTAGAGTAGACTAAAATATCATCAGAATAATTGTATATATTGTTCATTCCTTGCAACACTTCATCCATAAAACGTTGAAAAGTTTGCGCTGCATTCCTCAGGCCAAAGGTCATGAATGGGAATTCGTACAGACCAAATGGAGTTGTTATGGCGGTTTTGGGTATATCTTCTTCAAAAACGGGGATCTGGTTATAAGTTTTTATTAAATCTACCTTCGAGAATATGGTAGCTCCTGCCAGGTCATAAGAAAAATCGTTGATGTGATGCATTGGGTAACAATCTGGTATGGTTCTCGCGTTTAAGGCGCGGTAATCACCGCACGGTCTCCACCCATCGTCTTTCTTCTTAGCTAGATGTAGTGGTGATGACCATGAGCTCTCGGATCTTCGTGCCGTTCCGTTGTGTAACATTTCTTCAAACTCTTTCTTGGCGATTATCAGGCGGTCTGGGGCTAAACGACGTGGACGTGCGTTCACAGGTGGTCCAGGTGTCGTCCTTATGTGGTGTTTCGTGCTGTGTTTAGGTTCTACTGGTGTACCAGCGGGTCTCGTGATGCTTGGATACTTCTTGAGAAGTTGGTGGTATAGTGAGTCACCCGTGACAGCTTTGATGGTAATTGTATCTGCTTTTGTATTAGAATGTGGCACGGTAACAGACAGGCTAGTTAAATTATCGACGAGACGATGATGACGGCAGTCGACTAGTAAGTTGTAATGGCTTAAAAAATCGACGCCTATTATCGGTTTCTTCACGTCAGCTACAACAAATCGCCATACGAAATCACGACGCAAGCCGAAGTCCAAATGTAGTTGTATGTATCCATAAGTTGAAATTTTAGTGTTGTTCGCGGCATACAGTTCAAATTCATGTGTGCATTATTGTATACTTTGGTGGTTGTAACTGCATCATGAGGTAAATGATAAATATTGAACTTGAATATAATTATATAAATTATGTAAATATTGTTTTGGTGGAAGTTCTCCACAAACGTATCGCCATCTATGTCCATAAGCTAAAACTACTCTAAAAATTACCGATGTAGAATTGATTTCATTTCAGATGTAGTGACATCTATGGACGAAAGGTAGTAAATTAAGATCGTAAAAAACTATTTATTAAGATATCTTCTCTTTCATATACCATGTATTTAGTTTTCGGTATCGTTGTCAGTAAGGTCAATATTTGATTTTCGTGGTAGTAACTATACGACTGACTCATTATGATAGTTTCCTTCTGCATTTTTCGTGATTATTTTCTTAGTATTTATACTTACTCTGATGGATAGTTTTGCAAATGCATGATGGATTTCCTTTTCAAATGGGTTTTTTTTTTTTTTTTTTTTTTTTTTATCTTTGATAACTTTTTTCACGACAAAGTGCAAAAAACACTACTTGAATATAATTTCTTAAAATACATGCATATAATAGATTTTTTTTTGCCGCAGCTGCGTCCAGCAAACATATAAACGTAAATATTAACGTAAATTATATCGTTGTGATAGTTAACAGTGGCTTAACACATTCATTGACAATTGTTTCACTATGTATTTATGACATGGCATAAGATAATTTAGGGAAATTAAAATTATAGATACTAATCAATTATGTAGGTACATATAAAAATACATACTCCTAAAAATGCATGTACAGAAAATTCATATGTTACGTCTATTAATAGAAAGAGGGTGTTGTTCAAAGAGTTTTCCATAAGCCCTGCGGGCCCCTGTGAAAGTGTCTTTAAGCAAAAAAAAAACAATACGCGATACCTATACAGCGTGTCCCACATTGGGTATATCAAGCCACGAGGGCTGGATACAGGATGGAATTGCCTATCGGACGGCTATATTTAAAATGCGATAAGTCAAACTTTTAGATCTGAAAAAAAATTAATAATTCCTACCGATTCCGCAAATAATAATATTTGACATGGTCACCCTACTATCAAGACTTTCATTGACATCATATACACACATACAAGAAATCGTAACATGTGTTACGATTTCTTGAGTACCTCACGGAACCGGTATACCGGTACACGGATATAAAAATTTAGACCTTATTCTGTTGTAATAGAGCCGATATTGCTAAGTTATGGTGAGATATAAAATAAAAATTTAGTATTTCCTTCTGATGAAATAAAATTCATTCATAGTTTAATACATATCTAACCAGATTTTTCGTTTACGATTTATGGTGAACACTTACCATTTCTCAGTGTGACTACAAAAAGGTTCAATGTGCTGTCCTCCTCTCGTAACATATAGGTTCACACGCCTCGATACAGATTGTGTGGCGCGGCTCAGACACTCCGGTGTTAGAGTACCACAAGCTTCCACAATTTTTTGGCGCATTTCATTCACAGTTTCACACTGCGTAGCATACACCACACTTTTTAAATATCCCCACAAAAAAAAGTCCATTGGCGTTAAATCGGGCGACCGTGGTGGCCATGGAACAGTTCCAGAACGACCAATCCACGCACGAAAGCGATCGTCCAGATATTCGCGTACAGAACGACTGTAATGCGCTGGCGTCTTGCTGGAAAATCATGTCGCGGTAAACTAACAAAGGAAGGCCTTCAAGTTCTTCCTCCAAGGTGGTCCTCAACATTTCCAAGTAGATTTCACCGTTCAACCGGTCCGGCAAAAATACAGGGCCTATCAATTTGTCACCGATGAAACCGGCCCACACATTAATTTTCCACCTGTGCTGAAAATGGCTTTGACGAAAAGCATGTGGATTTTCATGGGACCAGTAATGCTCGTTGTGGCTATTGGATAATCCAAAACGAGTAAAGGTAGCCTCATCAGACCATAAAACCCGAGACGCAAACATATGGTCAGCAGTAACCTGACTACGATACCACTCACAGAATCGTACTCTCAATAAAAAATCTACTTCTGTCAGCTCTTGTGTGCGCTGGTAATGGTAAGGATGCTGACTATCTTTTTTTAAAGTTCTCCATACTTTTATTTTAGACGCACCTAATACGACAGAGGCTTTTCTGGTACTTCTAGTTGGATCTTCAGCAAAGTGGTCCAAAATATTCTGTTCCACATGGGCATCCGCACGGTCACTCGATCGTCCTTCTGAGTTGGGACTGTGGAAGGAACCGTTTGAGTGCAAACGGTTGACCAGCCTCCTGAAGCATGCATAAGAAGGAAGTCTTCGCTGATTCTCCAGCTCTCTTTCATCAATGTGACGTTGTCGATAAAGTTCACGCGCTGCAGAAAGGATTCCCTCCGATGCACCCACACACATAATCATATCATAGTACTCTGCATTTGAATACTCCGCCATTATAAAATAACGAAAGATAGCACTTGCACTAACTTGACACCGATAGATGATACTGACCGATAGAACAAGCGAACAATAATGAAGAGCGTGTAAAAAATGAATCACTAACGAACACTAGTCTCTGCCATTTTTAATTTCTTAGGGTACCGTTATACCAAAATACGGAACCTTTATACGATAACTTACTTTTTGATAATCAGTTTAAAAATACTAGTGTCTGTACTACAGAGTCTAGTAGATATTTTAATTTCACTCAAATCTCATTCAAAGCAAATTGGAATAGTATTTTAGAAAATCTCTAAATTTTAAGTAATAATACGCACAATACCGAATACAGGATTTAACATAACATAACTTCACGCCTATTGTTACCCGAAGGTGTAGGCAGCGGCCGTTAAGCCCCGTCTCGCCGTTATGTTTACGTCTCAAATGGAATGGAAAGTTTTCAGTCATCGATATTTATCACACTTAACTTCCGAAAACAAATTCGAAAAGTCATTGGTGTGAGCCAGTGTCAGGATTCAAACCTGGACCTCTGGATCAGAAGCTGCGTGCTCTCCCACTGGACAACCGAGACTCCTAGGATTTACCTACGTAATACTTTTTAAACTTTCACGTGTTATGCAACATAATGATAATATCCTCTATTAATTTGCGTTGGTACATTAAAATTATACGGATACATAATATTAAAATTTAATAAATTAATAAATAATATTAATATTTCAAAATGCCGACAAATTCTTTTTATAAATGCCGCCTGATGAGTTCAAGGTTATCTTGTGCGAGCCGAAAGGCAGGCGGCAATTTTCAAAGGAAGTTTCGGGCGCGTGTAACAGGTCACAGCACGTGTAAGAGGTCATATACACACTGTCAGGTACCTACAAATGAATCAATAAGAGGGTTCACAGTTTTTTTGTGTAACTTCACGCCTCAAATACATGAGAGTGTAGGCAGCGAAAACTATTTACTGATTATGTTTCATGGTAATTCCATGTGGTTTCTTAAACAGATCAGAATGTAGTCAGCTTAATTTTTTTTTGTAACTTCACGCCCCAAATACATGCGGGTGTAGGCAGCGAAAATTACTTATTGATTATGTTTCATGGTAATTTTATATGATTTCTTATTGCGAACCGAATACAGATAGCTTCTTTTTGTGTAACTTCACGCCTCAAATACATGAGAGTGTAGGCAGCGAAAACTATTTACTGATTATGTTTCATGGTAATTCCATGTGGTTTCTTAAACAGATCAGAATGTAGTCAGCTTAATTTTTTTTTGTAACTTCACGCCCCAAATACATGCGGGTGTAGGCAGCGAAAATTACTTATTGATTATGTTTCATGGTAATTTTATATGATTTCTTATTGCGAACCGAATACAGATAGCTTTGTTTGTGTAACTTCACGCCTCAAATACATGAGAGTGTAGGCAGCGAAAACTATTTACTGATTATGTTTCATGGTAATTCCATGTGGTTTCTTAAATAGATCAGAATGTAGTCAGCTTAATTTTTTTTTCTAACTTCACGCCCCAAATACATGCGGGTGTAGGCAGCGAAAACTATTTACTGATTATGTTTCATGGTAATTTTATATGATTTCTTATTGCGAACCGAATACAGATAGCTTTTTTTTGTGTAACTTCACGCCTCAAATACATGAGAGTGTAGGCAGGGAAAACTATTTACTGATTATGTTTCATGGTAATTATATGTGGTTTCTTAAAGAATGATCAGAAAAAAGATCAGAATGTAGTCAGCTTACATTTTTTTGTAACTTCACATAATTATTAAAAATTAGAGATGACAACCCTATTGATGATCGAAATGGAAAAATGAATGAAATACTTTAGGTGAGAAGTCACAATGAACTCAGTTGTCGTAGGTCATAAGTAGGGTGATCATGGTTCATATTTCTGAGGGATAATTTATGTAAAAAAAAGTAAAAAAAAATTTTTTTTTGCCTTTTTTTACTTTCTATAGGATATCTAGATTTCAAAGCGTGTCTAGATTCTAGATATAAGTGGTTAGAATAGGGTCTAAGAAGCACCCTGTATACACTAATCAGTTATAATTTGATGCAAAATTTTTTCATTGCCAAGAATTAGCTTGAACTCGTAAAGGGGAGCTGTTTGTCATTGCTTATGGGATGACTTGACGATTGTTTATTAGTTTTTTAAATACAGTATATTAAGATTAGACTAGAATACGCTTTATTGTACGCAATTTTATACATTACATTGAAGTAATTAGTACATAGTAAATGTTGATCAAGTACAAAAGGCGGTCTTATCGCATGTTGCGATCTCTTCCAGACAACCTTAAGTTTGCGATGACGATATAATTTAAGTTATTGTGTCCAAAAAAAATATTTTCATAAAAATATCGAAAGTCGATATGTACATTTCAATATCGAACTATCGATATATCGTGAAAAAAAATTTCGGCGATAAATATCGATATTTTTAAGGAAAAATATCGATATTTCGATATATCGATATTTTATCAACAGTCCAAAGACCACGAACCTACCGATTTTTCGGTATTTCTACCGATATGGGCTCTGTCCTACCGAAATACCGAAATGCAACGATTTTTCCACGATTTCAGAGAATATGTGGAAATTCTCCCGATCTTTTTACCGATTTCACACTTCTAACTTGGCAGCCCTTTTCATTTATGTTTTAAGTTATGGGGAATCCCTCAATAGCAATAGTAAGCGCACAGCTTAGAAAAATCCCTGTTATAGGGGATTCCCGTTTGGGAATTCCCTATAACAGGGATTACCCAAAAACTTTCGCTCGGCTATATATACAGGATTTCGGGGTTAATTTATTCATTAATATTCTTAACTTCGAAAAGAAAGTTTGCGAAGTGTTTAAAATTGTGAAAATTATTAAGTTAAAATGTCGTGTGACGAGGAACCGAGTACAAGCGCAAAAAGAAAAAAATATCTACAATTTTATAGAAAAGAATGGGAGGAAGAATTTTCAGGATGGCTGCAAGAAAGTAGTAAAGGCGTAAATTATGCCTATTGTAAGAGTTGTAATAAGGATATTAACATAACATCAGGGAAAGATGCTCTAAAGAAACATAGTTCTTCACAAGGACACTTGGTATCATCAAAGAATATAAAATCACAACCGAAGATATCATTTACTGTGAAAAAAACTCAAAAATCTGATACACTAGTTAAACAAGGTAAACATATTTAGTAATTTTTTACACCCTACTATCTATTTACCTACATTGTTATTATTATTTTGTTTTCTACTAATCGTTGTGTATTATACTAGATGTCATCATCATCATCTTTATCACAACAACCCATACCGCTGCAGAACACGAGGATCCTGGCCTGGCATTCCCCTGCTAGACATAGTGAATGCCCTAATGACCACTAGACATACCTACGTCATTTTAATTCTTTATTTTATTTTCAGGTGAAATAAGATTGGCCTCGTTTGTTGCTGAACACAATCTACCATTCACTATTATGGAGCACCTACCGAAACTGATACAATCCATTTGTCCTGATTCAAAAATAGCAGAAGAGATAAAATGTTCTACGACGAAAACTCACGCCATAATAGATCATATTATAGGTAAAGAAAGTTTCGATAATTTATGTGAAGATCTGCGACAAACTAAGTTTTCGCTTATTATTGACGAGTCCACTGATCTTAGCACAATCAAACACTTGTGCCTAGTCGTGAGATATGCCAAAAAACATCGCATCAAAGATTGTTTTTTAGCTCTTATTCCATTGGAAGATGCTAATGCAGTATCCTTATTTGAACACATTGTTAACTTTTTTAGAAGCAATGATATTCCGTATAAAAAGAATGTAATAGGTTTTGCATCTGATGGGGCAAACGTAATGATGGGGCGTAATAATTCTGTTGTGAAGTTGCTGCAAAACGAAATTCCCAATATTTTTATACTTAAATGCACCTGCCATTCGTTTCACCTTTGCGCTTCATATGCTTGTACCAAACTGCCTCGCTTTGTAGAGGATCTTGTAAGGGACATTTACAACTACTTTTCTTCTAGTCCAAAAAGAGTGTCAGAGTTTAAAAATTTTCAAATGTTTTGTGACTTAAAAGTACATAAAATACTTCACCCCTCTCAGACACGCTGGTTATCAGTCCATGCAGCAGTGAAAAGAATATTGGAACAAGTTTCTGCTCTAAAACTATTTTTCATAGACCAAGTATCTAATAATGATCATCTTTTAGCTGCAGAGCATATATTACAGAAGCTCCAAGATCCCACGACATTATTATTTTTGGAATTTCTAGATTTTGTATTACCACTATTTAACGATTTGAATAAAGAAATGCAAGCAGAACACCCGAAAATTCACAATTTATATGACAAAATTACTGGAACATTAAGAACTATTTTTGATTGTTTTTTAAAAAGAGAATATTTAGCCAGCACGCCAATTGAAAATGTTGATTTTAAAAACCCTAGCAATTTTGTGGATATCGACGCCGTATACTATGGTGCTGCGGCGTCTAATACACTACTTAGTAGTTCAGCAGATCTAACACCAGATCAAGTAAATTTGTTTAAATGCAGATGCCTAGATTTTTATATAGAAGCCTGTAAGCAAATAACGACACGGTTTCCACTGAAAAATAATCCAATAAAAAGTTTAGACATAATTGAACCAACAAATGTTAAAAGTGGCAAAACTGCGTCGATAGTTCCTATTAGTAGGTTATTTCCCAATATTGTTCAGTGCAAAGATTTCCAGGAAATTGATACAGAGTGGCGCATTTTGAGAAATAGTGAACAAATCAAAACATTTTCCGATGATGTAGAACTATTTTGGGATGAAGTCAGTTTATTAAAGCGTGGCGATGACACTCAAATGTTTCCTTTGTTACCAACTTTTATCTTTAATATTTTATCTTTGCCGCATTCATCCGCAAACGTTGAACGCATATTTTCGCACATTAATCTTATGAAAACAAAACAACGAATTAAGCTATCTACTGAGTCAATCACTGGTCTATTACATGCTAAACGACTCTTCAATGACGCAAATTGTTATGACTTTGAAATAAATTCAAAAATGACTGAGAATATGGCCAAAGAACACTGGTATGGTACTAAAAACTAATTAAGTAAGTATTTTTATGTTGACAGCCTATTTAGCTGTTTTGTTGTAGTTTTTTTTGTAAATAAGCTACTAATAATTAATAAGTCTTAAGTGTGTTTGTAATTAGTTTGTAAGTTAACTATTTCTGTATAATTAAACGAATTTAATTGAATTTTGTATTTTTTTTGTCATATACCGATTTTGGGAACAAATAGGTACAAATATACCTATTTTAGTGGACAGCTCTACCGATTTCGCAATTTGACGTTCGATCGAGACCACTGCAACAGTTCTAGACCCTAGTGTGTGTAACTTTTTCTACAATTCATACGAAAAACATTTACACAAAACGTAAACACGTAAACAAACAAAAATTTAAATCATAAATTATGTAAATTGTCATAAATCTTATTTGTTTTCTTTCGCGTTCGCCAATTACTAGAGAACTTTACTGAACAGTTTGTTTTACTGGATCTCTACGTACCGAAATTAGTTTCAATAATATCTGTACAAGATAATGTGCCTAATTAAAATATGAAGGCTGTTGTAAAGTTATTATTTTTATATCACAATATTGCAATTATATCCTGTAGTTTAGGAGACAAATCTGTAATATATCAAAAATGTTTAAGTAACTGTTTACAAGAGGCTTGTAGTGATGGTATGTAAAACTGATACTAATAATTAGGTATAGAAGAAAAAGTGTAGGAAGAAAAACGAACAATATAGAAGTATAATTTTCAAATTTAGGCTACTGTTCCCCCCTACTGCTAATGTTTGAAGTTGAAGAGTTAAACATTTTAACTCAATTTGTAAAGTTCAAGTTTGGAAATTCATAGAGCAAAGTATTAAGAATACATACCAAGATATTATTATTATAAAAATTAAATTATACCTTACCAATAATATCGATATCCTTCATTTTCAGTCACAGGAGTAACATTCAAAAGCAAACAGGAGGCTAAAAAACAAAATGTCTGGTGTAAGTTATTGCAATGGAATTGTAGGGAAGAATGCAGTTATCAGTGCATGTGGCATACGGTGAGGAGCTTTAAAGAAATTGGCAAAGAAACACCTAAATTTCATGGCAAGGTGAATTCCTATTAATATTTTAAATCATGAAAGTAACTCATATAATTACACCTACATGTGCAAACCATCTACACACTTATATTAGTTGAAATACTGGCCATAGTTGAGTGGTGTTGTTCTGGAAATGGAATTTCATCACAAAATCACCACTATTGCGGTGTTGGGAGATAAATAGGATACAAAATTGATTATAGTTTTGAAAAATCCTTTAAACGATATAAATTCAGCAAACAAGCCATGGTACTTTCAATCAAGGTGCGGCAGGCTACCTATTTTATTTTTATAATAAAATATTTTTTTACAGTTAAATGCCTTTTCCTAGCCAAAAGTGTAGGCATTAGTTGTCAAGCCTCAATTCACTTATTTGTTCTAATTATATTGTGTTAAAAAAAGTTGCCAGTCATCAAAAATTTATCACACATAATTCACATAAAGAGTAGTCATTGGTGTGAATTGAAGAATTGCCCAGAATTGATCCCACAACTTCTTGATCCAGAAGCAGGGAGTTCAACCACTGGACTACCAAGACAACTACCTAATATAATATGAAAACATAAACATAACATAACATAACTACACGCCTTTTGTTACCCGAAGGAGTAGGCAGCGGCTGTTAAGCCTCGTCTCGCCGTTATGTTTACGTCCTAAATGGAATAGGTGGCGAACCTATTGCCATACCGGGCACAAAGTTTGTCAGTCATCGGTATTTATCACACATAACTTCCGAAAACAATTTCGGAAAGTCATTGGTGTGAGCCAGTGTCTGGAATCGAACCCCGGACCTCTGGATCAGAGGCCGTGCGCTCTCCCACTGCGCCACCGAGACTATGATAATATGAAAACAGTGCCTAAAAATTTAGATCAAATGTAATGCAGTAGAACTTTTGTTGATTCTAGTGGCCATTCACCAGATTGATGGGGATGCAAGAGCCTGCGTCAGTTATGGCGTCCATTTTGAATTTCGCTGCTAACTTTCACATGTACAGGAAGATGCGCAAAAAATTTCCTTTGTCAAAGACATCTTCACAATCAATTGTCATCTTCTGGTATGCCTTCGCCATGGTAAGACAGTTCTAAATCCTTTGGTGATTGTGATGATCGAGTTTAGTTAACATAGCAAAACCAGATGTACCTTTAGCCAAGTCATGAAAATAAAAATTTAACACTACTTTTTTCAAAATTAGCGTAATAATATAATTATATTAATCCTAATTAAATTTTCCTCTGATGTAACTTTTAGAATTAGTAGATGTTACGATTTTGTGCATAAACTAATCCATTAATGTATTAATAAGCGATGGAAATATATTTATTGCATGCTTATAGACCAGGGTAGATGCCTTCTAAAATATTAAAAAGTGAAAAAAATTATAGTAGGCTGAAACCCATTAGAAAAGGAGGAGAATATTACAAAAATGCAAGAAAAAATAATTTACGGGCGATCTGAGGTCGGGAAGGTGATGGGGTGAGTTTTTTAGGGTATAAAACGGTTTTTCTCGATTTCCGGCAAAACTAAAAGTCTTATGGAAAAAAGTTTAATGGCAAAGTTGTAGGTAATAAAAAGATTTAAAAATTTTGTATTTACACTCTTTTTACATAACCTCAAAATTTATGTGAAAAATTAAAAAAACCAAGTTTTTGGATTTTTATTTATATCTTTTACAAAAATTATTTTTTTTCACGATATTTTGTGAAAAGTTGCCTTTTTATGTCCCAAATACGGTGTAATTTATTTGTTTAAAAATATTTATATTTTCGCCTTATATTGAATTAATATCGAAAAAGCACCCTAATTTTCAATCGAAAATTCTGACGTCAAAATATCAGCTTTTTTCAAAAAGTTGGTATGTTTTCTGTTTGCTGAAATGTCTACTTTTCGATGGTGCAAAAAAATTATGCTATTGCAGTAAATCTTCTCAGCAAATGCAAATCAAAATCGAAAAATACTCGAATTCAGAAAGCAGGCAGAAGAAGTTAAAATCAGAGGCAGAAGTTACAATCGAACAAAAACTCAAATCCGATACACAATTTGGAGCTATTTATTAAAATTTACACTTTAATTACCCGAAAATCGTAAGATTACATGTTACACTGATAAAAAAAATTGCAAATCAAATATACTAGGTACTTTAATTAACAAATAAGTAGGTAAGTTATTAATTTCTGAATTCGAGTATTTTTCGATCTTTTTTGCACCATCGAAAAGTAGACATTTCAGCAAACAGAAAACATACAAACTTTTTGAAAAAAGCTGATATTTTGACGTCAGAATTTTCGATTAAAAATTAGGGTGCTTTTTCGATATTAATTCAATATATGGCGAAAAAATAAATATTCTTAAACAAATAAATTACAGCGTATTTGGGACATAAAAAGGCAACTTTTAACAAAATCGGTGAAAAAAAAATGTTGTAAAAGATAAAAATCCAAAAACTTTTTTAACCTTAAAAACTCACCCCTCCCACTGAATACGGATCGACCGTAATTTATTTTTCCTTTCATTTTGATCATACTCCCCTCCTTTTCTAATGGGTTTCATCCTACTGGATTTTTTTTTGGTTTCAAAAATTATCGTACCTGGTCTCTTAGTAGTGTTTTGAGAATAGCATGTTTCAGTAGAATAAATTAATATAGGAAAAAGCTTTTGAATTGCAAAGTGTTAACAAAGCTTTCGTCGCCAGGTCTGTATGAACGCATGGATCTGGTCCACTATCTTCCACATGAGAGACACTCCTTTTACTGAGTTTATGGATTATGCGTGTGCGTTGTCTATGGTCATGGGCTTGTTCATTGCTTCAATTGTCAGGTAATCGTTTTAACTGATAGCCAAGCTATTAACCCTGTGAAGTATTGGTAGTAAAGCTTGGCTGTTCAATACGCTGTTGATCTCGGCGGGTTCGATTCCTACCAGGCCACAAACATGTTAGAGGGATGAATATGGCTGTTTGTATGGCGCATGGACTTTTACATTAAAAGTAAAGAATATAGTTATGTAGGTAGTACTCAACCCATTGTCTAATTTCTTGTAATAATCTTCAACAAAAACATTCTTGAAACAGCTTGAAATAAAATGACACTAAATGAATCGTAACCCCAAACGTTAAAATAATACCTTATTAATTGTAACAGCCGACGAGAATGTTCATACAAAATTCCTGTCATCAAGAGTTATGAAAGCGAGTGTGGTTTGGAAGAATCGTGTCTAGTGGTGGTCAGTTCTTTCAGCTTGTTCAACATTTGTTGAGTTGCCGTGAAGTAATGTTGTGCTGTTGAAAAAACTAGCCCTACTGTGCTTTGCATATGAAATTGCAGACATATAAAAACCCTTAACCTGTTAACCAATAACTGATAATAATTGCGATAATAGTATAACTATATTGCTTCGTTAAGAATTGAAAATTATGCCAAAGTATTAGTAAAATTTCACAAGTGATTTAATAAAATATATTGTTGCATTTCAGATTGTGTTTGTCGCGACCTAAATTGATGTCGCTAGTGCTCCTGCTGCCGTTGTTCTACTTCTTTACGCACGTCCGCTATCTGTACTCGGGCGCCATTAACTACGACTACAATATGAAGTTGAACATATTTTTTGGTAACTAATTAATTAACTATCAAAAACAATTTACAAATGGACAAATGAGCTTGCAGCTCTACATCACATCGGCGTGGCCAGCCTTTAATATGGGAATAGGCTCGTTTCTTGAAGGTTCCTAGGTCGTAGCTCGTAGCGGTCTGGTAATACCGTTGCCGGCAACTGGCTCCACAAAGGATCAGTGCGTGGCAAGAAGTGCCGGTTGAAGCGCACAGTTATCAATCGCAAACCATTCAGTCAATGCGGATGGTAGCATTGGTGCATCGAACTATGGCAGCAGGCAGTCATTTTAGCCAGTCTCTTAGTATTCTACAGGCTACACTCTGAAGAGTGTTCACATGCACTGGACGTCTTGATACCTCCATTCGCATTCCATCGGCGGACAACCCGACGCACGTACCGCTTACACCCCCATGTCGTGGACGAACTGTGCGGACGAAGCAGTTTGCGTCCTTGTTCAGCTTACGCACAGCTAACGAATGGAACAAACTGCCTGCTTCGGTGTGCTTGAATGGTTATAATGTGGACGGTTTCAAATATAAAGTGAATAGGTACTTAACTGGTCATTGAGCTCTATTAACAACGACTTCACTATCAGTTACCATCAGGTAAAGTGTCGTCAAGCACTAGTAGTCTGTGTGAGATAAAAAAAATACCATCCAGCCGCTTGGATTCCACGCACTTCCTACAATAGTCTAGTTGGGTTCAGTATGGGGATCTCTGTTTGCAAGGCGGTGAGCTCGTATCCTGGTATACATCAAGGATTTTTTGGTAGTAATATTGTCGATTACATAGGGACAAAAAACGTTGCTTTCGTCTTCATAAAAAACTTAAAATAGACGTCCTCGTCGTGATGATAATACTTGTAATTGTGGAAATACTTTAGTATCTATAACTAATCATTTCAGGTGTGCTTGGTTCCGCGGTGTGGGTTTTGATATCGTACCGTCAGTACGCAGAGAAGCGGCACTACGCGTGGCGCATGTTGGCCTTCACGGCGCTGTCCGGCGCCAGCCTTGCTCTCGAGCTGGGGGACTTCGCCCCCGTGTACAGCGTGTGGGACGCGCACGCTTTATGGCATCTAGCCACGGCGCCGCTACCCTTGTTATTTTATAAGTAAGTCATTATATTATTTTTAGTGCACATAGCTAAATAAATTTCCTATAGAAATTATCAAAATTAACTTACTTCATCATCAGCCCGTAGAAGTCCACTGCTGGACGTAGGCCTCCCCCATAGAGCGCCACAACTGCCGGTCCTGTGCAACCTGCATCCATCGGCCTCCCGCGAATTTCACAAGGTCGTCTGTCCACCTGGTAGGGGGACGGCCTACTCCGCGTCGACCAGTTCGTGGTCGCCACTCGAGAACCTTTCTACCCCAGCGGTGATCGGTTCGTCGAGCGATGTGGCCAGCCCATCTCCACTTCAGCGTGCTAACCTTACAGGCTATGTCGGTCACGCCAGATCTCTTGCGAATCTCCGTATTGCGGATCTTATCTCGCAGAGAGATTCCGAGCATAGCCCGTTCCATAGCACGCTGAGCCACCTTGAGCTTCGTTATGAGGCCAACATTTAGAGACCACGTCTCAGCTCCGTATGTCATCACTGGCAACACACATTGGTCATAGACCTTAGACTTAAGGCACTGTGGGATTTTGGACGAGAAGATTTCCCTTAGTTTCCCGAACGCTGCCCAACCGAGTTGAATCCGTCGGTTTATCTCTTTCTCGAAGTTGGCTCTACCTAGCTGGACTGTTTGTCCTAGGTAAACATAGTGGTCGACAACTTCGAGGATCGCATCGCCAACAGTAACCGGTACTTGAATGACATGGGCATTGAACATTACTTTGGTTTTGTCCATGTTCATTATGAGACCAACTTGTTGGGAAAATCTGCTGAGATCCTTGAGCATTGTACCAAGGTCCTCCAGTGACTCTGCCATGACCACGATATCGTCGGCAAATCGAAGGTGAGTGATGTATTCGCCATTGATGTTGATGCCTAGTCCAGACCAATCCAAGAGCTTGAACATATCCTCCAATGCAGCGGTGAACAGCTTCGGGGAAATTACGTCCCCTTGTCTGACACCTTTCTGCAATGGAATGGGATTCGTACTCCCAGACCCAATCCGGACTGACATAGTGGCGTTTCTATACAAACACTGCAGCACTTCGATATACCGATAGTCAATTTGGCATCTCTGGAGGGACTGCAGCACTGCCCAAGTTTCGACGGAATCAAAGGCTTTCTCATAGTCCACAAACGCCAGGCACAAAGGCTGATTATACTCTTCGGTCTTTTGTATAATTTGGCGTAGTGTGTGTATGTGGTCTATGGTACTATAGCCTTTCCGGAAACCGGCTTGTTCGGGAGGCTGGAAGTCGTCGAGCCTGCGCGAGAGTCGATTTGTAATGACCCTCGAGAACAGCTTATAGACATGGCTCAGAAGCGAGATGGGTCTATAATTTTTCAAGCGGGTTGTATCACCCTTTTTGAAAAATAACACCACCACGCTCCTGGTCCACGCCTCTGGAACGTCGCCCCCGAGCACGACAGAATTAAAAAGTTTCTGAAGGGCCTTAAGGATCGGTGTACCACCCGCCTTCAGAAGTTCGGTAGTAATTCCATCGTCACCCGGTGCCTTTCCGTTCTTTAGCTGCTTGAGAGCCATTCTGATCTCGTACAGACTGACGTCCGGGATGTCTTCGCTGTAGTGCCGAATTAGCTTGGATCTGGGATCTCGAGACAAGCCGACAGCAGGAGTTTGTGTAGACTCATACAACTGTCTATAAAACTTCTGAACCTCTCCCAGAATCTCATCTTTGGAAGAAACAACGACGCCGTTATCCTTCTTCAATTTAGTCAATTGACTCTGCCCATTAGACAGATCTTTTGCGAATATTTTAGAGCCTTGGTTCCGCTCTATAGCTTCTTGTATCCGCTGGGTGTTATATTTGCGAATATCGCGTCGTACACCTTTCGAGATCTGCCTATTTAGCTGTCTGAGTTTGGACCAATCGGCCGAAGACTGCGTCGAAATTTTTCGTCTCTCCTGCATGAGCCTGAGAGTAGGTTCCGACAGTTTCTGAGTTCTGTTTGCACGTCGCTTACTAAAAAATTTAGCACCGACGGCATGCGCAACTTCCACTATCCTGCTGTTCATATCGTCCACCGTTTCACACTCATCTAGGCATTGGAAGCGATTTTGGAGTTCGAGCTGAAAGTTTTCGGGGTTTTGGTATTGAACAGGTGAAGGACGCAAAGTAGACCTCATCCGACGTGACCGCTCGACTTTGACACAGAGATTCAACATGCCTCTAACTAGTCTGTGATCGCTCCCAGTTTTCACTCTGTTGATCACTGAGACATCGTTGAATATATGTCGTTTGTCTGACAAGATGAAGTCTATCTCATTCCTTGTTGAACCATCGGGGCTGATCCAGGTCCATTTCCTTTGTGGCTGTTTCCTGAAGAAGGAATTCATCATAAAGAGGCCCTCCCTCTCCAGAAATTCAGCCATTTTCTGACCCCTCTGGTTTCTCTGTCCAACACCGAATTGCCCTACCCTCAGCTCATCGTCTTTCCTCGTGCCTAGTTTTGCGTTGAAGTCTCCCATAACCACAGTGAAGTAGGTTTTGGACGAGTGGATGGCTTTCGAGATATCCTCGTATAAGGCCTCCACTTCGTCGTCGGGGTGTGCCGAGGTCGGTGCATACACCTGTATGACCTTCAACGAATATCCCTTGGATATTCTGAGTATAAGGTACGCTACCCTTGTCGACACACTCTCGATCCTCTCCACGTTGGCTACTAGAGACCGGTGAACGATAAATCCGACACCACCTTGCGAGGTGTGGTCGCCTTCCCGGTAGAAGAGCAAGTTTCCAGACCGCAGGATTACCGTATCCTCCCCCTGTCTACGGACTTCCGATAATCCCACAATGTCCCATCGAATCTTACTCAGTTCTTCTTCCAGTTCGGTGATCCTCTCGTCAGTCCTAAGCGTGCGTATGTTGTGTGTTACCAGGGCCAAAGTTCGTTTTTTATGGTAGCCGTGTCGCGACCGGTGATTTTTAGCACCCCCTACTCCGCCGTTACCGAGCCCGCTACCGTGAGCCAACGGAATAGCGGAGCTGCCGTGACTGGGGGCCGTAATATTTGTTTGTTCCATCATGGGGGGTTTTTGCCATAATCGCCACGCTTGGCAGGCGGGTTGGCGATCGCAGTAGGCTGTAGTTGTTTAGAGAGAATGCTGCTGCCCATTCTTCTAGCCTTTTTCCCTTAGTCGCCTTTTACGACACCCACGGGAGGAGATGGGGTGGCGGTATTCTAAGCCGGCGCCACACAACTTACTTAGCGAAACGATATATCTAATGGTATATTTTCTTGGATTTTGTCATTGATAATGTTATCAAATCACTTAATTGGATGAAAATTAATGCTGAAATGATTAAAATCACTTCGTAAATAAGCCATTATTTCAAGTAATTGTGGGCTATTCCTAAGAGATAGATATATTGCCCTCACGGAATTTTTGGAGACCTTCTGAAGTTTTTTCATAATGTAGAACATTGTTTTGGTCTATCACTTAGGGTTCAGCCAGAGTTTGCAATTAAAGTGCAGTCTCGAAAATTATCGTTTTTTCTTAAGTACAATATACATGAATTATAGATAAAAACCACCCCGTTGAAACCCTCTAGCCCGAATAATGAACCGCCACTCAAATATATAAGCGCTACTTAAGCGTTTAAGTAGCTGTCAAATTAGACAGAATACGTGAAATTTGAGCAGTAAGTAGCACTTTATTGACTGTCAGATTCGAGTGGCGGTTCAGTATTCAGGCGTAAATATATTAAAAAACCCCGCATCAAAATCCGTTGCGTAGTTTCAAAGATATAAGCATATAAGAGGACAGACAGCGGAAAGCGACTTGTTTTATACTATGTAATGATTCAACATGATCCAAGACTGTATCTTAATACAAATCTGAACCAGAACTAGTTGCAGTAGTAAGTTGTTGTGTCGAGTAAGTGTGATACTTTACAATAAATAAGTATAACAAAGCAAAATTATAAAATTATGAACAATAACAATTGTAACTCAATCGTAAGATGTACATATGCATGTCAATGTTGCAAACGGTACATACTGTTTAGCCACGTCGTCATCACTAAGATGGCGGTGAAACCGATTGCAATATCAACGTGCGCGGGTTAAAATAAGATAATTATTTGGTAACGTAGGAACCGCTTTGACCATAGGGATTTCAGCTCTTTATCAGCAAACTTTGTTGATATCGATAAATTTTAAATTCTACGGTATTGAAGATTTATTTTACATTTTGATTGTTTCATTTCAGTCAGTCACTTGTGTCGTACTGTGATATAAGTATATTTAAAATAATGATCTATGAATGAATCTATAACTAATTAAATAATAAATAAAAACAATATGGTTTTTCGTTAATTTTAATTACATTTGTTTTTATTTATTTGGTCTTTAAATAGTAATTATTAATTAGATAAAAGTGCTGCTAATATCGATAATTTTATTGAGTACGGGGACTTCGCTTCCTTAGATTAGTGTATTTGGTGACAGATGAGCGGCGACACTTGGATCGGAACAACAAGCTAACGGCCGAAACCAATAATCAATCTCCAATCTAAAATTGAAGCCAATCTAAGATTATTGTGTGTCTGTCGATCGATATTCCCCAAACAAAATCAATTTATGGATTGATTATTGGCACGCTTATTAGTAGAATTGGATTGAAATATTGATCTTAGATAGCAAAATTCGGATTGGGATTGATTATTGGTTTCGGCCGTAAGGCATATCTCTCGGATATCTGTGTGATATTTCCCTCTCTATATTAGTACCGCATCCACCACAACAGATGGCGCTATTCGTGTGACGCCGTATTTGAAATCACGATATTAAGATTCTCCATAGGTGAATGACCCCTTCTATTTTTTAAAAATAGGTTATCGCTTCTCGGCCTTTTGGCTAAGATCAAAGTGTAGTATCTGTTCTTTTCAGCTTAATATCTGAAAGTTCCCTTATTGAGGGACCAGTATATTAAACTGATTTTTGTAATTCGACGGGATGTTCGGGGCTCGCTCCACTCCCGTTACGGGTCGGCCCGGCATTGCAGTGCCGCCGGGATCGGTCCACATATTCAGATTAAACATGGGATTAATGTATTAGTGAAAAGAAAAAATGCATATGAATCTTTTGATCATTGCGATATGCATCACATCACTCTTTTTTCATGCACTTCATCACTTTGTATCGTGCTCCGCGCCCCGCGCGACAACTCACGACTCATTCTACTCAGCGTGATTCGCAAAAGTGAATATATTCACTCTTTTAAAACATTATATATTTTCGTATCAACAAGCGTTCCGTGCATAGTCCACGGCTGCTCGTGTTCAACATGGTTCCGTCGTTATTTTAGAAAAGAAACCGTGCCGGACAATGATCTTGAATTTTATTATTGATACTATTATAGTAGTATTTAATAATATTAATAAGTATATTAGTTTAATATCGTTATTACATGTTATTAATAATAATAATTACATTATAAATTTATAGCAAAAAAAATATAGTATTATTATTAATAATAATAACTATACTATAAATATATAGTGGTAGAGTCTTGCTTGACCGGTGAAATACCACGACCTCTCAGTATTTCACCGGTCGAGCCAGCCCGTTCATGCAGCGAACTGCTTGTGGCTTGCATATTATTATTTAACCAAATAAAATTGTTGTTTGTTTAATAATATTATATTCATAGAATTAAATTACTCGTACTAAACTAAATATTGTAATTTTGTAATGTTTTGATAGTTTATTGTTAAGGTTGATAAATAATATAATAACGCATCATATATCAGAATCACGGCATGCCATAATTCAACTTATGTTGATGTAATCTCTCATCGCCGATATATATCCGTTGCGATCACTCCTAGTCAGTGATCGCTATGATCGCGATTCAAAAGATTGAAAAGATACACTGATAGATTCATAAACGAAGTGATAAATAGAGTGATGGATAGAAAGGGATAGATACATATCATTTTTATCTATCACTCCTGAGTTACTCACCTTTAATTCAGATGACTAGAGATAGAGATACGGTATCGAATGTAAAGTATCGATACTATTATTACTATTGGTACAATAAACTTCCAAAGGACGCGGTTGAATTATCGTTGGTTAAATTTAAGAAATATGTTAAAACTAGACTTACATCAAAGGGCTTATCACCGTATCTCAGATTACATAAATGATAAAACCGATTGGAATTGAATTGCTTCTTTTGTGCTATATTGATTGTATCATGGCAAATATTGTTAAACTGCTAACTAAACATTGCTGCTATTTAGTAAGATTATGTGCAGTATGACGTTTCTCACCGGGCAAGCTTACTAGTTTTCTTTTCTTGTCTGGTTTCTTGAATATGCTCACTGAAAGGTCCTTGCTTACGGCGGCATCGTTGATCGGGTCGCCACCTTTCCTTATATATGGCGAGGGAGGCGATGGCTGATATATAGATCATACTCGTAAACGGGTGCTGTTTGTGGGGACCGGTCTGTTCAAGCGTCCAAAGAACTTTTATTAACGTACTGTGTCTTAAGTTTAACGTGAGAGACCTCATTCTGCTCTCTATATTATTCTATGAATTTGTGTGTTAGTGCATAGTACTGTTAAATAATAATACATACATACATACATAACTTCACGCCAAATCCCTTGCGGGGTAGGCAGAGAGAACAGAGCGCCATAAGGCACGATTCTTACACGCCTCACTCGCTTCGTTGACTTTCATAAATCTTTTCATGCACGCGCGTCGGTTTTTGAGGCTCCTAACATCACCTTCCTCTAGAACACGTTCTATTTGGTCATGGAATGTGTGTCTTGGCCATCCTCGACTCGTACATCCATCCGCTTTTGCATTGTATATCTGCTTAGTCAGTCTTGCATCAACCATTCTTTCAACATGTCCGAACCATCGGAGCATGCCCTTTCTTACCGACACTCTCTTTCAAACCAACTTCCTTCCTTACAACCTTATTTTCTACGCGGTCAGCGAGAGTCACTCCGCAGATTTTGCGCAGTGCCCTCATTTCTACCGCGTTTATTCTACTTTCATGCATACTCTGCCATGCCCAGCTCTCGCTTCCATAAGTTAGCGTTGGGATCAGGACTGCATTGTGGATTGCTAGCTGGGCTTTTCTGCTAATGTTTTTGCGCCTAGGAATCTGCCCAACGCTCCGTTTACGCTATTTCCTATCGCCACTCGTCTTTCTACATCCGCGGTGTACCTTCCATCCCTGCTAAAAGCGCATCCAAGATATACAATTTCATTCACCTGTTCCAGCACTACATCATCAACCGTTATCCTTGCATCCGTTCTGGAGTCCTCCCTTTCAAACACCATAACTTTCGTTTTCGTCGCATTCAACTGCAAGCCTTTAATCATGCAATAATCTTTCATAGTAGTGACTAGTGTTTGCAGGTCCGACGGCGATTCGGCTAGAAGCACGGCGTCATCTGCGTAGAGCAGGCAGCTCACAACTAGGTCATTCATTCGCATCCCTACATCCATCGATCTCACTCTCTGGAGACAACTGTCCAGGTACAGAATGAACAGTCGAGCGGTTTGATGACTGGCACGGACGTCCGGGTCCACTCCGGATCATAGGGCTACCATGCCACCGGGGAGGTCCACGGTCTCACTCCCCTTCCGCTTTGTCTCCGTCAAACATAAGGCATCCAGGCATCTCTCATTTATTACATCCATCATCTCATTCATCTTTCTTGTCATACTACCTCTAACATTCCACGTGCCTATACGGCACTCTCCACTCGTCGTCCCGCCAGGATTGGCGCGGCGTGAAAGGCCCCCTTTGCCGCATGCGCATGCAGCTGCACCGACGGAGGCTAATCGGTGCCCGTCGCTTCGGGGCCTTAGCAGCCCGTCCGGCTGAGTTTGATTCGGTCAAGATTGCGTCCCACTGGGACAGCAGGGGTCGCGACGTGCACGCTCTTGACATGACTAATGGAATGGATGATGTGGATGACTAATGGTGACTAATAAAAAAAATAGTCCCCTGAGTTCCTTGCCATTTCTTCTCAGCGCGAGAGTAATCCAATTCAGTCACATTTATGTAGATTTAATATTAACTTATTTTTGTTCCGTTTCTGTCAATTATCTTTCATCTCCAATTTATTTCCCATAGCAAAATGAAATTGTAATTTTTAGTTCTTAAATAATATAACTTTACGCAAAGTCCCTTGCAGGGTAGGCAGAGAGAACAGAGTGCCACGAGATTCGATTCTTACACGCCTCACTCGCTTTTTTGACTTTCCTCTCTAGTTAAACACCCTTGTGCATTTTTAAATCTTCTGACGTTACCTTCCTCCAGGACTCGTTCTATTTGGTCAGGGAAAGTGTATCGTGGGCGTCCTCGACTCCTGCATCCATCCGCTTTGGCATTGCATATCTGCTTAGTCAATCTTGCATCATCCTACATGTCTAATTGTCTGAACCATCGGATATATAGAAATATTTTTTTGGTACATTTATACATAATTTTACCTACAATATAGATAAGACAATTAATGTTTGATACAATGACTTATAAGCTTTACACTGTTCAATATCGGCGGACCAAAAACAATTTTTTTTTCTATTAATTTTAAAATTACCCTAACTCGAGTTACGTGTATTTTAACTCGAGTCAACTCGAGTTAGGATTTATTTACCCGAGTTGGCCCATCACTAGATATATGGGTAGATCGCTTCACCCGATGCAGTCGCAAAGTAGGCGACTAGTTCAAGGGGACGACCTGTGCCCTTTTAAAATTCATTCGCCCGATTAGGACTAGATATGGGTGATAGATTAAAACTTTTAGGATTATATCGCGTTTATTTATTACTTATTTTATTTATTTCCCGATGTTTCGAACTCTTTACAGAGATCATTTTCACGAGTGATGAACAAAAAGATGGTACATACATACATACATAAGCTCACGCCTGTATCCCATGGGGGTAGGCAGAGACTTTGGCTTTCCACAAGCTACGATCCTGACACACATCTTTCGCCTCATCCACAGTCATACATCTCGTCATGCATTTACGTCGGTTTCGGGTGCTACGCATTTTGCCTTTTTTAAACAGACCACTTATTTGGTCGTGGTAGCTCCGTCTTGGTCTCCCGATCCCGACCCTGCCACTCACATTCGCTTCGTATACTCTTTTAGTCATTCGGCTTTCATCCATTCTTGCAATATGACCAAACCATCTTAACATACTTCTCTCCACTTTGGTCACCACATCATCCTTCAACTTGCATTTCTCCCTTATCACGCTATTTTTTATTCGATCCGCAATGGTGACTCCACACATACTTCTCAGAGAACGCATTTCCACTGCATTCACCTTACTTTCATGCTTCGTCTGCCACACCCAACACTCACTCCCGTACGTCAGAGTTGGTACCAACACACCATTGTGAATCGTCAAGCGTGCCTTTTCAGACACAGCCTGACTACGCATCAAGGCATGCAGTGCACCATTAACTCTGTTACCCGCAGTCACTCTCCTTTCAATATCTTCCTCACATTTTCCGTCTCTTGTAAACATACTTCCCAAATATACAAACTCATTCACTTGCTCCAATTTCTCGCCATCCAATATAATATCACACAGTGTGACCTCTTTCTCTCTCTCCACAACCATAGCTTTCGTCTTGCTTACATTTATTTTCATACCTCTTTCTCTAAACCCTTCATTCACCAAGATTAGCATGTCTTGTAACTCCGACGCCGACGAAGCAAGTAATACCTGGTCATCGGCGTACAGTAGGCACTTGACACGCACCTCTTCCATGCTTAAACCACATTCAGTCTCTTTCAGATTTGTCAGACAACTATCCATATAGAGATTGAAGAGCCACGGTGACGCAACACATCCCTGTCGAACACCTTTATAGATGTTAAACCAGTCTGAGTGCGCCCCATTCACCCTGATGCAGGCTCTAGAATTCTCATATAGAGAATTTAAAGCCCGCACCAGGCGCTCGTCAACCCCATATGTATTCGACAGCGTTGACCATAATTCATTCCTGGGTACACGATCATAGGCCTTCTCCAGATCTACAAAAGCACAAAATACTTTTTTGGACTTGGCTAAATGTTTTTCACAGATGGTCCGCAGAGAGAAGATCTGATCGATGCACCCCCTTCCTCTCCTAAATCCCGCTTGTACATCCCACAATTTCTCATCTGTTACATTCGTCACTCTTTCAATAAGAATCTTCGCATACAATTTACCTACAACACTGAGAAGACTAATGCCTCGGTAGTTTTTGCAGTCCTGCCGCGACCCCTTCCCCTTGTGCAAGGGCACAATGACTGCTTTGGTCCAGTCGTCCGGAACACAGCCATCACGCCAACACACATTGAAAAGTAGTCGCAGCAATCTTACAACAACCCCTTTGCCACTTTTCAGCATCTCGGTAGTTATCCTGTCATACCCTGCAGACTTACCCAATTTCGTACTTTTTATTGCATTCACTATTTCATCTTCCGTAATTTCTTGAACTGCATCGTTTTGTGAGTGAGTGGGAGTTGGAATGTTCACCGGCTCATTATTGTGAAGATGTCCCTCACTACACTCAAAGAGTTCTTCGAAGTAACTTTTCCAACGATGCAGAACATCCCTTTCAATACTCAACAATCGTCCATCTTTCGCTCTTATAACGTCCAACTCAGATGACCTTGAACCGCCGCGACTCAATCTAACCTGCTTCCAAAACAGTTTTAAATTGGCCCTGAAATTCTCAGACATCTTTCTGTCAAACTTCTCTTTCATACACTTCTTCTTTTCCTGTACCACAATTTTAGCTTTCTTCTTTGCTTCCACATACACACTTTTTGCATTTCTTACCTGGTATACGTTCTCTGTATGACTTTCATTACCTTTCGCTTTGATGGCTAGTCCATCCAACCACGCCTTTTTCTTACATTCCACTACTTTCTTAACCTCTGCATCCCACCAGCATTCATCCAAAGACCTTCCTTTCTTTCTTTTAGTCTCTCCACATACTTTGGCAGCTGCTCCAACCATACTACTTTTGACAACCTCCCATATATCATTCATTCCACCCGCATATGATACATCCCATACGTGCTTTGTCCTTTCTACCATTTCCCTCAAATATTCCGCTTGCACGTCTATGTCACTCAGTTTTTCAACTTTTATTCGACCAAGACTCGTTGTCGGCTTTTTGTTCCAGTGACGCCAGGCTTTAAACACATCCCTAATTCGACTTACCACCAAATAGTGATCTGTTCCCACACTGACGCCACGATAGCTCCTGGTATCTACGACTTTACTTTTGAGCCTATGGTCTACAATCACAAAATCGATCATACTCCTACTTTCATTCCTCTCCCATGTATACTTATGGATATCCTTGTGGTTGAACAGAGTATTCGTAACCACAAGGTCCTTTTCCACACACACTTGTAGCAAACTGGAGCCACTCTCGTTTATTCTTTCATCACCATACTTTCCTAAAACTCTTTCAAAACCCTCTCTTTCCACTCCAACCCAGCTATTACAATCTCCTATTACCATAATCCTCTCATTATTCTCGCATTTACTTAACAACAATCTCACACTATCCCAGAACTCCTCCTTCTCCGACACTGGGCGCCCGGTATCCGGTGCGTAAACAGCTACCAGAAATACACGAAGCAGACCCAGCTTTAGTCGGATCCACAAAAGTCTAGGACTAACACACTCAAAATCTTTCATACAATTCTTCAGACGCTCCGACAGGACAACCCCAACACCTTGGCACGCGCGTTCTCCTTCTGGAACTCCCGACCATAGCGCCGTTAGATCACCGTGTTGAGAAATGCCCATGCCTTTCCTTTTAGTCTCACTTACTACCATCAGATCTATACGTCTTTCTTTCACTACCTGACATAATTCATTCATCTTATCACTCATTCCTCCCTGCACATTCAGCGTAGCTATGCGGCACTCCGCGGCCCGCTTTTCGCCCCGTGGAATACCTTGGCGTGATATGTGGCGAGCATTATCGCCGCCTTCGGTATATTTTTCTTTAGCTGCCATTTAGTTCCCACGAGTAGCTAGGGAAATGAAGTGTCACCACAATGCAGAGCCCCGCATGCAACGGGAAGGTTAAATAGTATCTGGGGGCACCACTTCCAGATATCCGGCACGCTAGCATGCAGACTCGCCCCTGCACATGCATCCTTTGGCACGGCAGACCAATGGATTGGCGGAAAAGGAGAGGGAGAGGGTGAACATAAGGACTATTATAGATAAGTTAGGATATCAAGGTTGGGATACTGCTGTTACGGAAGGACTGGGATGTAGCAGCAGCAGCTCGAGGAGGTTGGGGTCGCACACCCAAATCTCACCAATAGACGTCGGACAGACTTCTACCAGCAAAGACCTCTGACCTAAACTGACAAAAAGATGGTAGTTGTTCAAAAGCCATTTTCATTGATAAAGAGAGCACCCACTTTTTGGAAATAAAAATCAATAAGTTGATGTTAAAAATATGATTTCTACTATTGGTAACCCACATCAGACCATGAAACAAAAAATTAAATATTTATTTATAAGATATATTTACTAAAGAGAAAATTTTTGTTTGTAAAGATCCTTTGTTGTATGATTTAATAGGTAACAGTTGTTATTTTTAATTATTAGATAATATCTTATTTTTCTAAGTCAGTTGAAATCAGAGTATAACTATTATTATATATTGATTAAATTTTAAATTTAAAGGTAGGTATTTGTTCAGAAATCTACCACTGGGTCACAAACGCGTCCAGTCCTGAGAAAGACCCAGCAAGAAAACTCAGCGGCTGTTCTCTAAACTGATTATTATTTCATTTTGGATGGGCTATTGATATTACTATTATTTGTGATATTTTGAGAAAAGGAAACTTGGTTTCCAGGTTAATAAAATTATTTTGATTGTATACTGTACTATTAAAAATTCTACATTATTTTGGTTTCTGATGTGGGTCTGACTTGCAAACTATCCTAATGGTATCCCGCTGTCTTGAGCCGTTTGATTGTGGGCTAGGCCTGATGGGACTTATGACTGGGTTCCAGCTAGGTGATAGTTTCCAGCCATCTTCTCTATTGAAATTTTTTGGATGTTTTTTGATTTCAATAGCCTCGCGTATCATCCTGGGACGATAATGTTGTTCTTTGGCGAGGATTTGTGGTTTGTCAAACCTGATGTAGTGTTTTGGGCCCTCCCTCCAGTGTTCACAAACAGCAGACTTATTATAGCGGTTGTGTTTCACATCAGCTATGTGTTCTTTGATCCTGGTTCACAAATGCTCACTATATATATGTTATATATATATACTGTGAAGGGTCGTCGCATTGGTGGTGCATACTACACCATCAACGACTTCATGACTGACAAATCGGAGTGGCACCATCAAATTGCTTGCTCAACGCGGATTTTGTAGTTTGTGTATTGGAATTTGTTCACTTTTTCGGAGTGGAGGCGTTCTGTAATAATTTCTGATAGCTTTTTAATTGTAAATTTGCCTTGATACTGTGTTCACATATATAATAGAAACTTAATTTTTTTTATTTTATTATTTGCCACATTTTTTGCACAACGTTACCACTCTAATTAAAAGATGTCGCGTCAGTTGTGCTCGACTACTGTGATCGCATAGAATTTCTTAGTTAACATGTAGGACGTTAATTTTAATTTGGTTGGATCTTAATTGTGATTGTCGAGTATTCTGTTTGCTACACCTTTTATTCACCAACCTACTGATTTGTTTTCAGTAGTGATAATAATATTGTTATTTATTTCAAATGGTTTGAAAAGAGTATTTGGTACATGAGTTTCTTGCCCGATTCTTCTCATGATAGCCCCTACACTCGGAATCGGGCCGCTTGTGGCGATTGCGTCCGTGTCTTTTTTTGTTCCACGGAGGCACTTTCCACAAGCGCTCGTGTTTGTTTTATTTAATTTTAAATCATATGTTATCTGTACTTGTTGACTATTTTTAAGTGTCTGTGAAGACCTATAAAAATAAAGTTATTTTGACTTTGACTTTATACTTAATGATCATCACTTTCGGCCCAATATGTCATGAGTTCCATGTTGTAATATTTGGCTGCGGTTTTGTGACCGGCCGCCGTTAGTGGGATAGGAAAGAAGTTGGAAATGAAATGAGGAGCGGAGAGAGGTAGGAGTTGGGCCTCCAGGCATACCCTCTTACCGAGCAAAACGCGACCGCATCTAACCGGTCGAGACGGCCCATTCATGCAGCGGACTGCGTGTCTCTTTCACTCATCTTATCTCATAATAATAATTACTTAAATTATGTTACATCGGGAATGTAGAAAGAAAATGTAGAAAGAGTAAAGTTACAAAACAGTGTAAATAGAGCGTTCGGCGGATACGTGGGCCCAAACAATCTGAGCAACAAAACCCAGCGCGCTATTCACAGTGTGGTATTGATCCCAACACTATTTATGAAAGCGAGAGTTGGGCATGGTGGAGGGTGCATGAAAATAATGATCAAGTAGTCGAAATGGGTCTTGCGAAATGGTAGGTTAAGGAAGAAATAAAATGTGTAAAATATGATAATCATTATTATTTTTATAATTTATATATATATTTATTAAATTCTGTTATAAAATTTGGCCGAAACCAAAACTTCCGAAACCTGATTTTTGGCTGAAACTCGGCCGAAACCGAAATCGAACTTTCGGTTGGACACTACATTTTTACGTAATGAAGATTAGATTGAAACAAATATATTGTGATTTTTATTTAGAGTTGAATTTCTAAATATTGAACTATAATTATAATATAATCGCAGTAGCATTTAATTCTACACATTGTCATAGTGGCCAATTGTTTTCTGTTTAGACAGTGTTGTTGTGGTGTGGAACCTGCCGTAGAAAAAAAGAGAAACATTTCTCAAGTTTTAGAACTCTTATAACGCAAACTTTACTATAGTTCTTTTTTGTTAAATATTTGTTTTTGTAATAATATAATTATTATGTATGAATATGAAAGTTTTAATGTAGTTATTTATATTATAAATACTATTTGACCCGGCGAACTTTATTTCGCCTCAGAAAAGAAATTAAAATGGTCTTTGTGGGTTATCCCTATGAGATAGACGTATTATTAAGCCATCGCGGATTTGAAGGTATATAATAATGTAGTTCCATTCTTTTGATATATCAATTAGGGTTCCAATTAAAGTACTAAATCTCGAATACTGACACTTTTTGTTTACTACATTAAACATGAGTTATACATACAATCTATATATATTAGGGTGCTTTTTTTTTGGAACTATTTTTTTTTTTTCGGCCCCATAGTGAAATTTTGTTGGAAGTACCATAAAAAAAATTCCCTGAAAGTTTGAGCCCTTAATATTAATATTAAGTACTAGACCAAGGCGTGTAAAGATTTCCCATATAAAATACACGTAAATCTTGATTTTTTTTCTTTTAAATTTTATAACTCAGAAGCATTTAATGGGATTATCTCGCCCATGAATAGGTCTTTCTCAGAATTGAACGCTCTACAAAAGTCTCCATTACAGTTAAGTCATAACTTTCACCTACGGGGTAGTACGGGCCCCTAAACCTAATTTTTCCATAAAATTTGCGTTTTTTTGGATTTATCTCGTATAAAACACTAGCTACAGAAAAAGTGTAAATGACAAACTTGTAGGAAATTTAATTTCCTACAAAAAAGTCTTTGGCACCAAATCGTGAATATTGATACTTTTTGAGATACAGACATTTTGAGTAGAAGTGGTATAAAATTCTCAAGTTACCACCACATACACATACGTACATACCACTTCTACTCAAAATGTCTGTATCTCAAAAAGTATCAATATTCACGATTTGGTGCCAAAGACTTTTTTGTAGGAAATTAAATTTCCTACAAGTTTGTCATTTACACTTTTTCTGTAGCTAGTGTTTTATACGAGATAAATCCACAAAAACGCAAATTTTATGGAAAAATTAGGTTTAGGGGCCCGTACTACCCCGTAGGTGAAAGTTATGACTTAACTGTAATGGAGACTTTTGTAGAGCGTTCAATTCTGAGAAAGACCTATTCATGGGCGAGATAATCCCATTAAATGCCTCTGAGTTATAAAATTTAAAAGAAAAAAAATCAAGATTTACGTGTATTTTATATGGGAAATCTTTACACGCCTTGGTCTAGTACTTAATATTAATATTAAGGGCTCAAACTTTCAGGGAATTTTTTTTATGGTACTTCCAACAAAATTTCACTATGGGGCCGAAAAAAAAAAATAGTTCCAAAAAAAAAAGCACCCTAATATATATATATATAACTATATATATACTATCAATTAAAAAAACGGCATCTAAATAAATCCGTTGAGTAGTTTCAAAGTTAGGGACATAAAATGTAACATGTAACGGTATTTATTGTTTCCGCTTTCAGGTACGTTATAGATGACCTCAGTTACTTGCAGTCAAAAGAGTTTGAGAAGTCTACGTTCAAATTGACATGAGATACATATTAATGTTTTGCACAGAAGTTAATTTATTTTAATAGGTATTTAAATAAATTTAAATAAATTATTTCAAAGTTGTTTTATTTATAAAAAAATATATTATCCCTTCTCACGGAATTCAAATGCTACAAAGAAAAATGCAGAGAGAAAAATGTTATTTTCGTGTTTAAATCCTATAAGTATATGCATGTGGTAAAAAGCGGTTATATCAATATTTCCAATAGACAGTCTAATTTTATTAATAAATTTCGATTCTCACATTAAAAAAAAATCCACACTTAAAAAAAGAATAACGTACACGAACAGAATTGAATTGAATATAAAAAAACATCTAACAAAGCATTTTCCAATCTTCTTCTCTTTTGCAATGGACTGGTGGCCTGCAAGCTATGTTAATCTCTTTGTCAATGTCAATCAAATTTTATTAAGAATCTATAAATACAAACATAGTTTTGGGACTAAGTGCTGTTGTGCCTTCATAGGCTTCAACTATGAAGAAATGGAGGCTTTGAACTTGTTTCCATTGAATTAATAGCTTTATGATATGCTTACTGGTTAATATAAAGTTTTGAAGGTGATCGGCATTTAGAGTGGTTAGGTCTTTCAATTGGTCTACCTGATTTCGAACTATATGCACTTGGATGTATACAATTGTCAAAATCACTCGATAGCTTCTCATCAATTGTCTGCTGCACTATACCTATAATTTTTTTTATTCTTGTCTCCCATTTTTCTCTTTGAGTAAATGTTTTAAAACATTTAATTACCTTGCTAAAAAAAACATGTTTCTTGTTGTCATTTTGTGACTTCTGAAAATGAGAGCATGACATAAATGAGAGAAAACAGGGCGAGATTTTTCAAATTAATTGTTAAAATGTATTTTTTTTACTAATACTCTCTTCATACCAATAGAGATATTACCTATAGCTAGATGTTTTACCTGAATATGTTTAGGTGTGTCAGCTTCAGATGTTTTTGGGTGTGTTTCAATATGAGGGATGCCAGTTAATGTGGTGTCCTGAGGCGTATTGATTTTGTTTTTCAGTATCTTTTTCTCCTGTTTATTTTTAATAGTAGGATCACCTACTTCACTAGAACGAACGCTTATTTTCATAGATTCCTGTATACTGTCTATATTTATGTTACTGGACTCTGAAGAAACTTGTATATACTTTTTACTAAAATATTCCGATATAATTTGCACATTATTTGCATTTTTGTTAATTTCTTTCAAAGACGGAGTATCAAGTAGTTCTTTCTTGTTATCTTTTAAGGATTCAGTTATTTCTCCTGCTTCGATTAATCCACCCGTTTGTAAGATATCAGTATTCTCTTGTGTATTGTCCTGTTTGTTATCTGGATTATCTTTAATATCTATCTCAATTTTCGGTGGTGTGGAGGGATATATATTTTTTATGTATTTATAACTCTCTTTTGTAGGCTCATCACTTTCCGGTTCAAATTGTTCAGTATTAGTAGCAATTGTGGTCGTTTGTTTATTGCAATGTGATTTTAAATTTGGATTTTGTCGATAACACAATGCGCATTTGCAGCCATAAGAACTATGAATGAAAACTGGATAGTTCTGTACATACGTAAGAGGAGGTAGTGAATAACAGTAAGAATTTAATTGATTAACGTTATAAGGGCTGTATGTAAAACTGTTTAGAAGGGTAGATCCTTGCATACAAGGCGGTATTTTCTTTGACATGCCATCTGAGAAACTACTCGTTGTGCAGCTTTTCTGATTTCCTATTGTTTGTCCAAACAAATTATTCCGCGTATTACCTTGATTGCTAGCCACGTGACCTTGCTCCTTTTGGATGTTAGTGACATGACATATGCTGCCTTTTGATATAGTGGTATCTCTAATTTCTTGTAGCAAAGATTGTAATATATTTTGTATCTGATCCATTACGTTTTCTTTTTTAGCAGTTTTGTTTATATTTTTGAAGTTCATTTCAGTATCACACGCCGTGCTGTTCACAGCAGTTCTTAAATCCTTATTGATACTTCTATGCGGCAGTTGGATGTATTCTAAATTGTTATCAGTTATCGAGGTTTTTTGGCCGTGTTCAATATTGACATAAGTTTTTGGCTCTTGTAAATTTATTGCGCTATGAACACCAGGTAATATAGTCGAATTCGTCCTAATGTTCTTTGTCTGATGGACAGGTCTTCTCCTTTTCTTTTTAATTATAGCTGCCTCTGTTCGATGCGGATGTGTTTTGTATGAATGTTTAAGTGTATACTCGCGGACATTTCCGAAAGTATTGATACCTTGTAAATCTTTCTTTTTGGAAATGCTTAGAGATTTTTTAGTCTTGACCGGTTTTTCATTAGTAGGAAGTCCGCCATGAAACGTGGAATCGTAATATAGTTTATTAGATTTTAAAAAAATCGTTCTGTTTGGATCTTTATTTATATATTGGTCTATATCATGAAATTCGTAATGATAACTTGAACAGAGGTCGGATTCGATAATATTTGATCTGTTGTTATCAGACGTATCTCTGCATATTGGAGATGAAAAATTACTAATTACAGATGAATTATCGAGTAGTTTAACTGCATACTGGTCAAAACCTTCAATGATATCCTTTAAATAAGAATTTGTCACATTCTTAATTATTTTCGGAACTTCATCAATCTGTTTAAGAGTAGTGTTGAATGGGCTATTATTGACTTCAGCGTAATAAACGCAATGAGATCTCTGTTTTTTGTTTTTACATTTAAACTTTTTGAGAAATCTCTTTCGTGGTTTGTAACCACACAAACTATGAATACTGTCTGTAGAATTGTATGAATGGAAACAATTGTCACAGCTAGTTATACTTCCCGATAGACACGTGCCTACATTATGGCATATAAATCTGCTGTTTGAAGGGCACCGAGAACGACGATGGCTCAGTGAGGCAATTGATTTGGCGTTGGAACATCTGTGGGAATGTGGTATGTCACAAGCAGTCTTGGACCTACAAGCTCCTAGTGCGTTGCAATACAAGCTGGAGCTGTGGTTGGAGCATTGGGCTACTGCTGTATTAACCGTTTTATTAATGGCTCTAGTATTACCCATTGTCTCTGCAATTTGCTTTTCTAGTCGTGCAATCTTTTGTTGCAAATCTGTCACGTCTATAGGTATACAGGATATGATTTTTACATCAGTCTGCGACGGAGAGTTGCCTGAAAATAAGATTTTTGGAAATGGGCACGCGAGTTACCTGATGGTAAGTAACTAACGTCACCCTTTATGGTGTCTCGTGGATTCACTCACCAATAAGGTGAGTGAATCCACGAGACGCTAGCTTCCAACAATATTCCACGTAAGGTGGTACCTGATCTTTATAAAGTTGCAGATGACCCGACGTGAAATACCGTAGTAGATAATATTGAGCACACCGAGCTCGATCGCGAAACTGCATTTCACCCGATAAGTCGACACCAAGAATTCCGATATTGTCTCAGGTGGTCAGGGAGTCTTAAAACAGAAAAGTCAGATAACCGCCTTCAAACTTGACAAAATATAAATTAGATCAATTGGGTAACCTGTTTCGCAACGAATAAACATTATTCTGCAAATCCAGGTAACCCAAACCCACGGAACTTAATTAAATTTATGTTGTAGTTTTAGGGTCAAGTTCACGAACTATGACATAGCGATGTGTTAGCTAAATAGAGCTCTAAATATAATCGGACCTATAAAGTTAACGCTGTTCACCAAAAATAAAATGGGGACTGCTACGTAATCGTTTGTAATTAGAACGAATGAATAGTAAAAGAACGAGTAGTATAATGGCTACTTATTAAAGTAACGTAAAATGTGTGCAATTTGTATACATTTGCTTACATCCGAGCGACATCCAAAAATATTAGGATAATAAGATTATACTACAAAATGTGCTCCGTGTTATGGCAATGCGATTTGGTTACCATAAACACCTTCGTTATTTATTAGCATTATGTTTTATTCTGTTGATTTCTGTTGTCATGGCAACGTCTGAAATGCGTTTTATTAATTTGCTTTCTCGTCATATTTTAGAAATAATTTCGACGTATTTGGCATAAACAGGGTGCCCGTATAATTCGCTTACGAGTATTTAAAATCGTCTAAAACATTATTTTCATCTAAAATGTAATTTATAGCAACTTCCATTATATTTTATTTAGAGTAGGTTCCAATAATGGACTATAAACCAGCGATGGATATTTTTTTATTTATTCAAAGAAAACATAGTTTTTCGATGGCTTTAAAGTTATAAACTGAATAAAGAATGGCTATATTGTTCAAATAGTTAAGTTTTAAACTGAATAAGGAATGGTTATTATATTGTTAAACTAGTTAAGTTTTAAATAAATTCAATTAAACGAGATTTCACTTATCCGTCTAAATACTGTTTAAATTTGCCATAATTATGTATATGACACGAAAAAAAACAATGTCAACGACTGGATATCTAATGCTGGGTAGTGTCTGTGTCATCACTGGGAATAGACAACTGGATCCTAATGTCTATCAACGGTGATTTTAGATTTTCCTATACCTTCTCAAATTTCTAAGAATTTAGTACAGATACTTCTACTACGCATTCTTGAGAATATTGATATGATATTTTACTAATGACTCTTGGTCTGTGTTTTGTACTAATTGCTTGTATTACTTTTATGATGAACACTGTAGTACAAGTGTCCATTATTAGATCCTTTACCTTACTTTATTTATGAAATGTCACATTTGTTTACATTAATCGCCGGTTAAACGAGGTCTTTGAGGTACATTAAGATAATTGGACGATTACAGCACTTAGGTTGGAGTTCATGAACTATGACATAACGAAGTGTTAGCTAAATAGAGCTCTAAATATAATCGGACCTATAAAGTTAACGCTGTTCACCAAAAATAAAATGGGGACTGCTACGTAATCAGTTGTAATTAGAACGAATGAATAGTAAAAGAATGAGTAGTATAATGCTACTTATTAAAATAAAGTAAAATGTGTGCAAACTGTATACATTTACTTACATCCGAGCGACATCCAAAAATGTTAGGATAATAATATATACTGCAAAATGTGAACCGTGTTATGGCAATGCGATCAGTTACCATAAAGCCTTTGTTATTTATTAGCATTATGTTTTATTCTGTTGATCTCTGTTGTCATGGCAACTCAGACGTTGCTATGACAACATGTTGAATACGCTTTATTATTTTACTTTCTCGTCATATTTTCAAAATAATTTCGTCATATTTGGAATAAATGGGGTGCCCGTATAATTCGCTTACGAGTATTTAAAAAAGTCTAAAACATTATTTTCATCTAAAATGTAATTTATAGCGACTTCCATTATATTTTGTTTAGGGTAGAGGTTCCAATAATGGACTATAAACCAGCGATGGATATTTTTTTATTTATTTAAAGAAAACATAGTTTTTCGATAGTTTTAAAGTTATAAACTGAATAAAGAATGGCTATATTGTTCAAATAGTTAAGTTTTAAATAAATTTAATTAAACGGGATTTCATTTATTCGTCTCCTAAATACTGTTTAACTTTGCCATAATTATGTATATGACACGATAAAAAGCAATGTCAATGACTGAATATCTAATGCTGGGTAGTGTCTGTGTCACAACTGGGAATAGACAACTTGATCCTAAATGTCTATCAATGGTGATTTTAGATTTTCCTATACCTTCTCAAATTTCTAAGAATTTATTACAGCTACTTCTACTACGCATTCTCGAAATACCACGGCTTCTCAGAATATCGAAGTAATGTGACTCATGCCGCATTTCGTTTGGTAAGAGAGGTATACCCACACCCTTTCCCTCTCCCATACCATTCCACTCCACTCATTCTCTTAACTGAAAGCCTTGTAACACGACTAGAATACTATTATATATTCTTGAGAATATTGATATGATATTTTACTAATGACGCTTGGTCTGTGTTCTGTACTAATTGCTTGTATTGCTTTTACATTTGATGAACACTGTAGTACAAGTGTCCATTATTAGATCCTTCACCTTACTTTATTTATGAAATGTCACATTTGTTTACAATAACCGCCGGTTAAACGAGGTCTTTGTGCTATATTAAGATAATCGGTCGATTACAGCACTTCAATCAATGTTGTTCAATCAAAATTGTTCACTTGCAATCAATGTTAAGTGCTTGGTGAACAGCAAAATATTGTTAAAGACCCGTTTACGGCGTAATCGCCTGAATAAGATTTAATCATATCTTCGTGAACACGGGGGGGGGCTTAATCAATGTTAAGTGCTTGGTGAACAGCAAAATATTGTTAAAGACCCGTTTACGCCATAATCGGCTGAATAAAATCTAATTATCTCTTCGTGAACACGGGTTTTAGTGTTGTGCTAGCCTGCATACACCATATAATTCTGAGTGATATTCTAACAGAGAATTATAACATTTATTTTACCCAGATTAAAAGCGATCCTCTTCAAGAAGTTTTCTATTGCTTTAAAATTACACCTAGATTCTGGGCACTTTGGCTGGTCACATTTGCCCTCCCTGCTCATTTTCATCCGTCTCGAGAAAAGAATTGCTTTGTTCGATAAAAAAGTATTTATACCTAAAACATGAGGGTAATAAATGGTCATACTAAATTTTCTTAAAATAAATAAGTTGGGTAAGGCAGAGTGTGCATGAATTCCTCCTCAGCGTAAATACTGTTAAAATGAGGTCGCTGCGCTCCGAAAACAAAAATGTAGGGAAAGTCGGTGTAAAAGTAAGAATGGGCTCCCATGGTTTGGACATGTAGAAAGAATGGATGTTGCAAGATTGACTAAGTAAATATACAATGCAAGAGCGGATGGATGTGGAAGTCGAAGACGGCCACGACTCTCCTTCCATGACTCAATAGAACGAGTTCTGGAGGAAGGTGATGCTAGGAGCCTTAAAAATCAACGCATGTGTATCAAAAGATTTATGTAAGCCAACGAAGTGAGTGAAATGTGTAAGAATCGTGCCTTATGGCGATCTGTTCCCTCTGCCTACCCCGCAAGGGACTTAGCATGAAGTTATATTTGTATGTTTAAGTAAGTAGTATCAATATATAGCCGAATCACCGTCTAACCTGCGTGTGGTGATTACCTGTAAGTGATTTCTACATTTATAATTATATTTTATAATTATATGTGTTTTGTAAAGAGCTTTACCAACCTTTAGGTGTACCAACAATTTCTTACATTAAGAAATTGTTGGTACACCTAATAATAAATAAATAAATAACCTGCAAACACAAGTCACTATTATGAAAGATGACTGTTAGATAAAAGGCTTACAATTGAATGTGATGTAAATGAAAGTTATGGTGTTTGAAAGGGAGGAATCCAGAACGGATGCAAGGATAATGGTTGACGATATAGTGCTGGTGAATGAAATTGTACATCTTGGATGCGCTTTTAGCAGGGATGGAAGGTACACCGCACATGTAGAAAGATGAGTGGCGTTAGGAAATAGCGTAACTCCGTTAGGCAGATTCCTGGGCGCAAAAAATATTAGCAGAAAAGCCCAGCTAGCAATCCACAATGCAATACAGATCCTAACGCTAAATTATGGAAGCGAGAGCTGGGTATGGCAGAGTGTGTAAATAAGATAAACGCGGCCGAAATGAGGGCACTGTGCAAAATCTGCGGAGTGACCCTCGCTGACCGCGTCGAGAACAAGGTTAATGTAAGGAAGGAAGTAGGATTGAAAGAGAGTGTCGGTGTAAAAATAAGAAAGGGCATGCTCCGATGGGTCGGACATGTAGAAAAAATGGATGATGCAAGATTGACTAAGCACATATACAATGCAAAAGCGGACGGATGTAGGAGTCGAGGACGGCTGAGGCACACACTCTATGACCAAATAGTACGTGTTCTGGAGGAAGGTGATGTAAGGAGCCTCAATAATCGACGCGCGTGCATGAAAAGAGTTATGAAAGTCAACGAAGCGAGTGAGGTAAGAATCGTGCCTTATGGCGCTCCGTTCTCTCTGCCTATCGCAATGGATTTGGCGCAAAGCTATGTATGTATGTAAGTAGTAACAATTTTTTGTTTATACTACAACTGATGAGAAAACATAAGATACTTACCTACTGTTGCGAGAGGTACTACTAAAATTCAGTAATCCAATGTTGTTTCTAGATTATATAACTGCTCCTGTTTATTTATATTTTTGCGGATTTCACGAGAAAGAAATCTGGAATTACAGCAAAACTATACCACTATACCAATTTTTATTTGAATTGTTACAGCTCGAGCGTTATATGTATTTAGTTATATAGTCAAAATTCATCAGAATACATACAAAATATTATTTCTATTTAATTGTTAATGATGCCTTTTGAGATTTCAATCTTGACTACTTGATATGTAATTTGTATAAGATTTTCTATCTTTTAACGAATAATTTTCATTTTCTTCCAAAAATGCTCACAATAAATACACCGGAATAAAAGCTCTGAAATATATTCTTGTTTTATTGCGAAATAAAAACTTATAATATGAATACCGACATATTTCTTTCCCCCCTGACACCCAATTGACACTATCTATACTGCAGTGGTTCCCAAACTTATTTCGTATACAGCCTCACTCTGAGAATAAATTATTTTTTAGCGCTCCCATTTTGTCCATCTACATAAAAGCCACTATAACATCATCTACTTGCCCTGTTATCATGACTTGGAGTCGGCACAACAGATTTTGCTTTTCCACTCATAGGGAAGAGTGGAAAATATTTTTTTTTCGCATTCGTATCATCCACACTAATATCCTTCTTAATCGTTTTTCACACAATCATCCATATCCACAGCCACATTCATATTTTCTTAAAGTGGTATTAGAAACCACTTTAACATCAACAACATTCTATAATTGATTATTGTGAGCTACATTAGCCGAGTTTAGATATAATTTTAATCAAACTATTCAAAACCTTTGTTGTTAAGTAAATGCGAGAATAATGAGAGAGATTATTGTAATAGGAGATTGTAACAGCTGTGTTGGAGTGGAAAGAGAGGGTTTTGAAAGAGTTTTAGGAAAGTATGGTGATGAAAGAGTAAACGAGAGTGGCTCCAGTTTGTTACAAGGGTGTGTGGAAAAGAACCTTGTGGTTACGAACACTCTGTTCCACCACAAGAATATCCATAAGTATACATGGGAGAGGAATGAAAGTAGGAGTATGATCGATTTTGTTATTGTTAACCATAGGCTCAAAAGTAAAGTCGATACCAGGAGCTATCGTGGCGTCAGTGTGGGAACAGATCACTATTTGGTAAGTCGAATCAGGGATGTGTTTACAGCCAGGCGTCACTGGAACAAAAAGCCTTGGCCGAATAAAAGTTGAAAGACTGAGTGACATAGACGTGCAAGTGGAATATTTGAGGGAATTGGTAGAAAGGACAAATCACGTATGGGATGTTTAATATGCGGGAGGAATGAATGATATCTGGGAGGTTGTGAAAAGCAGTATGGTTGGAGCAGCTGCCAAAATATGTGCAGAAGTGAATAGAAAGAAAGGAAGGTCGTTGGATGAATGTTGGTGGGATGCAGAAATTAAGAAAGTAGTGGAATGTAAGAAAAAGGCGTGGTTGGATGGACTAGCCATCAAAGCGAAAGGTAATGAAAGTCAAACAGAAAACGTATTCCAGGTACAAAATGCAAAAAGTGTTTATGTGGAAGCGAAGAAGAGAGCTAAAATTGTGGTACAGGAAAAGAAGAAGTGCATGAAAGAGAAGTTTGACAGAAAGATATCTGAGAACTTCAGGGCCAATTTAAAATTGTTCTGGAAGCAGGTTAAATTGGTTCGCGTCGGTTCAAGGTTATCTGAGTTGGACGTTATAAGAGCTAAAGATGGACGATTGTTGAGTATTGAAAGGGATGTTCTGCATCGTTGGAAAAGTTACTTCGAAGAACTTTTTGAGTCTAGTGAGGGACATCTTCACAATAATAAGCCGGTGAACATTCCAACTCCCACTCACACACAAAACGATGCAGTTCAGGAAATTACGGAAGATGAAATAGTGAAGGCAATTAAATGTATGAAATTGGGTAAGTATGCAGGGTATGACAGTGTAACTACCGAGATGCTGAAAAGCGGCAAGGGGGTTGTTGTAAGACTGCTGCGACTACTTTTCAATGTGTGTTGGCGTGATGGCTCTGTTCCGGACGACTGGACCAAAACTACCGAGGCATAAGTCTTCTCGGTGATGTAGGTAAATTGTATGTGAAGATCCTTATTGCAAGAGTGACGAATGTAACTGATGAGAAATTGTGGGATGTACGTTTTGGATTTAGGTAGGAAGGGGGTGCATCGATCAGATCTTCTCTTTGCGGACCATATACCACATTTAGCTAAGTCCAAAAAAGTATATTGTGCATTTGTAGATCTGGAGAAGGCTTACGATCGTGTACCCAGGAATGAGTTATGGTCAACGCTGTCGAATACATATGGGGTTGACGAGCGCCTAGTGCGGGCTTTAAATTCTCTATATGAGAATTCTAGAGCCTGTATTAGGGTGAATGGGGCGCACTCAGACTGGTTTAACATCTATAAAGGTGTTCGACAGGGATGTGTTGCGTCACCATGGCTCTTATAGTTGCCTGTCAAATCTGAAAGAGACTGAATATGGTTTAAGCATGGAAGAGATGCATGTCAAGTGCCTACTGTACGCCGATGACCAGGTATTATTTGTTCCGTCGGCGTCGGAATTACAAAACATGCTAATCTTGGTGAATGCAAGGTTTAGAGAAAGAGGTATGAAAATAAATGTAAGCAAGACGAAAGTTATGGTTGCGGAGAGAGAGAATGAGGTCACAGTGCGTGATATGATATTAGATGGCGAGAAATTGGAGCAAGTGAATGAATTTGTATATTTGGGAAGTATGTTTACAAGAGACAGAAAATGTGAGGAAGATATTGAAAGGAGAGTGACTGCGGGTAATAGAGTTAATGGTGCATTGCATGCCTTGTTGCGTAGTCAGGCTGTGTCTGAAAAGGCACGCTTGACAATTCACAATGGTGTGTTAGTACCAACTCTCACATACGGGAGTGAGTGTTGGGTGTGGCAGGCGAAGCATGAAAGTAAGGTGAATGCAGTGGTAATGCGTTCTCTGAGTCACCATTGCGGATCGAATGAAAAATAGCGTGATAAGGGAGAAATGCAAGTTGAAGGATGATGTGGTGACCAAAGTGGAGAGAAGTATGTTAAGATGGTTTGGTCATGTTGCAAGAATGGATAAAAGCCGACTGACTAAAAGAGTATACGAAGCGAATGTGAGTGGCAGGGTCGGGATAGGGAGACCAAGACGGAGCTACCACGACCAAATAAATAGTCTGTTTAAAAAAGGCAAAATGCGTAGCACCCGAAACCGACGCGAATGCATGACGAGATTTATGACTGTGGATGAGGCGAAAGATGTATGTCAGGATCGTAGCTTGTGGAAAGCCAAAGTCTCTGCCTACCCCCATGGGATACAGGCGTGAGCTTATGTATGTATGTATAAAACCTCATGATAAATCAGTCTCGGTGGTCCAGTGTACGAGCATCCCGCTTCTGAATCAAGAAGTCGCGGGTTCGAATCCTGGCTCACACCAATGACTTTTCAAAATTCATTTCAGAAAGTATGTGTGATGAATATCGATGACCGATAACTTTGTGCCCGGTATGACAATAGGTTTGCCGCCTATTCCATTTGAGACGTAAACATAACGGCCAGACGAGGCTTATCAGCCGCTGCCGCGCGAAGTTATGTTCTGATGTCGTTTTGCCGCAACGTCACATGCCTGTTTTTTAAGATATTATTTCCTAAAATTATTGATAATTCTTACTTATATTGAAAATTAAGGTTATTTTTGATGTTAGGAGCCTCAAAAATCGACGCGCATGCATGAAAAGAGTTATGAAAGTCGACGAAGCTAGTGAGGTGTAAGAATCGTGCCTTATGGCGCTCCGTTCTCTCTGCCTACCCCGCAAGGGATTTGGCGTGAAGTTATGTATGTATGTATGGATAATAAAGGGCACAATAATAATAAATTAAATTTAATAAGACATGTTAGTTCAAATTCTCACATAACGCACAAAAATTCGGAAGCTTAGTAAATATCACTTAGTGCTTATTGAATACCACTGATTTCGCGTTCTACGCCAAAACAAAGTAAGGAAAAATCAAATTTAGTTCAAGTAATATAAATCTATACAAAACTTTATAAATACATCCTCAAAACTCACAATAATTACAACACACATTTAAACACGCATTCGGGGACGGAAAGCGTTCGGCGCCGGTGCATAACGGTTATCGTTCCTCAATAAAGCCTTCAATAATTTCCGAGTTGTAAAAGGTTTTTTTTTGTTGAAAAGTTTGTCAATCACAACTTTTTTCAAATTCACCTCGCCTTCAGCTAATCCTTTTTGGGTGGAATATCCTAATAAGTCACCTTTTGTAAGTCCTTGCACCTCTTTTGAAGGTAATCTCATCCAATTAAAGAGTGGTTTCGTATTTGATGCTGGTTTATTAATGGCTTGTGGTGTATGAGTGAAGAAGTTATGCTCATTTCTGTCCGCTGTGGTACCGCCAGTAACAGGTTTCTGATATTTATTCCTAAATTTTTGAAACATAGACACTTTCCTTTCGCTCTGTGTTGCTGTACTCTTTACTTCTATTTCCTTTAAGCAAAGAGGTGGCTGCATATCGCCATACTTACCTTCATAAGAATATTGAGAGATTGGGCCATTTCCGTGCATCCATATAAGAGATTTTTTTGACTGTACTGAATAATGCCCTGCGGTATTTGTATTATAAGGCGGCTCATAGTTATATTGATGTTTATACGGGTGCTTTTGATACTCCTGTGGATTTGATTGATAGTGATATAATTTTGAAAGATGGTTATGTGTATCTGGTTGATATTCAAATGATTTTGGAGATAAAGAGTCAACTGGTGAAGATTGGTAATGCTCCTGTCCATGCATCTGGTAGTTCGTGATATCTTGTTCAAATATTGGGGAATCCCCTTTTCTCAAATGAGTATGTACATTAACCTCATTTTCGCTTTCGCTACACACCTCTACGATATCATTTTTCTTTTTTTTGAATAGTCTAAATGACCGAAGTGCTCTTGAGAATTTATTCCCTTTAGCCTGAAAGGTCAAAATAAAAAGCAATCAATTATTTTGTAGAAATTTTTCATGAGCAATAAAAATAACATAACGGATTAAAATTATACAAATAGTGCTGAGGACGAAAGGCTGGCTACTATCCGAGGTTGGCATAAAGGAAATTAATAATAATAGCCCTTTAACGAACGCAAAATGCCTTAAGAAAATATTCTATTTTTTATTGTTTCGATGACCGCCAGGTTTTTGTCCGATTAAGAAAGAGGTTTTAAATATAAATATACATACGAATAATGATAATTTATTTAATAATATACCTTCAATATATAATAATAATATATACATATGTATCCGAAAAGAAATCGCAATGGTATATACCATTGCGATTTCTTTTCGGAAGTTTTGTGTATAAAAATAATTAAAATTGCATTAGTAAATGACAAAACTGTGCTCGATATATTGTAAGTCTGACTCAGATGATTTAATTAGCGTGTGGAGGCTTATGTCGCTGCATACACCTTCGGCTAACGAGAGCGTGGAGAGAATGAATATTACTAAATTAAAAGGTAATACCTTATCTGGGTTAATAGGATTCATCTCATAGTCAGACCAAGAGTGTGTTACTTCTAAGCTGAGTTTTTCTAATAATGTGTCTGAATAACTTGGATTAGCATCGCTGTAATAGAGATTAGGTCTGGATCGGGATCCTATTGCTTCACAACTTTTTGAATAACACTTCAGTAATCTAGGCCGGAATTCGTCGTCCTTATAATTCATAGCGATACTTTCAGATGTTATCTTAGCGTCATCACTAGTAGCATTTCGTTTTTCTTCGATTTTATCGCTGTCTTGTTTTTTCACTGTATCATTGCTGGCTACAATGTTATAAATTTCCCTAATCAGTTTTTGAGTTTCTGTTTGACACATGGGATTATTATCACAGTCATTATTCTTAGATTCCTTTGACAGGTTACCACAGTTTGTGCGTGAAAAGCTTTGATTGGGAATGGAGTATCCTCCTGACATTGTGATTGGACAACTTACAGGATACAATGGTACTATGGGATAACAACAATGATTGCTGAAAGGAGTTGCGTAGGGTCCCATACCGCACTGATCTACATTGTAATTATTAAAACTCTCACTATTAGGTATCACATTACTGTTCAAATTGATTGTATTTTGGGCCGGATCATTAGCGGCATTTTGACTAGTACAATATGTATTTGGCTTCTCAAATTGTGACTTCACGGTTTCTTTTTTTATTTCATACAAAAAATTCTGCAGAACGTCTTTTATTTTATGAAGTGCTTTGTCTGTTTTTTCAATATTATTTACGCCTTCCTGTATTTTGCTCATTGGTTTATCAATATTTATACTCGTTTGCTCATGTATATGTTGCGGTGTCTGTATGTTCTTTATTTCGTCAATGTTTTGGGTTTGTATATTTTCTATTACGAATTCGTTATTTTTTCTTTGCTTACATATTTCTGTTACTTTATTAGCTGGCGTAACATCAGAATTGATATCAGTTTCAAAATGTTCCATGTATTCCTGAAAGCAACCCTGTGTAGCTGGTGAAAATCGTCTTGAAATTTTGTCAGAAGAGCCACAATCTTCATGAAACTCATACTGGGCCTCGAGGTTCAGTTGAGGTCGGAGAGATCCTGGTGACGGTGGCAATTCTCTATAAAGGTAATTGGAATTTTCAGTAATCTTTCGTCTTGTTTTAGGACTCCAATTTTCTTTAATTTCGTTGTAATGATTATAAGCATTTTGAGAGTTTTTGATCATTTTTCTTCGGGTTTTTGGACTCGACTTTTCTTTAACTGGTATAAGATCGTACATATCAGAGTTACCATAAGCGTTGACACGCTTTCTTATATTTTGCAATTGTTCATGTACTTTGGAGTTATAGTGGTTCATATCGCAAACGCTTTGTATTCTGTTGGGATCTTCGCGATGGCGTTTTGACCGCTTGCGTGGAACATCATCAAACATACAAGAATAAAGTTCAGAATCATTTAGTACCGTCTCATTGGCTGAAATTTGTCGATCTCGGCAAACGGGCACAGAACATTGGCTTAGCTCAGACTCTCTCGGGTCAAATATTTTTACTGGCTCATATTGTGTGTGAATAATATCCTCAATGAAATTTTGGTCCAGTTTTCCTGTCAGTAAATTCTTACTCTTACGAATTCTGACTGGTTTTATTTCACATGTCTCTTTAGAGTGATCTTGATTCTTAATATTCTGCTTTTTGTTACGCTGTGTTAATAGTTTCTTTGTTTGTATTCCATTATAAGAATTATTATTCAGAATAGATTGCATTCCTATATTCGTAAGAGAGCAGAAACCATTTGACGCTGTTTCACCATTATTGCACAATGATGGGGGATTATGGTTGTGTTTGTGGAGCCTTGACTTGGTAGTGTTGTGTACTTTATTTTTTTTGTTTCTCTCTTTAGTACCCAGCTTATAACATTCGTCTTTATTCTTATTAGATTTAAATGCATACTCACTATTTTCATATTTATTGTATTTACCATCAGATGTTTTATATAATAGTTTGGTTTCAGTACCTTTCAGTCTTTTTTGTGAAGTAATATTGGTTAACATATTGATACCACTTGTGTTTTTTAAATCTGTTAAACTCTTATATGATTTAAAATAATCTTCCAGGCTAACAATATCTTGACAATGTTTCGTTATTTCGTCTATCTGTTGCTCTAAACTATTAATCTTCTGTTTTAAACCCTTAATGCTGTGGTCATCACAGGAATTGTTACGGTGCGAGGAACTACCTGCAACGTTATTTAAAACTACTTACTAATTAGTTCTAATTACACGATTACATATTTTTTATATTTCTTTTGAAGTGCCCATACATATTCCCATCATGGTAACTTGGGCTAGCCCTTCGATTTATTCGATTTGGTTCTAAACACTTTGCAGCCGGTTCTAATTGCATTGGCGATTGGTAGTATCGCCGAGGCAATTAAGATCGGCTTCAATAGCAGATAAATAAGTATAGGGGATGCTATACCGACATTAACATAACACACATAACATAACTTCACGCCTTTTATTACCCGAAGGTGTAGGCAGCGGCTGTTAAGCCTCGTCTCGCCGTTATGTTTACGTCCCAAATGGAATAGGTGGCGAACCTATTGTCATACCGGGCACAAAGTTATCAGTCATCGATATTTATCACACATAACTTCCGAAAACAATTTCGAAAAGTCATTGGTGTGAGCCAGTGTCAGGAATCGAACCCGGACCTCTGGATCAGAAGCCGTGTGCTCGACTACTGGGCCACCGAGACTATTACCGAGACATTAAATTTATCAATATTCCAGACACAGAAATAGATCAAGATAGAACGGCGAATAGGCGTGGCAAGCGTGCCAAAACCATGTACTATATTGCATGCTTTTCGAAACTCGCTCTCATTACGCAACGAGCGTTCCTGCCATGCGTTCAGGACGTAAAAAAATAGATAAAACGTCACATATATGCCTTATTATGCTGTGGCAAATTGTAAAAACAAAAGTAGTGAATCAACTATGAAAAAAGGAAATATTTCGTATGATCAGTAAGTACAGAAAATCAGTAGAAAGTATTTTTTTGAGATTATAAATTATTGTTTTACTTTTACTATGTTCAATAATTACGATCACAAGTTGTATATTTTTTCGTAATGATAAATATCCATTGCTGTCCGCATTCAACGATCGTATACAAAAACCATTGCGCGCATTAATTATACGCGTAATGTACGTCGAATCGAACGAAATACACAATCCACCTGCCAGTTGATCGCTGTGTCTGTTAATCGCTGTGATTGGTCTTCGAATGTTAGAGATGGGCACTCCATGTATCGTTGAGTCTTAGGACTTATCGATAAATTAATTCAATAATAATTTGAGTATCAGCAATGTCTTGCTTTGTCCCTACTTTATTCTAACACCACAAATTTCAACCAAAGTGTTTCGTAATTACATTGGCAGCAGTTTATTTGACAGTATAAGTTTTCACCAATTTGACCAATCGCAGATGGAAAATCATCTCGTTGTTCTCAAACTGGCAGTAACCGAGGTATATGTAGACGTTCGGCTTCGTTATTTAACCAGGACTGTGAGGCCAACCCTTACAAAAAGGCAAATATTTAATAAATATGTATAGTTTCAAGGACAGTAAAATATTTATAATTAAATTTTATATACTGTTGGAAAAATATGTTTTAGGTTTTAATATGTCGGATTAAAGTATTTAACATGTTTTACTTTCTATGATTATCGTTACACAAAATCAATAAAGTTGGTAAAATGTAAAAAAATAATAAAATTAACACACGTTGCCGATATTAACATCGATAATCTAATGAGTGTGTCTCCTAACTAGTCGCCCCGCTCACAATGAAAATGACGTCACGCTGTGGGCGTGGTTTTTCAAAAAAGTGATACGCTCGAAATGTATGGAAATATGACATCGCGGCCGTTCTATCTTGATCTATTTCTGTGATTCCAGAGCTATACTCTTCATTTGTTCTCACTCAACTTTAAATTTGCTAGGCTCCACTATGGTGGTGATGAGAGCTAGTGCATATGTCGTTATTACATAATCTAGCACAGACGACAGGCCTACTATCCCGATACTGGCTAGGCAAAGTTATTAGTAGTCTACTTTCCATAATAATCACATGGGTATCAAAATTAGTTAAGAACGCTGTTTTGATTTAATGAAATTATTGTTTAAAGTATTTAAGGCAGCCTTATATCGACCATCACGGCGGCAGAAAGGTTCTTCCCGCTGCCAATTCATGGGTCGGTTGGCATTTATCATCAATATCATTACATAGTATAAAACAAAGTCACTTTCCGCTGTCTGTCCCCTTATATGCTTATAACTTTAAAACTACGCAACGTATTTTGATACGGTTTTCTTTAATAGTTAGAGGGTGCCAACGGGGTCTTGATCTATAATTCATATACGATGTGGTAAAGAAAAAAAAATGATAATTTTCGAGATTTAGCACTTTAATTGCAAACGCTGGCTGAACCCTAAGTGATAGATCAAAACAATGTTCTACATTATTAAACACCTTTAGAAAGTCTACAAAAAAGTCCGCGAGGGCATATGTCTATCTCTTAGGGATATGACCATTTTTATTTGTTTACTTTATACGAGAAATAATGATTTATTTACGAAGCGATTTTAAACATTACAGCATTCATTTTCATCCAATTAAGTGTCTTAAATATATTGTGCATGTAATATAGATGATCCTGGCCCTTTACAACATACAATTTAAACGAATATTTTCGTAGATATTGCAGTATTAACATAGCGGGACAGCAATTAAAGCCGATAAATAGCACAAATTGAACCTCATGATATCCAAAATTTACTCATTTATTACTTTGGATGCGGAACAAAGTTCGCCGGATCAGCTAGTTTATTTAAAAAAATCTAAAATCTATATAGGTTAGAAAAAGAGCATTTATCTTACCTATAGCTATAGCACGTTGGAAAAACGCCTTTACGACCTGATACTTTTGTTTGGTGCGAGGCGAAATACGTCGCCGCGAGTTTCGTGGGGTCATCACCAGCCGCATCACTCGGTAACGTCTGTGATGTGAGAATATATATTAGCTCGAAGTTATTTATATTGAAGTTCGTTTGCTAAACTAGATTTTCATCGGGTCTACGACTGTGTTCATAGCTATAGTAAACCTCCTCCGTGGAACGCCTCAAATCACGGTCCACGGTCCCCGCAGTGACTATCAACTCAATTATTAAATATATTTCTATCCTAAAATGTTTTCGGGAAATTACAATTGGCTACTTCTACACTATAAAAAAAATATTGGAAATTAATACCATGAAACAACCATCGGAATCAACCAGTAATTTCTAAAAATTTAAAACGACCATAGGAAAAGTCCATCGTTTCCAGAAAATGTATAAAAGCAATAAAACAAATTATTTATTAAAATAGAAATAAAAAAATAAAAATTACATTGAACACGTTTTACTTTTGAATTTCAAGAATAACAATTTAACTTTAGTATAGCTTTATTTTTAATTTTATTAGCGATAATAATTCTTCTGCCAGTCATTCAAATAAACCCGATGCCAAACTTTTTTGATCCCAAGTTCAGTTTTTAATGTTGTAGAAAAATTATATTCGATTTAATGTAAATAGTGCACACCAATGAATTTCAGAAGCACGAAATTAGTACAAACCCGGTTGAAATGAGGGCACAGCGCAATATTTGCGGAGAGATACTCCTGACGGCGTCGAAAACAAGGTTGTTAGAAAGGAAGTTGGATTGAAAAGAGTGTAAAAGTAAGAAAGGGCATGTTCCGGATATGTAGAAAGAATGAATGATACAAGATTAACTAAACAGTAATAAAATGCAAATGGGATGAATGTAAGAGTCGAGTACGGCCACGAAACACCATCCATGAGTGCTGGACGAAGGTGGTGACAGGAGCCTTAAAAATGGAGGAACGTGTTGTTGAAGTAGTACGTTGTGCAGCCTATTTGTATACTGTATTTATTTTTCTAATAGTAGACTTTGTTGTTGCTAGGTTACTGTTGTTAATTCTTTTATTTGTCAAGTATGTAAAAGATTCTGTATAACATGTTCTCGTCGAAATATATAGTACTGATATACAATTTCTCCATTGTAGTTTCATTAAATTAAATACTTCAAGACGTATATGACAAGAGTTCTGAGAGTCAAGAAGCGAGTGAGGCGTGTAAGATGAAGATGAATCGTGCCTTATGGCGCTCTGCTCTCTTTGCCTACCCCGCAAGGGCCTTGGCGTGAACTTATGTATAAATGATTTTTTACATGGGGCCAAAAATCTATGATTTATTTGTTTAGTGGAGAAATACTGAAAAAATACTCCAATACGCTATGGACGTTGATTATAAAGGCAATAAACTAACCAGTCAATCGCCATCTATGTCCATAAGTAAAACTACTGTAAATATTACCATTAATATTAATAGTATATATTTAAGATGTAGCGACATCTATCTCATCACCTGATGGTGAGCAATAAATGCCGTCCATGGACACCTGAACACATATTATAGTGTTACAGTTGCGTTGCCGGCCCTTAGAATGGGATACAGTCGGGATCGGAAGTGGGATGGGAAGGGCAGGAGAAAAGGGGTTGAGCCTCCGAATACCTCTCTCACCGAGCGAAACGCGGCACGAGCCATTTACGTTATATTCTAAGAGGTCGTGGTATTTCACCGGTCACTGTAAGTATGTTTCTTAGTACTAGTGAGTGTTTCACCTATTTTTTTTATGGGATAGGAGGGCAAACGAGCAGGCGTGTCACCTGATGGTAAGTAATCAGCGCCACCCATGGACATCTGCAACACATATAGCGTTGCAATACCGGGGGGCGGGCCTCCGCGTACCTCTCTCACCGAACGAAACGCGGCATGAGCCACTTTGCGTCGATCTTCTGAGAGGTCGTAGTATTTCACCATACATGCAGCGAACTGCTTGGCTCTACCACTGTTAAATACTAGACTTAATCGTGAATAATCAAGTAATACACAAATGGAATGTTAGAGGTAGTATGACAAGAAATATGAATGAGATGATGGATGTAATAAATGAGAGATGCCTGGATGCCTTATGTTTGAGGGAAACAAAGCAGAAGGGGGGTGAGGCCTAGGACCTCCCAGGTGGCATGGTAGCCCTATGGTCGGGAGTACACCTGGACGTCCGTCCCAGTGGGGGTGTGGGAGTCGTTCTCTCCTCCCGCTTTGCTTCCGGAGTGAAAGACTATGAGTTGGTAGGCTCAAGCAAGACATCTCTGGGTTCGTATAAAACTTGGGATCACACGAGTCTTCCTGGTCGCAGCTTATGCTCCCGTCAGCTCCGCTGATCCCCACGAACTCGAGGAGTTTAGGGAAACTGTCAGGGATATTCTGGATTTGGTTGAAGGATATGAAAAGATGTGGTGATCTTAATGGATGTGTCGGAACCAAGAGAGATGGCCTTGAGGCTGTCCTTGTTGCGAATGCGAAATGCGAAGACTTATGACTGGGTTCCAGCTAGGTGATAGTTTCCAGCCATCTGCTCTATTGAAATTCTTTGGATGTTTTTTGATTTCAATAGCCTCGCGTATCATCCTAGGACGATAATGTTGTTCTTTGGCGAGGATTTGTGGTTTGTCAAACCTGATGTAGTGTTTTGGGCCCTCCCTATGTTGTGAACCCTATTGTGAACACTGTAGGGAGGGCAGTGTTCACAATGGAAACTATCACTGAGCTGGAACCCAGTCATAAGTCTCATCAAACCTAGCCCACAAGCAAACAGCTCAAGACAGCGAGATACTATTAGTATAGTTTGCAGGTCAGACCCACATCAGAAACCAAAATAATGTAGAATTTTGAGTAGTGCAGTATAAAATCAAAATAATTTTAATTTTTATTAACCTGGAAACCAAGTTTTCTTTCTTTTTTCTCAAAATTTTACAAATAATAGCAATATCAATAGCCCGTTCAAAATGAAATAATAATCAGTTTGAAGAACAGCCGCTGAGTTTTCTTGCTGGGTCTTTCTCAGGACTGGCCGCGTTTTTGACCCAGTGGTAGATTTTTAACAAATACTTTACCTTTAAATTTAAAATCAATCAATATTTAATAATAGTTATACTTTGATTTCAACCAACTTACAAAAATAAGATAATTTTCTAATAATTAAATAATAACAACTGGTGAATACATCTTATAAATAAGTATTTAACTTTTGTTTTCATGGTCTGATGTAGTAAAAATCATATTTTTTAACATCAACTTTTTGATTTGTATTTCCAAAAAGTGGGTGCTCTCTGTATCAATGAAAATAGCTTTTGAACAACTACCATCTTTATGTTCATCACTCGTGAAAATGATCTCTGTAAAGAGTTCGAAACGTCGGGAAATAAATATAAATAAGTAATAAATAAACGCGATATAATCCTAAAAGTTGTTCTAATCTATGAGTGAGATTCGCGAAAGTCTTAGAGATAAATATAAAAATAAGTAATAAATAAACGCGATAAAATCCTAAAAAGTAGTTTTAAAGTTATGAAGGTGATTCGCGAAAATCTGAGAAATAAATAAATAGACAGTATAGTGGATAGTGCAAAAGAAGTATGTAGTTGTGCAAAGAGGCATAAGATTCTGAGAGGTGATGCCTGGTGGGACGCGGATGTAAAATCCAGCGTCGAAAGAAAGAAAAAAGCCTGGTTGGATTATGTCTCAATTTTGAATCAGAATGATAGTATGACAGAGAAAAATCATGAGATCTACCGCCGCTGCAGGAATGTCACCAAAGCCTTAGTGAAAGAGAAGCGTGAAAGATTAGTTGCGAACGAGGAAGTGAGGTTGACGGAGAACTTCGAGGCCAATAACGAACTCTTCCGGAGGGAAGTTAGAAAGTCTCGGGGTTCTTCGTCAACATCCAGAATGTGACATTGACATTTTTCCAAACCCAAACGATGTATTAGGTCGGTGGAGTGAGTATTTTGGGGAAATGTACGAGTATGTTCCGGTTGTGGGCGCCGCGAGTTAGTCTACGACTGACGCCGCTGCGCCAATATCTGACGAGGACATTACTATGGAAGAGATTGAATGGTCGATACGAAGTATGAAAAACGGTAGGGCAGCTGGATGTGATATGATGTCTGCTGACTGTGCCCTTGTATAAAGGTAAGGGATCACGCATGCAGTGCGCCAGTTACAGGGCCATCAGTTTGATCAGGTTAGCAGTAAAAGTGTATGGGGAGATTATTGAAAGGCGAATGAGGATGATATCTGACGGAGTATTGTGGGAGGCTAAGGGTGGTTTCAGAAGCGGTATAGGGTGCATGGATTAGATTTTTTCACTCCAACATTGCAACATTGTTGAGAAACAACTGGCTGTTAGCCGGAAAGTTATCTGCGGTTTTGTGGATCTGGAAAAAGCGTTTGACAGGGTATTATGAAAGGATCTGTGGGACATACTCTCGGGCTACGGGGTGAGCGGCGCAGTGCTTAGTGCTGTGCAGTCCACTAATGAGAGCTGACGTCAATATTGGCGTCAGACAGGGTTGCGTGCTGGCCGCTGGGCTATTCATTCTGGTTTTTTTTATGGGATAGGCCGGCAAACGAGCCCGATCGTGAGTAACCAGCGCCGCCCATGGACACCTGCAACACATAGAGTGTTACAGTTGCGTTGCCTACCTTTAAGGGAGTAGGATAGGAAGGGATGGGGAAGGGGGATGGGCCTCCGGATACCTCTCTCACCGAACGAAACGTGGCATGAGCCACTTTACGTCGATCTTCTGAGAGGTTGTGGTATTTCACCGGTCGAGCCGGTCCAGTCATGCAGCGAACTGCTTGGCTCTACCACTATAGATATATGCTTGGCTCTACCACTGTCCATGGACAGCTGTCTCCAGAGAGTGAGATCGCTGAATGTAGGGATACGAATGGGTGACCTGCTGCCGGCTTTACGCAGATGACGCCGTGCTCTTAGCCGAATCGCCGTATGACCTGCAAACACTAGCCACTATTATGAAAGATGATTGTCCGATGAAAGGCTTACAATTGAATGTGATGAAAACGAAAGTTATGGTGTTTTAAAAGGAGGAATCCAGAACGGATGCAAGGATAATGGTTGATGATGTAGTGCTGGAACAAGAATGAAATGGTATATCTTGGATGCGCTTTTAGCAGGAATGGAAGGTACACCGCAAATGTAGAAAGAAGAGAGCCGTTAGGAAATAGTGTAAATGGAGCGTTGGGCAGATTCCTGGGCACAAAAAACAGAAAAGCCCAGCTAGAAATCCACAATGCAGGCCAACGCTAACTTATGGAAGCGAGAGCTGGCTATGGCAGAGTGTGCATGAAAGTAGAATAAACGCGGAGTGACTCTCGCTGTCCGCGTCGAAAACAAGGTTGTAAGGAAGGAAGTTGGATTGAAAGAGAGTGTCGGTGTAAAGGTGTAAGAAAGGGCATGCTCCGATGGTTCGACATATAGAAATAAAGGATGATGCAAGATTGACTAAGCAGATATACAATGCAAAAGTGAATGAATGCAGGAGTCGAGGACGGCCTAGACACACATTCATGACCAAATAGAAGGTGTTCTGGAGGAAAGTGATGTTAGGAGCCTCAAAAATCGACGCGTGTGTAGAAAAGAGTTATGAAAGTCAACGAAGCGTGTGAGGTGTAAGAATCGTGACTTATTGCGGTCCGATATCTCTGCCTACCCCGCAAGGGATTTGGCGTGAAGTTATGATGATGTTAATATGTAATATATTAAGTAATAATAGTCTCAGTGGTCCAGTGATCAAGCTCTTCGATTCTAATTCAGAAGTCATGGGATCGATTCCGACCAATGATTTCACGGATTTTTTTTGTATCTTACTTTAGTTATTATTAGGTAGTGTCAGACCGAAGGTCTATTTTTGGCCGAAGCCGATTAATCGGTAATCTCCACATCCTTCGGCCGAAGCCGAAGCCGAAGTCGAAGGTTCAATATTATCCACAGCTAACGAAGAATATCGGCGCAAAGTGGCTCTTGCCACTTTTTTCTTGGTCATAGAGGTATCCGCATTGTACTAAGTGCAGTCCGGTCCGTCAGTCACTCACTCTTTCGTAACAGTTCGTTTAATTCCGACTGTTTTCGGACCTTCGGCTTCGGCCCAGAATTTGGCCGAAGCCGAAGTTCTTGGCGAAGATGGATTTTTGGCCGAAGGTGGCCGAAGCCGAAGCTTCAGTCGGACACTATTATTAGGTAACCTATGGTAAATATTATAGATTTGGATATTTCTCCACTTAAAAATTATCATAACATTAATACAACTTTTTATGGATTATATCGCATTTATTTAGAGCTTATTTTCTATTTATTTGGTTTTGTTCATTACTTGTGAAAATGATCTCTGTAAAGAGTTCGAAACGTCAAAAGAGACGGTGAAATGCCACCATAGCGCATCCGACCTGGACTCGGCCCAGTACTCGCAGGAGGTCTGCCCGGCCTGGGCGACCGAGTGCCGAGTCCTGGTCTACCGGATCGGGCGAGACTTGTCGCCGCCGGCGTTGATAGCAGCAATGCTGGCGGGTGAGGAGGAGTAAAGGGCGCGTGGTCTCCTTCTGCGAACTGTAATGCTCCAGAAGGAGGCCGCCGAGCGGGATCGGGGGAGAGCCAAACCCGCTCGAAGGCGGCGGCGGCGAGCTCAGTGATCGCCGCTGCCGACGGGCCGCGAGGGCGCACTACCCGCAAGTGGGCCCGGGTCGTCGGGGGCGCTGCCGGCCGCGCGCCTCGTTACAGCGCGCGGTCGGAGCGGCCCCGCCCTGGGGAGCCTCTCGCCGAGGCTCCGAGGATGAGCCCTCCTCGTTACAGGGTGGCCGACGGGGTTGATTAGAGGGGTTAACCGCATCCTAAACCACTCCAAAGCCGGAGGAAGGCCGCCGCGAGGTTTTAGTGGGTAGCCCTAGGATCGGATTGCAGTTTACTGTTTTGGGAGTCCCACACTACCCCCTGCCGTTCCCAGGCAGGGGGTGTGCATAAAGCATTTCCTCCAAGGTACACGATCGTGAGCCTTCACTAGATCTATAAAAGTCTTAGTAATACAATATGATTTCGCTGAAAATCAATTTCTAACCCTTTCTATTTTCTTCTTCACATTACGAAGTTTCGCTTCTAGCGTGCGGGGGAGATATAGAATCGTCAGCATGTTGCGGTGTATTAAGAGTTTTAAATGAATAATTAATTTTAAAGTACAGCGTGTAGCACGATAGATTAGTCGCGAGTCTGTTTGTAGCGCGTTTCGAATAAAACCTTGGCCTATAAATCTCATGTGTCAACGCGACTTTGATTTGATTTAGGAACGTGACAATTTGAATTTTAATTATTTACCAATAAATGACCATAAATGGTTTATTGTTGATTTGTAAAAATGTTCTCAAAATTATTACGATGCCCGTCCAGCTATCAAATTAATCATTTGTTGCTTAGAAAAATGCCACGGAAGATTTTGAACGCACGCCGATTCGACCTCGTAACACCTACACAGTACGACACACCCATATCATGGAGGATGTTGCCGTGGAAAGTGTGCGGCACCTACTTGGAAACTATACCTCTGTTTGCCGCTGTAGCGGCAGCTTTGTCCGTCCTGGCCTTCGCTTTTTATTGGGCGATTTTCAATAAGGTACATTTTAATAAGACATTAACATAAAAAGGAAAATAACTAGTACAAGCTTCGAAGGGTGGTTTTGTATTCGATAATTTGCTGCATGGCTTGTATATAATCCGTTAAAGTGTAAATGAAAATACATACGTAAATTCGTTTGTAAGATATTTTAGTTTTTTTTAATATTCACATAGTTTTTATGTTTACCAGTGCCGGTCGATGACAGCAGCCTCGGAGGATTTCGTTGTTTAAAAACATCTTTCTTACTTTAAGAACTGACATCGAGCAAAACATTTTTACTATTCTAGAGATCAACTAGTAGAAAACTATGCTATGCGATGTAAAGTTTATAATTTAATAAACCGTTAATAAACGGTTTCGGTGGTCCAGTGGTTGAGTTCCCGCTTCGTATTCAGAGGTCCTGGGATCGCTTCCGGGCACCAATGATTTTTCTTATTTATTTTTGGAATTTGATGAATACGAATCGCTGACAACTTTATGCCTGGTGTATGGGAATTGTATTGTTTTGTGTGTTGTATTTAATAAAATATACGACCTATACCATCTGGGATGTAAAGATTCTGCGAATCGAATTGTAACAGCCACTGCCCACCCACATGTTCGCGTAGAAAAATGCGTGAAGTTATGTTATGTTTTCTTTAAATTTATATCTGATATCTGCAGGTGGATATAGTGTTTACGACTCACAGTCGTCAATGTTTGAGTCGTACAATGGATTTGAGGAATCCATCCATCCACAAAGTTTTTATAATCAACCAGGTCTACGAGCCCTGGCCAGAGATGCAGGACGTTCTCGACAAGATGATTGCCGCCGAGAAGCGTGCTCTAGTGCGCGCACAATCTTGCAGCTTACCGTAGTTGCATCTTGAGAAGAACTATACTTTTTGTATCTATCCTTATAAAACTGTGTTGAAATTTTTGAAAATCGATGAAATTTCAGATACTTTTTTTTTAAGAAATTGGTGGCATGCACGTACGCGGTATACCCATATGATTCGGTTATTTCGGATTTTTTCAATATTTGATTTTTATACAGTAATTTTGGCTAGATCTTTTTGGCTGTTTTTTCTATGCGAGATTCTGATGGTGAGGTCCAAGTGCTCCACAGGGCATCAAATCATCACAAGAAGCTAGTGATGAGAAGCTGTGATATGTTTTCTAAAATTGGAACGTATTTGATTTGTTGAATACTTTGTGGTAATTCCAGAATTTGAATTCACATATAACTGTATGATATTTATTGAAATCATGATAAATATAAAAATACTAGAAGGTTTTGTGCAAAATACACATTTCTTACAAAATCTGGAATCTACATTACTATGTAGATTCAATAATCAAAAAACATAAATTCTAATAAAAGAGAAAATCACAGCACAAAAGAATTCAACTCGCTTATGTATATGTGATGTTAAACAGTTATGGGCCTCTTCTTTATAGGTTATGGTCCTTTTCAAAGGTTATGGGCCTATTTTATGTTCAGGACCTGCTTGGGTGGGACCGCTTTATATCGCCTATTACCAATTTTGTATATATGATAAATGAAATATTGACAGTTATTTATACTTTTAAAGCAACTAAATTGTGATCTAATTGTGAAGTTGTTTTATAATTTGTGATAAATGTACTTTATTAGCGTATATTATTTTATATCTATCTTTTTGTGATCTATAAATGATTTTTAAGTACCTACTATTTTTTTTTGTATAATAAATTAATACAGTTAATTTAATTTGTTTTTTTGCTCTTACTATTAATGTTTTCCAATTAGGTATCTATTAATAGTTTGATTCATTCCCTTTACACCGCAAAGGTGTAGGCAGCAGCAATTTGCCTCGTCACGTCAAAACCTTTAGTCTAATGTAATAGGTCGTAGAACCTACCTACTTTTTGTTGGTACCTAATATTTAAGTTTTTTTTTATGGGATAGAGGGAAAATGAGCAAGTGCGGCGAGCAACTTGATGGTAAGCACCTAGCGCTGCCCATGGACATATACAACACATATTGTGTTAGAGTTGCGTAGCCAGCTTTTAATAGATCGGTGTGGAAAAGTTGGCCTCCGTTCACCTCTCTGGCCGAAACGCGGTATGAACCACTTTACGTCGATATTCTGAGGTGGTATTTTAACGGTCCAGCCGCCCCATTAGGGCAGCGAGCTGCGTGGTTCTACCACTGTTAAAAGTTCTTTTTTTTGAAAGTCGTTTAAAAATAAAACAACCCAATCGTTCCCAATATTTTTATTTTTAAATTAGTGGCAGTGAAGTTTTGTCGGGTAAGTATTCGAGTACGGGAGTAAGCCGGTGACTGCCTCACGTTTACATAACAAAAACGAATTCCACTAGAGTATTACAATAATATGACTAATATGTTTGGAAGTTTGATGCTTTATAAAACGAAAGTAGACCGTGCAGTAACAGTTTTCCCCTCCACTTATATTTATAATTTTCCTGTTTATTCTTCGGTTCGCTTCTGGTTGTAGTGTGTTTTTTTTTTGTATATTTCACTTTTATCATCCACTAATGTCAGACTACATAAATATTTTATTATTCTCATTACACAAAGCTGTTTTTTTTTAAATTTCAAATCGGCCCAAAGTTGACGCAGTAATCGGCGTACTAAGTATTATACAAAACAAAAAAATGCCTCCTTTTTCGAAACCCCTTTTTGTTAGGAATTTAATAATTAGACTAGTTACAAATTGGCACAATTTTTAACGACGACTGTACGACGCTTATGAAAAAACCTGAATAAAGATAAATTTGTTAATTAATACACGACTGCGACAGAAGGATGGTTATGTTTATTCCATTACCTGTGGACCCAGACCACAGGCGCTCCGTAGCGTAAACATTGGGACCTCACGAGAAGTATTTTGGCTTGAAAGGAATTATTTTGCGACACTTCAGAAAATGACATTATTTTAATATATACATTTTATTATGAAGCGTGTAACCCTACAATGCCTTGTCAGTTTTAAACTTTATACTGATCAATTAGTCATATAACGCTGCAGCTATTATACTAGCTGAAGTTGAAATATTTAGGTATTTCTTCGCGTGTTCTGGAGCGACTGGAGCGCCACACGGAGGAGGAAAAAACAACCGCCACAGACGGGGTCGGAAGGGGTATGTCAACGCGACTCCCGCGATCCAGTCGCATTTGGTGAGGAGGAACACCCCAGTGGTTTCAGTTGGTATACTGTCTCGAGTCCCGCTGCTGGTTGGTGAGAGGGACGGGGAGTCCAAGATTACCACCGGCGCCGGTGGTGACTATAAAACCACTGGGCTTCCACTGGGTAACTGGGTAAAAGGTATTGCTTGTGATGATATTTGTACTCAATTTTGTACATAATCTCAAAGTAAATACTGAAGAAAAATTTGGCACGTACTTAGGTAATTATTAAAAGGATATATTATGGTTTACTTTTACTCCTATTATCTTGAGCAGTCATTGTGACTTTTTATTCAATGGAAAGGAAATAAATTAAAAAATATAACTGGTATAAAATAACGTTAACATTTTTAATATAATTACATTTTTAATTGTTATGTGGCTGTTATTTTGAAAAAAAAACAAGGAATATGCTAACACGTCCCTGGATACCTCGCAGTAGAGCTCGAGTGTTATAAATTTCGTCTATTGGGACGTGTTTTGTAAATATAATCTGTGATATCATCAAAGATCAAATCGCTCATTATCATAATTATGTATTTCTACCGCGCGGTTACTATAAGTAGGTCAGTATAAGTACTTTAAAACACGAATAGCTATTTTTTGAGTTTGTTAATTTAAAATTAGTGTTATGAAAATTACTTTTGTCCATTCAGTACTTATATTTTAAAATCATTATAAACTTAAATAAACCAAACACACCGAATCTGGTGCGTAAAAATAATTTAATGTCTTTAAAATTTCATTTAGTTTCAACGGTCTATAAAAATTAACTATTAATTTTTTACAAATTGGGAGTACTGGTTACTGTTTAAATATTATTAAGTTATCTAATCGTTATGCATATTTCATATTCAATACAATTTGGAATAATATTTTTTTACTGTAAATAACAGACTGAATCTTGCATCAACCATTAGGTCATAACTCATAATAAGTTTGTTATTTTGATTAGACTTAACTGAAGCGCAAGAATCAGTCTGGTTGTTGCCAGTGATAATATTGTTACTTTATAGTCCAGTATTCCGTACATTAACGACTCAGTTTAACGACTTTATTGGCGTAAGATTTAGCCATGGATGTGAGACGAAAAATAGATGATACATACCTTAATATTATGTCAGTCATGGAACTATTATGTGCACCACGAGGCAACGAGTGTCCAATATTTTAAACTTTTTATATTTCAATTACTATCTTTTGGCTCGATATTGCCTATTTGTAAGTGGCAAATACTGAAATTGAGTGAGCCGAAAAATATTTTAGTTAAATGTTCTGTTCTCAATTTATTTAACATTTAATCATGAGAACGTATTGTAAAACGTTTCGGTAAATGACGCTAATACCGCAATTATTTAACACATGTGTGGATAGACCATAGGATATACCAATTAAAACTTCGCCTAATATCGTGATAGTAATTGAGTTATAAATACTCTTACGCCAGTGATGACTGGACATGCAACAATATCATTTGACACACTGGTCGGAGTTTAAACAACACAAATGTAGATTACATACTGTACTATAAAAACCTATCATGTACCTAAAAATGTCTCCCAATATTCCCATAAACAACTGTGTTGATTATTCTCCGCCTCCAACTGTTCTCGAACAGCGAATCGAACGCTTCACATACCATTTATACATTATTAGTTCTATACACATAAAAATATTAAAACGAAACGTTTTATCTAGATATATTATACTGTGCGTCACGGACCGTAATACCATAGACTCTCCATCAGCTGTACAAAAAAGACTGAATGACAAAAAGAATGAATTATTCAGAGTGAACATGCGATCTGATAATACACACGAGTTGACTATATGCCAATAAAAAGACTTGAATTGAAATAGAAAAGAATTTCACATCAGTAATCTCAAATATATAATGATATATTTTTAATACCGGAAAATTGCGCGTGTTGGCAAATTGTTGCATAAACATCTAGGTTATTTGCCCATCAGTTGATTTTGCTTTTCATACAGTCAAATAAGTTAATCCTGTAGTTTCCTGAAACAACACCGGCTGGCGTGCACACCACTTCAGGTTTATCATAGAGATTACTTTGAAAGGTTTTGAAGGTAACGTATAATAAACTCAATGTTAAAATCATCGCAATTACAATATTGAAGACGTAACTATTAGTTACATAGATATATATAAAAAAACTTTAGGAACACTTAAATATTTTTGAAAAACCAATTAAAATATATACTTAGCTCTCATTTTCGTTCTTTACACAATAAGTAGTGAGAGATGTAACGCGTTAATTTATTTGCCTTCAAAAGCGGCTGCCATTATTAAAAAAAAGATTTTTAACCAAACTTTACCATCCCTAAACTTTAATAGCGATAGTAAATCAAAAATGAAGTATTTTTAGCACAAGTCACAATATCAAACCTTAAAATCAAATATTATCCAATTATGTATCAAAACATCGAAATATTATTTTTTTTGGTTCATGCAAACATATTTATATACATATTTATATAATATATAAATATTTTATTATTAGAAGTAACATAACATTTACGACCGGTTTAGAAATACAAGACGACAATACTGTGACGCATTTATTTAACTACTATTTAGAGAATATGGCGCGAACACTCTCTCATCACATTGACAGATCTAACACAATTTTGGTTTTATTCCATAGCGTGCTTTATAGTCATTTTCAAATTTCGGTTATTCCGAATGAGCCAAACAAGACAAAATTTATATAGATAAGTATTTTTTATGATTATGTCTATTATTTTTACTAAATACATTTTAAACAGGAAAATTCGAGCGTGTTTCTAAACTGGCAACCCAAAATATAATGGTAGCGAAAAGTCATATTATTCACCGTCAAATGGGGTGACTTGGGATCTAAGGGTGAATAGAAATGAAAGTTTTCACCTCAATTACTTAATAACCAGTACAGTACAACTAATACGTTCTTGCTCAATAACCAAATAGGTTGCCTATTTGCAGATAAAACAAAAAAGTTATGCATTTAAAATTAGACATAAATAGATTTGAGGTGGTAAAAATTCATCTCTATTCACCCTTAGATACCAAGTCACCCCATTTGACGGTACGTATTATCCTAAATTTTCTTCAGAAAACTAGGTATTTGTTGAAATTGCTAGTTTGTCAAATGTCAGTGTTCCCGCGCATTTCTTCAGTAGGTAAATAAGTACCAAAACACAACGCGCCAACGACGTCTCAATCGGACGTCACATTCACTCGCAAACGGAACAAGTGCATTTAATTCAATCACGTATTTTGTCAATAATATTTAATAATAATAGTAAATATTACATCTATAACTTTACAATTGTATGAGAGCCCGCAAGGCTGTAAAATATATTAAACTTAATTGTTTTGTTTGTTTACATCATACATTTAATCCTCACGTACCTCGTACTATACAAAAATTAAAAACATTACACATTATTACTACGATACCATATTAGCTAGTAAATACAAGAATCAACTTATCAACTACCAATACCCATGTGGCATGATGACATTGCATCACGGTATATCTCGTATTTTTAGTTACAACCTTTTTTTATAACATTCAATTTTATTAATTATAATAATTTTATTACAACTATTAATATAATGTTATGTGATCTCTCTGAAATAACATTAATAATTATTATTTTGGATCTTTGCTCTCGGTTGTCGACATTACCTCTCCAATCATCATAACGTTGCGAATAGATAGATGACGTACACAATTTATGATATACCATAGAGTAACTTTGGGCCGCTCTATGATCAACATAGTTCGTGACTTACATAAGTAGTGACCATTACCCCAGTTGTAATCGATTTAAACTCACCGATAAATACATAATATATTCAACTAAAAATATGGGCAAACGAAAAATATTGTCACCATTTTTTGCTTTCAAATATGGTCACATAATTTACGACATCGCCGATAATTATGTTGAAACTTAATCACCAATTAGGCCAACTCTGAATTTACAATAAACGACGATGGAACTGAACGCGGCACGAAAGAAGAATGGCGGTGAATTCGCACTTACAATTTATTTTTATTTAACTACGAACATTGACAATAATATCTTGATGATAAATATATATGTGTTGCTGTTGTGTTCCGGTGACGTATATACGATTCACAAGACGAAAGTGCGAGCAGCGATGTACTCTCGCTTCCGCACGGCCGGCCTACACTTAGTAATCACCTTAGAAATCGATAGGAAGTCAGTTTTACTTACAATAATTCCGCTATTTATTAAACTAGTGTGGGCGCCCCGCGTGGACACGTCGGGACCACGCCGCGGGGGCGCCATTAATTTTATATAAAGTCTCTATATTTCACTACGGACGAACCGCTCCTGTTCGGATCCGAATATCTGAATTACTTAAACGGTCATGCCGATGTGTTATCTCGTCCTATCGTGAGATGAGATATTATAGTCAGTCACCTGCCCTCAAAATGAGAGCTTTTCTCTTATTCAAACGGTATAAGATTTTTTTGAAAATCGTTTATTTTACTCCGTTGTATCTAATGTCATACTGCTAGTCAACTGCTAGTGATGTGTAACTTTAGAAGTAGCAAATCTGAGATCGTGTTGCATAATTTATAAAACATGCTGAGGATACATTTGTACAATATTCTGAACAGCAAAGAGAAGCTCGAATACAAATTCAGCTTATTCCGTTTCAATGAGAGAGGAAACTAATAAGTGAGTGGACTATCAATCAGTGAGGAGTATTGCTCAGCTGGCGCTGGGCGTGGGGCGTGGGGCATGCGTGCGGCGCCGGTGCCTGGTCTCAGCGCGCGGCGATGCGGCACAGCGCGTGGCGCACCGCGGCGGGCACAGCGGCGCCGCACAGGCCCGATCAGAGCCGGTCTTCTTCTTCCTCTTCTTCACCCTCGTCACCGGCCTCTTCGTTCTCCTCCCGATACCCAGGGTGTTCGCTGATAGCATAATAATTTCCGTTGTAGATAACACCCAGCTCCCGCAATGCGTCGCCTCTAATAGTAGCCTTAATTGTCCAATTATAGCAGTCATCTGATTCAGATTCTCTATCTAATCGTTCTACATCCAGGATTTTAGAGCTGAGTCGCTCTAGAATGATTCCTATGTCCTTGATGGTGAGATGTCGTTTTTGATCTACACTGAGCTGATCTATAAGTAAGAGAAATTTTTCAGATGTCACTGCTTCGTCTTCTATTAGGGTGTTTTCCGTTTCACTCTCTGAAGAATCTCGCTCGCCACGTCGGGCTGACTCTGCATCGAGAAATCTAACGTGTCCTTTAGGTCTGCCTTGTGGTGAAGCCCGTGGCTGTGCATCTTGTATGGGAGACGTGGCCACACTTTTGTGAACGGCTATGCGGCGACCTTCCTCGTGCAGAGCGCAGCAGTGGAAATCGCACTCGTCTGGCGGGGGGCGCGCGAGGGGAGCGGGTGACGTCGAGGTGGCCCGGCACTCCGCTGTATGTACGTGAACTCCGCCGGGCTGCTCGAGCGAGCCAGGGGCGCGAGATAATCGCCGGGGCGCGGGACCTGGCTCGTCGTGATTCACGACGGTGATGTGCGGCGGCGGCGGCTGGGGCCGATCCAGTGATGTCTGTATCACGAGCGAAGGCCGTCGGTCCGGCTTGGCTTGTCGCGAGGGTGACCGCGCTGCCGGCGATGCTTGCGGACGCTGGTCCCAGTGCAGCACCACCGTGACGCGCCCCTTGTTGTCCATGATCTTCCATGAAGGTGTTTCATCGTGCAATTCGAGTGCGTGGATGGTTTCGCATACTATTTTTGGTATAGCCGATATTGCTGTAAATTAGATTTTAAGGATTTACTATGTTTAATTGGCATAGAGCTGAATAACATTTAATGAAATCTGATAAATTTAATAAATAACTAAATCGATTTCAAAGTTAGATTGGTATTGATATATCATGTCAGCAGAATTAATTTATAATACACAACTCCGTGCCAATTTACTAGCGGATGAGCCAAGGCCATGGTTTCTATGAAGTTAATTAAGAAGTTTTGGATAATGTAGTAAGATATCATATATACGAATTTATAAAGTAAATAAATCATCTTTTAAAAACAAATTTTTCAAACTAAAAGTGGTCATAATTAAAAATCTATTTGAACGCAACGTAAAGAAGTAAAGTGGACCCCAAAGTAGATTTTAAACTGACCAGCCTTGATGACGTCCACTCCGGTGGGGTACCATCGCTCCCCTTGTCGCAGCAGCAGTAGCACTGTGTTAGGGGGAAGAGTACGCCAATACTCGCCGTCTTCTACCTGGGTACCATCACTCTCTAGCACAAGTCTAACCGGCTCTCCCGCGCCCACGGATAACTTCTCCTTGCCTGCAATTTATTTTACCGTTTTATATATATTTAATAACTACTGGCAACAAGTTACAGTTGTCTATAGTCGCCGACTCTTAGACAGCATATTTAATCACACGATAGTTTCATAAAGAAAGCTTCCTTTTGCTAAAGAAAGTTCTGAAAAAATATTGTATTTTTATTAGCTTCACCTGTATGTTTGTATGTTTGTAGGTTGATTTGTAACCGACTTCTTTTTAGTGTTCATAGTTCACTTCACGCACCATCTAGTGGCAATCAGCGGAAAGTCTACGTTATCAACTTGGAACGAGTTCCTTGTATAAGTCACAGATGGCGCTATTCCTCAAATTCGGTTTTGATATCCGTTGTTAGCACGCTTTAAAATAGTTAAGCAATAACTAAGAAACGCGCTTGTTATAGAAAACCGAACTAAAAAATATTAAATAAATAATAGTTAAAAAACACGCTTTTTATAGAAAACCGAACTAAAAAATAGAAAATAAATTTTAATGAATTTACATTAAGAAAATAGTGTTAAAAATTTCAATGAATATAAATTAATAATAGTGTGAATAAAAAAAAATATTTTATTTAAAAAAAAGCGTGGGGTGCTTTTTAAGGTATTATCGAAATGATAATCACTCTACTCATATCTGTCAATAAAATATTTATAACTATTGACACCATGCACCCCACGCTATTTTTAAAATAAAATATTTTTTTTTTATTCACAATTTATATTCATTGAAATTTTTAACACTATTTTCTTAATTTAAATTCATTAAAATTTATTTTCTATTTTTAGTTCGGTTTTCTATAAAAAGCGTGTTTTTTAGTTTTTTTAAACTATTATTTTTACCTTTAAAAAGCATTCATTAGTCATTAATTAATATTTGAAGTTACACCAATACCTACATAGGGAAGCCTCTAGAGCCTCAATTTATATTTATAATAAAATCGTATAATGATCTCGTTTTGCTAGAGCAATCAAGGCATCATTATATCGTAGAAAGACAATTTACTCCTGTGGAAAGATTGGGAATTTCTGAAACTACTCTACTACTGTAAATATTAATATTACTGACCTCTATGTATTAACTCTTCAAAACTAGTGACCACCAACCCCTTTCTCACGTTCCGAGAACTGTCCCATATCTTGAAAGGCCTCTTTCCTCTGACCTCCTGGAATTAAATTTAATTATAAAAGTAAATGTAGACTGTCAAAATTGTAACGTAGATAGTAAATGAAACTCAATAATAATTAAAATATACAGTGTAATGTAGAATTGAAACTGTAAATTAAAAAATGTTAATTCAAATTAATAAAATCGTACTTAAATTCAATACATATACAAATTAAATAGATCTAATGCTGCAAGTCTGTGTAAGGTCTACGGCGTAGCACAGCTACGTGTAGTCGGCGCGTAGCAATAGCCCGTAGCGCCTGCACTGGGTGCAGCGGTGCAACGCCCTCGCGACCTCCACATCACCCCCGCGCCCTCTCTTCGTCCCCCACGATTTTCTCATCTCCCTCTTTTCTCCGCACGCTGACACGCCCCTCACCCCGCGCTCCTCACACGCACTGTGCGTTGACCCACTGACATCTCCACCCTACACGATCTTTAATCTAGTCTGGGACTATCAGCCATTAAAAAGCTTTACCACTAACTATACGCTCGCTACATCACAAAAACTTTGCCCATCAAACTCTGTTCAGTTATACAACATTATCAAGTGCCCCTGGTCTCAAAAACATGCGAAAACTATCTGTCGCTCGATACGACCGGCGCCTCTGACACAACATAGCACAGAATGCTAACACGTTTTAAAAAAATCCATTATAAGTACTACAGGCGGGAGTGATACGCTTTCGTGTCAATGTTACGTCACATGCGACTGGCCTATCACACAGTAGTAGTGGAACACAACTACCTGTACCTCTGGTATTTCGACTATCATCTTTCCCATCACTCGATCATCACAACTCGTAAATTATAATAAAATCTTTTTTAAACTCTTGAATCACACGCGTGTCACAGCACTAGGAATATGATTATTAAAAATAAAATTTATCTATATTTATTTTTATATATATTTTAATAAGTGGAAAGTGTTGCACAGAACGTTTAAAGGTTATAATTGATATTAAGATGTCGGCGGAGAGCGCGGTGCGCGCCGGCGGACCGCCGCGGCCGCACTGGGCCCGAGTCGTGACCGGGTCGCCATGCTCCACCCCTATTTTCTCCCTGCCCCGTCTCCCCGAGCACCGTACCTCAGCCCCGTGATAATTCCCCTTCCCCTCACCTCACTGCCCCTCACCCCGCACTGCAGCGAGAGCTCGTAATCTTGATGCCGTAAGATATTAAAATTAGAGTTTTTGATAGTGCACTCGATCAGATTGTTATACCAATTGAAAATCGATCCCGAAAATAACCTCACACGGTACTCGATACCGAAAAAATGAATTAAGCTTTGATCTGCACGTGAATCAGTATAGTATGTTTACGGTATTCTCGTTTCTGAATAAGGAGTCTCCAGTTTGAATCTGAGCTCACATTAATTTCTATTCGGACGTCTTGTGTAATAAATATCGATGACTGAAAAAATTGTACATGTTGTATATAGAAATAATTTATTCAACGTATGAAGACATTAATTGCTGCTGAGGTTATTGATGTTATGAAGTATGAAGGTAGAAAAGCCTTTTTTTGCTGTTTCATGCCATTCTTATTCCAATGCGGTTAACTGTTAAATTAGGTAGGGGGGCTCGCCAAGAAGTTCATAGAAGCTGATAACAATTTGCAATAACGTTTGACCCGTTATAAAGCTTGGATCTTTTTTGCATTTTTATATGGCCCCCTGTGTGAATCCCTATCCAAACCCAACAACTTTCTGCATAATATATGTACGTATTAGACGGCGTAGGAGTTCTCAAACGAATATAAAATGGATTGGGTTATGACAGGAGTGAATAGGTTTTTAAGACATTTAGCTCTGGCTTGTATACACCTCCGCAAGCTATTATTCATCAAGCCGCTTAGGCTACAGAATGTGCCAAAGATATATAAGATTACTAGGGGGGCCCATAAATTATGTGATACAGAGGGATTACGCTAAATCTTTCCAAATCTCACTTAAAGAGGATGGAAGGGGTCATGCCAAATATCACGTATTTTTATTTTTAGCAGAAACAGATGTAATAATTGAGTAAACATCTTTAAAATCTTCCTGCGAATAACACAAAGATCTAATATATAAAGTTCTCGTGTTGGTAATTCTACTCCTCCGAAACGGCTCGACCAATTCTCATGAAATTTTGTGTGCATTTCGGGTAGGTCTGAGAATAGGACGACATCTATTTTTCACGCCTCCAAATGTTAAGAGTAGCCCACACCATTTTTTTATTAAATTTATAGCCAATTTTTTTATTTACATAACATAACATAACTTCACGCCTTTTGTTACCCGAAGGTGTAGGCAGCGGCTGTTAAGCCTCGTCTCGCCGTTATGTTTACGTCCCAAATGGAATAGGTGGCGAACCTATTGCCGTACCGGGCACAAACTTATCAGTCACCGATATCTATGTTATTACACATGACTTCCGAAAATAATTCATTGGTCCGGAGTCCGGATTATTTATCCGGATCCTTGTATAGTATGGGCATGAAATGAGGAGGGATGATACACATTTTGCTATTTATCACACGTAACTTCCGAAAACAATTTCGAAAAGTCATTGGTGTGAGCCAGTATCTGGAATCGAACCCAGAACTCTGGATCAGAAGCCGTGTGCTATATACAATATATATACAAAAATACGTGTAACCACAAATTTTCATCTCTCTGCAATCAATCCGAATTTTTCAAACTTTTGTTTAATACATCTGCCGGGTCAGCTGATCCGGCGAAAATTTCCGCATCAAAAGTTATTTTTACAATGTTTACAATAAAAGTGCTAAATTTTGAAAAATTACACTTTTTGTTTACTAAATTATACATGAAGTATCCATAAAAGCCACCTCGTTGGCACCCTCAATCTATTTAAAAAACCGTGTCAAAATCCGTTGCGTGGTTTCAAAGATCTAAGCTTATAAGTGGACAGCCAGCGGAAAACGACTTTGTTTTATACTATGTTATGATTCACTCTTCTCATTATTTAATAATCACTTACTAAATTTAATAGAGTTTTTATTCTATGAATATTCTGAGATTTTCCGGGAAAGCTTGTATTTAACGACAAATTTGCCCTTTATGCGCAGTGGGTGTCACCACCCACTGCGCATAAAGGGCAAATTTGAAACCTATTACATTAAAAATATAATTTTAACAGTCTGTGGGTGGCTCCAATAAATTTATGAATAGAATATTCTGTTCATAGCAAATTATATTATTGCAAAGATATTTAAGGTTTTTTTTTAAATCCTTCAGAGTCAACAGATTGCAGCAAGCGACTCTTCGTATGGATTTGTTTTACAAGTTTTTAGTTCTATATGTGGTACAAAACCTATTTAATTAAAAGCTATGATTTGTATTTCTTTGTTTAATCGTAACAACTAATATTCTTCAACTGATCGAGGTTAATATGTTATTTAAGATATAGTTTTTCAACATAAAATTGTTTATTTTTAACTACTATATTGTCCTTTTTAAATTGAAATCTTTAAATGGTTAAAAACCACGGTTATTAAAAAGCCACATGGGTGGAGCCATGGACAAGTCTGAAATAAATTAGCCTTATAATAGAGGATTATAATAGAGGACTTAGCCAGTATAATAGAGGATTCTAATTAAAATTCCGTAGTCACAAGATTTAGTTTCATTTGCTATTGTCCGTAGAAAAATCCTTTTGGGGAAGCTCGCTTATTTATTTAGGTTATTGTTTTTTTATTAAGTTAAAACCACAATCTTGACAGAACTTGGTAAGTCGTTGTGATGTCGTAGTGATGTGACAATCCAACTTCTGATCGCGAAGCGCCGAGTTCTAATATTATAAAATGTCAATACTATTTCAAACGATAGTAAAAATATTTTCTTTCTTTCTTTTCTTTCTAATATACTCATGTATATTTTAGAGTATTCGCTACAACGCTGCGTATTTAAAAAAGTGTGTAGTGTAGCATTCTACATGACATGGTGTTTTGATATTGGAAAACAACTACTCAGTCGGTTTCAACACTGCAGAGAGTAACTGTAGTATTATTAACTGTAGTAACTTCACCCTTAAAAGCCTCCCCGAGGGTGATAGGGTTGACTTCGCGACGCGACGTAACAACCGTTTATTTTTATTTGAACTGCCTTTAATGCATTTACATAATGAAATGAAAGAGAAAATAAGCGCCCTCTAGTTTTTAATAAAGAAGAAATAATGCTTATAAAGATATGTCGAGTATATACGCTTGAGCATAATGAGTTTGAGGAGTGCATCTTAAAAGTATTAGAATTAATATGTCCCAAAAATATTGTATTAGACAGAACTAAGCCAGAAATACTTATCATATTTAATGGTCTGAAGAGAAAAAGTACGAAGTTTTAAATAATAAACATAAAATAAATGCTTAAAATTTACCTATATTATTATGTAGGTACTACGTTTTACGAATTCTATACAAAAAATGTGTGTCTATATATAATTTTTATATCAAACTGATGCATATATTGTTCACCTTATTAGTACCCACCATTTATTAAAGCATCTAACATTAGCTTTTTTATGAAATAGGAGTGCAAACAAGCATGCGGGTCACCTGATGTTAAGCAACTACCGCCACCCATGGACACCTGCAACACATATAGTGTTACAGTTGAGTAGCCGGCCTTTAAGGGATTAGGATAGGAAAGGGAGGGGAAGGGGTGTGGGTCTCCGGAAACCTCCCTCATTGAACGAAATGCGGCATGAGCCACTTTTCGTCTATATTCTGAGAGGCCGTGGTATTTTACCGAATGAGCCGGCCCATTTATGCAGTAAATTGCTTGGCTCTACCACTGTTAAAAACCTAGGTTTCACACCTAGGTTTTTAACAGTGGTAGAGCCGCATCGCTAGCAGCCGCACGCTAGCAGTAGAATTTTTTATTTGTATTACGTCTACTTGCTGCTTACGCTTCACAACTAAATATCATTCTCATAATTTTAATCATATATGTATATACAAAATAAGTGTCACGGTGGACTCATTAACTACTAAACCGACTTTAATCAAATTTGGCAATGTGCTGTTCGATGCGGCTCGAGAGATTGGATAGTTTAAATCCAAAACGTATTTAATTTTAACTTTTAACACGGTCCATTAAAAAATAAAATTTCGATACGGAGGGTTTCCATTTTGTGTAAAGTTCGTAGGAGACTGTCATCTCGATCCTGAAGAAAATACCTACGTTTTAAACAACTCGAACAAATCATTTCTTAAATGAAAATACTTTCGGAAACTTCCATTACATAACGAGGAAATATCGACATAAAACTGATTATAATCATCGATTCTCCATCACTTTCATTTGCAAGCACGATTGGTCCTTCTTCTTGCCCTCCACAAAAATTGTCAAGAGAGGGAGAGACTTTATGAGGATCTTTAGAAAAGATTAATGCCCAAATGATGGAATTAAAGGGATCTTCAATAAGTCCTTTTGCGTCAAGATCGATATTTGGTGGGATTTCTGGAAGCGCCTTCATTAATTACTAACTAGCTGACTGCCTTGTTTTAAATCGTTATATATTTGTCAATTAAAAAATATGTTTTATGAGACAGGACGGCAAACGAGCACGTGGGTTACTTGATGGTAACCTCCACCGCCCATGTACACCGTGGTGCGTTGCCGTCCTTTAAGGGAGTGCGATCAAAAAGGAGAGGGAAAGGGGACGGATACCCCTCTCACCGAATGAAACGCGACAGAAGCGAGCTAAGTATAGAAGAATCGTATCTTACATACTACTTTAGAAAGGATTTGTAGAATAAGGATCTGTAGTGTTAGTTAATAGTTAGTTCTACATGAGATCTGATAACTTTGGCAGTCAGTAGGACTCATAAATTTCGGCTACATTTCACATGGAAATTTTACTGATCAGATAATGGGTACATTTTAATGGTGTAAGTAATGCCTATCCTAGTTATTATTCTTGTTGAAATATACACAACAACAATAACTAGGATAGGTATTAAATAAATTATAAAAAGCGTAATCGAAGCTTGGAAAATCTAATCTTTATATTTCATAAATAAATTCTTGGCAAATATTCAATCCCGTGATCCAGTGCGGATGGTAAAGAAAAAAAACGACCGTATCTAGACAGCGCTTAGAAATATACCCTCCCTTGGTAGTAAAGTAAGTAGTTGTAAATACATTTGGTGAAGAGCGAAGTGAACTCAATTGCTCGCTGACCTATTGAACTGGCTTAAATCAGATTTGGCTGCATCAGAAACTAAAGTAGGCCTCGATTATAATTGGAAATAAGCTGACAGTTAGTTGTGATTATATCAGATATGCAAAACGTTTATTACTGACCCAATTTGTTAAATAAACTTATTTAACTGTATAGCTAGAAGCTCGAATTAGTTTTTGGGACGGAGCTCTGCGGCTTGCGCGAGGTGTGGGCAGGTGAAATTTGCGACATCACTGCTTCGTTCTAATGGAATTTTCAATTAACTTTTTTTAATTTAAACTTAAACAGCTATTTAGATTGAAATTAGAAAAAAAAATACGATAGATAGCTATGCTCCTTTTTTTCTCAACCGTCACAGAATGCATAATTTAATTGAAATATTTACGAGATAGTATTTTTTTTTATTTTTTTTTGTGGGATAGGAGGGCAAACGAGCAGGCGTGTCACCTGATGGTAAGCAACTAACACCGCCCATGGACACCAGCAACACATATAGTGTTTCTGTTGCGTTGCCGACCTTTTAGGGATAGGGTATAGGAAAGGACGGGAATGGGAGTGGGCCTCCGGGTACCTCTCTCACCGAACGAAACGCGGCATTAGCCACTTTACGTCGATCTCCTGAGAGGTCGTGGTATTTCACCGGTGGAGCCGGCCCATTCATGCAGCGAACTGCTTGGCTCTACCACTGTTAACGAAATAGAATGATCGATTGAACACCCTTTACTAGAACTTTACCCTTTACCCTTTAATAGAGTTTATAATTTTGAATTTATATCTGCACCCCGTTTAATACCTTATGGTGTAGGAATAGCTATTTGGTCTATATATACATGCAATAGTTTTTTTATTACGCAACAACAACAACGACAAAACATGTATTGTTATACAATTTATTGAATCTTAAGACACCGGGGCGTGCGGTATATAATATAGAACAGCCCTTCCTTAGTGCAGTGTGATAAAAAGAGACCACGGATCTAAGGATCTCAGAAGACTTATAATAGTCAGGGAGGTAGCGTTGCAAATGGAAAAGTCATAGCATGCCGGCTGATATTGTTACCACTTCTTGATCTTATATCGCTGATGAGTGATCCAACCGGTGTGGGTTCATGAATGTCAGAAAAAAAGGTATTTTTGTAATATATATTTTTAAAAACTTATAAAGGAAAACAGAACAATTTATGCATAATCACCTGATAGTGAAATTTTCGTGTATTAAATGTTATATGAAGCAATTTATATTATTTGTATTATTATGTTATTTTTTTTAAATTTAGTGGATGAGAATATCAAACTATAACTTCTTCCCCGCGGTTGAAACTATTTTTTTTTCCCACTTTTGTGACCTACCAAACCCATACCCACCCGGGGGCCACCAGTTGACCCTAGATTCGATTATTACTCATTCGGTTTCTACTGAAAAATATTATACTCGATCGGCATATTATAATCACTACTTAAAATGCAACGCTACCTCCCGTACAACAAGCGTTATGGCTACGGTCCATGAAAACAGTTGGTGCTACGGAGAAGCTACGAGCGACTATACCCCGTCCATTATATTATTGTATTTTAGAGCTCACGAATTTTCGCTGTTATAACTTTGTTCCTAGCGTCATAACCTAAAACTTCGAACAAAAATTAGGTGCCAATACGTCATATTTCATTGACAAGACGAACCCCCGACCTCATTGCTGCAACCGGTAGTTTTACCAATGCGCCACGAGGCCCGTCAAAATTACACAATTTTCGACTTATAAAATAATATGCCACAAATTCCGCCCCACCCGTCTCTCTCGCTTACGTCCCGACCCTATGAGTATATCGTGATGAAATATACATCTTCATTCCAAATTTCAGCCATATTCGTTGTCCAATTTTGTAGAATTAATTGTGCGGCACGCAATTGTTTTATGATACATTTATGAAATGATACGAAATACCTACAGATTTATAATTATGTACTTATCAGTATACATAATTCGATGTACAATCACGATACCTATATTTTCATTTATCAACTCATGTCTTTTTAAATCAACGTTTTGAATAAGCTATCGATATTTTAAATCCTCTTATAATCACTACTACTATCTGTCTAAAATACAATAATATAATGGACGGAGTATAGTTATTGGAACGTCAGACAAAACAGATGTTCTGCTGTTTTACCTTACTGCTGCAGATGGAATTATGTATTTTTTCAGTGAATGTATAATGTGGTGGTTGACGATATGTATATCTTTAATAGGACCTGTGGTGTTGGCTTGACATATTTATAAGTTTAACTTATGTCGCTAGATTCGTGATGACTTCGACATGGGCATTGTTTATCAAAATTCCTCGGATATTATTATATTCTTGGTCTCAATTCGGTAGCTACATCTTTACCTTATAATGTCATGAGAAGTCCTTTTTAAATATTTTAGTTATAATAACATTTCTGTATATACGAAAAGTAGCCGGTGAAAAGCGTAATAGTATCGTCCAAGTCCAGTGCGGAGTTTTACTAAAATTATATCCGCTATGCACTACAGTGCATTGAATAGTGATATATTTTTAGAAAGTGATATACATATCATTATAATTTTTCTGCCCTTATCCCACTCCAAGTGGGGTTATCCTTTCGAACTATCCATGTCGTCAAAAGATCTGGCTTTGGCTTTATGACTGGCCGCCAGCCTGACGTCAACCTGAAGTTTTTGAGAATGTTTTCTTGCGTTTTTGCGCGTACATGCTTTGTTATTTAATAACAACTTATTAGATTAATACCAAATTGATAACCGGGAATACTCTGGGAGTACATGCGTAGTGCATACTGTTGGGAATTTCTTTGTAAGCTCTTCTAAATAGTAAAAAATCAATAAAAACTAAGACATATTTAATAATATTAAATTGTACAATGTACCTTCCGGTTATATTACCCATAAAGCTTAATAGTCTATGACTGCATAAATCAAATTTAAATATCTAGTTCATAGTGAAATAATCACATAATTTATTACAAAGTCGCTTTTTCTGTCCCTATATGTATGCTTAAATCATTATCACTACTCAACGGATTTTGATGCGGTTTTCTTAATAGATAGAGGGTGTCAACGGGCTGGTTTATGTGTATAATTTAACTAAAGAAAAAGTGTTAAATCCAAAATTTAGTTATTTATATTCTTTTACAAAAAAATGCTCTAGTTGATATGTATGTATCATCAGTGCCTCGACAACCTTCATGTTGGGAAAACGCGGCATGAGCCACTTCATAGACTCTTTCATGCAGCAAACTGCATGGCTGTACCAGTCTAAAAAGCCTATGACGAAAATATCGCGCATCCATTTCGGCCCGACCTCCCGATCCAGATTTGAAGCCCTTTGACAGCCCACTAGGTTGTTGGTAGACAAACTGAACATTAAAAATTACTACGATATAAACGTCATTTGCTAACTGATCACCGTCCGGCTCTGGTACTCTATCGACCCTTTATAATTACCTCTGGGGTAAACTGCCAGTCACTTTTCAGTAGCTATCATGGTATACCGTGGTGAAACTAATCATTGGAATATTTCGAAATTCAACGCGGCCGGTAACGTATATAGTATATATATATAGTTGAACTATCGATATTCGTATTTGCCTGGGTATAGGTTAAGTTTAATCGCAGTCGGTTTTCGGAAATATATTCTCAAGGTGTATGTCATAAAATCGTTCCCGGTGTATGGCAATAGACTTAGATACCGATGATGAATTCATTGTCGGAGTGTCTATGCCATAGATTTATCATAGACTGTAGATTTATCATTATTCTTATATCTATGTTAAATGATAAATGTTCTCTGCCATCACCTTTGGTTATTTACGGCGTGAGAATATAAAAAACAAATATCCGTTCACACGCGTAATCGTGGTTATATTTTTAATAATAACTCATATTAAAAACAAATTTCGGTTAAATGCTTGTTGAGTAGACAGGTTGTTTTTAAGTAGACAGGTGCTGTGTTCTGAAAATTAAGGTAGTGTGAAAACGCCATTTTGGATAATTTATCAGTGGACGATGATAACCTATTAGAATGCCATTTTGCATAAAAAAATTATTTTAAAAATACTTATTGCTAATATAAAAAAAACTTGAAATTTAAGTATGTAATGTTCGAAAGTGACATGAAGTCTTACTCGCAATAAATTTGTTGTTTAATATAGCGCCATCTATAAATAAAATGTAACCTATGACTACACTAAAATTAAACTTAACTATCACTAGAGGTAGAAGTATTTTTTTAGATAATATATTTACAAAAAAAACGTAAATACAGATAAACTATAAATTACAAACTAGACTAGGATAGTATAGATGGCGTTGCACTCAATTTAATATTTGAATTGTGGTAGAAGAGAAAGCATAGATTTTTGTCAAGTTTCGATATGTTTATAACAATAATATATATGGATATATATCAAATGAAAGATTGAGAAGACAACATGACAGCATGCTGCAGGATGCTGGTAGCTGCAAAGTGAGCGAGACGAATTTATACCCGAGAGTACGAGTGTGAGAGTGACATCAGCTGCGGCACTGCTGTAAGCTTACATGACTGTGTCCTTGATACTTATCTAGGTATACATTGAGCACAGGTTTCAACACTTAATACCACTGCTACACACTACCGGAGAGATAGCAAACATTTTCACAAACGAGATCCCAATGATGCAAACCGGGCGCGGTTATGCGGTAACTTAGTATTTAGAAGCGCGGGGCGTCTTGTGGTGGCAATCAGGTCAGCGGGTGTGTCGATTATATAAGGGGGCGAAGGCGTCAGCAGGAAGCCGATAATATCGCGTTTACCTCTCTGGCCATCGCGGCATTTCCGCCGGAGGCCGCTGGCGGCGCGCGTTCACGCCGCCATCGTTGAAGGGCCAAGCCCGGGACTCGCGTCGCGACTCGCGGAGCACTTGAGAGGTGCTGCGCCGCGTGGGCGAGGATCGATGGTACGCAGCACGCCTGCGTCGACGAACACCCACGATGTTAGCCGAGTGTGGGCGAATGAAGTCGCGGTGGTGCATCCGCCCTGACCTACTTCCTTCGCACAGTGACCTTACTTACAGATGCTGAGCGACAGGCGCAAGGCGCTATGGACATTGCCAATGGACCGTATCGTTTTTCTATGTGATACACTTTGCTAATCATTGTTTACTTTTTTCATCTGATTGAAAGGTCTCTGTGTTGAATAAGATTGTATTACACTATGTAAACGAATCATTTGTTTCAATTAGTGAATTTCTTATCTGTAAATGTGTTATATATTCCTAGAGTAAAATTCATTCATGGCAATGGATATGAAAAAGAGGTCAAGAAAACAACACGTCGTAAATTCAAATAAACTTTATGAAAACTGCAAATTTATAGATCCTCTCTTACTGAACGAAACTTGGCATGAGTCGCTTTACGTCGATGTTTTTGAGAGGTTGTGGTATTTCACCGGTCGGGCCGGTCATGATGCGAACTGCGAATAGCTCTACAATTTTAAAAATAAATAACATCTGAATAGTCATTCAGCTGCATAAGAGTTCAAATCGGGAACCTAACAAGCAGAAGGATGTAGTAGCTACTAATACATAAGTGCAATAATTATGTAATTAAATCATAATATCATAAGCACATTTAATAATAATATGAAAGTCACGCGTCGAAATCTAGCGGTCAGTTTATTTGAAACTGAATACCATGGGTATCTCACGTGAATATAACTCTATATTATGAGTCTAGAATAGGTAGGTATACTTTGAGCTAATCTACCTAATTAAGGCAGTTAGATATTAATTAAAATAGACAACTGTCTGTTTTAATTAATTCAGTCTCTCAAACTAAACAGACACATTCTCAGGATCATTCATAGGGATAGCCACGCAGTTCGCTGCATGAATGGGCCGGCTGGATCGTTGAAATAACGAAACTTCTCAGGATATCGACGTAAGTGGCGGCCCATTCTGCCACCCCTTTCTCATCCCATTTCCGACCCCTTCCATATCCACTAAAAGCGCCGGCAACGCAACCGCAACCCTATCTGTGTTGGTGTCCGTTTATTGGTCACCAGCAGATTCTTTAACTCTCATAACTCTTGTCATACATGCTCGTACGTTTTTAAAGCTCCTGACATCACCTTCCGCAAGGACAGGTTCTATATGATAATGGAAAGATTATCATGGCCGACCTCGGCTACATCATCCTTCCGCATATTACCTTATACCTGCTTCGTCCATCCAGCATCGTCCATTCTTTCTACATTTCCGAACCATCGGAGCATGGCCTTCCTTACTTTCCAGTGTAAAATTAAGGAAGGTCATGCTCCGATGGTCAGGAACACTCTTTTTCAATTCAAGTTCCTTTCTTACAACCTTGTGTTCGAAGCTCTTAGAAAGAGTTACTCCGCATGTTTTGCACAGTGCCCTCATTTCGGCTGTGCTATCCAACTTTGACTTTGTGAATAGGCCGGTTCGACCTGTAAAATACCACGACTTCTCGGAATATCGGCGTGAAGTGGCTTGTGCCGCGTTTCGTTCGGTGAGAGAGGTATCCGGAGGGCGATCCCCTTTCCCCTTCCTTTTTTCCTCCTACTCCCGAAAAGGACGGCAACGCACCACGGTGTACATGGGCGGCGAAAAGTTACTTACCATCAGGTGACCCACTTGCTCGTTTGCCGTCCTATACCATAGAAAAGTATGTTTGTATTTGGGTAGGTACCTATATTACAGCAGAGTACAGAGGTGCAGAGTACAGAATTTATTTATTTATTTAATCTTCATGTACAACATATTTTGGTACATTAGGTGGACTTAATGCCATAATTGTAGAGTTATGACACTTATGACTCAAATCTCTTTTATAATTAGGCCAATCCCATCGTCTTCCTCTTGGACCAATATCTACCTTTCAACCATAATGTGAACAACTCGCGGATAGTACCTAATTAAATACATGATTGAATCAAACCTATCTACATCAGAATTTCAGGGATTTGTAAATGGTTCTCTAAACTTCATTATTTGTTTTATTTTTTATTTATTTATAATTTCTCATGTTACGAATCTGGTAATTACGAAATACTCATCTGTGCGTTCACATAGTTTACAGCAACACTGTGACAGTATTTACAGCATCATGTATGTTGTATGTAGCTTATCAAAAAATATTATTAAATTGGATTTATTTTCATGACTCTTTATCGATGAATGAACATAATAATATAGACTCTGAACAAACATATTAGGTCGGGGAAAAAGTCTTTTCGCATAACGTAGGTATAAACTTATTATAAAATTTCTTTGACTGTACTATTTGTGTCTGGCTGGTTTTGGTAACATTAAAAAGGTTACATTATAAAGAAAAGAAAAAAATAAAAAAAAGTTGTTTCCCGCTATTTTTCATTTGTTTTTCTCTCCGTAAAAATGAGTGAATCTAATGAAGAAATTCGATACATTTTAAAATTTTATTATAAAAAAGGCAAAAATGCAACTCGTGCAGTGAAAAAAATTTGTGATGTTTATGGACCTGATGCAGTGTCAGTAAGAGTAGCACAAATTTGGTTCAAACGTTTTCAGTCCGGAAATTTTGATGTTAAAGATGCACCTCGCTCTGGTCGCCCTGTTACGAATAAAATGGACGCCATTTTTGTAAGAGTGGAGCAAGATCGGCATATTAGTAGTTACGATGTAGCTGAAGAACTGGGAATTGACCACAAAACAGTTTTGACCCATTTGAAGAAAGCTGGTTATACAAAAAAGCTCGATATTTGGGTGCCACACGAGCTCACTCAAAGAAACTTAATGAACCGTGTACTCATTTGCGATTCATTATTGAGACTTAATGAAACCGAGCCGTTTTTGAAGAGATTGATAACTGGCGATGAAAAGTGGATCACGTACGACAAGAACGTGCGAAAAAGGTCGTGGTCGAAAGTTGGCCAGGCTTCACAGACTGTGGCCAAACCTGGCCTAACACGAAATAAGGTGATGCTGTGTGTATGGTGGGATTGGAAGGGCATTGTTCATTATGAGCTTTTACCGTCCGGCAAAACCATCGATTCTGATCTTTACTGCCAGCAACTGATGAGATTAAAGGAAGCAGTCGAGAGAAAACGGCCGGAATTGATCAACAGGAAGGGTGTGGTCTTTCATCACGATAACGCTAGACCACACACATCTTTAGCCACTCAGAAAAAATTAAGAGAGTTCGACTGGGAGGTCCTAGTGCATCCACCATATAGCCCTGACCTTGCGCCTTCAGATTTTCACCTGTTTCGGTCTCTTCAGAATTCTTTAGGTTCTGTAAGGTTGACCTCAAGAGAGGACTGCCAAAACTATTTGTCCCGTTTTTTTGATCAGAAGTCCCAAAGTTTCTACAGTAACGGGATAATGTCTCTGCCCACAAAATGGCAGAAAGTTATTCAACAAAACGGTACATATATATTGTAAATAAATGTAAATAAACTTTGAAAAAAATGTCTTGACTTTTCATACAAAAATACGAAAATACTTTTTCCCCAACCTATTATTTACGTGCTGCCACGGGCCCGTCAGCGAATACCAAAACTGGACAATAAAATTAAATTTCAATGCAAATTATGGTTTTTATTGGAGACTAACTGACTCGGCGAAATTCTATCAATCAATCAAATCATTTATTTTGCGAATATGGGTACAAACAAGTGTCATTAAACAATATAAGATCTTAATCATATTCCACCATCTGGCATGCAAAACATATAAATCGGTACAAGAACGTTAATAGGGCAAAATCAAATATAATATATTTATTTTATTTTTTATAATAAATACTAAAAATATCAGTATAATAATGTCAAAGTCATTCTTTTCACTTGTCCTTTAAATTGGGCTTCGAAGTAATATAGGTACTTTTTTTTTAACGGAATTGGAGGGCAAGCGAGCAGGCGTGTCACCTGATGGTAAGCAACCAACTCCGCCCATGGACACCAACAACACATATAGTGTTACTGTTGCGTTGCCGACCTTTAAGGGATAGGGAATAGGAAAGGATGAGGAAGGGGGGCGGGCCTCCGGGTACCTCTCTCACCGGACGAAACGCGGCATTAGCCACTTTACGTCGATCTTCTGAGAGGTCGTGGTATTTCACCGGTCGAGCCGGCCCATTCATGCAGCGAACTGCTTTGTCATATAATAGGTAAATTAAAAACTTTTTACGTTAACGTTAATCTTCTTGCTATCTGTGTTGTGTTGCTTGCTATGTGATATCACTGGGAAGTATAATGTATATTCTTGGCGCCATTGCATATATACTTTTGTGAGCAAAAGTCGTTTTGGGCGGTAATAAGTGTAATTGATTATTAGAGCGACGTTCACTTTGTACTGTTTTATAAAGCTTTGAGTTATTTTTTACAAACAAACTGACTTCATATATATACAATGATGGGACCGTCAATATTTTCAGATTCTTAAAATGAGGCTTACAGCTTTCTGTTTGTTTTATATTGCAAATAGCACGGATACACTTCTTATGTCCTGTCAGTACATCTATCAGTACACCGTAATAGGCTGTCAATAAGGTGTATTTATTTGCAATTTTTGCAAGCATATATAGGGTATATGATAACTGATAAATTTTTGTACATAAATGATCAATTTGGGTCCTCCATTACATACCACTATCAATATACAATCCTAAAAATTTTGTTGTAATAATGTGTCTTCATTATAAATTATTTGAAGGTTTGATTGATTTTAATTTCTGAGTTTAAAGTTCATGATACTTGTTTTATTTAAATTAATTTTAAGGTTGTTCTTATTTAACCAGTCAATAATGCTATCTAAAGATTTCTTAATATCGTTCCTAATTTGACTCATGTTGCCGGAGTTAAAAGCAATTGCACGATCATCAGCAAATAAAGACGTCTGATGCGAGGTTACCATGGGGAGGTCATTAATTTAACAGATAAATAATAGCGGACCCTGAACAGATCCTTCGGGAAACCCGTATTTAACTAATATGTGTTGCTGGTGTCCATGGGCGGCGTTGGTTTATTATTATTACCATCAGGTGACATGCCTGCTCGTTTGCCCTCCTATCCAATAAAAAAAAAACGCGATGAGTATATTACCTCTGTCTTGGATTTATCGTCTACCTCCTACTGAGTTAATTGGGTTCTATCTGTCAGATATGATTCTATGAGGCTGAGCACATTACCTCTTATGCCATAACTGTATAATTTTCCTATTAGAATTTTATGATCCACATGATCAAAAGCCCGGTGCCCGCTGCTGCTGGTTTCCTATTATCTGTTGCTGGTTTTCTATTAGAGTGTACTTTTTCTAGAAAATTATATATGGCCATATTAATACCTAGTTTTGTACTTCCTAAAGCCCATTTTTTCCTTGCAAAAATTACTGTTGCGTTGCCGACCTTTAAGGGATACCCCTATCCCTTAAAGGTCGGCAACGCAACAGTCATTTTAGGAAAGGATGGGGAAGGGGGGTGGGCCTCCGGGTACCTCTCTCACCGAACGAACCGTTAAGTATTTAACTTTTGTTTTCATGGTCTGATGTGGGTTACCAATAGTAAAAATCATATTTGTAACATCAACTTTTTGATTTTTATTCTCATAAAGTGGGTGCTCTCTGTATCAATGAAAATAGCTTTTGAACAACTATCATCTTTTTGTTCATCACTCGTGAAAATGATCTCTGTAAAGAGTTCGAAACGTCGGGAAATAAATAAAAATAAGTAATAAATAAACGCGATATAATCCTAAAAGTTGTTTCAATCTATGGGTGAGATTCGCGAAAGTCTTAGAAATAAATATATAAAAAAAGGCGAATATTTCGATATTTCAAACAGACACTCCAATTTTATTTACATGTATAGATACCGAGTACTTGGCTGATATTCGGTAGGTACTCGGCGTGCCGTCTCGTTTTTTGATACTAATATTTAGCTCAATAATTCGGTTTGGATGCTGAGTATATGTGACAAGTAGTAGATTATAGGTAAACATTAACGGTGTTAGTTAAAAAGTGTTTTTATTCCAAATTTTAAGAATCTTTGACAATCCCAATTAATAAAATTAAACTCAGGCTATTGAATAAAGTGGTAATAAAACAATAAAACAAAAAATTAAGAGAACAGTGATAAAAATAATCAAGGTAAGCTATGCTGCTTGAACACAAGGCTCTCTGCACAGCTTTTCTTTGGAGGCTTTACCAGCCTCCGAAAACAATCGCTCGTTACACACGGTGCCGAAAGAAACACTAACTTGGTACTCGTTACACGGCAAAAGTGTTCTTCGGCGCATTTCTAGTTTTTAATCACCTACTCGATCACGAAGTATAGATACACCGGGGTCCGAACTTAATGTTGAACGAATGGTCTACATTTAGCTGCGCCGGTAGAGGGCGCAAGTTTTCAAAAAGTACTTGTTTATCAGTTTTGTTAATGTTGACACTTGGCAGAAAAGAGAACTAAGACCTGTGTAATTATTGAGTTCAATAATAATATGGTAAAACCCATACCGTTCGGACTCCTGCTCGGAACTTTACTTCATGAACTCGATGGTGACCGTGATTGTTAGACGTGGTTAATGGAAAACAACGCCGCCATAAATGGATAAAAAAATAGGCTGCCATTTCTTTCAGTGTCAATTGTGTCAAAATCAGCAAATGTCAACTCGCTTCTCAAATTCTCAAGTCAGCTGCGGGCTGCGGAGCTGAAACTAGATCAATTGTTTTTTCTCATTATTGTTTACTTTTTCGGTTTTGTATTTCAACGGAAATATTTGAATATGCTCGTACTTTAATATGGATACTTTAAAGTTAGCATTACAGTTGAAAATGTGATAACGCCTTAAAACCTACTGTATTCATCTCCAATAAATGCCGATGGAATGTTACTGGTATGGTACAAGGTAAATAACGCTAAAATGCTAATTTCTAAATATTTACACCTTCTGTTTATTTTGTCTGTTCTTTGAAGTTATTATATGTGTAATAATTTTTATGGGTTTAATTATGTAAAATTCGCCCACGCAAATCCCAATAGTAGCGCTGCTATGTATTAGTTATATATTTATAGACAGTTCAAACTTTTCTTAAATCGCATTGTCTTTTACTACATTTTACCAAAATTATAATTAGTACAGTAATTTTTAACATTTGAGCCAATACTCATATGTCGAGTATTATGTTGTTTATGTTTAAAGCAATAAATAATACTATTTAATATTCGAAGAGGTGGCTCATGATATTATTTACAGTCATGTTCTTAATTATTGTTACTGAAATATATTCATCTTAATTTATTCAATGTTGTGTAATTTAAAAAAAATCTATTACATTTGACAAGACAGAATCATAAGATTCCTCAAATTGATGAATTAAGATATTTACTTATCATCAACACAGCAATAAGAAGGAGCATCTGTTGAGTATTCACAAAAAAATCTAAAATGATCCATAATAAATATCTCTTTCACTTTATTGGTAAAGTTGTTATTCAGTAACAGAGAAATAATAATGAGTAGAATCATGAACAGTATACTGCCATATGAAATGATTATATTCATCAAAGGCCTCAGAAATTTAGTAACAGTATATAATATCATACAATGCAATATTTTTTTATTTATTCAGGTAGCAGGCATGATGTTTTTGCGAATGAACTTGCGTGCAGGACTGTTGGCACTGGTATTCACGGCACTCTTGCTCATGATTTTATGGGGTCATTGTGGAGAATTCGGTCGCCTTTCCAGACCTAGTGAGTATTGAAATATTTGTATGAGAAGAGAGAAGTCTTGGTGGTCCATTGAGAGAGCACATGGCTTCTGATCCAGAGGGTTCGAATCCTGACACTGGCTCACACCAATGACATTTCGAAATTGTTTTTGGAAGTTAAGTGTGATAAATATTGATTACTGAAAACTTTGTATCCGATATGGCAATAGGTTCGCCACCTATTCCATTTGGGACGTAAACATACAGCGAGATGAGGCCTTACAGCCGCTGCCTACACCTTCGGGTAACAAAAGGCGTGAAGTTATGTTATGTTTGAGAATTCTGTAATATGGGCTATTTATAGTCATCATTATTTTAAAAAGTTGTACTAAATTGATGGGTATCACTTAACTGTTTTTTATGTGTTCCAGTATTATCGAACTCAGACATAGTTGTAGGTGGTGGCAGCGCAGGTGATGAGATAGATTGTTTCATCAATGGTGAATATTCTGTGACATGCCGCCGAGACATACAGAGAGATGAAATTTATGTACCATTCACTCTCATACACAAATACTTTGAGGTAAGATTTTACTAGTGCAGTAGTTAAATATGCATAAAGATACAAAGTCGAAGAGACCCCACATACAAAGAGAACATTTTTGTTGTTATTGAAATCTAGATGTAAGAGATATATATAGTTAGGGTGTCAAGTCTATCATCACTTTTTATTCTGTTACTCATACTTATCTATTTCATTATTTAAAAACACTTTGCTCCACAGATTTATGGCAAAATAACAACAGTTGAAGGTGTGGAGAAGTTTGAATGGTCACACAGTTATGGCAAGATCTATCATCCAAAAAAGAAATATGATCCAAGAGGGACCTTCACGACCTTCGAAAATTACAATGTAGAAGTGCGTGATAGAGTTAAATGTATCAGTGGGATTGAAGGGGTCCCAGTGAGTACGCAGTGGGAACCCAGAGGTTTTTTTTATCCTACACAAATTGCGCAATTTGGATTGGCTCATTACAGTAAATATATTATAGAAACTGAGCCAAAACGGAGAATAATTGATGATGGAGAGAAGCATTTAGAAAATTGGATAGTCAGTCAAGATGCCTACATGGCTAGAGAGTTTGACACATCAGTCCACTCAAATGTTGTAAGGTTCTCTACGTCAGAACATGTGTCTAGTCAAGTTTGGCTGAAAGTGAATCTCACCCAGGATTTTGTTTTAAGTGTTGATATGCAATTGAAACCCAATTCATCAATAACAATTGTCCTCCAAAATAAAGAGAAGAAAGAGACTGTTTATTTGCATTATGTTACGAGCCTGCTACTCATTTCTGCTCAGGTGAATGTTTGTTTTTATTTTGATTATTTATCTCTCTTTCCACTTAGTTAAAAATAAAAAGATTTCAGATTCATAGAAAGATTCACAAATTACAAACATTAGAATAGACAACCATTCCAACTGCAATTTAGGTTTACTCGTTGATGCTATGCTAGTATGTATTTATTGACTATTTTGAAGTGTCTCAGAAGACCTATATCAGTAAAACCATGTGATTTGATGATGATGATAATGAGAGTTAAAAAAGTCAAGGGCAAGCCTATTATATAAGGGAACTCAAAACACATAACATAACTTCACACCTTTTTCTATCCGAAGATATAGGTAGCGGCTATTAAACCTCGTCTCTCCATTATCTTTACGTCGCAAATGGAGTAGGTGTCGAACCTATTGCCATACCGGGCACTAAGCTTCCAGTCGTCAATATTTATCACAGATAACTTCGGAAAATAATTTCGAACAGTCATTAGTGTGAGGCTGGATTCAAACCCGCAACCTCTTGATTCGGGGTGCTAGACCACTGGACCATCATTACATAATATAAAACAAAGTCACTTTCTGCTGTCTGTCCCCTTGTATGTATGGGTGGTTTTGATCTATAATTCATATAAGATGTTGTAAAGAAAGACTGTTAATTTTCGAGATTTAGCACTTGAATTGCAAACGCTGGCTGAAACCTAAGTGATAGATCAAAACAATGCTCTACATTAATAAACTCCTTCAGAAGGTCTACAAAAAAGTCCGCGAGGGCATATGTCTATCTCTTAGGGATAACCCACAATGACCATTTTTATTTTTACGAGAAATAATAGCTTATTTACGAAGCGATTTTAAACATTACAGCATTAATTTTCATCCAAATAAGTGTTTTAAATAGATTGTGCATGTTATAGATTTAGCAATTTAAACAAATATTTTCCAAGATATTGCAGTATGAACATAGCGGGACAGCAGTTAAAGCCGATAAATAGCACAAATTGAATTTACTCATTTATTACTTTTGATGCGGAACAAAGTTCGCCGGCTCAGCTAGTAATTAATAAAATTGGTCAAAATTTTAAAAATATCGTAAAATTCTGTGTCGTGTTTAGGAGGATCACATATACTACGGTATTGGCACAGACGTTCAGTGGAGACATCTCACGCGAGATCTTATTATTGACATGCAGAAGGGTTGGGCGTTACAAGACAGACCGAAAAGAAGATCCCCCAGGAATAAGTTTAAGGTAATATTTTGCAGAAAAAATAAATAATAATATTACTAGGTTTAATATAGTCTCGGTGGCGCAGTGGGCGAGGGCACGGCCTCTGATCCAGAGGTCCGGGGTTCGATCCCAGACACTGGCTCACACCAATGACTTTTCGAAATTGTTTTCGGAAGTTATGTGTGATAAATACCGATGACTGACAAACTTTGTGCCCGGTATGGCAATAGGTTCGCCACCTATTCCATTTGGGACGTAAACATAACGGCGAGACGAGGCTTAACAGCCGCTGCCTACACCTTCGGGTAACAAAAGGCGTGAAGTTATGTTATGTTACTAGGTTTATTTTTTTTTTATATTTAAACGTATTTTAACAGTGTTTTATTAGAGTCACGTAATTCTTCGGTGCATGAATTGGCTGGACCGGTCCCCGTTTTTCCCATTTTACTCTCTCAAAGGTTAGCAACGCAACTGTAACACTTTCTGTGTCGCATACTATCAAATGGCCCGCTTGCTCGTTTGCCATCTTATACCATAAAAAATGTAATATGTAATCAACAGTCATATCTTTATTATATCTAGATTATTCTTATCTCAGAAAATTGGCAGTTTATTTTTGCGTCGCCATAGCCATATTATGAAGGTATAGAGGGTAACAACAGACAGATAAATAGGTATAGAGGAAGAAATGCTACGGCAGTTCATGCCGCGTTTCGTTCGTTAAGAGAGATATCCGGAGACCCATTCCCCTTCCTCTGCTTGCCTACCCCTGCCCTCTGACCTGTCTGCCTCTGCTTGCCGCGTTTCGTTTAATGAGAGAGATATCCGGAGGCTCATTCCCCTTCCTCTGCTTTTCCGTCCTACTCCCTTAAAGGCCTGCACGCTACTGTAACATTATCAGAATTACAGGTGCGCACCGATGTTGGTCACCTACCACCAGGTGGCCCGCTTGCTCGTTTGCCCCAATTAAAAAAAGAAAGTTGAAGAATTCTATAGAAATTTGTTCCCGAAGGAGCTACACATGCAGCTTATAACATTATGTAACGGGATGTGGGTGTTTGTGCAGATATCCAGTATAATATTGAGCGGTGTCGGTTCGTTGGACAACCTGACCGTGTCGGCCAGCGAGCACATGAGCATGTTCTACTCGGCGGCGCGCTGGCTGGAGCGCGCGCAGCGGACCAGCTCGGGCGGCTGGCCCATAGCGGCGCGGCGCCGCATGAGCGCCCCGCTCGACGACCTCAGGCCGGGCTGGTAACTGTACTATCCCTTACTTTACACTCTCGATACCCCACGATCTAGGCAGCGACGATTACGCCAGAAGTTGTACTCAGAGCATAGAACCATTCAGATGTGAGGAATAGTTCACGTCTAGTCACTGACATGCATTTCAAAGGTGCTAATCGCCATTAATTACCAGAACGCTTCCAATTTTGCAGGCATTCAGCGATGAGCCAGGGTCACGCAATATCTGTGCTCGCCCGAGCGTACCACAAGAGCGGTGACGCGAAGTATTTACGGGCGGCACAGAGGGCGCTGTACTTGTTGGACGTGCCGAGCCACGCCGGCGGAGTTAAGGCCATGTGGATGGACAAATATGTTTGGTGTGTAGATATTTGTTTTGTACTCAACATGACACATTTATTCATTACGTGTGGCAATCTGCCATATACTGCCATGTTCCTGTTTTAACTATGCTTACTATGGCGCATGAATATAAAGATAACCGGCCGCAGCGTTCTCTTTCTTCGAGAAAATAAACTACAAAATAATCGAACCCTTTGTAAATGCTCATTTTTATTCCAGGTATGAGGAATATCCAACTAAACCACCCTTATTCGTCCTGAACGGTTTTATTTACACACTCTTGGGACTTTACGATTTACATATTATCCAGGGGGACACCTCAATATCTTTAGCAAAGAAAATGTTCGACGATGGTATGACATCGTTGAAAACATTGCTACCACTTTTTGACACGGGAAGTGGTAGTTTTTACGATTTAAGACATTTTACTCTTGGATCTAGTCCGAATATTGCGCGGTGGGACTACCACGCGACTCATGTGAACCAATTATACCTGCTGGCCGGGTTGGACAGTGACCCGATATTGATCAATACTGCTAGAAGATGGGAGGGATATATGCAAGGCAAGAGGGCAGCACATAATTGATCAGATTAACTAACGCCGACAACATCTGTTGGAAAAATCGAAGTAAGTTTTGTATATAAATTCATATTGAATAGCAGTAGGTGTGTTATTATTCGAACAAACGTATGGTAGCATCTATTTCGTTTAATTATTTTCGAATTCATTTACGAATTGAGCCTAATTTTGCCGAAATTGTTATACGATAAGTTTCTTTTTTTATCAATTCGATAGATCTTTCAGTTTCTACAATTTGTATTAATAAAATGTGTATTATAGTCACTAAGCGTAACAAAATATTTTTCTATGAATAAAGACAAGAATAATGACCTTGAAAAATATGTACCTACAAAATAATTTTTAGGCATGTAAATTGTTGTAGAAATTGTTTTAAACTAACATTTTTTTTAGTTTTTAACGTTGTTGGCACTTAATCGTCTTGGCAACTTATTTATAAAAGTACATAATATTATGTAGATAAAAACTTTATATAGTTAATTTAAGTACTTGTGAATTTTCTCCGAAAAATTGATTTGCCTATCTTATTAAAAAAACATTTATTTAATTTTTTGCTGAAATTTCATATTTATTTGAGATGCTTAAATGAACATCGGACCGAGATGTGTTAACTAAAGCGCCTCATAACAATTACATTTTGTACAGTTATAGAGAATAATGTGCGTGAGAATAAGTTTATGTCATTTGAAAACCTATTAATAACTTAATACGTCCATCTACAGATATATTATGGACTAGATTTCATGAATCTCTAGGGCTAATGTTCTAAAAAAACCAAAGACAAAATGTGAAAATAAACTACTAAAAAAAATCGATAATAATCAATTTTAAAGATTTACCCTCAAAGACTGATGAACACATTCTTGTGTTAATTTAAGTAACCCGCTCTAAAACGGCGGGCCTTAGTATATTGAAAAAAAAAAAACAACAGACATATATGGCCATTGTAGATACTCTATACTGCAACCATAGAGAAATAAATTTTTCGTGTTACTGTTTATACATACATAACTTTACGCCAAATCCCTCGCGGGATAGGCAGAGAGAACGGAGTGCCATAAGGCACGATTCTTACACACCTCACTCGCTTCGTTGACTTTCATAACTCTTTTCATGCACGCGCGTCGATTTTTGAGGCTCCTAACATCACCTTTCGCCAGAACACGTTCTATTTGGTCATGGAATGTGTGTCTAGGCCGTCCTCGACTCCTACATCCATCCGCTTTTGCATTGTATATCTGCTTAGTCAATCTTGCATCATCCATCCTTTCTACATGTCCGAACCATCGGAGCATGCCCTTTCTTACTTTTACACCGACACTCTCTTTCAATCCGACTTCCTTATAACCTTGTTTTCCACGCCCTCATTTGCCCTCATTTCGACCGCGTTTATCGTACTTTCATGAACGCTCCGCCATACCCAGCTCTCGCTTCCATAAGTTAGCGTTGGGATCAGTATTACATTGTGAATTGCTAGCTGGGCTTTTCTGCTAATATCTTTTGCGCCCAGGAATCTGCCCAACGCCCCATTTACTTTATTTCCTAACGCTACTCTTCTTTCTACATCAGCGGTGTACCTTCCATCCCTGCTAAAAGCGCATCCAAGATATACAATTTCATTCACCTGTTCCAGCACTACATCGTCAACCATTATCCTTGCATCCGTTCTGGATTCCTTCCTTTCAAACACCATAACTTTCGTTTTCATCACATTCAATTGTAAGCCTTTCATCAAACAATCATCTTTCATAATAGTGACTAGTGTTTGCAGATCAGACGGCGATTCGGCTAAGAGCACGGCGTCATCTGCGTAAAGCAGACAGCTCACTACTAGATCACCCATTCGTATCCTTACATTCGTCGATCTCACTCTCTGGAGACAACTGTCCAGGTATAGGATGAACAGCCGAGCGGACAGCACGCATCCCTGTCTGACGCCGATATTGACGTCAAACCAGGGGGACAAGCCGCCGTCAACACGTACACACGCCGTGCAGCCCTCATAAGTGGACTGCCCGGCGCGCAGCAGTGCTCCGCTCACCCCGTAGCCCGGGAGTATGTCCCACAGATCCTTCCGTAACACCGTGTCAAACGCTTTTTCCAGATCCACAAAACCGCAGAAAATCTTCCGGCTAACAGCCAGTTGTTTCTCCACGATGTTGCGGAGAGAAAAAACCTGATCCATGCACCCTCCTCCGCTTCTGAAACCACCCTGAGCCCCCCACAACACTCCGTTAGATATCATCCTCATTCTCCTTTTAATAATCTTCCCATACACTTTCGCTGCTAAGCTGATCAAACTGATAGCTCTGTAACTGGCGCACAGCATACGTGATCCCTTACCTTTATACAAGGGCACGATGACAGCACGCCTCCAGTCCATGGGAACCTTACCCGACCTCCAGCATAGATTGCTCAAGGTCAGGAAAGCATCCCGGACACAGGTTCCACCGTGTTTGATCATTTCAGCAGTTATCATATCAACTCCAGCTGCCTTACCATTTTTCATACTTCGTATCGACCATTCAATCTCTTCCATAGTAATGTCCTCGTCAGATGTTGGCGCAGCGGCGTTAATCGTAGGCTCACTCGCGGCGCCCACGTCCGGAACGTACTCGTACATTTCCCCAAAATATTCACTCTACCGACCCGATACATCGTTTGGGTTTGGAATAATGTCACCAGCCTTAGACACAATCTTGTCCATTCTGGTTGTTGACGAAGAACCCCGAGACTTTCTAACTTCCCTCCAAAAGAGTTTGCTATTGGCCTCGAAGTTCTCCGTCAACCTCACTTCCTCATTCGCAACTAACCTTTCACGCTTCTCTTTCACTAAGGCTTTGGTAACATTCTTGCAGCGGCGGTAGCTCTCATACTTTTTCTCTGTCATACTATTATTCTGATTCAAACTCGAGACATAATCCAACCATGCTTCTTTCTTACTTTCGACGCTGGATTTTACATCCGCGTCCCACCAGGCATCACCTCTCAGAATCTTATGTCTCTTTGCACAACCAAATACTTCTTTTGCACTATCCACTATACTTTCTTTCATTCTTTCCCAGCATTCTTCAACACCTAAGTCAGAAAGACTCGTGTCATTGAGTCTTTTGCTGACTAGGTCTACATACATACTCCGTACACTTTCATCTTTTAATTTCTCACACTTTATCCTTTCAAGCTCTCCGAAATGGGTACGCACTCGCCAGTGCCTGCACTTCCTGGATAGGCCCACACAGCGGCTCACCACCAGGTAGTGGTCCGTATCAAGAGTGGGGCCTCTGTAGGCTCTTGTATCCCTTAGATTGTTTCGGAGACGACCGTCTACCAGAATCAGATCAATCATACTCTTTTTTTCATTCCGTCTCCACGTATACGTGTGAATATCTTTATGACGGAATAATGTGTTAGACACGAGGAGGTTCCGTTCCAAGCACACGTCCAAGATCGGCTTACCAGCATCATTCACTCACTTGTCACTATTCGCACCAAGGACAGCCTCAAGGCCATCTCTCTTGGTTCCGACCCATCTATTAAGATCACCACATCTTTTCATATCCTTCAACCAAATCCAGAATATCCCTGACAGTTTCCCTAAACTCCTCGAGTTCGTGGGGATCAGCGGGTTGACGGGAGCATAAGCTGCGACCAGGAAGACTCGTGTGATCCCCAGTTTTTATACGAACCCAGAGATGTCTTGAGCCTACCAACTCATAGTCTTTCACTCCGGAAGCAAAGCGGGAGGAGAGAACGACTCCCACACCCCCACTGGCACGGACGTCCAGGTCCAGTCCCGACCATAGGGCTACCATGCCACCTGGGAGGTCCTAGGCCTCACTCCCCTTCCGCTTGGTTTCCCTCAAACATAAGGCATCCAAGCATCTCTCATTTATTACATCCATCATCCCATTCATCTTTCTTGTCATACTACCTCTAACATTCCACGTGCCTATACGGCACTCCCCTCTCCTCGTCCCGCCCGTTTTGGCGCTGCGTGAAGGGTGGCGGCTCCCTTCGCCGCATGCGCATGCACGTGCAGCCGCACCGACGGGGGCTAATCGGTGCCCGTCGCTGTCGGAGTACGCCCTAGCAACTAGCGCGGCTGTATTCGATTCGGTCAAGATTGCGTCCTTCTGGGACGGCAGCGATCGCGACGTGCACGCTCTTGACATGATCCTGTTTATAGATAATAAAATAAATAGTTTTTTACAAATTCTTCTAAAAATCAAGAAATATTTGTCATTTCAATATCCTGCAGTGCTTATTTAGCAGATGTTTAATGTTTCAAATTGCTAGAAGCATTGGTTTACAATAAGAATCCAATTATTTTTTATCTGTAGCGAGTTTTGTATATAGCTTGTGTTGTTGTTGTTTAATTACAATAGGCTAGCGATATCCGCAGTGTTTTAATTAATGACTAGAACATAAACTGTGATGAAATCAATACCAAATCGAATACTGATACGTTAATAGGTCAAGATTTCAATTTACTATGTTTTTTTTTAAATAACACGGAACATTATTAATACAGCAATACTATGCAACCACTTTGACATTTGAAAAATAAAACAACATGTAAATAATAAACGTAGCTATATTTTATTAGAATTCTTAACTTTATCTTGTATCATAATGTATGACTGAGAATTTTTGTAAATAAGTTTTTTTTTCTTTTTCATAATTAACCGGTGATGTGAACATCTTGCCATTAATATTTCTGCTCATAATAATTATTCTGTATAGTGTTGGTTTAACATTTTTTTTATTTATCAAGACGTTGCTAGTTCAATTTACGATTGTAAATAAAGGAAAATGTAAATACCTTAGCCATTGGGAGCGAATCCCCAAATAATATTATAACCGACAGTATAATTTTATAAGTTTGATATTCTTTCACGCCGAATCTACCAAACGGTTTGAAATAAAACTTTTATCACATATTCTCAAATGTGTTATAAATACATGATTCTTGCATTTTTACATTTATTTCGTGGATGTGGAAGGAAGCGAACTTGGGACCTTCCTAACAAGAGTGTTACATATTACACAGTTATAAAACGCAAGATCTTGCCGGACTAACATTGTTGTCATATACCCAAATTTGTTTTTATAGGTTGTTACGATAATATTAATATTATTATTTAAATACTTGAATTTAATTACAATTTATTATTATTATTCATAACATCGTAATTATACCCATATATCAGTAATAATTAACAACATATATACATACAACATAACTTCACGCCTTTGTTACCCGAAGATGTAGGCAGCGGCTGTAAAGCCTCATCTCGCCGTTATGTTTACGTCCCAAATAGAATAGGTGGCGAACCTATTGCCATACCGGGCACAAAGTTTTCAGTCATCGATATTTATCACACATAACTTCCGAAAACAATTTCGAAAAGTCATTGGTGTGAGCCAGTGATTCGAACCCGCGACCTCTGGATCAGAAGACGCGTGCTTGACCACTAGACCACCGAGACTTTAACGATAATAATTAACGATATTTATTATTTGTGTACTTATGACATTAATAATATTTTTTTTATAATATAAAATGTTATAGTACCTATAGGTTTTTCTACATTAACTGCTTGCCGATTGATTTTTATATATAACCAAAAAAAAACTAGTACTTAAATATATGGGCCCTGCAAGAAAGAAATTAATAACACATATCATTTTTTTATTATTGATACTTATTATTAACCTAACTTATTATTGATACATAATTAACTTTATACCTTAATGTGAGATTTACTAAGGGATGAATTAGAAAAAAATACAAGGTCTATCTTTGCCTCTAGTAAATAATACACAATTCTTTATGTATTAGATTTAGCGACAATACATATATTATATACGTATAATAAATCTTCATCTTATGATATCTACATCTCCTTAGGTTGTCGCCGGCTGTGATTTGACAAAAAAAGCAAAAACAAAAAAGGAAACGGGAATCAATTTCACTTGAATAAAAAAAATTATAACTTCATCATATTTATTAGATTATTGATGTCTGTAATAATTAAGTATGAATGCCTTTAGTGCCCATACGCAGTGTTTCCTAGTATTCGAAAAAAAATTGTCTATTCCTATGGATTAAATGGCGGGTACGAATTCCCTACGTCGGACACAGGCTGTCCAGTCTTAATAAATTTATAAATATTATATAAATGACTTATATTGTAATATATGCCGTATTATTAACACACATTATTAATAATAAAATGTTAGCAGTAGTTGTGACTGTATTTCTATAAATTATAATAATTGGACCATAGAATATTATGTACACAAAAAATATCATTTGTTTATTACATAAGTTCCTTTCGAAGCGACAATTCGCTGCAAATGATACTGGGACGGGGCTCGATCCTTGTATATATCTATTTAGACGACGATAAAAGACGTAGAACATACAGTGCGACTAAAAAATGTAGAAATGGTAACGACATTATCATTGTAATCACGATTTTTAGTTTTAATATTAAACGGAAAACAATACTTTGCGGTAGATGGCGCTAATAATAGTTTACTATGTATGTAGATAGGAACTTATACAGTGCATTTTGATTCCTTCATCAGTTCCATAGGTCAGTGGTTAGATCAATAGACTTGTAAACTACGGGTAGCGAATTTGAGTCCCTTTCGAATATCATTTGATATGAATATTTAATTTTATTTTTCTAAGCTAATTCATTAGATAAATTCGAAATACTCTTTCCCAAACAATTATCTTAATATAATTAGTAAAACCTATTTTTTTATTTGTTGCGCAGTACCCATGTTATCACTTAAAGTTATTTTGTTAATAACAGTTTTACCGTCAATTATTATTTTATAAAAATAATATGTAAAGTTGTGTTATCACGTGTGGCTGAGACTAGTTAGTTATTAAGATTTAACATTCCATTATAAAAAAGAGCTTATTATCCTAATAATTACTATTGTATATACATACTATACTTGTGTTGTTTTTGTTGATTTGTTTTATTATTAATTGGTATATGATAAGAATATTGGGTGGAATATGGTTTTATCAACCGCAGAGTCATTGTATATGTTATTATGCCCACTGTGCCAGATAGGTGGCTATTAATAATTGTAATTATGTTGCTAATTTACATGTTTACTTCAATCAAGCAAGTTCTCCATCTCGTTAGGGGGGTGGAGGAAAGGTGATAATTTTATCTGAGACGCGTAAAACTCTACACCTGAGTCAAGTTCATCCATTTTATGTAAAAATTGTTGTATTGTATTGTAACTTTAATATAGAATTATAATTAAACACGGATAGCACCTTCCCTAATTCACAACTCCAATATTGGCCAACACTGGGGTGATTTATTCTAATCTGTTCCGTATTAAAGCAGTTGCAGCAATATTAAATTCTAATCAGATGTTGTATAATTTCACGCCAAATTCCGACCGGGGTAGACAGAGAGAAAAAAGCGCCTTAAGGCGCGATTTTCCACGCCTCATTTGCTTCTTTTACTTTCATAACTTCTTTCATACAAGTGCGATAGGTTTTCAAGGCTTCTGACGTATCCTTCCTCCAGATCTCATTCTATTTGGTCATGGAAGATGTGTCGTGGCCATCCTCGACGCCTACATTCATTCGTTTTTGCATTGTTAGATGTTATGTATGAACTCGACTTATGGAGGCCCTGCGCGTGGACGGATGCTTTTCGACAATCGTCGTTATTAAAAAATAATTTTGGAAACAAGTTCTAAAGTTTGTGTTATAAATAACGAAAATAAATGTCCCTTTACCAAAGTATTACGTATGTCGTAAAGTTACACTTTTATTCTGTATTTTGTAAACATCTAAAGATACTATTAGGTAGTAGATAGTGTGATAGTGACTGCACTTGTGAATGACAATAAAAAGTCTTGAACAATAATTGTAATGGTTTTATTTTCTATACAAAGTATACCTCGAAAACAGAAGCTGGATATGGGTAATAGATAACGGATATTAATACATACCCAGCTTTACATACGAATCAATGTTGGATTCAATCCCCACCAGAGCATAAAAAGAGCAATTTATAAACGTTGCTCATCATACATTAATGAGCAACCTTTATAAATTGTATAGCGCAAGCATTATACAATAGATGGCGCTGTTCGAGCATTGTTGATGATCATTGATCAGCAAATGAGATATTATGCTATTAAACCTATATGGTAATTAGATAACAGAAATAGGTTAGTAGGGCAATAGCAATCAGGTTAAGTGATTATATTATACTCACTAAAACTAAACTTTACAGTCTCGGTAATCCAGTGACCGAGCACCCCGCTTCTAAATCAACATGTCGCGGGTTCAAATCTTCGCTCACACCAATGACTTATCGAAATTCTCTTCGAGAATTATGTGTGATAAATAACGATGACTGAAAACTTTGGTACGGTTCCATCTATTCCATTTTGGTTCGTAAACATAACGGCGAGTCGAGGCTTAACAGTCACTGCCTACACCTTCGTGTAAAAAAAGGCGTGCAGTTATGTCAAGTTATAAGATCTGCTTCCACAGTTGTTCTGTGTTTCCCTTGTAATATATAACTTATACTTGAGTAAAGAAGCAAGCTGTACACCGTGGATCAAGTCATAACTCGACAGTGGTAGAGTCAAGCAGTTCGCTGCATGAATGGGCCGGCTCACCGGTGAAATACCACGACCTCTTAGAAGATCGACGTAAAGTGGCTCATGCCGCGTTTCGTTCGATGAGACAGGTACCCGGAGGCTCACCCCCCTTCCCCATTCCCAATCTTTTAAAGGTCGGCAACGCAACAGTAACAATATAAGTGTTGCTGGTTTCCATGGGCGGCATTGGTCGTTTGCCCTCCTATCCTATAAATAATGTTAGTCCCATTAGTCCATTTAGTTTAAGGGAAAGAATTTTCATCGAACTAAGGTAAATCAATGACTTTCCTTAGTTCACTACTTCCATTGAAGTAGGAAACCTATAGAAATGACATGTTAACATATAATTGAAGCCGGTATTGTTAAAAAAAGGCTCCCCTGAGTTTCTTGCCAATTCTTCTCAGCGCGAGAGTAATCGAATTGGCAGATTTAAAAAATGCGACCTTCTTAAGTGTCTGTACAAGACCCAATTGAATAAATGAGTTTTTGATTTTATGCGCCATCAAAATGCCCATATCTATAATTTCATTGTACATAATAATATAGAAAAATAAAATATGTCTCGTGCATATAAACAAGTCAAATAATTCCATTGACTTGTATATATGGACGAGACATATTTTTCTATACGTACAATTGCTTGAATAAATATTAGCCATTTCGACGGCGCACACATATACATATATCTGTCTCATTCTTACTCAGCACTGTCACCCGTATGAAAACAGTATTTCAGTGCGTACATAAAGTATTTATCACACTTAACTTTCGAAAACAATTTCGAAAAGCCATTGGTGTGAGCCAGTGTCAGGATTCGAACCCGGACTTCTGGATCAGAAGCCGTGTACTCTCCCACTGGACCACCGAGTGTAAAATAGTGTTGGGAAAAATAAATTAGATTATTTTGTAACGAGTAAGTTACCTATTGTAAATTCGCTAAATATGTAATAATTAGGTAATCTTAGACTGGAAGGCATAAGAGATGCATTTGTAATTAAAAATTTTTTCTGAAGACGTTTCGTTTTTTTATAACACCGTCTCTTTATAAGTTAAAAATTTGAATCATTCTCATTTACTGTGGGGCGCACCTATCTAGAGGTATGTTCCAATAGTGTTTTGCTTACTTTATAGTCAGCAGCTGAATTAAAATAAATGTAAGTAGTCTAATAAAAACATGTACTCTTATTTTGATATCCAAAACAGAATATTTACCATAGCAATATACTTACTTCCTATTTAAGTGTTATTTCTATAAATAACTAATACTCAACATTTACTCAAATAAAATTAGCCAAGAACGTTTACCGATAAATAAAAATCATCTGCGCAGCACTAAACTGCCATTTTATGCGGCCACGTGACAGGTGTGACACCTGGATTCAATTTTATGTTGATATGCCACTAACTTCCTTAGGTTTTCTTCATAATTGATTCTTCTTCTTCCGTTATTGGCGACTATGATCCTACTAGTCACTTTTGGCCATTAATAATCGGTTAATGGCCAAAAGTCACTAGTCATAATTGATTGTTTCACTGTCGTTATGACATTGGCAATTTGATTTTGACAGTTGACACTTTCCTAAAAATAGAAAAATATGTTATTGACATATTGTCATTAGATAATAAAAGTTACTGTTTTGTGAATGTGATTCATTTATATCAAATATTTTTAGTGATCAATTTGGAATATAAGACCATAAACGATTTTATGTTACTTCTTTGGGAGAAATGAATATACATATAGTCGATTATTGATTCAATTAAGAATGGTCGACGAAAGTGTTATACATTCCTTAGCATTGTCATCAATTCCGTATAGAACTCGAAGAGTGTTATCATTTCTGTTGAATTCTCCTAAAGTAATACCAAGCGATGGACCTGTTCCGCTACCTAGGTATGATGTTATATGAAAAAACAAAACATAAGTTACTGCATTCTCTATAGACAAATCCCATCTGTTTTATTTTATCTATTGTGAAATTAAATTATCCAGTAATTTGTTTGGTTAATGTAATAGTATCTTGGAATATATAATAATTTGACATGACTTCCTGATATTAAAAAAATAACTTGAAATTTTACATATTTTTATTATTTGGTTTGTTGTCATAGGTTTGTTTTTGTTATTGTGGTGTAAATGTTCAATTAGTTGTGCTGTTTTGTTTTACATTAAAATAAAAATGAATTTAATAAATACAGGAATTACCATACAACCAACACTAACTTGTCAGTTTTCCGCAAGTCTCAAGTTTTGATTATATTTGATACATTGATTTTTGAAAATCCAGTCAAACTTGTCTTAAAACATAATATATTCCTTCACTTATTCCAATTCAGTGAATCGAGGCTTAATAGCAGCTGCCTGCTCCATTGTTTAAAGAAGGTGTGAAGTTAGTTATAACATAACATAACTTTACACCTTTACTACCCGAAGATATAACATATAGTTTTAATTACCTTGTGAAAACAGACAGTTGCAAGCAGAAACCGGTCTTAATCAAAAGTATTTGTATTATGATCAAGTCCTAATGTAAAAGATTAATTTGAATCATGGACTGCATTGCATATTTCATATTTAAAATTAATTAAAATAGATAGATGCTGCAAGTTAATAATAACAATTAACATTAATTAATTTAGAAACAGCAAAATGAATCATTTTTTTAATTGTAGAAAAAACTTCAGGTGTGCTTGGTCAATGTTTTTATGCAGGAATTTTAGTGATATTGTTATAATATAATATTAACCAATCTGAATATATGAGAATTTAACTTATTAAGAAAGATATGATTATTAATTAAATTTAATTACAGGGACTGGCGTGGATTAGCATATTTGGTAAATATATCATCTGAAGTTGAATCATACATTCAACAGTACACAGACAAAACTGCCAAAGTTTTAGACATTTGGCTTCAAAGCAATGTCAACCCTACAGTTGGGGATTTGCTCAGACATTTGCAAGTCTTAGATAGATTTGATGTGTACGATGATATTATTGATGATCTCAGGGAAGCAATTAGTTCTGGGGAAATTTCCAGTAAGTGTTCTTATTACTACTACTTTATATATAAAACAGTAATGAAAAATTAAATAATACTATAATAATTATTTATGATATTTTGATTATATTGTTTTATTAATATTTAGATTATGTTCCTGAAATTTAATATATATATAACAAGATCAATTGTTAGCTAACAGAGCCCTAATTAGATAAGCCCCATAAAACTGAATGACCTTATGTGTCCCTTGCATAAAAAAGAGTGGCAATATTCATATGGCTGATATGACCACCTATAGTAATATTTATAATCATTTCTTATTAATAATAATAATAATAATAGCCTTTTATTTAACAATCTTACAAAATATTCTTAATCTATTACAAATATTTGATTTGACACCGGTACATAAAGATTGTCTTGCTCTCCAGCATAGGCCTCCCCAAGAGTTTTCCACAGATCACGGTTCTGTGCTTGTCTTTTCCAATGAATACCCGCTACTTTTCTGATATCATCTTCCCATCTACGACGCTGTCTCCCTTTCTTTCTTTTATATTGTCTCGGGCACCACTCTGTAATATCCCTAGACCATTTATCCTTTTTGCTCCTGATCATATGACCAATCCATCTCCATTTTAGTTTTTTAATACAGTAAGTAATATCAGTGATTTTTGTTTGCTTTCTTATAGATTCTAATTTTATTTTATCTCTTAGTTTAATATTAAGTATACTACGTTCCATACTGTGTTGGCATGTTTCAAGTTTACTTAAATTATGTTTCGTTATACTCCATGTTTGGCATCCATATGTCATAACAGGTAAAATACAGGTGTCAAATATTTTGCCCTTAACTTTCAGAGGTATGTTAGGGTTTTTCATTACTTCCTTGAGAGACCAGTATCTTTTCCATGCCAAATTGATTCTGTTATTTATCTCTTTATTTGTGAGGCCTTTTGGAGATATGATCTGTCCGAGGTATGTGTATTCTGCTACATATTCTATTGTATTGCCATTTACTGTTATTGGGATATTATGACAAATATAGAAAATATCCCAATCATTTCTTATTAAGGTATATTAAATTATAGTATTGAAATGTTAATTATAATAATTATCATACTTAGGGCAAATAATTTGAGGTCAACCATGGGTGATTTGTTTCACAAAGATGGAATTAAGAGTACTAACAGTCTCTTGATAATTTGGTTTATCTTTCAGCATATAGGAACAATCAAATAGCTATACAAACAAACTACAATAATATAAGCATTGAATCTAGTGGTGATCAGATCACGTATGATGACAGACCAGGTCATATACACATATATGATGCTATTGTCTTGTATGCTGAAGATGATAGAGGTTTTGTTGCTGAATTGTCATCACGTATGAGTGCTTTAGATTTCAAGGTGATTAATTTTCTTTACAGTCATGTTTTTTTTATGGTATCGGAGCTCATTAGCGCTGGCGAGTCACCTGATGGTAAGCAACTACTCACCGCCTATAACATCATGGTCCTTTAAGGGAGTAGGAGGGGAAGTCAGGGCAAAGGGGATCCAGTCTCCGGATACCTCTCTTGCGACACGAGCCACTTTACGCCGATATTACGAGAGGTTGTGGTGCTACACCGATCGACCCGGCCCATTCATGCAGGGAACTGCAAGACTCTACGACTGAATTGTGAAATTAAATTACTAATTATAGATGTTATAGTATTTTTGTGTATCTTAATAATCTAGAGTCTACTTGTTTTAATCCTGTACTGTAATAATAAATAACGCCTACATGTAAGGCAGAAGACATAGCATAGCATACTTAATACACATTAATATTTTTAAAATGTTGCTTTATATTTTTAAATTGCTTGTCTTTAATTTTATAAAACCTTTTTGCATACTAACTTGTTAAAAAATCTAATGATCTTATTCAACATTAAAAGTTAGTATGTACCACAGTTTATATTTGTAAGCTGGAACTGATGGATGGACAGAGATATGAAAATCAAAGGATTCCTTGCTGTATTGTATCATGAAAACGGTGTTAAGATTATAAAATTGAAACTTTCAGATATGTACTGTGGACGACCTACAAGCTGGTCACGCGACGCAATACGCTCCCGTGGCTCAACTCATCTCGGAGAGATGTCGCCGGATCATACTTGTATTCTCTCCAGATTTTCTCAGCAGCGCCGGTATGAGCTTCTACACGGACTATGCACAAGCGGACAGCATAGGTGAGTTTTTACTTTGGTATGAGTAGGGTTATAATTAGAGTCCGACCGAAACTGGTTTTCCGGCCGGTCACTGCGCAAAATTTGCGGTAGGTATGAGGTTCACCGATCGCGTCCAAAAAAGGAAGGTTTAAAAGAGGGCTGAAAGAAAGTGTCCGTGTAAAAATTAAGGAAGTGCATACTCCGATGGTTTGGACACATAGAAATAATAATTGATGCAAGATTGACTAAGCAGATGTCCAGTATAGAAGCGGAAGGATGATGGAGTCGGGGAGGCGACCACATACTTTCCATTATCAAATTAAACGTGTCCTTAAGACAGGTGATGCCAGGAGTCTAAAAAACCGACGAAAATGTTGATTGAAAGTCAAAGAAATGAGGGATGTAAGAATCGTGCCTTATGTCGCTCTGTTTTCTCGGCCCACCCCACCCCACAGAGACTCGGTGCAAAGATATATATGTGTATGTATGTACCACTATATACTATTACACTCTCAACAAAGATAACCAACACCAACCAACACAGATAACAAGTCAAAATTAGTACGACAATAGTTTCGGTTTCGGCAAAAGTTTAGGCCTAATTTGGCCGAAACTTGAAACTTCCGCCGAAACCTGATTTTTGGCCGAAACTCGGCCGAAACCGAAACCGAACTTTCGGTCGGACACTAGTTATAATACTCTTCTTTAGGACTTTATTTATTGGGTAGGCGGGCAAATGATCAATATTACCTGATGGTAAGCAACTAACGCCGCCCATGGACACCTGCAACACAGATAGTATTACAGTTGCGTTGCCAGTATTTAAAATACGGATACGGAAGGGGTCGGAAATGGGATGGTGGGAGAAGGGAAGGGGTTGGGCCTCCGGATACCTCTCTCACCTAGGGAAATGCCGCGGCGTGAAACACTTTACGTTGCTACTCTGTGAGGTGCTGGTATTTCATCGATCGAGCTGGCCATTCATGCAGCGAACTGCGTGGCTCTACCTTTGGACACTGTTGGCCTCGTGGATATTTCTGTCTGTATTTTACAAGATAGCCAGAGAGCCACATTATAGCCTCAAGATAGCCACATTGTGCAGTCAAATTTGATGGATAATTCTTTATTTGCACACCTTGACCTAAAAATTTCGCAGTTTAATTTTCGGTGATTTGTTTACAGAATCGGCCTCTAGGAAGATCATACCCATAATGTATAAGGAATGCCAGCTTCCAAGACACTTATCGTACTATCACAAATTGTTCTACCATTCCCATGGTCGGCCGATGTACGACTTTTGGGAGAAACTGGAAAAGTCCTTGCAAGCGGCGCGTGTATTTAATGGTCTTACTCAAAACAGACAGTAAGTTTGAAAATTTTATTATTGGAGAGGGTGATGGTAGTTGTACTGAATGGGTGAAAAATATTTTGGCCAGGCTTAAGTGCCCCTTTGATATATTTTCTGTATAACTTCAGGCCTTCTTGTACCCTTCTTGTGCCAAGCTTTGCCGAAGCACAAATTGAATAGGTGGCGCAACCTATGGGCACAAAGTTGTCAATCATAACTTCTAAAAATAATTGCTAGAAGTTGTTGGTCTCTACTGATATGATCAAAGTTTTCTTAAAATCCACATCCTTGCCTGTCCAGCAAAAGTCTCGGTGGTCTAGCAACCCGCTTCTGAATCAAGATGTCGTGGGTTCGAATAAAAAACCGACTATTAGTTTAGATATGAACTATCCTATCTTTTACGTTGGACCAAACTGCTGTTTAGGCGTCCATCGCGGACAAATAACGTGACACGTAATTTAAATATATATTACAATTTGAAAATGTGTGCACTTAATAACAGTAGCTGTAGCGAGTGTTGTTACCGAATAAATTATTTGGTGCAACGAAATTGGTGGCGAAGGGGTTGCCATTCATCAGCCACAATTTTTATATATTTCTATAAAGTCAGTGTAGCTATCAAGATTTGAACTCAGGAACTGCAAACAGATGTCCTATACTGATAACTATAAGACATATTTTTTTCTTTCAGAATAAACGGCACAAGACCCTCACGGCCTCAGATCAAAATAGACGAGCTGCCAGCGGAAACATCCAGTAACGCCACAAGAGATTCAGATGAAGGTCTCTTCCTTCCCATTGTGGAACACAGCTCATCTATGTCAGCCCTAGATAGCCTAAACATAATTTCCATCCAGGACAAAGAGGACAGTCAATCCTTGAGCAATATAAGCCAAATGAGTGGCATTAGTGAGAACTCAAAAAAGAAAAAAGGTGTCCTGTCAAAAATTATTTCCCCGTTCTATAAAAAGAAGAGCAAGAAGGCCATCATGGCTGCAAATTAAAGGATAAGTGAAATTTTGATGTGAAAAATGTAGAAAAATAAAAAAGTGAAAAGATTCTCGAGACCCTGGAGTCCCACGACTCACCTGCAACTAAAAGACGCCGTAATGTAAAACATTACTTGAAGATAAAGAGTCCCCCAAGACTTAATATAAAATATAATTGAAGAGGACATGTCACTGGACCTGTACCTCGAATAGCGTTTCATCATCACTCAATTATTGTTGAATGTCTCCTAGACAGATTACAATATTATTGAAAAAAAAAATTTGAAGATGAAACTAACCATTTCTGTCTAAAAGTTAACAAATTTTTGATTAACATCAAGGTTTTTAAGAGTAAGAGTTTACTTTACGTTTAAGATTTCTTTATATGAGAAAGAGATTCATGAAATATCGAGATTTATAGTGTTCAACACACAATTTTTGTTCTAAGGATTATAAAATATCGTTAAAATGTTGTAGTTGTAAAACAATTAATTACGAAAAGTCAACTCATTGAAACATGTTCATAAAAGAACGAACGAACCGAAGACAGTTTGCTTACGAATAAATTCTTCAAAGATCAGACGCTAATATAGATACATCGCACAGCGCCATCTAGCACCAAACGAAGTAAAATAGCCTAAGACGTATGACTTTATAAACTCTTATGTAAGTTATATTACCTTATTATCTAAGTATGAATAAAACAATATATGTAATGAGAGTTATTAAGTTATAACTCCAGAAGTGCTTATTTAAGCAAATTTATATACTAGCTTTTTCATAGAAAAGCATAGATGCTTTATATAATGATATTAGATGCAGCTTATATTTTTATAAAAAAAAATCATATCAATTTTGTATATGTAATGGCGCATTATAGTTATAGGGTTGAAAGAAATCGTAATTTTAAATCAAGAAAATACACATTTTATTTCTAAAGTTAGTATTGACGACATATGAAAAATCATTGTTTATTTTTTCTGTCTGTCTGTCTGTCTAATCTCCGAAATGATTTGACGGTTTTTGATAGGGTTTAGGATTCGCAGTGTAGTTATACAGAAAAAGTGTAAAGAAGTACTTGAATAACACCCTCTGTTGGTTACAAATATAAACTAAAAAAAAAATTTTAGTATCATCGACACGTAGTTTCGGAGTTCACTTGATACAAACGAACTTCAACTTTTAACTAATTCATGCATTATACATGTTTTGATACATTTTATATTTTTCAAAATGTTTTTGTATAATACTGTTGTTAAATGAATTAAATTAATTATACAATGTTATACTAACTATATATTTTTATAATGTTATATTATACAAATGTATGTTATATATATATATATATATATATATGGTCAGTTGGCGCTAGATTTTAAATCAGAGAAATGTGATTGTAATTTTATATGTTATAATGTGATTATATTATTTTTAAATTATGTATTGAAGTTTAATTGTTGATTGAGGTGAGGGCACCGCCCCAATCTTAATTGTTGATTGGGGTGGGGGCACCGCCCCAATGAAGTAGGGTACCTTTTTGTAGTAGGAAGTAGGAAACCAAGTTGAATGCGTTCTCTTAGAAGTATGTGTGGAGTCACCCTTGCTGATCGAATGAAAAATAGCATGTTAAGGGAGAAATGCAAGTTGAAGGATGATGTGGTGACCAAGGTGGAGAGAAGTATGATAAGATGGTTTGGTCTTGCTGCGAGAATGAATGAAAGCCGACTGACTAAAAAGGTATACGAAGCGAATAAGAGTGGCAGGGTCGGGATAGGGAGACCAATACGAAGCTGCCACGATCAAATAAATGGTTTATTTTAAAATGGCAAAATGCGTAGCACCCGAAACCGACGTGAATACGAAACGTATGACTGGAGATAAAAGAAATGTGCAAGGATCGTAGCTTGTGGAAAGCCGAAGTCCCTGCCTACCCCTATGGGATACAGGCGTGAGCTTATGTATGTATGTATTCATTATTTAGCCCAATTTGCTGTTACTGATTACTGCTCAGCCTATTTGAGTAACATAACTTCACCTGGTCTCGCCGTAATGTTTACGTCACAAATGGAATAGGTTGCGAACCTATTGCCATACCGGGCACAAAGTTTTCTGTCATCGATGTTTATCACGCATAACTTCCGAAAACAATTTCGAAAAGTCATTGGTGTGAGCCAGTGTCAGGATTCGAACCCGTAACTTTGAACCCCTATTTGAGTAGTAGTGTAAAACGGCGAGGGTGGGTTGATTACCCGTACATATCACCATCAACCAATAAATAAATTAACTTATTGAACGGAACTATAAACTCATGTTGGCTATATTGGTGGAAAAACGAGAAACAAATATTATGGTGATACGGTATTTTTAATCTATTTTTTGTCTTAGCGATATGCCTGGATAAACTTAATAAAAATATAGTCACCGTTTGACCACCTTGTCAATTATTATAAAAATCTGCTAATCGTCCTAAATAGATAGATGGTGCTCGGAGACGTCACATAAGGAAACTACATTACATTTTTTAAAAGAATATATTATTTTATGTTATGCTATTTCATTATTTTACAATATTAACAAAAACACTGTATATCCTGACGAAATGATCAGCGCCGCAACTCGCCAGCAGCATCTTGTCTTCAGCTGTCGGTCTGAACATCAGCCTTTTTACCGTGAGGTGATGTGCAGCACTAAACACAAAAAATATATAATAAATAAATAAGTCCATCAGTAACAATACCTGAGTCTGCGATTTTTAAGATAGTCTAAAAAGTAATTTAAAAGAAACTTTTAATTAGTTAATACCTATTATCCAATTCCTTTAACATACTCCAGCCCTGCTTAGCGTGCAGGTACAATCTAATAACACCGGACTCGAACCCCGTAGCGAGCAGTAAGCTGTCCCCTTCAGTTCGAGGGGCGAACCCGAGTGCCGTAACCGAACCGTCCGTGTCGAGAGGAGATCCAAACAAACCATAATCCTTCAGAGATGATTCTGTTGGCGCAGTTTTGGACCAGAGACATACCTGGAAAAAGCACGATTTGTATAAAAATGGACATATCCATACAGTCACATATTGAATCAGTTTTGATATTATTATTTTTGATACCTGTATTCCTAATTAAATATTAAACGATGACTAGCAATGTTAGCAAATATTCAATCAATCAAATCATACGTTTTTTAATTAAGAAATATTCGTTATAATATGTAAATTCTAATGTAATTTTAAATTCCCTGATCCAAGATAATAAACACTCACCTTGCCATCTCTAGAGCCAGTCGCAAACACTCTGCCATCAAAACTCCAAGCGCAGCACCAAATAATTCTGCCGTGAACACCGTTAGTCTTGTCTGTGGCTGATATGATTTCAAAGGAATTTGAGCCTTGTAACGTTTGATACAAGGTCCATCGTCTGTCACGCGACACTGACAACAACTGTTGGCTGTTAGGTGAGAATGACAGCTGAGTGACGGTCAGCTGATGTGACACTAATTTCTGAACTTGCTGCCATGTTTTGGTTTCCCTGGAAAAGAATATTGAAAAGTCATTGGTGTGAGCCCGAATCCAAACCCACGACTTCTTAATTAAGAAGCTGGGTGCTCTAGGTATCTACAATTGGACTTCAAAAAAAAATTTTAAAAATTTTAGTTTTTGTAACTTCACAGCGGACATGCAGCGGTATTGTCTTGTCTCGCCAAACGATATATATATCGTTTGTATAAACTATTTATTTTATTTATTTTTATTTTATTTCGTATAAACTATTTACTCTCAATACATATATGTATTGAGAGTAAATAGTTTGAGCCTATTGCCATTTATAATAAACTTCCTAAAGGTTCCTATAAGTTAGCACTATGCTATAGACATGATTAATTTATAGTTGTAGAAAGAGCCTAGTGTGTCTAGGCTGTTTCGAACATCTTACCATATGAGCACAGCAGCATGTTCGGCTGTGGTCGCTTTACAAGCGGAAGCGATTAGCGATCCGTCCGGCGCAGCGTCAAGCGTGAACACTTCATACCCATGTCCATACAATTTGTGCACTTCAGGCCACAAGGTGTTTTGCATCAGCGTCTCTTCTGTTGGCGGCACTGTAATAGAACATGGGTTACTGATACTGCAGCCATAAAAATACTTCACCGGGTTGTAGGCTTCCTGTCCAACATTATACAATTGGAGTTCCTTAGAGTAAATGTCAAAACAATTAACAGAAGTATTCACCTGTCAGATGTACAGGTACAAAGTATCCATCATTTTCATCATTATCAGCTTCGTTCTCTTCATCACCTATGAACACGGCCTTGTTGGATAGACCCAAGGACGGCACTGATGCACCCTCCGGTCCTGGGAGAGATAATAAGTCGCTTGAAACGCTTTATATTTATTGTATACCTAATATGCAAATATCATTATGAACATTTAAAATGTTTGTAAACAAAAGAGACTTATTAATTCATCAGAAATTAATAGCACTAATAAATTATTCTCAGACCCCTTATTTCCAAAATTATTCTCAGCGGTTCACGAAACTATCTCCAGGGATCTTAACTGGGAAAACCTCGGAATCAATGTCGATAGAGCCTCCCTAACACACCTGAGGTTCGCAGACGATATAGTACTATTTGCTGAAACACCGTTAAACATACAACAAATGATACATGAATACGAGAAGACGGGCTTAAAGTTGAACCCAGAAAAAAAAACATAGTTATGCCAAACGGGAATAAAGCCACAATGCATCTAGGAAATAACCAAATCGACTACACAGACGAATACATCTATTTGGGATAGCTAATAAAAAAGACAATCCTTTAAGTAAAGAAGTTGTGTTAAGAATAATAAATAGCCAGAGTCTAAGTGAGGATATGATGACCGATAACCTAACCTACCTATTCACATCAACTTAAAGAAAAAACTTTTCAACTCATGCGTACTACCTGTTGTATAGGTCTACCAGAATCTGATGGCAAAAAGGGAAAAAAGAAATTGACCCTAGCCATACTGGGGAAATTGGAGTAAAACGTTTTGATACTTATTTTTTCCTTATAGTGGCTAACTCTATGTGATACATGCAAATATAGAAATGTATCCAATGAAGGATAATGTTTGAAAATCTGACTGTGGTTAATGTGAGGTTTGAAATTTAGAAGAAAACTTCGATTATTTTGTTCATGAGTTTATTAATTAATAAAACAAAAAACAAATACTGTGAATCCATAAAAAAATCTTCATCGGATATATTATTATATATGATCATTGTTATATATGAGATGTCGCTCCATTAAAATAGTCCTTTTTGTCAAAATAAGTCTGAAGACAAAATAAGATAGTTAAAGATTACTATTTTTTTAGATTATACTCAAACTAAGAGAAAGTGAAATTAATTTTTGTCACATTAATGATTCTCTTCCTCCTTTGCATTTGATTTGCTCCCGAAGAAATTGTAGCAATTCCATGACAGTGGGTATTTCTTTTCCTACAGTGTACAACTCATTTATTGTGTTTGTGATCTATTCTAAATCAAAATTTGATTTGATCAGAAACACATCCAAGTTTATATTTTTTGCCACCTTTCCTCTTTTCACCGGGCGTAAACTATTAGGTTGTTCAAAATATCTGTCGTATTTCGTTCGGTAAAATTCGAAATAGCATAATTTTTTTTACGACACTTTTAGAGCCATGTGGTTATTCCTGTCGCCTAGTGTATTTACTTGCGTCTCTAAAACCGCGTGTTATTAAAATTGTATCTAGTAATTTATAAAATTTGAGTCCTTAAAATGGAGGTTGATAAAACTCATCTTCGACACTGCATACTCTATGAGTATCAAAAAGGCAGTAATGCAACTGAAGGTACCAAAAATTTGTGCAACACCTTCGGGGAGAACGTGGTAGATGTTAGAACAGTTCAAAGGTGGTTTTCAAACCAACTTACCAAGTTAACCAAAACCAAACTTAACCAAATTATCAAACCAACAATGCTGAAAATAAAATGTTCCCGTGTGCCATTGGGAACATAAAACATATTTAAAATATATCGCGTAATTAATGGACGCACCCTATAAACTGACCTTGTCCGTCTTGTTCGATGACGTCGCCGACGATGTTCTTAAAATTGCTGACGAAATTGTGCGGGGCTTTGAACACCCGGATAACCTTCTCTTCTGCGCTTGAGGTGAATGTGGTGCTGTTTATAATTGCAACTGAGGACATATCGTAGCCGTGAACCTGAGGGCGAGATATCTCGTGCCATATTGAACCTAAGAACGAAACAAAAGGTGATAAGTCAAGATCAATCTTTTTTTATCTCACACAGACCAGTGCTTGAAAACCCTTTACCTGTTAGTAAGTGATAGTGAGTTCGTAGGTGGTAAAGCGCCCTGGCCTGTTAACCTATTCACTCTCTTCTTGAAGAAGTCCACATTATAGCTGTTCGGGAACACCAACGGAGGCAGTTTATTTCATTCGTTGGCAGTGGGTAAGATAAACGAGGATCCAAACCGCTTCGTCCGGACAGGTGGTACATCCGACATAGAGGTGCATACGCTATGCGGTATGTTCTAGCTAAGTGCGGGTTCAGTGCAGAGAACTGAGCTAAGGATGACGTTCAGTATATGATCCATTCGCTTTTATTTTTTTGTGTCTTTTCATGCAAGCTCTTCAAGTAACAGGGCAATGTGTAAGAGAAATAACATTTGACACCATCACTTGGGTTGTGGTCTCACTAGTCGCGGTACCCTTTCTGACTCGAAGTCGTGAGATCGATTCTGAGCTCACATCAATGACTTCTCGGAATTCTTTTCTGAAGTTATGCTAACTTTGTGCCTGGTGTATGGCATAGGTTCTGCCACCTATTCCATTTGTGATTTCACGATTCGACGAGTTGAGGCTACAGCCGCTGCTTACACCATAGAAAAACGCATGAAGTTATGTTATGTGAGAAAAAAAAATAACCATTTGTAGTGCTCCAGGGCGCGTGTACTCTTGTGGTTTGATCAGCCGAGACGCTCATAAGATATCTTCCGTGGTGAGGCTCCCATCTTACGTCTTCTACAGCTCGAAAGTGTCCTCCACATACAACTGATGGATTCCATTGATTTGTTATCTATATTAACAAAAAACGAACACTTGTAGGCTTTGATTTTATATAAATCTACACGTCTTTAATATTCTAAGGTGTAATCAGTGTTTACCTTTCGACCTAATGGAAAAAGTTTACCCAAATTGCTTGAAATTTGGGCATTTGGTTTATTGGCATAATTTGGGCAGAGCTTGTTTTTTTACGCGAGGAAATGCTTTATGCACACCCCCCGCCTTGGGACGGCAGGGGGTAGTGTGGGACTCCCAAAACAGTAAACTGCAATCCGATCTCAGGGCTAGCCACTAAAACCTCGCGGCGGCCGTCCTCTGGCGTGGGTCCAGGATACGGTTAACTCCTGTGACTCGGACCACCGTGCCGTCGCTCCGAGTCACGAGGTTGTCACGAGGGGAGCACATCCTCGGGGAGAGGAAATAATTAACCTAGTATTATTTATATAATACTAGGTTAATTATTTTCACGAAAATGTTTTCTCAAAAGCCAATGGCATGTACAAGTGTTCAAACCATGGAATAATGAAACAGAATCCCAATAACAAAAGTCCGGCGCGAAGTCCTTTGCGACAAAGAGAAGAAGGTAGTGAAAACCAGAACTAACCTTATCATACTTCCAAATATGAAAGGATCCATTATAACCATGACCCATAAACATATTCCCACCAGGTCCAAACTTGCTGCCATAGAACCCAAGGCCATTGCCACCTACTTCTCCAACCCTGACCTTCTCCACCCAAGCACCCTCACCTTCACCTCTTTGAGGAGATGATTCTGGCTCCCAGATTATGAGAGTTTTGTCCAAGGATGAAGATAAAAGTCTGAAGGTTGGTTTCATTGTCCTTTCTAAAATATAATAAAATGTCTCTCTGTATCAATGAAAATAGCTTTTGAAAAACTACCATCTTTTTGTTCATCACTCGTGAAAATGATCTTTGTAAAGAGTTCGAAACGTCGGGAAATAAATGAAAATCCATACTAATATTATAAATGCGAAAGTAACTCTGTCTGTCTGTCTGTTACTCTTTCACGCCTAAACGGCTGAACGGATTTTGATGAAATTTGGTATGGTGATAGATGATTACCTAGAAATGGTCATAGGCTATAAATAATCACGCCATCGTTCTTAGGGGGTAGGCAATAGACAGATAACTAAATTGAGTTAGTGATTTTTAGTCGTTTTTGTTGGGAGTTTTGCTCTTTCATACGATAGTGGGACATTGTTGCAGGGGGACTTACAGCCGGGAGAAAACAAAAAAACTTATGCGGACGAAGTCGCGGGTAAAAGCTAGTAAGTAATAAATAAACGCGATATAATCCTAAAAGTTGTTTTAATCAAATGTTTAAGTGTTAGTTTATATAGAAATATTTGTAAAGTTTGGATATTATTTTGAAATGATTTTTTAATCCACCTATTTTACTTCATATTACTCTAGGATAAGTTTTGAAACCAATTTAAGGACTTTAAAACTGAATGGTTGTTCTTTTTCAATGTATGTGTTAGTTAATGTTTTCAAAATGGAAACTTACACACATTTTTTTAAAGCACAGTTATTTATCTTACCTGTAATTCCAGATACTTGCCACTGCACACCATACACCCAGCCCTCATGCCCTGCCAGTACAGCATCAAGCTTTGCAGTCCATTTTTCATTGTAGATACTGAACACTTTCTGTTCAACCCGGATGCCTTTAGAAGGAGGCTCTTCAACATACTTTTGCATGCGCCATAAACGTATATAAGTATCTTGTGAAGCAGACGCCAGAATTATTGTGGAATCATCTAGAAATTATATAAGAAGCTTACTTTACATTACTGTAAAAATTATATAAGAAGCTTACTTTACATTACTGTACTAATTTTTAACTGACGATTAGATTATTAATTGGTTTTTATTTCCATATTCCTGAATCGCATCTTTTTTACAATCTCACTTACCAACATCCAAAATGTCCATTCCTCTCACCCAATCTTCATGGCCTGTTAAAATATGCACTCTGTTGTAGTCATCACCAGCAAATATGTGTATTTTATTATCATCCAATGCACATAATAATATTGGTTTTTGTAATTGAGGTAATGTGTGCGCATGCAAAGTGAGACAGAGTCCAGAATTTAGATGTACTGTTTGCTTAAGTACTGTTGTTCCTGAAAAATTATTAAAAATTATGATTCAGTGATAGTGGTGGAGCACACAGCTTCTGAATATGGACGTTGCAGGTTCGAGTCCTGATACTGGCTTACACCAATGACTTTTCGAAATTGTTTTTGGATCGTTATTTGTGATAAACATCGATGACTGGAAACTTGGTGCCTGGTATAGCAATAGGTTCACCATTGATTTGGGATGTAAATATAACGGAGAGACAATGCTTAATAGCCGCTGCCTTCAGGTAACAATTTTTTTTTATGGGATAGAAGGGCAAACAAGCAGGCCTGTCACCTGATGGTAAGCAACCAACGCCGCCAATGGACATCGGCAACACATATAGTGTTACCGTTGCGTTGCCGTCCTTTAAGGGATAGAAAAGGATGGGAAAGGGCGGTGGGCCTCCGGGTACCTCTCTCACCGAACGAAACGCGGCACGAGCCACTTTACGTCGATCTTCTGAGAGGTTGTGGTATTTCACCGGTCGAGCTGGCCCATTCATGCAGCCAACTGCTTGGCTCTACCACTATAAACAAAGGTGTGAAGTTATGTTATATATATTCACTTGTACCAGAATATATTTCTAATTTTTAACATAAAATATGGCTAAGAATATTATTGCTTACATCTTGATAGCTAACTGTTAATACTCTGTTTCTGAATCTAGAATAGAGTTAAAATAAGAATAAAAAGACTAGAATAAAAACTAGAATAAAAAGTTCAAACCCAAAACCATACCAGTGCCTTCTTTAAAATTATGCATGACAATTCCTAAATTATTAAACTGTCAAAATTGTTTCCTATGTGTGGTATTAAGCTCTACTACATATTGCATGGTATTTATCAATAATTTGATTGGTGAGGGCATGATGTCAACTTTAATAACTGCTGTTGTGAAATTATTCTTTATATTCAGTCCATAATACTAACCATTAGACCTCACCCAAACTTTAACAGTAGAATCAATTGAGCCTGTGTATACAAACAATTCATCTCCATTATATACCCCATACAGACATGTTACACCATCTGCATGACCAACTAGTGGACTGGTCACATTCCAATTTCCTTCCTTCACAGTCCATACAGCAGCAGTCTTGTCTGCTGACCCTGAGATAAATTCTGTACATGTCCCATCTGTTCTGTGAAGCCACTTCACACAATTAACAAGTGATCCATGATGACTAAGGACTGTCAGGGGGTCTTTAGCTACCAATTTCTGAAAATATATATTTAAGAGCACTTCAGTAATTTGTTACAGATTTGTGTAAACTAAAAGCCACAACTCAAATGACACATGATTATGGTGCACTTAAACTGTGTAAGTTTTAATGCATAATTTATTTTATTACATACTGAGAAAACTAATTTCTCAAGTAAATTGGTGGTCCAGCAGTCGAAAGTCCTGCTGAACGAAAAACTCGTGGGTTTAAATCCGGGCTCACACCAATGACTTTTCAAGTAGTAAGTTATGTATGTTATGTATGACAAATATCTTTGACAGAAAATGTTGTGTCCAGTGTATAGCAATATTAGCAATAGGTTCGCCACCTATGCCATTTGCGATGTAAACATAACGGCGAGTCGAGGCATAACTAACTTCGGGTAGAAATAGGCGTGAAATTACGTTATGTAAATTTCATAATAATTTCAGTGGTTAAATGCAAGAAGTCAACGTGTTGTTATTGTTTTTTTACAGAGAAAAATTTAAAAGCTTACCGTATTGTAAATTACAACTGAATTACTTGCACCAAAACATATGAACCCTTCTCTGTTCCAGTCAACAATCTCTGGCGTTCGATTGCATGCTACAGATGTATAAACTTGTTCTACGTCCAGTTTCATTATTTATATCTCATACAATATAATATGATTGAAAATTTCTAACCACAAATTATTAAAAAATAAGAGCTCCGATTTTCACAAAACAAACACAATCACAGAACAACAGTACTCCTATCGGAACACAATAATTTGAGGTTAATATTTTGTTGACAAAATGACAACTTAATACATATTGGCTACGTTCCACTTAACGCCCACCAAGACCGCGACCGCGACCGCGGAAATTGCCGTTCCACTAGTGTAAAAACGCCGCGGTCGTTGTGGGCGTATGTTATAAGTGGAACGCAAAACTTGAGCGCTGTGTGCTAGCAATATGGCGGCTGGAAATTCATCAAGTTCTGATGACATATGTCATTTTTTATTGAAAGCCCACCAAGACCTACCAATATTTTGCGGGCGTAGTGGGCGCGATGCGGTCTCGAGCAGTGACGTCATCTATGACGTAGACCGACCGCTCGCAACGACCGCGGGCTTTATGTCGAGCGCTACTGTGGGCGTTGCGGTCGCCGCGGTCGCTAAGTGGAACTTGCCCATTGACAAAGAAAACAAGAAGACAATTGCCATGGTCATGTGGACCAGTTTTGGCCAGAGGAACATTGCAATGACCTGTCGACACCTTGCGATATAAAACATAAATTTATAACAGGTAACGAGGTGAGCAGACTTGATCAGACGGTGTTTCAACTGTTCTATTTAATTACCGTAGGAAACAAACAGTGGTAGAGCCAAGCAGTTCGCTGCATAAATGGGCCGGCTCGACCAGTGAAACACCACGACCTCTCAGAAGATCGACGTAAAGTAGTTTATGCCCACGGGGTATTCACTTTAGAACAAAAATAATTTAAGTTTGTTTTATCTGTACGAGGTATTTTTTAACCAATAGAATCGTCGAATTCAAAATCATGGCCGACCATGATTAACCAATAGGATCGTCGATGTCAAAGTGAAAAATATCTAAAATCATTTATATACTCTTTGTCTAAAACCGCCATTTTCTGTCTTAAGCTTGGCAAAATTTCTTCGCAAATTTTAATCGCAATAAATTACAATAATTTTCTTCCTCATTTATCCAAATTACTCTGAAAATTGCTTGATTTGAACTCTAGTTCCTCGTTAAATTAATATTTTACATTAGTTTGACGTCGATAGAAGATTTTTCTAATTTCTTCTTTTCAACATGGAGTATTCACGAAATCACAATTACGCATCAAGGATTTATAAAAAATGCATCATTTGCAGTAAAAGGCGTGTCCCTGGCTCTAATGTACATTTGGCTAAATTACCGCTGGACCCTGACAGGTATGAAATTCTTATGGACATCTTAATAATTCTTATAAGTTACATATCCACATGGTGATCATCAATTTATTTATACTTGTTATTGTATTTGCTTTGAAATATAAACTAAAACTAAAGACTTCAAATATAAACGCTAAATTATTGTAACTATTTCATAGCATATCTATCCACGGAAACAATATTGGCTAAAATATTGTTTTCAAAATATCACTAGTTAAAAACGGTCATCTTGTGTTATTAACCCGATATCTAATCTGCCGACGTTTTGAAGATTAATGAAGGCACTGTATTATTCTCCAATAAAACACAAAGAATTTATGTGCAAACCTATATTGTTTAGATTTCTTTAATATTAATTACAATGATCTCCAACACGTAAAACCAAAAGGGCTGAATCACATATCATTCAGTCTTTTATAAAACTCAGCCGTTTTCCTCCTGTCTGTAGTCTGTACCCACGCATACATCATTTAGGTTAGGGTGTATTAACTATTTAACCACCGTCTGTACTTGATTGGCGTTTCGTTCCTACTATAACATAAATGTTGTATGCGTTTAGTTTTGGTTAATACAATTATATTACAGGCACAAAAACACAAACAATCCAGCTTCGTCTTTAAAGTATTTATTATGTAAAACCTTATATATACACTCTCATGCATTAGGTTTGTATTTATATGTTAACTAGCTTCTGCCCGCAACTGTGTGTGCCAATTTTCATCAAAATCTGTTCAACGGTTGATGTATGAAAGAGTAACAAACATCCATACATCCTCACAAACTTTCCCATTTATAATATTAGTAGGATAATATTAAATTTATTTCTTATACTTATGTATTAATATAATTTTACATTTCTGCACCAGTTTACATTATCTTTTTAACCCAATACAAAGAATAAATAAATATTAAGCTCAAAATGAACAGATTAAGTTTTCAGATATACCTCATTTTTATATAAAAAAAATAGTAACCATACATCATATTACTACAGAATATTTGCCTACAGCCTACTAAATTGTGGAAAACAAATAAAAATCTGATGTATTTTATAGATGTTGCCAGTGGTAATAGCCGTTGGTCAAGAAGATCTGGTCGTCTTACCTATAGAGAAGTTTCATGAACTGATGTATGTATGTATTTCGAACACTTTAGTGAAGAACACAATAATAAACTAAGAACAAGACTCTTAACACATGCTGTACCAACAATTAATTTACCCACACCTGTAGAAGATGAACTATTTGTTAATTTCCCTGTGTATTTTGGCCAACATCCGACATGTGAGTAATCATCAATCATCTCTTCAAACCTTAAATAATTCATGATGTGTACTGGCTATTAGCTTGGCATAACTATTCTTACTGACAACATATTGTATGTATGTAACACAATAGTTTTGAAAAGGCAAATGTAAAATAAATTTCTATCAATAAAATGTTTTAATTAAGTTTGTTTCTGTCTTTGACACTTTTTTGCTATTTAAATAATATTTAATTAGTATCAGATTCTGTCTCATGATTAGTTCCATTCACTATTCCTATGTTGTGTATAGATTTAATCAAATATTAGAACTCTAGTACATAGTACCTATCTATATTTTTACATAAACATTTTTAAAGACTACATAAAAGAAACCATTAGAATAATTGTGCCTAAGAACCAATTGACTACAATTTCTAGGTATTTTTTTAATCTAAACATTTCTTTTTGCATATTTCAGATTCACCACAAGCACCCGGGACCTTCACACATGGTGAATGAAAAAAATATCAAAGGAACAGGCCAAATGTTGAAACCAAAGGTATGTTGTAACATATACAGTTATAACACCAAAATGTCCATTTGTGTATTTATGACTTTAACCCCTTTATCAATAAATAAACAAAAAGTATCTTATGCCAAGGATTAGAGGTATTTTTATTGCCATTTCAGTCACTTATACTACATATAACGATTGTTTGTTGATTTCAACTTGTTACTAATAAATATGTATGTAAGTTGAGTAGCTAAAAACCTCGATAGTAAATATACATGAATCCTGGTGACCAGATTAGAAATAAACGCACTAAACTACAGTACACTACACTAACTATAGCTTAAACTATAGAAAATAATAATATGAATGCAAAGTATAAGTTCAAATATTACCTGATAAACATAAGAAACTATGTTACTCGAGTTTTAGGGTAACTTTTTTTATGATGATTTATCATCATATTCTTTAGGATTTCTTATGTTTTTCAATATATTTTTTTAATGGGATAGGAGGTCAAACGAGCAGGTGTGTCACCTGATTAAAATCAGGCGCGACCAACGCCGCTCATGGACACCTGCAACACATATAGTATTACAGTTGCGTTGCCAACCTTTAAAGTAGGATGGGGAAGGGGTATGGGTCTCTCCGGGTACTTCGCTCACAAAACAAAATGCGGCATGAGCCACTTTACGTTGATCTTCTGAGAGGTGGTAGTATTTCACCGGTCGAGCTGGCCCATTCATGCAGCGAACTGCTTGGTTCTACCACTCTTAAATATTCAGTAGATATTAGTTCATCGTAGATATAAACATTTTGTACAATGTAGGTGGGGTTGTATTGTATGTTTTACCAAACTTGTTTACATAGTTGTTATGACATAATAAGTGACTAAATGGATAAGTTGCCTGTATAATAAGTGATACTATTACCTTTCTAAGCATTTTTACAGTCTCTAATGTACAAAATGTCTTTCAAAATATCTTTTGCAATCATGAAAATCACGAGTTGTTCTAAGCCAACGACAAAATAATAAGAAATGTACTACACTATCAATATTTCTATCAAGTACCATAAAGTTATTTATTTAAATCAATTAGGAATAATTTTTATAATGCGGGAGTAATTGTATGAGGACAAATATTTTTTTTTTATGGGATAGGAGGGCAAACGAGCAGGCGTGTCACCTGATGGTAAGCAACCAACGCCGCCCATGGACACCAGCAACACATATACTAACGTGTTACTGTTGCGTTGCCGACCTTTAAGTGATAGGGGAAAGGAAAGGGTGGTGGGCCTCCGGGTACCTCTCTCATCGAACGAAACGCGGCATGAGCCACTTTACGTCGATCTTCTGAGAGGTCGTGGTATTTCACCAGTCGAGCCGGCCCATTCATGCAGCGAACTGCTTGGCTCTACCACTGTTAAACGGTATACGGGTAGATTGAAATATTTAGTTTTGGATGAAGAAAATAATAGATTTTTTTACATAACATAACTTCACGCCTTTAAGTGTTACCCGAAGGTGTAGGCAGCGGCTTTTAAGCCTCGTCTCGCCTTTATATTTACGTCCCAAATGGAATAGGTGGCGAACCTATTGCCATACCGGGCACAAAGTTCGTCAGTCATCGATATTTATCACACAAAACTTCCGAAAACAATTTCGAAAAGTCATGTGAGCCAATGTCTGGAATCGAACCCGGACCTCTCGATCAGAGGCCGAGCGCTCGACCATTGCGCCACCGAGACATTTTTTTAAATTTTCCAAGATTAAATAAATGTTGTTCATCCGAGGTATAAAGCACATTGTAACATTCTCAATTCTTTGTTGGGGACTGGCATCCGAACTAGGATTCCCTGTCATACAGATTACCAGCCCCCCCCAAAACTACAGCTTACAAGAAAAATCACGAGTTGTTCTAAGCCAACGACAAAATAATAAGAAATGTACACACTATCAATATTTCTATCAAGTACCATAAAGTTATTTATTTAAATCAATTAGGAATAATTTTTATAATGCGGGAGTAATTGTATGACAAATATTTTTTTTTCTATGGGATAGGAGGGCAAACGAGCAGGCGTGTCACCTGATGGTAAGCAACCAACGCCGCCCATGGACACCAGCAACACATATACTAACGTGTTACTGTTGCGTTGCCGACCTTTAAGGGATAGGGGAAAGGAAAGGATGGGGAAAGGGTGGTGGGCCTCCGGGTACCTCTCTCATCGAACGAAACGCGGCATGAGCAACTTTACGTCAATCTTCTGGGAGGTCGTGGTATTTCACATGTCGAGCCGGCCCATTTATGCACCGCACTGCTTGGCTCTACCACTGTTAATAGTATGTATTGCTTGCATTTCTTTCTAGGAAGGTGATATATATTCAAAAAAGCATTTAATTTATTATACAAATAGCTACTCAGAAAAGGTTACTATGGTGTACCAGACTTAATTGTGGTGTAGCTATCTAAGGTTGCGGTGCAGCTATCTAAGGTTGCGGTGATTATCTTAAAGAAACGCATATGCATTATCTCCATCTTTCATGACATGCAATTGATCAAAGCTAGTGTTAATAAAGGGACTACTAATACAACATGTAACACGGTTGTTTATCTACTTGTAATAGTATTTTTTTAATCTAAACATTTCTTTTTGCATATTTCTAATTCACCACAAGTACCGGGACCTTCACACATGGTGAATGTGAAATATTATCAAAGGAACAAGCCAAATGTTGAAACCAAAGGTATATTGTAACAAATACAGTTTCATTGTCTCACAGACGCTTTAAATCAGAAAATCAAGAATTTACGCGTTACATTATAATCAACACAAACTAGAAAAATGCCGGCCCCTACAATGGGATATGGGTGGGGTCGGGAGTGGGTTTCAGAAGGGGAGGGGGAAAGGGATTGGGCCTCCAAATACCTCTCAGCTAGTGAAACGCGGCTAAGGCCACTTTTCAGCGATAATGGGGAAACGGGGCGTTACTAATAGTAACATCGCTGAAAATATTGCAAATAACCTGCTTTTATTTGCTTAGGTTAACTAAAGACTTTTAAAACAAAGTTGAGTTTGAATTAATATCGCTTCTAATTTTCTTATCAATACTTAGATGTGTGAATGAAATATGCATTATTATTTGTCTATTTACCCTGACTGAATGTAAAATCATTTTATATATTACGAAATATATCAATTACATCAAAATAAAATGTTTTATTTTTTCCTACGACTAATAATATGGATGAGGATGTTTGACAGTGACACTGACATTTGAGTGACACTGACATTTGACAGTGACACTGACATTTGACAGTGACACTGACATTTGACAGTGACACTGACGTTTGGCAGTGACGGCAACGATGCCAACATTAGGTACAGAGGAAAAACGAATGATTATTATGTTGGTGAAAGATGCAGTCTAAATGAGCTCAGGACATTGTATGGAGTGCCGACTCTTATTTATATGCTCTGTGTTTATGCCGCGTTTCGTTCGGTGAGAGAGGCACTCGGAGGCCCACCCCCCTTCCCCATCCTTTCCTATCCCCTATCAATTAAAGGTCGGCAACGTAACAGTAACACAATATGTGTTGCTGGTGTCCATGGGCGGCGTTGGTTGCTTACCATCAGGTGACACGTCTGCTCGTTTGTCCACCTATCCCATTAAAAAAAGAGTCCTAAATACTACTGAAAAGGCAGTATGGCTTCTAAGCCGTAGCCTGCCTTAATGGGGCAAAAAAGTATGTGTGTAAGAGCAGAGCACTGATATACAAGCTCAATATTAGTTAGCATGAGAGCATGCTAGTATCCATCCAGCATCCAGCACGCTCTCGATACTAGCATGTGTGTACAGACTTGTGTTTGATCTAGGATGCACTATTGAACTAGGAGTGTAGTAATAAAAGCAACCTCTCTGAGCGAATTGATTTATTAAACAAATATAATGCTATACTATACCACCTCAATGGCCACGAAACCATATCGCGAGGTAGGAATTAGGTACAACGCCATCTATCGGCGACAATAACATATATTGATTGTATCTTGAACACCTTGAGCATGCTAGTTTTGAGCATGCTCGTAAATCTACAGCCATGCTAATATCCACAGAATTCTTATTGACAACATAAGCATTCTTTTTATTAGCATGTGTAACAGTATCCTTAATGTGGAAAATGGGTTTGTTTAGATAACGTTGTAGCGTGCTCTCCTGCATTGTCATCGAAATTCTCTTGGAACATCATGCATAAAGTACCACAACTTTATGTATGATTAAGTTAGCTTAGATTAAGTTAGTTTAGGTTAGTTTTATAAGTTTAATACTTCATAACTATTAAAAATTACGTCAGACAAGGCAATATGGCTTAAAAGCTTTAGCCTGTCCAATACTGGACAAATAAAAAAATGGGCAAATTAAGAAACATTTTTTTTTTGGGAGTTTGAGTGGGACTGTGGAAGGGACATTTCCGTTCTTTGCAAATTTGTGTTTCAATGGATATTATTGAATAAAATTCGTGGTGTTTTATTTAATAAGTGTTCTTATATGAGTGCAAATATGGGTAATTGTGTAAATATCGTGTTTAGTGTGCTCTCCTACAGTATCGTCAGAACTCCCTCGAGACATTATGCATAAAGTGCTAGGACTTTATGTATGATTAGGTTAGGTCAGGTTAAGTTAGTTTAGGTTAGTTTTAAGTTTCATCATCATTATCATCTTCATCATTATTTTTTTGAAAAATAACGTCAGACAAGGCAGTATGGCTTAAAAGCTTTAGCCTGTTTAATAATGGACATATTAAAAAAAAATTTTTGGCGGCAAAATTGACATATTTGACACTTTTTATTCATATGAATTCTCTGGTTGTTGAAGCTATCCGATTATTAATGGCCAAAAGTGACTAGTAGGGTCATAGTCGCCAATAACGAAAGAAGAAGAAGTCTCTGATTGTCCCATTCGAGTTTCAAGTTCAAGTCACAGTACATTTGTATTTAATACTGTTTCAAGTTTTCGACTCATTCATTGAACTCCACAGAGTACATATTTATTATATTTATAACTCATTTCGTTTCTCGTGCTTTCTTGTCGTTTCTTGTGCCTGTGTGTAACAATTGTAGTTCCTTAAACTAATATTAATTAATGTGTACAATCTGGTGAAAGAACTTTAGTAAATAAAATTTCTGCAATGCCTGAAGTTATGATATCGGGAATACCGGTCAACTTTCCATTTGAGCCCTACGAAGTTCAGAAGGCATACATGGAACGAGTGATATATAGCCTTCAAAATAACACAAATGCCTTATTAGAATCCCCTACAGGCACTGGGAAGACTTTGAGTCTGCTTTGTTCATCTTTAGCATGGCTGCTTGTAAAAAAAGCTCAGTTACAAATGAATGCGCAAGTAGGTAATTTTTCGGAGCATAGTAATACATTGCGGGACAATTTAAAAGCTGCTGCTGGTAAAACAAAGGACAACAAATCGTGGGGAATGCCAAAAATAATTTATTCTTCTAGAACTCATTCCCAATTGACGCAGGCTATGCAAGAACTAAAGAGATCCAGTTATAAACATGTGAAAGCTGCTATTTTAGGCTCCAGAGATCAGATGTGCATTCACCCTGAAGTTTCAAAAGAAACAAATAATATGAATAAGGTTCAGATGTGTCAAATACGAGTAAAATCGAGAACATGCCATTTTTATAATAATGTGGAATCCAAAAAAGATGATAGAGCTGTTAAAGGTGATAATATATTAGATATTGAAGACCTGGTATCTGTAGGCAAAAAGCTCAAGTGCTGTCCTTACTATTTATCCAAAGAGCTGAAGCAAGAAGCTGATATAATATTCATGCCATATAATTACATTCTAGACCCTAAATCAAGAAAAGCTAATGGAGTGGAACTGGTGAATAATATAATTATATTAGATGAGGCTCACAATGTTGAGAAAATGTGTGAGGAGTCAGCATCTTTGCAGATTCGGAGTACTGATGTTGCATTGTGCATTGACGAGATCACTCATGTAATGAAGTCCTTTAGTGAGCAAGCTGAAGATTTAATAGACATGCCTACTGATCCTAGTCAGCCAAAAGACTTCACATGTGATGATTTATGTGTATTAAAAGAAATGATGCTGGCGTTAGAGAAAGCTATTGATGAAATTAATGTAAATAGTGAAGGTAGTACTTATCCTGGTGGTTTTATATTTGAATTACTTTCAAAGGCAGAAATTCGAGATCATAACCAATTGGCAATTATATCTCTAATTGAAAATCTTATACAATTTCTATCAACAGCAACTGCCTCACCGTTTCAGAGAAAAGGAGTGGGCTTGCAGAAAATTGTTGACTTATTAAATGTTGTATTTAGCGGAACTACACATGCTTATAAAGAAAGAGTAAAAATGTGCTACAAAGTTCATGTTCAAATTGAAGATAAAAAGAACAAAAAGACAGATAGCTGGGGAACCCTAAAAACAACATCATCAAAAACGGCTGAAAGAGTTTTAAGTTATTGGTGTTTTAGTCCAGGGTTTGGTATGAAACAACTCATAGAACAAAATGTTAGAAGCATTATATTAACAAGTGGTACTCTGGCTCCATTAAAACCTCTAACATCAGAACTGGGTATCCCTATAGGTGTCCAATTGGAAAACCCACATATTGTCAAGTCAAATCAAATATGTGTAAAAATTATGAGTCAAGGTCCAGATGGCACACAGTTAAATTCAAATTATCAGAATAGGGACAATCCCAAATATATTTCATCATTGGGTAGAACTATACTTAGTTTTAGCAGAGTAGTTCCCCATGGATTGTTAGTATTCTTTCCATCATATCCAATCATGACTAAGTGTCAAGAAATATGGCAAAATGAAGGTATTTGGTCTGGCATTAACAATATTAAACCAATATTTGTTGAGCCTCAGAGAAAAGATACATTTAATGCAATAATGTCAGATTTTTATAGTAAAATCAGTGATCCTAGCACAAAAGGGGCATGTTTCATGGCTGTTTGTAGAGGAAAAGTATCTGAAGGACTAGATTTTGCTGACATGAATGGTCGAGCAGTAATCATTACAGGTCTGCCATTTCCACCATTAAAAGATCCTAGAATAGTATTAAAGAAGAAATATTTAGATGAATTAAGAAATAATGATAAGCAGTTCTTATCTGGTGATGAATGGTATTCTTTAGAAGCTACAAGAGCAGTCAACCAGGCTATAGGCAGAGTTATTAGGCATCAGAATGACTATGGTGCAATTCTACTTTGTGACATTAGATTTAATAATCCAAAACTCAAGAGTCAACTCTCTGCATGGCTCAGAGATCATATTAATGTGTCTAATAAGTTTGGAGAGACTGTTAGCCAGATATGCAGATTTTTTAAGAATGCAGAAGCAACTTTACCATCTCCAAGCTTAAAGCCCTTATTGCCTCATGAATCTAATAACCACTCCAAAAACCCTGGGCCAGTTCACGCTACTGGTATTAAATTTCCTCTTACAAATACCAGGACAGTCCCAAAAGGGGCCAAGAAATCAGTTAGTCAATATCCAAATTCGAATGAGGTTTATGCAGATTTTTCTATGGATTTTTATAAAAATACTAGAACATCTGAATATGTGAACGAATTTAAACCAAAATCTTCACGAGATCTGTTTAGTTCTATAGATAGTATTGAATCTCAGGGTTCTACATCAAAAGCTTTAGTAACTATTCACAAGAGATCTGCAGAAGATATGACTGTGGCAAATAATGTAGTAAAAAAGAAAAAATTAAAAATCAAGCCATTTGGTTTTGAAGATAATTTAATTAGCACTGAATCAATCAATGAATCTGAAAAGGCTTTAGAGAAATTACCTCCAGCCTCTTTGGTAGATTTTGTGAAAGAAATAAAAGTGCTTTTACAAGTAGATCAATATAAAGAGTTTCAATCATCTATTTCTAATTACAAAAAAGATGGTGATTATGAATCCTTTCTCAGTGTTTTATCCCATATATTTGAAAACAAAAAAACCTTTTACCTGTTTAAAGGCATGAAGAGATTTCTCAAAGAAGAACACAAAACAAACTTTCAAGAATATTGTGATAATATTAAAATAAACTAATAAATGAATTTACATAATTTATCAAAATATTTATTCTGGTTCATTAATAATTAATAATGGCACTCTGGTCCTGCCTGGATTTGGTGTGAAATTATATTTATTTTGTATATAATACATCAAATTAAATGAAATAATAAAAATCTGAGCTAATACACTGTATTCAGAACATATTAACAAAAAATGTCTATGGACTTCTTTTATTTTTACTTCAGCTGGATGTCAGTATCAATACATATAAATTAAATAGTTAAAGCTGCAGTGCATATTCTATTACTAGAATTTAGCTACGGCTCTAAAATTTACCTGGACACCCCATATTATAAATGAAATTGTCTATGTTCACAAATGATGTAGGCCCTTTACAACTAAGATGGCATGCATAAAATTTCATATACAAGCAAGCTAAAAGTTGACGTAAAGTTTTAGGTACAATTTAATATAAACTACACACTTTTGCAAAGTGGAAGTCCTAAGTTGTTGAAAGTTTTCAAATTAAATAATATCCAAATAATCTAATATTTATTAAGCATTAATTAACATAACACTAGATACTCAACTAATCACTGACATTCACGTTAATCTGGTTTGCAATATGAACTGAATTTATTCTAAGCATAGTTTGTTGAGCTTTGAAGAAATGAATTCTCATATATTGTTTCCTCCTCTTTTTCTTAAAATGTGTTCTTGTGTTAGATAGACCTTTTGAAATTATTGTAGCTGTTACATTGACTAAGCCAGGTTGAACTAAGGGACGTCCAATAAGTGAAAAGTCTTTAGTTCCAGCTAAGAGCACTTTATCTAGTCTGATTTCATCACCAATGTTAGGAGGCCAAAAGCCTTCGACAACCAGAAGATCACCATCGGTTACTCTCCATTGTTTACCTATCAAATGTACTATGGCAAAATTACGAGAAGCATTCTTTTCGATTAGCTGATTGCATTCGGCTATTACACCTTTCGTTGTTTCAGAAACATGTCTGTTTTCTGCTGGTGATAAATTTGTAGCGAATCTCGATAAAATCCCCGCTGTAAAGTACAAAATTTCAATCAATATTAGGTACAAGGCATTTGTAAATTATTATCGGTTAAGAATTCTACCTTGTGAGGCATTGAATACTTTGGCAATTGTTTGTAAACCTGCCCGAAATAAAGCCATCTCTAATCGTGGTTCTTGAAATATTTATTTAGTAAATTTCTTTGCTCTGCACGCATAACCCCAAAATCGTTTTTTTTTTCATTTGTCCAGTTTTGGACAGGCTAAAGGTTTGAAGCCATGCTGCCTTGTCTGTCCTATTAGTTTTTTAAAAGTACCAAACTTAAGCTAACATCCATCCTTATAGTCGTGGCACTTTGTGATGTTAAAAAGGAGTTTTGAGGACAATGAAGAAGGGAACGTTACACACGATATTTACGGTTATACGTACTATAGTTATGGACTCACTCCATTTGAAATTTTGCCATGACAAGTATCTAATACAGAGTTCAAATCTTAAACAACAAATATATAAGAAATAACATTGATTAATTAATTTATAAAATGTTCATAACATTAAAATGTTGCTAAGAGTCAATTCAATATCTGTAAACATTTTTCCTTTTACGTTAGCTTATTATTCCTATCTTGCTAATGCCGGAGCAGACAACAATAAGATGGAGGAAAAGAAAATTCCGTATTTATTATTAATATGTAGCTTTATTACCGCGATATATATACATAATTTTAACTTCATTCGTTTCTTATCCTTATTACTCTTTCCTTTCTCTGCAATAAAGCCGTATAGGAATACTAATATTGCAACAAATCTACATACAAATATAATGTTATTTATCAATGTTCACATAAAATATGAAACATCCTCATTTTAGAAATTTTATAAAAATATAATATATCATAAAATACTTGTCCTAATTAAAATATATCATTCACATATCAAGTTTCCAAAAATAAAATCTCATCATAAAATTTTATTACTTTACATTGCACCTCTGGCAATTTTTTTCTTTTCCTTTAATTTATCCAATAATTTATTTCGTAAGTGGTACATATTAAATTGTGTCTTAAAGTTTTCTTTATGGCGACAAAATTTGCATAGAGATTTAATAATCAAATATTACGTAGTAATTGTATTTATATTTCAGCACCTCTTGTTTTTAATTTTATTCTAATACTAAAAATATCTTATTTCTATAGAATAATATTTTCTTCTTAACTTTTATTTTGGCAACCAGACAGTGGATTTAATACATATACCTTTTATTTTGTTCTTATTTTATGGAGATTTGAAAAAAACATTCTACATCCATAATCTATATACCTGGTTTTATATTAACAACATAACATAACTTCACGCCTTTTGTTACCCGAAGGTGTAGGCAGCAGCTGTTAAGCCTCGTCTCGCCGTTACGTTTACGTCCCAAATGGAATAGGTGGCGAACCTATTGCCATACCGGGCACAAAGTTTTCAGTCATCGATATTTATCACACATTACTTCCGAAAATAATTTCGAAAAGTCATTGGTGTGAGCCAGTGTCTGGAATCGAACCCGGACCTCTGGATCAGAAGCCGTGTGCTCGACCACTGCGCCACCGAGACTTTTATATTAAATTAGATATATTAAATGTCATTATAAAACAGTTAAAACCTAAAGACTTCATATCACATTTTTTTTTGTCTAAATTATGTTTATACTATGAGATTCTCATCAGTCTGTTGATGCAATACATTTCACTTTTATTATTATAGATGTATAGAAGAACATTACATATTATATAACTTATAAGGAATGTGGACTAAATTAATATTAATTATATGGCTAATTATGGTAGAAAAGCTGTAAAGATAAGATATGCAGATGCTTTGCTAAATGATTGGCAGAAGAGGAAGTATTATTGTAAAAAGGCTGGACAATATTGATCCACAGATTGGGATTCCACTCTTTGGACAAAAAACACGAAATCACTTAGAATTAATCAAAAAACAACCTGAAGAAAACATTTTTCTTTTTTTTCAGACTACCACCGGGTTGTTTTGATTGGCTGACATTATTTGGTGATTGGTTGTCTTCCTCATCACCCATTGTACTGATGCTTGTCTTAGATGAACTATTATTAAGGATTGTGCTATCTGTAGAATCTCCTGAAGCGCTTCTATGGATTCCTGATGTTGAAACGATTTCAGACAATTTTGTTAGGGACCCGTTACTTCTGAAAGAACAGAGAAGTTTTTGTTAGTTGAAAGAAGTTATTTTCATAATAATATTTATTACTCTCAGAACAACAACTGACTAACACAGAACCAATCTCTCACTTGCCATAGAATTTATATCAATTACATAAATCAACTAACAAAGTTTTTAGTCATCGATAATTATTACGCCTTTATTTAGCCTTATGGCGTTCCGTTCTCTCTGCCTGCCCCGCAAGGGATAACAAACCATTGCAGAGTTTATTAAACTAACCGTTGGTGTGTTAGGGGTAGATCAATGTTCCGAGCCACCTCCAACTTGAGCTGGTCCCAAAAGGAATAAAGGGGTCTTCGGTGAGTGGGGTAGTACAGTTTAACGGACTCTGCTAGAGTCTTGGGAAGCTCACAGATATGATACACTAGAGGGATGACTTTTTTTGTTACTGCTTTTGATTCTGAAACAGTAAAAACATTTCTTTAATTGTCATATATTTGCATGTTGTCTGCAGATGGTTTCTTTTTCTGACCTGAAACTTAGTATGCAATAAAAAAGTTTAATACACCTGTGGTTTTCTGTGTAGAAAGTCCTATGTTTGAATTAAGGTATATACATTTTCTTACATATTGTTACACCAAAGAGAAAATTGAATATATACAATTTACTTTCTAAATCAGAATATATTGTAAAATACTAACGTATACTGTTGGCTGCCGAATAATCTGCGTAGTCGTGATAGAAGCTTATCCCCGTGCTATTAAGAAATGCCGGTGAGAACACAAGTATGATACGGCGACATCTCTCTGAGATTAGTTGTGCTACGGGAGCATGCTGTGCTGCATAACCAGCTTGTAGATCATCCACACTACAAATCTAATAAATAAAATTATGAGTCATTTTGTCTATGATAGTAAGTTCACCACATATTGTATAGGCATCTTTGTTTATGAAAGGTTTTAAAATATAAAAAAATTATAATTTTTATAAAATTTGATATATAAGTTTTAACTTCTTTTAACTTCTTTTTTGGTAACTTTGGGTGAATTAATTAAATCTTATTAAATGAAACCAGGCAGTCAATAACATGCATTACATATTTTAATTTGTCTCTATACTTTAAAAAATTATAATAATAAACTTAAGGGAAAAATACCTTGAAACCTGCTTCTGTCAAAATTCTGAATACTTCTGCAACAAAACTTTTATCTTCATCAGAGTATAGAACAACAGCATCATATGATTCTGGATATGAGGGTCCATCCTCATTAATGCTTTGTCCTTTTCCAGAGTCAAAACTCCTATTGCTGTAGTTCTGGACACTTGTATCTACTGAACTCTCTCTAACTGCTGGAAAAGTAAATAAACTGTTACTCACTCTTAATTTATTTGTCTGTGTTAGAGTAAAAAAAATAATAGTTTAAAAAACTAAAAAACACGCTTTTTATAGAAAACCGAACTAAAAAATAGAAAATAAATTTTAATGAATTTAAATTAAGAAAATAGTGTTAAAAATTTCAATGAATATAAATTAAAAAAAAGCGTGGGGTGCATGGTGTCAATAGTTATAAATATTTTATTGACAGATATGAGTAGAGTGATTATCATTTCGATAATATCTTAAAAAGCACCCCACGCTTTTTTAAATTTATATGCATTGAAATTTTTAACACTATTTTCTTAATTTAAATTCATTAAAATTTATTTTCTATTTTTTAGTTAGGTTTTCTATAAAAAGCGTGTTTTTTAGTTTTTTTAAACTATTATTTATTTTATATTTTTTAGTTCGGTTTTCTTTAACAAGCGCGTTTCATAGTTTCGAATTTAAGGAATAGCGCCATCTGTGACTTATACAAGGAACTCGTTTCAAGTTGATAACGTAAACTTTCCGCTGATTGCCACTAGATGGTGCGATTTGTAAACTATGAACACTAAAAAAGAAGTCGGTTACAAACAAACCTACCAACCTACAAACATACAGGTGAAGCTAATAAAAAAGATATGTTCGTAAAATTTGAGTATGGACTTTTATTGGGTTTTTAATTGATTCATGGTATTATTAACCTGCAAATTTACCACTCCTGAATGCATCCTTCAGATTATCCACTATATCATCATAAATGTCATATCTGTCTAACAACTCTAAATGACTCAAGAGATCTGAAATTGTTGCTGTTTCATTTTCCTTTTGCCAAATATCTAGCACTTTGGCAGTTTTGTCTGCATAATCTTGGATGTATGAAATTGTTTCTGATGGTATATTTACCAGTTGCGCTAGTCCACGCCAGTCTCTGTAAAATAGTATTTAATTTAAATATTAATAAAGGACATGTAATCAAAACAGATTTTAGCATAATAATGTCTTTAGACATACTCTTCATAAAATAAACTTGTTTATTTCTTATTCATTATATATCAGCAATCAGAGAAGATACCAAACTTTAAAGTCGATCTGTCTAACAACACTATATATTAAATAGATACAAAAATAAATATCCATACAACTTATATATTCTCACTATTAAAATATTGTTCTATTAATAGTATTATGTTATTTAACTAATAAGAAACTATTTATTAGACTACTGTGTGAACATAGTATATTTACTCAATACTTTGATAAGTTCTAAATAGTTCTAAATGTTATTTATTGTTTAATATTACACTGCACTGTGTCCCATGTGCACCTATTTATTATTATGAAGAGAATAAAGATCGCGGTTAGCGAGTTTATCAACTTACCTTGGTAAAGGATTGGGTCCATCAGTTACAATCACTTTCTGAGAATTCAAAGAATACGATAGTATATTTTTGCAACTGTATGGAAGTAATGACAATGGATAGGAAATGATATCGTCCAACATTTTAAATTTTCACCGACTTTTCAAACGATGTTATTGATATGCACTATTTCATATAATAAGATTAATTCGGACTCCATCAAATGGTTAGTAATAATAATTAATAATACAGCAGTGACAGTAAGTTCTTCTAAGGTAATAAATCAGATTAAATCATTATACAATAATTGGTTTAGAGTTGCACCTAATTCTTCATGTATACTGTGTAACAAGGCGTTTATCTAAATAAAAAACATTTTATTGTTAGTGATAAGAAATATCTAAGTACAAAAGGGAAACCGGGTTCCTACCAGTGCTGCCAACCCCGACAAACCAAAAAACAACAGTTCTCTAATGAAAAAACAATAGAAAACAGTAGATGGGTAAAAAAAGGCAGATTTCATACTTTTCTCATATATTATAAATAAAATAATAACCAATGTCAATAAAAATACTCAATTATTTCAGTTACTAGGACACATTTACATTGTTATATTTAAATAATCGCAACATATGTAATAAAAAAAAGATTCTAGAATAAAATATGAGAGAAACAAGAGACGTAGTATTTTTTTTTTTAATATAAAGGTAGGCAGGTATCACATGTATTTAACAAATTTAAAGTTTCAACCTATAGTTGTCACTAGCATATAGGATTTTTCCTGCCTATTAAACTATCCAGTGACACAAAATATAACGTTTTATAACATAGAAATAATAAAGTAAAATATTTTCTTGAGGTAATAGGTAATAGTGTACAGAAACACTAACTGAAAAAACAGTAAAATTTATGAATAAAACAAAAAACAGGGTCATCAATTGAAAAACAGTAAATCTACTGTTAAAACAGTAGGGTTGGCAACAGTGGTTCCTACGTAAATGACAAATATGATAATTGACACTTGACAGCAGTACGTTCAAAACATCAAAACCATTGACTTGTTTATATGGACGAGACTTAATGTTCTATACGTATATTAAACGTATAGAACACGCTTAAATAAATATTAGGCATTTGGACGACGCACACATAAACATATATTTGTCTCGTTCTTACTCAGCGCTGTCACGCGTATGAAAACAGTAAAACAGTATTTCAGTGCGTACATAAATTAAATGAATACGAAAATTAGATTTCTCGATTATACCTACTGACGTTAAAATTCCCACAAAGTATGGCGGATATTTTGTCAGTTCAGGCCATTGACCTATATGATATAGACTTGTAGTAACCTTCTAAAAGTGTGACCACTGGCCATAAGTCTACAGGCTTATGCGAAGCTTATGTCAATTCAGTCATCTGTCAGACGCGAACCGAATAACAATAGGTACAAAATGGGTAAATGCGTAGTAAAAGAGTGCGATTCAAGATCGGAAAGCCATAAGAAATTAACCGGAATTACTTTCCACACGTAATATTAATGTTTACATTAATATTAAAATACAGTAAAATAGATAAAATGTTGAATTTTCATAATTAGCTTCAGTGATACCACTAAAAACTTAGTTTTAGTTTCCCACTTTTGTGGGAGAGTTATTAATTTATGAAAAAGGAGATTTTAAATATTTTTTGTTATAATAATAACGCTGCAGGGTGCCTAAAGATGCAGCACGCCGTGACAAGTGGGTGAAAATTATCCGATTGCTGAGAAAAGAAACTGACTGGCTACCTGCACCCGGGAGATCATTTATCGTCAATTCAAGTTGATCATTCGCTTATATTAATAAATGCCATAATTAATAAATACTTAAAAATAAGATTGTATCACGAAAGCAAATTATTCACTCACACTTATAAAAAAGAGACTAAAAGGCAACTTTATTTTTACTAAAATTGCCTAGTAGTGTATAATCAATAATTGCAACACAATCCCCCTTGGTAAGTCTGGTTGTTAGACTTTCTGGCTTCTGACTACCCGTAACGACTACCAAAGATGTTCAAATGACAGCCGGGACCCATCAATTTAACGTGCCTTCCGAAACACGGAGGAACTCGTCATGATAAGATGGTCACCCATCTACGGACCGACCGCGCCAAGCGTTGCTTAACTTTAGGGACCGTACCCGTGACCCGTTTAGGGGGGGGGGGGAGCGGAGTCTTTAAAATACTACGGTTAGTCACAGGAGCGGGGGGGTGGCTCAGGTTTTTGTCACGTAGTCGATTTTAATGAGAGAAATCTCGTAATTTTTCGACCTAGATGAATATTAATGTGATTAAACAGGAAATAATTGTTGTGGTCGTAAATTAAGTTACTGTAAGTTACATACTGTACAGCAATATGTTTTCACAATTAAAGTTGTTCTTTTTCATAATACATAATTCACTAGTAATTTAAGTATGCATGCAGTCTTACCCAATAAAGAGCCAAATAATTATTTTTTTTCGATTTTTGCCTGTGAAATGAATAAAAATCATAATTATGATCTAAAGGGGGAGGGGGGGATCTTGGCATATACTACGAGTGGTCACCGATGGGAGGGAGGGGTCGAAAAATCTTAAAAAATAGGTCACGTAGTATGGGTATGTTCCCTTATGATCGATCGACCCGTGCGGCTGTTAGGCCCTGTCCACGTTAAATACAATAATTCCCTTTCAATATAATGAATGTAAGTACATTATTTTACTACTCAAGCGTTTTCACTATTTTGTGTATCAGTACCATATCAGTACCAGTACACACACTGTACACCTTACCTACAGCGGTTTAAATCGCTGCTCTAAGGCAGGTGTACACAATTAGGTACAGATGAGTGTGATCCAATTTTTTTCGGAACAGCCGATCTAGTACGGAGTACACAGAGATCGTTGATCCATTCATTATTTCAGTTATCTTGTAATACATCTGATAAGAAATTAATAAGTAATAGTAAAATATTGAATTTATATTTATTAAATATTTTTACGAGTACATGGCTTGAAAAAGTTGGGTAAAATTTCGCATGGGCTGGCCACCCCACACCGCCATTGCAAATTTATATTGCCATCTTTGTCTATTCAAAGTGACGGCAATGTATTTGACATTTGTGTGACTGAGATAGATATATGTTTAATTTTAAATGTCTAGTGGTTTCAAAGCTACGTCATTGCATCTAAAAAGTGGACACACATTTTTTGACGCATTTGTATGAGGTTTGCTCCTCTTGTATATTTAACTCAGTGGTTCAGGCCATGTTCAGGCAGTAAAATAGTGTCGGGAAGAATTTTCTAAATAAATTTGTTTTAATTCGTAACGAGTAAAAACCTATTGTAAATTCGCTAAATATGTATTATCGAACTGATCTTAGACTGAAAGTCATAAGCAGCCCCGGATCTTCAAATTTTTTAGGCGGGGCTAAAACTGAAAAATGCCGCCCCCGCCCACTAACATTTATTTTACTCTACTGCTACTTATGCCGCGTATCCAGAAATCCAAACCCAACAGCCAAAGCCTTTTCTTCCCATACCGCTTCCGATCCCTTCCATATTCCAATTTAAGAGACACGCTCTACCTGAATCGATCACGGTGGCATGGGCGCGATGCGCCCCGAGTGCCCTGTGCCCACGGATACTGGTCGGATCTACCTCTGGACGAGGTGGTTCGGTCCCTGTTTCCTAGCAGGGCCAACTTAACGCCGCCAGCTATGGACCCTCTAGCCTCGGCGACTCCGCCGCCAGAGGAGGTCCACTCGGAGGTAACTTTCCGGCTCCGCGCCAAGGGCACAGCTCTTGGCTCGCACGCGTATTAGCTCTTGCCACCACCGAGATGGGGGGAAGGTTTCGGAGCCTCTTCAGTTCGTGCCTTGCGACTGGGAGTTTTCGAAACCCTGGAAGGAGGGACGGTTGTGCCTCCTTCTCAAGAACACACAGCCGACGGGTTCCGTCCGTCCATGCCGGCCCATCGTCCTTCTCGATGAAGTTGGCAAATTATTAGAGAGCATCGTCGCCAGCGTTAAGGTGGACCTTAACGCTCACCTTTGCCTAGTGGGGTCGGATCTGTCGGACGCTCAATTCGGATTCCGGAAAAGGTGTTCGACTATTGACGCGTTGGCCCGTCTAAAGCCAGGCTAAGGGCCAGGTGCGGGAAGCTGCGAGCGTGGGAGACGGGTTGCTGGCGGTGCCATTCGATATCGCCTACGCCTTTAACTCCGTCCCCCATTCGACGATCTTAGAAACGCTCCACTATCACGGGGTGCCACTCTACCTACGGCGGCTCCTGGCCGACTATCTGGAGGACTGTATCGTCCTTCTCGTGGATAAGACGGGCAGCCTACGGCGATACGGCACGGAGTCCAGTGTTCCGCAGGGATCTGTCTTGGGCCCTCTCCTGTGGAACATCGGCTTTGACTGGCTTCTGCGGGGCGCCCTCCTCCGTGCGAGGACTGTAATCTGTTATGCAGATGACACGCTTCTCGTTGTCCAGGGGAGGGACTACAGGGAGGCGGCAAGCCTCGCTTCAGCGGGTGGAACCCTCGTGGCCGGGCAAATCCACGAATCCAGCTTTAGGTGGGGCTGCATAAGACCGAAGCAGTCTTCTTCCCCTGTTCTTGGCGGCGTCCTCCCGCTGACGCTCACATCAAGGTGGAAGGCAAAATTATTACGGTAATCATTATCATGGCATCTACAACGGATAGAATTTCGGCCAGCACTTCAGGATAGTTTCCTTTCCTTGCCTTCAAGTGCCGTCCGGGTATCAGGGTGCTTTGGATCGTACCTGAGCCGAATCGGCAGAGAGGAGTCCCCGTCGTGCCTGCACTGTGGCGCGGCGGAGGATGCGGCCTGAGCACACTCTTCAGGTTTGCCGTCGTGGGCTAGTTTCGGTAGCGTTTTGTCACCCCCCAGCTTCCTATCTACTCGGACTCGAAGTAAGAATGTTTCAGACGGAACCACGTTTCACGGATTCGCAACGTGAGATGAGCGTGCTTTACAGCTCCGGAACCAGCTGGATACTGGTAACCGGCTAATCTGCACTTATTAAAGTGTCAGCTAGCTCAGTCAGTAGGCCTTTTCAGGGCGGTGGGTTGTTCACTATAAACAATTTACCACTATAAGTTAGGACAGGGAACTATTTACCGTTAGGACAGGGAATTATGTGGTTGCTGCCATGCTGGCTGAAGGTGCGGCCTGGAGTAAGTTCGCCTCCTTCTGCGAGGAGGTGATTACAGAGAAGGAGGCGGCTGAGCAGGCGAGCGAGGACGATCCTCTCGCGGCGCCGCTCCGGAGGAGAAGAAGGGGAGGAAGGAGGCGAAATTTCGATCGACGACAACATCTCCTTCTCAGGGTCAGGCGGTTGACTGGCGCGGGGGCGCCCTCAGTCGCACTGCATTTACCGACACGGTTGCCGGACAGCGATGGCCGACGATCCCCGGCCGTTCCCGAGCCTCTCACCATCGCGAGGGGCGCGCGGAGACTGGCGTAAGGGCAGCAGTTCGTCGGGCATGACCGGCTGAAAGCGCTGTTCCATTCTTCTCTAACATCTTCTTCTCTAACTCTGGGTTGCTTAGTGTAATATCGATGACTGAAAACTTTGTGCCCGGTATGGCAATAGGTTCGCCACGGTTCGCCACATAACGAAATCGAGGCTTAACAGCCGCTGCCTACACCTTCGGGTAACAATGGCGTGAAGTTATGTTATGTTATGTTAAACTAAAAGTATCTACCATTTAACAAACGGACTTCTAACTAGTGATAATATATATAATAAACTGAAAGCCATATATTTAATGAACTGACGTCTATTGAAGTTTACAACTCAGCAATATCACTCATAATCAAGAAATAAAATTACTTTAAAAAAAAAAACTTGTGTGGTTTTATGAAACCACCGTAAAAGTGAAACTTTTTTTCACATTATAGACATTTAACTAAAAATTTTCGAAATATTATTTTTTTCGAAAATCGAATGTAAGTCACTGTTCACGTATTTTAGTTACCATAAAATATTGGTTACGATTTTAATTTACTTGCCATCTTGTATTTGTTAATAGGGTTTAATAAATGTTTTTTATTTTACGTGGTCACGACAATAATTCCTAGATGGCGCTACTAGGTTGCTACTATTGATGATTCTGCCGTAATATCGTATTATATCGATAGATGTCGCCCGAATCGACAAGTATTCCAGCTACGGCACTAGGGATAACGCGACACCTATTAAACGTTAACAACATTACAACAAAGGATCTTTACAAAACAAAACGATATTTTTTCCTCCAGTAAATATGATATTTCGATTTATTATGAAAATGTGACAAATACATATATAAAGAGCACTATCTTATCTTATATCTTTAAACGAGCAATTCTTGTATATATATAAAATTGGAATCTCGGAATCGGCTCCAACGATTTTCATGAAATTTCTATTCCAGCAGATGGCGTTGTTAACTAACACGAAGTCAATGTGTGTTTGCTTTGCTTTTATTACAGTTTATCACTGCAAAAAATTAAGTATATGTTTCTAATATAATATGTTAGTACATAGTATATATTAGTATATATTTATTATTCTGTCGGTAAGATCGAAAAATATTATTGATATTTCATTATTTTATTAGTATGTAATTCGTACTTAAATATAATTTTCAAATAGTATGTAATTCGTACTTAAATATAATTTTCAAAAAACACAATTTATATAAACACAATTTATAAATAATATTTTTTTTTTTTCTCCGCCTGCAATACGTACGTACGTATATGTATGTATGTAAAAAACAAACAAACAAACAAACCCGATCCTAGAAAATGTGTCGAAATTGGTAAAGAGGACGGTAATTAGACGATTATACATACGGCCCTCGTGGTGCATCGGTAAACCGCACTACCGATAACACAAGGTCGGGGCGGGTTCGATCCCTCGTCTGGGGGTGTTTTTCTACATGTTTTTTCTACATGTTTTTACGGTATTTATTTACAAAAATAAAGTGTATATTTGGGTAATTAATTAATATAAATAAACGATAATAGACGTGAAAGGCGCTCTGACGAGCGCCTTCACGTCACCGTCACGCGACATGCAACACGCAGACGAAAAAGTTTGAGACGATGTAATAAAAGTTTCACTTTAAAAGTTAAATCGACTACTAGAAACGTTACACTGTGGATGTAGAAAGAAGAGAGGCGCTAGGAAACAGCGTAAATGGAGCCTTGGGCAGATTCCTGGGCGCAAAAAACATTAGCAGCAAAGTCCAGCTAGCACGTCCACAAGTAAAAAAAGTTCAAACAAATTCAGTAAAAACAGCAAGTCCACAATGCAATACCCAACGCTAACTTATGAAAGCGAGAGCTGGGTATGGCAGAGTGTGCATAAAAGTAGGATAAACGCGGTAGAAATGAGGGCACTGCGCAAAACCTGCGGAGTGACTCTTGCCAGCCCCGGATCTTCAATTTTTTTAGGCGGGGCACCAACTAAAAATGCCGACCCCGCCCACTTACAGTTTATTTTTCCTGTATCATCCATGATTTCAGCATCAGATATCCTGTACAACGGTAGAATAAATTCGCAGGGCAATACAAATATTGGGAAAAGCATACTGCAAATCATGCAAATAGCTCTGTTGCAAGACTTGCAAGAAATAGAAATCAACAAATAAAAGGGGAGGAGGTGTAAGGAAGGAAGTTGGATTGAAATAAAGTATCGGCGTAAAAGTAAGAAAGGGGATGGTGCGATGATTCGGACATGTAGAAAGAATGTATGATGCAAGACTGACTAAGCCATTACGCAGGAGTCGAGGACGGCTAAGACATACATTCCATGACCAAATAGAACGCGTCCTGGAAGAAGGTGGTGTTAGGGGCCTCAAAAATCGACGTGGGTGCATGAAAAGAGTTATGAAATTCAACGATAGGTTCTAACGGTTCTTACACGCCTCACTCGCTTAGTGAGACGTGTAAGAACCGTGCCTTATGGTGCTCTGTTGTCTCTGTCTACCCCGCATGGCGTGAAGTTATGTATGTATATAGAAACATTGACCACAAAATCTTGAAGTATATGAAAACAGAACCTCCATAACTAAAGCGATACATAAAGTGACTAACTAATCTATATAATAGGTTGGGGAAAAAGTATTTTCGTATTTTTGTATGAAAAGTCAAGACATTTTTTTCAAAGTTTATTTACATTTATTTACAATATATATGTACCGTTTTGTTGAATAACTTTCTGCCATTTTGTGGGCAGAGACATTATCCCGTTACTGTAGAAACTTTGGGACTTCTGATCAAAAAAACGGGACAAATAGTTTTGGCAGTCCTCTCTTGAGGTCAACCTTACAGAACCTAAAGAATTCTGAAGAGACCGAAACAGGTGAAAATCTGAAGGCGCAAGGTCAGGGCTATATGGTGGATGCACTAGGACCTCCCAGTCGAACTCTCTTAATTTTTGCTGAGTGGCTAAAGATGTGTGTGGTCTAGCGTTATCGTGATGAAAGACCACACCCTTCCTGTTGATCAATTCCGGCCGTTTTCTCTCGACTGCTTCCTTTAATCTCATCAGTTGCTGGCAGTAAAGATCAGAATCGATGGTTTTGCCGGACGGTAAAAGCTCATAATGAACAATGCCCTTCCAATCCCACCATACACACAGCATCACCTTATTTCGTGTTAGGCCAGGTTTGGCCACAGTCTGTGAAGCCTGGCCAACTTTCGACCACGACCTTTTTCGCACGTTCTTGTCGTACGTGATCCACTTTTCATCGCCAGTTATCAATCTCTTCAAAAACGGCTCGGTTTCATTACGTCTCAATAATGAATCGCAAATGAGTACACGGTTCATTAAGTTTCTTTGAGTGAGCTCGTGTGGCACCCAAATATCGAGCTTTTTTGTATAACCAGCTTTCTTCAAATGGGTCAAAACTGTTTTGTGGTCAATTCCCAGTTCTTCAGCTACATCGTAACTACTAATATGCCGATCTTGCTCCACTCTTTCAAAAATGGCGTCCATTTTATTCGTAACAGGGCGACCAGAGCGAGGTGCATCTTTAACATCAAAATTTCCGGACTGAAAACGTTTGAACCAAATTTGTGCTACTCTTACTGACACTGCATCAGGTCCATAAACATCACAAATTTTTTTCACTGCTTGAGTTGCATTTTTGCCTTTTTCATAATAAAATTTTAAAATGTATCGAATTTCTTCATTAGATTCACCCATTTTTACGGAGAGAAAAACAAATGAAAAATAGCGGGAAACAACTTTTTTTTATTTTTTTCTTTTCTTTATAATGTAACCTTTTTAATGTTACCAAAACCAGCCAGACACAAATAGTACAGTCAAAGAAATTTTATAATAAGTTTATACCTACGTTATGCGAAAAGACTTTTTCCCCGACCTAATATATATATAAGAGATTTCCACCTATATATTGACTCATCACGATATCTCTGGAACCATAAGGCGTAGCGACTTGAAATTTGGTAGGATTATTCCTTTCGCCGAGTAGAGGTCAGCTAAGAACGGATTTTACGAAATTCCACCCACAAGGGGGGTTGCGGGGGTGTTAACAATGGAAAATTCCCATTTTTAACCTATAGCTGCTATCGACTTCAAATTTGTCGAAGATATTGCAGTATTAACATAGCGGGGCAGCAGTTATTACTTTTGATGCGAAACAGAGTTCGCCGGGTCAGCTAGTTTGTATATATAAGTATAATATATACAAATTAGTAAATACATATATATATATATACATTTAAACAAGCCCGTAATACTTTAACAAAGTCATCTTTAACTTTTATCTGTTTATCTGTTCTTTCTGCCTACCCCGCAAGGGATTTGGCGTGAAATTTTGTATGTATCTTTAACTATTAAAATATCACCTGGCACCGATTTCAAAAATAAGTGACAAATTGTAACACTGCCAGTCGAGCATCCTGCTTCTGAAATAAAATGTCGTGGGTTCGAATCCTGGCCACACTATGACTTTTCGAAAGTTATGTGTGATAAATATCGATTATTAATAAAATTAAATAAAAAAAGTAATATTGGAAAACCTTTTCAAAATAAGTGATATTACATTATTGACATGGACAGTGGCAGAGCCACGCAGTACGCTGCAAGAATGGGCCGGCACGACTGGTACAATACAAGGACCTCTCAGAATACTGAAGCAAAGTGATACGTGTAGTGTTTCGTTCGGTGAGAGATCCAGAAGTACCTAACCCCTTGAAACAGTGGTACAGCCACGCACCACGATACATGAATGGCTCCATCGGCAAAATATCACGAGCTCTCGAACTATCGACGTGATGTGGCACATGTTATGTTTCGTTTGGTGAGAGATGTCTCTGGGCGGTCATCCCCCTTCCCGCTCCCTTATCATCCCATTCTCTTAAAAGCCGGTAGCAAAACTGTCACTCTATTTGCGCCGCAGGTGTTCATGGGCGTCGCTGGTTGCTTACCATCAGATGGTATGCTAGCTCGTTTACTCCCTATACCATAGAAAACCATTGACGAACAACCCGACGCACATATCGCTTACATCCCTATGTCGTGGACATGGGGGTGTCCGGACGAAACAGTTTTTATCTTCGTTCATAATAAGCGCTGCTAACAAACGGCTTGCGTCGGTGTTCCCGAATATATAAAAGGTGGACGTCTTCTAGAAGAGAGTGAATAGGTTAACAGGCCAGGGCGCTTTACCACCAACGAACTCACTATCACTTAACAACAGGTGAAGAGGCGAGATAAAAAAATAAACTATTTCAGTTATGTCGATAGCATACATTTTTGATTGAAAGATACCTGGTATGAATCTTGTTATGCAACTTTTTTTTAGAAGCTAGGCAGGTTAGCTGTCGCACACGGAACAAAATGTTTGTAACCACTGGATTTAAGGATGAAAGAACTTTAAAATGACCATGATAATTTTCTTTTTATGTAAACTTAAAACAATTTTACGTCAATTGTCTATGACTTTTATTAATCTTTTTATTATAACTGATGCCATCTTCCGATCATAATGAAATGAATTATGATTATATTGAAACAAGTTAAACTTAATCGAGTTTAGTTTACGTATTTATCACACACAACATTTAGCATGTTTTACAGTTTACAACCTCACTAACATACTCATGGGTAATGGAGGGAGATGTTGGCTGTCATCAAGTTCCGAGGCGCGTGAATGGTTAATGATAATTTTTACTTTCTTAATCATAATTTTCTTTTTCACCCAACTCACCTCTGTCCACAACTTTACCCTTAATTATTATTTACCGATCGACTATACTTATCCAGGTTTGCATTTAGTTGAACTCGCTTAAACGAGGTCCCCGCTGATGATTCAGAAGTCGTGGGATCCATTCCGGCTCACACCAATGATTTCTGTGAATTCTTTTTGGAACTTAGGTGTGATAAATATCGACGACTGACAACTTTGTGCCCAGTATATGGCAATAGGTTCGCCATCTATTCTACTTGGGACGTAGCATCAGCCCCGGATCTTTATTTTTTTTTCAGGCGGGGCACAAACTGTAAAATGCCGCCCCCGCTCACTTAGATTTATTTTTACCTGTATCATCCGTGATATCAGCATACCTGATGCTGATATCACGGATGATACAGGTAAAAATAAATCTGATCCACTACAAGGGTATAATCAATTCGCAGGTCAATACAAATATCGGGAAAAGCATACTGCAAATCATGCTAATAGCTCTATCGCAAGAGATAGAAATCACCAAATAAAAGCAGAGCTTACTTTTTAAAAGCGTAAAGCTCCTGGCAAAATTTAACGGCGGCGCTTAAATCTCGCTCGTATTTTCGAGCCAGATCTGCTCCATACACTGAGTAATTATGAAGTGATAAGCAAGACCGACGCAGTAAATGCCTGGAAACTGTCCTATCCACACTCTTATTTACTGACCAACCCATTTTCCTAGAGACAATGGGACGACAGTTGTTGCACAGGACCAGCAGTTGTTTTGATCTATGGGGGAGGCCTACGTCCAGCAGTGGACCTCAAAAGGCTAATGATGATGACTGCCATCACCCAATTTAAGAGCATTATTAGATAATACGACTTTCCGTATCACAACGAGCCTTCGCTTAGGTGCTTCCTGTGTTTCGTTGCTTTAATGTTGCTTCGGAGTGGTTGTCGACAGTAAAGGATATCATGGCCTCTCATGCGCCAGGAGCGCCGGCCGCATTTCCAAATATCAAAGACATTATCCGTCGTGCACTTGTCACTGCCTGTATACCTGCCGTTTTAAAACCGAACGGTTTTGTGCGCGATGATGACAAGAGACTGGACGGAATGTCTCCTTTGTCTAGGAAAATGGGTAGGCCTTTGGTGTGGGATGCTACTTGCGTCGATAGCCATGCGCTATCACACCAGTGTGCGCGCGTCAGCGCGCGGTCGGAGCCGCCCCGCCCTGGGAAGCCTCACGCCGAGGCTCCCCGAGGATGAGCTCCCCTCGTGCTAGAAGGGGGCGACAGCAAGCCCAGAGGGCTGAAGCACTGTCCTGGACCACCCTAACACGGAAGGCCACCGCGAGGTTTTAGTAGTGGGTAGCCCTAGGATCGGATTGCAGTTTACTGCTTTGGGAGTCCCACACTATCCCTGCCGTCCCCAGGCGGGGGGTGTGCATAAAGCATTTCTTCGTGTGAAATAAACAAGGGGTGGCCAGTGATGCTGCTGTTTCAGCAGAAAATCTCAAGTGGCACAAATATAGAAAACTTGTAAGTGATTATGTGTTTGAGCCGTTTGGGGTTGAGACTCGATAAAGATCCTGCAAAGAGACTGATCGAGGCCTCCGGCGACCAGAGAGCTGGTCTATTCTTCGCACAGAGGATTAGCATTGCCGCAAGCACGAAAAAGGCATTTTTGGTCTTAGAAAATATAAGCCAAGATCCTATAACCGCTTTGCTATTAGGCCACCTCCTGTGCCACTTAGATGCTGTTAAATATCTTCCATTGCGTTAAGTAGATCTAAATTCAATGTTACCGGATTGATCTACTGCTAATAATGCAGCCTGATTGGTAAAGAAAGACCGTTGTTGGTCAGTATTTTTTTACGTGTACTGTTATTTATTCCGTCAAAGATAAGTAATTTAGGAGTCTGTAAAATGTGGATTTTGCCGCCCTCTGAACTTTCCGCCCGGGGCATGGGCCCCGGCTTGCCCCCCCCCCCCTAGATTCGGGCCTGCGTAGCATAACGTTGCGGCAAGCCGAGGATTAACAGCCACCTACACCTTCGGATAGAAAACGTCGCTACGTTGTACGTTGCAGTTTAGTGCATAAATGTGCCGGCTAAACCGGTGAAATATCATGACCTCTCGGAATATCGACGTGAAGTGGCTCTTGGCTTTATCCAGAGGCCCTTTCCCCTTAATTTCCTCCTACTCCTTAAAAGGCCGGCAACGCACCACCGTGTTCAGGATAGAGATAGATGGGCGGTGAGAAGATATTTACCATCAGGTGACCCACTTGCTCGTTTGCACTTCTATCTTAGAAAAAAGTTAGTAATAAAATCTATAATACTATGCATGACTCTTCAATTTTATAGATTCTGCATAAATTGTTATCCCAGACAGATTGCAGATGCTGCAAAGTTTTGAATTGCGTACAAATGTCGTAGTCTGATATATTTAGTAGAATACAGTACAAGTGGCCCTAATAATTTAGAGAGATCAATGACCTCGCAGTACAAGTCTAGGGCACAGGCGCACATTGAATTTATTATTCCAATTACAGACGTCGTGAGGCGCGCTTTGACAGATTACACATTCAAAAACCTAGGTGTCCCCGTACGTGGTCAGTCTTCAGTTGCACGGTTTCGTGTGTTTTCGGATTAGCTCGGCCGATTTCGTAGGCGTCTGGGGTGCGTTACCATGGCGACGGGCGGGCACGCAGCGCTTTCCACACATTCTTCGCAGCTGAAAATAAACACAGGAGCGATGCTTCGTAGACTAGTTGTTGAGTGGAACCACATAGTATGAAAGCTAATAGGACGCCACAAAAGAGTAGGTACATCACAGTCACACGTTTCCTAATACACGTATCAAATTTTACTGTGTGCTTCCTAAAATGTCGGGGCTTCTGTATCAAGTTCGATATTATAATGCAATGGAAATGTTAACGGGTTGAGTTAGAAGTATGTTAACGATATTAGTTTCGTTCCATTGAAGTTAGTACGCGGGCTTTTCCAAGAAGCGCACAGAAGTTGGCACAAGGTGGCTCGGCGTGTCGCCGGTCCCGGTCCCGGGGCGGCTGTGTGCGGGGGAGTGCGCGGCGCGCGGGGGTCGCAGAGGGCGTTGCGCGCGCAAGGCTCTCGCGTCAGTCGCTGGGCGGCGCGCGGCCGGCTTGCGGTCGATAGCTGCACGCTGGCACGAGCACGGCCATGTTGCGCGAAGCGTGCACGCGCAAGCGGCCCCGACGCCAAGCTGTGTGAGTGAAGTGATCTGTGACACTGAAACGTCCTTTTACACGCCTGTAGCGAAGTAAACGCACCGAGCTTACGGTCAGTATCAAGCACCAAGCTACAACATGTGATGCCAGTGTACAGTACACCAGCAAAGTGTACGTTGATGACGTATACGTGTCACGGGTGATGGGAACAAAATATGTGAATATAGATATTGTTATATTTATTGTAATCACAATCTGGGATTAATTAGATCTTGATTTTCGTAGACATTATAGAGACTGTTAAGAATAGGTTAGGAAGGGAAAGTACCGACTGATTACGCGCGAAGGGGTAACAGACTCATAATTATATACGTACATATGATAAGGAGTTCAGTTAATTTAACGTTTAAAGATTGAGTTTAGAAGTAAATGAAAATAAATATTTAGTTATTTTCTTAAATAATCCGGCGTCTGCAAGATGTTTTGTGATAAAACTTAAGACAATCTTTAGATAAATACATCAATTCAAGACTTCGCTTCAATTGATGTATTTACCTAAAGATTGTCTAGTACTACTACGTCGGTTTAATCTGGTATTAGGTTTAGGGTTATAGGGTTAGTTAGACGTAAACAGAGTAGGTGGGATTAGAACGCTAAATGTTATCTTAATCTACATTCAGGTATGTGAATAAGTTTTTCGTTTAATTTGCTTACACTTTCATATATATGATTCTATTAAGTTAACGTCCTGATAGTGCGATACTACAACGTTTCGCTCGTTTTTATTTCAAGTTATTAAGAGACGATTAAGAATATCAACGACTCAATAGATTGTACCAAACTTTGGAGACTATAATTATTCGACAAAGTGTTTTTATTAATTTTACACGAAGCTTGTATAACTTGAATATATTGATACGGGTAATGATAAATAGATTATCAATGGACAGATATTAATTTTAATTATTTATAGGGAAAGGAGATACAAGATGATGAATTGTTTCTGGATGTATTTTTTCTGTATAAAGTTCGTTTGTATGTTCGCATTAATCTTTGAACTACTGAGCTGATTTCAATAATTCCTTATATATTAGATAGCCCATTTATCACGAAAGGCTCTATGTTTGTTCCCATATGTTATTATGTCGTCATTTTGCTACCCAAGAGAGGGAACCAGTAGTCATACATGACAGCGAATTTGAGTTATTGATTCTGAAATGATAAGAACTTTTTTGATGCAGTCGATATTTTTGCGATTATATTTAAGTATATAAACAAGTTCATGTTCTGATTAATTTATATTTGATACTAGCCCATTTTTAGTTAGTGTTAGATGGAATACCCGCTTAGTGGTAACTGATATATATGAGAAATTAGAATGTTTGTAAGGGCAATGTCTAAATATCTATGTGGAGATCGAAACTGAGAAGCTGATATTATATTTGTTGAGTTACATCTTTCATTCTGTACAAATTTATTCGGTGACGGCGTAATAATATATTATCCTGAAGCTGATTTGATAATCCAGCCGGGACCACCTTCCGACTACGTTATTCAATAATAACTTCTAAACTAAACGAGACAACACTTGTCTCTTTTTAGCCTCGATACATTTTTTGCTAAATATATTGGCACACTCGAGACGTAAATAGGACACTGTAGATTGTAATCAGATACTGAAAGTATAGCGGTCAAGTATTGGTTTATGCGTAAAGGTCCACCCGGCTAATTAAAACCCTATAAAGAAATTTAAGCCATGGCTCTCAGCAATATAATCTTTTACAGGTTTATCAAAATCGGTCACGCCGTTTTAACTGAATTAAAAGGTGTATCAGATGGATAGGTGTATTTTCTGAACTCCACCAAATTTTAAACGAAATAATGAGGTAATTTTGAAACTTATAAGTTAAAATATATTATTCATTATCATTAATACAATATAAAATTAATATATTATTACAATTATCATATTTAAAGTCTCGGCGGCGCAGCGGTCGAGCATACGGCCTCTGATCCAGAGGTCCGGATTCGATTCCAGACACTGGCTCACACCAATGACTTTTCCAAATTATTTTCGGAAGTTATGTGTGATAAATATCGATGACTGAAAAACTTTGTGCCCGGTATGGCAATAGGTTCGCCATCTATTCCATTTAGGACGTAAACATAACGGCGAGACGAGGCTTCACAGCCGCTGCATACACCTTCGGGTAACAAAAGGCGTGAAGTTATGTTATGTTATTATTACAATATTTCGTTTATTTTTTTTTTTATTGATTAACACTTCAGATTAAATAAAACATAGATCATGCCCCGAGCTTAATCAACATCTAAATGATGAGAAGAACTTCAATCTCAAAGAAATCTCACTCTTCAGGAGTCTAGAGACATACAGAAATAGAGAGAGAAAAAAAGTAAAAAAGTAGGAAGTAAAAAGGCCTGTTTTTTTTAGTTTTCTTACTGTGTTCAAATCTAATACTGAAACATATTTATATACAGAAACGTATTTGACATTGTTTTTTATAATATGCATATGTATGGCGAACGTAACCATGTATAGAATCTCGTAGCCTATCGTAGCACTACCGTAGCTCACCAAAGACAACTCTCTACGAGTTTCGCGTCGTAAATGATAAAAAATAATGATTAATAAAATTACATACTGATGGTTGGGCGATGCCTTAGTACTTTAACAAAAGTATTTATTTTCTTAATTTTTTAATGGAGTTTAGTTGCTATTTAAATCTTAATTCTAATGATATATACTAGTTGTCGACGTATTTAAAGGAAAGTATGATTAATAAATTAATTATTATATCTAAAGTGACTTTTTTGATATTCATAGATTCGTATACATCATGGAAACATATATTTAGTAATAAATTTACTTCATAACACACCTCTACGTCAGATTGCGTGTGCTACGAAACGATCTACGAGATGCTACGAAAATATATATAGACTTGGATATGTATGGTACGCACTATAAGCTGGGTTGTTTGTTAATAAAATGTTTTATTGTAATTATTTTTTATATGTTATTGGACATCTCCTAAACTATTTTTATTTAATTTTACCGCTGTTCCGGTCTCCTAGGTAGGTAGTATTTAGTTGATTATCTTGGAACTAGATGGCACTGTGTGAATAGTATTTAAAACTACATATCATCAATATATGGCAATAATAATTAACACTTCAAATTAATATATTATAGCATTTAGTGGAAAACATCCCAATGATAGTATCAAAAGTGAAATATTTTTTTAAATAAAGCTTGTTACCCACCGACACGTAAGGGTAATAAGTACACATCCTGCCGAATGGCATGCTGTCAGCACTGGGATCTATATAATACTTGGATCATCTTAACCGAAAGGGGGTACCTGCCATTTGTGGACATTCGACTTTTGAATGAATGGTCGTATTTTATATGACAATTCAAGAAAGATAAGAAGATGCAAAGAAAACACTGGTCCTTCCTCGTAACGTACAGAATTCTCTTGAAGCCTTCAAACCTTACTCTTGCGTGGGAATATAATAGTACCTGAACATATTGTTATCCCACTGCGGTTTTAAAGAACAGTAACAGTACTTGAAGATAAAAATAACTTTCATAGCGAGCTGCTGAGTTTTATATTTGATAAATCTCATTATCTTTTAGCGTTTTAATATATACTATATAGTCTCGGTGGTCCAGTGGTCGAGCACCCGCTTCTGCATCCAGGGGTCGCGGGTTCGAATCCTCACATTGGCGCACATCAATGACTTTTCGTAATTAATTTCGTAAGTTATGGGTGATAAATATTATTTATTATTAAATTTATTGTTTTACATTTATTATACAGAGCCCCACAAAACCATATATACTGGTTTGTCTGTGGGATCAGTTCATCACATTACATAAAACACTTAACATCAGATAACATTACTTATAACACATGACATGAGATAACATTACAATGGCTTAATATAGTAAGTTCATAATTTATTCCTAAATAACTGTCGATCATTATCTGTTCGTATGTTTGACGGCCGGCTGATTAGCAGGTACGGAATACGTTTTTTTTTAATGTTCGGTCATCGTAATAGTTTAGCACTAGGTACATCAAACATGCCTTCAGTCATCGACCGAGTGAGGTGCTGGTTCTGTATTTTAACAAGGTTAAGCTCTTGACTGCCATGGTTGTTTACAGCTAGTAAAAAAATATGTTTCAGTGTCACGGGTAAAATTTGGCATTTGTGATATAATTTTGTGTAATCGTTTTTAAATCTGGAAAACTAAAAACTTTGTGCCCGGTATGACAGTAGGTTCGCCATCAATTCATTTGGGACGTAAACTTAACGGCGAGACAAGCCGTAACAGCCACTGCCTACACCTTCGGGTAGAAAAAGGCGTGAAGTTATGTTATGTGTTATGTTATATTATATAGCTTAGACGAACTTTGTCTGGCAAAATAGTCAATAAATGTGAAGAATGCGTTTTTAATACCAGTTATAAACAAATAAACATTTTTTTAATTTAAAAGTACTCTGTGTTACGTCTGACGATTGCTTGAGTAATTTTTGCGTGAACAGGTGACAAACCATCGATTTTTTCGCATTTTTAATATCACAATGATGATAGCAAGCGATATATTACAGCGATGTGTGTAATGACCCTTAAAAGCATGCAAATCGCTTGCAATACAAATGTGATGCGCATAAAATATATCCCTGACTGGGCGATAAAGTGAAATATTTGGCGTGAATGTGTTGTAAAAGTCACTAGTGACAAGGACGGCCACCGGTGGCATTTATTGGAACATCGTTATTATATGTAAGCTGGCATATATACTTATATATATATATATTGATATATTCTTGGGTATTTTAGATCTCTATTACAATATAATATTTTAAACACAATACACACAAAAAAAGCATTTAGTTATTTAGTTTGGAACTAGAGGGTAGTTCCAAACTAAATAACTAAATGCTTTTTTTTGGTATAGGGGCAAACGAGAAGGCGTGTCACCTGACGGTGAGCAACGCCACCCTGAACACATATACCTAGTGTTACAGTTGCGTTACCGGCCCTTTCAATAGGATATGGACCGGGTCGGGAGTGGGATGGAAGGAAAGAGGGAAAGGGGTTTACGTCCCAGATGGAATAGGTGGCGAACCTATTGCCATACCGAGCACAAGTTTTTCAGTCATCGATATTTATCACACATAACTTCCAAAAACAATTTCAAAAAGTCATTGGTGTGATCCAGTGTCCGGAATCGAACCCAGACCTCTGGATCAGAAGCAGTATGTTCGACCACTGCGCCACCGAGACTAAATAAATAAATTCCTATAATACATACAAAAACATAGAATGAAACATAGGAATAGAATATAGTACATTATTGCTTTCTAAGTTTACTAACTATTGCTGACTTGATGTGGTCATTACTTATATAGAATGAAACCAAATCAAAATATACAATACATTTTTAAGTATGTATTGTATATTTTTTTCCGATTTTTCCCACAACGATTCGGAGTTCATCATGTTTGTTGTAAATTAATGAGGACATTACACTCTTTCGTTAATGGTAATATGTCCCTAGCGTCACATTATATCCGTTATCAAATTAGCAAAACATAAACGGACACTTAGCAAAGGTATATGAATGGTTTATTTAGAGTATCGAGTTTACCCGACGTGCCCCTATCATTGGCGGGCTGTTTGAATTTAATGGCTGTTTGCTCTGTGCTGAGGATTAGTTCGAGGGAGGTCGGGCAAAATCGATATTATTGTTTTTTCAGTTCGGTACTATCTAGCTTTTAATTAAGTAGCGAACGGTTATTGTAAAGATTCAGGTTATGGGTTCAAGACTCACGCGGTTACATATGTTTGAGTGATGAGTCAAGCAAATACCAAGGTACTGATCTAGTGCTTTAACGCGTAAATTTTTGTTGTAGAGGTCCCCGGTTCGAAGCTAATTTTACGTCTTATAAATTGACGTATCGTAATTGTACTGGGCCCGCCTACCATTAACAATTTTTGGGGTATTCGAGTTAATCAGCCTCCGTCTTGTCTCTTAGTTCAAGTTTAGTATTTAAAATCGAAATTGATCAATTTGTACACGAATTATAGATACAAGGAGTTCTAACGTAATGTTGGACAAATTGTCTCCATTTACGGACAGATTTTTCACCGGTAGAGCGCGCCATTTTTCAAGAACACTCGCTTAAATCCTTGAAGTTTTGTTGCTGTTAATATAGATGAATGCTGAAAAAAGAAAGTTTTTAAATGAACTAATTAATAATTTATATTGATATAAATTATATTCGCAAGTCAACGCGTGTTTAAGTGTAATAATAACAATAGTATCGGTAAGTCCTAATTACTAGCGCAGCCAGTGACAGAAAAGAGAACTAAGATCTGGGTATATTATTGTGTACAATAATACAATGGAAAAGCCTAGACCGTTCGGACTCCTTATATATATATTTCGTGATGTTGCAGATCGTAGCAGACACTTAAAACAGTCAACTTGTGACATACACATTAAACATAATTAAATTAACTTAAGACACTCGCGCCTCGGGAAAGTAGTAGCTTGACAAGAAAACACAGATATAATCTTCACAAGTGGCCCCATTCCCAGTGTGTGTCCTTTATACTAAACGACGTGGAGACGTGATTATAATATAAAGAAAGACACATAGACGCCTTACAAATATCTATGTATTTACCGATTGGATTCCGCGACCTTCGCTGAAAAGGTAATTAATATATACACTTGTTAACCGCACCGCCAATTATTTATTGAATCGACGCAAATTTAATGCGGTTATTCCAAAAAACCGACTCGAATATTTGAAAGTAAACAGTGTTTCTCGACAGAAGATTAATAATAGTAATAGTCAAGAAGACTTAGTAAGAAATACATAACATAGTTTCACACATTTCTCAACCAGAAGGTGTAGGCAGAGGCTGTTAAGCCTCGTCTCGCCGTTATGTTTACGTCCTAAATGGAATAGGTCGAGGAATCTATTGCCATACTGGGCACAAAGTTTTGAGTTATCGATACGCGACTTCTTGATTCAGAAGCAGAGTGCTCGACCACTGGACCAAGGAGACCTATAAATATATAGGCTAACATAATTAATTAGAAATGTTTCCTGGTAGCGAAAGTAGCAATAATTTCCGTAGACGTAAGATCGTTATCAACTTTTCAGTCGATACATACGAGATTTTTATAAAATACTAGCTGACCCGGCGAACTTTGTTCCGCATCAGAAGTAATAAATAAGTAAATTTTGGATATCATGGGGTTCAATTTGTGCTATTTATCGGCTTTAACTGCAGTCCCGCTATGTTAATACTGCAATATCTTCAAAAATATTAGTTTGAATTGCATGCTGTAAACGACCAGGATCAAGATTAAGATAATTAATTGGATGAAAATTAATGCTGTAATGTTTAAAATCGCTTAGTAAATAAGCCATTATTTCTCGTAAAAAGTAAAAAAATAAAAATGGTCATTGTGGGTTATCCCTAAGAGATAGACATATGCCCTCGCGGACTTTTTTGTAGGCCTTCTGAAGGAGTTTATTAATGTAGACATGTAGAGCATTGTATTGATCTATCACTTAGGTTTCAGCCAGCGTTTGCAATTAAATATCTAAATCGCGAAAATTATCATTTTTTCTTTACAACATCATATACAAATTATACATCAAAACCACCCCGTTGACATCTCACTATTAAAAAAAACCGCACCAAAATCCGTTGCGTAATTTTAAAGATATACCCATATAAGGGGACAGACAGCGGAAAGTGACTTTGTTTAATACTATGTAATGACTAGTTAACCCTGCGAACTTTGTTTCGCATCTAAAGTAAATTTCGTACCACTTTTTCTTTACTACATCATACATGAACTATAGAAAAAACCAGTACACAAGGCACAAGGCTTTAAGTGAAGGAAATTTGTTACTATTGTATGGGTTCAAGCATAAAGTTAAATAACAAATTACTAATAATTCCACGAACTGATCATATATAACAACAATTAAATAATGTGATCTATAAATTCTCACCGTTATTCTCGTATACCATTACATATTATTATTTTCAGAAAACACGACGTTTTTAAAAGAAAAATCACGTCAATTTGGTACGTGACTGTAAGAGAGACACGTACCTATATAATCGCACTTTTAAAATGGTATGGTTGCATACAAATATCTATTGTATTTTGTCTCATAGATTAAATTTACTAATATCAACTATATTATTGTACTTCACGCCCACAATTTCTTTATGTGTAGGCAGCAACAATTGTGCCTCGACGCGTTGGATTAATTTCTAAGTACCAGATGTTATTAATAGCCTTAACAGAATTTAGATTTATTGGTGTATCGAAAAATCATTGGTATAAGCCAGGGCCGAGAATTCCGTATGGATATGTAATTATGTATTGGAGTCCGGAATGGTGAATTACTGGGCTACCGAGACTACGAGAGATGGTCTCATCAGGCTAAATCCCTTAGTCCCCTATTGTGACACCCACGGAACCACGTGCCACCAGCTAGGATATTAATATTATCTTAGTAAAAGTTTAATGTACGTGTATTTGTCTCACCCTACATAATTGATAAAAATATATCGTTGTCTCGGCGGTCCAGTGGTCGACTGACACTGGCACAGGCAAAGGCATTAGCCTTTTCGAAATTGTTTTCGTAAGTTAAGTGTGATAAATATCGATGGCTGAAAACTTTGTATCCGGTATGGCAATAGGTTCGCCATTCGCCAAAGTATGACTAAGTAGATAGTATTAAAAACTATAATTGTAATAGAGTTTCTAACAGAGGGAATATTTCGGTATTATCACTTAAGTAACCAGATTGGCCAAAACTAATTGATTCAAATATATATTTGTTTTAAGTGAAATATATGTATATGTCTTGTACTTTCAAATACCATTGTGCAAACGATTTGTGGCGAAAATTTAGTGGCAACTAAACGATGCCACTAAACATAAATATGTATTCGTTCGAGCGAAAAACATAACAATTTCCTTAAACGGAAGGCGTGTCTATGGTTAAAAGCACTTAGATCTCTATCGACTGTGAGTATAGATACAGTTGTTGTATTTAGGACAAGCTCGCTGTTTTTACATTTCTTAATTTGTTGTATGACTGAAGACCCAACTTTGAGGTCAGTGCAGTATAGTTAACATCAAACATAAACTTAACTACTGTACTGTAGGCAGCGGCTGTTAAGCCTCGGCTCGCCGAATAAATCGAATATGAGGTGAAACTATTGCCATACATCGGTCATCGATATTTACTACACATCACTTCTAAGAAGAAATCAGAGAAATCATTGTTGTGAGCCCGAAATCAACTCCAGACGACTTCTGAATCAAAAGCGGGGTGCTCAATCACTGGTCCATCGAGACTATGATAATGATTTTCCGCTACCTTATTTTATAGGACTTAAAATTTCCCTCGGAGAGACGAGGTCTCACTACTTACACCATCTGATTTGAAGGCGTAATCCTTGGAAAGAAATGATATACATATTTCTTTAATTATGACAGTCTCTCAATCAGTTTAAAGCAACTATGTCAGTGAACAAACATTCATTATAAAATAATTTAGTGTTAACCTAAAACATATTGTCCAAATTAAAATTGATGGCCGTCAACTATGTAGGTTACATATCTATTAGGCTATATAGACCACACGCCAATGCCAGACTAGTTTAAAAAAAACCTTAAAAAGCATCAGCTGCGTGTTGCGTCACTGGGGGGGCGTGGATAGTGACGTCAGAGGCGGAAATAGACCGCGGCAGGGACGTTGTGCGCCACGCTCTGCTCCTATTCCACCTAGATAAGTTGATACACTTTTGAATGGAATACGTCACCGGAGCTTGCGTAATTAAGCTGTTCTAGCGCAGCTGTTTCTAATTTTAGTTAGGCATTTACTAATACTGGCAAGTAGGATATCTGACCTAATTTTTTTTGTATTCCAATGTTCTGCATTTTTTCCTCACATAGTCTTTAAAATTCTGCCTGCTCTCAGAGTATAAAGCGCTATTAAAAATTTGCACCAAAATTTCATTTTACGTTTTGATTTAAACTACTACTTATAAGATTGAATTCATAGCTCAGTCTTATCTAGTCTTATGGTTTCCTATCTCTCTTTCTGTATACTAAAAAAGTATGTTCTGTTGAGTAAATAAGGTTGAAATTATAAATAACAAAATATTTAATTACACCAAGACTTATCCGCGAATCATCTAAAGCCATATGAAATCTTATGATTTATCCTGATCCTGCTGAATTGTATGTGCCGAGGGATATCATTGTATTTGACCGACGTATACGGGTCACCTGATTTCCTATAAAATAGGGAGGTTAATAGTAAGCTTTTACCTCATATTGATGAGTGTTATTGGTTCAGTAGAAAATCTAATAATTTACGCGAATTTGGTTAAACCCTCGTTCAAATTCAGACACATTTAGAATTACGTAAAAGAACTCAGCATCGTGTTTTTAGGCCAGTTTTTATAATTATATTATTGACCAAGTTAGCTTCTTTGAATGTAGTATCTATGACTTACGAATGGTGCCCAATGTTGGACAATTTCTTGGCACAAAATAATTCATACGAGGCAACATGATTGTGAATTTCACCTATAAGTTAAACTATAATTCATTCAATGCGTATTAGTATAATACCTATATGAAATAGCAAAATATAACATTTATAACGATGTTTAACCCTCTTGCAACTAACTCATTAATCTTATAAATTAAATTATGAATAAATTATGATTTGCCAAATTGACTTAACTCTCGACATAATTCTGTGCAATAAACAAATATTATTTGTGTACAAAATATTCCACGATAGAGCGATAAATTCACGCGGGGACCTGGTGTCATCGTAAAACGGGATTTTCATTTAATTATAACATATCTTAATTTGTTTAGGGTTTGCAACGCATGCTCTACGAGTAGTATTAATTAAACGATTTTATGCTAATCATTTGATGTTTTAATACGGGAATCCCTTCCAAGGTCCTAATTTCGAATTTTAACACACATTATATAACACCCCAACCCTAGTGGTCGAGCACATGGCTTCTGATTCAGAGGTCCGGGTTCGATTCCTGACACTGGCTCACACCAATGACTTTTCGAAATTGTTTTCGGAAGTTATGTGTGATAAATATCGATGGCTGAAAACTCTGTGCCCGGTATGGCAATAGGTTCGCCACCTATTCCATTTGGGACGTAAACATAACGGCGAGACGAGGCTTAACAGCCGCTGCCTACACCTTCGGGTAATAAAAGGCGTGAAGTTATGAACTTATGTAACACACATTATTAAGTTTAAACTTGTGTTATGTCCATTATTATACATTAATCCGATAATAATTTCTATATTAATATTTGGTACCTATTGTTTGGGCAACCACACTGTATTATAATATTTTAATTGTGATACTTCCATCTATAATAAAATCACTAGAATAGATTTTAAGTAATCTTTTTGCATTAAAATTTTCTACAAATGTTCCAGCTGAGGCGTTCACTCGCTACTTTGACTTTGATCATTCTTGTTATACAAGCTCATCGATTTTTAAGGCTCCTGACCTTCCTCCAGGACTCGTTCTGTTTGGCCATGGAAAATGTGTTGTGGGCTTGTCCTTGAATCCCACATCTTTTGCATTGAATTTCTGCTTCGTCAATCTTGCATCATCCTACATATCCACCGGAGCATCGGAGCGTACACTCGTTCTTTCATTTGAAATTAGTCAGTAAAGTTACAATTTTCACCAAATCAAAAGGGTATAATTATTAATTCTGACTTGATGCGAAGATAGCTTAGCTTTACCACAGACAGAATCCATAAATATATAATATTTGAAAGCATATATTAGGTCGGGGAAAAAGTCTTTTCGCATAACGTAGGTATAAACTTATTATAAAATTTCTTTGACTGTACTATTTGTGTCTGGCTGGTTTTGGTAACATTAAAAAGGTTACATTATAAAGAAAAGAAAAAAATAAAAAAAAGTTGTTTCCCGCTATTTTTCATTTGTTTTTCTCTCCGTAAAAATGAGTGAATCTAATGAAGAAATTCGATACATTTTAAAATTTTATTATAAAAAAGGCAAAAATGCAACTCAAGCAGTGAAAAAAATTTGTGATGTTTATGGACCTGATGCAGTGTCAGTAAGAGTAGCACAAATTTGGTTCAAACGTTTTCAGTCCGGAAATTTTGATGTTAAAGATGCACCTCGCTCTGGTCGCCCTGTTACGAATAAAATGGACGCCATTTTTGAAAGAGTGGAGCAAGATCGGCATATTAGTAGTTACGATGTAGCTGAAGAACTGGGAATTGACCACAAAACAGTTTTGACCCATTTGAAGAAAGCTGGTTATACAAAAAAGCTCGATATTTGGGTGCCACACGAGCTCACTCAAAGAAACTTAATGAACCGTGTACTCATTTGCGATTCATTATTGAGACGTAATGAAACCGAGCCGTTTTTGAAGAGATTGATAACTGGCGATGAAAAGTGGATCACGTACGACAAGAACGTGCGAAAAAGGTCGTGGTCGAAAGTTGGCCAGGCTTCACAGACTGTGGCCAAACCTGGCCTAACACGAAATAAGGTGATGCTGTGTGTATGGTGGGATTGGAAGGGCATTGTTCATTATGAGCTTTTACCGTCCGGCAAAACCATCGATTCTGATCTTTACTGCCAGCAACTGATGAGATTAAAGGAAGCAGTCGAGAGAAAACGGCCGGAATTGATCAACAGGAAGGGTGTGGTCTTTCATCACGATAACGCTAGACCACACACATCTTTAGCCACTCAGCAAAAATTAAGAGAGTTCGACTGGGAGGTCCTAGTGCATCCACCATATAGCCCTGACCTTGCGCCTTCAGATTTTCACCTGTTTCGGTCTCTTCAGAATTCTTTAGGTTCTGTAAGGTTGACCTCAAGAGAGGACTGCCAAAACTATTTGTCCCGTTTTTTTGATCAGAAGTCCCAAAGTTTCTACAGTAACGGGATAATGTCTCTGCCCACAAAATGGCAGAAAGTTATTCAACAAAACGGTACATATATATTGTAAATAAATGTAAATAAACTTTGAAAAAAATGTCTTGACTTTTCATACAAAAATACGAAAATACTTTTTCCCCAACCTATTATTAATCGTATATGTAAGCAAAGTTATATATATATATATATAAATATTATTATGTTTGTTTCAACAATAAAATATTATAATCAATAATAATGTAGATCTTAAACGTTCGTTAGTTTCAGCGCAAATAAATTGTGATATCTGTAATTGCCAACTAAACGTTCTGAACCCGAGATTAGCTCTCATGATTTATTCCCAGTAATAATTAATATCGCATAGACATAAATATAAGAAGGGATACTTAACAACTACGTAGAGTCCTACTTTAAAAACGTCTTTATAATTTAGATGTAAACTAATTATGAAAATTCAAATATTTTATTTAGCTACATTTGAAAAGCATCCAAGGTGTACTACCCAAATTACGCATTTTATTGTTATTGATTGAAAGAAGAATACATACTGCATATATGCGAGTGTTGAGATGGATGTGAGGAGTGAAGAAAATGGACAAAATGGGGAATGAGTATGTAAGATTAAGTTGGAAAGTGGCGCCAATAACTGAGAGGATAAGAGGAAATCGCTTTGGGCATGGGCATATAATACACATGTTGCAATAAGAATGATAATCCTGAATGTGGGAGAAAAAATAGAAGAGACAATAAGAGAAGAGAAAGACCTAGGAAAATATGGATAGATTGTGTAAAAGACCACCGAAGACGGTTTTCGTGTGGAAGATGCGAATGATGTGTGATGTGTGTAAAAGAAAAACCTGTTGTGCCTACCCCAAACAATGGGAACAGGGCAGGAATATGATGATGATGTATTCCTGTATGAAGTAAGATTTTAGAAGTTTATGAGGAATCGTAGTGTCATTTAGTCTGTATCTAGTTGTTAAAATAGTAAATTCACTCAAAAGCTCCAAAGAAAAGTCAATATGGTATCAAAAGTTGGTGACGTTTTTGGCGTACTCAGGAGGCCTGGACTATCGCGATTTAAAAAAAATCTTCCATTAGTCTGATAATCAAAACAGAAACTACTCAATTGTGTAAATGTTAAGCAGTAAACAGAATTATTACAGCAAATAATAATTCAACAAATCCAAGTATACATTTGCAATGGATATTACTGTAAGTGCATCGATGCACAAGAACGAGCTCGTAACTTCTTGTGATCTCGTATAAATGGAAAGTTTGCTTGTTATATTTCATAGCAATTATTTGTTGATAGATAGTTGTGATGTGCATGAGTTGATCTGTAACTAGCTTGAAGGTTGTTAGCTTGTTAAACGATTAAACTTTCTTCATTTTAATCGAGATTGTGAATATTAGTCACCACCATCGCAGTCTGTTTACTTCTTCTAACTCATTCTCACTCATCAAAAATGATTGGCTTAGCGGTATGTGTATTGTAATTTAAAATGTTTTATTTCATAGATCTTTATGAAGTAGGCAAATGATTAGAAAAATCTAAGAATCGAGTAAGACATGCATGAATGTTGACTTACAGCATTTTGATATTTCTGCAATTTTTTTTCTATGGTTAAATTGAAGCTCCCTTGAAATACCTATGTGGAAAATAGTTAACGAAATCGTAATATATTGAAGTAAATCTTTCAATCATATGATATTTGTCCAGAACTCAAATTAGGTAAATTGTCATCAAAATCTTTAAACTCTGTGTCTTGGTATTTCGGTGTGAAATAACTATATATTAGTCCAAACTCGTGAATTGATAAGTGCTACTAGACAAGCATAACTGGAGTCGTAGTACCTCGGGCCCTGTCTTTTATGGCGACACTTTTCTCTTAAATCCATTGGGCGGGATAGGTCTGCGAAGTCGTATCCACTAGGCCGTTGTCCAATGTAAAATGGCCTTGGTGTGTGCTACATTACGTTTAACATCACTTGGCTTATTTTGTAAACAAAAAATTAATATTATTGGTTTTTGTTAAAAATATTCACGTAATTTAATATGCGTCAATCCAAAGTATTAAAAAAGTTATCAGAAAGGAACAGAGTTCTAAATTTAAACAAATGTTTAAATAATAATACTCTAAACAAACCCATTTATGTTTTGTTGTCATTGTTATAATATACAGGAAAGAAGTTTTTAGACAACCGTACTAGTTTACTAGTTTTTATGGAACGAAAAGTATACGTATTCAATATTAGTTTTATGCGTTAATGATTTACGTGGGTGATCCACGTGATGACTGAATTCTCGGAAAAAACAATTAATCTTCTACTAAATAGTGCATTTAAAAAGCAACATATCATATTTTTGTCTTTTTAAGTCAAGTTTTATCTGGATCGTGAGACAGTGGGGGATCAATTGATTTTGGTTTTGTCGAAGAGGTTTACTGATAAGACGGCCCTCGAGCGATGCTCGCGTTCGCCTCCAACTTGCAACTTACTGTCTTAGATAATGGATCGGGAGAGGTTGAAGCTTGATCAAGTTAGGCGGGCGGCGGGCCTTATATCGACGCTCTATAGGCTGTCCACCAAGATGTCTTGTAAGGTCACATTGTGAAGCGCTTCTATATTGTGCCTATTATGGCTTGTTATAGATAAGCCTCTTTTTATTAAGGTTCTTTACCCGTGTGATAGCGGAATTCTAATATTTTAAAGAGGTAGAGTTTGAGTCTAGAGGTTTACGAGTACTGTCTAGAAATATAAAACCAACCTAACAAGATAGTGTAGTAATTTGAATCCGATTGATAAAATAAAAACTTCTTTTTATAATAATGGCTAAACACCATGGACAATATTAAAAATTAATATAATTAAAAAAATTAAATTAATAAAACATGTATAATGTTGGCAAGTTTTTTATTTAAAGAAATTGTTGTTTATAAGACCACTCTTAATTAAAATTATAAAATCCTTATCAATCAATTACTTGAAACGTACGTCATTTAGAGTAAAATGCTTGGATTCTCGTCGCCGTAGTGGTTAAAACATTGGTCATGTGATGCAGAGGGAACATGTTCAATTCTAGTTTTTGTAACAAGCCAGCGTAGCGTATCATCGTCGTCAAAGTCAACTATTTCGATTGACAAATACAACTTTACTTCGTAAGAAATAGAGTGACAATTCCATTGTGATACATTTCGTGACATTTTACAACATTCGTCTTTAACGATAAGTTATAAATATGTTATAGTCAAAGAGTTATACAAATGTGTTGTTGTACAGATTTATTTGGAAATGTCTCGTTGAGTTATCGGCCGTCGGGCGAGAGATCGTTTTGTATCTGTTTAAGATTATGTCCCGTTTTGTTTTAAACCGTATTTGTTACTTTACTGTTGAGTTATAACTTTATTTATTAACTGATTCCACGGCTGGAGAAGTATCATGTCCAACAACATACAAGCTTCTATTTTTTTTATTCATCCAATACAAACATACAGACCAATATCTTTTTTAAATAAAAGTACATTGTAATAAAACATTTATGATTAATTAATAATATGATTTACAATATATACGACTTAAAGACTAGGTAAAATCAAATTTCCGCGCATCTCGGTCTACTGGCAGTGTGGCCAGAAGACTGGACACATTGCCACGCTGAATGGCAATGTTAATACTCTGTGCGAAGAATAAACCTGTCCTTAAAATTAAATTTCATTTTTTATTTTAATAAAAATTTAATGTAATTGTGGTGTCGTTAAAAAAGTAAACAATATAGAAATCTAGGAGGTAGGTATAATCTTTTGACAGCATGGATAGTTCGAAAGGATGACATGTTGTGCCGACTCCACTTAGAGTGGGGTAAGGACACGAAAATGATATAGTAGGAGTTTGAGGAACAGATTGCATGAACAATAGACATATATAATTATACTCAAATTACAGAACTCTCCTTCCCGGGCGGCCTTGTAATTAAATAGTAATGTCAATCTGTAAGCAGGATTGCCGCAACCTCTGTTTTAATAATAAACTGATATATCCAAATAAATAAATAAAAAATCCCTTAACAAAGAATAGTAGGATAATAAAACTTTATAAATAGATAATAACTTATTATATTAGATTAATAATAAAACAAAACATAAATGGCACTAATAATACGCTAAATCATAAGACTAAAAATTTCAGTTGGAACATTGTGTTTGACCTAAGCTGTCGCTTCAGTAGATAGGCGAAAAGAGAGGATTTTTCCGTTTAAAAGAAGTATGTATAGTTGTGTGAGTGTAAGTACCAGACTATCTGCATAGAGCTGTTCTGTTGGATATCTTTGTGGAAAATATTGCATCGTTTTCATTATATATCTCTGTGCTCTCTCAGCTCGAATAAAAATACTTGGGGTGGTCCCACCCCTTCCCGGCTAAGGCTTTGTACATATATATTATAGTTTTAACAATACAATACCCGCCATTGTAGTATTTTCGAAATAGCAGTATGAAGAATGAGTGTGTTGTTAATTGGCATAATTAATAAGGGTATAAAATAAATTAGATTGAAGACTAGGAAACGTTAGAATTAGTTTTGTCATTCCAAAATAGCTAAATCAAAGAAAAATGTCAAAGTGAAAATGTAGCCTGATGTCACCTGATGGAGAGCAAGAAATGTCGCCCATGGATACCTGAACACATAACGTTACAGTTGCGTTGCCGGCCCTTACTATAGGATATGGACGGGACCGGGAGTGGGATGGGAAGGGGGGCGGGAAAGGGGTTGAACCTCCGGATACCGCTCTCACCGAGCAAAACGCCACAAAAGCCACTTTACGTCGATATTCTGAGAGGTACGGATACGGGCTGCTAAGACCACCGGCTATTAAAAGTATGAAGGTATATAAATAAAATTGCCTATTAAAGAAACTACTCAGCAATATATGTGAGTATTCAAAAATCACAAGGTTTTGTTTTATATTCAAATTTGTGTAAAACTTGTTCGCATTTATTCGGATGCCTAACAAGGAGTCTGAGCTGTTGAGTGTTCGTTAGTTGAGTAAAGAATTTATAATTATGATATGTACAACACGTGTGTAACATAGACAAAGAAAGTTTTAATAGTTAATGCAGCTGCACTGGTTTTTATATTAGTTTTCAAATTAAGTCTATGGCAAACTAGCGCGACACATCTCATGGTGCTTAATTACTGTCGCCAATAGAAGCCTGTAATACCAGAAACATCCTACAAATGGTATGTGGACCCCTGTGGACATTTTATTGTACTCCGCTGAAGTTTTAATCTATCACTACTTGCCATGAAGATCCTATATCCATACCCTTCCAGCTCCACCATAACTACATCGTTGGTGGTGATGAACGAATACTCCGAAGATTTTGTCGGTATAACGTCTTTTACTGAACTGAGTTTGACTTAACCAAATGGGGTAGTGGCACCTATAAAAGGTTTCCCTCGGGAAAGAAATAGAAGAGTGAAAACTAAATCACGTTCGAAAATTGCGATTGATCGCAACGATTTGTCGCTCTTTCATAGGAAGGCGTCACCAACAAGGAGATTTTCGTGTCAAGCCCCCCGTCCCCCCGCTCCTATATTGGGGGGATACAATTTTGTACGAAAAATTGATTCGATTTGATGCAAAACGATTTTAGTTTCGTACGTTCAAAGTGATATTGACATTTTTTAGTTTCTTTTTTTTCGACTCGTTTCCTGTACAGGTTTTGTGCATTTGGAATTTCGACTGAAGTTAAATTACAGCTTACTGATGCGTCGCATCTAGCAAATCGTTGAGACAATTTCGTTGTATTCTTATGATGTGAATAAACCATGCATGCGAAAAAGTAAATGTGGTTTCAAAGGATTTTTTGTAGACCCTTGGCAACTTTTTACAGCTACAATTGCGCTAGAGGTGCCAGTGACTATCTCCCTGCTAGACTCTTTCTTTTATTTTTTTATAAATATAACTGACACAATGTAGGTACTTCCTCCTTCTCCATAGGATTAAATGACTCAATTGGCATATCAGGGGATCAGGGATCAGTTATCATGTCGAAATTATTGGCCTGTTGTTATAATCCAAGGATGCAGCCGTAGCTGAATCATAGTTTGTGGAAAATCGAGAGCTCTACCTATTCCCATAAGATAAGAGGATGAGCAAGAGTGGATGTAACATAACATATAACATAACTTCAGTGGCTATTAGGCTCGCCGTTATTCTTACGTCCCAAATGGAATACAAAAATTGGGCAACAAAGTTTTCAGCCATCATTTATCACACATAACTGTCAAAAATAATTTCGATAAATCATTGGTGTGAACCAGGATTTGAACCCGCGACCTTTTGATTCAGAAGCAGGGTACTCGACCTCTGGATCACCGAGACTATGTGTGTATATAATTATCTATAATTAAAGAAATTGTGTGGAATGGAATCTCAACGATTCAATGGGACCAATTAGTGACATGAGGACTAGAGATAAAAAAGGTCAGATAAACAAGATAATAAATATAGTCCGATTGTACCTCCAGTTTTTGAAGTCGGTTACAAATTTGGTTACAACATAATTGAGAACTGTACGTAATACTGTACTTGCTTTGTGTAAAACCTTTCGCTTTGATATATAATCAAATTCACTACTGTACGCTTTGAGTCCTTCGTATGCGGAAAATTCAGATTCAGCTGGAAATTCTGCAAAAATCTGAATGCAAACGAGTAGCAGGAACCTTTGTTTATTAAACGTTAATATACAGACAGAGTTTTTGAGTAGCAGTCCGAGTAGACGTGTGTAGCGGGCTTATTGAAACCGACGGGGTTTTTTTTTTATGGAAAATATTTTAGTATTACAATTTTCTGGGTCTTCAAACACAGTTATTGTTGGCAAAGGAAAATAAATTGAAAAGAGATGTGTTTATATTCTGTTTTACATAGCCGAGTTCTGAGTGAGTGTTCTCTAGGTTTATTTCGGGTACACGATTAAAAAGAATCTGATAACCCATTAACGTGTACCGGAACTAGAAACCTGCACATTCTAAATCACCAACTAAAATCGAGTACAATTTCTGTGACTGGGGAGAGTTTGATTTATAGAAGCTTAATTATATAACGAATTCTAAAAGGATTACAAATAATTTCATTATTCTACTCAGTTGAACGGGTATTCAATATTATATGAATGTCAATAAGATGATAAATTAAAACTGCCGTATCCATTATCTGTTCGCTCCATTCGTAACTTCCGAAACGATCAATCATGAAGCTAGACGCTCTCGAAAATAATATGGAGGCGGCGCGTCGGAGATTTTACTGTTGTGTGTTTTGTAAAATTACTTCATAAAATGGAGTGTCTAGTGGGCTTTTCGCCTGAAAGGTGATAACGGTACCCTATTTATCCGACTACAGTAAAGTAAATTGTGTTATGATTTTCACATATATACATCCGCTAACAAGTATTATAAATATTTAAAGTAATATATCGCAAAGTTATAAATAATGTTATCTTATGATGTTAAGAGCCTCAAAAACCGACGCGCGTGCATGAAAAGAGTCATGAATGTCAACGAAGCGAGTGAGGCGTGTAAGAGTCGTGCCCTATGGCGCTCTGTTCTCTCTGCCTACCCCGCAAGGGATTTGGCGTGAAGTTATGTATGTATGTATCGCAAAGTTTTCGTTTTATATACGTGAAAAATAATTCGATATACAGACATCGGACAGACAACTTTTTCATTGTATTTGTATACATAATAAAAGTCCATTTTACGATCACTTCATATTACCAACAGTGAATGGCCCCAATTCGTTCCATTGAAGTTTTAGTGCGCGTAAAAATTTAGTTTTATTATAGACCCTGCGATGTATAGCGAACTGCTCGCATGTTTACAACCAAAAGAATCATTAAGGGAAGACAACAATACTGGTTACGGAATGAAATATAAAAAAATATACTAAGCCTTGGTAACAAATTAGGATTTTCTTAAAGCCTATTCGATATATTATATTTCGCTTAACTATTTGAGAAGCTTAAATTGATCGAAAAATCATTGTAATCGATAAAATTGTTTCTGGGTTATAGGGATTAAACTTATACCAATCATGGAAAAATGGATATACCAGTAGCAAAAAAGATAGATTGTGTAGGGGTAAATGTGTAGTCATCCTTACCTTATTCTCTTCAAGAATGGAAAAGTAAGTATGACAAGTTATACCTACCCCACCTAGTGTGGGATAAAGCTAGTACGTACATGTACGTGCTAGTATGTACATAGTTAAGTAAAAAAAAAGAAGTAAGTAGCGAAATAAACCAAGTCCTGTAACATCTGGGGGATGTTAGTTTCATGTTTGCAATTACCATCAAAAAGTTTTGTTTTATAACTATTTTAAAATTTTTAACGACCGTTTATTCATAAAACTGTTTCTTGCATATTAAAATTAATATACTTATTTACAGTGAGTTTATGGCTCCCTTGTACCAGCAGTCGTTTTGTGTTTTTTCAAGCGTATGAGCATTTATTTCTCTGGAACGCTCTTGGCAGCTTTTAGGTATTAAACACAAAACAGGAGATGCACAAAAAGACATTAAATTATATTTCTTTTTGTTGCAGGATTTTTTTAATAATGCGGCAGTCTAATGGAGTCTAACTTAGGCATTACGGAAGCCGGTAAGTCTCCTTGTTTTAGATAATCGATTATCGCTGAAATTACTAGATAACTTATTGATTTATGTCTATTGGTCTATCAATAGTCTATTTCTAGGCATATTTATATATTTTTTTGGTGTCATAAAACATAAAAAAGCATATCTTATAGGTACTTGAGAATGAGTCGACTAAAAACGCTTAGACGCATCTATGTTGATCCAAATTACGAACATAAAGACTGCATGTGAATAATTAAGTTAAATCAATTATTTTATTTTCATACAAACATAACTTCACGCTAAATCCCTTGCGAGGTATGCCAGGATGTATAATTATGCTGACATATAAGTATTTTATACCTCAATCAATGCCCATTTTAAAAATTATTGGCATCAAACAATATCAAATGGGAAGAATGAGTGCCATTTATTTTACTACTATAGCGCGTTCATATTGTGATGGAACCTTGTCACAATAATAGCTGCGTGACGTCACTCGCTTCAAAAACGCACGACTTTTAAACACTTAACAATAAATAAATCACAAAAGTTACATATTTATTATATACTAGCTGTGCCCGCGACTTCGTACGCGTGGAATTTGTGATCAGATAGCTATATTTTTACATAGACAGTTGAGAAGTAATTACCTCTAAAATGAAATTGTAACTGCTAGGATAAGTACAGATTGCGGTAGCAATGGTTGTTGCCCGCATTGTTTATTTTCATTTTAACAGGAATTTTTGTAGTATAGCTGTAGCCCGCGACGTCCTCTGCCTGAACGCTATACAGCACCAAAAATACCTACGATTATACCTTTTAAAATAACATTTATTTACCCGTTACTTCTTTACATTTCATAAATACAGAAAGTACAGTAACAGAGGGAGACTGTCTTTTGTAAAATTGTTGAACTTCAAAAGTGCTGATTTTCAGTCTGCTTTGAATAAATGACTTTATGGTGATTCTGCTGAATTAAGTAATAAGTTGCGACTGAAGCAAATGTAGAAAATAATGAATTAACAGTTTTTAGCATATACAAATACATTTTTTTAATTGTCTTGCTCATCTCTGAAAAGAATTAACGATACAATTTTAAAGAAGAAAATGCACAACTCCATCTATGACTCTTAAAAACATCTATTGACCGCAAGCGCATGATGAAATTTCAATTATTTATATTCAAAAAGTGTTTAAACATGTAATTCGACTTGATGTTTTTAAAATCTTAAAGATTTATTTATATCTAAAACCAAAAAGTGCTTACACGTGTAATTCAACTTAATGTTTTCTGTTTTGTAAATCTCATAGATGGCACTGTTTTAAAATTGTCTGTTATGTTTAACGGCATAAGTTAATTAAAATGTGAAGCTAACTTATATTATATTATTATTATTATTATATGTATAGATTAAAGCATGGTTATTAACATAATAACACCATAACAACATACAAATATGCGTCGTTAGATTACACGTTGCTACAGAATACATTGAAGAAATAAAGGTTCACTGCTCGTTCCTCGTAGGTGATAGCGTGATAATATGTAGCCTATATGTTGACCCGACTTCTTAATAATTTTCGTGCCAAATTTGAAGTAAATCCATGCAGTACTTTTTGAGTTTATCCCGGACATACATACAGACAAACAGACAAACAGACAAACAGACAAACAGACAAAAATTCTAAAAAGTATATTTTTGGCTTCGGTATCGATTGCAGATCACACACCAAGTATTCTTTTTAAAAAATATTCAATGTACAGTTTTGACTTTTCTACAATTTTATTATTATTATATATAGTTATAAATTCAACAATAACAATTTAAACTCAATAGTATGCGTTTCAAAACGTTGCAAACGGTACTGACACTGACTCTTGCACTACGTCATCATCGCCAAGACGGCGGCTATTCCAATCCCAATATCAACGCGCTATGATTATACTAATGACTCAAATATTCCCCCATGAGATTTTATTACTTACTGCGTTTAATGGAACGACACTATTAATTTGCGTATGTTGATCAGTCAAATGTGCCAAAGTGACATTAGTGACTTTGAAGACATTAATCATTAACCAAATTATATTTCTACAGCAGCGACTAAAGTACTTACATACATACATAAGCTCACGCCTGTATTCTATGGGGGTAGGCAGAGACTTTGGCTTTCTACAAGCTAGGATCCTGACACACATCTTTCGCCTCATCCACAGTCATACATCTCGTCATGCATTCGCGTCGGTTTCGGGTGCTACGCATTTTCTCTTTTTTAAACAGACCATTTATTTCGTCTTGGTAGCTCCGTCTTGGTCTCCCGATTCCAACCTTGCCACTCACATTCGCTTCGTATACTCTTTTAGTCAGTCGTCTTTTATCCATTCTTGCAATATGAGCAAACCATCTTAACATACTTCTCTCCACCTTGGTCACCACATCATCCTTCAACTTGCATTTTTCCCTTATCACGCTATTTTTCATTCGATCCGCAATAGTAACTCCACACATACTTCTCAGGGAACGCATTTCCAGTGCAACATAAGTCTTTTGCCAAAATTACGAGTAGTATGGTTAACGGGTGAATTTGTAAAATTAATTGGCTTTTTCATTTATCATCGCGCAGTTGGTTACTTTGTGGAATCTAACGTCCTGGGTACTAATGCCTTAAATATGTGTTTGCAGGCCATTTTATGTTCCTGAATAATCAGAGAGTAATCAAAACAATAATATGTTAAGCAATGATCTCGTCACATGTTATAGGAATAAACGTTGAAAGTTAGCGGTATTTTAAATAAACTACGATTTAATTTTAAATATTCGGGAAACATCGGGATGTGTCAGATAATTGTTAAGGGAACATTGTAACAGATTATAAATTATATAAAGGTCAGGATTATATTTATAAAGTTGGAAAGGTCAAAAGTGAATGACACCGTCATAATAAGATAGTATTTACGTTTCTTGGAAGCCATTAATATATTGTGGTAAATATACTCAGATTGTTTCAATCTATGTGAACAAATAATAAACAGAAAGACAAACGCAAACAAGTTAATACTTTACCTGTTTATTCCATTATTACCGTATTCCGTATTCCGTTATTACCTTTATTCCATTTTACAAAATCATTGGTCTCGTTCATTATTTGGTATATTGACCAATTAATGCATTACTTTGAGCCAAAAATGCATTAATTACTGCGTAATTCCATAGGTTAAAAATAATGTCGAAATATAAGTAGATAGTTGAAATTAACACAATTTCAGTCTCTTTTTTTGTGTGAATTCCTAATTATTTAAAAAAATAATTAACTTCATCTTTGTTACTTCTCGTTTTCTAATGATGGATGTATTATTCATATCAGTGAATTATTTTAGAGTTGATCGATTACAAACAAACAAATATTAGCTCTTTATAACATTAGTATTCTTCATATGAAAAAATTGTATGAAAAAAACTCGGCGAGTAAATCATGTTTTAAACTGCTTGTGCCACAGTGTCTAGTATAGTGTAAGAACCGTATAAGAATTTAGAACAGTATTTTACAGTGTTCTCGTTATCTTTTAGTATTCGTCATGCCGAACGAATTCATTTCATACATACATAATTTCTCGCCAAGTCCCATGCAAGGTAGGCAGAGAGAACAGAGCGCCACTCATGATTCTTACACACTTCTCTCGCTTCTTTGACTTCCTTATCTATACATAAGGCTCCTCAATTTGGTCAAGAAAAGTGTGTCGTCACCGACTCCTACATCTTTCCACTTTTGCATTAGATATCTGTTTAGCCAATCTTCATTATTCATTCTTTCAGTATGTCCGAATGTATCAATAAAGTTTATTTTTATGAAAATACTCGTGGGACTCTGAATTATAAATGCAGTCTATTAATCAGTAAGCTATCCAGAATTCAGGCCAGCCAATATCTATCTAAGAATTACTTTCAATACAAAATAAATTAAATCCGATGACAGCATGTACAAAAGATCACTTGAGATGGAATTGATTTCGATTTCGCTGAAGTTTTTGTTGGATCGCTGTTTTTTATTTGAAAATATTGTACAAAGTACTCACTTTGCGGTTGCTGAGCAACTTGTTCTCGGCTGAATATTCCAGTTTCCGACATAACATTGACGGTCACTTCGCTTGATTATTCCACTCGTCGTTTCTTATTCTAGATAAAAGTCCTGGAGCCAATAAAACACATATCTTACATTGTTATTCTGTAATTTTTGCACTGTGTCAGCATGAAGCGTCCGGAACAGCCAATCAATCAATAGCTGACATAATGACGTCATCCATTATCAATTATTGACAGTACAAGGATCGGATGCCGTCCGATTTTCCAAGTTTTATGCCTTCCTCCCATTGGGAGGGAGTGGGAGAGGGATGCGATAGATCATAGCCGAGAGTGTATTCATGATAATCAAAGTTTGCGGAACGTTGCTTGTTCGCGGGAGGTTGCCCATGGTCAGCGCTGACAAAAGGGACCAGTGAACGTCGATTTGCATACAAGAAATGGAAAATTTATCCAGAATGTATGTTATTAGGTTGTATGTGTTTTATCCTCAATTCAATTAAAATTATTCAATAGATTAGGTATTTGATTGAAACATTTTTAATTGTAGTCATTTATACTTAAAATATACTTAGTCATGCCATAAATAATGTAACAAAGAAATTTTTTTTTTTAAATTGCAAATAACATTTATTACTTTTACAGTGTGTTACTTTAATACATAAATATAAAACGATATAAAATATAAAAAACTTATTCGAAGTGGTCTCCATTAGCTGCAATACAGGCCTTTAAACGTTGAGGCCAGCTATCAATAGAAACACGCACTCTTTCCATGGGAAAATTGTTCACTGCCAATCGGATGGATCGTTTTAGGGACTCTAAATTATTATGACGTTTAGAGCAAGCCGTACTCTCTAAAACTGACCACAAATCATAATCCAGTGGATTAAGATCGGGACTAGACGACGGCCAGTCTTCAGCTCTAATGAAGTCCGAAAAGTTCGCTTCCAACCAAGATTGCGTGGACCGAGCTTTATGACCCGGTGCCGAGTCTTGCTGGAAGGACCATACTTCGTTATTGAACACGGTGTTGTTAAGGGGCTTGACTACCTTTTCAAGAATGGTATCTTGATACACTTGTGCCGATGTTTTGATACCTTTTTCACAAAAATATGGCTCAGACACTCCTTCGTAGCTAACTCCCCACCAAACCATTACTGAAGTCGGATAATGCCCACGTTGCACTCTGGCAACTAATTGGGAAGCTTCCTTAGAGCTTTGAGCATAAATACGGTCATTTTTTTTGTTAAAATGTTGCTCAATTGTAAAAACTTTTTCATCCGTAAACAATATTTTTCTGTGACCTCCCTTTGCGTACCGCTTCAGTAGTTCTTTAGATTTTAACACCCTATTCTTTTTTAAATTATCAGTTAATAAATGACCAGTGCGCCTCTTATAGCCTGCAAGTCCTAAGTCATCTTTTAAAATACGCGACATTGTTCTAGGTGCTATCTTCATCTCCCGAGTTCTTTTGCTTGCGGACAGGATTTCTTCGAATTCTTTCCCTTACTGCTTTGACCACCTTTTTCGTACGAACACTACGTGGACGGCCAGGTCTTCTTTTCTGTCACAAACAGAGGAGGTCTCATTGTACCTATTAATAGCCCGGTACACAAACATTTGACTAATACCAAGTGTATGAAGCATTTAAAAATTGCATTTGGCTCCATACCTACTTTGTGTAATGCAATCACAGCGATTCGGTTCTCTTTATCACCCCACTCCATTTTAATATCGCAAAATATTGTACAATGTATTGGCGCCAAAACGAGAAAACACAATAAACAATCGTATAAAAATGACAGATTCCAAATTCAAATGTAATATTTTTAGTTGTAACAGTATTTATGGCCAGACTAAGTAATTAGATGATATCTTGTTAAATCTTTGACTGACGAAATTGAGCTCTGGGACTGAAATATTCCATTGGACTCATTGTAATTCGTGGGGTAAAATCTATTATGTTTTTGATAACGCTAAAAAATTTAAAAACCTGAGAAAAAAATATTGAATTTCAATATTATCCCGGGATTTGAAGCGGGCAACATTTGTGGGGCCTTGGTAACTATCGAATCGTGTTCGGCGGGTTCGATCCCCACCCGAGTACAAATATTTATGGGAAGCATAACTATTTGTCTGTATATTTTTAAAACAATATATATAAATATATTTATAGTTCACAACGCGCCGTGTATGCTTTTTTTAAATATAACAAAAAATATTATGCTAAGTACACACAAGTACACAACTAATTAAAATATTTTAAACAAAATGTAGCCCAATTTTTTTGTCTAAATTGAAAGAGAGAAAGAGAGTTTTTTTACGGGAGAATAATTACATTTATCAGATATTGTTCAGACATAAGCAGACCAGTTACTGTTATACGTCAGGTGTTTCAATACGATAGCTTCAGTTGCCAAAAGTAGTTACGTAAATAATATATATATTTGTTGTTGCACACATAAAGTTATATAGACAGCACTCAATGGATAGTAAATATATAACGAAACGTACATTGCCGGTCATATACCCAGTAATGGTCGCATGCAAAATCGAATAACTTTCATGTTATGTATCCTGGCATCCTATCCTTGGCAGAGTGTATTTGTATAAACTTATTTATGTAGATATTAGATACTTCTTGGGATCAATACGAGACAGTTTTTAAAAATGCATTCTTGGAAGAAAACTGCTGAAATATATTGAACCTTTCAATAGTTAAAAAAATGATTTGTATTATCCTTATGAAGATAGAATATATTTATTTCTAAGACTTTCGCGAATCCCACTCATAGATTAAAACAACTTTTAGGATTATATCGCGTTTATTTATTACTTATTTATATTTATTACCCGACGTTTCGAACTCTTTACAGAGATCATTTTCACGAGTGATGAACAAAAATATGGTAGTTGTTCAAAAGCTATTTTCATTGATACAGAGAGCACCCACTTTTTGGAAATAAAAATCAAAAAGTTGATGTTAAAAATATGATTTTTACTATTGGTAACCCACATCAGACCATGAAAACAAAAGTTAAATACTTATTTATAAGATGTATTCACCAGAGAAAAAAATTTTTGTTTGTAAAGATCCTTTGTTGTATGATTTAATTAGTAAAAGTTGTTATTATTTAATTATTAGAAAATTATCTTATTTTTCTAAGTTGGTTGAAATCAAAGTATAACTATTATTAAATATTGATTGATTTTAAATTTAAACGTAAAGTATTTGTTAAAAAATTTACCACTGGGTCAAAAACGCGGCCAGTCCTGAGAAAGACCCAGCAAGAAAACTCAGCGGCTGTTCTTCAAATCTGATTATTATTTCATTTTGAACGGGCTATTGATATTGCTATTATTTGAAATATTTTGAGAAAAAAGAAAAGAAACTTGGTTTCCAGGTTAATAAAAATTAAAATTATTTTGATTGTATACTGCACTACTCAAAATTCTACATTATTTTGGTTTCTGATGTGGCTCTGACCTGCAAACTATATAATAGTATCTCGCTGTCTTAAGCTGTTTGATTGTGGGCAAGGTTTGATGAGACTTATGACTGGGTTCCAGCTAGGTGATAGTTTCTAGCCATCTTCTCTATTGAAATTCTTTGGATGTTTTTTGATTTCAATAGCCTCGCGTATCATCCTGGATCGCGTATCAAATTTAGAAAAATAAGATAATTTTCTAATAATTAAATAATAACAACTTTTACTTATTAAGTCATACAACAAAGGATCAACAAAAAAAATTTTTTTTCTCTGGTGAATACATCTTATAAATAAGTATTTAACTTTTGTTTTCATGGTCTGATGTGGGTTACCAATAGTAAAAATCATATTTTTAACATCAACTTTTTGATTTTTATTTCCAAAAAGTGGGTGCTCTCTGTATCAATGAAAATAGCTTTTAAAGAACTACCATCTTTTTGTTCATCACTCATGAAAATGATCTCTGTAAAGAGTTCAAAACGTTGGGTAATAAATATAAATAAGTAATAAATAAACGCGATATAATCCTAAAAGTTGTTTTAATCTAAGATAGAATATTTCGAAAATATACTAATCAGCGTTAACTATTTTACGTTGTTTTGTCGAATATAACCATTGAATTACCACAGAACTATTTCCAAAATGTCATCGGTGTATATTTAGGTGTATAATGTGTATATTTCTGAACATCATTTTGAAGTCCGTATGATGAATCACACCGATACAATGTTGAGGCCACATTTATTTTCGAAATATTAAAAAAAACAACTAAAAACTACTAAAATTAGTGTAAAACTAAAAACTTTCACAACAAATGTTAAATTCACCATTAAACCAATACTTGTGTAAATCGTAAACAAGTTGGCAACAGCCGCAAACCGCTGGAACGAACTGCTAAATACCTCACTCCCGCACAAGACGGGAGTTGAAATAAATTTAGTTGAAGCTGACCACGCATCACATCCACACATGTTACTTGAAAGGGTATTATCACAAGGCATACGAGTGCTTACATTGATGGAAGGTTTAATTATAGTTAAAACTAGCTGACCCTGCGAACTTTGTTCCGCATCAAAAGTAATAACTGCTGTCCCGCTATGTTAATACTGCAATATCTTCGAAAACATTAGTTTAAATTGCATGCTGTAAACGGCCAGGATCATCTATATTACATGCACAATCTATTTAAGATAATTAATTGGATGAAAATTAATGCTGTAATGTTTAAAATCGCTTCGTAAATAGGCCATTACATACATACATAACTTCACGCCAAATCCCTTGCGGGGTAGGCAGAGAGAACAGAGCGCCATAGGGCACGATTCTTACACACCTCACTCGCTTCGTTGACTTTCATAACTCTTTTCATGCACGCGCGTCGGCTTTTGAGGCTCTTAACATCCCCTTCCTCCAGAACACGTTCTATTTGGTCTTGAAATGTGTGTCTTGGCCGTCCTCGACTCCTACATCCGTCCGCTTTTGCATTGTATATCTGCTTAGTCAGTCTTGCGTCATCCATTCTTTCTACATGTCCGAACCATCGGAGCATGCCCTTTCTTACTTTTACACCGACACTCTCTTTCAAACCTACTTCCTTCCTTACAACCTTGTTTTCTACGCGGTCAGCGAGAGTCACTCCGCAGATTTTGCGTAGAGCCCTCATTTCTACCGCGTTTATTCTACTTTCATGCACACTCTGCCATACCCAGCTCTCGCTTCCATAAGTTAGCGTTGGGATCAGGACTGCATTGTGGATTGCTAACTGGGCTTTTCTGCTAATATTTTTTGCGCCCAGGAATCTGCCCAACGCTCCGTTTACGCTATTTCCTATCGCCACTCGTCTTTCTACATCCGCGGTGTACCTTCCATCTCTGCTAAAAGCGCATCCAAGATATACAATTTCATTCACCTGTTCCAGCACTACATCATCAATTATTTCTCGCCATTATTTCTTGTAAAAAAATCTGGTTGCCTGTAAAGTCGGTTTTACGGGCGAAGATTTTACGTGACAACGTCTTTTTCTCGGTAGAATATTTATTGATATGAATATAATTAAGTTGAAGGCATTTGCTCGTCCGTTTCCATTGTTTTGAGAGTGGTGATTCCTGTTGAACATTTGAAATTGAATGGATGAATTTTTAATTTTAAAGAATCAATTTGAAAATCAAAACACTTATTCAGATCGAAGGTTCAAATTTTTGCTAAATAAATTTGAAATTAATTAAAATTTGTAATTGTAAATGATGAAGTTGAAAATTAAAACATTTACTTAAATTAGATGTTAAAATTCTTGCTCAACACAGTTTAAATCAAGTTTTCTTATATCTGCCACTTTTTCTTAATATTTGTAATTTTAAAGAATCAATTCGAAAATCAAAACATTTATTCAGATCGAAGGTTCAAATTTTTGCTAAATAAATTTGAAATTAATGAAAATTTGTAAAATAATAATTAATTAATTAATTAATTTTAAACTAATAATTTACTTAACACTATCAACATTTATCAATAGTATGACATAACCTATAAACTCAGTTTCTCAACTTTTGTGTCAATCTAACAATCATAGTTTACGATAATGAAATATCAGTGTACAATTATTTACCTTTATTGTTGTAGTTGTTGTAAATGACGAATCTAAGCACTCCACATTTTCACTACAGACACAGCTGACGATACTTTAACCACACGTGTGAACTTGTATTATGACGCTTTCTTGTTTTTCCAACGCCAAGAACGTTCGAGAAAGACAAAGACAGAGACACAAGCATGCGCCGATTCAATGCGCCTAATTCTCTAGTGCTGCGCGCGCGGCAGACCGATCATAGTTGAGTGGGAGAGAGACGCAAGGCATTCGGCGGGCCTCTCTCTCGTTCGGTGACTCATCGTAACGTTACCGAGCGTTACACTTTTTCATAAGTGACTCCCAGCCGCAACCTAATTTAAGACGTTGTCACGTCAAAAGTAAAAAAATAAAAATGGTCATTGTGGGTTATCCCTAAAAGATAGACATATGCCCTCGCGGACTTTTTTGTAGACCTTTTAAAGGTGTATAATAATGTAGAACGTTGTTTTGATTTATCACTTAGGGTTCAGACAGCGTTTGCCATTAAAGTTCTAAATCTAGAAAATTATCACTTTTTTCTACTACACTATACATGAATTATAGATCAAAACCACCCCGTTGACACCCTCTAACTATTAAAAAAAACCGCATCAAAATCCGTTGCGTAGTTTTAAAGGTATGCGCATATAAGGGGACAGACAGCGGAAAGTGACTTTGTTTTATACTATGTAATGATAATGATAATTAATTCAATCTACTGATTGTTTTCGTGATAATTAATTAGTCGACGAGGGTGCACAAGTTGTGAAAGTCAAGAATGCGAGTGAATCTTGTCTCATAGGGCTCGGTTATTTATGTCTACCTCGCAAGAGATACGGCGTGAATTTGTGTTCTTTATAGTAAACATATGCGTATAGAAATTTAGACTAATCTGAGTATGGCAACCATAACACTTGACATAATTTCACACCTTTTTTACCCGAAGGTGTAGGCAGTGGCTGTTTAGCCATGCCTCGCCAAATTGTTACGTCCCAATTGAAATAGTTGCCAGAACCTAAATCGGGAACATGATTGTCAATCATGTATTTTTTTTACAAATAATTTCCGAAAATAATGCGAGAAATCGTTGGTGTGAACCCGGAATTGATCCCACAACTTCTGAGTCAGAAGCGGGGAGCTAGACCATTGGACCACCGAGACGATTAAACGTCAACGATATTTTAATACCATTGTGTTAATATTTATGTTTAAAAAATTTAATGCTAATATCGAGTCTCAGCAGCTTTTAGAAATAAAAAAAAATATTTTTTGACGAAGAAAAATATTTGTCGTCGTAATAGCCTAGCAGTTTAGCAAGCGGACATCACTACCTACACGTACAGGCATAGAGGTCGTGAAAGTATAAGTCCAACATATATCTCGCAGCCTGTAACGTGTGTTAACCTAAATAATGAAATAACCACATCATAAAAAAACCATCCTCCAAGTATTTATTATTATTGGTCCATTCGCGTTCCGTTATGGTCCTCGAGTAGTTTCTGCTTTGTTAGTATTACGGACCTTTACCTTTACGAGAGCCATCAAGACGGTGGCCGGCGGAGCAATGATTTGGAAATTGGGTATCACTGGTTTAATGAGCTCACGCACCAGGATATGTTTGGAATATTATCACATAACACTATTTTTTATAAGATAAACGGTTTTAGGTATGTATCGGTAGCTATATTGATAAATACTTGTTGTAACATTTAAATATATGTAGAATAAGTCGCGGTGGTCCAGTGGAGTCCTGGCTCACATCAATGACTTTTCGAAATTAATTTCGCAAGTTTTGTGTGAAACATATCGACGACTGAAAACTTTGTGCCCGGTATGGCAATAGGTTAGCTTAACAGCCACTGCCTAAAATTACGGGTAGAAAAATACGTGAAGTTATGTTAAGTTATGTGTAAATATGTAGAAATATGTAATGATGATTTTTTGGTTTGATTTAAAGAATTATCTTTTTTTTTCTATGACTGACAGAACCTAATAGCCTAACCTAAAAAGCTATACTTTAACCAATGAATTACTTTGAATGTATGTGAATAGAAGATTGATATAAGTCATCTCAAAGCTTGAACGCTGTATTATAATATAGAAATACCACGACCTCTCAGAAGACCGACGTAAAGTGGCTCATGCCGCGTTTCGTTCGGTGAGAAAGGTACCCGGAGGCCCACCCCCCTTCCCCACCTTTTATCCCCTATCCCTTAAAGGTCGGCAACGCAACAGTAACATTATATGTGTTGCTGGTGTCCATGGGCGGCGTTGGTTGCTTACCATCAGGTGACACGCCTGCTCGTTTGCCCTCCTATCCCATAATAAAAAAAATAGAGGTCACGGGTTCAATTTCCATATAATAATCAAACTTATAGATAGTGGAAACACGTGTAATGCTGCCAATGTATGGCAAATGATAAAGTCACAGTGTTCGCATCGAATGATAGCTTCGGAGCAATGCAACTACTGTGTGAAGTGTCCTGCCTTCAGTGCCTGGGATGAATGCTTCGGGATACAAGATCGTCGACGTCATTAGAATCCTTTGATCATAGCTTTAGTGCCCTGACTTTGCTCGGGTAAACGTCGTTATCGCTTGTAATGGCTTCAAGTAAGCAGACCAGTATCCACCGATATACGGAAAAGATATCATTCATGCTTTGATTACGTGACGTAAAAATGTTAATGATATAACATTAAAACAACTTTTAGTATTATATCGCGTTTATCTATTACTCATTTTTATCCATTTCCCGACGTTTCCCGACATTTCCCGACGAACTCTTTACAGAGATCATTTTCACGTGTAAAGAGTTCGAAACGTCGGGAAATGGATAAAAATGAGTAAAAGATAAACGCGATATAATCCTAAAAGTTGTTTTACTGTTATGGAAGAGATTCGCGAAAGTCTGAGAAATAAATATGTAAACAAATATTAATGATATTCACATAGTATTAATAATAATGATAAAAAATAATATCTCACATATAATATGTTTCACTTGCCATTCATTTATCACAAGCTCCGAAAAGTAACCAAGGATTGTATTTCAATTATTTAAAATTACGATATTTTATTTCGGTTACTTCTTGCCAAAAGTAGTTTTGTCAGAGGTTAAGATTTACAGCTGGAATTTAAAACGAATACTTAATTAGTATAAGATTTTAATTATTCTATTGACTTATAGTGAAGGAATTATAGAGATCTAGATTATATAGATTGGGTTCAAATCCTGGCACACACCAATGACTTTTCGAAATTTTCGGAAGTTATGTGTGATAAATATCGATGACTGACAAACTTTGTGCCCGGTATGGCAATAGGTTCGCCACCTATTCCATTTGGGACGTAAACATAACGGCGAGACGAGGCTTAACAGCCGCTGCCTACACCTTCGGGTAACAATGGCGTGAAGTTATGTTATGTTATGTTATGTTAGAGAATCGAGATTTCTATCCGTTAATACAATTCGTGTTCCAATCTAAACCGTATTAATTAGAAAGTTGTGTTTATTATGCGTTTGACAAAACTCGATACTCCATCGACGACGAGGACAAAAGTAGCATCGTAGTTTATAATAATCGAGACAGTTGGGATTAAATAAGATTGTGTTCAATCTAGGAGCGATTCAGTCAGACGTAACTAATTGGATCGCATCGGTAACTCTGAAAGGGCGTGACCTTCACAAGGAGTTCTGGGACAAAAATCACCATATTTATTTAAAGCGACGTATTTCTTCGAATTGAATTTTATTGCTTAGTTATTGATTATCAATTTTTAAAATAACAACGTACAATTACGTTTAAAAAACTTACAATATACTTTATTGAAATGCAACAACAAACGATCAAATATATTTCTCTGTAACAAAAATAAATAATTTTGGGCTTTAACAATTTTATAAGATATTTTATTTTGTAGGATAGTTTTGTAGACTATATTATAAGTTTTTGTGTAGTCTCGGTGGTCCAGTGGTCGAGCCTCACACCAATGACTTTTCGAAATTGTTTTCGGAAGTTAAGTATGATAAATATCAGAGACTGAAAACTTTGTGCCCGGTATGGCAATAGATTCGCCACTTATTCCATTTGGGACGTAAACTAACGGCGAGACGAGGCTTAACACCCGCTGCCTACACCTTCGGGTAACAAAGGCGAAGTTATGCTATGTTATTATAACTTTTTCCTTCGGGTTAGGGAAGGAAATTAAAGAAAAAAAAGAAGAAAAAAAAAGTAACCTATGTTACTTCTAATACATCCAAGAATCATGAAACTTTGTACACATAGTACAAAGTTTCATGATGATGAGTTGAGTAGTTATCGCGTGAAAGCGTAACAAACAAACTTACATTCACATTTATATATTAGTAAGGATATACAGTACGCTAATCTGGTTAAATATATTAGTCTAAAACAGGTTTTTTATGGGATAGGAGGGCAAACGAGCAGGCGTGTCACCCGATAGTAAGTGACCAACGCCGCCCATGGACACCTGCAACACATACAGTGTTACTGTTGCGTTGCTGACCTTTAAAGGAGTAGGATATGAAAGGATGGGGAAGGGGATGGGCCTCCGGGTACCTCTCTCACCAAATGAAACGCGGCATGAGCCACTTTATGTCGATGTTATAAAAGGTCAAGCATCGAACTACTTGGCTCTGCCACTTTACGATATCTATCCATACCATATTAAATAGCTATATGACTCGTTGATATTAAAATTCACTTGGAGTATAGCAGTGGGCATTGTCATCAATGGGAGCAAATTATTTATTTAATTTATCGAACTATAATTGTTGCTGTTATACCTTTCGATTAAAGAACCAGAGGATATACAACCAAAGGATTTTAAAGTTTAAATATACATCTATAGTTAGTTTAGAGTTATCATTTTATTTCGTAAAACGGAGTCTATCTACCTATAGAATATTTTGGAAATCTCTAGCCTGGATTCTGTTCAAGTATGGCTGCTTATCCATTAGTACGATAAATATTGTTATGTTACATATAAGTGTTTAAAATTATTTGAACGAATTATCCAAATGGTCCTCGCCTTACGAGTAACTTGTATCAAAACATGTTTACCGTACCTTTGCGTTTCAACTAGCGGAATGTCTCGCGCCGGTGGCTTTTCTCAAACTTGATCACTCCGAACTACCGAACTACTCTTCCTTATTTATTATCGGTTTCCTCTCGCATTCTTGTCTTGTACTTACCAGTTATTGCCACTGAAACTTTCTGGTACCAATAAAGTTATGATATCTCTGAAAATAGCAATATCAAAATTAATAATACAAATGTTGCGGATTTCTGTTAAAGAGATACCCAGTCTTGCTATTTTTAAGTTATAATCACGATATATTATCGAAATTGTGCCTGATATCCACATATTTGTAAAGTGACTCATGCCACGTTTCGTTTGGTGAAAAAGGTATCCGAGGCTCACCTCCCCTGCTCCTTTCCCGTCCCACTCCCTGGAAGGCCGGCAAAGCAACTGTAACATTATCTGTGTTGCAGGTGTCCATGGGCGGCGGTACTTGCTTACCATCAGGTGACCCGCTTGTTAATTTGATCTACTATAACATAAAATAAATTAGAAACAAAATGAGATTTACATTTTAAGTGCAAGTTTTTATTCACATTACTCAAGCCAGCGCTTTCCTTCACACTCATAAAAACTTATTCACTTTTGATTTAAAGACATCTTCACTGCATTCTTTAAGGAACAGGGAGGCAGGAAATTTATTTTGTTCAATGGCCGCACCTTATTATGTAGAAAACTACAAAGCGAAATTCCAAACACATGAAATGTGTAGAGGATGTAGGCAGTGCCTTATTCGACAGCGATCGTGGACAGACGTAAATTTATGTAGGTAATTGGTATTATAATCATAAATATTATATATAATTAATAGACCAATTAAATAGAACAATTGATTGACCAATAATATTGGTCAACTAATTTGTCTCAATTCACACATCAGTAGTCATTTTTAACCAAGCTCTTACTGATCGGCTTGATCCTCTGGCGTTGCGGAGAGAGGTGGCATCTCTATGCATCCTCTACCGCGTATACCACGGGGAGTGCTCTGAGGAATTGTTCGGATTAATACCGCCAGCTGATTTCCGCCACCGCTCGACGCGCCAAGGCTACCAGGTGGTAGCGTTCCAGATATTTATCCCAAAATAATACATAACCTATTATAATGTAAGCCTTCGTGATCCAGTGGTAGTGCTTGCTCATCAAAAATCCATGATATCGATTCCGGGCTTACACCAATGTTTGTATTAAATATCTATGACTGATAACATTGTGCCTGATGTATGGCAATAGGTTCTGTTACCTACGGGTGGCGGGCGCTTTACACCGCCTGCTGCCCAACCTCGGGGGACCGGGGGAGGGAGTTCGCCGCCTCTACGGTGGCGTCGTGCGGTCCGTGGCCCTGTACGGGGCCCCCGTTTGGTCGCAAGACCTTGCGGGGGCCTCCCGCTCCAGGGCTCTGCTGAGGAGCCTGGAGCGGATCATGGCCATACGGATCGTACGGGGCTACCGTACCATCTCATACGAGGCGGCGACGGTCCTCGCGAGTTATCCCCCCTTCATCATCCTGGCCGAGATGTACGCAGCCGCGTACGATCTCGGCCGGGGAGGGGGGGACGCGCGGGGACACGAAGTGCGGAGGCGGGAGGCCTTCCGGCGGGTCCTGGGGGACTGGCGCGATGCGCTGGTCCTCCAGGGCGGTACGCGCTCGCGCGCCGTCGGGGCCGTCCTGCCCCACCTCGAGGCCTGGGTGCTCCGTAAATGGGGCACTGTCACCTACAGGTTGACTCAGATACTCACCGGGCACGGGTGCTTCGGTGAATATCTGAGTCGAATAAAACGTGAAGAGACGGCGAGATGCCACCATTGCGCATCCGACCTGGACTCGGCCCAGCACACGCTGGAGGTCTGCCCGGCCTGGGCGGCCGAGCGCCGAGTCCTGGTCGACGGGATCGGGCGAGACTTGTCCCCGCCGGCATTGGTCGCGGCAATGCTGGCGGGCGAGGAGGAGTGGAGGGCTGTGGTCTCCTTCTGCGAAGCAGTCATGCTCCAGAAGGAGGCCGCCGAGCGGGGTCGGGAGAGAGCCGATCCCGCTCGAAGGCGGCGGCGGCGAGCTCAGTGATCGCCGCCGCCGACGGGCCGCGAGGGCGCACACCCCGCGGGTGCGCCCGGGTCGCGGCCCGGGAAGGATGACCCCCCGGTGCGGCCGGGGAGGGTCGTCCGGGGCGCCGCCGGCCGCGCGCCTCTTTACAGCGCGCGGTCGGAGCCGCCCCGCCCGGGGGAGCCTCGCCGAGGCTCCCCGAGGATGAGCACCCCCTCGTGACTGAGGGGGGGCGACGGCGGGGTGGACCAGAGGGGTTTAACCGAATCCTGGACCACCCCAACGCCGGAGGAAGGCCGCCGCGAGGTTTTAGTGGGTAACCCTAGGATCGGATTTCAGTTTACTGTTTTGGGAGTCCCACACTACCCCCTGCCGTCCCCAGGCGGGGGGTGTGCATAAAGCATTTCCTCGCGTAAAAAAAAAAAAAAAAAAAAAAAAAAGGTTCTGTTACCTATTCCAAATAAAAACTCTGAAAAAAAGGCGTAAATTTATAAAAAATAAAATATTATCAATATGAGTGTATGAATATGTGTCTAGTCATAGCGCGCTGATATTAGGATTGGAATAGCCGCCGTCTTGGCGGTGATGACATATAGTAGTGCAAGAGTCAGTGTCAGTACCGTTTGCAATGTTTTGAAGCGCAGATTTTAAATTGTTATTGTTGAATTTATAACTATATATAATAAATATATAACTTTTGTGATTTATTTATTAAGTGTTTAAAAGTCGTGCGATTTTTGAAGCGAGTGACGTCACACAGCTATTAATGTGACAAGGTTCCATCACAATATGAATGCGCTATACTAGTTTTTTTTATTGGATAGGAGGGCAAACAAGCAGGCGTGACACCTGATGGTAAGCAACCAACGCCGCCCATGGACACCAGCAACACATATAGTGTTACTGTTGCGTTGCCAACCTTAAGGAATAGGGGATAGAAAAGGATGGGGAAGGGGGTGGGCCTACGGGTACCTGTCTCACCGAACGAAACGCGGCATGAGCCACTTTACGTCGGTCTTCTGAGACGTCGTGGTATTTCACCGGTCGAGCCGGCCCATTCATGCAGCGAACCGCTTGGCTCTACCACTGTTAAAAGTGACGTAATGTAAAAGTGAAATGTCGTCAAATGCTTGATAGCTCTTCTGTAAAGCTCTATAGCGACGTGAACAATGTACAATATAGTAATTAGTTCATCAATTTTATCACACAGTTGCACATCTCTAATCCCGGCCCTATTGTTCGTCGTGATGATATGCGTGACGGAGGCTGTACTGGCCAGCGCTACTAGCGCCACTGTGCACTGCGCCGCCTAACCAAATTAATAGTTTATCAACGTAGGCTAACGTGGAGTGTATATGTGTGTGTGGGACGTCACATCACGCTTACAATCATTGTGCAAGACAAATTGATGTTATTATTCACCAAAGAAACAATTTAAATATTTAAAAAATACTGTTATTAAAATTAATAGCATAATTTCGGTGTCTGTCACAAAAGAAGTATGTAAAGATTTAAGGCCATCTCATAATCTGAGGCTAAAGGTGCCAGAGCATTCTACATGCTTCTATGGTAGGTCCTTCACAGTAATTGCAGTGCGTCTATGGACTTTGCCAATTAATATTCGCAACGCCAAATCGCTGTCAATTTTTAAAAGGTTGGTAAAGGATTATTACCTAGACAGTATAGAATAATCGCTACATTTCCTATACATAATTTATGTAGACATGTTAAGTTGTATGTATTTATGTATGTATATATTAATGTTAATATGTGTGTATGTGTATGTATTAAATTATAATTTTTTTATATTTATTTTGTTATTTGTACTAACAGCTACCTCTCTCTATGAATGATGATGTTATGAATGAAAAATATGGATAACTGACCACATTGTTCCCATACATGGCCATAGATTCCGCTACTAATTCCATTTGGGACGTAATGATCCGGTAAATCGAGGCTTAACAGCCGATGCCTACACCTTCGGTTAGAAAACGGCGTAACTTAACTTAATTTTACTCTGGATGAACTAATAGTGATGTTTATTCTGTATATATCCGGATATTCGGTTAAAATAATACTCGTATCATATGTTGTTTAAACACCAATTCATTTGAGCATTGTCCCGACGGCTTGCATTAAGTTCACGTTCCGCGTCTCGCTAAGAAATAAGAAATATCTTTATTCTTGCGAGAGATGAAATATGTTGAAAACACTTGAAAATAAAAATAACCTAACCCTCTTACGGCGAAGGTAACACACGGCGGAACTAAATTTAGTTTATGTGAATTTCTTTCATTATTTATTAAAGTTGGTCTCAAAAAGAGTTTTGCCTGCAAACCTCCTTACAGCTCCAGTCGTCTCTCAGAGGCATAAAGAATTATGCATAAGTAATAACACTTTGCTGATGATATATGCTTTTTAGGGTACTGTTTGTGATGAAGAGATAAGAGAACCCTTGTCACGGATATTACACATTATGCTTGTTCAGCTGAAGTACAAACCTGTGTTGCTTAGAACAGTTTTTTTTATTAGACCAATAAAAATATAGTTTCCAATAGTTTGTAACTTTTATTCTAGAAGATTTTATTCTGTGACATTTAAAACCTTAATTTAAATTAAGCCTGCTCGTGTGTAGACTGGCTTTGACAAACTTGTTAATTTGAATTATGGTATGGTTCCTGGAGGATGACGTGATAATGGAACAAGATGACATTGTAACCGACTGTACCTAGCGTAGAATGAGGGTAGGAGAGTGACGGTATGGTTTCTGCATACATACATAACTTCACGCCAAATCCCTTGCGGGGTAGGCAGAGAGAACAGAGCGCCATAGGGCACGATTCTTACACGCCTCACTCGCTTCGTTGACACTCATAACTCTTTTCATGCACGCGCGTTGGTTTCTGCAACTCGCCAAATTTCATAAAGTCAAGTCTAGTCCAACTGGTTTAGTTTCCAGAACGTAACTTATGGCAATTTAGACAAAAACATTGATAATGTTGTTGTTTTTTATTTATTAAGTAATTCAAATCATAAAGTGACAGATGATGTTATGTTAAGACTTATAAATGATTTCCAAAAATCAATATAATTATATACTTATCAAATATCTCGGTGGTCCAGTGGTCGAGCACCCTGCTTCTGTATCTGGAAGTAGCGGGTTCGAATCCTGACACTGGCTCACACCAATAACTTTTCCAAATTGTTTTCGGAAGTTATGTGTGATAAATATCGATGACTGAAAACTTTGTGCCCGGTATGGCAATAGGTTCGCCACCTATTCCATTCGGGACGTAAACATAAAGGCGAGACGAGGCTTAACAGCCGCTGCCTACCCCTTCGGGTAACAAAGGCGTGAAGTTATGTTATGTTATCAAATGCAACTCAATGGTCCATACGGCACCCTCTGTAAATATATCTGACTCGCGCACGGTAGGTTTGTTTATTTCTTAATGCGACGTACATTGCGGTCTATCATGTATTCCGTATACCGTTTGAAGATTTGAAAGCCTCGAAAGTGATTCCCCGTGGGGGGTCGCGTCAATTTTTGCCACATAAATACATTTGAGTTCAATATATTGGTATCTCGAATTGAAATAAAGTATTATTCTTTTTGTTTGTAAATACTTTAACAGTAATAAGGTAAATGTATTTTGAAATAATGTTTTGTTAAGTGTTTGCGGCTTTATTTACGAGTATTATTCTATATGTAATAGAAATCAGAGACAGCTTGTAGAGAGGTATTAGTGAATGTTTGATGGGACTGTACTTGTATCATGATATTGTTATTTTTATGAAATGATTTAAAGGTTTCTTTAATGTAAATATGTGGTTGATACGTTTGTTATTCACAAACGGTTTTATTAAACGGACTCTGGTAGATATTTTATGTTGCCGTGACAGCGTCACAGCGACAGTCTTTGCGAATTACACACGTAAAGTTATTTAAATTATTAAAAAAGTGTTTCCAGCTAATTAAAAAATAATCTCTTCCTCAACAAGAATTGTAAGTGTTTGGGGTTAGAGAGGTACATTATTAACGTACAGCCTCCGATATGGTAACACAAAAGATGGAGGCTTAATTCAGCTCGCATTGACAGTGAGTATACATCAGTACGTACTGATAAGTAGGCCAATGTACTACTAATAGGAAGCGAATTGGGACCTTATGAGTCTACGGAGTTATGAAAATATATATTATACTAGCTGACCCAGCAAACGTTGTCTTGCCGAAAAATAAAATTTAAAAAATAGGGGTTGATCGTAGGGGGTTGAAAATTTAGGGTTGCATGTATTTTTGTATCCCGTTTTATAAAAAAAATAAGAAACAGAAATATGACGAAAATTAAAAAAAAAAATTGAGGGGTGGGCTACCCTTGTGATTTAGGGGGATGAAAAATAGATGTTGTCCTATTCTCAGACCTACCCGACACGCACATAAAATTTCATGAGAATCGGTCAAGCCGTTTCGGAGGAGTTCAATTACGCACATCTAGACTCGAGAATTTTATATATTAGATTTGTTAATATAATGGAAAGTTACAGAGATAAATGCATAAAACGTGCATATAAATGATAGAAAAAGAAGAGCCAAGCAGTTCGCTGCATGAATGGGCCGGCTCAACCGGGGAAATATCACGACCTCTCAGAAGACCGACGTAAAGTGGCTCATGCTGCGTTTCGTTCGGTGAGAGAGGTATCCGGAGGCTCACCCCCCTTCCCCATCCCTTCCTATCCTACTCCCTTAAAGGTCGGCAACGCAACTGTAACACTATATATGTTGCAGGTGTCCATGTGCGGCGCTCGTCTCTTAACATCAGGTGACATTGTGACACCTACCTTCATTTCGAATAAAAAAATAATAAAATAAAATAAAATAGGGTGTTACTTAAAAAAAAGGATTATATTTTTGTCACACAAATTTGTAATAGGTCGTGGTTACGAGCCTATCCAGCTTTGTCACTCTGATCCCGGTACTGTCCTGTTAATGCGCGGCGGTAGCGGGTGTTCCAGTGCCAGCGCAAGGGGTCCACGGGAGGTGCGATGAGGTGGCTGCTTTGCCGGTGTGGGCCGGTGCAGGTCACCACGATAAATGGTGGATGATGCAGCGGCAGCGCCTGGGTAGATGCCCCAAGGCGGATGGAGGACCCTGGAAGTGGGTCACCATTAAAATGGTTCCACTAGGCCGGTCCACTCACGACATTCCCAGGAAAGCACCTAATGTGGTAGCGGGATTGTCGTGGTGCACGACGGTCTTACAAACTTAAAACTATTTACGATGGAGCAAGGCGATATAAAGAATAATTAGTGTGCCATTATAAAACTTACCCTAAGACGGGGTTTTAGTCCTTACGCAGTTACGAGCGTGCTTAATAATATTTATGTATTATACCCAACTGAACGTGAGCGAGTATTCGTGCTAGACGTCGCACTAGAAAAAAAAAATGTGAAGAATAAAAGATTGCGTGTTGCTTGGATCCTAGTCTAGCGGTGAGTGAAGTGCGCGCGCGGCGACGACAGGCGGCGTAGCCGCCTGTCGTCGCCGCGCGGTTCTCGAACATTCCAAGTAATAGAAATGGTTCGTAGGGTTGGCCAGATTAATTATTTAATATATATATTATTTATTTATTTTTATTTAAGTGAAACTTCTTATTAGTATAGATTAGGTATCATTACATAGCATCAAGATATGCATACCCCTTGTATGCGTATTTTGATGCGGTTTTTTTAATAGTTAGAAGGTGTCAACGGGGTAGTTTTGATCTATAATTCATGTATAGTGTAATAAAAAAAAGTGATAATTTTCAATATTTAGATCTTTAATCGCAAACGCTGCCTAAACCCTAAGTGATAAATCAAAACAATGTACTACATTGTTATACATCTTCAAAAGATCTACAAAAAAGTCGGTGCGGGCATATGTCTATCTCTTAGGGATAACCCACAATGACCATTTTTACTTTTTACAAGAAATAAGGGCTTATTTACGAAGCGACTTGAAACATTACAGCATTAATTTTCATCCAGTTAAGTGTATTAAATAAATTGTGCATTTGATATAGATCAATATTGCCCTTTACAGCATGTAATTTAAACGAATATTTACGAAGATATTACAGTATTAACATAGCGGGATATAGAAGTTACGTTGCGCGCTAAAATTGCGTTCGTTGCGTTGCGGTGCCGATAAATAGCACAAATTGAACTTTATAAAATCCAAATTTTACTCATTTATTACTTTTGATGCGGAACAAAGTTCGCCGTGTCAGCTAGTGTAATATATATACTTATATATTATTTATATGACATGTAACCTTCCGTTACAACATGCCTCGTTTGCTCTCCTATCCCATAAAAATAACTACCTCATTCTGGCGCAGTTGGTTAAAATCCCGTACCTGCTAGTGCAATTCGATATTGGTGATTATGCTGTTAAAAATATACGTGCTCTGTCATACATTTCAGATATACATTATGTTAAACAGTTGATGTAGGGTTTTGCTTCCATCGCATCGCAGACACTCGAGTATTTACATAAATCAATAGAATATACAGTGGTATATTTACACTGCACTGTATACAGACGGTGCGGTAACGGAACGTAACCGATACGAAAATAATCATTCGGTTTATGTGGGTACATGGATAACTGATTGAATATAAAAAAAATGTTATTTGATGGCATACTATGATTATACCTTTAATGTGATAAACAGCTGTGATTTTTCTCTCGACACACATATGGATTACCAAGAATCCAACGAATAGGTCGAGGACCATATTCCCATACAATGGATAGAATCTTGAGAACGATTCATTTGATATAATTGACTTTCGAGACAGACATTACAGGACAAAAGCTAGTGAAAGACCAAATATGAAACTGGTCAGTAAGTCAAATAGTACAGTTGGATGATGTAAAAATATCGTTGGCACATCGTAACCAGTGCAGTAAAGTGTAAAAATATTCTTCACCGTTTCCTAAGTACGGCTGTTTAAAAAAGAACTGGCTCGGTTCGTCGCTGAATTACGTTGTAAATCAAGATCTGACCCTGATAACTAACATTGTATTGAGTCCGGGACGAGTTTGATTTTTGGATTGAAGTCACTTTACTATGGAAATTAAATTGCAGTTTTAAGGTGACGTTCACAAAGGAATCCTATTACGGAGTTCACTTTTCCTCCAGCCACCGAATAACATTAGATTTTACTTTTATACTATATGTATTTAAAACCTTATTCATGCCTGAACTTCAGCAGTCGTACATTGATTATGCTGAACTTAGTGGGTTCAATCCCAAACAGGGTAAAAGAATATTATTTCGTCTGCTTTTTTTTCTATGTACATTTTAAATAGCACTCTTTTTTCTTGCTTTTTTTCCTAGATAGCGCTGTGCGAATTGCGTCCAAAACAAGTATAATTGGAGTTTATTTGTTAGTTTGAATGAAAAATTTCGGCGATTATAAATTCGATATGAAATATTCTTTTTGCTGGATAGTTGGAAAATTTACCTATAGAGTTTCATTTCGCATCAGAAATTAGCTAAAATGCTGAATATTACTGAAAATACTTTAAATTATTTGAAAAATAGTTGTTTTCCATGTCAATATTTGAAATAGGAAAGTATTTAATTTTTCCACACTTTCGGAGTAGTCCCTATGTGTCCTAATTAGACCTTACTACTTATTCGCTTCCCTTTCTTTCATTGATCATAACAGTTGCTAGGTTGCTGGTTGATACATACTTAAGCCTCCTGACATCACTATCTGATTTCAGGATTAAATATATGGCCTGGTCCCGAAAATTAGTCGTAATTCTTCACTCATCCGAAATTTTTAGTTTTCTCCTTCGATAATTTGCTATCTCATATTGTTTCCACATCTCCTTCTTTCTCTTCAAACTCATTACCTTTATTTCTTGGTAAGGTTTTATATAACGTTGTGTTTATAAACGCCAACATCGTACAGGGTTTATTCTCAAGTGTAAAACGTTGCTTTTAAATAAAACAATATATATAATTTTACAGGTCCTTCAGTGTTATATAATATAACTCTAGATAGTGCCGAATAGCTTGAAGATAGCGCCAAACGACATTTACACTCTTTATAGTACTATAAAGCGTTTTACTAGATATGAATGGAGAGTCGAAGGGAACTCGTAAACACTTCGATAGAAGATGCCTTCGACATCAGATTTACGGCTCCATCATCAGGTTATGACTTCACTAGTGTGGCTATTTTTATGGCTTCATTAAAGACTGAGATTTAAAATCCACTAAGTGTAAGTCGGTACAGAGACCGATGGGGCCGTTCTACATTTATCGTCTTCATGCTATTAATATTGGATTTTGTAGGCAGCAGCAGTGTCTCGTTATTTGTTTGTATGAATAATTTGATCTCATAGGAAAAGTCACAATTTGTCAGTCAACGATAATTATGAACCATAATTTTCAACACGTGATTGATGGGTGTATATAAGTCCAGGGTGGTCCAGAGGGCTGAAGCACTGTCCTGGACCACCCTCACGCCGGAGGAAGGCCGCCGCAAGGTTTTAGTGGGTAACCCTACGATCTGATTGCAGTTTACTGCTTTGGGAGTCCATACTAGTCTTGTGTAGTTCGCGAACGACCTAGTTCAAAAGAGCGCTCCCATAGACGAACTGTGCGAACTGTGTCGGTCGTTAGTTCTTTAGTTCGTGATCGAATTTATCATTTCTATTTCAAACAAAACTTTTCGCGGTAAAACCAAATCATTAATTATAGAAATTGTTTTATAAGAAATGCCCATATTGCCAAATGTTAATTATTAAACCGTATAATTTGTCTTATTTGTGTAACTTGTTATTTTGTCCATAAAAAAATTATATGTACCCACTTACTCGTATAGGTAAGTTACTGTTAAAAAAAATACAAGTAAAATAATCTAATATATAAAATTCTCGAGTCTAGATGTGCGTAATTGAACTCCTCCGAAACGGCTCGACCGATTCTCATGAAATTTTGTGTGCATATCGGGTAGGTCTGAGAATAGGACAACATCTATTTTTCATCCCCCTAAATCACAAGGGTAGCACACCCCTCAATATTTTTTTTTAATTTTTCGACATTTTTCTGTTTCTTATTTTTTTTATAAAACGGGATACAAAAATACATACAACCCTAAAATTTCAACCCCCTACGATCAACCCTTATTTTTAAATTTTATTTTTTGGCAAGACAACGTTTGCGGGGTCAGCTAGTTAAAAAATAATATACCCATTGTTAGTTTTGTTAGTAAAAAATTGCTATTTTTTTACATATTATTTTATTTTTTTACGTTCTGCCAGCCTACACCGGAAGGGATTTGGCGTGAAACTATGAAAGTATGTATGTACTGTGTATATACTATACATACAACATTTTGTCGCGTGCGAACAAACTTCGAACAATTTGTCTACGTTCCCTGACATTTTGAACTAGGAGCTTAGTGAGCTGACGAACTAAAAGAGCGAACTAGGTCGTTGAGGAGCGGCGACCTAAACTGAGCGATCTTAGTCGCGAACTACTATGCGCAAGACTATCTCATACTACCCCTGCCGTATCCATCCAGGCGGGAGGTATAATAAAGCATTACCTCGCGTAAAAAAAAGGTACAATTGATCTAAATAATTGTTATAGCTGATTTCCAGTTGGGAAACGGGAATCAGCTATAACAATTATGCTAGTTGCTAATTAATGCTAGTTAATAGTAAATACCTGGTAACAAAAGATAGCGCGATTCAGTCGTCCGCCACAGCGCCATCTAGTTTCCGTCACGTCACTTCACTTAATGACATCATGATAACTGAACTTTTATTTAGAGAATTTTAAGTTAGGGTGTTAATACTATTAAAATAAATTTTTTTCACTACGTCTCGGTGGTCCAGAGGTCGAGCACGCGGCTTCAGAACCCAGAGGTCTCGGGTTCGATTCCTGGCTCACACCTTTCACGCTTTCGAAATTAATTTAGAAAGTTATGTGTTATAAATATCGATCACTAAAAACTTTGTGCCCGGTATGGCAATAGGGTGCACCTATTTCATTTGGGACGTAAATATAACAGCAAGTCGAGGCTTAACAGCCACTGCCTATACCTTCGGGTATAAAAAGGCGTTATGTAACATAACATAACTTCACGCCTTTTGTTATCCGAAGGCGTTATGTTATCATCATCATCCTTTTGAGGTCCACTGCTGGACATAGGCCTCCCCCATAGAGCGCCACAACTGCCGGTCCGCTCAATCATGGGGGGTTTTTGCCATAATCGCCACGCTTGGCAGGCGGGTTGGCGATCGCAGTAGGCTGTATTTTCTTGAGAGAGAATGTTGCTGCCCATTCTTCTAGCTTTTCCCTTAGTCGCCTTTTACGACAGCCACGGGAAGAGATGGGGTGGTGGTATTCTAAGGCGGCGCCACACAGGCGTTATGTTATGTTATGTATTATATTCGGCGAGAGACTCAGCGACTTCGGCGACTGTCAAGTAACACCTTCTCATATTATCGTAGTGAAAACATAAAATCACCTTATTTTTATAGTCTTGTTGTGAGTGTAAGTGGTGCGCTATTTCCTAGCAAATATATTATTATATTTTTACGAGTAATCCTATCATATTGTAGGTCAAGAATAAAAATGGCGTCGTGAATATGTTCTTGTTAAAAGGTAATAAATGTTCCAAAATACGATACACGCTGATATAAATCTTTCGTCATAAAAACGAGTAGCACTGTAACTCCACTCTCTAAATGTGAGGAACCGTGTCCACTATACTTCCCCTTGTAAATGCATCTCGTCTCAGAAAATTATATAAATAAAAAGTTAAAGTCAAAGTCTTTATTTGTGACTAATATGACTGATATGAATGACACATCGATTTCTCGATTTCCCGTATTAATTGCACGCGTGACTTAGGTGTGGAAATGGTTCCTGAGCTGACGTTCCGTAAGCACATCATTAATATCTGTGGCAAAGCCTTTAGAAATCTAGGTTTCATTTTAAGAAATTACAAAGATTTTAATGCGACGCTGGTCGTTAGATTGCTATATAATGCGTTAGTACGAAGTCACTTAGAATCGACATCCATTGTGTGGAACACAAACGAGGCTAAGTATAACCTTATGGTGGAAAAGATACAGAATAACTTTACAAGGTTTTTATATCTAAAATAATATGGAGTGTACCCGTTGTACCCCTTAATGTACCCCAGTTTGTTCGTCCTCGGTATGGTCGGGTATGTGCGGCTGAGCGTGCGACGTGACGTCACCCTAGTGTGCTACGTGTGGCACGTGCTGCGCGGTCAGCTGCACCATTCGGCCGTGCTTGAGCATCTGCAGTTCTGTGCCCCGAACGGGTACGTGGGCGCGCGTCGTTGACGCTCCTAGTGCCTATACCAGTGCGGATACCCCTATGACCAAGAAAAAAGCGGCAAGAGCCACTTTACGCCGATATTCTTCTTTAGCTGTGGATAATATTGTAGAAAAATATTAAATTACTAATAGTTTATAACCTTCGGCTTCGGCCGAAGGTTGTGGATATTGCCGATTAATTGGCTTCAGCTTCAGCTTCGGCCAAAAATAGACCATCGGTCGGACACTAATACTCATAATATTTGTCAGTGTAGGCAGCAGTAATGTTGCTCCGAGACGCGGAATAAATTAATCGATTCCGGGATAATACCATTGAATTCTCTTGATTCTTTACAGAAGTTATGTGTGATAAATATCGATAACTGACAACTTTGTCCCCACTGTATGGTAATCCATTTGGGACGCCATGGATTATATATATAGTTATTGTCTGATACTTAATCAATCTCGTCTTGCCCTGCAAACTATTTCTTCCAATTGAATTAAAATCGCAACATTCGCTATAGTATGTTTAGTCACTACTACTTTAGTTATCATAGGTACCAAAAACGAAGCAATTCGGAACGAAAGTAAAATACTGTTATTTGAATAATTGGTGGTGCAGAATGCAATTAACTGCTGTTGAATAACTGTTTTTATATTTACCGTGCCTGGCAAGGAAACCTTGCAGTGGACACAGACGCACAACTTTTATTGTTTTAAAAACTGTCTCTACAACTTGGCAAGTAATATTTCATGATTCACTGACTCCTTTTAACTTTGTACAGCTTTCTGCTAAATAAATTATTTATTTTGGACGAGTCTTTTAGTTCTGCTATTATTTTTAATTACGAAACATATAATATTGTTATTGAAATAACTTATAAGTCTTATTTATTTGCTTAGCAATTAAAATTTGCATACATACTAGTTGACTCAGCAAACGTTCATCATTTTCCTGCCTTTATCCCACTCTAAGTGGGGTCGGCACAACATGTCATCCGTTCAAATTATCCATGTTGTCCATAGATTTGTCCGTGGTGCTATGACCAGCCGTCTGCCTGACGTCTATCCTCCGTGGTGTATCCCTCACCAGGAGGAAAATATTGTATGCGGAATGTTGACCCAGCAAACGTTATTTTGCGTTTTTTTATAAGTACACAAAGAACGAGTCTTTTTCTTGATGTCAACCCCCCATGATCCCCTTTGCGGTTGGAGTTTTATTTATCTATTTTTTGTTATGGGTACTCGACCTAGATAGGGAGGTACACCATCAAAATCACAATCTAGCTCATAGAGGCTAATAAGCAATGTTAATTTAACTTAAGCCCGAATACTAAACCGCCACTCAAATATATAAGCGCTACTTAAGCGTTTAAGCAGCTGTCACATTAGACAGAATACGTCAAATTTGAGCAGTAAGTAGCACTTTATTGATTGTCAGATTTGAGTGGCGGTTCAGTATTCGGGCGTTAGTCTACTACTTTTTTTAAAGTCACTAAGAATAATGTCCAATGAATTTCCTTAGAGTGTAATAAGGTGAAGCACTTAGTACATGTGTTCTTTATTTAGGCCACTATCTCTGTAACACTTTCACTAATAACAATACACTAACTCAAAGGGTTTGGTCCATTTTAATCTTCTCACTAGATCGGTGACGTCCAGGAGTTGGATTGTCTCGACGTTCACAAGCTTCGGCGTATTTGGATATGATCTTATTGACGAGCTCGACTTGAAGGTCCCGATGGAGATCGTCGTTTCTTATGTACCAGGGCGCATTCAGTCAGTTTTCAGTCAGTCAACGCGAGTCAGTTTAATTTTTTGTATGATTTAATAGGTAACAGTTGTTATTTTTTTTTTGTATCTAAAAAGAACATGTAATTATCTAATAATTAAAAAATAACAACTGTTACCTATTATATCATACAACAAAGGATCTTACCAAACAAAAATTTGTTCTTTAGTGAATACATCTTATAAATAAATATTTATTTTTTTTGTTTCATGGTCTGATGTGGGTTCTAAGTCTTATATATAAATACAGATATAGTTATTTGCATAATACGTGAAAATGTCGCTGTATTGCCTTAAATATAGACCAAAACATTTAGAACATTTAGATATCTTAGCAATCTTCTTCTTTGTCGTTTACGACCAGCAATATACATATATAACCGAATTGCTGTGCGTTTGAGCATAATTTACCACTTCACTGGTTGGTATAGTCCTAGCCTAAATATATTTCAAGCACTTAACATATAGTCGGCTAAGGATACTTGCCTCGATGACTTAATGCTTTATAACTCCAATTTCTAATGGTAAGTTAGTAAAATCGTATCAATGATGGTTTGGAATTTATGCTTGATAAATATATATGGCAGACAAAAATGTGCATGATATATACCTATTGTATGAGAAGCAATTAGCGGAAAAGTAAACAGTACTAAGCGCTGCTGTTTCACCACGAACTCACTGACGGAATAAGCATATGAGAGTATTTCATATGACATAGGTAGATAAATAAGCTATCTAACACTAAAAGTTTTTCGAATTTTGTAAGTAGCATGAGATTAGCGCGCTTAACCAAATAAAATGTTCATTAGCTTTTCAGCACCGTATACCACACTGCGGGAAAATCTTTATTTTATAATATCATGTAAATATAATTACCTTTTAATAATATTAATTAGTTAATTTGAAATTGCAGGTGTAATGCAAGCGTATTTAATAATAGAATTTTGCTGACAGCTATTTCCTGTATGATTACCAGCCTGTTGCTTTCTTTGTTTTATGACAATCATCTGACAAGATGTCGCGGCCCTAGACCATAGTGGTTTTAAGCTTGATTGAGTTTCTAATTATTTAAGAGACATTCACGTATATACACCAGTATATGTTGCACAGCTCATCATCAACAACAGCACCCTTACGTGGAGCTATAAAAAGCATATTCTCAAATTTGGGAAGGGGCACCCCGGTCCCAGCTTCTTTCATTTGACCGCATCCAGCGACGCTCAGTTCAGCTTGTTTAAAACCAAGCTCTTTCCGATCGGCTTGATCCTTTAGCGTACCGTATGTACCATGTGGAGGGCTCTGAGATTTTTTTGACTTTGGACCACCTGCTCATTTTCGCCATCGCCCATCGCGCCAGTTCAACCATCTTGCTTATTGGTAGGCGCCCCATGACTGAGCGGTCACTTCTGGCTGCGTACTATTTCTATATGGAACTAGTTGCTGGTAACGGTATTTCCGGAATTTTATGACGTAGCAACCTTTAGGAAACGAGCGTATTTTTATCTTAAAGGCTAGCGACGTTGTTTTTTTTTGCCACAAGACTTTCTTGCATTAATAACTTTATACATACATACACACATAACTTCACGCCAAATCTCTTGCGGGGTAGGCAGAGAGAACAGAGCGCCATAAGGCACGATTCTTACACGCCTCACTCGCTTCGTTGACTTTCATAACTCTTTTCATGCACGCGCGTCGGTTTTTGAGGCTCCTAACATCCCCTTCCTCCAGAACACGTTCTATTTGGTAATAACTTTATTGTCGTGCTATTTACATCTTTGTGTTTTATATCCATTTAGGTAGGGACTAGTATTATTTTCTATCTATTACCACAGATAAACATCTTGTAATAGCTAAAGACGATTGGAGAAAAAAAACACAACCTGTATAAACACGGAGACGAATTTCTGAAAATTTATAAATATTTATAGCATTGAAGGAACTTTTGAAAACTTATTTTCTATTTATTTCCCGACGTTTCGAACTCTTTACAGAGATCATTTTTTACGAGTAGTGAACAAAAAGATGGTAGTCGTTCAGAAGCTATTTTCATTTACATTGAAATTAAAAATATTACTTCGCTATATAATCAAACGCGATATAATCCATAAAAAGTCCATAAAATGTTATGAGTGTGATTCGCGAAAATCTAAGAAATAAATATTTAAATATATTCAATAATAAATAATATTCAAGTCTCGGTGGCCTAGTAGTCGAACACAGGGCTTCTGATCCAGAGGTCCGGGTTCGATTCCTGACACTGGCTTACACCAATGACTTTTCCAAATTGTTTTCGGAAGTTATGTGTGACAAATATCGATGACTGAAAACTTTGTGCCCGGTATGGCAATAGGTTCGCCACCTATTCCATTTGGGACGTAAACATAACGGCGAGACGAGGCTTAAAAGCCGCTGCATACACCTTCGGGTAACAAAAGGCGTGAAGTTGTGTTATGTTAAATATTTATAGATTTTGATGTTACAAAAACATTTTTGCAAGGTCAGGGAGACGGATGAAAGCGGATAAATTGAAATGCAAGAGAACGAAAAAATGTATTGAATTTGTAGTTGATTATAAGTGAATTAAAAAAAAGAGAAATTTGATATTTGATATGATTTTTGTTACGTCGTTGATATTTCAAGGTTAAAACACCCATACTCACAAAGAAATATTTTGTACTCGGAGAGTAAGAATCGAATTCATCGCCATCTGTTATGCAGTTGGTAGTACTAGATCACTTTGTATATCATTGCATAGTATAAAACAAAGACATTTTCCGCTGTCTGTCCCCTTGTATGCGTATATCTTTAAAAGTACGCAACGGATTTCGATGCGGCTTTTTTTAATAGTTAGAGGGTGTCAACGGGGTGGTTTTGATTTATAATTCATGTATAGTGTAATAAAAAAAAGTGATAATTTTCAAGATTTAGATCTTTAATCGCAAACGCTGCCTGAACCCTAAGTGATAAAACAAAATAATGTACTACATTATTATACACCTTCAAAAGATCTACAAAAAAGTCCGCGAGGGCATATGTCTATCACTTAGGGATAACCCACAATGACCATTTTTATTTTTTTTACTTTTTACAAGAAATAAGGGCTTATTTACGAAGCGTTTTGAAACATTACAGCATTAGTTTTCATCCAGTTAAGTGTATGAAATAGATTGTGCATTTAATATAGATCAATATTGCTGTTTACAGTATGTAATTTAAATGAATATTTACGAAGATATTACAGTATTAACACAGCGGGACAATAATAGGACAAATTGAACTTTTTAATATCTAAATTTTACTCATTTATTACTTTTGATGCGGAATAAAGTTCGCCGAGTCAGCTAGTATAATATATGACTGTATGTATTTTATGAGATATGACTGTTGTAATGACACCTTATCATTGTACGTAATTATTGTAGGTGGCGTCTAATGTTTATCAAATATTTTTGATAACATTTCCTTTAACCAAATCACGCAAACTGTTGTAACTGATTACTGAGCTATTTGTTTGTATATTTATCTATTTATCTGTTGCGATTAAATGATTAATATTATATACTATTTAAAGATTTTATAGTTGTTACAAATAACTATACGGCTTTAAAAACACGTTTTTTGGGGTTCCTCAATCAGAATTTGGAATCCTCGTAGATTCGTGTTGTCCTGTATTATTGTTTAGCAGTGGTGGGCCCAAACGGGAATTCGAATATATGACCATCGCAATATTTTAAGAGATCGGTAAAACGTAGGTTTTCTTTGTATATCATAACGCGTTTGATATCTAAAGATGTAGGTTGCTTGCTTCATTTGTCTCGCTCTGCCGAACGTAATTTTTATCCTCTTTAGGCGTTTGCTATGTGTTATATAGGTATTGTTAATTGCATTTCATTTTGTTGCTCAGTTTAGAAGATGAGCTGGCGCTGTGTGCTTTAGGTCCAAAATGTTGTCATTATTAATTTGTTCAATGAACTACAATTATTTTGAATGACTTTAAGAAAGTAATTGAGATAACGTGAACTTGTAAGCCGAGCCACCTGAACTCGTATCGAAAAGCCGGCTGATCCACAAAGCAACGTATATTATCCTGTAAATAAATAAATAATAACCTTTTAATTATTTCATTTAACGTTATTATTTAAATTAATCAGCAGGGTCCTACCGTCTTAAGTTTGTTATAGAGCGGTATTCTGTAAATATTACGTAAGTAAATTGCAAACTGGAACGAGATATTGTAATTTCCGAGATTCACCGTGACGCGTGTGTATCGTGTTCTCCCAATAGAAGGCTCTCCTGGGCGGACGGAATATAGCGAATAAGTAACATGTTCATTTGCAATTCAATATCTCATCGGGGCTACACAAGATAATGATGAGCGAATGCACAAAGCCTTGGTGACGTCACCGCCGCCATCTTGTACTCCGTGCGAGCGCGGAAGTAACAACGTTTTCTTCCCCATCAATGCTATTGGATTATGCTTTTGAAAAGAACATGAGAATATATTATTTAAAATAATAAAAATGTATGATGTTCCGATTTTGTAGATGGTTACATAGTTGATACACTAATAGTGGTATTGTGTGTTTAAGAAAAGGGGTTATGATATGCTGTCTACACCTGCTGACCTTGAAACCTGGGCGTGAAGGTAAACAATATACCACGTAGATGATATTTTTAACAGATCGTACAGTGGCTCATGGTATATACGTCTTCCTGTATAACCCAGTGGATTTTAAATGGAATTTTAATTGAAAAAAAGGTCATGTCTACAGGAAAAAGAACTTTAAATGAGGACCCAATTTATCCCCTAAAGTACCTGTAGTTACGATTTTGATAAAATTTTGGCGTATACCAGATATAAATATGATTAACTACTAAAACTAGTATAGATGTCTGGACGTGGGTTCTTAGGTAAGGATCAACACGCGGGGAAAGCCACGACCAAATACTAGTCTAGAATATTAATACAAAATACAGCATCTGGATCCAAAACTGTGTCACTGTTATCTTGGCTTAAATTTTTTATCTCGCACATAGCATTGTCACCGCTGATAAGGTGGAATTGATCATGCGATATCTTGATAAGGTCATATTACATAGTATTGCGGAATATGGGAGACGTCGCGCTCGTTGTGGGCGCAGCCAGCAACCTCGGCTATCAGGTGCTCAAGAAACTAACACAAGCATACAATGGAAAAATATATTTCACCACTGAAGACGACACAACCGGATACAACATCCTCAAGAATCTAGAAAGAGATGGATTGGATTTGAATTTTGTCCAAATGGACATAACTTATACTAAAAGTATTATAAAATTGAGACATTTTATTCAAGATATGGATGAAAGAATAGAACTGATAATAAATGTAACAGACTATGTGGCTGAGAAAAGAATATCACATGTCGAAACAGTTAGAAGAACTCTTAGTGTTAATTTCTATGGATATATAAATTTTGGTAAATTAATATATCCATTATTGACGGAAAATTCAAAAGTTATAAACGTATCAGGACCGGCAGGTCTTCTAGCAACTATAGAGAATGAAGCTATCAGAAGAAGAATTAGTGATCCCAATTTGACAGAAGACGAATTGGTTGCTGTTATGCAAGATTATGAATTAGCTGTGCAACGAGGGTCAGAGAGGACAGAGGGTTGGGGAGTGAATGTGCAAGCCGTCAGCAAAGTTTCTTTGAATGCATTGACTTTTCTCCAACATCGAGAGTGGGTCGATAGAGGTATAGTTATAAATTGTGTTAATCCCGGTAATTTGAGCAGCAAGGAAAACAGAAAATCGGCCAAGATATTTGAGAAAGGCGCGAAAGCAATCTTATATTTGGCTTTCAAGGCGCCGCTGTCAATCAAAGGTAATTTCGTGTGGAGTAATTTTACAGTTATTGAATGGAATTCGGATCCTTACGTTGAAGTGACAACGGTGTGAGGACCAGGGATTCGTGAATGTTAATTAATAAATATATTAAGGACGTTCTAAAGTTTGTTGATGAAAGGTTTTTGTGAATATATTTATTTGTTATATAATATTGAACTCGAAATAAATAAATTTGAAAATACATTTGTTAAACAAAAATAACAACGTTTTTTTTGCTATGCACGTATTTGTTTATTTATAACTATGAGTTCTTTCCATTACTCTGATATAAAATTCTTTGTGTTAGTTAACATCTATGTTTAATGTCTGACGTCATGTCGTTTCTAATGTTATACTCATAGATAATCCATATAATGTATATAAAATATAATACTTGTTGAAACATCTAATAGTTCATTTGATGAACCTCGTGGTGTAGTGGTTAAAAAGCACTTTTCATGTCCATTCCTCAAAGGTATTTTCCATTCCCACCCAAGAAATGGTTTGTGCGATGACTGCTGATGTTCTTTCGGCCTGTAGATGTTTTGATATCTTGTATATGATTGTTGTATACGTTTACTAAATGACTCCAAAAAAAGAAGACATTACATATTCCCAGGTGTCTATATTTTCATTACATATATTTATTGCTATCAATCAAACTGTTGAAAAAATGCCCAATACGCTTTGCTGTTTGGAATGGAAGCAAACATTATAAAATATATTAACGGCACGGCAAATATTACATTGCTAGTTATGTCAAAGGTGGAAACGGAATCCAGACGTCTGTGTGGACGATAAAAAAATATTACTGTTATCTCCCACGATACGATGCTTCTCGCAGTATAAATTTGTCATTCAATAAATATAGTTGTTGTCAGATATTCGAAGCTAAATCCATCGTTTTCAGTGTCAGTCATCTTCCTTATCCCTCTTCAAGTGTCATCATATTAAGCCTGTCAAAATGTGCCCTGTTACGCTTTGTCCCCCCAGTTTAGGATTCATAGCGCGGCTTGCATGTATTTACGAAGTTTATTACAGTAAGGGTGCGTCAATGTACTGCGCTCTACCAAATCAAGGTAAAACTTCTCTCGTAAAATCACTTTTTTACTATCTACGGAGGTAATTCCACTGATCGCTTTCTGCAGGCGTAGAATTGAGGTTAACTGTTGTTTTTCTAAATCTGAACCTTATTCCTCACGCGTTAAATAACATTTTGAGTAAAATACCTTACTATGTTTTTCAATTAAATGCTGAGATTAGATTGTTTTGTTTTTTTTTTTGGGATAGTATGTAGTCGATACCACCTTGGTCCCATAATAACTTCTTCAATCAAAATGTGTATTTTCGTTTAAATTAAAGGTGTTAAAAAGTGTGATGGTAAGGGGTGACCATTGCTAAGATCGGTTGCAACACCAGGAGCACTACACGACTGTTGGAACCCTTTGGAAATTATATCAATCATTCATTAAAAACATAACATAACACTATTTTAACAGCTAAAAAGATACTCCTAATTATAGATGACGTCGGAACAACATCTGCAAATAAAGGCGTTATTTTACTTTTTTTGTAGTTGACGTACTCTAACCACTTTTTCTTACAAAAAATATTTATGTGTTAAAAATAATCTTTTGAAGAATGTAGAAAGTCTTTTGCTATAGATGTTGCCAACGTATAAATACATATTTAATAAATGTACCTACACCTCTCTATATTACTTCAAAAACACAAAAATAACACAAAAGTGTCTTCCTCAGGTATTAAACTATTTTTATATAATTAAAGCGAGGGAAAAATATAAATAAAACAAACTCAAAGAGAGCTTTTTTGCTTTCTTTAATTTTTCATTAATCCTCGGGCAGGTAAACCTTTAAACAAAATTCTTCCTAATTAAAACAAGTCTTCGGTAAGTCAACTATAGAAAATGTTTATTTATGAATAAAAATAATATCTCTTGTACATTTTACTTATGTTTCTTTTAAGTAGAAATGTCACAAGAAAAAATAATTATTAGTGCTGGTACGTAGTACACATTGAATCAGCTCCTCTCAACCAAGCACAGTAAAAATACATTTATGTGTATTTTTATTTATTTTTCAGTAAAATGATATGATTTTTTATTTATAATATTTGACTTTTCTCCTTTTCCTGATTTATAATTTTTTAAGAACGTAAAAAAATAAGAGTTTGGTTTATAGGTTAGTTAGGTTTTATATTGGTTTGCGTTAAAGACGTCATGATTAAAAAGGGTGTTAGTGAGGAAGATACAAATTATAGGGAAATATGAAAAAGAAAGACTGTGCTGACCCCTAATAATGAAAACAGATCCCAGACCCCAAACAACAGACCCTGATCTGGTAAGTATCTTTATGCCATCACACATGGACAGCCTTTTCTGGAATTAGTTTAGGGGTATATTTGGCCTTGAGAGATAGTTGGTATGTATTACCATGCATCGGTTAGCAAGAAACTACTTATGTAGATGTATATCTTGAAAACATTTGTATTCAGTTGGTAATTAAACCCAAAGATTCCCATATAGTTGCCAGCACTACTAAACACTACACCGCACAACCCGATCTTTGATAACTGGGTCAATTGTAGATGTTGAAATGTGGGGAAATATTAGCTCTTAATGTACAAAAGAAAGATTTTGAGGTCAAATCTATATATACATATGAGTTTCATTTCTACTGAACCCTAATTAATGTTGATATAAAAATAGTCAGCTATCTTCAAAATAGGGTCTTCTTTGTCTATTATTTTTGGAAATTAACCAGTATAAACAATAACTATTATGTAGTTATAACATATAATTCACCTTACATACAATACAGCTCTTAGGTATTCGTTTAGAAAGACCTCGTGCTACTTTAGTATTTGTACCGGTTGCTGATTCGCGGCCTCGTAAGTGGACTGCACATAACGCAGCAGTGCGCCGCTTACCCCGTAGCCCGGGAGTATGTCCCACAGATCCTTTTGTATCACCCTGTCAAACGTTTTTTTCCAGATCCACAAAACCGCAGAATACTTTCCGTCTAAGAGCCAGTTGCTTCTCCACGAGGCTGAGGAGTAACAAAGTCTGGTTCATCCACCCTCTTCCACTTCTGAAACCACTCTGAGCCTCCCGCAACACTCTGTCAGATATCACTCTCATTCTCCTTTCAATAATGTTCGCATACACTTTCGCTGCTAACTAATCAAACTGATGGCCCCATAACTGGAGCACTGCATACGTGATCCCTTACTGTTATACAGGGGTATGATGATTTCTGTATGTATTTACGAAAAATAGAAATTTGTATGATTTCTTAGCTCCCCAAGAAAATATAAGTTTTCTAAGTCAACTAAAAAAACTGCTGAATTCGCTAAATGTCCAGCACCACCTCTCTTCAATTACCTATAGAGAAAAGTTCATTTATCTATAATACACTTAACTCTTTTTAACTGAAGAGATAGTTACTTGGAGTTTTCAGACACCGACTTTTGCTTGGCGTAGCTTTTTATATAATTGTTGTAATTGGAATTTAAGACAGAACTAACTAGAGTACTCTTTTCAACTATTTCATTAATTTTTTTGCTGTGAAATGAGTACTTCATTACGAACTATTTGTGGTTAGCAGTTGCACCCGTGTAGTCTTTCTAACGGCATTGACTTTTTTCACAGATTATAAAAACAATGTTTATCCCTTTGAGAGATGCATATTTGTGGAAACCGCATGAAAATGTGAATTTAGAATTAAGAAGTGAGAAGAGACTGTACTAGCAAATCACACGTTTTAAATAACAATTGCAGACAGCATTTATTTCATTTCTCCGAATGGAATATTTGGTACCATAAAATTGGTGACAGGCTTAGCCAGACGACATAGAAACAGTAACTTCGTTGACTTTCATAACTCTTTTCAATCACGCGCGTCGATTTTTAAGGTTCTTAAACGAGTTCTATTTGGTCATGGAATATGTGTGTTGGCCGTCCTCGACTCCTACTCCTCGAAACCATTGGAACATGCCCATACAATGTTTAAGCTACTACAATTCCCGAAACGATTGTGTGGTATGATACAACTTAAAACTTAATCATGTTTGAAACAGTCTCGGTGGTCCAGTGGTCAAGCCCACGGCTTCTGATCCACAGGACCGGGTTTGAATCCTGACACTGGCTCACACCAATGACTTTTAGAAATTGTTTTCGGAAGTTATGTGTGATAAATATCCACGACTGAAAACCTTGTGCCCGGTATGGCATTAGGTTCGCCACCTATTCCATTTGGGAAGTAAATAACGGCGAGACGAGGCTTAACAGCCGCTGCCTACACCCTCGGGTAACAAAGGCGTGATGTTATGTTATGTTATTTTAAAATCTAAATTTAATATTATCTAAACGGCTTGTTCAGGATCGGAGAAAATTTGTTTGTAAATTATTTTGTGCTACTTTTAATGAATGTACAGATGGAGAGTGAGAGTCAGTCAGTTTATACAACATTCATATTGTGACGGCAGTCATTATAAACTCGAAAGAGTTTGCGGTCGGTACGCGCGCGTAAAGTTTCCAGTTCAACTCCCGGCCGGTGTTTAATTAAAATTAAACACTTTATGAACAATGCCCGGTACGTTTTATATTTGTAATAAACACGAGATAATTGCTTTTTGTGATTAACTTGTGGCCATTTTTTTTTGGATTTCGCGGTCGGAATGGTACCCATGTGTATCAAGATATCTTTGTGTAACATTTTTAATATTTAAATTTATAATTACAAAAGCGGATGGATGTAGGAGTCGAGGACGGCCAAGACACACATTCCATGACCAAATAGAACGTGTTCTGGAGGAAGGTGATGTTAGGAGCCTCAAAAACCGACGCGCGTGCATGAAAAGAGTTATGAAAGTCAACGAAGCGAGTGAGGCGTGTAAGAATTATGCCTTATGGCGCTCTGTTATCTCTGCCTACCCCGCAAGGGATTTGGCGTGAAGTTATGTATGTATGTATGTGTAAATTTATAATATATAAAAATAATAGCTTGTCGGGTTAATTATAGTTGGTCACTTATTAGAAGATAACTATTGCCGCAATTAGATAACGATAAAAATATTTATTTTATTTTATTAGTATTTTGCGTATTACTACAAATATATTACGATTACAGAAGTCTAGTTTCTAAGTACAAAGATTTTGTCCAGCAATCCCCAAGTTCAAACCCTGGTACATATTGAGGCTTTGGTTTGATGTTGTTTTAACAGATATGTACCCGCTGTATGCCAACTGGCTTCGTCGAATGTTCCTAGGGAATAAAATAACTCATTTAGCCGATCGCGGCATAATTATCGCTGTCTATACCCTCGGGTATTAAATGCATAAAAGTACATTATTATTTACGATATACACACAAGACACACATGCATACATTACTTAACGTCAAATTCCTTGTGGAGTAAGCTGAGAGAACTGGGCCCCATGAGGCATGATTCTTTCACGACTCACTCGCTTCTTTGACTTTCATAACTCTATTCATACAAGCGCGTCGTTTTTTTAAGCTCCTGAAAGCACCTGTAAGTAAATAATATTGAGGTGATCTTATTAAAGTTATCTCTTTAGTACCTGAGTAGAGTATTAAATGGCATTGTCCACAAGGGACTTAATAAGAACACTATGAAATATAAATACACCTAATTTATACCGCCTATAAAGAAGAAGTCATGACTATTTATTGACACGAAAGTAGTCTACACAGAAATAGATCAAGATAGAACGGCCGCGATGGCATATTTCCATACATTTCGAGCGTGTCACTTTTTTGAAAAACCACGCCCTCAGCGTGACGTCATTTTCATTGTGAGCGGAGCGACTAGTTAGGAGACACACACGATGATGATTATCGATGTTAATATCGGCAACGTGTGTTAATTTTATTATTTTTTGATTTTCTGTAACGATAATCATAGAAAGTAAAACATGTTAAATACATATTAAAACCTAAAACATATTTTTCCAACAGTATATAAAATTTAATTATAAATATTTTACTGTCCTTGAAACTATACATATTTATTAAATATTTGCCTTTTTGTAAGGGTTGGCCTCACAGTCCTGGTTAAATAACGAAGCCGAATGTCTAAATATACCTCGGTTACTGCCCATTTGAGAAGAACGAGATGATTTTCCATCGGCGATTGGTCAAATTGGTGAAAACTTATACTGTCAAATAAACTGCTGCCAATGTAATTACGAAACACTTTGGTTGAAATTTGTGGTGTTAGAATAAAGTAGGGACAAAGCAAGATATGAGCTGATACTCAAATTATTATTGAATTAATTTATCGATAAGTCCTAAGACTCAACGATACATGGAGTGCCCATCTCTAACATTCGAATCACAGCGATTAACAGACACAGCGATCAACTGGCAGGTGTATTGTGTTATTCGTTCGATTCGACGTACATTACGCGTATAATTTATACGCGCAATGTTTTTGTATACGAGCGTTGAATGCGGACAGCAATGGATATTTATCATAACGAAAAAATATACAACTTGTGATCGTAATTATTGAACATAGTAAAAGTAAAACAATAATTTATAATCTCAAAAAAATACTTTGTACTGATTTTCTGTACTTACCGATCATACGAAATATTTCCTTTTTTCATATTTGATTCACTACTTTTGTTTTTACAATTTTTCACAGCATAATAAGGCATATATGTGACGATTTATCTATTTTTTTACGTCCTGAACGCAGGACAGGAACGCTCGTTGCGTACTGAGAGCGAGTTTCGAAAAGCATGCAATATAGTGCAGGGTTTTGGCACGCTTGCCACGCCTATTCGCCGTTCTATCTTGATCTATTTCTGTAGTAGTCTACTTTATCGTCAATAAATAGTCGTCACTATAATATATAATTTTTATTTGATAGTTGAAATTCAGTACATGCATATTTCTTGGCGCATATGTATTACGGTATTCCCGAATGTGCTCCAAATAGTATTTTACGAGTATATAGGCGAACACTAGGTGGTAATTTTATAAATATATAAAATAACTTTACAAATGGAAACGTTTTTAATACTGCAACCAAACAAAAAAATATTCTTTACGGAAGTACATGGCACATAGACTAAAATAACAATTAAAAAAAATGTTTTCTACATCTTTATTATTGTCTCCAGTCCGGCTGGACTGAATTCGACGGGAGTTTTACTGAGACAGGGAGTAATATAAAATACTACTTTTCCTAATTTCATTCTGGGTACCCACCAAAGTACAAACTATTTTTCTATTACAATCCAGAGAATCACCTATTAGGTAAAGAAAATATAAAAATAACCTACATTATTACATAAAGGTTGTTGCACAACAGCTTTGGTCACATAATACCCCGAAAACAAGCCTGGATTCTCTTCAACCAATCAATCAATTTATAGATGAGGTATTGTGCGGAGCCCTAAGTAAATTAAGAAAAACAATGCCCGAACTATTTCTTATTATCACAGCTATCCATCCACGAATTTCTCCCTAAAATTCATCTTGGGTGGTTTAATTAAAAACAGATGCAGAAAAAACAAACTGACATACATTTAAAATAAATAACATCCTAGCTATGTAACATTGTTTAAACATTTTGGCAGTATTCGAAACTGTACTGACTCTCTTGGCGCTATAAAAGATTCATGTATGTACTGTACAGCGCAGTGCACCTAAGGAAGGAAATGTCCAGAGGATCAGGGTTGTGTACTCTAAGCTCCACACTTACCAAATGCATATTAAACATTACTTAGAGCAGGAAGTTTGTGCAGTTGTTTCTATTTAAGCTAAACATTATATGATTTTCTTTATTGCCTGAATTTGGATTGCCTTATTACGACTTTGAAAAAAGGTATGTGATATATTTTCTATTCTGGATTAGTGTACACAACTCGTACGAATATATTTTTTGCCTTGTTATTTGTTTTTTTTTTATTGCAGCACACGTAGCAACACACATAGTGTTACCGTTGCGTTGCCGACCTTTAAGGGAGTAGGATAGGAAAGGATGGGGAAGGGGGGTGGGGCTCCGGGTACCTACCTCTCTCAACGAACAAAACGCGGCATGGGCCACTTTACGTCGTGGTATTTCACCGGTCGAGCCGGCCCAACCCGAATCGCGCGTCGTTACATGCGGTCAAATGGAGTAAGCTGGTACTGAGGTGCCCTCGCCCAAAGATGAGAACAGTATTCACGTGAGATCGGACTTGCACCTTGTGTAGTTGAAAGCGATGACCTGACGTGAAACACCGTATTTATTTATTCTGTCTAAAACATCAAATATTTCAATTCGGACTATGAGTACTTAAGATAACTGCGTACATACATGCTAACAAAATTTGATACTTTATAATATTATTAAAGATCTTCTTCTCCCTCACATTAAACCTCTTGTATATTTTTTTACGTGATGTGGATGGATATCATACTTATGTTTTTTGTAATATCGCTCCAGTAGATTTAATTAATTGAAAACATGCTAATAATTATGATAAATTTTATTCAAAAAGGATTATTCGGTGTTTGTATTATTAATTACCTTTGTTTATATAACTTGAATAAACTTTAGTTCAGATCCAATCCTTTGTTTGATTGGAAAACTTTATAATTCATTGTTGAAAACGTTCTGTTTGATTTTCATTATTTGTATAGAGATGCATGGAATCATTAATTACTAGCAGCATATAAATATATACGTTTATATAATACTAGCTGACCAAGCGAACTTCGTTTCGCCTTAATTATAAATAATAATAACAAACTTTCAACCCCTATTTCATCCCCTCACAGGTCGAAATTGCAAAAACGTTAGAACTAATGTTTAATTAATAATAATAATAATATCTTGGACACAATACACACAGCGCCCTCTAGTTCCAAGCTAAGCAACTAAATGCTTGTGTTATGGATACTAGATAACGGATATTAATACATATATACTTTTGTTTTGTAAATATATACTTATAATACATAGAAAAACACCCAGACACCACACAAATATTCATGTTTGTCACAAATATTTGTGCTCGGGTGGGAATCGAACCCCCGACCTCATTGCTGCAACCGGTAGTATTACCAATGCGCCACGAGGCCCGTCAATTATTTCTTATCAAGTGCTTAAATATAAAGTTTCATGGTTTTATCTTTTAAAATTAAGAAATCCCATACAAACGTTCAACCTCTATTTTAACCTCTCTATCCCTTTTTTTCATAATAAAAGGTAGCCTATGTCCTTTCTCAGGGTCCAAAGATTGTATGTGCCAAATTTCATCAAATTCGGTTGAGGGTTTTAAGTGGGAAAGCTTAACAGACAGACAGACAGAGTTACTTTCGCATTTATAATATTAGTAGGGATATATTTTTAGTATAAAAAAATATGCACGTAATTTTGTACATGTAACTACTATCTTTGTTTTTTCTCTCTAGTTATAAATATAACTCTTGGATTTGAATGGGATAGAGGTTTAGTTGACGACGCTAAAAAATGAATTAAATGTGTTAGTGTTTCGAAATTCAGGATCTTGTTAGTGAGTTCCTCGAAATTCAGGATCTCGTTACTGCCTTGTAAGCAGGGTCTTTTGCCATAGATTGGGATTCTGAAAATCTGTACTACCCGGATTCTCATCTTAAATGTCTGATTCAGCAATATCACGTTTAGTATATTAAACTAAAACAACTGTATCGTAGAATGATATATGTGATATACAGATAAACATTTTACTTATTAGTGATATATTGTTACCTTACAGTTAGAACAAGGGCTCGGTACATAAGTGGCAGAGTACGGGGGAGTAATAAATCTGCCCGTGAATTATTTCTGAGATGGAGTGTTTTATATATATGTTACTTGTTACTATTCGAAGCTCTGGCAGAGTTATCTTTAATCATCTTATCATCTGTAATCATCATTCTCCAGTCCTTATCCCACTCTAAGTGGGGTTGGCACAACAAGTCATTCTTTCGAACTACCCGTGTTGTCAAAAGATGGTTTTATAACTGCCGGCCGACCGACCGACCGATACCGACCGATACCGATATAATACCCTTGGTGGGATAGGGAAGGAGTTGGAAGTGGGATAGGAAGCCGAGAGGGGAAGGGTTATCTCTGTATGTAATCATGAGAGCATATTTCATATTTAGACTCTAAAAGACGGAAAAAATCTATCCAAATAAACATACAGACAGTTAAAGAAATTTTAGGTCTCTTTTGAGTTTTGCTGTATCCACTTGTTTTCCAATCCAATGTTTTCAATTATATATCCCTACTAATATTATAAATGCGAAAGTATCTCTGTCTGTCTGTCTGTCTGTCTGTCTGTTACGCTTTCCCGCTTAAACCTCTCAACCGATTTTGTTGAAATTTGGCACAGACAATCTTTAGACCCTGAGAAAGAACATAGGTTACCTTTTATTGCGAAAAAAGGGATAAAGAGGTTGAAATAGAGGTTGTAATTTTGTTTGGAATTTCTTAATTTTAAAAGATAAAACCATGAAACTTTATATTTAAGCACTTGATAAGAAATAATTAATGATTAGTTCTAGCGTTTTTGTAATTTCGACCTGTGAGGGGATGAAATAGGGGTTGAAAGTTTCTTATTATTAATTCTAATTGAGGCAAAACGAAGTTCGCTGGGTCAACTAGTACAAATATAAATATTATGGTGTATTTTATTTAAAAAATAATTAGAAAGTTATTACAAAAATACAATTATTAAAAATACTTTTTTAAATCTATTATTTTAAGTTATAAATCAAAAAAAGAAATTTATTAATTATTCGTTTTGTCCACCACTCTCAGAATTAAGTACTTATATATAATAGAGTTAGGCTTAAAGTATAGAGTATGCCATGGGATAGCATACCACCATAGATACTTTTTGGCAAGTGGTCGTGGGGATGGATGCCCATTCGCTGGTATACGTCTTAAACAATCACAATTTAATTTGATAATGTCCATCAATGCAAAAAGCAGTATGCAGTAATGCTGTCGGTTCTTGGCTTGTCACACTTATAAGGTTAACACTATTGGAAAGTTCCAGATATGTTGGAGACAGATGATTTTTTATTATTAATCTCTGAACAGAACATCACACGTTGATAAAAACTAACGCTCACAATAATATTGCAGACATCCGTACTGTGGTCCGTCGCTAACGAGTTAAGTTTTTCTATTACGTAGCTGTTCCAGTGACGTATGTACGGTGACGTCGAATGAATAGCTATTTGTCATCATTATGTGCCGGAGTTTGTGAAACGCTTGCTATAGTTTGTTGGCACCGAATACGATTCCTTTGGCCTGTTATTTATGTAACAAATATATTCATTACAATTCTAAAAAAATGTTTTGTATCATACATACATATAAAATAATTTACGCCTTTGTTACCCGAACGTGTAGGCAACGGCGGTTAAGCCTCGCGTCTCCGTTATCTTTACGTCCCAAATGGAATAGGTGGCGAACCTATTGCCATACCGGGCACAAAGTTTTCAGTCATCGATATTTATCACACTTAACTTCCGAAAACAAATTCGAAAAGTCATTGGTGTGAGCCCATGTCCGGATTCGAACCCGCGACCTCTGGATTCCGAATGATTTGATTCTGATTTGATTTGTACCTAAAATAAAAATATCTTTCAACTACGAAACGAGTTAGTTGCAACCTTTAAAATGGGATAGCGAAGGGGTCAGGAGTGAGATGGGAGGGGTGAGGAAGACACTTGGGCGTCCAGATACTTCTCTCATTGAGCGAAACACGGCATGAGCCAATTTAAGCCGATATTCTGAGAGATCGTGGTATTTCCCCAGTCGAGCAAGCCCATTCATGCAGCGAAGTCTGTTGCTCTACCACTTTAATTTATTATTATTAAAAATTATTAGTGATCTGCAAGTCGAGCACTCCGCTTCTGAATCAAGATGTCTCGGGTTCGTTTTTTTTTCCGGAATTCTGTTTCAAATGTCACTATCAGTTATTGATACTTATCGTATTATTAATGTCCATAACTTACAATATTGTGTGGGATGCAATAGGTTTCGCCGCCTATTCCATTTTGGTAGGTGAAGACTGAGACTTTTTTTGATAGAAATTTGCAAATTTTTTCATTATTTACAGTAATAATATTTATCGCTGAATATATATTATTAATTTAATCATTTTATTTTCACTAGAAACACGTTTAGTTCATGTTAAACCCACTAAAATTATATTAAAATAAATGTATCATTTCATCTGAAAATGTATGAACATGTCTCGAAATCTTTGCCTCGAATGAGCTGATGTTTTAGCATTTCACGTGACTGCGGTCGGGACTGGCGTGATTTAGCTGTCTGACAGATACGTCACTTATGAACCGACATGCACTTACACCGTTACGTATTTCAAACCGCACTAAATGAATTTTGATTTTTAACAGTCCAAATGTATATTAATGTAAGTTTTTTTCGTTAGTTGAGCTAGCGAACTTTGTTTCGCCTTAGAAGCAATAAGAAGAAATAAAAATGGTCTTTGTTGGTTACCCTAAGAGATAAATAGAGATACAGTATCGCGGACTTTTTTGTAGACTTTTTGAAGGTGTGTAATAATGTACTAAATTGTTTTGATTTATCACTTGGATTCATACAGCGCTTGCAATTAAAGTGCTAAATCTTGAAAATTATCACTTTTTTTTATTTCATACATGAATTAAACATACTATCCTGTTGCGTGGTTTTCATCTAAGCATATAAGGGGACAGACAGCAGATAGCGATTTCGTTTTATATTATGTAATGATTACCTACAATAAGCTAAAGATTTATGTAAGATGCAGCAAGCGAAAGAAAGAAAAGCGGCTTGGATTTTTTTATAGCAGTAGTTAAGGTTCAAACCCGGAATCTCCCGTTAACCGGAACCCATTCACCGGGCGATGGAGATTAGAAAACATAAATGTAGCTTACGGTCTGGACTTATGTTATCTTGAAAATACAATGCATATAAATGTACACAATAAATATTAGTACTATATAAATGATCGTGAGCTAGAGAAAAAATATTCAGGTAATTGTAGAATTTATTAAAACAAAATAAATGAAATTCTACAAATTAATGAATTTAACTTAGGTATATGTCAGTTTAATATCTGTAGATATTTTCACAAGACTATTTATTTTAAAGCAGACACGTCAGACATACAAAGTATTTATAAGTTTTTTCATGAATAATTAAGTCACAAATTAGCATTCCTATAACTATTTCAAGTTTTTAAATACTTTTTTCGTTCGCAAGGCGCAAATATTTTGCTATTCATAACTAAGACAAGTTTGCAGTGAAATTTACAACTTTAGAACTGTACCGTTACGTGACGGTGTAACATACTGCAGCATATAAAATAACAACAGCCTGTATGCAGTGAAGTGAAAAATAAAACAGTTTGCTTACGAAATATAAAAATAAAAATATGTTTACGAGCCGTAGGTTATGTTAGACTGACGGGACTTAATAATGCAGGCAAAATGCAGTTTACCCGGGAATTTGGGTATGCCGGGAACATCGTGAAATATATTAGTGTATATGTATGTATTATGTACATAATACATTGACTAGTTAAGTGCTGCGGAGTTTAGTGTGCGTTGGTAGATTCAACCGGTATTCATTTTTGTAAAAGTAAGATGTAGTATGATGACCTGCTAGCTATGACCACTGAGTTCCTGGCAGCTACAGTGAGGTTGTCATGGCTCCAAGAGTGTTGCGGTGCGTACAAGCGTAAAAAGTAATCAAAGTAACCTAATATTGTTTTGAAAATAATAAACAGCATTTATGAAAATTAAAATAGTAATTATATTTAATGTGTAAATATTTTTAATGTCTCTCATATTGTATCATTTTGTTTGAACCAAAATGTTAATTTTAGAAAAGAATCAAACACTGTTCAGGCCAATCTAGCTATAGAAACAACTAAGCAGAGAACGGATTTATTACCACACAAAACATTTGTTTGTCAATATTAAAAGAAAAACCGTAGGTCATATCATATTCTTCCATTACTGAGGCTGTATAATACATACATAACTTCACGCCTTTTTCTACCCGAAGGTGTAGGCAGTGGCTGTTGAGCCTCGGCTCGCCGTTATGTTTATGTCCCAAATGGAATAGGTGGCGAACCTATGGCAATAGCCATACCGGGCACAAAGTTCTTAGTCATCGATATTTATCACACATAACTTCATCATCAATATCAGTCTAGATCTGTCCACTGCTGAACGTAGGCCTCCCCCTTAGCACGCCATAACTCCCGGTCCTGTGCCGCTAGTATCCAAGGACTCCCAGCGGCTCTCACTAGGGCGTCGGTCCACCTAGTGGGGGGACGGCCTACGCTGCGAAGTCCAGTCCGTGATCGCCACTCTAGAACCTTCTTTCCCCATCGTTCGTCGGTTCTTCGAGCGATGTGGCTTGCCCACCTCCACTTCAGCGTGCTAACTTTACGGGCTATGTCAGTTACAGAGAGATGCCGAGCATAGCCCGCTCCATAGCATGCTCGGCATCTCTCTACGAGATAAAATCCGAAATACGGAGATCCGTAGACGTACACATAACTTACGAAACTGGGTGCGGGGTGCTCGACCACTGGACCACCGAGACTAGATTCATAATTTAAAAAAATAATTTATTAATATTATTCATAATTATAAATACAAATTACGTTTCGGCGTCTTAAATCATCACGAAATTGAGACAAAAAGTTGTGCACTTATAAATCCCGGGCCCGGGATTTAGATGATCGTCCAACACTAATACCCGGGAGTAACTTTAAGCCACCGCAACAAACTTGCCTCCGCAAGTTTTTGTTCAAATTTATGTTTTTATATGAAGCGAGTAGACCCGTAGACCGCGATAGCGCCGAGAGCTACCTTAACATATTGTAGCTGTACGTACTTACATTTAACTGTATTATTAGCTAGGGATAGTATTATAATATTTTTTTATATCCAAAGATATTGTTTAATATCCTACGACATTGGATAGATAATGTTACCTCGGATTTTTCTAGAAAAATATATTGTTACTAAAATAGTCGTTTCTATTCCCTTGGTTGGCAGTCCGACTGGTGATTGAAAGGGTCCAAATACGAATCCAGACTCCGACGTGTGATTGGATATCTCACCAAAATACCATATTATAATTAGCCTTACTTAAAGTAAAGTACAATTTTTTGTCGTAATGAGTTCTTTTGGAAGTTTATTTTTTACTTTTGCCACAATCGAAGTGTGGTAATTACTTTATAATTTTTAGTTATGTTAATTATTATCTATGTCTAGAAATAGTTTATATATATACATATTTATTAATTAATATACACTTATACACGTTACTAGCGCAGGTTGTTGTAATCGGTTGTGTTATAATAACCGATTTAAATGCATGTCGTGAGCCACTTGCAGCTGCCTTCAACAAACGCCACAGGTACTTCCATTCTGGTATATTGTTGGAATGTGTTGGATAGCGTTAGATATTTTAGTAAAATATATAATAAAAAAAAGAAGTTTATTATTTTTTAAATATTGGTTGGACAAGCTTGGTAGTCTTGTGGATTTCTTTGGTTACGGAATAAATACGAAATCCGAAGATTAGCAAATGTTATACTTTATTTATTGGATTGTATGTTTTGAAATAATTCGAATAAATCAATTTTGTATGGTTTTAAAACATAAACATAACTTCACGCGTTTTTTTAAATAATTCCTAGAACATCCAGGAATCGATCCCATGACTTCTGAAACATATCAATAAGAATATGACAATTAGAGTATCTGAGAAATGGTAGGCAAAATTAAATTCTAGTGTCCGAAATTGGCAAATATTCCAGCTATAGGTTATGTTCCACCATCATGGCCGAGGTAGACAAACCAACAGTGAGTGCAACCCGCTCTTCTGTGTCTAAGTTCCACCACATTCGATAATCTGCAAGTTTTTCCCTGCATCCCGATGTAGGTCAAGAGAAAACTCAGAAGGGGTGAAATTAGGCTGGCTACATTCCTGCGAATATATGTTAGGTGATATTTTTTTTCGACGTCGCTATTATTTGATATTGAGTTGAGACGAGGACATATGTATTTATCACTTTAGGCATTGTTTTCTCTTAATGTGGAATCAAATATTTTGTCACACGGAATAAGTTACTTTTGTGAGTATATTGCGACATTTATTTTGTAGATGATGTATTTTTGATGTGGGTGGAAAGTATTCTAAGCTTTTCTAAGATTCGCCACTAATAAATGGGAAATAATTATAATCTAGAGTATTTTTTTAAATAATATTAATTTTATAGAACCTTACCTCCTCTTGTAATGTACATATATTTTTGAATACGCTTTTAATATTTATTTTCATAATAATAATACGATTCCAAATCTTTTATGTGTAAACACCTTTATACTCACACATACACACCTCCGTGCATTCGTTTACAGATGTCTGATGAGTGTGTGAGTCAAACTTTTCAATGAGTACAGCAAGTATACAAACAGAAATCGTCTGTTAGTGTGAGTTTGTAGTATTTTTTTACCAGGGTGCCAGAAAACCTAAAATTGGTATTGATAATATTGAAAACTTATTTTGAGGCTTTTTCCTCGCCTTCGCTATAATAAAGTAAAGTAAGCAGCGATTACAAATACACAACAGTGGTAGAGCCACACAGTTCGCTCCATGAAAGGGCCGGCTCGATCAGTAAAATATCACGACCTCTTCAGAATATTGACTTAAAGTGGCTTATGCCGCGTTTCGCTCGGTGAGAGAGGTATCCGGAGGACCAACCACTTCACCTCTCCCTTCCTCATTTCACTTCCGATCACTTTTATATCCCATTTTATAGGCCGGCAGCGCAACTGTAACTGTCTGAGTTAAAGGTGGCTATAGGCCCTGTTAGTTGCTTACCATCCGGTGACACGCTTGCTCGTTGGCCCCCAAACCCATAAATAAAGAAACTAAGCACATTCAATATTTCAAAAGTCTATTTGTGGCATACTTACTTACCAGCAGGCTATTGAACCAACAGCTTCTCACCTGACTTGTTCATTTGTCCCCTTACCCTTTATTAACAAAGTAAGCGTACCATTTGGTACCAAAAGGCTTTAAGATGACTCGCGAAGATCTTACGATTTCATGAATTATACATAGTGATAGACAGTTTTGACATTCCAATACGATTTAATATAAATAAAGTTATAAAATTAAATCGATATATATATATATATATATATAATTAAAAACTCAACACGTATATGAATACATTTAAATCCTGAAAAAATGCCAAGCAGGTGTTCGGTCCCAATAAGCCAATTAGGCGAATGCAGCAGTGAGGTAGGCGTTATTCTTACGGCTTGCTGCGGGGCCATGGCTTTGTGGATACGGCTCGCACTTGGCCAGTTTTCTTTTGTATTGTGCGGTATTGCGGTGTGAGGTACTACATGCGCCTACCGGTTGTGTGTGTGGGGGGGGGGGGGGAACAGCTGATGGATTGTTTTACCCACTCGAGACGTGATTCGTTTTATGTATGAAGAAGTGACGACTGGCTTCCCCGCAAGTTATTAATTATTTAAGTTGCTCGTGTGCGCCCGTAGATGGGTTCTGGTGATGAATAATTGGTGCAAACTTTAAGGAAAATGTCGTTACATTAATGTTTGCGCAACAATGTTGTGATTTGTTTTCTTTTTCTCTTTTTGGTGTTAGCGATGTTCTGAGTTTTTCGAATGTTTATTACCAGTGTTTTTTTTTAATTAAAACCTACGCCATGAAAATGGGAAACAATTTATCAGAAATAGAAGATGGTGATTTTTTTTAATAATCTCCGCTTGAAATTAAATTTTATACAATGGGATATTGCTTCACTAGCTATAAGGGTACACCACCCGGACTACAAATTCTAACCTCTATATAAAAAGTAGATTGTGAAATCACAAGATCGTCGTGGCAGAATGTTAGCAGTCAGTGTTAGTTAAAAAAATCTGGCAATCATGGCAAGGTAGACAAACACAACGCGGAAGCTTGTCCGATATAAATCTGCCTGTGCCTTTTGCGGAATTAATGTTCTAGTCCAAAATGTTATAGATGGCAATTTGGGAATTAAATATCAATATAATCCAAATTTCCCTTGTCGTTCCTGTGGGTTTCGTTTCAGCAACGATTTATCATCAGATAGTAACATAACTCATACCCTTGACGGTGTGAATTTGAATATAAAATTAATGATCATTAAATAATGGATGCCGTTTACTTGCGTTATATATATGTGGGCTTTTTCCAATTGTTTCTTAAATTTAATGATATTTGTTAAGAATCGAACGCTAATTATAAGTATTGATTTCAAGGGCCATTTTAGGGGAATACAATTTCTAGAAATAGTATTTTCCCAAACTAATATCGACATTTCAACAATATAAATCTGTAAATCCGTACATATTTCCATATTGTTGTCATGAACTTCAGTCATTTGTAGGATTATCTCGATAGATGGCGCTAATAATATCTCAATAGATTTGAATGCAAAAAGGTAATAATACATACGTATCAATATGTAGTAATACATACCGATGGCTTAATGGCTTACACCGATTTCCAGGCAGAGCAGGTCCACACTTTTCCGAGAAATCATTGTTGAGAAGAGCCCGGAATCGGTCCCACGACTTCTGAATCAGAAGCTGAAAGATTGACCACTGGACTACCGAAACTATTACACAGTAAAACATAACATTATATGCCGTGCAAGTCTTAGGAATTTACTTAAAACTTAACGTATTACAAGTAAATAAAACTTACAAGACACGTTCAAACAATAATTATGCATTATATTAATTGTATAGCAGCACTCCTGTACTCCTGGCCCCAACTCCTGGCCGTACAATTAATACATTAGCGAGAATTGTAATTCAATTAAAAGTTTCCCAACTAGACTGTGCGCTATTCAGATACCAACCTGCTGGACTTATTCACTTTTGTACCAAATACATTTTGAATTTGTTTAAACTTTTTGTCAATGTCTTCTTAGATATTCACACGGAGACTTTAGAATGCCCCATTTTGTGGCGGCTTCATATTTTATTTGTGATCTAGCTGACTGAACTTTGCCTTTTGTGCATGTTAAGTGAAATATCCATACAAATAGAACTGCCCTATTAATAAGCGCACCTGTTAATGTGTAGCCCAAGGGTCCTAGTATTTACTCTAGATTAGGTACGCGTAGAATATCTAATATTGGGATGTGACTCACTGAGGATGTAACGTCCTGGTATTACTCCAGACATTACACGTAATTGCAGGTTTTTGGGATTACCTATCTAAAGGCGCGCAGTACAAAGGTATATTTTATCTTGAGTAACTTTCAAGAGACGACTCTACCCAACTGCGCTGGAAGGTGTATGTATAGACAGTAGACACCTACAGCACAGCTAGTGTTACAGTAGCATTGCCGTCGGAAACACGGCATCAGCCACCTTACGTTGATATTCTATCATAGGCCGCGGTATTTCATCGGTAGAGCCGGCCTTTCATGGAGAGCCAACTGCATCGAAATCTTCGAAATCGAAATTCGGATTTAAGTTTCATGATATTCCGATAATAAGAGGCACATTTTCTGTTACAGATTCATGTCATGCGCTGAACTCACACGCAATGCTGTCAGCTACAAGTAAGTGGGAGATATGTTATCGCTATAACTCACCTTACCGTGTGCGAGCTAGGCTTGCACCAGATTATGCTCTGAACTATATATAACTAATGTACAGGTATACACACTACTAGTCTCTCTCGCTAACTGCGTCGAAAACAAGGTTAAAAGTAAGAAAAAGCATGCCACGAAGTTTCGAATATGTAGAGAGAATGGATGATGTAAGATTGACCAAGCAGAAGATACAATGCAAAAGCTGATGGATATAGGAGTCAAAGACGATCACGATTCACTTGCCAGGATGAGATAGAACGAGTCCTTGAGGAAGGTGAAGTCAAGAGTCTTAAAAATCGACGAGCGTCTGTAAAGAGTTATGAAAGTCAAAGAAGCGAGTGACGCGTGTACGAAACGTATCTTATGGCGCTTTGTTCTCTCTGCCCACCTTGCAAGAGACTTGGGGTGATGTTATGTATGCATGTACATACTAGTACATTTTGATAATAGCTGTAGAGAATATTACATAATTCTATAACTAATATCCCTAAAACCGCTAACACACTACATCTTCAAACAATTATAAAGTTAGCGAACAACGATTAACTGGGTAGTAATTTATTCACGAAGCTCGGATATTCGTCCGCGGGGAGGGATCCACTTATACTTGTACAAACCAATTACACGAACAACTCGACCGGCGAAACTGATTCGAACCAGAATATATGGCCTCTCGGACACCGTTTGATTTAGATTAAATTATTTCTTACACAAGTTCGTTACCAACAACTTATATGAGTCAGCGTCTAAGTTCAATTAATTCAAGTCCCAGTTTCGTTTTTTTTTGGGAAAGAACTTCGTTAAAACTGTTCGCGTGTGGTGTGACTAAGCAAGATTAGCTACGGAGATTATTCGGCAGTGGTTTGCTGCACGTGGTTACTGTGGCGTCCTCCGTGTTCAGCAAATAAAGTTAGAACTCTGTTCTAACTTTATTTATATAAATTATAATTAAATATCGTAGTAAAATAAATGGCGAAATTGACCGCGACATACTCCATCGAACTAGCGTTGGATGGATGAAATGGCGACAGGTAACGGGAACAATTTGCGACCCCTATATGCTTCTCAAATTGAAAGGCAAGATATACAAAACTATTATCAGACCTGTCGTCATTAGAATGCTGGGCCATGAAAAAAGAATGCATGCTACGGCGATGACAATGTTGAGATGGATATGTGGAGTGACGAAAAGGGATAAAATACGGAATGATTATGTAAGAGGAAGCCGAAGTTGCGCCTATAACTGAGAAGATAAGAGGAAATCGCCTTGCGTGGTGTGGGCATGTAATGAGAAGAGATGATGCACATGTCGTGAAAAGGATGATGAATCTGAATGTGGAAGGAAACAAGAGAAGAGGGAGACCGAAGAAAACATGGATGAATTGTGTGAAAGACGATATGACTTCCTGAGGGGTGTTACTGTAGAAGAATTTCATGATAGGGAAGCGTGGAAAAGAAAAACCTGTTGTGCCGACCCCAAATGATGGGAGAAGCAGGAACAATTAAAAAATCAATAGTAGTAAATCAACGTCAAAAAGCATAACATAAAAACACTACTCAATTGCCGAATACAAATTGAACCACCAAGACCCAAACGTACTATCCCTCAGTGTTCTAATTGCCAGCAGTATGGACATACACAAAACTTTTGTCACAGACAGCCAAAATGTGTTAAATGCGCAGGATCCCACCATACATCAAAATGTCCCAGGAAAGAACGATCAGACAAAGTTAAATGTATACTCTGTGAAGGTAATCATCCAGCCAATTATAAAGGCTGTACTGTGTATAAAGAACTACAGAAAATAAAGTTCCCACCACCCCGCCCCAAAGGGCAACCTTCAGCCAAACAAGATTTTCTGCAACGAAAAACCACACATAAAAGTGAAAGTGTTAACAAACCAAAATATACTGACAATTTGGATAAATCCTATGCGGCAGCAGTAAAAGCGGGAAAACAACAATTTCATAATGATAATTGTACAGACAATGAACCAAACATATTAGAAACTCTTCGATCTTTTAACGCAACAATGCAAACATTTATGAATCAAATGCTAAAAATGACACAGATGTTTGTAGACCTCATGTCTAGATTGTCAATACATTCACAGCCCTAAAAATATGCGTATGGAATGCTAATGGGCTAACCAAACACTCGAACGAGTTAAAAACTTTTCTTAAAATAAATAAAATTGACATAATGCTTATATCGGAAACTCACTTCACATCTAAGAGTTACTTCAAAATCCCAGAGTACAATTTGTATCACACTATGCATCCTGATGGAAGAGCACATGGAGGGTCAGCTATCCTTATCAACGCTAATATCAAACATCATCAATGTCAGTCATACTGCAAGGACTACATCCAAGCAACTACCGTAGTAGTGCATGACTGGATTAGCAACATCACAATGTCAGCTCTGTACTGCCCCCCAAGACATACAATTAAAGAAGGCCAATTTTGCGATTACTTTAATACTCTAGGCCATCGTTTTCTAGCCGCAGGCGATTACAACGCCAAACACACTTTCTGGGGCTCTAGGCTGATTTTGCCCAGGGGCCGTGAACTTTTAAAATGCCTTCAATCGATGAGTATGGATGTTGTTTCTACCGGTCAGCCGACATACTGGCCTACGGATAGAAGTAAAATACCAGACCTAATTGACTTCTGCGTCACGAAAGGAATTACGTATAACAGTATGTCATGCAACAGCTGCTGGGATTTATCATCAGATCACTCACCTTTTATTGTTAATATTGAAACGAAAGTGAAGGAAACATTAAAAAAATGTACATTGCATAATAAGAAAACAAATTGGATTCTTTTTCGAAACTTATTAGATGAAGAATTCAAAGTACTACCTCCACTAACAACAAAGGATGACGTTGATAATGCTGTTGAGTTTTTTAGTAAAAGGGTACAGGATGCCGCATGGAACTCGACTCCTTTAGATAACCACAAATCTTATGTCAAATCTGTCGCGCCAAACATATTAAAGTTAATTAAAGAAAAAAGAGAAACCAGGAAATTATGGCAACAAAATAGATGTCCTGACGTGAAAAGGAAATTCAACTACAAAGTACGAGAGCTAAAACAAATTCTTAAACAAGATCGAAACTCTTCCCTCCAGGCATACCTAGAGAGCCTTGATGCAACAGGAGCTACAGATTACTCTCTTTGGAAAGCTACTAAAAAAATTAAAAGACCCGTAGTAATTAGTTCACCAATTAGAAAATCTGACTTCAGCTGGGCACGTAGCGACCAAGAAAAAGCAGATACGTTTGCGCTTCATCTGGAAAAGGTTTTTCAACCTCATCCTTATGAGGGCACACAGGAACATAAAAAAGAAATTATCAAGTTTCTTGGTGCCCCCGATCGGGATGATATCGAACCTGACTACTTTAGTGTGAGTGAAGTAAGGACAGTTATTAAAATGGCCAACTCCAAGAAAGCTCCAGGATATGACTTGATTACTAGTAGAGTCTTACAAGAACTGCCGGACTCTGGTATAACACTACTTACTGCGATCTATAACGCCATGACAAAACTAAAAGTTATCCCACCGCAATGGAAAGTCGCACAAATAATTTTGTTGCTGAAACCAAACAAGCCACCAGAGGACCCAAAATCTTACAGACCTATTAGCTTGCTACCCATACCCTCTAAAATATACGAATCCCTCATATTACGTCGGATGACACCATTGATAGAACAGCGCAAATTAATTCCTAAACACCAATTTGGATTTCGTCGTAAGCACGCTACCACCGAACAGGTTCATAGGCTTATAAGCGAAATCGACAAGGCATTTGAAACTAAAAAGTACTGTGCAAGTGCTTTTTTAGACATATCACAAGCTTTCGATAGGGTATGGCATGAAGGCCTGTTATTTAAAATAAAATCTCTGCTTCCTACTTACATTTACAAAATTTTAAAATCTTTCTTGGCAAATAGGAACTTTCTAGTCCAACATGGAGAAGCGGTCTCAAGTATCTGCCCAGTTAAAGCGGGAGTTCCACAAGGCAGTGTACTGGGCCCGACTTTGTACCTTATCTACACATCTGATTTACCAACTTCAGAGAATATTACCACCGGTACTTTTGCTGACGACACCGCGATATTAGCGGTTCATCCAGATCCAATTGAAGCTGCGCACCTTTTACAGCGTGGGCTTGATGATATATCTACCTGGTTGAAACAATGGAGAATCAAGGCCAATGAATCTAAATCTGTTAATGTCACCTTCACCTTACGGAGAGGCACTTGTCCAGCTGTCATGCTTAATGATGTAGAAGTCCCTCAATTAGACCATGTCAGGTATTTAGGTTTACACCTTGATAAGCGACTCACTTGGCGAAAGCACATTTTCTCAAAAAGGAAACAGTTAGGACTACAATTACGCAAGCTGTACTGGTTAATGGGTCACCGGTCACAACTGTCGCTAAGTAGCAAGCTTTTGCTTTACAAAACCATCCTTAAACCGATTTGGACATACGGTATACAACTCTGGGGTACGGCTTCCAATTCTAATATCGAAATCTTACAGAGATTTCAAAACAAAATTTTGAGGATGATAACCGGTGCTCCCTGGTTCGTCACAAATGAACAACTGCATCACGACCTGAATATGACCACAGTCAAACAGGAAATTCTCTTCCATACCAACACCTACAAGGAAAGGATTAAAGACCATCCGAACAGCTTGGCCATTGTCTTAATGGATGACAGTAATATCATGCGCAGATTAAAAAGAAAGATGCCCCAAGACACACTTAGATTGCAACAGTGAAGTAAAGTAGGATACGGCAGAGGTCGTATACCGAGCATGCCATTCAACAACTCAACCAACCCACTGATAAATGTTCCTATGGTGACAGATCGCAGTGCAAAAGGGGACAAAAAAAAAAAAAAAAAAAAAAAAAAAAAAAAAAAAAAAAAAAAAGCATAACAAATTATTATTAATTCAATACGTTTTTATCGTGCCCAATCAGCACTAGTTACATTTAGTTATTTTGACTTGACTTAGATTAAATTAACACAGATACAGACGTATTTTGGACCCATCTAGGTGCCTCATACAAAATTTATACAGAATACTATATCGGTTAGGTTAGGTTAGTTATTAGGAGCCTCAAAAACCGACGCGCGTGCATGAAAAGAGTTATGAAAGTCAACGAAGCGAGTGAGGCGTGTAAGAATCGTTTCTTATGGCGCTCTGTTCTCTCTGCCTACCCCGCAAGGTATTTGGCATGAAGTTATTTATGTATGTATGTATACTTTTATAGAATTAAAATACACATATCGCATAAAAGACAAGCTAAAATACGATAAATTTTAATCAATATTATGTAACATAACTTCACACCCACCCGAAGGTGTAGGCAGCGGCTATTAAGCCTCGACTCGCTAGTATGTTTACGTCTCAAATGGAAAAGGTGGCGAACCTATTGCCATACACCGGGCATAGAGTTGTCAGTTATCTATATTTAACACACACATAACCTTCCGAAAACTATTTCGATATGTAATCGGTATGAGCTCGGCTTCTAACCCACGAATTTTTTGATGCAGAAGCGAGGTGCTGGACCAGTGGACCACCGAGACCATTTTTAACCATCTCAGGCTCATAACTATTTCCAACAAAGTTATTATCTAATTATTTCAAACAAAACCCATTATTTTTTTCGAGTCTCACCCAAACCCAAAATACTTTGGTGGAATATTTTCAAGAAGCTATACAAAGGGATCCATCTCCGGCTGGAATGCTATATATGGCTAGTATAAGGAAAAGAGAGGTCATAAAACTGGAAAAATCATAATAAGAGATAAGTGTGTATGAGAAATATGAATATCGCAACAGAATACCTACTGGGAGCAAGAATTTAATATATTCGATGGAGATAATAACTATAGGCCTATAGGAAATAAACATTGTTCATATTGGATCTTTTTAACATGTTTTTTGTCAAATATTAGAAGTTTCATTCACGAGTACTCATCCCAGCATTATTAATCACTACAATAATTACAATATATATTCTATAGCTGCATGCCTGGCAGACAGGGCTTTTTCGTATACGTATAATAAAATATTTTAACAGTCTCGGTGGCGCAGTGGTCAAGCACACGGCTCCTGATCCAGAGGTTCGGGTTCGATTCCAGATACTGGCTCACACCAATGACTTTTCGAAATTGTTTTCGGAAGTTATGTGTGATAAATATCGAACACTGAAAGCTTTGTGCCCGGTATGGCAATAGGTTCGCCACCTATTCCATTTGGGACGTAAACATAACGGCGAGACGAGGCTTAACAGCCGCTGCCTACACCTTCGGGTAACAAAAAGCGTGAAGTTATGTTATGTTATAACAAAATATAAGGTGTGGAGTCAATTGTCTTATAATAGCCAAAATTCGATCGGTTCTCGATAGTCACCAATATTTTTTTAAAGTCGTTTGAATATGAACTTGATGTTATCTACGCGAAAATTAAACCTGAACCATCGTGTCCCAGGAGACTGAATTTTTGATCGTCTTGGTAGTTAGAAATGATATGAGATAAGATCTAGGATAATTTTTACCGAAAATTTTTGATAAAAATGGTGCCCTTTTTATAAGTGTACAATACATTTTTTCCATGGTAGGCACATACATATCCTACGAGTCAGTGTTTACTCAAATATTTACATTTAAAATATTCTTATAAGCAAGACAAACATCTAATGAGTTGGTACATTCATGGCTGATCGGACGCGTCTGGGGAGCACAAGATGGCGACGACATTTAATATAGCGCACTACTGATTGCCTGTTATTTGCTGATCGCGGAATTGTAGGCTTCAGGGGAAAAAACGAGAAAAATAGCATTTATTTTAGTTTTTAAATTTAAAAGGAAAAACATTTTTCATTTTAAGTTTCTCTGTTTTATAGTTTCGAATATCCAGTTCGCAATTTTAAGGCGCCGTATTACAGATGGATGGATACCTGAACCAAGTTGGTTCAAATTAACTTTGAACATAATTGATAGAATAAAAGATAGTGGTCCAGTGGTCGAGGACCCTGGTTTTAAATAAAAAAATCTCGGGGGGCAAATACGAGTTCTTACTCTCTGTAACTCTTATATAATTTTATATATTCATGCTTTTTACTATCCTAAGGTGTAGTTCCCACAAGTTTACCAAATTGAATATTACCTGTCATATATCGGGCACATTTTTTGCTGGCGTCTAGTTATAAAGCAATTGTAATGTAAAAAAATACCGACAAATAATGAATTAAATCAATTATTCATCTAAGTTTTAAAACAATAGAGTCACATTTAAAAATAAAAGTATACATCCCATTGAAAACACTAATAATAATAATAATACTCTTTATTTGCACACCATAAACACGAGAACTTATTAAAACAATATGTACAGAGAAGTCTTATATAGGAGCACAAACGGCGGCCTTATCGCTTACAGCAATCTCTTCCAGGCAACCTATATGAGGAGATATATGCACGGAAGACGGGTAATGCTTTGAAAATTACTTATTACGAACACAATGTATCATAGAACAAAAACATATATATTTGGAATATCAAAATATATACTACATATATATACTTAAATAAACACATAAATATAACATATATAAATAAATATATTTAAATATACATAAATAAAAACATACCTAAATAAACAAATACTAATAATAGACTATTGTAGTGTTAAATAATACTGCGTAAGCTGTGACTTAAAGGAGGTAATAGTCTGGGCTTTTCTTATATTTTCTAGTAGTGCATTCCACAACAACACAGCTTGCACAGAAAAAGATAAACCATAAAAGTGCGTGGAATGCTTTAGGACAGCCAATCTCAAATTTGGTATCTCAAATGTACATTAAAAAACTTTGAAACAATGAACATGCGGTACAAACTTAATTGGACCGTAACAGAATCACATACATACTGTAATTTAATTTAATAAGACATTTTCACAAAATAATAAAACCATTTCCATATAAAATCGTTACCAATTTCTGTATTCGAATACGTGATATATATTCCACGTTCCACACAATGTAATGGCCGTGTCGTTGGCTATATTGATGAATGTGTCCGCTAGGTGTCGTGTCGATAAATGTCCCCCATTGACAAGTGACACTACACTTAATAACCACGCTCGAAATGTTCGGCTTATTGCACTCGAATGTTTTAACTTGTATAACGTAACATTCGATCGGTGATACATTCAATACGAATCTCAAGATTTTTCTTATGATACCGATGAGCTTAGATTTTAACATTTTCTTTGTAATAACATAACATAACTTCACGCCTTTTTCTACCCGAAGGTCTAGGCAGGCAAGGTAGGTATGGCAATAGGTTCGCCACCTATTCCATTTGGGACGTAAACATAACGGCGAGACGAGGCTTAACAGCCGCTGCCTACACCTTCGGGTAACAAAAGGCGAGAAGTAATGTTATGTTATGTAATCGTATTTATTTCTATCTGAACTAGATGATGAGTGCACTTGTTAAATTTGTAAGACATTTAAATAGTTTTAAACTGTTGCTACAAAATTGCGACGCTAATAATAAAAGAAAAAAAATATAGCTGAATATTATTGCATATTACGAGCTTCAGGCCAGCGCTCTAAATTAGTCTGTGTAACAGGGCAAATAGTTACTGAACTAAACAAAGATATTTTGTATTAATCAGGTTTTTGTTCGATTGTATTCATTTTAAATTAATACACATATTTGAACTATTTACATTATATTTACATTAATTGCTATTTAAATTGTCTCATATAAAAGACAACGAAACCAGGAGTCATAAGTTAAGTAGACATATCCAATAATAACGACTGGCAAGAAATGTACTGTAAAAATGGCTAACGCCTTATTATTTACGAATTTCTGATGAGGACTTTATGTTTTAGGAAATTTCAGTATTATAATTTAAACCCAAATTTCCACAAAACTTTGATTATGCCAAATTATATGCAAAAAGTTTGCACGATAAATATTCTTGAAAATAAAATTTAGGCTTAGGTTACCTTAAAAATCTAGATTAATTAATGAATATAATCAAAACATACATTATAATAGTAAAAAAGCGAAGTGAAACACGCAGTTCGCTGCTCGAATGGGCCGGCTAGACCATTGAAATACTACGACGTCTCAAAATATCACCGTAAAGTGGCTCATGTTGCGTTTCCCTTGCTGAGAGAGGTATTCGAAGGCCCAAACACATCCCCTCTCGTCTTCTCATCCCATTTCCAAACTTCTCCCTAATCCACCAACGAAAACATTCCCAAGTAGGGTCCCAAGCAGGTGGCCACTCATAAAACCACGGCGAAATCTTTTGACAACATGAATAGTTCGAAAGGATGACATGTTGTGCCGATCCCACTTAAAATGGCATAAGGGCAGGAAAATGTAAGTTGAGATTTCTATTACTTAGGTCTTCGTTAAGTGATGCCGTGTGCTAATGTGGTTTAGATACTCGTCTACTGGTAGACAAAACGTCCTAGGTAGAGACTTATTTCTTCTTGTTACCAAAAATACTAACTTAATACTTTGATGATATATATGACACAATGTTAGTGATAAGCCTGCGAGGAACGTGTAGGTACCTCGTCGTGATTGGCTGTACCTACGTCATAGATATATAAAGCCAAAGAGGTTATACTTCAAAGGCTATTGTTGATGATTTCCCGTTCATTGTCGCTGGCCACTTGATTTCAGTCGCCTTTCTTGGCGACAAAATAGCTGTGTTGCTATAACCTTTACATAACTGATAACATATTAAATGTAAAGGTATTCGACATTTCTCTTAGTTAGATTGAGACGACTGTGTACTTTTACTACTGAACTGGACGCGTTTAATATTTGTTTGCAATTTAATATTATAAACGTGAAAGTTTGTAATTAGGTTTGAAATAATAAATAGAATTACAGAAAATTTGGCGTATCAACATAAAGTTTCATATATTGAAATATGGACGTTGAATTTATTATTTAGTGTAGTCTCGGTGGCGCAGTGGTCGAGCACACGGCTTCTGATCCAGAGGTCCAGGTTCGATTCCTGATACTGGCTCACACCAATGACTTTTCGAAATTGTTTTCGGAAGTTATGTGTGATAAATATGGATGACTGAAAACTTTGTGCCCGGTATGGCAATAGGTTCGCCACCTACTCCATTTGGGACGTAAACATAACGGCGAGACGAGGCTTAACAGCCGCTGCCTACACCTTCGGGTAACAAAAGGCGTGAAGTTATGTTATGTTATGTTATGTAGTGTATAGCATGGATGGAACGTTAAGCCCAGTCACTTACACTATAAGTAAAACCAGCACTATATTATTAAGTCTACTAATTCAATAAGAAATTATAATTATTAGGCTACAAAAAAGGAATACTGTAACCTAGGATCCTTTTATTGATAAGGTGAGTATAAGAGACAGTGTTGACAAAGTACACTTGAAAAACACAATCCACCTTCCACCGCAATCGGGTAAAAATTGTTCAATACACGATCATAATTAATAGCAAAATGTATGTTTTAAGATTATGATGAGAATGTTATGTGAATACAGCTAATAATTTTTCAATCGTCTATGCGGTAGCCAACTACTGTTATAAATGTGGGGGGTGTTAAAGTTTTAAATTAAATACAGTTTCATTGGCAATAAACTGGTGTCGTAAAGTGGAGGGGCGCTAACGCTTCGTGAGAGCGGTCAGCAGGCTATAGTGTATATAAAACCTTTCCCTCTAAGAGATCGTTGCTCATCTACGTTTTCTACGGTACGTGTTCGGTAGACCTCATAGTGTATAGTTACAAGTTAGGGATACTAAATATAGGTCCGGACTTTGATCACTATTGGAATGCAAACTTTTGGATATTGAACTTTTTGGGTATTTTCTCAGTATGCATTGATTAATTAATTATTCAGAAAAATATCTTTGAACTAATATTCTTGAAAAACAAATGTCAGTGAATCGCAAAGAAACAAATATACTTAAAAGTGCTTTATTCGAGTACAAAGAACATTAGTACTCTGGTACTTCCATTATGAGAAACAAAGACAAAGTACTTAGTGTGAGAGAGAAGAGAGTCTTTGGGAAAAAAGTGTTTGGAAAGTTTTCACAATATAATTATGAAAGTATTGCAAATACTAGAATGTTTTCACAATTTCCGTTTCCGTTTTATCTGTTGGCTCAGGCGTGCAGGTTCAAAATAAAACTGGTCGAAACGAATTTCGTCCGAGCTTTGCAGCCAACTTATTGTGTGTTATGATTCAGTGGAACTAAGCAGTTCTCAACAGCTTGTGACAAACTGACGTTGACACCTATTGTGTTTTATAGTTGTGTGTGTTTTTCAAACACTTTTGAATTTATTTAATATCTTTATAAAAGAAATGAAATATTAAAACTTCAACAGATGCGTTTTAGTTGTTATAAAAGAGAAATAATAGAATGATGAAATGTCTCTGAATGTTGCACCACCGGCTTATATTTCATTTAATAATAATATTTTCGAATATAATACACACAGTTACCAAGCTAAAACACTAAATGATTGTGTATGATTAACAACATTGATGTTTTTAGTGTTAAAAGTATATGGTAGCAAAGGTCAGCTCGTTCAATAATATGGTTTCCATATCACCTTTTATTGAAAAGTGACTTCTACAAGTCAAGATAAAAAAATGTTCAGTTAAAAGAAAGTTATATAGTTTTGAGTGGCTCTATAAGGTCACCGTGTTCAAGTCTCACGTTCACATCTGTAACATTCTCTGGCCATTTTGGACGTGACGTCACGTTATTACATCCATAGATATTTTACCCTCCACGGGGAGCGTTTAGTACAATGAGAAAAGATTGCTGAAATGTTGGAACTTAGATTACTTACAAACATCCGAATAGCTCTCAGTAGTCTGTTTGTCGGGTCAAGAATAATGGCGTATTGCAAAATTAAATCTTACTTAAACGTATTTTGTTTATACAACATACCTACTCTGTAATATTTATTTTTTTAACCGACTTAAAGAAATAACAGAATTGTTTATTCGTATTGTTGAGTGGTATTTAAGAGTAGCATGAAAAGGGAGGTCGAAAGGGTGTGGGCTTCCGAATACCTCTCTCACTGAACCAAACGCCGACATGTGCATTAATTCATCTATATTCTAATACTTCTATATTCTGTGAAGTCCTGGTATTTCACCGGTTGACCCTCCCCATTCATGCAGCAAACTGTATGGCTTTACCACAGTATTTACTAGTAGACTGTTGATTTTATTAATTGTTCCAACGTAGATTTTCGCTGTCTGTCCCCTTATTTGCTGAGATCCTTGAAACTACGGAACAGATTTTGATGCGGTTTTTTTTTCAGTAAATTGAGGGTGTCAACGGAGTTACATTATATTACATTTTATTACATATACATTATATTACATTATACATGAATTATATATTCAAACAACGTAAAAGGTGATAATTTTCGAGATTTAACACTTTAAACGCAAACGCTAGTTGAACCCTAAGTGATAAATCAAAAGAATATACTACGTTATTAAACACCTTCGTAAGGTCTACAAAAAGTCCGCAATGGTGTATGTAATGGTCTATCTCTTAGGGGTAACCCACAATGACCATTTTTATTTCTTCTTATTACTTCTGAGACGAAACAAAGTTCGCTAGGTCAAAACTTTAAAAAAATCACACTTAACGGTCCGACTTCAAAATAGTGTTATGGGATGCTATTTAATGACATACTTAACTTCACGCCAAATCCATTACGGGGTAGGCAGAGAGAACAGAGGTTTCTGTAAATTATGGTATTCTTTCATGTGAAACATGTCATCCTTTTCTGGACCTAATCAAACGAATGCTACCGTTTATTATTATTGGTTAGATTTTATACACGTGTTGAAAAAATAACTTTGTCTAAAATATACATATAGTAAATATATAATATATGCAGGTGTTTGTATAAATGCTGGGCTCACTTGTGCTAGCGTCTGCGTGAAATCGCACACAGATATGTTTGAGACATACAGGGGTTTTTTAAAGAGGATTGTGACTATTTTCTTCTTTAACTTAATGCTTAATGCTTAGTGCGGCGGTAATTTGTGAAATAAAACGAATAAAAATTGTGACCAATTTGCATCTCCTCACCAGGTATTGAAGTTTAAAAAAAAACAATAAAAAGTTGCCAACCACATCCTTTTAACACAGGAAAACCTCTACGATTCTATTTAGAATGGACAAATTGAAAAAGTTTGATATTCGTTTAAAAAAATCGATTTCTTTTACTTTAAAATTCACGCCCGTATCTAGTATCTGAAGCTATTATAAGCTTTTATTTAATTTGCACTGTACATTACTGTACTGTACTGTTTTTTACTTTTACACCGACACTCATCAATCTAACTTCCTACCTAACAACCTTGTTTTGGACGCGCTCATGGGAAAGGCACTCCGCAGATTTTATGCAGTGATTTCGACCGCGTTTATTCTACTTTTATGCACACTCTGCCATACCCAGCTCTCGCTTCCATAAATTAGAGTTGAAATTTTTAAAGAAAAATAATTTTCTTCTTTTTAGAGCGTTTACATTTTTACATTTTTTGATAAACTTTGTTACGTTAAAAAAAACTATAGTAAACGGAACGGATTATAGAACGTTATTTTATATGGGATAGGAGGGCAAACGAGCTGGCGTGTCTGCTGATAGTAAGTGACCAGCACCACCCATGGATATCTGCACACACATATAGTTATTCTATATCCTATTCTAAGGGCTGGCAACGCAACTATGTTATATGTTATGTTATACGTGTCAATGGGCGGCGTTTGTTGCTTGACATCGGCTGACACGCCTGCTCATTTGCCTTCCCATACCAGAAAAAATAAAAAATAAAAATCACTATTAATTCCACAAATCTTTAAATAAAACATTTTCAGAAAGCGACTTGCCCATGACCCCATGAAAAATCCCTTCTTTGGAGCCAAATACACCATAACAAACGCCACATTATGTCAAATGTCACGACGGCGTGTAACGTGTCATTTTTATATTCAAATACCGCTCATAAATTCTGTGCGCTCTATATTTTTCCGTGGAAATGATATTTTGAACGTTTGCACCAATATATTGCTATCGAATATATATTTTTCGGGTGCTATTCGCTTTTATAAATCTATGTATGTTGACTATATTTTATAGATTGCACTCTACAAAAAAATATTTGGGATATTAAAAAGCATTGTACTATATATGTAAGGCTGGAGATTTATATTTGATAATTTTCTGGTTCGAATACTGACATTTAACGATGACGTTTTAAAAATATTTCATTATTGATAACTTAACTTAACTATAGTAGACTGCTGCCTATCCCATGATATCAAAGTATTTAATATTTTATACTTATATGTATATCTCGAGCTTAATTATTTTGATAGATTGGGTCATCCTGATAAGAAGATACTAAGATTTTATTTTTACTTATTATTTAATGTATATTTAGGCATTTAACGTATATTTAGGCATTTAACCTTAATGAGTAAAACCTGACTGAAATATTTAGGTACAAATTCATCTAACTGATATCCCAAAAAATGCATAATTACTTTTGGTTTATGAAATATTTTAGCTACAAGCTTATCATAAACATAATGTCACGCCGTTTTTCTAACCAAAGGTGTCGTCAGAGGCTGTTAAGCCTTGACTCGCCGAATTGTTATATTAAATTCCAAATGTGGGGACAACGTTGTCAGTCATCGATATTTATCACACATAACTATCGAAAAGAATTACAAGAAATCATTGGCGTTAGCTCGGAATCAATCCCAAGAATTTACTTTCGGAGACACACTTTATTTATTTAAAATCCGTCCAACTGTTGAGGCTACAAGTCCATGGGTAAAGTATACATTCTCATAGAAATACATTGGAAGAAGATATTTATCCACTTCGCAGCCGGTAAAAAAGTATAATCTCTCTCTGTATACCACCGCTGATGGACGAGTAGTGTCTCGGACGTGCGGAAATTGCAGGGCCTGAAACTATATATACGTAATATAAGTATATAGAAAACAGCCTTGCAACTCGAATATAGGATTTGCAAAACCTACGAGGATATGCACAAGTATTCTGTTCATCTTATTAATTTGTTGCAACTTCGATATCTATCTTTGAAAATAATAGTATACATTTGTTTGATGGTAGTAGGTCGCCTAGGTCGACCTTTACCGGTTTGCCCTTTAACACATGTCTTTTAAATTCGTTTAGCCAGTCTTGTTATGTTCATCCCTTCTCTATCCTTCTTTTTATGGGATAGTTAGGCAAACGAGCAGGCGTGTCACCTGATGGTAAACAACCAACGCCGCCCATGAGCACCAGCAACACATATAGTGTTACTGTTGCGTTGCCGACCTTTAAGGGATTAAGGATAGGGAAGGATGGGAAAAGGGGGTGGGCCTCCGGGTACCTCTCACCGAACGAAACACGGCATAAGCCACTTTACGTCGATCTTCCGAGAGGGCGTGGTATTTCACCGGTCGAGCCGGCACATTCATGCAGCGAACTGCTTGGCTCTACCAAGTCTACTACATCTTCTTTCACATTGCAACGTTCTCGAATTACACTACTTCTCATTTTATACACCAAGCTTACTTCAGCTATACTTCTCAGACTTCTCATTTCCGCAGCCACAATCCTACTTCTGTTCTTCATCTGTCATACCCAACATTCACTAATATAAATAAGCGTGGGAACCAAAACTCCTCTGTCCATTTACAGCAAGTCGTGATGAACCAAGAAGCCCGTTCTTATTATTTATCATTTTTTATAAGAATAAGTGTTGAAGTAGAAAAGAGAATAGAAATTGACTCCATCAATTTGTTATTTATTGTATGTCTAATTTAACTTGTAAATATATTCTTTGCCAATGTAAATTATTATGATTACAAAGGTAATAAGCTGATCAGCCATTCAATATTATTCTCGTTACAATATCGATATTGTATATCAAACGTTCAAGTATTTTTATAATCGAATTACGAATTCAAGATGAATTAGGCATTGTATACACGGTTCAGTGAATAAAAAAATCAACAGTTCTTTCGGCGAAACAATATGTACGTTGCTAATTGCCTTAGGCGGGGTGCACATGATCGTGTAAGATATCGAGTTGTGAACAACTACTCGACTAAACGTAAATAACAATAAAAACCGAAACGATTAACCTAACTTAACGATCGGTTGGCGTGAGGCTTTGTTATAACATCCCACATGTATGTATGTTTTGTATGTTTATACTCTGCACGGTCTTATTTATCACACTCTCGATAGTCTAGTGGTTCAACAGCCGGCTTCTAAATGAAATGTCTCAGATTCCAATCTAGGTATATACACGTCTTTTTGTAACACATATTGATGATTGAAGAATAAAACCAACGTATAGCAATAGGTTCCACCCTTATTACATGGGAACACAAAAATAATTCGGCATATCGGGGCATAATCAATTTAGAGAATACCTGAAATACTACCTTCACTTGTGGTCACTAAATGCGTGACATACAAAAACAATTGTTTTTATACATATGAAAAAATGAAACAGTAATGCTGAGTTATCTTTATCATTTTTCCATCATCAAAATTCGATTTAAACAATACTCTACTCATATCATCAAAATATCTAATATAAAATTCAGTATAATGGTTATTATTGTATTTTCATTAGATTGGGCTATATGTTATGTAACAACAGATTATAAATAGAATCAACTATAGAGTATATAATTTCATATTCAAATGTTATAGAGAGAGACATCACAAATGATGCTACGTCATAACACTAGTGTATCATATTGGCGGTAATTAGTTAATCAAACACGAGCGTGTTGGTTACATTCACAAGTAAACAATTAGTATCATGTATCAATCGTCTACATAGAGTAATGCATCGTGTGCATAGAGTAGTTTGAGCGCTTTGTACTATTTTATAAGTATTGATAGAGCCGATAAAATACCACACGGATCTCAGAATATCGATAGATTTAATTTTATTTGTGTGAAATAGAAAAAATATATTCGAATCTAACCTACCGATTTTATTGTCAGTTATTAAATTATATGCAATTTCATGTTTCATGAAGATGACAATTGTTTTGTGAATTTGTTACCAGGCATGATTATCACTCCACTCTTTTAGCGTCACTAGATATCTATTCTGCAATAAAAGAAGTATTTACTATGAAATAATTTCCAAATGCTTTAGCTATACCTGGACTTATCTATTCCAACTATTAAACGATATCATTGGTGTTCCTAAAATGCTTTCGGAATTTCTATTTTTCAAATAGTTCGAAGTTTAAATAAAAATATGTCAGATTGAATTATAAATATGTAAGAGGAGGGATGACGTTTGAGGGTGGTTTCCATCTGACCTGTTGTCAAATCATCCGTAAGGTAGATGGCGTGAAAATTAATATTGTATATGAAGCTTAGCGTATGATGATTTGTGATGTTATTCACTAAACAGTATTATGTTTAATATATATGTGATCATACTTATTGGAGTGCATAGATGTGTGTCTAGCGCAGGTGTCCGACGGGTAGTGGATTCGATTTCCGTCTCCGGCCGTGCCCTCCGGCCGTAGAGACTCACAATCAATTCGTGTACTCTCCTAGTGGAAAATATTGCTTTTTGCCTCTTGATGAATTTGGTGTGATAGATTGAAATACAGTTTAGCTTGATGTTATTTGTGATTCGGGGTTGAGAAATTGTATTTTGGGGGATACATATGCTACCTAATTTTTAGATTGTGATTTTTTTATCATTAGTTTTTTCCGTTCCGCCTTTCATATAAAAATCCTAGATAGCGTTTTCTTGAATAATTCGTTTTTGTGGAATATTATTTCCAAATATCGTTAGTAAACGAACGATCTTTTATCAACTATTATTTTCATAAATTATCTGTGGAACTGATAAAATTTAGGTGACTGTATAGTAACAGGCTTTGTTGCCTTTTGAGTAAAAGCTCTACGCTGGAATCAGGTTTGCAATGGTAAACCATCTTCGACAGCGGCAATCACATGAAAATGTCATTCTCTACTTTCGAAGTTCATAATTTGGTGCACATATTCCTTATATATTCCACAGCTATAGATCAGATTACTCAAAACGCTAAAATATAGCAATCCATCTTGACTTTTAAACACATTTTTTTCGAATAAAAACGAACGATTAACTATAAACTAATAAAAAAAACTCTTTGAACAAACTTAATTTTTGGGCGCAGTGTGTTAGTATAAAAGTTCTAACTACTAACAAAACTCACTAACAACTCGTTCGCCAGAAAGTTGTGAGCGCGAAGCATGCCCGGGCAGGGCGGGGCTCTATCCCGCACATGCGCCAAACTCACCACTCATAAGAGTACGAGGAAAAAAAAAATCACCCCTGCCCCACTAAAATACGATTTCATCCATAATTCTGGGAACAATTACTTGTTGAGAATTTAATTTTAAAGTACTTACGAGATGTATTTTAGCGTCGAGCACCTTCCCGACGTATGTATTACTGATATTATATTAATAGGTATATATATTATTTTTCTGGGACATTACTTTCGTCGAGTGATTATATTGAATGCTTCAGGAGATACTCATCTGAAACGTCACATAATAATAAAACGATATTGATCGGTTCGTGTAATGAAATATCGATTATATATTTTATTTTACCATTTGATTTGACTGTACCGTAATTGTGCCTTGTATTTGGTTACAATTGAACAAAAAATGCGTAAATTGTGTATAATTACTTAATAAAAAAACATCAAAACAATGTCAAACAATAATAAAATATATATGGCTCAGACAACTTAAAACGTAGTTATACCTACTACAATTGAAGCTTATATTTAACCTTAAAAATTAATCAAAATTGATAGATAGTACATAAGCTTCGAATCAAGGTAGCTCAATTATAGTTTTACATTTATAAAACAGAGTTTTGGGGTTAATTCACGTCCGTATTATTTTTCTATTTTCATTTATTTTTATTTTTGTTGATTTATTGTTTTTTAAAAAATATACTAAACTACCAAAATGTGATTTTAAATCAAATTTATTAGTAGTGTACGAGAGAGGAGGGCAACCCAATGATACGGCGTCAGTCAGCGGGCGACTGCGGCGCGCATCGGACGCGTCATGCCCGCTCTATTATGACACTGGAACTCGCGAAATGACTGGATCGTATAACGTTAATACGTGATGTTTAGATAGATACACGATCAGTGGCAAGTGTGTGATCACCTTTATAAATTGTTATAACATACTCAATAGTAGTTTTGTGAACGTTAAGATGAGTTGTAATGAATACTTTGTGGTTTTATAGTGATCATCGGTGAGTTTTAAAATAATAGGTTGGGGAAAAAGTATTTTCGTATTTTTGTATGAAAAGTCAAGACATTTTTTTCAAAGTTTATTTACATTTATTTACAATATATATGTACCGTTTTGTTGAATAACTTTCTGCCATTTTGTGGGCAGAGACATTATCCCGTTACTGTAGAAACTTTGGGACTTCTGATCAAAAAAACGGGACAAATAGTTTTGGCAGTCCTCTCTTGAGGTCAACCTTACAGAACCTAAAGAATTCTGAAGAGACCGAAACAGGTGAAAATCTGAAGGCGCAAGGTCAGGGCTATATGGTGGATGCACTAGGACCTCCCAGTCGAACTCTCTTAATTTTTGCTGAGTGGCTAAAGATGTGTGTGGTCTAGCGTTATCGTGATGAAAGACCACACCCTTCCTGTTGATCAATTCCGGCCGTTTTATCTCGACTGCTTCCTTTAATCTCATCAGTTGCTGGCAGTAAAGATCAGAATCGATGGTTTTGCCGGACGGTAAAAGCTCATAATGAACAATGCCCTTCCAATCCCACCATACACACAGCATCACCTTATTTCGTGTTAGGCCAGGTTTGGCCACAGTCTGTGAAGCCTGGCCAACTTTCGACCACGACCTTTTTCGCACGTTCTTGTCGTACGTGATCCACTTTTCATCGCCAGTTATCAATCTCTTCAAAAACGGCTCGGTTTCATTACGTCTCAATAATGAATCGCAAATGAGTACACGGTTCATTAAGTTTCTTTGAGTGAGCTCGTGTGGCACCCAAATATCGAGCTTTTTTGTATAACCAGCTTTCTTCAAATGGGTCAAAACTGTTTTGTGGTCAATTCCCAGTTCTTCAGCTACATCGTAACTACTAATATGCCGATCTTGCTCCACTCTTTCAAAAATGGCGTCCATTTTATTCGTAACAGGGCGACCAGAGCGAGGTGCATCTTTAACATCAAAATTTCCGGACTGAAAACGTTTGAACCAAATTTGTGCTACTCTTACTGACACTGCATCAGGTCCATAAACATCACAAATTTTTTTCACTGCTTGAGTTGCATTTTTGCCTTTTTTATAATAAAATTTTAAAATGTATCGAATTTCTTCATTAGATTCACTCATTTTTACGGAGAGAAAAACAAATGAAAAATAGCGGGAAACAACGTTTTTTTATTTTTTTCTTTTCTTTATAATGTAACCTTTTTAATGTTACCAAAACCAGCCAGACACAAATAGTACAGTCAAAGAAATTTTATAATAAGTTTATACCTACGTTATGCGAAAAGACTTTTTCCCCGACCTATTATGTTTAGATCCTAATCGTAAGATGAAACAAAATTAGTAAATTACTTAGAATAAATTAATTATAATTTAATTTTATGGTTTAATTTTATTCAATTAAAAAAAAGTAATATTGTAAATTCAAAGCTAACCCATGATTTCGGATACTAAATAAAATTTTAAATAATTTAATTTAAATACAATTTTAGAAAATGTAAATTTTTTGGTTGGAATATCAATATGACTCTTTACTGTAGTGAAGAAGTATGGCAGAAAAGCGCCCGCTGCAATTAACCCACGCTCTTTAGAGCGTAACCGTAGCGGTCTCTACAAGTTGCGTAGCAATTAGCGCTACGCCGTAGCTTCGAAGACTTTCTCTACGTTACGTAATTATGAGCGTTTAGAATGAATTATAACTTAAACATATATAAAATTTTGTCTGCTAGAATATTTTTAAAATAAATTTATAAATATAGCGCTTCGGGTGGATATATAACGTGCTAGAATATTGTATGGAATTTTTATTTATAAAGATTTTATCATTCAAGAAAATTCTCAATTTTGAAATTCCACACAACTTGAACTAACTTTAAGTTTTTTTCTACCCAAAAATGTAGGCAGTGGCTATTAAACCTCAATTCGCCGATCGTTACATTATGTCCCAAATAGAATAAGATAGCAAACCTATAGAAATTACACGGGGCACAAAAAAAAATCTACAATTTAATTATTTTTACTATAAATGTTTTATTGGAACCGATATGATACCATATCTCATGTAAAAACAATGATGAATGGCGCTAAAAATATTACAACTATTTCAATCATTTGACACCTCGATCTTTGATAACTTACTGATTGTATACATCCGTAATTTCACGCCAATTCCCTTGTAGGCATTAGAGTAGGCATGGAGAACAGAGAACCGATTCATACACATTTGACTAACTTATTTGACTTTTATTCTTGTTATCAAACACGCTCGTCCGTTTTAAGGCTTTTGACATCACCTTCCTAAAGGACTCTTTCTAATTGGTCATGGAAAGTGAGTCGTAGCCGTCCTCGGCTCCTACATCATTTTGCATTATATATTGCTTACTAACTAATTTTAATAAAATAAAAATGATCTCAGCTCAGGTTAACTTACTATTTGTCCAATTTTCATCAATTCGGTTTGACAGTTTCATCGCTTTAACTGGACCACGTCATAAAGTGGTATATATCAATGTTTTGAAATAGTTCCAACTCTTCTTACAATAACTAAGTTCGTTGGAAAATATAAAGTGTGTACGCGTCTTAACGAGAGCATATACACATAACGTCTAAACATTAGATAAAGTGGCGATAAAGGGGTACTTAAGTGCAGAGGTGCTTAGAGCGAGCGTTAGTGTCACTCTTATATATATTTGGCAGACATTTTGTTTTATTCTTACTCGACTACGTCAGAAAGATGGTTATGTTTTCTGGTATGTGTATTACATATTCTTTTTGTACACTTTGTATGTATAATGCTGAATGGCGTTTAATTTGACAGACCTTTACCGTGGAGTGACATAGATTACATCGTTTCCCATAACTCCCGAGGGAAGCAATGTGAATTTTTCTTTGCTTACTTCTACTTTGTGGGATTTAAATTAGTTGAGTTTATACCTATACTGTTTTCGATGCACTGGCTTTGAACTGTTTTTTTTTCGCTATACTTTAATCTAAGTTAACGGATAACAAGTCTATTCATTCCGGAGGTAGATGTCTAAAAAGGCAGTTTTTATTGCCAAATTGAACTTGTTTTTATTGCATGACTGCTGACGTCAAGTCATAAAATTGACAACAGCTATGAATGTCAGGGATGCGAGTGAGATATTCTTTCTGCTTACCCCGCAACGGAAACTGTCTGAAGCTGTTTTGTTGTTTCCTTATATCTAGTACAATAATAACCCGACTATGTTCGACACAAGGATTAACATGTTAAAAATAAATAGCCAATAACGTCGAATGGCAGGTCGCACTCAATAAATTATTTTTACAAGTCCTCCATACATAGGGTAGTTGTATCATAAAGGGGCTAAGGTAATGCCTCTGGCCTTAAAGGCTCGTAAATTACCTTCGTACCAAGGTGACCCTTTCTCATTACTGTGCCACTGGTATACCCCACATTTTTTATTATTGATGCTCAGATTGTTAGGCCCTTTGTTAATATTTTTTATATTCCAGTGGGAGGAAATATCACTTAAAATATGAAATAAATTTTTTATTGGAAGAAAACTCTATAAAGTCATAATTTTATAATCAGTAATCGTGTCGCGAGCATAATAATAAGATTTTTTCAACATAAATATTTGCTTAGATTTTGTTGCAGTTTGAAATGTCACAAGCTAAATGATAGCCACCTAATAATTTTACTCATGGAAGGGAATCGAATATGGAGCTTAGGTGCTGTCAAATTTCTAAACAAAACTACAGAGGACAGTACAGGGCTTGTTCGATATATCTTGAAAAGATTTTTAGCACTTGATACTTGGGACTTGTACGAAAAATTTATATATAAAGTGGCTTTTTTGTAATTTAGGACGGTGAGTGTTTTAATTTTGGGTTACGATATTTTCTACCAATTTTTTACGTTCCATGTAGAATAATAAATGGCGGCACTTATGTTTATAATATATATCGAGCGCCATTGGTACCGGTCGCCAGCGCACCAAACTTGTTCATAGAATCTTGTGAACTATATAAGTTAGATATAAATAAAATAAGAGATAATGTTGTTTTTCATTAAAATTTGAGCAACCTAGTGGTTTACAATGTGGCCTTTTTTACAAAGCATCGGGCTTCAATCTAGGCACACAGCAATGACTTTTCAGTTATGTGTAATAATTATCGATGACTATTATTTCATGTGGACCAAAATTTTATAGTAAAAATCTAAATATAATAAAGTTTAGCGCATGTCGTGAGGCATGCAAAAGCATTCATATAAATAACGTACTGAACAAATATACTGCAAAAATTTTATTATAAGGTTAACAAGCTGCGATGTAAGAACATTTGAATTATTTATTTATAAAAAAGACAACATTGTGTGCCAATAATTTACGTAGGGCTAGTTTCATCAGTATTAAAACAAAAAATCAATATTAATACAACTTCAGAAGAGATGTCTAAATTTTACAATTTTTTCTGCAACATAGCTTCAGACCCTAAATATTACAAGGTGTGGGCACTAGACCTGTAAATGTGGTGTTAAATCAAAAATCTTTCAGTAGATTGGTGCTAGTAGGAACTTAAGTATCTACTGGTGTTATATGTGGCAAAGCATTCTTTTAATATTTCCAGAATACTGTGTTGCACTTAAATTGATAAGTTTTTAGTTATATGTTTTAAGTTAACAAACCCTTTTACAGGATTTAAATAAATATTATTATATATAGATATTAACGTCTTCACACTTTTTAAAGCTTAAGGTTAAGCAGCAACGAAATTGGGAATCATAAAATCACTTAAGTATAATTAAAAATAAAAGCGCACTAAAACGCCAAGTTAATTGTTAAATACATATATTCAACTTGTTTTCCTTTATAGAACAAAAAGTATTATGTCACTGTAACTAGCACGATTTCAGACACTTTGGAATCTTTCCAAATTGTTTCAACCGACAAGTTTCCCTTGAGCCGTGCGATCGTGTTGATTATTGTGATTCCAATAGAAAAATCAACGATGGAGATATTGGCGGCGTTCAAATTCCATTGGACGCCATACTATGTTTATAGAGTGACGTATTAATCCATTTCCTTTATCGTAAATAAAGATTACGAAGGAATAAAAGCTTTTTCGTTCAATATTTTGTTTCTTCCTTCCCTGTTCAAAACTAAAATTTGCGTGTAAAATATGTTGTTACAATTCTGCAACTACGATACTTTTTCATGGTAAATGAAAATGCTATTACGGTGGTAAAACTGGATAAAATAATATTAATTTTGCAATATTATGTATGATATAAATCTTCTTGTATTTGCACTTTGTACAATTTTTATGTTTTTTATACATTGGTACGCTTTCTTATCTGAGAATTGGTTGATATGTTTTTTTTATACCTAGTGTTATAAGTGAGATCCACCAAAAAACTACTACGAGCGGTCTGATTACGAGTTTATCATGAGAAGAACTGAGAAAAAGCTAATATGCCATATGTTCATATTGCAATATATTTTTTCTTCTCTATCCTTTTATATTACAATATAATTGAGATATTATGTCAATAATAGTGTTCGAAAATTCTATAATACCCAGAGGCAAAGGCTGTGTATTCTCGTATTGTATTAGAAACATTCAGTTCAGTTGGCGGCTTAATTTCAATACACCGGGAACAAGTCGTTCATTTATTAATAATAACCACACAAGACTATCAGAAAAATAATTATAGTGTCACATATTTCGTGTTGATTCCTTGATAATCTTAATTGTTCGAAAGCTGTGATTAAATGACTTGTTTTTTTTATAAATTGAAATTAATTTATTAATTTCAACTCTGTACAGATTAAGTTCAAAATTCTGTGACTATGTGAATCAAATTCAGCAATTTTATCACAAACTAAAATACGATATTATACTTTGAAAACTCATCTGTATAAAGTGTCCTTTATTATTGTAATATATTTAATAATATTATGCGTTTCAAGGACGTGTTCAAGCTCCTGGATTGGTCTGGACTAGGTATCAACATCAATGGCGAATACATCACTCACCTTCGATTTGCCGACGATATCGTGGTCATGGCAGAGTCACTGGAGGACCTTGGTACAATGCTCAAGGATCTCAGCAGATTTTCCCAACAAGTAGGTCTCAGAATGAATATGGACAAAACCAAAATAATGTTCAATGCCCATGTTATTCAAGCACCGGTTACTGTTGGCGATGCGATCCTCGAAGTTGTCGACCATTATGTTTACCTAGTACAAACAGTCCAGCTAGGTAGAGCCAACTTCGAGAAAGAGATAAACCGACGGATTCAACTCGGTTGGGCAGCGTTCGGGAAACTAAGGGAAATCTTCTCGTCCAAAATCCCACAGTGCCTGAAGTCTAAGGTCTATGACCAATGTGTGTTACCAGGGATGACATACGGAGCTGAGACGTGGTCTCTGAATGTTGGCCTCATGACGAAGCTCAAGGTGGCTCAGCGTGCTATGGAACGGGCTATGCTTGGAATCTCTCTGCGCGACAAAATCCGCAATACGGAGATACGCAAGAGATCTGGCCTGACCGACATAGCCCGGAAGGTTAGCACGTTGAAGTGGAGATGGGCTGGCCACATCGCTCGACGAACCGATTACCGCTGGGGTAGAAAGGTGCTCGAGTGGCGACCACGTACTGGTCAACGCGGAGTAGACCGTCCCCCCACTAGGTGGATCGACGACCTGGTGAAATCCGCGGGAGGCCGATGGATGCAGGTTGCACAGGACCGGCAGTTGTGGCGCTCTATGGGGGAGGCCTACGTCCAGCAGTGGACCTCGAAGGGCTGATGATGATGATGATTTGTTTCTAAAAGAGCTTCCATTTTATATTGAAGCATGAAATTATTAGAAGACCCGGTGAACTGCGTACTATTTTAGTATCAACAATTTTTGCACAGTGTGCTGATTTTATCAAACATTTTTTGCAGCTTTGGGCTCATTACGATCAAATAAAAATCATACCAAATATTTTGACCAAACCTGAAAATTAAAAATAATAAACAGCCGTTCCAATCACTTTAAACCTAGAAATCAAGTGTCAGATTACAAAAGGTCTAAAAAAGTAACCACAAACAGAAGATTTAATATTGATTAACAAAGGCTCTCTATGAAATAAATTATTTGTTACTAAAATGTCATGATATAGTGTAATGAAACGGTTGAAAATAATATTTTTGTACCACAAAAGAGCAAGAGCGAAGAGCAACAGTGGTAGTGAAATTTGTTTATGTCAAATACTAAGACAGACAGACTTTTTTGTGATATCTACAGCCTTAAAAACGAAAACGAAAAGAAGAGCTATTTATAATAATTACTAACCCCACGAACTTTGTTCCACGTAAAAAGTAAAAAAATAAAAATGGTCATTGTGGCTTATCTTTAGAAGATACACATACACCTTCGCGGATTTTTTGTAGATTTTCTTAAGATGTACAATAAATATAATACATTATTTTGATCTATCACTTAGGTTTCAGCCAGCGTTTGCAATTAAAGTCCCGAATCTCGAAAATTACCACTATTTATTTAATACATTACATATAAATTGTAGATACTAATCACTGTGTTGATACTATATCTATTAAAAAAACTTTGTGCCCTGTATGGCAATAGGTTCGCCACCTATTCTATTTGAGACGTAAACATAACGGCGAGACGAGGCTTAACAGCCGCTGCCTACACCTTCGGGTAACAAAAGGCGTGAAGTTATGTTATGTAGACACAACAAACTAATTAAGATTTTACGTTTAATTCTCTCAATGTCATTTGATATCGTATTTATTTCGAGTGCGCCTCCTCTCACGTGACTTATTCTCGTAATAAGATCCGTAATATGTCACTGAAAAGCTTAATTACAAAGCGTTTACAAAGTTACCGTAAAATTGTGGAAGCAGTAATTTTCCAGTCTTTCCAAATTACCCACAGATAACTGTCACGGGTCACGGCACATACGCGAAAATATCGAAATGTTTGTTATACATTCATTGCTAAGGTAATCAAAGGAGTCAATCAGCGGTGTGTAGCCGTCATTGGAGCGCGCCCGCCGGGGCACAAACGAGTTGATTAATCGCCCATACCCGAATACGTATTCAATGTTGTTTGTGCTTTTACATCACCGATTCATTTCTAGTGATGTACCTTGTTCTCTATTTCGTCTTTAAATTAATAGTTCTCTAATAGTAAGTTTATCTCTTGACTATTTTTATACTACTTTATTATACTCATATGATTTGTACGTTTTTTAATAGTAAATACGGAAATATATGATGCGCTCTATGTGCTATTGGGGTAGGCAATTAGGCATAGCGTGATCCTCCCACTATTTTTTACGCTGCGCTCGCGTAGTTAAATCAGATTCATTTAAATATCACAAAGATGGTACCATTGTCTCAGGACAATGTATCACCGGAACTTTTCCACCAATAAATGGTTCCGTTCAACAAATGGTTACGTTACTATTTACTTGCCAACTTTCATGTAATTTTGTTAAAAAGTCAAAAGTCAAAGTGGTTTTATTTTCATAGGTCCTCACAGACACTTAAAAATAGTCAATGTACAAAAATGATTAAAATTAAAATAATATTTAAAAAGCGTAGACACGAGCGCTTGAAGCAATTGCCTCCGTGGAACAAAAAACACGGAAGCAATCGCCACGAGCGGCCCGATTCTGAGTGTAGGGGCTTTCATGAGAAGAATCGGGCAAGAAACTCATGTGCCAATACTCTTTTCAAAACCATTGAAAATTTACACAATAGTATTATCAACGCTACTGAAAAAATATCGCATAAAAGGTGTAGCAGCCAGACTACTCGACAATAACAGTTATGATCCAACCAACTTAAGCAGTTTACTAGCAGCTTACTTAAACAGTTGACCTGTAATACAGTGACAAATTTCTTCAAAAACTTTCTCATTTATGATAATAATAAGGTGGCTTATATCTACCATTTAATTATACCTTTGATTATTATAGTGTCTGTTAAGGGGCAAGGTAAAATATTATTTTTGTATAGCCTCCAAGTAGTGACCTTTTAAACACAAGTAGGGGAGGTAGGGGAGCATTGGGCAGTCGGGAGGTTTGGGCACCCCTTCATTCCTTAAAATTTATTCTAGATAATTTTTGTTTTCTACCACAGCACTATAGTTTGATAACTGGCAACACCGCTTATCACAAGTGTCAGCTGTCATTTCACTTGGTTGTCAAGTTACATGCGGTTAACGGTTTGTTGCTTAAAGAAGTAAATATTTTGTTCGTAATTTGAAAAAACATAAGAAAGACATCTGCCAGAAAGTGTAAGTATCTATGTTAACTTCTTCTTTTGTGTTTAATGAAGATTATATTTACCTGTCCATTAAGATCCAATATTTGATAAAAATAAACTTATTCAAATCTATTTGAAATTTGAAGTTATGGGGAGCTTTGGGCACGCAGGTAAGAGGGAGGTATGGGCATGCCCAATGCTCCCTCTGTTTATAGTGTATTTTGGTGTTATGGTTTGTGCTTTTTTGCTATGCCTATTGGATTGAATGGTTAATTATTTTTATTTAGGACAATGCCGTTTTCATTTAAAAAGAAAAATAAGCGTCGTGAAATCCCTAAAGATGTTATTTTGCGGGCATTGGAAGAGGTTTCTAAAGGAGGAAAGATTAAAACTACTGCGATTAAATATGATATACCCAGGTCTAACCTTCAGCGATACATAAAGCAGGGCGGCGTCGTGAAAGATATTTCTTCTAAATTTATATCATCTCAAATATTCACGAAAAATGAAGAAGAAAAAATTTCAGAATATCTTGTAACATCATTTAAACTAAACCATGGACTATCAAAACTGAAGACACGCGAATTGGTTTATGAATACGCCACTGCCATTGAAAAAAAAATACCAGACAACTGGACAGAGAAGAAGCTTGCATCCAAAGATTGGATAAGGGGATTTTTCAAAAGACAACCTCAGCTTTCGATAAGGACACCAGAAGCTACCAGTCTCTCACGGGCCACAAGTTTTAACAGGAAAAATGTCGGAGATTTTTTTGAAAATCTTAAAACTGTATATGAAAGGCATAGCTTCGGCCCTGAGTCTATTTACAATATAGACGAAACTGGGTTATCAACAGTACAACGAACCCAGAAAGTGATTGCCCTCAGAGGCATTAAGCAAGTTGGGCAGGTAACATCAGCTGAAAGAGGAACGCTTGTCACGGTTTGCTGCGGTATTAATGCATTAGGTAACTCAATACCACCCTTTTTCATATTTCCACGGGTCAATTTCAAAACGTATATGTTAAATGAGGCCCCTGTTGGTTCAGACGGAGCAGCGCATCCTTCAGGGTGGATGACAGCACCAAATTTTTTAAAATATATGCACCATTTTGAAAAATACGCAAAACCAACGCCTTCCTCGCCAGTTCTTTTGCTGCTGGATAATCACGAGAGCCATATTTCGGTACCAGTTCTCGATTTTTGTAAAGAATCAGGCATTGTGTTAATGACTTTCCCACCGCATTGCAGCCATAAAATGCAACCCCTAGACCTGACTGTCTATGGACCACTCAAAACTTACTATAACACTGCTGTAACAGATTGGATGGTAAACAATCCCGGTAAAACGGTAACAATTTATGAAGTCCCAAAATTAGTAGCAAAAGCCATCCCACTTGCATTCAAGTTGCAGAATATTCAAAGGGGGTTTGAAAAACCTGGCATATGGCCATTCAACTCGAATATTTTCTCCGATGAAGATTTCGCTTGTTCTTCTGTAACTGATCGCTGCTTGCCAGAAGAAGATAATGTTCCTACAGAACAGTTGATCTCGAACCAACTTGTTATAGGACAGCCTTTAATAGAAGAAAATCAAAGTCTAGAGGATCATACAAGTTCAAATGTCACGGAATCATCTCAACTGGAATCTCCCTCTAGAAGCCAGACTAGGGGCACTGTCGATATCACACCTGATTTAGTTAGGCCATATCCGAAGGCCGGCCCCAGAAAATTGCAAGGCGTGAAACGGAAGAAAGGAAAAACTAGAATATTGACGGATACACCTGAGAAAAGAGTTATAGAAATGGAAGAAGAAGAAAGGCAAAGAAAAAATAAGATCAGAGAGCTCAACAAAAACCAAAGATGCGCTAAAAATATAGGACAGAAAACAATTCCGAAGCTTGCTGATGAATTTACTTCCAAAGCAGAGAAAAACAAAAAAAATTGCAGCGATGATGAAATAGAAAATGTTTCAATTTCTAACGAAGCCTCTGTTGAATCGGAAGAAGAATTTGATGAAGACGATGTGGTCACTCTTGATAGAGATTTCCAGATCAATAACTTTGTGTTGGTTAAATTTGACACCAAGAAAACTGTCTATCATTATGTTGGAATAATCGAAGAGGTCAATCATTCCATGGCAACTGTCAAATTCATGAGAATGAGTAAGATTAGAAATACGTTTATATTTCCTGACATCGAGGACGTAGCCAGCGTCCCCTTGGAGGATATAAAGACAAAATTGCCTACACCAACGACATGGATGAAACGTGGCAGTTTAAAATATAAGTTTGACAAGCCTCTCTGGGTCATACCAAATATAAGATAAGTTTTATTGCGTCCAACATCGTGCAGTATTGATTCTAAGTCACATTGTTTAATTTTTCTAAAGTCTATGATAAGAAAAAATGTTTGTATTAATTTTTTTTATAGCAATGTTATATAATATTTAAGCATAGTAGTGTAATAAAGCAATATCGTGCATATTAAATACAGTGCCCAAACCTCCCTACAGAGGTGACCAAACCTCCCTACCACCGGGAGGTTTGGGCACTTTAGACATGTGTTCAAAGATCTTTTGTAACTTTGAGACTGATTATAATACCAAAACTTTTCTTAGCAATAATTACGGCCAAATATGTGTACTCGATATATCTGGAATAAAATTTTGATTATGATAAAAAATTGCAGTTTTATCATCGTTAATGTAAAAAAGTGCCCAATGCTCCCCTACCTCCCCTACAGCACTAAACAACTGTACTATGGCGAAAGAGAAAATATTTTTTAATCAAATGTCTAAGTATATTGGTATCCATTCCCTTAAAATAAGTAAGACAATTGTGAGTACATGTTTTAATTTGCAACGAGATCATCTTTCGAAGTAATACTACAAAAGTTAGTTAGCTTTTATGGGTTTGGACAAGCCCATTGTTGGAAAAAGGGCAGGCAATTTTCGGAAAATCTTTTAAATAGCCTAGAGGGTTCTTAAACGACAATATTATTCAAACCTTTGTACTTGGGTCTAAATCTATTGTAACATTTCTGTCTTTGGTGTATTTACTAAGGATTTTAGATTAACTGTAAGTAATATGATATTTTCTAGAAATTTGGTGAAAACTGTCTAACATCACTTCATTGGTTTTATAATGGTGGGGCATCTTCGTAACATTAAATTATATTTCGGGCACGGATCAGTTATTGTTCAGAAACGACGTGTGTTGATGAGACATTTTATAAACCGACTACACCCACAGTTGGGATAGGCTTGAAATAAGAATGAACACTCTGAAAACTTAATTTACTACTGTTGCTGGATATACAAATTTCGACTGATTAATTTCTTGTATTTCTTATTCTCGCAGCAAAAATAATTACAATATTATTTTGTAAAGAAACACTTTGCATGTCTGATAGATAATAATATAACATTGTCTCAAATAATTACTAGAAAATATAATTACATACAATATTATTCCACAAAAAGCGTTTCAATATATACTTTATTCAAGACTAATCTAGACTACTTGTACTGCTCACCGGCTGGATCGCTCAAGGGTGAAGCTTCGTCCTACAAACACAGATTGAGATGACTGGCCCTGACGCCCGCGGGTATATCTTTTGGAATAAGTCACAAGTAAATAGCGATTTTCTACTAATTAAAAATCACACAGAACCACACAAAAAACCCAGAAATTTTTACACCTGTGCACAGACCAAAGTTACAATGTTACAAGTGGTAAGGATATTTGACCATATTTGGTACTGAAAACTAATGCAGGCCAATACCTCACAAAAGGTATAATTGATCACTGTCTACGCTTTTGATTGTAAATTTATACCAATAATTTAAACATAAAAACATAAAAAAACATAACTTCACGCCTTTTGTTACCCGAAGGTGTAGGCAGCGGCTGTTAAGCCTCATATCGCCGTTATGTTTACCAATAATTTAGTTTCAGAAAATTCAAATTTAGAGATATATTATAGATTTTAATATCGCTGTGTCTCATGATTTAGAATGGCTGCTCACTCGAGGCTGGTTCGTGATTATGTCGGGTCACGTGCCCCCTGGATCACAACCGTACGTCCGTCTACACTATATTACTGTTAATATACCTTTCCACTGGAGGATGTTCTGATGATTATTTACTTAGGTATATTTGAAAACTTGAAAAATTACTTGAAATACATGGTTTTACGCCAAATCCCTTGCAGGAGAGAGAAGAGTGCGCTATAAGAGACTATTCTAACACACCTGACTCACTTCTTCCATTCTTATAACTCGAATCATACACGCTTTCTAAGGGTCCTGATACGTTCAATTTGATCGTGAAAAGCGTGTCCTAATAATAAAAATAATTATATTTTACTATGTATATTTTTTGTACCCATATTCGCAAAATAAATGATTTGATTGATTTATTGATTGATTGTAAAGATGATTGTTTGATGAAAGACTTACAATTAAATGTCATGAAAATTAAAGTTATGGTGTTTGAAAGGGAGGAATCCAGAACAGATGCAAGGATAATGGTTGACGATGTAGGAGTCGAGGACGGCTTAGACACACATTCCATGACCAAATAGAACGTGTTCTGGAGGAAGGTGATGTTAGGATTCTCAAAAATCGACGCGCGTGCATGAAAAGAGTTATGAAAGTAAACGAAGCGAGTGAGGTGTGTAAGAATCGTGCCTTATGGCGCTCCGTTCTCTCTGCCTACCCCGCAAGGGATTTGGCGTGAAGTTATGTATGTATATTTTTTGTATACCAGGATAAACATTTGCATATGTTACCGTTATGTTAATATTTAAGTCTCCTCGTTGGTCTAGAAGTCAAACATTGCGCTTCTAAATAAAGAAGTGACCCTGGCTTATCAGCAATTACTTTTGGGAATCCTTTTTGTGTCTGATGCCCTATTCCGCTACCTTTTCTATTTTGCGACTGAAATTCGTCGAGCCGAGATGCAAAGCCGCTGCCTACAATTTCGTGCACAAAAAATATTTTAATTCCCAATAACAAATAAGCTGGCACTAGAAAAGCCAGCAAGTTTAGACGTTCAGCGATCGCTAATCAAAGGTTTTTTTACACATGTATACAGAGAGTAAATAATTGCGAACGTTTTTAAAATCGTCGAATAAATAAATTCGTCACAATCGAATCTGTATAGAAATACAAGTTTTTCTAAATGATAAGGAGATAACAAAATGTCGACATTGACAAGGGTGCAACTGACATTACGAGATGTACAATATAATTCGTGTCCTTTTATGAAAAAAAACTTTTGATGTACTCACAAGTTTTATTTTCTTTTGGAGCTTGGATTCAGTTATTTTTACGAAATTGAATTACGTGTATTTTCAGTGTTTCAGTGTCACGCTAGACCTAGGCTTTTAGAGGTATTAATCCCTGAAGTAGAGAATATACTAAAGCTGGGTATATTTCTATAAATCTAATGCAAATTTAATACTAATGGGTTGTAAACTGCTTCTTCTCGGAGGTGTTGAAAAAAACCACTAGTAAGACCCTAAAGAACATAATTATTATTTTGGTTGTGAACTGATTCAACAATGGATCTGGGGTACTTGAAAATGATAGAATAACGATTGTGATTTTTCTCGTTATATTTTAAAATTAATATTCCTTATGCATATTTAATCGATAACACAACTGGCCGGTTGATTATTGATTGTTTTTTTTTATTATTAATATTTTTTTTTTGTATTTATTATTCTTTATATTGTTATATTTAATTATTATTATTATTTATTGAACTTAACCTAACCAAATATTTATTGATATGACTAATGTTGATGATTTCACTGAAATCATCAACATATAGTGAAAGTTTCTACTCCGCATGTAGCCTTGAAACTGATGACAGTTTCTCAAGCATTCCCATTTTAGCGGACAGTTTGAAATCCCAGTTTAGTGATGTACCGAAAAATTTTAATGTTGTTCATATCAATGTCCAGAGTATTCCGGCACATTTCTCTGATATGCTGGCCACTTTTGACTGTAAGAATGTTCATGCTGTCCTTGTTTCTGAGTCATGGTTCCCGTCTACTTTATATTCCCTTCCCGGGTTCAACCTCATTAGGAACGATCGTGCAAATGGTGGAGGTGGAGGTGTCGCTATTTACTTACGATCATATCTTACACATAAAATCGTTGACATTTCACCACAATCATCTTCAAATTCCGGCGAGCACCTGTTCATTGAGGTTGAACTTAATCAATCCAAACTCCTAGTCGGCGTCTACTACTGTCCTTCCTTACGTATAGATTACTTCTCCTCCTTTGAAACAGTATTGTTAAATCTAATGCCTTCTTACAGTCACACCATAATAATGGGCGACTTTAACACATGCCTACTTAAAAATGATAACCGCTCTAAAACTCTTCGTGCTCTTACCCAATCTTCTAATCTCACTATCTTACCCCTTGATGCTACACATCGCTTCCCTCATTCTATTCCCTCACTTCTTGATCTGATTATGGTTTCTTCCAAGGAGCGTGTCGCTAAGCATGGACAATGCCCAGCGGACGTGTTCTCATACCATGACCTAATTTTCCTCTCCTACAAACTTCGTCCACCTAAAACTCTAATGCAGCGGAATTTTGGTGACATGAATATAGAAAGTCTTCAAGAAGATGCTAATAATATTGACTGGATGCAGCTAGTTACAACGAACTCTGTTAACGAACAAGTAAATATTTTTAACAATAAGATCCTACAACTTTTTGATAAGCACGCACCTATCAGAGTCGTAAAAATCAGACATCCTCCGGCGCCATGGCTCACTGACAACATTAAACAACTCATATCACAGAAAGCAACAGCTAAATTTAAATACAAAATTAAACCTACCGACACGAATTTTAAAAAGTACACATCTATCCGGAATCACTGCAATAAGGTGTGTAGAGAGAGAGAGAGAGAGAGAGATGCACAACGCCAGCACATTCATAAGTCTGTTGAGAACGGAGAACCTACGAAAATCTGGAAATTTCTAAAAACTCTTGGGGTTGGAAAATCTCAGCGAGAGACAAATCTTACCTTTCAATGTTGATTTACTTAATCAGAATTTCTCTGCATCGTCCAATTTTGATAGGACTCTAAAGGTTAACACAATTAGTTATCTTTCTTCCATTCCTGCCCCCGCGTTTCCACCATTTCTTCTTAATCTATTTACTGCTTGTGATGTTAGGGAGAGCATAAAATCCATAACATCTAACGCAGTTGGATGTGACTGTATCAGCCGTAATATGATCCTACCAATCCTTAACCAAATCCTACCAATCATTTGCCATATCCTTAACTTCTCTATATCCAGTGGCGTCTTCCCATCTGCATGGAAAGATGCCCAGCTAATTCCTTTACCCAAAAAGTTGACGCCAAGTTCCCTTTCTGACTACCGACCTATTTCTATAATACCCTTCCTTTCCAAAGTTCTCGAAAAACTTGTCCACAAACAACTAGGTAACTTTTTCCATAAAAATAACCTCCTGAATCCCATGCAGTCCGGTTTCCGTCCCGGCCACAGCACTACCACTGCCCTTCTCAATATTACGGATGATATCAGGTCCGGTATGGATGGTGGCAAACTAACAATGCTGGCACTGCTGGATTTTAGCAATGCATTCAATACGGTGGACTCGGATATTCTCCTGTGCCAAATGCGCTCCCATAACATATCTCCAACGGTTATAGATTGGTTTCGCAGTTACTTGTGTGGACGCCAACAACGTGTCCACATTGATAATACCTTCTCTTCTTGGTGTAATACATCTGTCGGCGTGCCCCAAGGTGGCGTTTTATCTCCTTTACTTTTCGCAATTTTTATTAATTCCATTCCAAATAACATCGTTTCCTCTTACCACCTTTATGCAGATGATCTCCAAATTTATTTACAGGGTTCATTGGCCCAGTTTACTGACACCGTCAATGCCCTCAACACAGATTTAGCTAGAATAAGTGCATGGAGCAAAGCTCATGGATTGACAGTGAATCCGTCGAAAACTCAGGTGGCCTTAATAGGTAGCAGCTGTCTCACTTCCAGGGTTGACAAACCACCATTGCCACCGATAATTTTCGATGGGACTGTCATACCATTATGTGATAATGTTAAAAATCTAGGCATAGTGATAGACTCAAATTTAACATGGGGTCCGCAATTACAAGAGGTGAGCCGGAAAATATTTTATTCTGGTGGTTCTCTTAAAAGGCTACGTAATTTTATTCCGACTGTCACCAAAATCGCGCTCGCTAATTCCCTGCTACTGCCCATTATTGATTACGCAGATGCCAGCTATCCTGATCTTGCCGAAAACCAATTCGAAAAGCTTGAGCGTCTCCAAAATTATTGTATTCGATTCATATTTGGCTTGCGCAAATATGACCACGTCTCACAATTTCAAAAACAACTCAAGTGGTTGCCTATACGACATCGCCGGAATGCTCATATTCTTTCAATTCTATATAACATTCTGTTTAACCCTTCGACTCCTTCCTATCTTAAAGTACGGTTTCAGTACTTACATGAAACGCATAGTCAAGGTTTAAGGTCATCTCATAATCTGAGGCTCAAGGTGCCAGAGCATTGTACATGCTTCTATGGCAGGTCCTTCACTGTAACTGCAGTACGTCTGTGCATTCCACAATACACACAATACTTGCCAGTTATTATTCGAAAGGCTAAGTCACTGTCTATTTTTAAAAAGTTGGTAAAAGATTATTACCTAGACACGCGAAATTTCCTATTTACTGTGCTTATTTTATTTGGTCATGTTTAGTTGTATTTATTTATGTATATTATTGTAAATATGTATGTATGTGTATGTATTGTATATTATTATTTATACTTGTTTAGTTTGCACTAACAGCTACCTCTCTCTTCAAACATTTCTATCCCACGGTTGCCTGGAAGAAATCGCTGTCAGTGATAAGGCCGCCTATTGTACAGTATTTACCTACTTATTATAAATAGTATTTAAGCATAGTTTTAAGCAGTAAATGTACAATAAAGTGTAAATAAAATAAATAAATAAAATAAAATAAAGAACTTTCGTACCTGTACTCCTAAGATTCGATTGCCCCAAATTCAATTCCTAGCTCCCACAAATGGCTTTCTAAAGTTATGTACATCAAATATCATGGACTGACAAAATTGAGCCGGATAAATTGTAGTATTTGGGGCTGGCAAGTTGATCTCCGTTTCACATTTCTTATCTTTCGTATTACGGTGGTTAAAAAAAGAGACTCAACAATTCCCTAGAAACCAAATTTAACAATAATATAAACATTAAACAGCTTAATAAATATATGCTCACATTTTACACCTTCTTATAGTCCCCGTGATCGTTCAAACGGCAATAACAATACAAATATATTTTCAGCGACAAAGTTAACATTTGGGCAGAAACGATCGATGTGCCGCAGGTTACATTCCATCGGCTTATCCTTCAGATTAATACGTTGGAGGCCCAACTATTTTGTGGTACAAAGGCTTGTAAAATGCCAGCTTGAATATTTGTAACGAGTACCTACTGGTCGCCGGGCGCTGGGCACAAAACACGACTTAGAACTATATGTATCATACTGGGGAGGGTTTTGTGCGAGGATTAAGGAATACCGTTGGATGGCTTTAAATATATTTGTGTGAATACATGAAATTATTCGTGTTCAAAGTTACTTTTTGGTATAACATAACTTCACGCCCAGTTCCTTGCTGGGTAGACAGAGTGAACCAAAGAGAGCGTCATAAGTTACGATGCTTACACACCTCACTCGCTGTTTTGTCTTTCCTAACTCCTGTCTTAAATGCTGTGTATGTCTTGGTATACTAATTATAACTTACAATTATAGTTTAATTAAAAGGGCTTCTATTGAATTTGACTTCTAGTAAATTAGTAATTACAAAACTGTCTTTCTATAACAAAATTTACGACAATCTTTAAACGTATAAAGTAGCTTCAATAAACTACTTCAAAATATACTATAGTGAAATGTATTTGAAGTCTCCTTATTTATCGGATTATAACTAATTTACTCATTTATGATGTTAATTATATTATCAAATTACAAGAAGGTTTCTTATAATAATTTAAAAGAAATCTGTCCATATTTTTTTATGGAATAGGAGGGCAAACGAGCAAATGGGTCACCTGATGGTAAGTAACTTGTCACCGTGAACACCATGGTGCGTTGCCGTCCGTTAACGAAGTAAGAGGGAAGGAGAGGGGAAAGAGGGTCGGGCTTCCGAATACTTCACTCACCGATATTCCGAGAGGTCGTGCTATTTCATCGGTCAAGCCGGCCCATTCATGCAGCAAACTGCAAGACTCTATCACTGTTCAAACTGTATTGTAAAAACAAACTTATAATTATTTAGCTTCTCTTATTTAATTAAATTTTTAATTGCAAAACAGAACAAAGTTAGAATCATGCATATCTAGTACAGATTATTAGCAGAACCATTTCCGAAAAGTCATTGCTGTTCACTCGGAATCGAACTTAAGAAGTTTGCATCAGAAGCGGAGTACCGAGTCTGTAGGGTGTGTATTAAATTTTCCATTCCACTATTTCATTTAGATCAATAAAACCGCGTGTCTCTTCGTATCTCGTGTTAAGAATTTCAATTTGCACATTGGCGTTATTCGTAAATTGAGTATCATTAGTTTGAAACCTCAATATTGTAAATAATAGGCGTGCCTCTAACAAGTACAAAGGCGAAAGTGGTGTATACCAGTATTGTGGAATTCAATACGACGCATTCCTCTCGCATTATAAGACAAAGGCACAAGTTAATTTTATGGAGTTCATTACGTACACTGTATCGTAACAGTAGCTGTGACAGTGATGTATCTAATACATTGCTGGAACCGTTATAAATATATCACTATTATTTTGAATTAAAATATAAAACTTAAAAAAAACATAGAAATAGTATTATATCTGTTCCACTCAAACTTTCTTTGAGGTTTCAAATGTTATAACATGTTTTCTTTTTCTTGTTTTTCCGAAGGTAGTAGTCAAATAATAAGAATAAAATAAAATAGGTTACCTAGAAAAATCCTGAAACATCTACACTAAAAAACAATCTATTGAAATAGAAGAGTAGACTAAATTTGTTGCTAAACTTGTTATTATATAACTGATTATCATTTAAATTCATTTGAATAACATGTTATAAATAGGATAAAATTAAACTGTTACATTCTATAATAACTGTTATTGGTACCAGTTCCAAATAACAGATACATTCAGTAACAGTTCGGTATCAGCACCCGATCACTGTGAAGTTGTTTGATGCCGTAATCATTTAACAGCTGTACCGTATCTTAATTTAAATTCAGTTCATTTGCTTTGGCTTTGTCATGGATATGTACGGATGGAGTTTTAATTAAATGCGAGATATGTGTATATATATTTGATGTAAATATGTGGTGTTTATTTACGACGTAACAAGATATATTGTTGGAGAATGAATACTTATTAGAAATGTGATCCTCTTTGAAAACACACAACTATTCAAAAGGGAGGTGAATGGGTTTTGAAAGATGTTCACACAACCATAATATGCTGCCCGGACGGTTATCACAAGACGGGTCTGTGAACTTTCGACTTATTGCCATATATTGGACATATTTATTTAAATTATCACATGTTCATCTCGCGGTCATGTCATATGATACCTACTGATGGAACTATTATTTATATTGGTTCCTTATAAAATACTAATTATTATCAAAGAAAGAGTTCTTCATCAGTCACGATGACCCAGCGGTTGATCTCCCCTCTTCTGGTTCAGCAGTCGTGAGATCGATTCTGGGCCAACATTTCTCGGAATTCTTTTTCGAAGTTATGTGTGATATACCGAATACTGATGACTGACATCTTTGTGCTTGATTCCGGAAACTTTTCCATTTTGGACGAAACAATTAATCGAGTCGAGGCCTGTCAGTCGCTGCCTTCACCTTCGGGTAGAAAAAAAACTACTAAAACAACAATTGTTATTTGTAAAGTCAATGTTCTAGAGTAATGAAATGTTTTACAAAGTCATATTTCAAAGCGAGCACTTAATACAAAGTTAGATATAAGATTTCAATAAAATGAAATTTATTTTGCTATTTCGAAACTTAAAAGCTTTTCAAACACACTAACATACCAAGTTAATTTATAATAAGACTTCTCAATAGTCAAAATAGCTTTTTTATTTGTTACGGTGAAAATATATTTTTATGTATATTATCCTTATTTATAACTTTATGCCCAAAAAAGCCAAAAGCTTAAGTGCAGGTCACTCCTATTTCTTTGGTCCATGTAATAAACCTGCGGAATCCAAACAAAATAAAATATTGTCATAAATCGCGTACACTTTCTCATCACACAACACATAAATTTAGAAAAGTAACCGGAGATCCAAATTTGAAGCCAAGACTAAATATTAGTAAATATTTAGAGGGAATGTGACTTTATTAATTCTTTATTGCATAATAATTGGATATTTTGTTCGATTTCGATTAAAAATACATACAAGCATGTTATTTATTTATATAAGCGTACACAATAGTTAGGAATTTTCTAAAGCGGATACTGATGTTAAGTTCTGACGCCTGAGTTTCCATTGATTGCTATGCGATCGCAATAACCCCTCGTGTAACAAAAATATCTATTACCTATAAAGCGATCGGTCAGTGATCCTGATTGCTATCACGTTGCCGTTTGCGCCATTTGCCGTTTTATAATCGCCCTCATGCGCGTGCGCTGATTATTTATCGCGGCGCGACAGTCCGCTCACTGACATCGCTTGCAAAGCTTGTTTTGCCTGGATAACCTTACGTTTGCTTTCATTACTGTTGCTAAGTTCTTCTATTCTTTATATTCTTCTTTCACTCTATAACTATTGACAATTCCGATATGTGAATGTGAACCATCTTGTGTTTATTGTGAACAATAGATAAATTTATCGTGAACGTGTCAAAAATTTATTTCATTTTCTCTACATACATACAGCATTTTTGTCAGTATCACCAAGGACGTGCATACCACCAAAGATGATTCAAAGTAACGTTTAATTATTTTATTACTTTAAAAAATCAAAATTTGTTCTCGTCTAGTTATCTGAATGTATTCATGTCTGATCCTTGTAAAGGAATATTACAGCAATGCTATTTGTTTATGAAACAATTATTATCATCATTACATAGTATAAAACAAAGTCACTTTCCGCTGTCTGTCCCCTTATATTCGCATATCTTTAAAACTACGCAACGGATTTTGATACGGTTTTTTTAATAGTTAGAGGGTGTCAACGGGGTGGTTTTGATCTATAATTCATGTATAGTGTAGTAAAAAAAGTGATAATTTTCAAGATTTAGAACTTTAATCGCAAACGCTGCCTGAACCCTAAGTGATAAATCAAAACAACGTACTACATTATTATACACCTTTAAAAAGCCTACAAAAAAATGTCCACGAGTGCATATGTTTGTCTCTAAGGGATAACCCACAATGACCATTATTATTGTTTTACTTTTTACGGGAAATAATGGCCTATTTGCGAAGTGATTTTAAATATTACAGTATTAATTTTCATCCAATTAAGTGTCTTCAATAGATTGTGCATGTAATATAGGTGATCCTGGCCCTTTACAGCATGCAATTTAAACGAACATTTTCGAAGATATTGCAGTATTAACATAGCGGGACAGTACTTTTGATGCGGAACAAAGTTTGCCGGGTCAGCTAGTTACATAGTATAAAATAAAGTCGCTTTCCGCTGTCTTTGAAACTACGTAACGGATTTTGATGCGATTTTTTTAATAGATAGAGGGTGCCAACGGGGTGTTTTGATGTATAATTCATGTATAATGTAAAATAAAAAAATAATGAAATCCAAAATTTACTTATTTATTACTTTTAAGACTAAACAAAGTTCGCTGGTTCAACTAGTATTCGATAAAATGAGGCAAAGCTGATTACAATTCAGGATATTAAGCGCGAATGTATAGGAAATGTACAATGATATTTAGTTTTGAGACGAAGTAATGTCAAATTTATACGATAAAGTCTTAAAGTGAGAAAAAGTCAAGTCAATTTCAAGTTTGTGAACATTTAAAACACCTGCACTTTAGTACGAACTACAAACGAAGCAATTCTAACCAAGTCGAAATAATCCACTCGCAAACGACTTCCATTTGCAACGATGCCTCGTACTTGTAGAAATGCAATCTGGTGTTTTTTCGTTACTTTTTGTGACTTTGTCTTGAAATACGACTTCTCGATTGAGAGGTCACCAGTCCGGATCCGTATATAAATATTCTAGAGGATCAAATAATTTAATTAGTGCTTCCAATACCAGCTAATATTAGAAGGCCCGAGAGCAGTTGGAGTGAATACATCACTAACGGTGATCCGGTATTCCGATACCTACTTAAGTCACAAGTATCTTATTTAATTAATTAAGAATTAAGTAGTCTATTTGATGATGATTTAATTGTAGTAGATGATTCATGGTCTTCACGGATACCTTTATCTTTTGTACATATTCTATATCTGCTTAGTATTTTTTCCATCTCTTAGTATTTACTTTCAAAAATCTAACTTTGACTGTTGGTATGACGATTAAAGAAGATTCACATTCCACGTCCTCATAATTGTATACCTTTCATAAGTTAACTTATTATAAATAATCTGAAAAAAGCCCATCATTTTCTTATATTTGAATGCAACATATCTTTAGATAAAATATTTTTCTGTCTTCCTATTCACTAGCTTTCTCAGTCATTGTGCGAATAGTTCCACAATATGTTCACGTACGATGTTGGCTCGGGACATTTACATTAACAGCCTCACGAGTCGCGCCCAACATTCCAGTTTCATGGGGAAGCCTCTCACTTATCTTTTACTATTGTTGTGTGTAAATAATTATCTCATCAATACATAAAATAACATAACATAATTTCACGCCCATTATGTTTACGTCCCAAATGGAATAGGTGGCGATCCTATTGCCATACCGGGCACAAAGTTTTCAGTCATCGATATTTATCTCTCATAATTTTTTCGAACACAATTTTAGAAAGTCGACCGGTGAAATACCACGACCTTTCAGAAGATCGACGTAAAGTGGCTCATGCTACGTTTCGTTCGGTGAGAGAGGTACCCGGAGCCCCACCCCTCGTCCCCATCCCTTCCTATCCTCCTCCCTTAATGGTTGGCAACGCAACTGTAACACTACATGTATTGCGGGTGTCCATGGGCGGCGCTGGTCACCTAACATCAGGTGACACGCCTACTCGTTTGCCCTCCTATCCCATAAAAAAAGACATTGGTGTGAGCCAGTGTCAGGATTCGAACCCGCAACCTCGGGATCAGAAGCCGTGTGCTCGATAATTGGACCACCGAGACTACACAAAACTACATAAAATATGATTAAATATCGGACTTCTTAGATATTATGAGTGTGGTTTAAATATGTTTTTTACTCCAAGCTAATGTTATATTGGTGTATTAACGCCATGTAGCCAAACATTTTTAATTAAAGTTTTGAAAGTTTTAATGACATAAAAAAGCATTATAACACACAGCTTCACGGCAATTGCCTTGCGGAGTGGGCAGGGAAAACAAAGGCATAAGTCACGATTTTTACTCACCTCACTCGCTTTTTATGACTTCTTTCATAGCTCTTATGCTTGTCCTTCCTGATAATTTGTAAAAAAAAATAATTCGTTTTATTTACATTCCGGTTGATATATCTTTTTTTGTACAATTTACTTATAGATTCACTTAACTGTATAATTGGTTGTTTTTAAAAGTCTACAAATTAAATTTCCGCGACTTGGATTTGACTTTGGGAATGGCTGAAATTAAATATCCTAAAGCATTACGTTCCCGTTTCTCCGTATTTCTTCGAAATTGACACTTTATTACATAATCTTAGCGTCATTTATCCCACAAAACAGCACAGCAAAGTAATAATGGGTCGTCGTTTTCTGAATTAAAGCAATCTTTGGTAGGGACATCTTTAATAAGCTTACGTTTCCCGCAAGAGTTTGCGGCCACGAATACAGCGATAAACCTATTTATTATTTATAATAATATGTCAAGTTATAAAAGATTTGGTGGTTCAGGGGTAACGATCGATAAATATAAATACTTATTGAAAACCACTGAGAAGATACATAATACCAAAGTGGTAGTGTTCAGTGAAAACAGAACAGGGTGAAAATGAACAGAATGTCCCAAACACACTTTTTATGACCAATTCCATTATTGGAGTTCTAAAAACTGACGTGTGGTATTGCATGAGGAATATTAAGGAAACGAGACGAGTGTGTAAGAATCGTGTCTTATAGCATATTGTGAAAGTAGTAGTAATTTGTGTGACGAACTGCACTTACGTATTCATTACGGACTTTTATTCTATGTTTTAAAACAATTCTTGTACTTTTGGATCAAATAGGGATAAAGATTATTGAATCAATGACACACTATTTTATGTATAATTTTTATCTTTTTACGTGACCGTGTTTTCTTTTTTTTATTTCTGAAAGCAATAATGAGATAATGTTTTGAAATATATAGTAGGATTATTGTCATACCTATATCTCTATAAATTAGTATAATTCGATAACCTTGGAAATGGGCTGCATCAGATCAAATCTTAAGCACGTCTAAAACACCCGATGGAGGAGAAGCGGATAAACTTTTATAATAATGAGTAATAAAATACTATGTGTTTCATGGCCCATAGTTAATTATGCAATCAAAGGAGTATTTAATCGCATTATGAGGATATATACTTTAGCAAGTGGATAGAAATTGAGCGTTACATAATGAGTCGTTTAATGTAGCGTAATTGGTATTGTCTTCTTACAATTTTTGCCTTCACTTTAATATTGAAACTGGCTGCTTGCAAATACGAAAGAAAATTTGTTTTTTTGTACTCAATACTCTGTCTCAAGCGATTGGGATTTAAGGTAATTTATATTTCAAAACATTGGATGTATTATTTTTACTTTTGGTCTAATAGTGGAGTAGGTGATGGTTCGTCATACGTCGATAGCGAGAACGAAACTTGAGACATTCCCAACCAACATAGAAAAAATATGCCACTCGGAACCAGGGATATTTTTGCTATAGCAAAATACAGTTCTATCACTATTTATTTCAGAGTAGCGAGGTAAGATTGTTACCGTAAAGAGTAGCTGTGTGCGTATAATATGAAAGTTAATGTAATACAATTAGTTTGGAAAAAGTATATTAAAATAATGTTTTAAATTTTACTCCCGAGTCTAATTCTTCAGAGTGGTTACAACATAATTCTCTATCCGCTAATGGTCTTCAGAACAAATACTATATTATTCGTAATGGACTTATAATTTGTATAGTTCTGTATGTCATTTGCATACTTAGTACTTAGAGGATTACGTTTTATATGCAAAGGGAATTAATGCATTTCACTTCTAGAATAAGATTTGGTTAAATTACGCTGAAGTAGTTTCGTGAATATAAATTCAAAAGTGCGGTGACTGCGTTTAAGATAATTAGATATTTTTTAACGTAATAATAATATCTAACTTGAAGTATTTTTTAGGTAAGTTAACGCCAAGTCTCTTGCAGTGCAGTCACCGACCCCAATCGCTTCTGTATCCTTCACCAATGTCAGGGGTTAACGGCTTTATGGGTTTTGGATGAAATTAGTGGTTTCTTATTTGAATATTCACCGAATGACGACCCAAGTTGATTTTGAGAATACTTTTTCAACTGAATTCCGTCAAGATGTTTAGTTCAATTTAACTTACCTTTACAGCATTTACTTTTACACCTGCATTCAGTATACATTAAAAAATCGATTGTAATTTGTTCATCCAACTGTAATATTAGAGTAGTACTAGTAATTGCGCTCTTGTGTATGTTGTGAGCTTGTATAAACTCACACACATTACACTCATACCTTTCCGGACCGGTTGGCTAATTGAAATTGTTCGTTCAGCGTACACATGTATCAACAGTACAAATTTTAATACATATTTTTTGGAGAATGCTCACCCACTAATAGTAATGAATTTAGAGAAAAAATATAATTAAATATACTTTGGTTAATTAAAACTAAGTAACCATACTTCATTAGTTTTATTATATATATCAGCTATCTTGACAGAAAAATGAATTATCCAAATTTTAATTAATTATTTACATTTAAAAAGAGTAGGCTCTATTCCCATAACGCTGTCTACTCCCAAACAAAATAATTATGCTGATATGACACGAAGTTACCGGTTTAACCTTTGTATATACTTATTATACATACTGATTAATTATTTTATTTAATTACATATCTGTGAAATATATTCTACATTCACGTAGTTACACGTTTTTCATTTAGAAAAATAAAAATATCGTAGTATGAATGAAAATTTTCTATAACATAAACCATTCAAATAATCGAGATAAATAAGTGAAACGAGCTGGATATTTTAATTTATAACTTTAGGCCTTTACTGACTTTACTTTACACTTAACTTAAAGATGTGGTGGCGGTGACGAAACTTATTGCCAAAAATCGGGGATGATTTTGTCAATTATATAATTATGACATAGTCAGTAATGACAAATAACTTCCGAAGTCATCGTCTTCAGGGTATAATTTGTAAAATAGTAGATTTTTTATTATTATTTATTATTATAACATAATATAACTTCACGCCTTTTTCTACTCGAAGGTGTAAGCCTTGACTCGCCGTTATGTTTACGTCCCAAATGGAATAGGTGGCGAACCTATTGCCATACCGGGCGCAAAGTTTTCACTCAACTATATTTATCGGTATTACTTAGTATGAATATTATTTTATTATTTCTTTTTTTATTTCCATTTAAGAAGTAAAAGCTGTAAAGAAAGTAAAGGAAGTAATAGCTGATATATGGACACACTCTCGTGTGTTATATTTTATTCGGCAACTCTAGAAAACACTACATACACCTTCGTATAAAAAAGATAACATTACTAAGTAACATTTGAAAAGTTGCAAACGATTCGTGGATGAGTCGAAAATCATCCACGCTAGTGCAACACCGAACACTTCTTTGACACTTTTCTTCATTTAGAATGTTCAGAGCCAAGATTCGAGAAGTAATTACATTTAACACAACCGAACTGGCATTGGGCCAACAACTAGTTGAAAAGCTAATTTATTAAGTGGAGTTAGAAGTCCGAGAGGTGACTTTGGAAGCTTCTGATATTCGCCATTGATTTATTTACCAGTATCCTCACGACTATTGTTGTTCTAAAGGTCTTTTTGGCGGTATTTCCTTGAATAAGGTAAAGTCAAATACAGAAACAGCTTACCATGATAGGTGTATCTGCAGTTCTACAGTTCGAACCGGCTATCTTTCAAATAAAGTACTACGCTGTCGTCAACTGATAATTTGTCATATATTTATATCTTTATGCAGAAATGGTTTAAGGTTAATGGTAAGCTTCGATACGCCAATTTTTTACATCCCAAATGAAATAGGTGGTGGAACCTATTACAATGTTGTCAATTATCAATATTTATCGCACATAACTACCGAAACAAATTTCTGAAAAAAACATTGTAAGTCCGAAATCAAGCCCAGTCGATCACTGGGTCACCAAAGCGGACTAAGTTATTAGTTATATTTACATTTAAATTACGTAACACTAATTAGTTAGCATGTAGTCCTCTCCAGATGTAGTACCCACAAGCAGAGGTCTTTGTATTGTGCAGAAACACAATATAGATTCCAATAAGCCGACTATGATGCTGTGAATGGACTGTCCCTGTATCAACTCATGTTGAAGATGACAAAGGATGTACAGCATCCAACCGGCGTGTAATTAAACAAATACTACAATTCTCTGTTGAGTAATTATGAAGGGTGATGACAAGACATTATGATATATTATCATACAGAATAATATCCTTCAAGTGGTATCTATGTTACTAAAATGGACAAGTATTCCTCTGTTTTAGGAACTGAAAATTATACATGGTTTGAAAAGAGTATATATGGCCCACAATATTCTTGTCCGGTTTTTATAATGATAATCGTACCTTTATTTCTTATTCTGGATGAAGAAAATTCAATATAATTTTATACCCTTAGTACACGATGTGGTAGATAGTGGGGTTGAGTTGTCTCTTGAAATGACTAATGCCTAGTGGGAGGACGTTACCACATTCGTGGCGATTTTGTCCGTATTTTTTTATCCACAGAGGTACTTTCTTCAAGCGCACGTTTCATTTAGTTATTTTAATCTAATAATAAGTTTAATATTATGTATTTATTGAATATTTTAAGTGTATGTGAAGACCTACGAAAATAAACCATATTTTGTTTTTTTTTGGTATAGCCAAGTAGTTCGCTGCATTAATGGGCCGGCTTGACCGGTGAAATACCACGACCTCTCAGAAGATCGACGTAAAGTGGTTCATGCCGCGTTTCGTTCGGTGAGGGAGGTACCCGGAGGCCCACCCCCCTTCCCCATCCTTTCCTATCCTATTCCCATAAAGGTCGGCAACACAAAGGCAACAATATATGCTGCTGATTTCCCTGGGCGGCGCAGGTTGCTTAACATCAGGTGACACGCTTGCTTGTTTGCCCTCCTATCCCATTAAAAAAAATGTGATTTAATTTGAATATATTTTCGTTCTATCTTTATTTGCTATATTCCTTCTTGCATTATATTCTTCTATGCTCTATATTTAAATTATTCTGATTTATTTTCAGGTAAATAGAGTATTGATATTAAAAATATGAGCCAAAACAAATATAACGAGTATATATTGTGTTTATTGCTTTCCACATTATCATAAAAGCGACGATATATGACAAATGGCATGTCAAAAGCCTCATAATAAAAATCTCTGACGTTTATATGCGTAGAATCGAGACTCTCTCGTAAAAATCCCATCAAAGACGTTTTTATATAATGTTTCCAAGACAGGTCTCTACAACTCGTTCTATGTAAAGGTCCGATCAGCTTATTATCATACAAACCTTAACATCAGAAATGGTACATCATTATCAAATATGGCTAGGCCTAGGCCATTCATTAATCTTTTTTCTGGCACACTCGGGTAAAAGTATCAGAAGTGGGATTAAAAATAAATTTCAAATTTCGTAACTTTCAACTGCAATAGATTCTCGTAATATAAGGGAATAATCACTTATATAAATCCGAAACTTGCCTAACTGAAATTCAGTTCCACTGTAACATTGCGGTTAATGTTTTATATTGGAAGTTTGCCCGACAAATGGCGGCAGGTTGGTGGCTCTCTACTTGCAGAAGAAACTAATAATGTCACCGCGAGCTTTGACTCTCAAACGACTGACTGTTGTACCTTTATTTCTTATTCTGGATGAAGAAAATTTTATATAATTTTATGCTCTTAGTACACGATGGATTCGATAATGGGGATGAGTTGCATCGTCAAATGACTAATCCCTAGTGATTGGACGTTACCATATTATTTCCATCATATAGGGCAAAATTGAATCTCTTGCTATTGATTTTAATACTGTTTTTAGATGCACTAAGTATTCAACTAACTTAAGTTTACGATTTTATCTTAAATTATAAATTGGAAAATTTTAGAAACAGACAAAAGAGAAGACTTTAGGGTGTTTAGGACTTTAAGTTAGAAAATAGTTACGACAAATTGTGCTTCATTGAAATAGCTATAGCATTGTAGAGTTTTTATTTTACAAAAATAACTGTACATGTAAAAAATCAAATATTATATTGACTTCATCCTGCATATTGTAAACACGCGTTATGTTATCACTGCGAACTAACTGATGGGGAATAGGAAGGGGCGGAGAAGATAAAAAACGAGAGAACTGCTCCAAGTTTTGACATTAGTAGCGATATTATTAATAATTAAATGTTGCGTAATTTTGCTCATGACACAGAAGTACAGAGAAAACAATTAATTATCTACAGATTCGTTCCACAACTGACTAAATATAAAAAATAAATGGAGAGAGATCCATCAGATCTAGGTGTAATTGTTTCAAAAATATAAATAAGTGTTTCATTAAAAGGTTGTATTTTCATTGCATAGAACATAACTTCACGTCTTTTCCACCCAAAGGTGTCGGCAGTGGCTGTAAAGTCGTTATGTTTACGTCCCAAATGGAACAGGTGGCGAATCTATTGCCATTACACCGCGCAATCGTCGATAATTATAAGACACAATTTTTGAAAAGAATTTCGTAAAGTCATTGGTGTGAGCCAGGATTCGAACCTGCAACTTCTTGTTTCATAAGCGGGGTGCTCAAGTTCACCGAGGCCATTATTACCATAATTTCCATGATATTAAATTTTGAACGAACGTAATCGCAGGCAACAACTAGTGTCTTGTATATTAGTGTACAAAATAATTATAGTTCAGTGTACAGAAAGTCGAAGGCATAAAACAGTGTCTAGCCAATTATAAGCCAACTTTTCTCCTTTGTTTCGTTCTTAATGGCGGCAATGTCAGCTGCGTACACAAAATTGCTTTATTACTCATTTTTATTGCTGTTTTACTGCGTTTTAGTATACCTCGTGAATGATGTAGTTTATCTGCTTTGTTTCCTGTTCGCTATCTACTTGACCGATCGCTTTTAAGGTGTTTCATTATGAACTGGGGTTTTGCGAGTTTTTTTTTCATCATGATTGATTTGGAACCACCTGTGTGTAAAAAACTGGTAATTGGTTTTGAACAGCCTGTATAGTGCATTACATTAAAAATGACTATGTCTTCTTATTGTGATGACAGTAACGAAGTGATTCTCTGTAACTTAAATAGGAATTTATTTATAAAAAAAAACATATATCTATTTGCGATTTGTTCTCTGTAAACAAGTACATTATATTTAAACAACTGTCTAATAAATAGACTTAAATAATAACGTTATATTAACAGACAAATAGTAGGAACTGAAATTATTTAGTAAATATAAACTTGACAAACCGGCACGCTTTTCTTTTTATGAAATATATTTGTTGAATTATTACTATTTAAGTTCACCAAGAAAAATATCTTGGATTCACCCTTGTCCTAGGGTTGATGATATAGGCTACGATCTAACCTCAGACCAATTCCATATATATAAAGAAATAGTCAAGTTGTTGCTGCTGGTATTTGTTTGTTTGTATATTTGTTTAAACTTATCTACTAAAATAAGGTTAATAGGTTCGCCACCTATTCCATTTGGGACGTAAATATAACGGCAAGACGAGGCTTAACAGCCGCTGCCTTCACCTTCGAGTAAAAAAGGCGTGAAGTTATGTATGTTATGTTTATCTACTAAATTACTTGACTACTACTAACTGGACTACTTTCAGTGGGACGGACCACCTAGTTTGCTGAAAAAATGGGCCAGCTCGATCGGTGAACCAGTGGACCTCTCAGACTATTGGCGTAAAGAGGTTCATGCCGCGTTTCGCTCGGTGAAAGAGGTGTCCTCTCTCCCCTCCCCATCCCACTTCCGACCCTCTACCCTATCCCATTTCAAAGGCCTGTTCTGCAATTGAGGTAATTTCTAGTTGCTAAAAAGGTGTCCGATTTACGGCAGTACAATGTCGTCAGCTATCAAAAACGTAAAATAACATAAATTCACGCCTTTTTCTACCCGAAAGTGTAGGCAGTGACTGTTAAGGCTCGACTCGCCGTTATGGTTACATCCCAAATGGAATAGGTGTAATTTTGGGAGTTATCGATATAGATTAAATTAAAAATCCCAACAGTCATTATCTTTGACTCATATACAAACTCGGAACCTCTCAAGTATAAGTTGTGAGTACTAAACAAGTAGGTCATTGATAAGAAAAGAATATAAATGTATGGAAAAATAATAAATTCTCTGTTTTTCTACGTCCCACTTTCGTTCAGACTACCCTCATTTACAATCAAATGCTGGGAGCCGGACAGTGGACATGATTAATTCATCAGCTATGATTCTGGAAGCCGAGTCAGCAGGAACGATTTACCTAACGATGTTCCACAACCATCAGTTTGTTATTCCGATCAGCATCTTTGTATGGTTTTTTACGTTTACCCATGGAAATATTATGTTCTTGTATTTAGAAACTTTTTTTCGATCATAGCTCTGTCACTTTATTATATAAAAACGAATTTGTGATGCTGTATTTGTGTTCGATAGAGATAAAATATCTCTATCGAACATCTGTTGTTTGCTCGCGGTAATCTGCCATTTTGTTTTTTTTTATTTGAAATGATATGACACTTAGAAATTTGAGATGAATCTAGTGATACCTTGTTCTATAGCAGATAATTCTCTCTACAAGGATTTTTTTCTAAATTCACGCCGTTTTCTACCCGAAGGTGAAGATAGTGGTATTTGACCTCAACTCGCCGAATTGTACGTTCTAAAAAAAACAGGTGGCGAACTTATTGCCATACACATGACCTTCGAAAAAATGTCACAAAAGTCATTAATGAGAACCTGAATTCGAACCCAACTTCTTGATTCAGAAGAGGTGTGCTCCAACACCGGTCCACTGAGACGAATAACAAGAATCTTCAAGAATAATCTATATTATTATATTTTTAAAACAATGCCACAATAGAAGTCATTTCTTTTGATAAATCGTCTGAAACGATATATTTTGTAACTTTTTTTTAATGAAATACATTTAGTGTCATAACTCAAATCGGCCGCGAATGTCATTGGCTATTAACTTTTTATTTTAATTTGGTTAAGTAAGTAATAGTTTGTTTTTCCAAACTTTCATAATTACAAGATCATTTGTCTGACAGTTATTTTTTATAATGACAAAGAAAACAAGTGTTGTTTTGCTTATTTGTACCTTATCTTTTGCGCAAATAAGATTAATAATAATAAAACTATTGTTTTGTTTATTTTATCACGTTTATTTTACGTATTTATTCCCATTTTTCAGTTACATACTAACTAGCCTCAGTATTTGAAGAATATAATATGACCTACTGTTTTTTTTTTTATATTACCATAAAAATGTGTTGAGAGGTTATAAATCCGTACTCTGCTCAGTTTTTCTTATAACTAGGTTAGCTGTTTGCCATTGGGAAGTCTACGTGATATTTTTCGGATTTTGTTCTAAAGTCATGTGTCCATATCCAAGACCATATGAACATATATTGAACTTCTAGTTCTAGTAGTCCAGTCTTCTATTTCGAATTCTGCCAATACTTAGGAGTATTAAAGGCGTGAAAGTATAGATAACTTAAGTTTAATACTTCATATAACTCTTATCATGTTTTCATATTTCTGTCAACAATGTCTAATAAAAAGGTATAACTGAACTCACCTTTATGTTCCCAAAACAATTTGGCCCCTTCGCAAATCCTTCATCATTGAATCGCTATTTGGTAAAATGTTATGGAAATATTTTAGTACGGTCACCCTCCGAGTGCCTCCGAGTCCCTCCGAGTGCCTCCGACTGAGAGTGTGCAAAGCAGTTTAACAACAATGTCTCAGAGGTTATAGTAACAGGACCTTTTTGAAATCTCGCCTTATCTAAAGGTGATTCTCGGCAGGCTATCGGTTGACGTATGGTACTAGAACACAGAGAAAGCGGGCATATATTATTTTTGTACATTCACGCTGTTAGTACTAGTAGGATAGTCACATAGGTAGCACCGTCTTATCGTAAATCAAGAGTGGTTAATCTTCTCAACAACTTAGCGGTTGCTGGCACTCTGTTCAATTATTTTTCTACTTTAAGGATATTTCCAAAGGTATGTGTAACCATCTATCATACGCACCTTCGGAATTAATCTTGGATATAAATGTCGATGGCATGGATGGCATGGACATATGGCAGTACTACCTATTACATTTAGGACTAGAACACTAATTCAGCGTCTTGTGGTATAATTATCCTGCCTAAGCCTTAGAATATAATGAGCGCGAAGTGACAGTTACTAATATAAGTAAGACTACGTCTCCATAATTGTCAAATGATAAACACATATAACTTTGGTAATAACCCCCCCTTATTTTGCAGAAACAAAAGCACTCCAGCAATCAGTTCATAAAAATATTTGAAACATCTAGCTGCAGTAGCTTCCCCGCTGTCGCTCGTGTCACGGACCTCACATGTCCAAATGTCCAGAGTTCTATAAAGTGACAATTCAATTACAAACAAGATGGCGCGTTGTTTTCGATATTCGACCTTCATCCGACTGCTTCGGACAATACACCTTCATTTTTATATCAAGCCTTTTTTCAAGACAAACTCGATTTGACATCTCGCTACGTTTGATTTAGGAAAATATTGATAGAATGATACGTAACGGATAGGTTTAGAAATGTAGTGGAATATTTCCTAAATAATAGAAGCATAGTTCCTATATGAGAGAGAACAAATGCAAAGTTTGTTTATTTGAATGTTTTACAACAATGCGACCAAATAATGTGATTTGGGTATATTTTGACACTAAATGCTTTTTTGGCCTCTTGCTAAAGTGGCAAGTAGTGGCAAGTAGTAGCTGTTGCGTATGCAATGTAATGTAAAAGAATAAGAAGAATAAGGCCAGTTAATCATTCATTTTCATCTAAAGGAAGAAATAATTAATCCTGAATGGCAGCAAAAACTACTTTTAAACCTACTAAGGTTTTTCCTTTAAACCCTTATTCGTAGTAATAGTTTTATTGATAACTATATTCTAAATAAAATTATATCGTCATTTTACAAAACCCAAGAGCTCTGCATTCTAATTAAAAATATATATTAAAAAAGTATTGTTCAAAAACAGGGATAATACAATGAAAATACTTCAAAATAACGGAATTTATTTTTACAACAGCCCCACATCGACAACTTAATATAAACATTAGCAGATGCCAAAATAAACTTTAAAACAACGAACAATCCGCTCTAAAATGTGCGGACCTCCTGCAAATTTTAAGAATTTCCCGGTCCCTCGTAATGCTTAAAATAATTGTGTCAAATATTCAGTCAGACCCTCAAATTTTGCCATACAAACAATCTTACAGAATTATTTTGTAATAAATACAACTGTACCTACGTTTTTTGTTAGAACCACATGGCTGGTGACATACATTTTTGTCTACTATCCTGTAGGGTAGGCAGAGATAACCTAATAGAATAGACCAGGCTCTTTATGCGCTTCTTTTTAAAGTTTTAAGTAGTTAAGATTTGAGAAGGCGATTCCTCCTTACACTTGCACTTTTTATGGCATAATTTTGCAAATCAAAAGCTACAAATTTGCGAAACATTTATGAACATTTCCAAATTATTATTTCTATATTAATGGCGTACCTTATGGCGTAGTGAGAACTAGTTCTGACAGCTGCGTGTAGACAAGTTCGATTCCCATACCAATATTTTAATTTCTATTAGGTCCCATATCTTTTACTGAGCGTAATTTTTCATATACGCATAAACGAAATTGACGAACATGTATGTTTGTACCTTATCTGAGTATTATCTATTGATGTGACAATGTACTTGATCAGTATTATTGATTAATACGGCACACACAAAAATATAGAGAACCTCATAACACTAGTGTAAGGTTTTTAAATATTTTTGTGTTGCATTATATTCAATAAATTATAAGACTAGCTGAAATCAATTCGGATCTCGATTTATTGCCAGCATACCTAGAAGACTGACCGCATTGCCACTCTGAATAGCAATGATAATCCTCTGTGCGAAAGATAACCCAGTCCTATGTATTGTAATATATTTGTGTTGTACTGTATTGTAATGTATTTGTGTTGTATTGTGCAGGTGAGCGTGAGCGCGGGGGCTCGCGGCGACGCGGCGCGGTGTCGCGCGGCATGCGGCGCCGCCCGCTCCTGCCGCTGCTGCTGCTGGCGCTGCTGCGCGCGCACGGCCTGCTCGCTGCCTCCGGAGGTAACATCCACTTTTTTTTTGTATTTAAATTAATGACGTACAGGTAACATAGATCCATTTAAAAGGATCTGTAAAATTCACATTTTTTATTATTTTACGCACTCTATGTCTTCATGCCGTCAATACTCGGTAAAGTCGAGAGGAATGCCTTCATATGGTTAATGAATTATTAGATTAATGGGAAACAAAACAAATACCACACAGTCTCGGTGGCGCAGTGGTCGAGCACACGGCTTCTGATCCAGAGGTCGGGGTTCGATTCCAGACACTGGCTCACACCAATGACTTTTCGAAATTGTTTTCGGAAGTTATGTGTGATAAATATCGATGACTGAAAAACTTTGTGTCCGGTATGGTTCGGCACCTATTCCATTTGGGACGTAAAAATAACGGCGAGACGAGGCTTAACAGCCGCTACCTACACCTTCGGGTAACAGAAGACGTGAAGTTATGTTATGTATGTATGTGTCGATATCTATCGCGCATTTTTTCGCATATTTTTGATTTTGATACGTAATCGAGCTCAAAGGTGGGACAAAGAATCTGTAGTGTTAAACCACAAAACCATGAAAGCGAGATACCAATAACGTAGGAAAAATCAGCAAACGCTTGTTTTAAAGAATGTATTGCATTACACTTGTAAAGTTGCCAAAACAAAAGTATCCGAGAGCAGTGCATTTAAAGTGAACAGAATATCTAACTGATGTAGGTTCTGCAACTACTGTTCTGTAACTCGATACGTGCAAAAGGAGAGGTTTCTGCATTTGTAAAAAAAATGGGCTAGTAAATACCGCTTTTGAACAAAAAACTATTTGAAGCCTTCCCCAATAAACGAATAATTAATTATATTTTAAATTAGATACGTATTTACATTCTAACTAACACCCAAACGATATAGAATAGAATGATATCTGAAGTTGTTCTATGCTCAGCTTGTAAAGTTGTTGTATACTTTCTGTTAAAGCTACAAAAAGAAAAAATGTTTGTCTTATAAAATGCCTAAATGTAATACAATTTTTTGTAAAATAAATGTATTACAGAAAATGGCCCACTAAAGAGATATTTCATGCAATACTCAAAAAGTCGTAAAACATTCGCTCGATCGGTTGAACGGTTTACATACTTACTTAATGCTTTAAATATAAATATGTGATGAACGTAGTTAACTAATTGATATCAGTATGTAAATAAAAAAACTCGTCTCTATAACCTGGTGGTTTTCTAATCTGCATTTATTTAGAAAGTCTCGGCTTCAAAAAATGTTACTAGCTATAGATTATAATCGAAAATATTCTCTCTCATGTACGTAACGATAGTAAAACAACTCTGCCTATACTGTTGGATATCCCGTGAAGGTAAAAGAAAATTACCTGAACTCTGAGTAACATATTGGATAAATTTTAATAACAAAAGTAATATATCTGCACCCATCTCTTAGTCCCATTTCTAGATCTTTGTCATCAAAACTTTACTACTTAGGGAAAATGATGAAAACGCAGTCTGATATATTACCGAACAAGGGTTGTAAAAACACGTAGGGATGAGATCATCTAGGTGTCGTCGGCTTAAAAACTTGATATTACTTTATAATACCTACTTTGTATTAAAATTCATATTTTTTTATCAATGTATATATATACATATTATCATTCATAGTATAAAACAAAGTCACTTTCCGCTGTCGGTCCCCTCATATGCTTATATCTTTAAAACAACGTAACGGATTTTGATGCGGTTTTTTGTAATAGTTAGAGGGTGTTAACGGGGTGGTTGATATGTAATTCATATCTGATGTTGTTAGGAAAAAATGTTAATTTTCGAAATTTAGCACTTTAATTACAAACGCTGGCTGAACCCTAAGTGATATATCAAAACAATGTTCTACATTATTAAACACCTTCAGAAGGTCTACAAAAAAATTCGTAAGGGCATATGTCTATCTCTTAGGTATAACCCACAATTACCATTTTTATTTTTTTACTTTTTACGAGAAATAATGGCTTATTTACGAAGCGATTTTAAACATTACAGTATTAATTTCATCCAATTAAGTGTGTTAAATAGATTGTGCATGTAATATAGATGATCCTGGCCCTTTACAGCATGCAATTTAAACGAATATTTTGGAAGGTATTGCAGTATTAACATAGCGGGACAGCAGTTAAAGCCGAGAAATAGTACAAATTTAACCTCATTAAATCTGAAATTTACTCATTTATTACTTTTGATGCGGAACAAAGTTCGCCGGGTCAGCTAGTATAAGATAAATATTTATTAAAACAAATAGTTATCTCTAGGGGAAATGCCTATATTAATTGTCATTGGTAATTAAGCTTTGTATTTAACTAACTGAGCCAGATAGATAATAATAGTTTTAGGTGTATATGTATGTAGTCGATATTGAAACAAAATAAATGAAAAAAGAAGAAAGTCATGATGAACATTTAAAAAAAAACACTCCAAAAACACGAATTTGATGTCTTTGTAATATTATAAATATTAATTTAAAGTGCTATTATATATAAATTAATCTCACTAAATATATTTCAAACTGTTCAAATGCCTTTGAATATAAGCGGAAATTAATCAAGCACCTTTCTATCCAAACACTATAAATTATACAAAAGACACACTGTATTACATAACACCGAATTTATGTGTCCCATTGGCGGGTCCCACAATCGTCCCTTGTGGCACACCAGCGATCATAAATCCTTTTACACATATTTTATATTTCCCGGTAAGAGAACGTGCTAAATTGATATTTACCCTCCACCCTATGTTATCAATAAACATAATTTAATTCAGAAATTGCAAACAGTGGGGGGAAGGCAAGAAAGAAAGAAATATCCTTGGCTAATGAAGCTTTGTAGCCAGGTTTCTTTGTTTTCCTCCCTTGCCGATGTCTGAGGACTTATAAACTTCACGTTAAGATGTCTGAACAACTAATTAAAAGATAATGAAAAAAATTCAAGTGAGAAAGTATGTAAATTAGTTTGGAAGCTGCCGCCTTAAGGCTGGGCCGAGTTAACAACTAATTGTGAATAACTTTGAACTGTACTGATTCAGAGCGTCAGGTATAATGCATAAAGAAACAAGAATATGATTGTTCTATTCACAATACACACATACCGTTAACTGCTCAGAGCGTAGTCAGCGTTATTTCACTAATCTTTCTTACACAACGTCTTGTTATATGACGGTCCAAACTCGATAATTAATTTTCAAACAAAACTTCGCAAAAATCGAGGTGTCGTATCGAAGTGTATTCATTATAACTACATCCAATAAATATAATTTCAACGGCTATACAATCAAAAAATGAGTGCGCGTTAATTACAGCGTAGCAACTTTTCAGTCTGAATGCGGTGTACTGAAAATATCACTGTATTACTTTTAAGTTCTAAGATTTTAGAGTCGTAACTTTTAACCCGTATTTTTTAGCTTGTGTTTCTAAGGAGCGAGAAAGGATTCTCATAACCAAATATCGATTATATCAAAATGTTATAATAGTTTACCAAAGAATACATTTTACAATAAATGCCTAAAGGTTTATACATAGCTACTAACATATTAAAAATTATATCCAGCCGGTTCGATTTCGTTTCTATTTCTGGTCAGCAAATTCGACCATTATGAATTGTTGAACAAGGATATTTAAACTGAAATGTAATATTCCATTCTTCATCTTATACCTTGGGGCACAGAAAAATGCCATCCAAGACGTGCCTGGCCTAATGCCAGGGGCGAGAGTGCGAGTCTGCATGCCAAAATGGAATCTCAGGCATGTTTGTGATGATAACAGAAAAAAAATCGATGTGAAAACTTTAGAATGTATGAGTTTTATTCAAATTTATTTTTACAAAAGATTATTTTTTGTATTCAATTAAAATTTAGAATATCTCCGTGTAGGAAATTAAGGTTCTCGGATAAATTTATACTGATTACTTTTCGTGTTCTCTGTTTGGATTTATTCAAACAACAGGTTTTGTTTTCAAACATTTGATAGTCTTTAGGACGCTAGATAAAATTCCATGAATTACAAGGACTGAAATAGCAAAAACAGTGGCGCAATATACCTACATATATCAATTGAAATACTCTCGAGAGCAATGAATCCGGGTCACTTAAAGAATGTTAAAAATCTCTAAAAAACTGAAAATGATAGGTTAATGCAATAAATTGTATTTAATAGACAATGTAATACTCCTTAAATGAAAGTAAAAAAAATATGAGTCACCATACATTTTATTAACACAAAATTACATAAAGAAAAAATCTGCTGATCTCTCCTTAAAACAAAAATAGGAAACATGAAATTTTTGAACTTTATTACGATTTTCTTGAATTTTAATACTTCGTATTGCCTCCTCGTGCTTCCATTACTGCGTTTACGCGGTTTGGCATGCTGTACACCAAGTTCCTTATACGATTTTGGGGAATATTCTCCCATTCCTCTGTGAGAGCAATTTTGAGCTCACGAAGCGTGATTGGGGGAGGGTTTCGTTGTTTTACGCATCTGCCTAGCTCGTCCCAAGCATGCTCGATCGGGTTGATATCCGGGCTGCGCGCTGGCCACTCCATACGAGTAATGTTCATCTCTTGAAGGTAGTCATTCACAATCCTACCTGTATGAGGTCGGGCATTGTCATGCATAAATATAGCATCCTCACCTAAATTGACCATAAATGGACCAACGTGATCATTGAGGATTTCTTCCACATAACTTACGCTAGTTAACGAGCCGTTTTCTATGATCACCAGCTCTGTGCGACTTTCAGAAGAAATTCCGGCCCACACAAGTACAGACCCACCACCGTAGGCTACTTTTTCCTCGATGCATGCTTGCTTGAATCTTTCCCCTGGTCTTCGATACACTCTGTGTCTTCCATCGTGCTTGTAGAGCATAAATTTTGATTCGTCGGAGAACATAACTTTTGACCAATCTTCAATACTCCAATTTACGTGGCTCTGGGCATATCTTAGTCTTGAAATACGATGCCCACGCTCCAGTTTAGGGCCGTTTGCAGGTCTAAGGGGTTTTAAGTTAGATTCAGCAAGCCGACGTCTTACTGTCCATGCACTTGGGTTACTTCCTCCGAGGCGTCGAAACTGATTGGTGAGTTCAGTTCCTGTGAGAAAGCGATTTCGAAGCATGGTGTTCACCAAGTATCGGTCTTCTCGTGCTGTGGTATACCTGGTTCTGCCCGTTCCTGGTCTGCGTAGGTTAGAACCAGTTTCTTCGTAACGTCGGAGAACTCTTTGTACTGTTGACAGCGACACACCAACAGTCCTGGCTGTATCGCGCTGACTCCGGCCGGTTTCCAGCATTGTAAGTATTCTGGTGCATTCTTCAGGCGTAAGCGACATAATTTCAGCTTGAATAATGAATATAGAGCACTATCAACATGGTTTATGTACCCACATAAATGACAGATTACAAACAAAAGCAAAACCAAATGCTGTAATTTCGTAGTTCCATCTTCGAAAGTGGCCCTTTTTCAAATTTGATTTTTTTATGATATAACTTTACAATAACTAAGAAGTTTTAATACCTTCATTTAAGGAGTAATACATTGTCTATTAAATACAATTTATTGCATTAACCTAGCATTTTTAGTTTCCGAGATTTTTAGGATTCTTTAAGTGACCCGGATTCATTGCTCTCGAGTGTATATGGTCCCGGTCATTATTATGTCGTCCTACGATATTTATTGAAATGTTTTCTGAAGGATCATTTGTGTGTCTGTATTCGAACTTTGGACTTCTAAATCATGAATAGTAGTAGACAATCACTGGACTACAAATAAAAAAGAATAAACACGAGTATATGTATTATTATATTGTATCATGAAATAAGGTTAACATTACAACAAGCATTACAAAAAAGACAGATATAGTTATTACTGTCTAAAGGGAACCTTTTCGTTGTGAAGGGCATGATCCTCAGAACCTACTTGCACGGACCTTCTTAACCGCGAATAATGGGAAGCTTCTTAGAGCTATCAACATTATTTCAGCTGGGATTTCTTTTTTTATTTACTTAAATTTATAATAAATTAGTAGAAAATATGTTAATAAGTAAACAATTTATTAAACGATTGATGTGACCGATTACTAGTGATTTTAACAGTGGTAGAGCCAAGCAGTTCTCAGCATGAATGGGCCAGCTCAACTGGTGAAATACCACGACATCTCAGAAGATCGATGTAAAGTGGCTCATGCCACGTTTCATTCGGTGAGAGAGGCCCACCTCCCTTCCCCATCCTTTCTCATCCTACTCCCCTAAAGGTCGGCAACGCAACTGTAACACTATATGTGTTGCGTCCTTGGGCGGCGCTGGTCACTTACCATCAGGTGACACGCATGCTCGTTTGCCTTCCTATCCCATAAAAAAGTGATCAACAGAACGTATAAATATGTTTTGTTTGTTTTTATTGTATCTCCTCTCTGGTTTCATAAATTATTAGATAGCATTCATTTCTATCTCTTAAATGAAGATTAAAACATGAACTAGGCATTTTAAACAAAGTCTTAACATAGCATCTTAAAATAGAACAAATACGTATTAAAAACATTGCTTCTTGAAAGTGTACACCCAATATATTTGTAATATTTTAATAATCTAGCCGATTACTATAACTATTTATAGTACCTTCTAACAAACAAACGCAGGCTTTTTATAATAAGTAAAAATATCACAGATTTGTCACTGGATAACTGTGAGATTTAATTTAAAAACGCAAATACGCAGAAGCCATTATTATACTTCATATTATGAACTTCTTTGTAATCCCTGGAATCAATTGCAAAGATATTAATGAACTGAGCGAGAGTGAGAGAGAGAGTGGGAGATTTATCTCAGGGCGGGGAGTCTTGGTTCACGCATAATGTGCCAACCTCCGGGAATGTTAATAGGCCCAGGGTGGATAGCGTTATTCCTGACAGAGTCCAACAGCTGGGAGAATAAAATATGGGGCGTTTTTTAGATCTAATAATAGAGTAAATGAGAGAGGATTACTGCTGATTTAAATATAGCAATGAGAGGGATTAAAGTTAAGTGTTGTATTGATCGTTGATACGTGAGACAATTTGGACTATTTGCGTAGATAGCGTGAAGTTACCAGGTGTATGGATGTTTTTAAGTTCGCCATCTATTCCATTTGGGACGTAAAAATAACGGCGAGTCGAGGCTTAACAGCCGCTGCCTACACCTTCGGTTAGAAAAAGTCGTGAAGTTCGTGAATAAGTTTCTCTCCTTAGTCATGAAATTATTTTTGTTGAAGATTAATATCATTAAGGAAGGAAGTTAAACTGTAAATAAATATATATAACATAAATTTATTCCAGGAAAATGTATTCCAATATATCGATTTCAATCTGAGCCAATATCAAATGTCAGTGTCCACTGACGGGTACACGTCGTACCATTAATCAGCCGTTAGAGGGTATCGCGCAATGAAGAACTTCCATTATCACATCCTCGTTCCTAGTTAATATAATAATAGCTGTCATTATCGACTGACCTGATTGTAGTTTTAATTAAATATTTTTAACATTATATCTTCAGTGAATATTGCTCATAAAGATTTTGAAGCATCGACACGGAACCCTAAAATATAAATATACTTATTATACATACATACAAAACTTCACGCCAAATCCCTTGTCGGCTAGGCAGAGAGAACGGAGCGCCATAAGGCACGATTCTTACACACCTCACTCGCATCGTTGACTTTCATAACACATTTCATGCACTTTTAAAATAAAAATCCAAATTTAAAGTAGCTATCTATACTGTCATTTGTGATTTAGTAAGATTTTACAAAGAACAGTTCTTATCTATTGATTCATTAATATGTGTATTAGCAAGAACAGCATATCAACAATATACAATACAAAAAGTGGGAATAGACTCTGAAAACGGGACCATTCGATCGATAGATGGCGTTACTGATAAATCACGCAATAGTGCTGTTTCATAAAAGAAATCCTAGTGACGACCTATTTGGACACCCAAGTACCGATGCTTGGTAGTTGCGACCTGATCGACGGTAGCCGTCCGATTAGATCCTCATTTAATTTTAGTATTATTTATTTTGATTTGTTGACACTGTTTTTCTTTTCCTATTTTCTACCCGGAGGTGTAGGCAGCGGCTGCTAAGCTTTGTCTCGCAGTTATGTTTATGTCACAAATGGAATAGGTGGCGAACCTATTGCCATACCGGGCACAAATATCATACCGGGTCATCGATATTTATCACACATAACTTACGAAATAAATATCGAAAAGTCATTGGTGTGAGCCAATGTGAGGATTCGAACCCGCCTCTTCTGGATCCAGAAGCGAAGTGCTCGACCGCTGGACCACCGAGACTATATTCTTAATTTAAAGTACTATCATTACCATTTGTGACGAAATTAACAGCAAGCTTGTTAACTTATCAACAGTTTTACCTTTTGATATGGATTTGAACCTACGTCTCGTAAATATTAATCTCGTTAACGTTAATTACTAACTAACAGACACTCAGACATAAATCAACTATAAACTCGCCCATAAATCCCGAGCTAAACACAAAATAACTAATTACCAGAAGTCATATCGATAAAGTTCACGTAGAAACTAATTTCAGGGTTGCCACATAACATAACATAACTTCACGCGTTTTTCTAGTAGGCAGCGGCTGTTAAGCCTCGTCTCGCGGATATGTTTACTTCCCAAATGGAATAGGTGGCGAACCTAATGCCATACCGAGCACAAAGTTTTCAGTGATCGATATTTTTCAAACAACTTCCGAAAAGAACTTCAAGAACACCAATGACATTTATTGGTGTGAGGACTAGACCTCTAGATTTAGAAGCGGGTGCTCGACCACTGGACCACCGAGACCTTTAAGGGTTGCCACGCGCAATAAATATTATTATTATTTTCAACCCTACGTTATTTTTTAATATAGGATAGGGAAGACTTCTTTAGTTTTGGCGATTTCGTTGTTAAGTTGTATGCCTGTTTTGATCTTAGGTTATAAAAATATCTCTTAATATTCTTAAAGAAACTTGCGGGTAAAAGCTAGTATTTTTTTTGTATAAATACCTCGGCTTGTGTACTGTGCAAATGACGTCAAACTAAATAATATTACGTTAGAAGTAATTTGATCGTTTTCCTCAAAGCCACATTGTGCCCGGAAGATCTAATATCCGGTCCGAAATAAATTTCTTTGAGGCAAAACTAATTTTATTTGGTTATTCTATTGACTCTTAAATGTCGCAATGGTGGAGTTATCAAACATTATTATAAAATGTTTTGCTCCAAACATATTGTGTATTCAAAACTATGTTTAGATCAAATTAAAATTTTTAATTTGATTTTAAAAGGTGCTTAGGGAATCCACAACATCGAAAATAATTAGAGTTAATAAATTTTAAATGTGTAATATAAAGTGTTTCATGAATATCGCTTGTTTGAACATAAATTTTGTTTCGTGAATTTTTAGCACTGCAATTATAAGAGCATGAAATTTAAATTGTGTTCATTCTCATATGTTAAATCGTACAGTATCAAATAAAAAGTAAAAATAACATAACATAACTTCACGCCAAATCCCTTGCGGGGTAGGCAGAGAGAACGGAGCGCCATAAGGCACGATTCTTACACACCTCACTCGCTTCGTTGACTTTCATAACTCTTTTCATGCACGCGCGTCGATTTTTGAGGCTCCTAACATCACCTTCCTCCAGAACACGTTCTATTTGGTCATGGAATGTGTGTCTAGGCCGTCCTCGACTCCTACATCCATCCGCTTTTGCATTGTATATCTGCTTAGTCAATCTTGCATCATCCACAATCCTTTAACAGTGATAGAGCCAAACAGTTTCCTGCATGAATGGGCCGGCTCGACCGGTGAAATACCACGACCTCTCAGAAGACCAACGTAAAGTGGCTCATGCCGCGTTTCACTCGGTGAGAGAGGTACGGGGAGGCCCACCCCCCTTCCCCATCCTTTCCAATCCCCTATCCCTTAAAGGTCGGCAACGCAACAGTAACACTATATGTGTTACTGGTGTCCATGGGTGGCGTTGGTTGCTTACCATCAGGTGACACGCCTGCTCGTTTGCCCTCCTATCCCATAAAAAAAAACCATCCTTTCTACATGTCCGAACCATCGGAGCATGCCCTTTCTTACTTTTACACCGACACTCTCTTTCAATCCGACTTCCTTCCTTATTACCTTGTTTTCCACGCGGTCAGCGAGGGTCACTCCGCAGATTTTGTGCAATGCCCTCATTGCGACCGCGTTTATCCTACTTGCATGCACGCTCTGCCATACCCAGCTCTCGTTTCCATAAGTTAGCGTTGTGATCAGTATTGCATTGTGAATTGCTAGCTGGGCTTTTCTGCTAATATCTTTTGCGCCCAGGAATCTGCCCAACGCCCCATTTACTTTATTTCCTAACGCTACTCTTCTTTCTACATCAGCCTTCCATCCCTGCTAAAAGCGCATCCAAGATATACAATCTCATTCACCTGTTCCAGCACCACATCGTCAAACATCCTCCTTGCATCCGTTCTGGATTCCTCCCTTTCAAACACCATAACTTTCGTTTTCATCACATTCAATTGTAAGCCTTTCATCAAACAATCATCTTTCATAATAGTGACTAGTGTTTGCAGATCAGACGGCGATTCGGCTAAGAGCACGGCGTCATCTGCGTAAAGCAGGCAGTTTACAACTAGGTCACCCATTTGCATCCCTACATTCGTCGATCTCACTCTCTGGAGACAACTGCCTGGTAGGTTCATCCTGTACCTGGTACAGGATGAACAGCCGGGCGGACAGCACGCAACCCTGTCTGACGCCGATATTGACGTCAAACCAGAGCGACAAGCCGCCGTCAACACGTACACACGCCGTGCAGCCCTCATAAGTGGACTGCACGGCGCGCAGCAGTGCGCCGCTAACCCCGTAGCCTGGGAGTATGTCCCACAGATCCTTCCGTAACACCCTGTGAAATGCTATTTCCAGAACCAGAAAACCGCAGAAAACCTTCCGGTAACAGCCAGTTGTTTCTCCACGATGTTGCGGAGAGAAAAAATCTGATCCATGCACCCTTTTCCGCTTCTGAAACCACCCTGAGCCTCCCACAACACTCCGTCAGATATCACCCTCATTCTCCTTTCAATAATCTTCCCATACACTTTTGCTGCTAAGCTGATTAAACTGATGGCTCTGTAACTGGCGCACTGCATACGTGATCCCTTACCTTTATACAGGGGCACAATGACAGCACGCCTCCAGTCCATGGGAACCTTACCCGACCTCCAGCAAAGATTGCTCAAGGTCAGGAAAGCATCTCGGACACAGGTTCCACCGTGTTTGATCATTTCAGCAGACATTATATCAATTCCAGCTGCCTTACCAGTTTTCATACTTCGTTTTGACCATTCAATCTCTTCCATAGTAATGTCCTCGTCAGATGTTGGCGCAGCGGCGTCAGTCGTAGACTCACGCCTATACGGCACTCCCCTCTCATCGTCCCGCCCGGTTTGGCGCTGCGTGAAGGGTGGCGGCCCCCTTCGCCGCATGCGCATGCACGTGCTGCCGCACCGACGGGGGCTAATCAGTGCCCGTCGCTGTCGGGGCACGCCCTAGCAGCCAGCGCGGCTGTATTCGATTCGGTCAATATTGCGTCCCTCTGGGACGGCAGGGATCGCGACGTGCACGCTCTTGACATGATCCCCAAAAAATATCAGGCTTAGGAAAATATTTGAATTAAGAATTTCAAATTCAAATGAATATCGTGTTACATTAAATACTTTTTTTGAAGTAAAACTTCTAATGTCTCGTGCAAGAGCGTTTAACGCTTTTAACAGTTTTAACGCCCCCTTGCGGCCCTCGCGGGGCAATATATATCAATATTTAGTACTACTTTAAACATCGAAGTATATATGAAGCTAACTTTTCAATTTGTTAAGCTTGAATTATAATAGTACACAGACATCTAGTGGCAAGTGGAGGTACTAATTGATTTGAAATGTCAATCATATATAAACCCTAAGGTAGTGAAACCATAGCGCGATTTAATAAGTTGACGTATGCGAAGCGCGACCTCTATGACCGAAAACGTACAAACATATTATTAGTAAATAATCGTGACAGTTAGGTACTCTGCTCTATTTGTTTGTTTTTATTAAATATATTCAACTATATACTCCAACTGTAAAGTGTAAATTGGTTTAGGAGTACTTTGTTCTGTAGTAAAGCTTAAGAACGTAAAAAATAGTGCATAACGAGTGACGATGAATTAATTTTACTCTGTGAAAGACAATACGACAAAGAGCTTTTGCTTAAACCAAAATTAGTCGTGATTTGAACAAATATATTACTTGTTACTGGATGTACTTACGAATATTTTGGTAATTATAAACTTATAAATTGTATTTTCTTTTTTTAATTCATCACATTTAAAATATTGCAAAGCATACCTAAACAACATTAGCTATTTACAGTTTTCTTTATATCACTACATAGTATAAAACAAAGTCTTTGCCTATGTCCCTTTGTATGCTTAAATCTTTGAAACTACGCAACGGATTTTGATGCGGTGAATAGTGTAGTGAAAAAAAATGATAATTTTCAAGATTTAAAACTTTAATCGAAAACGCTGCCTGAACCCTAAGTGATAAATCAAAACAATGTACTACATTATTATACACCTTTAAAAGGTCTATAAAAAAGTCCGCGAGGGCATATGTCTATGTCTTAGGGATAACCCACAATGACCATTATTATTTTTTAACTTTTTACGAGAAATAATGGCTTATTTACGAAGCAATTTTAAACATTACAGCATTAATTTTCATCCAATTAAGTGTCTTAAATAGATTGTGCTTTTAATATAGATCAATATAGCCATTTACAGCATGTAATTTAAACTAATATTTACGAAGATATTACAGTATTAACATAGCGGTACCTATGCTATCAGTTGCGTTTGCGCGCCAAAACGCGTGCCGATAAATAGCACAAATTGAACTTTTTAAGATCCAAATATTACTAATTTATTTCTTTTGATGCGGAACGAAGTTCGCCGGGTCAACTAGTATTACATAAAACTATGTTATTTATCAAGTAACTTGATGTATAATTTTCATTTATACTTTATACTTATGGTTAACTAATTTTATAAAAAGAAACATTTATAAGTTCAGATTATGGGTTTAAATAATAGTCTGTTTCTGGTCCTCGGTGAAATAATTTCTATATTATGAAATACAAAGATACTGCTATCTACCCATCCAATTTTTACATATACATGAGCCTTGGTTGTTCAAGTATAATAAATATATATAGTTAATTCATAATTAGTTTGGCAATTAAAAGTTACAAGATCTTAGAAATAAGCGCTGAACCAGAGTTATTTGGAATAAAATAAGTTCAGAATAAGGGTATAAATAATAGTCTGTTTATGGTCCTCGGTCAAATAATCTCTATATTATGAAATAAAAAAATGTCAAATATTTTTATATTTGACATATATATATATATATTATCTTTAATATAATCCCTTTGAACTTTGAGAATGTATAATGTGTTGAAATGTAAATTATAAACGGCATGGCACTTCAAATAGATGGTGATTCACAGACATGTCTGTGACGTGTCCGTATGATATATATTCCAAATAGATATTTGGATTAAATATCAATATAATAATATAATTATGATAATGTTGACCCTTCTATTTTATGTCTGTTAATCACATTCTATTTGAAGTGCCATGCCTTTAATGATAGATTGCCTTTAGATAGATGATAGATGCCTTTGAAAATAGATATTTGGATTAAATATCTATACAGACACCATTATGATAATGTTGACCATTCTATTTTATGTCTGTTAATCACATTCTATTTGAAATGCCATGCCTTTTATAATTTACAATTCAACACATTATACATTTTCAAAGTTCAAAGTGATTATTAGTTTTACTAGTGATGTAATAATACCATTAGGTTACACCAACTCAAAGTTAAATTAAAATACTAGTTAGGAACTTAGTTATCATTTGAACTTAGTTATCATTCCAATTTTTAATAGTACCTATAATATTTTAATATTAATAGTCTCGCTGGTCGTGGGATCGATTCCGAGCCAATGATTTCTCTGAATTACTTGATATTAGGTAGGTAACCCATGGTAAAAATTTGAGATTTGGATAATTCTCCACGCGAAAATGATAATAACAATTCAATTCGTAGTTTTTTATGGGATAGGAGAGCAAACGAGTAAGTGAGTCACCTGATGGTAAGCAATTTGACACCGCCCATGAACACTGTGGTGCGTTGCCCTCCTTTAAGAGAGTAGGAGGGAAAGGGGCTCGGACCTTTGGATACCTCCCTCACCGAACGAAAAGCGGCACGAGCAACTTTACGTCGATATTCTTATTCGAACCGCATGGATCGAATTTTTCATTTTGCAATGTAGTATGTAGGTATATATTATGAATGTAATAAATATGTATTACGTAGTTCTTGATCTTACAACTCATTTTTAAAGTTTTTAAACACGAGGAGCCAAGCAGTCCGCTGCATGAATGGGCTGGCTCGTCCGGGAAATACCAATAGCTCTCATCCACAGATAGTTTTAATGCTTTTTTGTGTATCAAATAAAAGGGCTTTTCGATAGTATGTTGAAAAATGTGACGTCATCCTAAATCCAATATTGCGGAATAAGTATTTTAATGCATTTTTACAATATGGGTTGAATGGGCTTGAGCTTGGGGAAGTACCTAAATCAAAGAACAATACGACGTTGAATATGGGGTATCTTCTTAAATAGAGGAGTAATTACCAAATTCTACTCAGACCCATATTAAGATTTATACTCAAGTGGGGATTGAATCCGCCAATCTCCGTTCTACATTCGATTTTACCAATGCACCACGAGGCCCGTCGTAATGTAAGTAAGATGTGCTCTTTTTAAATTAAGCGTGTTATAAATGTATGTTTGTTACAAAGTTTTACTTCCATAGCGCGGAGAGACTCCACGCGATTTTTTGTTTTAATTCCAAATTTGAATTTTGATATATTATGTATTATTTCAATTAGGATTATCGCGTTTATTTCTTTTATCTGAATTTTTTTTATTTTTACCAATGCATTCAGGTCTATTGGGTCTGTCTAAAAATTACACGGACATCATTTTCGGTGTAAATAAAATGATATTTTAAGCAAAGATTATTTTCCATATTATGATGGATGTCACTGTTACCTTCATAAGGAAAACCCCGTTTTGATAGATGCTATTTATGTGTTGTTAATGAAAGTATTATAATTACGAGATTAGTTATGATGGATCGTTTCATAAGAATGTATATTATAACGGGGAATGGAAAAGAAATTGTTTTTGTAAGTAGAGCTATAAATCTCAATTAGGCAGTGATATATTTAATATTTTTAGCTTACCTATTGCACAGTCATTTGGGATATGATCCAAATTAAACTTATGTTGTTTTACGTATATTATTATTGTAGAGGGAAGGGCCTTACGGTGCATTATTATCGACTGTTGTACGGAGGACGGCAGGGTCGATCCCCACTCAAATATCAATTTTTTTTATAAATTAGACTCTTATGTCACACAGTTTTTTTATTGGTAGAGTATGATTTGAAATGGTTCGCATTCGAAAATATTAAGAATGGAAAGAAAATTATTTGAATGTGAAATGTTCGGTAAGCATATCTTTGGTCAAGAATTAACTATAATGGTACAGGCTTAGCTGCATTATTTTAGTTCCTATGTTAATTTTTAAACCCGGAACATTGGACAGAAATAAAACGGTTCCTTCTCTCTGTCCGATTAGTTACGAAACGAAAAGGTTCGTGCGATGCTTCAAATTCGATTTATTTTTAATTTGCTTCCTTGAAAGAGTTCCTTTCATTTAATTAAATAGCGAGAATTTATTATAAAGAAAAATAAAAACATTCGTATAAATTGCGTAGGAACATTGCCAGTGGTCGAGCACACGGCTTCTGAACCAGAGGTCCGGGTTCGATTCCTGACACACCAATGACTTTTCGAAATTGTTTTCGGAAATTATGTGTGATAAATATCGATGACTGAAACCTTTGCGTCCGGTATGGCAATAGGTTCGCCACCTATTCCGTCTGGGACGTAAACATAACGGCGAGACGAGGCTTAATAGCCGCTGCCTACACCTTCGGGCAACAATGGCGTGAAGTTATGTTTATGTTTTGTTTTTGTATTTTCAAGTATATAATATCTAAAAGCAGCAATTACTCGTATTCGTATATAGCAAGATGGCATTAGATGATCTAATATAGTTAGTAGATGCTCCGATGGTTGGGACTTGTAGAAAGAATGGATGGTGCTGCGTTGACTAAGCAAATATATAATGCAAAAGAGGATGGATGTAGGAGTCGAGGACCAAATAGAATGAGTACTGAAGGAAGGTGGTGTCAGGAGCCTTAAAAATCGACGAGCGTGTATGTTAAGAGTTATGAAAGTCAAAATAGCGAGTGAGACGTCCAAGAATCATGCTATATGGCGTTCTGTTCTCTCCTCCCCGCAAGGGACTTAGCGTGAAGTTACGTATATTTAATTATACAGTTCTTTCCGCAAAATAGAGGAGAATATATATTTTACTTCACATAAGTTTTTGGTACTTTTGATTAGGCGGTGAGCGTAATAACATAAGATTGGATAAAGTATGCCCAAAGCATTTAACATACATAATACTTGAAAATTGGAAATTATTGGTAATCACTATTGTTCTATAGCATTCGAACCCGGGATATTCAGTATCCCTTTCTCAAAAGATTATTAGAAAAGATATTTCGTACAAAAACATGTTATAAATTTAGTGATTGAGGTGCATAAGCCTTCTTATGATACTGAAACGCATTGGCGTTTTGGCGTCCAGTTATCTGTCTTATACTTATATTTACTCTAAAGAAGAACAACTTTCCCCATCATCATCCCCTCCCAGAATTTTAAAATGCCACAATCACATTTCTAATAACATCTACAAACACCACGGACAAGACATTCCAATAATCTTGAATTAATTAGAAACCGTTCCACCATTCTAAATTAAATCTTAAAATTGAGTAGTGAAATACAAATTTGCTTAGCGCCCTGTACAATCGTTATATAATTGATATTTGTCATGTAATCAGCGTAGGGCCGTGTTAAGAAGCAATCTTTAAAATATTAATTGAATAGTATTAATTTTATCGACACGTTTTCATGTTAAGTTGTATATATATTAAAATTGATCATGTGACGTAGACATCGATAATTTAATTCGAAATGGAAAAAATATTGACATGTATATTTACATATACATGTATATTTATATATATTTACATATAACTTCATGCCAAATCTCTTGCGGGGCAGGCAGAGAGAACGGAGCGCCATAAGGCACGATTCTTGCACACCTCACTCGCTTCGTTGACTTTCATAACTCTTTTCATGCACGCGTGTCGATTTTTGAGGCTCCTAACATCACCTTCCTCCAGAAAATATTTACAGCCTTTTAACACCAAATTCGTGTAGAATTACGTTAGTCACGACGTGACTGTTCACCTTTAAGTTCGATAGAGAGGATGATGGATAGGGGAAGGCCTAGCTAACCTAGCCAAACTAAACTGGACGCTAGCCACTTTTGTAGTTGGCGTATTTAGCCGATCGAGCCGGCTCATTCATGCAGTAAATGGCGTAGCTCTACCACTTACAAATGAACATTATTCATGCCTACTAACATTACTCTGGTTACTGGTAACCAGAATTTGAACTTGAACATGGAGTTTTAAGCCATCGTTCAGCAAGTAGGGCTTCAAAAGCTCCGGTTCGTGTGTTTGACATTTTCCAATGACGTTTTATCTCCGTACTTCTTTCTATCTCCTACACCCATCTTCCTCGTAATATCCACCAATTAAAATTGGATCTCAGCGAGTTGGACACAATCAAATCAATTACTGTTGAGCTTCAATCATATTTAAATACGCCCTTTGATGTTTGCCGATTAAAGAGATATCATTTATAAACGTCGTTTTGTTGGAATCTCCAGAAATGAATATTTCTTGAAAATCTTTGAAGTTTTGTTTTAAGTGAATGTTTAAACATAAACAAGACTAAAATTTGAAGAAAGCACTAATAATACAGCAATTTGTTATTAAAAGCTTCTTGTGACAAGACGTGGAGTGGAATATAATTTGATCAAGAGAACACCCAGATGGCGTTCTTGTGCTACCTATTGTAATCGAGTTTGATTTACGCCCATGTAACCAAATATTTTGATCGGTAAATATGAGATTCTATAAGGCTTCTTTAGCCCCCAAAAACGATAACTAAACGATACTAATTTTGGGTTATATTTTCCAATACCAAACTGATTATAATCTGAAGAATTATGTATACAATATACATAACTTCACGCCTTTTGTTACCCGAAGGAGTAGGCAGCGGCTGTTAAGCCTCGTCTCGCCGTTATGTTTACGTCCGAAATGGAATAGGTGGCGAACCTATTGCCATACCGGGCACAAAGTTTTTCAGTCATCGATATTTATCACACATAACTTCCGAAAACAATTTCGAAAAGTCATTGGTGTGAGCCAGTGTCAGGAATCGAATCCAGACCTCTGGATCAGAAGCCGAGACCGAGGGCCACCGAGACTGTTGATCCAATATTTGAGACAATAATAGATTGAATGTACTAGATGTGAACACAACATGTTATTATGAATGCTATGTTAAAGGTGATGCTAAGATAACACAGCTTAACTAATAAGTTAACCTTTATGCATTACATTTTAATAAAGTAAAATGGACAAATACAAAATTAACAACAAAATTCAGCACGTGATATAGCCCTGAAAGCATTTTTCGTTATGAAGCAAAAGAACCAAATCAAAGAGAAACAAATCAATGTGATTGTTAATATTTTCCAACATTGTTACCTAGAATATAAGTTAAAATTATTAAAAAAAAAATATGATAGTTAAATAATCGTAAACAATCATAGGGTGAACAACCCAATTCACGTCAATACTTATTTTTATTTCAATCGTTTCGCTAAATATTAATTAAAACATCCCGAGCTATCCATTCATTAACCATGCAGTCAATCAACACAATTTATTAAGACAAAACTCTGCAATTGAAACGAGCAAAATAAACTGTAAGAAAAATCCGTAGACAAAAGAAGCTGGGGTACATTCTATCCCAACAAAACTGACCAGGGTTAGTGAGCTGTTGGTCTTTAAGGTATTCTTGTAAGACGCTTGAGGACGGCAGCTCTGGTTATGACGGTAGATGTCAGAAATAGTAGACAATGGATCTAGACATTAATAACTTTCTTTGTTTCCGTACTCGTTCCGAGCGATGAGTGTTCAAATTAGGGTACCGGGGATAGGTTTTCGTTGGTAATATTTTTGCTCGCCGTAATTATTGTTATTTTTTTTGTCATATTGTGTTATATCCTGTCTCTTTACGTTATCGACAGTGAGCAGTGATCTTATGTAGGTCATATTTATTTGTTCGATAAACAATAGACTCGCCTTTAGGTGTAGTGAGTTGTGTGAATTGGATGTTGTTCAGATATCGGCGGTTCGGCTAAAATATCCAAGTGTTTTGTATAGAAAATCCAACAAAAAGATCGGTGATTTGATCGATTCGATTCCTTTATGATCGAGTTCACCATTTCTGATGCAACGTCGTGGGTTTGATTCTGGTTTCGCATCAATTACTTCGAGGAATTTTTGTCGGTGATAAATATCGATGACTGACAACTTTCTGCCCGGTGTATGGCAATAGGTTCGCCACCTATTCAATCGAGACACGGAAGACGACGAAACGTCACGATTCCGCGAGTCGAGGCTTTAACAGCGGCTGCCTTTGGAATAGAAAAAGGCGTGAAGTTACGTTTTACATTAGATATTATGCATTCTAATGTCTCGTGATAAAAATGTACTAAAAATAATTTCAGAATTTGAATTAAGTCAGTAAATTTGTATTGAATTAAATGTTGAAAAATACTATCAAATATTATTTCGATTAGAGCAAGTGATTGATAATTGACATTGGTAATAATAAATTAATTAGTCGTAAAAGTCATTCAGCTGTTTGTTTATTTTACTATTAACTTAGAACTATACATTCAAGTTAAAAAAGAAACGTACTTAAACCCCAGACTTTCAAGAAGTTATGCGCTCTTTGTAAGTAACATTACATTGATATTCCGGTTTTTTTTGTATTATAAAAACATTTTAAACTGTAACATAATTCGTATACTTTACATAAACAAACTAAGGATATACACATTTAAGTAAATTGGTCCGCTGATGTCTTTTTACTTATTCATATAATCGGTATTGTGAGACTCCCTTCGGCGTGCGTATATTTTTGGTAAGTTTGTTACGTTTATTGTCGAAACAATAAACGAAATATGATGTAGTACATCCCTAGAGTATTGTTGGCTTCTCCGAGATATTGGATGTATCGTACGATAAGAATCTAGAGAGTATTCTGTTATCAATATCACTGATATTGATACTAGGTAATATTAACGTTTCATATAATACTGATATATAATATTATTACGACATAGCAGTTGTCTCGGTGGCCTGGAAGTCGAGCTGGGTTCTGAATCACGAAGTCTTGGGTTTGAATCATGACTCACATTAATGACTTTTCGATAGTTATGTGAAATAGATATTGATGACTGACTACATTGTGCTCTCTAAATTATGTTATAGGATCTGCTACCTATTCTATTTAGAACGTATGATTTTGGCGAGTCGATGCACTGCTTAAGCCTTCGAGTAGAAAGAGGCATGAAGTTACAAAAATCAAAATAGTTTCTACTATAACTGTCAAGGCAGCCAGAGGCAGTGGTTTTTGCTCAGAGCTGAAATGAAATGAGAGTCGGACCCGGCTACTAGTATTTATATTTTTTCTGCGATATTTTCATCAAATCCAATCCCAGCCGTTGCCGAAGAGTCTGGCTATATTCGCTTCAATTCGTTTTTTTTTCATAAAATAAAGTATTATAAAGTTTATTCGAAAAAATGTTTAAGTCTTAAAATCGTCTTAAACTTTGATCATGATAAATTATTGTATAGAGCCCAGACCTTTTTAAAAAAGGCCAAGTATAAATTGATATTAGATTGAAGAGTTATCTTGACAGCTCAAATTTCAACCGCGCTAATTGATGTTCAATGTGGCCGACAATTAGTGGGTTTTAAAACTTAACCTTAAGTTTTGCTATAATTATTATTTTAAACTTACTTTTTCTTAATTTAATCATTGATGAATTTATTTTTAATGACTAAGAAACGCCTTTGTCTATGAATTGTGATAAATTAACTTGTCCACAATAATTATTTAACATAACATAACTTCACGCCTTTTGTTACCCGAAGGTGTAGGCAGCGGCTGTTAAGCCTCGTCTCGCCGTTATGTTTACGTCCCAAATGGAATAGATGGCAGACCTATTGCAATACCGGGCACAAAGTTATCAGTCATCGCTATTTATCACACGTAACTTCCGAAAAACAATTTCGAAAAGTCATTGGTGTGAGCCAGTGTCATGAATCGAACCCGGACCTCTGGATCAGAAGCCGTGTGCTCGACCACTGGGCCACCGAGACTAATAATAACTAATTATTTAATTACTTTATTTTACATATTTGCTTTGGAAATAGTTTGAGAGGATTCATTTACTTATTATTATTAGATATTGGTCTTCGCATTTTGTCAACATTTGCCTATATCCTACATACATACGAGTACATACATAACCTCACGCCTGTATCTCATGGGGGTAGGCAGAGACTTTGGCTTTCCACAAGCTACGATCCTGACACACATCTTTCGCCTCATCCACAGTCATACATCTCGTCATGCATTTACGTCGGTTTCGGGTGCTACGCATTTTGCCTTTTTTAAACAGACCATTTATTTCGTCGTGGTAGCTCCGTCGTCAGTCGTCTTTTATCCATTCTTGCAATATGAGCAAACCATCTTAACATACTTCTCTCCACCTTGGTCACCACATCATCCTTCAACTTGCATTTCTCCCTTATCACGCTATTTTTCATTCGATCCGCAATGGTGACTCCACACATACTTCTCAGAGAACGCATTTCCACTGCATTGACCTTACTATCATGCTTCGCCTGCCACACCCAACACTCACTCCTGTATGTGAGAGTTGGTGCCAACATACCATTGTGAATTGTCAAGCGTGCCTTTTCAGACACAGCCTGACTACGCATCAAGGCATGCAATGCACCATTAACTCTATTACCCGCAGTCACTCTCCTTTCAATATCTTCCTCACCTTTTCCGTCTCTTGTAAACATACTTCCCAAATATACAAACTCATTCACTTGCTCCAATTTCTCGCCATCCAATATCATAGCACACACTGTGACCTCTTTCTCTCTCTCCACAACCATAACTTTCGTCTTGCTTACATTTATTTTCATACCTCTTTCTCTAAACCCTTCATTCACCAAGATTAGCATGTCTTGTAATTCCGACGCCGACGGAGCAAGTAATACCTGGTCATCGGCGTACAGTAGGCACTTGACACGCACCTCTCCCATGCTTAAACCACATTCAGTCTCTTTCAGATTTGTCAGACAACTATCAATATAGAGATTGAAAAGCCATGGTGACGTAACACATCCCTGTCGAACACCTTAACAGATATCAAACCAGTCTGAGTGCGCCCCATTCACCCTGATACAGGATCTAGAATTCTCATATAGAGAATTTAAAGCCCACACCAGGCGCCCGTCAACCCTTTATGTATTCGACAGCGTTGACCATAATTCATTCCTGGGTACACGCTCATAAGCCTTCCCCAGATCTACAAAAGCACAAAATACTTTTTTGGACTTGGCTACATGTTTTTCACAGGTGGTCCGCAGAGAGAAGATCTAATCGATGCACATTTCTCTCCTAAATCCCGCTTGGACATCCCACAATTTCTCATCAGTTATATTCGTCACTCTTTCATTAAGAATCTTCGCATACAATTTACCTACAACACTGAGAAGACTAATGGCTCGGTAGTTTTTGCAGTTCTGCCGCGACCCCTTCTCCTTGTGCAAGGGCACAATGACTGCTTTGGTCCAGTCGTCCGGAACACAGCCATCACGCCAACACACATTGAAAAGTAGTCGCAACAATCTTACAACAACCCCTTTGCCACTTTTCAGTATCTCGGTAGTTACCCTGTCATACCCTGCAGACTTACCCAATTTCGTACTTTTGATTGCACTCACTATTTCATTTTCCGTAATTTCCTGAACTGATTATTACATTATTGTGAAGATGTCCCTCACTACACTCAAAAAGTTCTTCGAAGTAACTTTTCCAACGATGCAGAACATCCCTTTCAATACTCAACAATCGTCCATCTTTCGCTCTTATAACGTCCAACTCAGATGATCTTGAGCCGCCGCGAACCAATTTAACCTGCGTCCAGAACAGTTTTAAATTGGCCCTGAAGTTCTCAGACATCTTTCTGTCAAACTTCTCTTTCATACACTTCTTCTTTTCCTGTACCACAATTTTGGCTTTCTTCTTTGCTTCCACATACACACTTTTTGCATTTATTACCTGGTATACGTTCTCTGTATGATTTTCATTACCTTTCGCTTTGATAGCTAGTCCATCCAACCACGCCTTTTTCTTACATTCCACTACTTTTTTAACTTCTGCATCCCACCAACATTCATCCAACGACCTTCTTTTCTTTCTTTTCGCCTCTCCACATACTTTGGCAGCTACTCCAACCATACTACTTTTTACTACCTCCCACATATCATTCATTCCTCCCGCATATGAAACATCGCATACGTGCTTTGTCCTTTCTACTATTTCCCTCAAATATTCCGCTTGCACGTCTATGTCACTCAGTCTTTCAACTTTTATTCGGCCAAGACTCGTTGTCGGCTTTTTGTTCCAGTGACGCCAGGCTTTAAACACATCCCTAATTCGACCACCAAATAGTGATCTGTTCCCACACTGACGCCACGATAGCTCCTGGTATCTACGACCTTACTTTTGAGCCTATGGTCTACAATCACAAAATCGATCATACTCCTACTTTCATTCCTCTCCCATGTATACTTATGGATATCCTTGTGGTAAAACAGAGTATTCGTAACCACAAGGTCCTTTTCCACACACACTTGTAACAAACTGGAGCCACTCTCGTTTATTTTATATCCTATATCTCACCTATATCCTAGTGTATTTAATACATAATATTACTTGAATTTATGTCTGTACGTGATTTTATATGATCTAACAAAAATAGATTCTTTCGTATTAAGGTATTTCGTGCATGTTTTAATTAAGAATCCCTAAGAACGGACCTTGTAAGGGATTATTAGAAAGCAGTATTAGGAAACCATTTGGACCCTTTATTTCCTGTTTGCTGAAGGAAAAAGTACGTATTCGCAAAGTGATTCTTTCTGAATTTTCAGAGGAAATTCGGGTACATTACTTTTAGGCTCGCAAATTGGAAAGAGTTTTTGATATATTAAAGTAAAAATAGACGGAGTATACCTAAAAATGGAGGTGATTAAAAAGGCTTTTGGAATACTGAAAGTCTTTGATTCCAGTTTTTTTATATAAGTTTTGTGACTTTTGTATCATGTCATAAACGTCATTATAATATGTATATTACAGCGTGCAATACTAAATGAATTAACACTTTGGATACTGATGGTAAGGTCACAAGATCAGTTGCGTGTGTTGATACTAATCATTCCTCAACACCAATTGCTTTTCTGGAGTTACGAATAATAAATATCGATGAGCGACATAAGTTCCTGAGCCTTCAAGTAGAAGTACATTAAGAACACCAAGTAAATGGAACAAAGTCTGTCTTTTTATTTATATTGGAGCGAGCGCGAGCTTTCCGCCTCGCGGTGTTACTTGCGTACTAACAAAATGGCGATGAAGATGATGATTAAATATAGTCTTTTACTCTGGCTGAATAAAGTTTTCAAATGGTGAAAGAATTTTTGAAATCTGTCCAGTAGTTTTTGAGATTAGTCATTTACATACAATAATACAAATCTCTCTCTCTTTTTAAAAAAAATAGTATAGATAATTGGTAAATATTACTTCTGCAGATGTCTGTGTTCGAGAAGTCACCTCTGTTTGTCTCAGCATAAGCTATTATGTACAAATGATTATTATATAAACTACATAATAATAGTAAAATATTTAGAGACAAAGTGCCATCTTGTTTTATACTAGCAAATACATCTTTATGTAACGTTACTTTTTATATTAGCATCAGTCGTGAAGTAGATATTCTAGAGCATACGAGACGTAGCCAAGTTAAATATATCATTTGACATAATGTTCAAACTGCAAATCCTTCAGCGTGTACTGAATAAAAATTTTAAAGGCGACGCACCGCCAGGTCTTAGCGCAAATCCGGGTTTGAAACGAAGAGCCTTCGGATGAAAGTTTCGCGAATAGCAAATGAGTTGGTGAAACGTCTGTCTGTACATGAGAGGAATCTGTTACTGGGGGAACCGGGGGAAGCCTCGGGAAGAATCTGAGTGATTGCTCTCACACAGAATTGTATATTTATTTGAAACCAGTCTGTTTTGCGTAACTTTATAAATAAAGTATGGCATTGTGCTTTGTGTTTGGTTACAAGAAGCCTGATTCGGTTTGTTGAGTACAATTTTGTATTAAACTCGCAGTATACATTTTCCTAAGGGTTTTTTTTTATTTGATTAGAATTTTTTACATGATTAATTAAATTGCCAATAAATATAGACTAGATACTTATTGTATAAGATGAAAATACATACATACATAACTTCACGCCAAATCCCTTGCGGGGAGGCAAAGAGAACCGATCGCCATAAGGCACGACTTTCATAACTCCATTCATGCACGCGCGTCGATTTTTAAGGCTCATAACGTAATCTTTCTCCAGAAAACGCTCTATTTGGTCATGGAATACGTGTCTTGGCTGTCCTCGACTGCTACATATATTCGCTTTTGCATTGTATATCTGCCTAGTGAATCTTGGATCATCCATTCTTTCTACATGTCCGAACCATCGGAGCGTGCCCTTTCTTACGGATATCTAGGATGAAGATGATATAGGCTTCTTTCTTATATGATGATATATGATCTTATATGATTATAGATGATTATAATCACAATGGCTCATATAAGTATCGGTGACCAATTTCTTCTTCAGAGGTTTGATAGAGAGGATGAATCTTGGATGAGACACAGAAGTTTAGAAATGAATTCAAGTTGTCAATGATTGATAGGACTGTGTCTGATTACCAAAATATGATTCATAATTGCCGTTGACTACATTTTTGGGGAATAAAGACGCGTAGGTGCTGTAGTAAATATATTGACATGCAAATAAGAATCAACTGGACAAAAAATGAGGCGTAGATTGTGTTAAAAAAAAACATAATACAAAATACCGGAAGCATTTGACGCAGATACTCTGTGACCATCGAGATTCTACAGCGAGCCTCTTACGAGATAACCCCTTTATAGAACGAGTGGTACTCAAGGGTCCTCGCGGTACTTATCATCTATATTGGCTTTAAAATTTTATGTTAAGCCAGAGTTAAGTGTTGCAGCTAAAGGGATTTGTTTAAAAACTAGATGACCCTCGTGGATTTCATTTTATTAAAGCCATATACCTATTAGCTGTAAGCTATCTTTTATGAATCTATTTATTTATTTATTTTTATAATGGTAAGCAACAACTCACCGCCATTAACACCATGGTGCGTAGCCGTCTTTCGAGGGAGTAGGAGGTGAAAGGAAAGGGAAAGGAGATCGGGCCTCCGGATACCTCTCTCGCCAAACGAAACGCGCCACGAGCCACTTCACGCTAATATTCCGATGGGTCGTGGTATTTCACCGGTCGAACCGTCCCATTTATGCAGCAAACTGCAAGACACTGTACAACATTCGTGTTGTACACAGATACAGAACATTTAAAAGAATAGTTTATCATAGTAGTCTTAGTTTCCTAAAGCTGGTCCTGGTGACTTCCTAGGGGCAAAGTATCGTTAGTATTTTTTTCATATTTAGCTGATCCTTAAGATTGCTTCCCTATTCTCGTGCATGGCAACTACTTTATAAAATAATAGAAAGATAATTCTTTTCGAGCTCGTTCGATTCGTTTTTGAGCTCATTGGGAGACGCCTATGTCCAGCAGTGGACTGCAATAGGCTAATGATGATGATGATGAGTTTTTGAGACCAAGGCAGTCAATTAAACGAATGAGACATTATCTATGTATTGACATTAAGCCGCTTTGGCTACAAAGGTGACCCAAGAAATGTATACTCAGGTATATAAATTTAATTAAAATTTTAATATAAATTTAATTAACATTTTTAAGCAGTAAAATTAAACAGTTAAAATATTTAATTACATATAAATATTATAATTCAGTTCCAATTCAATAAAAAATAAAGAGAATAAAGTTCATCAGTTTGCGTTCATCAGTGCGGTTCATTTATCGATAAATTATATTATCGACAATCCGCCAGTTATTTTTTAATTAGTGAAACCATTCAATTTCAGCCGACTGAATTTGCATTTCGTATTTCAATTTTCTGTTTCTCTTAATTCTTTTGTTTCGTATTTCTATTTTCTATGCCTCATTGTTATGGAAAGCTAGAGTTTATATTGAGAAATAAATATGTATGTTAGTAATAAAATTATGGTGCCATATAAAGTATTAAAGTGTCATTTAAAGTCTCAGTAGTTCAGTGGCGGAGTTCTCCGCTTCTGATTCTGATTTTCTCAGTATTATTTTCAGAATTCATTTCTGATAAATATCGATACTGGCAACTTTGTATCCGGCATGGCAATTGGTTCCACAATTTATGCTATTTTGGACGTACCGATACGTCGAGTCGAGGCTTACTAGCCGCTGCCTACACTTTCGGGTAGAAAGTGGCTTGAAGTTATGTTACGTTAAGGAGCCACATACTCTTAATTCAACTGGAGTCTATCATGTATATCATCGTCAATCATCTATATTCTAATAGATGTGTAATCAATGTTTTGAGAATTAAAGCAAATCAAATGAAAATATATATTTGCATAGGTCTTCACAAAAACTTAAAAATAGTAAATAAATAAATGATATTATACTTATTATTTATTAATTATTTTAAGTGACATATTTTAACACAAGCGTTTGAAGAAAGTGCCTTCGTTGAATAAGAAAACATGGAATCAATTCCCACTAGCTACTGGATTCTGAGTGGCTATCATGAGAGGAACCGAGCAACAAACTCATGTAGCCGTAACTCTTTTCAAACCATATATAACATCGTTATTGAAAATATAGCAGTGATCTTGTGCATAATAGGTATATCAGCCAATGTACTCGAACATCAAAGCTAGGTAGAGCCAAGGCTTTTCACAGTGGTAGAGCCAAGCAGTTCGCTGCATGAATGGGTCGGCTTGACCGGTGAAATACCACGACCTCTCAGAAGACCGACGTAAAGTGGCTCATGTCGCGTTTCGTTCGGTGAGAGAGGTACCCGGAGGCCCACCCCCCTTCCCCATCCTTTCCTATCCCCTATCCCTTAAAGGTCGGCAACGCAACAGTAACACTAAATGTGTTGCTGGTATCCATGGGCGGCGTTGGTTGCTCACCATCAGGTGACACGCCTGCTCGTTTGCCCTCCTATACCATAAAAAAAAATAGGACCTAACCAAATTAAAATAAACGTCCTTCAAATTGACAAGAGAAATTCTATGCAACTATTTTAGTCGAGCACAACAGACAGGACATCTTTTAACGAAACTTCACTACTATAATATCGATATTGATATCGATATTTTGCTCTCATATTGGTCATACCCATAATAGCTAATAATGAACACGAAGCAATATAAATTTGAACCGGAAAATTACAATAGCAACTCAATAGCATCCGATAATTATCGACAATTCCGCTAATCGCGTGCGCGGCTCAGAATTAGAGGTGTACCACGGAAATTATCGTGAATTATGATACGTGATAAAACGTTGTACATCTAACACTGAAATGGTAAGTGGTATCCCATTTATGCTGACTGCCAAATGCATTCAGTATTTGATATAATTTCGTATCGATTGACGTAATTTCGCTAGATGGCGCTTATAATAATTTAGTAATTGATTACATTTCAGAATTGTGATTAATTTAGGGCAATGCAATTAAAAACGGGTATTTAGTTAGAAAATTTACTTCTTAAAATTTAATTTGGTATTGTTAGGTTAGATTTTCACTATTTCTTTTGTATGTAGACAAAGGACTTTAAAGAAAAATATTTTGATAGGTTTAATTGGTTGTATTTTTTTATTATTAATATATTGCTTCATTTGTTTAACTATGAGCTAGTTTGAAAAACTTGCCTGTAGTCTGTATTGAAAATTCTTTCTATAGCTTTTTAAAAGTTTTTCCTTTAATGTAGTTAATTATGCTAGGAATAATTAACAGATAGTTCTGTAATATGTTATGATTTAGTTATTTCGAAGTTTTTTCTTTAATTTTAGTTATTTTAATTAGATGGTAAAATAGGACATCGCTGTAAAAATAGTGAATTGTTACAATTTACTGATACACAATATTTTATTACTATAACTGCAACTTATGTGCTTCAACTAACAATTATGTCTCATTACTCCAGATCAATTTTCCAGTTCCAAACGTGGGCAAAATTATTGTCATACATGGGGTACAAGTTTATTATTCATCGATATTTATCACACACAATTGCTGGAAAGTCCTATTAATAGGAATGAATTCGGAACCTCTGGAAGAAGTCCTGGTGCTGAATCTTAGACCATATCTCTTAGTACCTTATTAGGTTACCCACGGGAAAGCCAAAAACAGAAGTAAATGACAAGATAGAAGATGCAGTAAGGGTACATACAGAACTATTGTTAGGGGATAAGTAAGAGAATAAATATAGAGAAATTGTCCTTCGAGAAACATTTTATTATCTTCCAAAACATTTTGCAATGTAAGTAAAACACGTCGTGGTGGCGAGTGAGAAATGATTCCAGTTGTGTCACCTTCAAGAGCCATTCCACTAGTGAAATATCACGGACATTTTCAAATGCTCTATGCATATAAAGAGTTTGTAAGAGAGTCATGTTGTATCGAAGTTATATGCGGACTTTACTTCAATAAAATATTATGAATGGAAAATATAGTATAAAACTTCTTTTCTAGTATTCGATTTAAATGGAAAACTGTAACTTTGCATATATTTCATTTAAACAACACTATCTATGTAATGATTATAAATAACAACGTACTATGTTATGTTCCTAAATGCAATTTTATCTTGATGGCGTTGAGTTATTGGTCGTTTTAGTAAAAGCATTTTCCGTTCGGATGAAACTAACACGGGATTCTCGGTATGTGGGTAATCATGAGAAGAACCAGGCCAAAGATTTATATGCTATATACCCTCTTTATATTAGAATGTTTGCGTGCCTATATAAATATTATTATTATCGTATAAAAATATATGATCTTTAAAACATTTAGCAATGAAATATTTTGTTTTCTAAGTATTTATAAATATACGCTTACTTGTATGTTTTAACGTATTTATAGACACATTTTTTCATCATTCAATTCTCTTCCAGATTCCAGTAAATCTTTCATGACTACATAACACAAAAAAATATCATTTGTTATGAACAAAATTCAGGTTTTGGTAGCTTGGTCCTTGGTATTGCGGCTTCAAAACTAAAATCTTTTCAATGCTACATATATACTGCACTACCATTTGGGTTTCGACGTAATGCTAAACATATCCTTTCTAAAGATATATCTAGTTCAAATTACTTTTTCAAATAATATTCAAAATGGTTTCAATTCTTAAGCGCGGATGGTTTTCTCGCACTATTTTGTTAAGTCTAAAAATAGGCTTAAGTTTTTATCCAGAAAGACCAGCATCGAAATTAATAAGTTTATATAAAGACGTGCCGTCCGTCCGTCGATCTCGTGGTCACTGCACTGAAGTTGTGCAGATACACGTTGTGGCACATCTAAGGTCTTTGTAGCTGACGTTTGATAGCTGGTACGGTTTTCAAGATTAAGTGGGTAGCAGTTTTCGCTGGATATTTATTGCTGTTTTAGGTGAAGTTTTATTAGTAGGTATAAGTTATATAAGTATTCTTTTATAGTACCTATATCTAAAGCAATGTATAAAACTTAAATTTAATGATTTTTATAGAGAGTCTCGGTGGTCCAGTGGTCGAGCACATGGTTTTGAATCCACAGGTCGCGGGTTCGAATCCTGGCAAACACCAATGAATTTTAGAAATTAATTTCGAAAGTTAGGTATGATAAATATCGATGACTAAAAACCTAAGTAAGCAACATAGACATATCCATTCGGGTCATAAACATAGCGGCGAGTCGAGGCTTAACGTTTAGGCCTACACCTTCGGGTAGGAAAAGGCGTGAAGTTATGTTATGTGTTAATAGAGATGAGATTCTTATGTGAAAATTTTTTATAGAAAAAACTGTGATAATTATTAATGTATTTAAAAAGTCTATTGTGAGTTGCTAGATCGAGAACCTAGGGACGGACACTCAAAACAAACATATTCAAGGATACCGTTTACAAATAGATCTTAACATTTTGCTATCTATTTCGTCGTATAGTTAATCAGGAATAGTGATTTTCCACTCAACGAATCACCAGATTGCGTGTCCGCCACCCATTCCTTAAAACTAATCCGACCAAGTGGTATATTCATTTATTTGGCTTCGAAATAAATCCGATTGGCGCTAAATGAATTTGCTAAAAAACGAGCTTTTTCATTATATATTTCAGTTAATTTGTAATATATTTATAACAAAATAAATTATGTTATTACAGATAACAAATATATCGCTGTGATATTTCACAACTTGTAATTTCATTTAATTTGAATATTTGTTGGCAGTATTGTGCAGGCTGCTGTAGTTTCAAACCCTTGGAACAAATATTTGTGCAATTAACAAGATTTTGAATGATATTAGGATATTTTTTTTATCTATCTTTAGTAACTATTTAGAATTGCGGATATGATTAAAATTAAAATCTATATGTTTAAGTTAAGGTTTGTGGGTTTGAACAAAATCTTTTTTTTTGTTTCAGGTATGTGTACAGACTAGAAATCATTTAATACTGAAATGATGAACAGCTACATGTAAGTGATAAGTATTTTTCCCGAGTTTGTTTTATTTTATATACTGATAAAAACAAATATGTCAATTTTAAAACCGATACACAAACATTGTGTGTTTAACTTGGCCGGATATATCACAAAAATATGTCAAATATAAGTTCTATTCCATTCTACTGGTTGCAAGATAAATGGTCTGTCTTAGATGAAAGCATCCTATATCTCTTCACTGGCAGCAGTTTGCCAATAAATTCAAAATCATTCTAAATGTTTCGTCCTCCGCCAGGACTACTCAATGCTTATAAATCACTGTTCAGAGATTCCATTTTGTTTTTTTTTATTCTAGCATCTTCCATTTTTGAATTTGACATTCGAATTTTGTAAAGCGATTTTAGGTTGCGACGTTGATGTACGCGATGTGTGAAGCTCGCGTAAGCTATAAATTGATCATAAACCGCTTTTTATTGGTGAACCACCAAGAATAGGTAGACTTTGATGAGTTTGATTTAAATGCTATTATCTCTTAAATGAAAAACTAGTAATACAAAATGAAATAAATGAAGAAATATTGTAAAATATAAAACTGAAACGGTGAACTAAATCTCTTTATTATAGAATAATACACATTAACAAAACTTAAATTTCACTTAAAAGTACTGCAGTCATTAGTGAAAGTTCCGGTTGCTGTCAAGACGAGTACAAAAATCGAATGAGAAATAATAGTTTTATTTCCAATTTGTGCGAGTTTTTCGTTCCAATTATTACTATGCTAAAAAATACAATTAGTTTTCCAAGATAACATTGTTGTGCACAAAAACGGACTCTAAAAACGCCTAATTGTTTTTTATTTTTCCTCTCATATTGGACGAAGGCCAAGCTGAATTTGAGGTATTCATCCGTTCAAAGTGAAGTGTTAAATTGTTGTTTTTCTTCCGGCTGCTGAAAAGTGTTATTATAGCGATGACGTCTCCTTTTTTGCTTTTAAGGCCAGTTTTTCTGATAAATCGTAGGATTTTTGCTAGAGATATATAAAATTGTAAAAATAATAAAATAAAAAATAAATGTAAACTTCGTATATGATGAAAATCCGGTAAAGTATTATATTTATATTATTAACGTATTATATTACGATATATATACATATCTAACACAATATATTAAATGGCAACACAATTGTGGCAAATACTTAAACCGAGTGAAGCAACAAAAAAAAAGACGCGGAGAATAAAATAATCAGATTATCTGTCAGGTGTACCTAAACTATAAATTAATGGACTTAACTAACCACTAACACTAACTGGCATGTTAAGGAAAGTTATGGTCTAAAATACTTATTATTTATTGATCTTAGGGGAACAGAGCAGTAATAAGCGGAACAACAAATAAGACAAAACTGAATGATTTTCAAACGATACCTAGTGACGTCGGGTCAGTTAGTAGGTAATAAACAAGAGTTGAAAAGTAATCTCTCTGGATTATAAGTCCCTTAGGACCCTTTTCATCTTAAATTATGTATCCGGAAGCATATTTTTCTCAACATAATTTTATTTCAACCCTTGCCGTGTTCAAGTTATCAATTACGCGGTAGCCCTTTTCTCGCAAAACAATATCGCGCCAAGGACCTTTTTATACCAATGGGCATAGAAATTATAATATTATGCGAATTTTTTATCCGTTACCTCTTGTGTTAGTAATATAAATATTGAGATTTTATTATGTCCGGGACATTAAAATAAATATTTTTTTCCTTTTCTAAAATGTCTTTTATTAAAATAATTGCGAAGGTTGTTATATGTTGTTTGTCGAGAAGAGCAATTATCAAAGATTTTTAATTTTTTTTGGAAAATGGTGAGGTAAACTATTTTTTCTTTTTGCGATTATTGCAAGCGATTATACTTATTTTTTTCGTTAAATATAAAACCAGTTTTCACTTTATGTTATATTTCGTTTTAGGTACATTCAAGTGCTGTTCATAAATGATACGAGTCAGCACTTTTGACTGACACAGCTTTTACTTGTACAAAATAAGGTTATTTTATAGATATAGGGATTTAGTAAAAACTATTTTAAAAGAATATCAGTATTTATAATAAAAAAAAACACTTTCAACGATCTTTTGAAAGTGTTGTTTGTTGTCTTTTGAGTAAATGCTATTAATACAATAATAAGAACAAATAAATTAATTACATTATTTACAATATATGCAATTAAAAAACTACCTGAAATCAAATTTCTCCGCATCTCGGTCTACTGGCAGCGTGCCCAGAAGACTGGCCGCATTGCCACGCTGAATGTGTATATAATAATATATATAATCACTGAATGTTGTCTTTTTATATTATTGTTTACGAAACAAGTAATACAAAAAGGAATATTCATCCCGCTAATCGTTAATACAAAAATAATAATTGCAAGCCACAGACCATTTTAAATTTTTTCCCGCTCTTTTCGATGTCAAGACCAAACGCTTCTGTTTTTAAACCTCATGACAAACTGCCTCGGAGCCGCCACTTTATTTTCTTTTCATTAAAGAAATATGGCGATCATTTTAAGAATGTTTACAAATGCACATTAATCTATTTTACAGGGTCCATAATAACAACAAATAATATATTAAAATATGTACTACTGTAAAAAGTTACGTTTAAAATACATATAGGTGTATATTGTGTACCAATATTATCAATTATATTTTTTTTCTAATCTATCATTGGATTGCTGCATTGCGCTATCAGCAGTGCTACTACATGGCTTAGTCTTGAATAAACAAATAAAAAATGGAGGTGAATCGTTGAAGTGTAAACATTTATATGTATTTTTGTAAGCTGTTTCATAAAAAAGCAAAAAAAAATATGGATGGACTACCCTTAACATTTAGGGGGATGAAAAATAAATGTATGATTCTCAGTCCTACCCAATATGCCTATTAAATTTCAAGACAATCGGTCAAGCCGTTTCGGAGGGTTTCTATAAAGTATACCGTGCCGCGAGAATTTTATATATCAGACGATGCGGTGCATTTTTGTAGATTTTTTAAAATAACACGATGTTTGATATTTTCTCAAAAAACCTTTATGGATTTATAAGTGGACATAAAGAATAAACAAGGAATTTTAAAATGTTATCATTTAGAGCATTTTTTCATATTTTTAGTTTAGCGTACTCCAGTTCAGTTAAAAAAGTTAACTTTGTGTAACAACTTATAAAAACTATTATTTGAAATAGTGTTCTCCTAGAACTATTTAGTATCCTGTAAGCCATTGTGAACTAATTACAGTTTCGGTTGCCTACGGCGGTCTATTGTCTTGAATGCACGCCGTTCTATGAGATATTGGCTGCTAAGTAAAAGAATAGCCTGCAGTTTTTTTACCTACTTGGCTCACCATTTTATACCTTGATAAAATTCAAAGAAATAATACTTTGGAATAAATTAAAGACTCCTTTTATTCAAAATATATACGTATACATGCAGTAAATACAAATACAGAAATACATACATTCAAGATCTGTACAGGGATATAATAAAAGTAGATTAATACCAATAATTACGTCGTAAAATGTCTGAAAAGGAAACATCGATTTCACTCTCCGTTCAATTCTCATCTCGCTGACCTACATAATAAAAATCGATGGAAATGACTGACAAGGTCAATCACTAGAATTTATTAAAATAAAAGTGAAATAGAAAACAAGGTGCTCTCATAAAAGAAAAAAAAACTTTCTCCCTCGAGTAATAAAAGATCTTGTAATAAGCCCAATTTGTGGAATGACGTGGAACGTCAGCACATCCTGAATAAATCTCGGCCTTACGTCCAATTTGTATGGAGTGTCACTTTCGATGACTGGATTCGCTAATGGTCTTGTCAAGAACGTTTAGAGGTTTTCATGGAAATGTCACACCGTCTCGCTCTTGTGTTACGAGTATGAGCAAGACAGAGCGTGTATTAATATTAAAGGTAGTAGTATTATTTATATACTTTATGAAACTTCACCTTTGTAATGACTGAATGTGAATTTATATTTGGACACGTATTTTTTTATCGTAAGCACCTAATGGGTAGTAACAACTATTGTTTTAGGTACTTTGGGTACAATTTTATAGGCACTCAACACAAATTCCCAAAGTATGTACCTAGTTTTTATTCCAGAATTCAGATTCAGAGGCCCCGCTTCCGAACCCCTAGCTCACCGAAGCTATGTTTTGCTGACACAGAGGATTTTCAGGTCATTCATTACGTAAGAGTGATTGAGATGTAGTTCTTTCTTTCTGTATTCTCCTTAGAATATATTAGGTAACAATTCTGTTGTGACTCATCGAGGATAACCTGTTCTGCCATCAATAATTCCATAATTAAGATACGATAGATGATCCGTATCTGATGCAATCTCATAATAGTCTCCTACGACTGTGAGAGGAGAAGAGAGACAATATCTGGGCCCAGTAGCACATAATCCACAGTTTAAGTTTTCATAATAATGGTTATAATATAAAAAAAAAAAAATCGCGTAGAGTCTCTCCGCGCTATGGAAGTAAAACTTTGTAACAAACATACATTTATAACAGGCTTAATTTAAAAAGAGCACATCTTACTTACATTACGACTGGCCTCGTGGTGCATTGGTAAAATCGAATGTAGAACGGAGATTGGCGGATTCAATCCCCACTTAAGTATAAATCTTAATATGGGTCTGAGTAGAATTTGGTAATTACTCCTCTATTTAAGAAGATACCCCATATTCAACGTCGTATTGTTCTTTGATTTAGGTACTCCCCCAAGCTCAAGCCCATTCAACCCATATTGTAAAAATGCATTAAAATACTTATTCCGCAATATTGGATTTGTGTGACGTCACATTTTTCAACATACTATCGAAAAGCCCTTTTATTTGATACACAAAAAAGCATTAAAACTATCTGTGAATGAGAGCTATTGGTATTTCCCGGGCGAGCCAGCCCATTCATGCAGCGGACTGCTTGGCTCCTCGTGTTTAAAAACTTTAAAAATGAGTTGTAAGATCAAGAACTACGTAATACATATTTACATACATACATAACTTCACGCCAAATCCCTTGCGGGGTAGGCAGAGAGAACAGAGCGCCATAGGGCACGATTCTTACACGCCTCACTCGCTTCGTTGACATTCATGACTCTTTTCATGCACGCGCGTCGGTTTTTGAGGCTCTTAACATCACCTTCCTCCAGAACACGTTCTATTTGGTACATATTTATTACATTCATAATATATACCTACATACTACATTGCAAAATGAAAAATTCGATCCATGCGGTTCGAATAAGAATATTGACGTAAAGTTGCTCGTGCCGCTTTTCGTTCGGTGTGGGAGGTATCCAAAGGTCCGAGCCCCTTTCCCTCCTACTCTCTTAAAGGAGGGCAACGCACCACAGTGTTCATGGGCGGTGTCAAATTGCTTACCATCATGTGACCCACTTACTCCTTTGCCCTCCTATCCCATAAAAAACTAAGAATTGAATTGTTATTATCATTTTCGCGTGGAGAATTATCCAAATCTCAAATTTTTACCATGGGTTACCTACCTAATATCAAGTAATTCAGAGAAATCATTGGCTCGGAATCGATCCCACGACCAGCAAGACTATTAATATTAAAATATGATAGGTACTATTAAAAATTGGAATAATAACTAAGTTTCTAACTAGTATTTTAATTTAAGTTTGAGTTGGTGTAACCTCATGGTATTATTACATCACTAGTAAAACTAATAATCACTTTGAACTTTGAAAATGTATAATGTGTTGAAATGTAAATTATAAAAGGCATGGCACTTCAAATAGAATGTGATTAACAGACATAAAATAGAATGATCAACATTATCATAATGGTGTCTGTATAGATATTTAATCCAAATATCTATTTTCAAAGGCATCTATCATCTATCTAAAGGCAATCTATCATTAAAGGCATGGCACTTCAAATAGAATGTGATTAACAAACATAAAATAGAATGGTCAACATTATCATAATGGTGTCTGTATAGATATTTAATCCAAATATCTATTTGGAATATATATCATACGGACACGTCACAGACATGTCTGTTAATCACCATCTATTTGAAGTGCCATGCCGTTTATAATTTACATTTCAACACATTATACATTTTCAAAGTTCAAAGGGATTATATTAAGGATAATATATATATATCAAATATAAAAATATTTGATATTTTTTTATTTCTTAATATAGAGATTATTTGACCGAGGACCATAAACAGACTATTATTTATACCCTTACTAGTTGACCCGGCGAACTTCGTTCCGCATCAAAAGAAATAAATTAGTAATATTTGGATCTTAAAAAGTTCAATTTGTGCTATTTATCGGCACGCGTTTTGGCGCGCAAACGCAACTGCTATGTACCGCTATGTTAATACTGTAATATCTTCGTAAATATTCGTTGAAATTACATGCTGTAAATGGCTATATTGATCTATATTAAAAGCACAATCTATTTAAGACACTTAATTAGATGAAAATTAATGCTGTAATGTTTAAAATTGCTTCGTAAATAAGCCATTATTTCTCGTAAAAAGTTAAAAAATAATAATGGTCATTGTGGGTTATCCCTAAGAGATAGACATATGCCCTCGCGGACTTTTTTATAGACCTTTTAAAGGTGTATAATAATGTAGTACATTGTTTTGATTTATCACTTAGGGTTCAGGCAGCGTTTTCGATTAAAGTTTTAAATCTTGAAAATTATCATTTTTTTTCACTACACTATACATGAATTATAGATCAAAACCACCCCGTTCACACCCTCTAACTATTAAAAAAAACCGCATCAAAATCCGTTGCGTAGTTTCAAAGATTTAAGCATACAAAGGGACATAGGGAAAGAGAAAGCGACTTTGTTTTAAACTATGTAGTGAATCTGAACTTATTTTATTCCAAATAACTCTGGTTCAGCGCTTATTTCTAAGATCTTGTAACTTGTAATTGCCAAACTAATTATGAATTAACTATATATATTTATTACACTTGAACAACCAAGGCTCATGTATATGTAATAATTGGATGGGTAGATAGCAGTACCTTTGTATTTCATAATATAGATTTTAATTGACCGAGGACCAGAAACAGACTATTATTTAAACCCATAATCTGAACTTATAAATGTTTTTTTTTTTTTATAAGATTAGTTAACCATGAGTGATGATTGAAGTCAGTTTGTCATTAAATTATCCTTGAAATATATTATACTTGAAAATTAATTCTCTTAAAAATTATAAATGAAAATTATACATCAAGTTACTTGATAAATACCATAGTTTTATGTAATATATAAAGAAAACTGTAAATAGCTAATGGTAATTAGGTATGCTTTGCAATATTTTAAATGTGATGAATTAAAAAATTTATATATTTTATAATTAACAAAATATTCGTAAGTACATCCAGTAACAAGTAATATATTTGTTCAAATCACGACTAATTTTGGTTTAAGCAAAAGCTCTTTGTCGTATTGTCTTTCACAGAGTAAAATTAATTCATCGTCACTCGTTATGCACTATTTTTACGTTCATAAGCTTTACTACAGAACAAAGTACTCCTAAACCAATTTACACTATACAGTTGGAGTATATAGTTGAATATATTTAATAAAAACAAACAAATAGAGCAGAGTACCGAACTGTCACGATTATTTACTAATAATATGTTTTTACGTTTTCGGTCATAGAGGTCGCGCTTCGCATACGTCAACTTATTAAATCGCGCTATGGTTTCACTACCGTAGGGTTTATAATATATGATTGACATTCCAAATCAATTAGTACCTCCACTTGCCACTAGATGTCTGTGTACTATTATAATTCAAGCTTAACAAATTGAAAAGTTAGCTTCATATATACTTCGATGTTTTAAAGTAGTGCAAAATATTAATATATATTGCCCCGCGAGGGCCGCAAGGGGGCGTTAAAACTTAAAAGCGTTAAACGCTCTTGCACGAGACATTAGAAGTTTTACTTCAAAACATTGTTAAAATTAAAGTTTAAACTCTAAGCCAGTACTTCAGTTTCAAAAGCAAAGTTAAAATTAAGTTTATCACTTTATAAAAAAACGAACTTTTAGAAAATTCACCTAAACCTGGCAGTTTAAAGCCTTTATTATTAACTAAGTGAAACTGCAGTTCTCTGTGGGCGACTGCGCCGGGCAAAGTTTTAGGATATACGAGTATACCGTAGTTTAAGTGGGGCTTCTAAGCGGAGATTTTAAGCGCACCTAGTTCTTTGAATTCATAATAGTTGGCCGGTGAGTAATTTATAACCTTCAAACATTTTACATAAGACTAGGTATTTAACAGGTCAGTGGGTTTTACCACCAACGACCTCACTATCACTTACCATCTGGTTTTTTATGGAATACGAGGGCAAACGAGCAAGTGGGTCACCTGACGGTAAGTAACTTCTTACCGCCCATGTTCACCGTGGTGCGTTGCCGTCCTTTAAGGAAGTAGGAGGGTAGGGGAAAGGGAATCGGGCCTCCGGATACCTCTCTAACCGAACGAAACGCGAAACAAGCCACTTCACGCCGATATTCCAAGAGGTTGTGGTATTTCACCGGTCGAGCCAGCCCATTCATGTAGCGAACTGCTAGACTCTACTGTTAATTACGTCTTCGGCTTTTATAACTATAATCATAAACACTCGTCGAATGTGTCTTGACCCTCCTATACTCCCACACCTTTCAGCTTTTGCACTGTATATATGTTTAGTCAATTTTGCATCATTAAGTTTTTCTTCATGTAGGTACAATTACTTTAACATATTTAACATGTAAACAAAAGGAAAATACATAAGGATTGCTCTGCAAGTGTAGTTCTAGAAGAAAACTAGAACTCGATCAGAGCGTCATCTATCAGTTCCAATAGCGACTTTAAATCGATTGAAACTGTATTAGAAGGTACAGGCGAAATTTCATTACAATCTGTCCCAGTGTCTGGAAAAAGTTCAGTCACTTGGTACATGTTTAGAGGATTTGAATTTATTTCATTTATAGTAAAATAAAATACTTTTTCAAATATGTAGGTAAGTTTTAAGTCTAAGAATTTTGAAATCACTAATATTTTCCAATATTTCAGTACAATATAACTATTACAGTTACTTTATAGATTTTGTGATGATCACAATATAGACTGAAGACTTATTAAAATACAAGCTGACCCGGCGAATTTTGTTTCGCCTCGTCATTCTTTCGAACTATCCATGTTGTGAAAAGTCTTAATTTGTCCTAATAGTCTTTGCGGTGCAGTATCCTGTCGATCCTAGTCGCCAGGTTGCTAGGTTAAAAACAACACTTCTAAAGCACTACCGTTCCTTCTATTAAAGAATAGTGACAGGATCGGTACAAATTGTTAAATTTGTGTGAAATGTGTGTACTCGGTAATTTATTGATCCGTTCTTGAGTTACACGATGAGGAAGTTGGAATGATCAGAGAGAGACATCTTTTTTATCTACAGTGAAGGTCATATGAACTGATAAATCATCGTCACCTTCTTCGTGTAACCTTCAACAACTTAAACAAAAATAGCATGCCGTTGTTTGATAATGTTACCGGCTCTGCGATGCTCCTTCCAAACAAATACATTATTTCAATTTGATTACAGTTTTTTTAGATCAAAAATAACTTTACCAAATATTTACATGGTAATATTAATTATAAATTGCAAACCTTCAAACATAAAACTGCTAATTATTATTAACTAGCGACCCGCCCGACATCACATTAGGACCCTTACAAATAACAGTATTTCTCCAGTATTTAATGGATGTTTTTACCTTTCTCTTCAATCACTGACGTTTTTTATAATCGACACATTATTTTAAAAAAATGCATCAAAATCCGTCGCATAGATTTAAAGAATTGATTAGAGAGAGCAACAATTAACGAATAGGTATATATATTTATTTCTTAGATTTTCGCTGCTCACATTCATAACACAGTTTATTCACGAGTGGAAAGTGATCTCTGTAAAGTTCGAAACGTCGGGAAATAAATAGAAAATAAGCTCTAAATAAACGCGACATAATCCATAAAAAGTTGTTTTAATGTTAGGTATACATATTCGATAGTCTATAGGTGTGATTTAAGTTTTCTGCAATAATTCTCGGTGGTCCAGTGGTCCAGCATCCCGCTTCTAAATCAAAAGGTCGCGGGTTCTAAGCCTGGCTCACACCAATGATTTTATGAAAGTTATGTGTGATAGAATGGATGACTGAAAATTTTGTGCCCGGTGTATGGTAATAGGTTCACCACCTATTCGATTTGGGGCGTAAACATAACGGCTAGTCGGAGTAGTGAAGTTACGTTATGTTATGTTATTTTTTGCACTTGACAGCAGTAAAATACTTGAGATTGTTGGACACTTATTGAAATATCTTACTAAAAAGCCTCAGTATACAGGCTATCACAATTACCCTCCGAAGCCGAAGACATCATGTAAATAAGATACTCTGTAGACGATATTCATATAAAGAAGGCGGAATTCTTTGTATTCTATTTTTAACGCTCAATAAAATAAGAGCTCCGAGCAATTCCTCAATATACCAATTTTTATCAATATAAAAGCTTGTGAAAAATTCAATTACCGCACCAATAAACTTGTCAAATATCAGCATAAGGTCTGACGTCAGGATTAGGGTCGCCATCCGCTTGCGATGTTACGGATTCACCCTCTTAGGGAGTGTTAGTATTATTTTTAGAAGGCCGGGGTCAGTGAGGTGGTGTTGATGTTTTGTTTTATTGATCAATAATCTTATAATTTTTATTGTTTTGACTTGTTTGTTTGTCTTGCCCTATAACACCAATTCGTGCCAAATGCCTTGCTGGATAGGTGAAGAGAACAGACTGCCATAAGTCACGATTCTTACTAAACTGTCTTGCTTTTACGACTTATATAACTTCTGTCGGATCTCTAATGCTGAATATGAGCTTTAAATACCAACGCCAAATACCCATAACAGTAACTACTCTTTTCACGCGACGGTCAATATAAAGCAAGTGTGTGGCTACTGCATAAATATCAGTAGACTACTGCATAAAATGGTACAGCAGCTAGCATACTTTTTTGAATTAAATTAATTTAACTCGGCTAGCAAGAGCTATTAATTGAAAAAAACAATACCTTTACAGCTTTAATGCAGTCAGGTGTAGTAACTAATGTTTCCTCGCTTTGCCGAGTTGTTATTTCCCGTGAAATAAATACAGATATATCCATTAATTACGCATGCATCCAACAAAATTAGTAAACGACAATCATGACACTTACTAAAATTATAAAAACTGTATGGAGGTTTGGTAATTAAAAAAATAATAATGGCAACTTGCGAGTCGTGACACACCTCGTCAGATTCTTAATTTAACTTTGCTTTATATAAAGAGATAATTAAACGAATTGTACATAATTAACGAAAAGTTTGTGAACAAAGCAAAAAACTTATAACTGAATTAATAAGTTCCATTTTTTTTTTAAAGTCGTTTCTTAAATATAAACAATGAAAAACGACTGAATGACTACGTAAAAAAGTTTCGCTAAGTAGTTGGTGAAGCAATTTACAAACGATTTATTTGACTGACAACACATCAAGAGTGGACCAATACTAATTCGATGCCGTTATTAATTTTAATAGGAGGGAAAGAACCTCTCAGTGTTGAGGAAAACAAAGAACACTTTTGCAGGCTAATAAAAAATTCAAAAGCGAATAGAAAGCCTTTATACATCAAAAAGGAATTAACGGTCGAAACGTTTCCCCCTCACGATCAGTTTTTCTTTAATTGGACTAAGTTTCGCGGACCAAGACTTTTCCCGTGGCCTTATTGAGAAGGAATCCCGTTTTCATTATGAAAAAAAAGTAGGACATAGAAATGCCGGCAATCTTGTTATCCTTCCGGCCTTACCTGCTCCCCTTTATTGAATCAGGTGTAACTGGAAAAAGTCATATACGGGATCGGAGGCGAATTTGCTTATCAGGGCGGATGGAGATCGCTGATAGGATATTAAATTGTACGTTATATTTACGAGTTTTTTTTTTATTTAGAACAGATGTTTTTGATGTCGGGCTTTGATGACATCACGACACGCTTCGGATGACTGAGAAATAAATACGGAAAAAGAACATACACCGTCATTGGGATTTTACCAGACATCTCAGTAATGCTTATTATATTCTACTGACAATATAACCTATGAAACGAATTGATTTTGTAAAAAATACCTATTAAATTCACAAGAAGCATGTAGAAATTAAAATGAAACAATGACGTAAAATGTATGTATAGATAAATAGTAATGTATCTATTGATTTTAATCATAGCTACAACATATAAAATTAAATATGAAAAGACCCTGCGTCGATATAGAACTGAGTAGCTTCGTGATGTCATTCCAATGCTAACGTTGATAAGGACGATATATAAAAAATTATACCTCCTAAGTCGGTGGTCCAGTGGTGGAGCACACGGCTTCTGAATCCAGAGGTCGCGGGTTCGAATCCTGGCACACAACAATGACTTTTCGAAATTAATTTCGAAAGTTATACGTGATAAATATCGATGACTATAAACTTTGTGCCCGGTATAGCAATAGGTTCGCCACCGATTCCATTTGGAACGTAAACATAGCGGCGAGTCTAGGCTTAACAGCCGCAGCCTATACCTTTGGGCAGAAAAAGGCGTGAAGTCATGTTATGTAATCTTGAAAAAAATAATGTTTCCTATCTTTTCCTATTGGTGTCGTTAAATGTGAACACGAGATTTCTCATGATGTAGCCTCTGATTCTTATATTGTAACTAGCTGACCCAGCAAACGTTGTCTTGCCGAAAAATAAAATTTAAAAAATAGGGGTTGATCGTAGGGGGTTGAAAATTTAGAGTTGCATGTATTTTTGTATCCCGTTTTATAAAAAAATAAGAAACAGAAATATGTCGAAAAATTAAAAAAAAAATTGAGGGGTGGGCTACCCTTGTGATTTAGGGGGATGAAAAATAGATGTTGTCCTATTCTCAGACCTACCCGACACGCACATAGAATTTCATGAGAATCGGTCAAGCCGTTTCGGAGAAGTTCAATTACGCACATCTAGACTCGAGAATTTTATATATTAGATTCAACTTAATGTAGAACATCTGACTCCAATGACCAATAACCATTTACTTTTAAAAAGTAACATAACAAAACTTCACGCCTTTTGTTACCCTAGTGTAGGCAGCGGCTGTTAAGCCTCGTCTCGCCGTTATGTTTACGTAAGTCATTGGTGTGAGCCAGTGTCAGGATTCGAACCCGGACCTCTGGATCAGAAGCCGTGTGCTCTACCACTGGGCCACCGAGACTTTTCAAAAGTAGCATATTGGATTTGTGTGGTATATTGGTGAAAACTTATTGAGTCTGAAGTAATACGAACTGTGTTGAGTCCACTGAATAGAAGTGTGTTGCTAAATGACATTTTAAAACTAAGCAGCAGGTTCAGATAAAACTATAAAAATACCGATATCGGGTAAAAATTTGATTTTAAACTTTACAAGGAACGTTACCGTTAAACTGTAACTGAGTTTAGATATAACTGACGTGAAGACTAAGGATAGTGGTGAACGATTATTGAAGAAAACTTTTAGCAGTAGCTTCGAATGCATCTGATATAGCTGTATTATTGACTACAACTGGACATTTATAGTTCCACAGGATCTAAACTATATTTAATATAACACAACACTCTGGGTAAATGCAGCTTTCCAATAGTGAAAGAATTATTGAAATCCCACCAGTAGTTTTTGAGTTTCTTCGTCACACAAAAAAAAAATACAAATAAGTCGTGAAAAATACAAATATTTCTTATTTATAATATTAGTATAGATTAAAAACAGTTTTTTTTATGAGATTGGAGGGCAAACAAGCAGCCGTGTCACCTGATGGTAAGCAAACAACGCCGCCCATGGACACCAGCAACACATAGTATTACTGTTGCATTGCCGACCTTTAAGGGATAGGGGATAGGGAAGGATGGGGAAGGGGGTGGGCCTCCGATTGCCTCTTTTACCGTAAGAAACGCGGCATAAGCCACTTTACGTCGATTTTCTGAGAGGTCGTGGAGTTTTTTGTCGCGTAAATTGGTCAAGGTATAAAATGTGTCGTTATATCTTAGTCATTATTTTTTTAGGGTGTGATAAATTATTTTACAATAACAATTTACTACATGCACGAATACAATATTTTGATGTTTGTGTACTCGATGGTACTTCAAAAAATAAACTGCATTTGTATGCAATAACTAATGATACACTCGCGTTCAAGTGAGTGTACAGTCGAGTACACAAAGCTCTGTTGTGTTACGGCGAACAAGAGCAGAGAGGAATATATACAATAAACCAGTGCACTGTTAAAAAATAATTAGTTCATATAATTTGGTTTTATGTTGGTTAATTTTGTTTGTCAACTTTGTTTTACCAATGTACTGATTTATCACAGCCTTCTGTCTGGTAGGTATATTTATACGTAACGTAAACGTAACTTCACGCCTTTTGCCGCCCGGAGGTGTAGGAAGCGGATGTTAATGTCTCGCCGTTATATTAAGTCCCGAATGGAATATGTGGCGAGCATATTGTCATACACCGGGTCAACACACAAAGTTGTCAGTCATTAATATTTATCACACATAACTTCCGAAAAGAATACCGAGAAATCATTAGTTTAAGCACAGTTAGAGCCACGACTTATGGATAAGAAGCTCCTCGCTTCTTATCCATAAGTCGTGGCTCTAACTCGAGAACTGGACCACCGAGGCTATCATTTATAGCATATGTCAATAATTATAGTATTTATAGCTGACTATTTACTGGTGTGCATATTAAAAAAAAAACAAATAAAATGACTTAAGTACTGAAGTAATAATTTTCCTAAAGAATAAGATTATACATGTTATAACCATCTTATTTGCTATTTAGTTTATTAGTTATTTAGTACAAGAACAGAACAACTATTTGTTTACACTGTTTGTTACCAAAAGGCAAGTCCGAGACCGTATATTCTAAAATTTTAGTAATGCTCAGAAAATTTGACTACAACCATCTCATCACAAGGCTTGTAAAGAGGTATTTACAAATATCTTTGCAAATGTTTTGTCCAGAGATATAAAAAATCGTAAAATTATGGTAATAAAAAAAGTAAAATAAAATAAGGGTATAATAATAAAAAAATACAATAATATAGGAGAGAAAGTAAAGTCGGTACAGTCGGGCACACTTAGTGATAAAACCTTCGCGGAAGTACAGAGCGCGCAGTAAACGACAAGTCCGTGTCCGTTTCCTGCGCGAGGTGGTGTTGCGCCTGACTGTACTTTTGTTGCTAGTTAGTTATGTGCGCGATTGTACGTGTTACTATAATATTTAAGAAAGTAAATATTTTTTATATCTAACAATACGGTCCGGCAACCTTCGGTTGTTGAGGCGTGGAGTTTCACCAAAACAAAAATGTTTGTCCTTGTTTTTCCAAATTCATGAAACTGTTTGATTTGGTTTGAAAACTTTTATTGAATAATAATTATAACTGGAACTTTAATTCCGCAAGTGAATGTAATGAAAAACCCTTTTACCAGAAACTTATTATTAGAACATAGCTGAACTACCGCATCTGTAAATATAGGATGGAGAAAATTAGTTTTAGGGTATGATATTTAAATAGTAAATGATACGAGTTTTGAAATTGAAATGAAATTTAAATTATTACATCATTACTCAAACAGTTCAATCTCAACCTTAAAAACAGAAAAATAAATTGGAACAAACCAGAGTTTAAATTGACAATTGATTTTTAATGATAGAATCAGTTCGCTGCATGAATATGTAATATAAATACCACGACCTCTCAGAAGATCGCCGTAAAGTAGCTCATGCCGTGTTTCGGTCGGTCGGAGAGGTACCTTGAGGCCTACCCCCTCTTCCCCATCTTTTCCTATCCTACTCCCTTAAAGGTCGGCAATGCAACGGTAACATTATATGTGTTGCTGGTGTCCATGGGCGGCGCAAGTTGCTTACCATCAAGTGACACGCTTGCTCGTTTGCCCTCCTATCCCATAAAGAAATAATACCTAATTATTAATAATGATACCTAATTATTGAACTAATTGAGAAGTTCTTCCTTCACAAATACCTTTTTCTACCCTACAGAAAGAACAAAACGCCATAAGACACGTTTCATACATACATTGCTCGCTTCCTTGACTTTCAGAATTCTTTTCATTAAAGTTTTCATGTGTTTAAGGCCGACCACTTATTGTTAATTGGATAAATAATAGTGAAATTGAAAGTTTCTAAGAGATCCTTGATTCTTCTCAGTCTGGAAATTAAACAGCATTATCTCAAATCTAGATACCATTTACAGACTGCTATAGACATATCTACTCTGAAGACCGATAAAGAATAAGTTTAGGAAAACTTTAAATTAGTTGACAGTTTCAGCACTTAAACGCACGTAGCTTGCAAGAAGTTTGTGATTTACCTTTAGGGAAATCTAAATGCTAACTGGACGTGTTGGCACATAGCCAAATTGAAATAGCCAAAATCAAAGCTAAATGATAGATATAACTCTTTTGTATCACTAAGGTCCTATATGTAAAAATCGAAGGCACCATGCTCAATCGCCATTTTGATGTCATGTTATCAGTACTTATCCACTTTGGTATCCACTTATGGAATCTTGTTAAATACAAGATTTCTTAAAAGTTTGCAATACGTGTAATCACCATAATGTATCTTCATATGACGATCTAAATAATTACCAATCATCTGACTGCTAATTATGACTGTACACTCATACTTAGCAGTCCTTAGATAAAAAAAAAACTATCCATATACTGAACTTGGTTAAAATAAAAACGTAACTCGTCGAAAATAATAACAAAAGTTCCTCACATTTAAAAAAAATAAACCTCTTCTGTTGTCATCTGCCTCTTTGGCGTTGAAATTATTTATTATGAACACGACAAAAACCTCTTCGGTCGTGGCTTCCCCACAAGCTGAGTAACAATTACAAGATACTCGGAACGTGTGATCCATTAACTCATCTAAGCATATCGCTCGAGCAATCCTACATAATCCAGAGCAATTATAATACAAAGACGAACCGTTTGATAGACAATCAAAGGGAATAATTTCGGACGGGACGATTATTTCGAGTGATGGCTGATGAGGACCTTTAAGGACATCACGCCAAGTACCAGGATTTAATTAATGAAACCCTCCAAAATGTACTTAGGCAGATTTAATTGATGTAAATTCGTTTCAATTTTTTTTTAATATGTAGTGTTGACGAATGAACAAATTTAATTATTTTTGTTGCTGGTAATGTAGGTTACGTAATCTTGCTTCATGATTTCTATATCAAATGGAGTTTGGGTTTTAATTTTTATTTATGGGATAGGAAGGCAAACGAGCAAGCGCAGCACCTGATGGTAAGCAACCTATGCCGCCCAGCAACACGTATAGTGTTACCGTTGCCTTGCCGATCTTTAAGGGAGTAGGATAGCAAAGGTTGGGCAAGGGGGCTGGGCCTCCGGGTACCTCTCTCACCGAACGAAACGCGGCATCAGCCACTTTACATCGATCTTCTGAGAGGTCGTGGTATTTTACCGGTCGAGTCGGCCCATTCATGCAGCGAACTGCTTGGCTCTACCATTGTCAAAATGTTTAATGGAAAGCGTTCTTTTTTATACACACAATTTATATTGATAAAATATATATTTTCTATTCGGGTACTGTACAAAAGTTTTGTAAAATAAATCACACAATATCATGTATAGTTTTTTTATGAATTTTTCAGCTATTTCAAAAAATACATACGCCACACCAAATCCCTTGCGAGATAGGCCAAGACAAAACAGCGCCGAAAAGGCACGATTCTTACACGCCTGACAAGCTTCCTTGACTTTCATAACTGTTTTCATGAATGCATGCATGCATGTTTTTGGTTTTTTTTTTATTTTAGTTACATTGTTTAATGTAACGGTAGGTACAGGTGACTATGCTGACGTCGGGGATTCTTCATGATGGTGACTCTTCAAGATGGTAAATGAGTGGCCGATAAATGAAAGACGTAATTACAATCTTGTCATGTTTATTCGTGTCAGCGACAACTGCCTGTCGCTGCACACCGACCACTACAGCATACTGTGCGTACAGTGGTTATATACTATTGATGGCACGTACATGTACGTGCCACTAGGTGTAGTATCCCTTACATTTAATATTTTTTATAAAATAGTCTTAATAACAACAAAATTTAAGGTTTTTAGCTGTGTTCGTAAGCAAACTGTTATTTGGAGTCAATTATTATCTTCAGATTATCTAACTGACATTACGGACAAAATTATTTGTTGGTAATGGATTTAATTAGAACTATTAAATTCGTTAAAAAAGTAGATCACAGTTTAAATATAAATCTTGACCAAAGGACTTTGTGTACACGCTATATTTCAAGCTCTGTTGATTTTACAAAACATTTTTATACTGGCGCTGCTAAAATAACCGCAGTAGAATATAAGAAAATTCCGTCCGTGTGGTATAAGTTATAAGATATGTGTAGTTATTAATTTATTTCTCTCAATCTATTAATCAATCAATCAATCATTTATTCACATAATTCTGGGTATTTACAGTATGGTGACAGTATGTTTTAAGTATGCATCTCCAAAATTTGCCTAGTAAGGCGTGTGAAATGTACATGCAGTTGTCAATATGCAATAAATAATAAAATTATTACACATGACATGTCAATATTAACAATAAATAATAATAATGATACAATGTCATAGCTATTAGAAAAATGTCTGCAAATAAAAAAATAAAAAATCTATGTATGTCAATAAACTAAGCAATATGTCAATTACAAAAAATGTTTGTCATCAAAAAAATCATTTATACAGTAATAACATTTCTCTATTAATATATTTTGCGCGCCTCACAACGCTTTAGCGTGTGGGTGTGCTCTATTCTCGAAAGACCGCTCTGCGACGATTTTACAACATGAAATCGTTTTTATACCAAAAGTTATCAATAAACGTCGCGAAAAAATGGATGTTTCTGCAACTAGGAACTCTAATTGTTAGTTCAGTTAGGTTTTTTTTTTCATATACATCAATAATTATGATGAAATATGTATTTATAAAAAAACAAAATTGTCGTCCGTTGGTCTGTATGTCTGTGCGTTCCATCGATTAAGAAAAAAATACGCGATGAAATGAGTTGAATCTTTTTTTAAACGTTTCTGTACATCCTGAGGATGATCCCTATTGCTTGGCGTGATTAAACTCTGAACGATTCAAAAGATATAAATGAAAGTTCTTCTACAGAATAACGAATTCCGTATCTCAACCATTTTTTTTTGTTTTTTTCTTATTTTTCGCACCGTTTGTCGGTAATGTAGAAAATAATTTTTTCAACAACAGGTGCTATGAGAAAATTATATATATATTTTTTTTTATTTATAACTATATATTCAAAAAAAAATAGTGCTGTGTTAAAACAGTTATTTCATCAATGATAATATTCTTTTTTTCTTATATTCAATTCAAATTTCTCCGATTTCTAGGACAAATAGCGTGTGAGGCGCGCACTTTTGGATTTTCCAAATTTTTAATAATATTTTTAAATTGTTTTATACTTGTATGTGATGCGGTATTCTGTTATAGATTCTTGGCGCCATACATAGTAGGCTTTTACCCATGAAACTTGTCTTAGCGCTGTGCAAACATAGTCTATTATTATCACGGCTGTTTCTTTTTATAGTATCTGATATGCGCCGAAATTGTCTTAAATGAGGATATTTGTATACAAATAATGCTACTTCTAAAATATATAATGGCGGATGCGTTAATATTTTGTACTTAATGAAAAACGGTTTACAACTATCTGTGGACTGCAAACTAAACATTGCGCGAATACAGCGTTTTTGCGCTTTAAAGACCATTATGCAGTTCGTTGAATTACCCCAAAAAATAATACCATATCTCAACAACGAGGCAGTAAGGCCATAATATGCAGTGATAACAGCATCAGTGTTGATAACCGATTGTACTTTGTAGAGCGCATAAGCAGAACTACTCACTTTTTTACATAAGTAGGAAATATGATGTTTCTAATTTAAGACAGCTGACATTTTACGAATTTTTTTGCCAGAGGAAATCTAAAAGAGTATATTTTTATTTTGGTTTGTACTCGTTTATAAGTTTGTTGAGAAAATTTAATGTAAAAAGCAATAATTATGATACAATTATATTTCTATCCAAAGTATTTCCGGCATAGGTAGATTTATATTCAGATTCTACAAAAATCATAAAACCTAGTTATTGTTTCAATTATATTATTTTACAATGTTCTACATATTACTGTTTGCTAACATATATCACTTTCTCTCTCAGTGCGGTGCAACAGCTCAACAAAATAACACCCCGTGAGATTTATACGGTTCATTAAAAAAAAAAGCTGTAATCTCAACTTTTTAATAACCAACACTGAAACGGCGGGACCGTAATGAGATTAACACAAGAAACACATAAAAAACTCAACGCACGTCCGACTCGCAACGGATTGACGGGGGTACGACGTGCCCATGACAGAAACTGACCGTGACGTCACAAAAACCAGTAACAACCAGATTTATACCGACTTCCCGAATGACGGGTTACATGCAAGTGTTAGACGGTCTTAATGGCCGTCCGGAATTATTATAATAATAACAATTTGGTTAACAGTAGATTCTTCTTATTTATATAGAATACGATAGATAGATATCCCTAAAGAAACCTATGAAAAACTATAATTAATTAATAATAGGTACTTACTTAATGCTCTTATATTTGGTGACGTTGAAATTTTAATTTTGGAAATATTTGACGAAATGTCGTGCATTTCTCCGGCAAGCGAAGAAAATTGTGTTGTGGAAACAAGCAATGGATAGCATAATATGTAAATGCATTTTTTTTATTATAAAAAGAAAGTCATAGTTCTGATTACTACAGCTGCGGAGAATTAATCAACATCCGATTGGGCGTTCCATGCTGATGCTATATCCGTGGTCAGATATACTACCATTTGTAGATATACTATTAATATATCTGAGTAATACATACATAAAATATAACTTCACGCCATTGTTACCCGAAGGTGTAGGCAGCGGCTGTTAAGCCTCGTCTCGCCGTTATGTTTACGTCCCAAATGGAATAGGTGGCGAACCTATTGCCATACCGGGCACAAAGTTTTCAGTCATCGGTATTTATCACACTCAACTTTCCGAAAACAATTTCGAAAAGTCATTGGTGTGAGCCAGTGTCAGGATTCGAACCACGACCTCTGAATTCAGAAATCGTGTGCTCGACCACTAGACCACCGAGTCCTGATCTTCTGAGTAATATTATCTCTATAATACTAGTAAATATTGACTATACCCCTATATAGGCAAAGAAAAATTGTTATTAATCGACTAAACTCTGAAAATAATAAACCTATTTTCGTGATTATTTCACCAATAGTAACGATTTTATTGCAGTGATGATATTTCAAATCCAAAGAAAGTAAAGCAAATTACACAAGATTAGTCTGTATGGTATTTGATGAAGCAATAAGCATGATTTAGGGTAAAGGTAGTAGTAAGTATAAAGTAATAAGGTAGTAGGGTAAAGAAGTATTTGGAACATAACAGTGATTTATTTATTGTAAATGACTAAATTATTACTATTTCGAATAACCCACTGTGTAGGGGAGCAAAGGTATATATTTTCATAGTTATACAAAACTCATTCCCTCGTACCGAAAGAAAGCACATTAAAGAAAACTAATAGCCATTATCACTGAAGTAAATGGCGGTACGTTTTCATTACCGGCTGAAACTGAGGTGGGATTGGATACTACCTTGTCTACCTCTCGATGGTTAATGAAGCCGCATTTAATATATTATGTTACCAGTTTTTTTATTGTGATTAGAGGTACCGGAGAGCTCTTAAAGTAACTGTGGGAGATGATGTTCCTATTTAAAGTTTGAAAGTATGGGTAGTATTTGTTGTAGTATTTAATTTAATGAAACTACAATGGAGAAATTGTATATCTGTACTATATATTTCGACGAGAACATCTTAAACTGAACCTTTTACATACTTGACAAATAAAAGAATTAACAACAGTAACCTAGCAACCACAAAGTCTACTATTAGAAAAATAAATACAGTATACAAATAGGTTGCACAACGTACTACTTCAACACCACCTCTCGTTGTAAACCTATATCAATTATTAAACTTTGGAGTCTTGGTCTAGGTAGTGCCTTTGTGAATAGATCTGCCAGCTGTTGTCATTATGAAATTATTGAATCGCTCAGGACGTCTTAATAATGACCTGTCTCGCAATACTCTTTCATTTGCGAGATCTTCTATGTTATCGCTATCATTCCCCCCAGATTCAATCAATTCTTCATCAATCGACTCAGCGTCTTCAAACACATTCTCATCTGAAACTTCATCAGTTTCTTTAGCATTAGAGATATCCTCTTGCCGAACAGAAATCTCTAATTAATCAACTTTATTACTGTTGATATTTTCAGCACCTTCAATTGTGGACTTAATGGGTCTTTCATCAAAAGAGACATCTCTTGATCGAATAAGAGCGCCTGAAACTCTATCCCAAAGCCTATAACCATCATCATCATCATAACCAATTAGCAAACACTTCTTTGCCTTCTTGTAGAATTTTTTTCTTTTCGGTTTAGGCACATGCGCGTAACAGGTTGAACCTATGATTCTCAGATGTTTAATTTGAGGCCTTTTTTTAAACCACAATTCAAAGGGACTCTTATCTTCCACCAGAGTTGGACCAGTTCTATTTAAAATATAAACAGCTGTCTTTATCAACTCAGCCCATAATTTTTCGGGCAATTCTTCGTGAGCATGCATCATTGCACGAGCTGACTCAACAATCGTTCGATTGTCTCTTTCACTACAACCATTTTGTTCTGGCGTGTAAGGCATAGTAAACCGGTGATGAATACCATGCTTAATCAACTCATTCCTCACTTTTTCATTGTCAAACTCTCCACCGTTATCGCTCAGAAACTCCTTAACCGTATGTCCCATTGTTTTTGCTTCAGCTAACATTTGTTGTAGCTTCTTATGTACTTCCGACTTTTCTTTCATAAAATATACATAGCGAAAACGTGTAAATTCATCTTTAAAAAGAACAAAATATCTATTATTGGAACATGAAGACGGGAAAGGGCCGCAAACATCCGAATGAATTTGTTTACCAGGTGATGTTGCTTTTTCTCTTGCTCCGAATTTACGTCTGTGAGCCTTTGCGAATATACAGCCTTCACAAAGTTCACCTGTAAGTTTCGTCTTCAAATTCAACTCCTTCTCAATGATATTCTTCACATGCCTTTTGTCTTGATGGCCAAACCTCTCATGATAGAGCTGCAGTGTATCCAGCCCATTCACAGATCCACCACAAGGTAGCACTGCACTGCACTCCAGTTTGTATAGCCCACCATAGCGTTCTCTTTTTCCAGTAACCATAACCTTACCATCAACCACTATTATGCACGAAGTTACGCGTGACTTGAAAACGCTCTTCGGATTTTTATCCTGTATAGCAAGAATCGAAAATAAATTCTTTGTAATATTCGGAACTAACCAGACTTCGCGCAAAAAGAATTGTCCTCTGGTGTCGGCACTGAAGCGTATCGATCCTTTTCCTAAGGCATTTAACTTCTTACCATCAGCCGTAGTCACTGTATGAGGTATAGAAAAATGAGTAAAATCTTCAAAAATATCATCCCGCATAGTAACATGATGGGTGGCTCCATTATCCACATACCAGTGTTCACTATCAGGCATATTATCTTCAATTTTATTTATTTCATGCAGCGTAATACTACTACAAAAACCTTTATCATTTTCCTTCTCTACTTTTGGACAATCTCTCTTAAAATGACCAACTTCATTACATAAATAACATTTGTAACTCTTAGTTGTAATTTTTTTTGACCCACTTGACATGTTCTTTATTTCCTTTTTCTTCTTCTGAAATTTGGATACTGCCGCCAAGGTTTCTCCGTTGGTATTTTCTGTTGCTTCATTAGCACTAATTAGCGCTCTCTCATGAGCACACAGTTGACTTGTCAAGTTCTCAATATTGCGCAATTCTTTAGCCATTAACATCCAACTCGACTTGAATGAAAAATAAACTTCTGGCAAAGTATCCAATATCTTGCATAATAAAAGAACTTCAGGTAATTCCTCTTTACCATTTTCTTTTAATATCTCAATATTCAGTTTATGCCATAAATTTTTCAGTTTCGATACATGTGTTGCAATGTTATCATTGTCATCTTTTGTATATCTAAAGAACTCCATACAAATGCTATAGATCTGGTTCTCATTTGCACCATCATAAAGCCTGTGCAGCTCTTCCCACACCTCTTTAGGTTTTGAGAATCGCAATACTTTATCTAATGTCTCGTCCGAAATGTTTGTGGTTATTAGAAGCAGTGCAGTACTTTCCTTTCTCAAATACTCACTCACCTCCCTGTTAAAGTTAGCCAAAGCTGCTTCCGCTGCAACAGTACTCCCACTGGCAGCTGCAGGCTTCATAGGCTTACATAGCTTCCCTGTCACAATATCCATGAGACCGTCCATGCCCTGCAATAATGCAGTCATACGGTACCTCCATGGCACCCAATTTGTACCATCAAATTTCGGAATACAAATTCTATTTAGTTCCATTTTAATTACTGGCGTTATCTGGGCCCATAACCTGTTGTAGTATTTAATTTAATGAAACTACAATTGAGAAATTGTATATCTGTACTATATATTTCGACGAGAACATCTTAAACTGAACCTTTTACATACTTGACAAATAAAAGAATTAACAACAGTAACCTAGCAACCACAAAGTCTACTATTAGAAAAATAAATACAGTATACAAATAGGTTGCACAACGTACTACTTCAACAGTATTAATGTCTATTGTAAAATGTTATACCAAGGACAGTTGATAATTTGATATACTTTTAGTCAAAGATTCCACAGCGATGGTGTGATGGCTTACACTTAGAATAGAACACGTTTTATTTAACAGCATTTAAAAATGAATTATAGCGAAAACACGTGGTATATGTTAGGTAAAATAAAAATATAACAATAATACTTAAAGGTATATCATCATCATCATCATTAGCCTTTTTTTTTTGAGGTCCACTGCTGGACATAGGCCTCCCCCATAGAGCGCCACAACTGCCGGTCCGCTCAATCATGGGGGGTTTTTGCCATAATCGCCACGCTTGGCAGGCGGGTTGGCGATCGCAGTAGGCTGTATTTTCTTCAGAGAGAATGCTGCTGCCCATTCTTCTAGCTTTTCCCTTAGTCGCCTTTTACTACACCCACGGGAAGAGATGGGGTGGCGGTATTCTAAGCCGGCGCCACACAGCTATTACAATACCGAAACTTCAAAGACACTTGAAGTCTCGGTAATAACGGCGAGACGAGGCTTAACAGCCGCTGCCTAGACCTTCGGGTAATGAAGGAGTGAAGTTATGTTATATACAATACAGATTAGGATCAATACAAATCGCGGTCAGCGGTTTCGACTCCCACCCGAGTATATTTATGATAAAACAGAATGGTTATATGGCATCTGTTTGTTTTTCTATGTATTAAAATATGTATTTACGTAGGTATACGTTATCGTTACACGTTATCATCTTTAACTAAAGTAGTTAGTTCCTTAACTTAGAGCTAGAGAACGTGTATTGCATCCAACAAAAATCTATCCATTCCTGCCCCGTTTCCATCATTTGATGTCGTCACAACGTGTTTTCGTTTCCCACGCTTCCCTATCATTCGCTTCTTCTACAGCAATACTCTTCCATATTTTCTTCGGTCTCTTGTCTCCTTCCACGATCAGATTTATCATTCGTTTTGTGACATGTCTATCATCCCTCCTCATTAGATGACCATTCCACCAAAAGAAATCTATATTATAATGATTATAATTAAATTTTCTATACAATGGATTAAAACAAAGGGTACAAAAGGAAACTTACACCTGCTAGCATGATCTGAGAACTAATTATCTCATATCAAACGCAACAGGTAGCTATGTAAAGAGCTCATTTCACTACATCACTCTGAGTACCGATTCTATTGTTTTCTAGAGAACATTGTGTAGCTATTTTAATCAATACTCTTTTCTTAAACCTTCACGACTATAGCACCTTTAAGACATAGCCAGCAGTAAATATGCCTTAACAGGGCAGATTTTTTTTTTGTAAAGTGTTTTGGAACAATTGACTCAATTTACTAAGTCATCGATATTTATTACACATAACTTCTGAATAATCATTAGTGTGGGTCAAGATTTGATTCCGAGGCTTAATTAATTTTCACTTTATTGTTAATCAATACTCTTAGACCGTTATAATATACATTCTTTTTCCATAGCAACATTAATTTATTTCACAGTAGTTAACCCAAGCAGTTAGCTGCATGAATGGGCCGGCTCGACGAAGATCGACGTAAAGTAGCTCATGCCGCGTTTCGTCCTCTCAGAAAGGTACCCGGAAGCCCCGTTCCCAATTCTTTCTTATTTAACTCCCTTAAAGGTCTGCAACGCAACTGTAACACTATATGTGTTGCAGGTGTCCATGGGCGACGCTGGTCACTTACCGATGAGATGACACGTCTGTTCGTTTGCCCTTCCATCCCATAAAAAATATTAATAATAATTTTTCCGAGGCTTGAAAATTTGCTGTTGATGTTGTTAAGGAGTAATAGAAAATTATATTGAGTGTAATGGGTACAAATCCAATGTTTCCAATGTTAATTAGACTAACAAAAAAAAAGGAAAAAATACCATCAATAATTAGTACAGTTAAAATTAGCTGCCGATTAGTTCGGAAGTAGTGCACTTTATAAGTTTTTCTATATTCTCATAATAACATGGAAACATAGTCTTTAAAGTATTTAAGTGCACAGTTTGTTAGCAAAATTAGTCTACAGATAAATAAACTTTGAAATATTGCTATTTGCAACACCTGTTAAGGATTTGTAATGCGAACTTTCCCGCTTGAAACAATGTTACTGTTTTCAAAGAGGATTGTGAACTTTAATATTGTTTTGGTTGTCAAATACAATGTCTGGATATCTTTGTATGCATTTATTGCATGTAGCAACATAAAAAAGTATTTCAGCTCCTTGGTTACTAGATGGCGCTGTACATTGTGTTTTTAGTTACTGATTGGCATGGCATTATCGAGAATTACATGTATTTAAACATTTTTTGTATTGAGAAGATTTTTGCAACTAAAAGTTAAAATTTAACAAGGATTTCTATATTGAAGTGGAGGACCATTGTTACTTAAGCTGTTAGTGAATAGTGTATCTCCATAAAAGTACACCCAAAACATTTAATTATTAAATGTCTTCAAAGGTTCATACTGCGTATGATATTCCTGTTAATACAATTATCCTTTACTTTGTTGCATTCATATTTTAAATGAAAATCAAATAAAAAATGTACATCAAAAAAGCATTAATTTAAAATTGACGTATATTTTCAATACGCCTTTATCGTACAAGTAATAACGTAGTTTTAAAACGAAACATGTTCAACAAAATTTAATTATCCACCGAATATTCGTAATAACGAGTAATTTTCAATAATATGAAAATCAATATGGGTTCGGAGTGCTATTATACTGGCTAATTGAGTTGGTGAACATTGGACGACCGCCAGTTCAGCTTTTAGCTTTTCAACTCCGCAGGATTATAGGGATTGGTATATTGAATTCACATTGCGCTTTGTTCACGGCATTTCATAAGTGAAGCTTTTCCAATGACGGTTGTTAGATATTGAAAATATTAATATATTGATGTACCTGTGTCCCGTAATAAAGCCAAGTACTGTAAAAGCTTATCGAATATATATTAAACAAATATAGTGGCTTCTCTCTTTCTGGCATAGGAATTGCGAATTGATTATTGACAAAATAAAAAGGGATTCACTCATGAAATAGTACTCATATTTAAAGAATTTTGAAGTTTAAATAAAAAGTTAGAGTTTTTGTTAGGTGTTGGTGGTCCAGTAATCGAGCTCTCCGCTTCAGATTCAGGAGTCGTGAGATCAGTTCCAGGCTCACCACACCTATGATTTCCCGGAATTGTTTTCTCAATTTGTATGTGATAATTATCAATGACTGACAACTTGATGCCCGGTGTATGGCAATATCAGCCATAGGACGTATCGGTTCGGCGGGTCGATGCTTAACAGCTGCTGCCGTTAACAACTACTAATAAGGCGTGAAATTATGTTATCTCGTCATATCATGGTGTCATGTTTAGTTAAAAAACAGCCCATTTAAACTGTTGTAGTTGGTTCGAATCTTTTTCAATGGTAACCAAAAGTCATGTCAAGGCATTCAGTACAAAGTCAAATAATCTTAATAACTCGCTCAAATCCCTATACAAACGTTATTATCCCAAAAAATTCATGGACTTACCGAGCAAAACACGATCTCAGCGGTTCTAAATTCATTGCGTACCGATAGGGCTGTCAGAAACAAAAATGTTCAGCAATAATTTATTAATAAAATTCCTGCAAACACTTGTAAAAATATTGCTACTGCTCTATATAATAGTGCCACCAAGTCTATTTATGTTGGTATCTTCTTTTCCTCAGCTTTTATATAATGAACTCAATGGCGTCTTGTATCAGTATCAGTTCAAGCGCAGAGTTCCCAAATATGAGTCCTGATACACACCAATGAATATGCAATAAATAACTTAATGTTTTTCACTCTCAATGTATTTCACCAGACATTTAATTCAGTGTTTCGAGGTATTCTTGCCGCTGTCTATATTTTAGAATATGAACATTCACTCATGTTAAGTTCTAATTGGTGATACAAAAGTAAACATTTCAATAAAAATTATAATAAAACGATCATATAATAAGGTAATCAATTAAAATGCTCGTTATATATACGCGTCCCTTTTGGAAAGTTGTGGCAACCCTGACAGAATTAAGCTCGCAGATATCCCAAGTCTTTCTTAAAAGCAGTTTTCTCTGAGATTTGGACGATGTATAATTTAAATGATTCCATTACAAAGTGGCCATTACTCGTCAGATGAGCTCCAGCAATAACGTTGACTTTATATTTTCTAGTTTAGGAATAAAGAGTATGATATCTGTCTTGAGGAGAGACTTGGTAACGATTTAAAGATACATTTGGCAAGAGAGATTGCAGTAGAGAGGGTATTGACATTTCAATGTAACTTGTAAAATGATTCAAGATAAGAATATTCATACAAAACGTGCACAAATGTTTGAGATTCAGTCTAAGCCATGTTAACTTAGTATAAATCTAAAATTCTTAAACAATTAATGTTGATGATGATGATTATGGCGTAATTGCTAGTGAAATTGGCTTCTTCGATTTAGTTAAGAATCCTTTAGTTAGCCTTGGCTTGAGCATCGCATTTCTCGGTACCTAAAAATTACCTAAAGCAGCCATCACAGAATTAGGACAAAATAAAAGAGTTCTTTCATACAAAGAAAAATAAAATTGTAGTTTGCATTGAAAGTATTTAATATAACATAGCTTCACGCCCTTTTCTACCCGAAGGTGTAGGCAGCGGCATTTAAAACCTCGTCTCGCCGTTTTGTTTATGTCTCAAATGGAATAGGTGGCGAACCTATTGCCATGCCGGGCACAAAGTTTTTAGTCATTGATATTTATCACACATAACTTTCGAAAATAATTTCGAAAGTATTCATTTGATGTATATTTCGTTAATTCACGCTGAAAGGAATTGTTCTTGTTGTTTTTTTTTCACCGATTCGTTATTGGCAGAGTACTAACAATGATTATTTCATCGCAGGTACCTACTGTGTAACAACACGCGCTAATTGCTCTCACTGGCTCCGAGCCAATATTGTACTGTTGACGCCCAGACTTGTGTGCGCTGGATTTTTAATATTTTTTTTTTATATAAACTTTGCCGCAAATAAATTATTCCTGGTCACACCATCTTTGGTTCTGTTATTCATCTTTGGTAAACATAATGTTATTGACTACTAGTTATTGCCAGTACTACACCGTGTGGCCTTTTCAAGGATGTTGTCAATGTTTTGAAATTAGGTTCTAATAAAATCAATCTAACCCACCAGGGAAATCTGTTTAGTAGTTAGTGAGATGTCTTCTTTCCTTTAAAAGTAAATAACGTTCCTGTTGTTAAATGCTAAATATTTCAGATTTCCCAGACAGACAGATATACCATAATTTTAAACCGTTAGTGTTTTTAAACCCAACCTGATTGCAAAGATCGTTATTATAAGCACGAATATTTGTATCAAATGAGCATGAATACATGGAAACAAAAAAATTAAAATAAATATTTATATCGGAATATCAATATCCTTAGTTTTGTCGATTGCAAACTAGAGGGCGCTGTATGAACTACGTTCAAAACATTGAAAATGTAGCTGATTAAAAAAAGAACATTACGAAAATCATCACATAATTTTACGAAATCTCAACACGTGGTGCACACACTCCGCACTATGGTTTTACGAGTGCTCGTTCCTAAGTTGATGTCTAACCATAAAGGTTACGATACGGAGGTAACTTTTAGAGTGAAATGTGCACATTTTTATTTGGCAGCTTGTCCCAAAACATGTTATAAGAGATATAATCATATCACTCTCAGAACAGACCGTCACACCTAGGCCATAACGTGTTCAGTTTAGTGAGCTGTTAATAGATGAGGAGGATCATTATATTTTTATGACGACTTCTACCTGGTGTGTATTATTTTAGAGCATATTTTTTATTGATTAACAAATAACAAAATGTAAAATTATGCCAGATTATACAAAAAACCGAAAAGAATAATCAACCCCTGTTTGCCTGGCGTTTGTGGACTATGAGAATGCCTTTGATTACGTCGAAAGTTGGGCAGTGCTGCAGTCCCTCCAGAGATGCCAAATTGAATATCGAAGTGTTGCAGTGTTTGTATAGAAACGCCACTTTTTAAACCGAATTAGATCTGGGAGTACGAATCCTATTCCATCGTAGAAAAGTGTCAGACGAGGGGACGTAATTTCCCCAAAGCTATTCACCTCTGCATTAAAAGACATATTCAAGCTTTTAGACTGGTCCGGACTTGGCATCAACATCAATGGCAAATACATCACTCACCTTCGATTTGCTGATGATATCGAGGTCATGGCAGAGTCACTGGAGGACCTTGGTACAATGCTCAAGGACCTCAGCAAAGTTTCTCTACAGGTAGTTCGTAGAATAAACATGGACAAGACCAAAATTATGTCCAATGCCCATGTCATTCAAGCTCCGGTAATTGTTGGCTACGCAATCCTCAAACTTGACGATCATTATGTTTACCTAGGACAAGTTATTCAACTAGGGAACTCGGGAAACTAAGGGAAATCTTCTGGTCAATCCCTAAGTGCCTTAAGTCAAAGGTCGATGACCGATGTGTGTTACCAATAATGACATACGGAACTGAGACGTGGTCTTTGAATGTTGGCCTCATAACAAAGCTTAAAGTCGCTCAGCGGGCTATGTTGGGAATCTCTTGACGGAACAAAGTCCGTAATACGGAAATCCGCAGATCAGGCGTGACCGACGCAGCCTGAAAGGTTAGCACGCTGAAGTGGAGATGGGCAGGCCACATCGCTCGACAAGCCGATAACCGTTGGGGGGAAAAGGTTTTTGAGTGGCGACCATGAACTGGGCGATCCCCACTAGGGGTCCCCCCACTAGGTGGACCGATGATCTAGTCAAGTTTGCTGGCAGCCAGTGGATGCGGAAGGCACAGGACTGTGAGCTATGGTGTTCTATGGGAGAGGCCTACATCCAACAGTGGACATCAAAAGGCTGATGATGATGATGATGAAATGTAAAATAATCGACATTTATATCGTCCGAAAATGGTTCTGCTTGATCAGGTACTTAATACTAAAATCAAGTGTCCTTTAACATCACCTTCTGGTAGTGTCCTGGGGTTTGCTAAAGATTTATTATCAACGAGGAACTATTTTCACAAAAGCCTTTATTAAAATAATAATAGATACAGCGTTAATTGATTCATTGAGAGATCCGATTTCATATAGTATAATATTTTATATGTTATAAATAGGTGAGTGGCGCCCCGGCTGCTGAATGCACCAAAAATGATTCAGTCACGTTCCGCCTGAGCTGAGCGTGTAAGCGAGAGCCCTGAACAAGCGATAGAGAGGCACGATCCGGCTAAACGTTCGGCTTGTGACGCATTTGTGTGTCCTATGACATGCTTTGATATGTAGATTAATTCAGAAAATAATAAATTTATCCATGTTTGCAATTTTCTATCAATATACTTTTATGATGTTATCACATACAACTAGCGTCAGGAAACCGAATTTACAGTCAAGCGTTTTTATTACCAGTGTTTAATTGTATTAAAAGATTGCTAAATACAGTTCATTTCTCGAAAAAGATACAGGAAGAGGATGTAAAAGCACTTTCGGATAAATAAACTGCGGATATTGGGCTTTATCAAGTTTCTCCCGGCCAAAGTGGGTGAAGTTAAATAGGATACGGCCAAATTTAAATCTAAATCTACTAATGTCTTGGTATTTTGTAATTCCGTTTTGTCGCAGGAAATTAAATTGAACTTTAAAAGTTTATTTATTTTAACCCACTCTATTAAATTTACTTCAAAACCTGTAAAACTAACGTAATTCAAATATCAATTGTTTTAAAAATATAGATACCTACTGATATACAGAAATAGACAAGTCCACTTCTTAAATGAAATAAAAAAATACGTGGTTGTAGTTGAGTTTACTGCTGTCAGTCCTACATCTTTGGATGTGCACGTGACTTACAAAAGTCTTTACATAAATACATAGTTTTAATTCGCACATTTTACTTTATAACGAAATTTATATCAGTACTACTTAAAAGTGGAATCCACAAGCATTAAAAATATTTTTGTTTCAATTCACCTCTATAAACACCTCTATAAAGCGGGTCTTTTTATAATAATGAAATATTACTGAATAAACCAATATTTTTTGGGAATGGGATAGAAGGGCGAGGCGTGACACCTGATGTTAAGTGACCAGCGCCGCCTATCCTGGAACCCCTACCTACTACTCCCCTACCACATATAGTGTTACAGTTGCGTTGCCCACGTTTAAGAGAGTAGGATAGGAAGGGATAGGGAATCAGGGTGGGCATGAGCCGCTTTACGTCGATATTCTGAGAGGTGGTAGTATTTCACCGGTCGAGTCGGCCCATTCATCCAGTGAAACGCTTGGCTCTACTACTCTTAAATCTTCACTCATTACACTTCGTCACTACAGATTCAGATGTAAATAATATCGTGGTGGTGCAAACAAGTTATTTGCCCATTTGTTTTTCTCTTGAGTAAATACAAATATTCCTGGATTGTGTGAGGTGGACGTAGGGTTCCGGAAACCGTGGGATAAGTGTGAGAGCGTCATCTGGCCTATTGTGTTTATCCAGCGAAGGGTGTTGTGGCCAACAACTATTATACAATAAATTCTAACATAACACGCGCTGTTTCTTTATTAGGTCAACAAACAAAATTGTAACGTAACAAAACAACATTAATAAAAGCTCAATATTGAGCCAAAAATTCTCTATATACAGAGCGTTTGTTTGTTTGTTTGTATACAACAAATTGTAATTCAACTTGTGCAAACATAACTTCATCCCCCATTTAAACTGTGTTCAATGTTTAAATACGAAAAGTTATGTGAGCCAGTTCATAGCTTGCTTTTTGATATGATACAGACACTTGAATTTATGATCTTTTTGACTGAGCAGATATTGCAGCAGTGGGACATAGACGTGAACTTATAGCACCGAATGAAGACCGTGATAAAACTTCAAAATATACATTATTATTCAGGTTCTTGTTTAACAAGCTTTTGAAATCATAAACATAATGGTATTCAATTAATCCCCCAAAAAGCTTCAGTATAATTGTGTATCAATTATTTTTGTGAATTAGTCGTATCTATGATAAAATTATTGTATAATGTATTGGAGACAACCCATTTTGGCTGCCTCATTGTCATAGTTAAAACTCCTCACATGAAAATCCATTCACTCATCGTGGCTACTGTCTGAAAAAATCCCTCGAGAAACATAAACGGTTAAAAATTACATTTAAATTATTTTATACTTGAAGATATACTTTAATTTGCAGTATAAACTCTACAGTCGTGAGGTTCAAATTCTGTTTTTTTTTCCCTCGCTACGGCAACTCATCGGTTTACTCAGGGCTGATTTCTATTTCTTGAAGAAGATCCATATTGTCACTCAGCATGGTGATGCTACCTATCTTCTAGACTCGTAAAGAGAAGAGATTAGACTTAATTTGATAAGATATAGTATTTAATTTATTTTTAAAATTATTATGAATAAAGAATCATGTCATGTTATTATTAAAGATACAATTATTTAATTAAATGACATAAACAGCAAGTTAACGGTTTCACTCTTATTATGAATTTCAGTAAATTTGAGATCACGCCAGCCGCGCCCAGTCGCCCCGGAAACTGGCGAGGGACGGAAGTTATCATCTACAGCCTAACACCTCGCCAGATGTATAATACAGCTTATTAATTTTTTTTGTCGGATTATTCGAGATCTTTCCACCTATTTTTCTTATAAAAAATGCTTGATATTTTGGAAATATTTTTATTTATTTTGTTTGGTTTTGTTAAGACAGTAGCTGAACACACCCCATCTTTAGATTTACAGAAGTCTTGATTCCATATGAGGCATGATGAATGTTCTCTACGCCATCTAGAATTAAAAGATTGAAATTACAATAAAAAAAATAATATGCTGAAAATAACCGTGTGCAGATATGTATATATGCGGTTAACACAAGACAGTTTCGTTTAAGTGAGAACTCTTTAAAACCTAGACACGTGAAGGCTGTATTGACAGGTATACGGTACGTGCGCGTCTCGTAATGTATTTTGGCTATCAGCCAGGATTTCTGGCATGCCTACGCGATCAGCTTTCCATCCGATTTGCGGACCAATTCTATCCGCCAGGGCCATTTCCAAAGCTCCACGATTGGTTTCACTTCGCGTTTGACGTGACCTAAATCTATTCTTGGTTTAATTATTTAACCTTGGATCCCGATTTGACATTCTCAACTTCCAATTAACTTAATCTGACGACGAGTCAGTTCTCTTAGATTTTGTTCAATCATCGATTAATCATTACATTTTCAGAAAAGTCATAGTAATACATCAACACAACCCAACCATTCATTTAATTATTTTGGGGGTAAACAGAAAGACAAGAGACGACACAATTTTAGTATACTCGGTTTTGTTGACGTACATAATAGTGGATTTTCAAGGTTCATCGAACATTATGTCCTTTGGTTTTAGGCTGTGTCCTTGCTTAGCTGAGAACCAAATCTTTTATACAAATACTTTCTCTAAGATAACTTATTTCAACCTTGTTATATTTTGACCTAACGTCCATTCACATTCCGAAATCATCACTCTATCTACGTAATATATTCTACATTTACTTTCTTCTTGTATATTAAATGGCTGTATCCTGTTTGAATTCTGGATCTACATTATATAGCTGAAGTATCTACTAAGTTATCGAAACGAAATTCTTACCTATACCATAATATGAAAAGTGAGTATTTTTGTATGTAACGAATATATTAAAAAACTACGGGACTGATTTCAAAACTGTTTTCATCAATGGAAAGCTCCATTCACTATAGGCTATAGTTAATCATCAACGTCATTGCCGTTCCGATTGTAAGCGAGCGAGTAACACCGCGAGGCGGAAAGTTGGTTCTATATATTTTTTATGTTTTCTCCTATTCAAATACATCTAACATTAAAGTTAAAAAATTTAGAGGTTTATCCTTCATGTGCATATTTAATTAAACTGCGTCAAGAGGGTTACATTTTTGTCTAAAGGCACTATCGAAAGTAATGGTAGCACAAAAGGTCTAGTCTAGTTTTCCACGGAAAGAAAATATCATCATCATCTTCCTGCCCTTCTCCCATAATTTGGGGTCGGCACAACAGGTTTTTCTTTTCCATGCTTCCCTATCATTCACTTCTTCCACCGCAACACCCTTCCTAGTCATATCATCTTTCACACAATTCATCCATGTTTTCTTCGGTCTCCCTCTTCTCTTGTTTCCTTCCACATTCAGGTTCATCATTTTTTTCACGACATGTGCATCATCCCTTTTTCTCTTATCTTCTCAGTTATAGGCGCAATTTTCAGGCTTCCTCTTATTATGTAAGAGGAAGCCTGAAAATTGCGCCTATAACAGGTTATAATTGCGCCTATAATTGCGCCTATGCAGGTTCTTATGCATGGAAAGAAAATATAAACAATTAAATAAAAAGAAAACTTGTAGGTACCAGTACAATCGTTTTCGAGAAAATATGTGTCAAGGGAAATCACCAGGCCCGACCTTCTGATGTAGGGATCTACTCGTAAGGCGAAATAGCTGCTTCACTCTACATAAACTATTTGGTGATAAGTAATGGCGTTGTCGAAGTTTAACTCCAGTAGAATAGACTATTGTACAAGACATTTACAATTTAGTTATGATGTAGTGGACCACAATATGGAGATCAGGAACGGCTTTTGGTTAACTAAAAGATGTTATTTAGGGTAGAATGGTGCTGTACAGACTCTATTGTTGATGGTGATATAAATTAAGTTCTCTGGGATTATAACGCTTACTACAGAGTCCGTAAGTGTTTATACTGCTATTATTATACACTAGTGTATACCTAAGACTGTATACGCGTGTATGTATTCGAATTAAAATTATTTCAAAAACATAAAATAATAAAATATTTTAGGGTATATCTGTGTGAGAAAATTATATGTATACAAATTTAAACACTATCCCGAGGGACGTAAAAGTGACGAAAAAACTTATATGTAATCCTAGAAATTTTGTATCTGTTTTATATCTATATGACAATTTTCCTCACAGTAAGTCCGAGCGATGTTCCAGTTGCCACGTTTTGGTCCGCCGCTTACTGTGGGTCTAAAGGCGCATGTACAACCAGGCATCATACACCGGCTGTCGACAATTTCGTAACTTATTCACCCCAGCTTTGAAAAAAACGTTGGCTTTAGAGAGGATTCACAATATTTACAGTTTTAGACATATCGATTCGTCAGATCTTGTGGTGCCTTGGCATTGGACTACTGAGTAGTGACCAGCGGATTCGATAAGTACTACTTACTTTTAAACAGTAGGATAATTATGAAGTAAAGATATGGGCCAATCACAATGACCAAGAGACAAGAATACAAGAGTATTGCCATACAAAAAGGGCACAGAGGCACAAAGTTGTCAGTTATGGATATTTATCACACATAACTTACCAAAAGAATTCAGAGAAATCATTGTTGTCGAACCTCGTGCTTGGAATTGAGCCAACGATTTCTGAATTAGAAGCGGGGAGCTCGACCACTGGACCACCGTTATTCACATAGGATACACAGAAAAGTAACATTGTTAGAAATTAGTGATAATTATTTGTGGTTTTCTGTAAGACAGAGGTCACTGACAGCTAGGGACACGCCATTTGGAGCAGGTAAATCTCGCTGTAGAGGGGAACCGTTTCCTTCATCAAATGAGATCCCACTATTAATTATATTAGAGAACAGACAAAAGCCTTTTAATTACTAACGCAGAATTTGTCTTCCCTGGAACAAAACCATACGAATGATGGCAATACCCCTGTTCGAAATTTATATGTCCTTAAATCCAATATGGCCGGTATATTGTGTTAAATAAATGTCATCGGACATCCCTGACAATGGGTGCTGTGTTGAAACGACTGCCGGATATCCGGTCAAATTGGTACCTATAACAAAGGCAGGGACGATGAGAAGACCATTGATTCTGTAACGAGCGTAGTGAGGGGTGCGGCCACGTACTCGCTCTGATATATAATATAATATCTTAGATACAATACACACAGCGCCCTCTAGTACCAAGCTAAGCAACCAAACGTTTGTGTTATGGAAACTATTGATTTAATATTAATTTACTATTTAATACATACATATGTTTTTTTACTGTAAATACATACTTATAATAGATAGAAAACAATCCAAAAGCCATACAAATATTGATGATTATTATAAATATTTCTTTTCGGGTGGGGATTGAACCCGCCGACCTGTTTTTCTTATGCAGGGCGCATTGGACCAGGGGCCGACGTTAATTCTTTGTAAATTTTATCCAGGACAATATATTAAATTGCCTCAATTTAAAACCCAACTAACAACGCAGACAAATTTTAGACGTCCCGATCGTTTTATGATTAAGGGCTCCGACTTTGACTGAAAAGTCCTGAGTTCGGTCCCGGAACATCTATGAAATTTGACTAATTATGGGTGACAAAATTTGGATCGACATGGCACCCATCTATTTTATTGACAAAATATTTTCCCGCTGCCTACGACTTCGGAAATTAAAGTTGGGAAGTATGTTATTATTTCAGAATACACGTGTAATCGGGTAGTAAAGTAAATCAAGATTATTGTACGATGTGGCGAAAGTTCATGATATTTTTTGCTCGTAAAAATCCTTGTCACAGAATAATGTCAGTTGTCTGTTACGACGCCCTGCGGAAATGTGTCTCTAGTACATGACGCGTAAACACTTGCAGAACTAGGACGAATTTGTATCTTGTACCTAGATACTTGTTTACTAAATATCTATGTTATCTATATGCTAGGAAGAAGGAAAACGACGCAAAAATAAGATTCTACTTCATAAAATATTAATATATCAAGCAAAGGAACCGGCTAAGAGGGAAAATGCTATAAATATATCATGCAAGTATTTGTGATTTCATAGGTGAAATAAATTTTCGCTACAATGTTAATAGCACTTATGAAAAATAGGTCGACCTGTATGCGGAAATTAAAGTGATTGGCCCGGGAATCCCCGTCAGTAATCAAGCTTTTTGTTATCTATACTGCATAAAAATCTATTAACAATTCAATATTATGCAATTGTATTGAATTAATATTAACATTTTTAAAGTAAATTCAGAATTTACAGCTTAGTTCGTAACCTAATGACATCAAGACAAGATCTCATCAATATATATTAGTTCATTTATTCAGCAGCTAGGATCCCACAGATATAATATACGAATATAGGTTATACGTGTTGTAAGATACAGGCACTTCAAACTTATAACACTCCACATTTTTAAATGTAGATGGCAGCACCAGTCAGGTAAAACGACATCGAAACAATAAAATATGTTCATTGCAAAGTAACATGGTCGTATCTCAACTGATTGATTAATTCTCGTAAAAATAAACTACCAAGTCAAGTGAATAATTCGCCTCTGTACAACGATTGAACGAAAAACCGAAACAGATATATGTAAGTGGTTGATAAAAATTGGATGTGATTCGCTTACCGTAATCGTTCGAGCGCTCCGGGGAAATCACGAAGTAACGCGGCGATGTATAACTACGCTACGTAAAATTTCAAGCGTTGTAAACTGGATGATAAATTCTTCTACTTACTGAATTCCAAGATGAATGGAAAAACTGTATGAACATTAAAGCGCTTTTTTCTAATAGATAGAGTGTGTCCACGGGGTGGTTTGTATGTTTAATTAATGTATAATAGTGAGTTATGTATAATAGTGTAATAAAGTAAAATGATAATTTTCAATATTTAGCACTTTAATTGTAAACGCTGTAAAAATTACTTTTAAAAACCAGAAAAATGTTTGCTAGGTCACAAGATCTCTCTGACAACACAGGCAGGTGACAGGTTAAATAACATGTCATTCGCAGCCCTTGACTTTTATACATGTTTTGATACACACTCTTTGGATTTAAGGTTCCTGACTTCATCAAAACAATCTATACCTATACATACTGAAGACATGGCGGGATTTTCCCTCTATTCTTATCTTCTCCCGCTTTTGCGCTGTATATCTTCATCATTACATATTATTATAAAATAAAGTCGCTTTCCGCTGTCTGTCCCCTTATATACTTATATCTTTGAACCTACGTAACAGATTTTGATGCGGTTTTTATTAATAGATAGAAGGTGTAAATAGGGTGGTTTTTATCTATAATTCATGTATAAGACATAGCAAAGAAAAAGTCTGACTGACTAAAAGAGCTTACAAAGCGAATGTGGTAGTGGCAGGGTCGGGAACGGGAGATCAAGATGGAGCTACTACGACCAAATCAATAATCTGTTTAAAAAAGGCAAAATGCGTAGCACCCAAAACCGACGTAAATTCATGATGAGATGTATGATTGTGGATGAGGCGAAAGATGTGTGTCAGGATCATAGCTTGTGGAAACCCAAAGTCTCTGCCTACCTCGTGGATACAGGTGTGAGCTTATGTTTGTAGAGAAAAAGTCATAAATCAAAAATTTTAACTTTCGATGCGGAACAAAGTTCGCCGAGTCAGCTAGTAATCATCTAAATTAAGGTAAATAAGGGTGAATTATCAATCTCATCAATATGGTTCTATGAACTTTTACACTAGGTTTTGGTATATCAAAAACTATAACTAATGCAAATAAAATTGTCATCACTTAACTGAACACAGTTTCAATTCAGTTCAGTTCTCAATTTTTATATTAATCAAAAATTTTTTTTGGAAACGGATTGAAACAGAGTGTCGGTGCAAAAGTAAGAAAGAGCATGCTTCGATGGTTCGGCCATGTAGAAAGAATGGACGATGCGAGATTGACTAAGCAGATATACAATGCAAAAGCGGATGGATGTATGAGTCGAGGACGGCCAAGACACACATTCATGACCGAATAGAACGTGTTCTGGAGGAAGGTGATGTTAGGAGCCTCAAAAACCGACGCGCGAACATGAAAAGAGTTATGAAAGTCAACGAAGCGAGTGAGGTGTGTAAGAATCGTGCCTTATGGCACTCCGTTCTCATTGCCTTTTTTACGCGAGGAAGTACTTTATGCACACCCCCCGCCTGGGGACGGCAGGGGGTAGTGTAGGACTCCCAAAACAGTAAACTGCAATCCGATCCTAGGGTTAACCACTATAACCTCGCGGGTGTTGGGGTGGCTCAGGACAGTGCATCAGCCCTCTGGTCCACCCCGCCGTCGCATCCCGCGAGGACCGTCGCCGCCTCGTACGATATTGTGCGGTAGCCCCGTACGATCCGGATGGCCATGATCCACTCCAGGTTCCTCAGCAGAGCCCTGGAGCGGGAAGCCCCCGTGAAGTCTCGCGACCAAACGGAAGCCCCGTACAGGCGGCATACTCCCTCCCCCGGTCCCCCGAGGCACCAGGCGATGAAGCGCGCCCGCCACCCCTCGCGCTCGAGGGCCCATCCGTACGAAGTGCTCCTCAAAGCTCCAGCGGCTGTCCAGGGCCGTTCTCTTTGCCTACCTCGCAAGGGATCTGGCGTGAAGTTATTTATGTATGTATGTATTTTTTGTTAAGGCACCATTTTGTCACCACACTTTTGAAGTCACCACACTTTTAAATCCAATTTCCGTAGTAGGTTTCCTGCTGGTTCTTTAACACTTCTGAATAATACCGTCCGCGAGAGCTGAGCTTATTTCTAACCTGTAAATAATACCATCTATCCGAGTCAGATGAGGGCGGTACGCTTCCTTCGCGAAATATTTATTCTCAAAGAGTGTTAGCCAATTTCCCTTGATTATTTCGTCCCCGGAGGCTGTGTTGGTAAATTGAGATACTACTGAGCGCCCCCTACGATTATCTTTTGTAATCTTTTAACATTGACTGGGAGAAATAATCGTTAGTGAGTCTATTTATTATACTCTAACTAGGTTTATTTATTATAATAGAACTCATTCCCGACCGCCGAGTGGGTTAAGCAATGTTTCAAACGAATTTTCATGCATAATTTATGTATCGTTAATAAACAGTTTTTCAAGAGTCTAATAGTGCCAAGGCAAATGGGTGTTCAAGATAATTGAAGTTACAAAAATTAAATTACTAAAACACAAACACTTTTAATAAGCATATTAATGGTTGTATTATGTAGCACATACGGCATATAATTTTTTTTTTTATTGTGAAACAGCTCTAGATATCTAGTCCAGAGGTAGGTCTGGTAGCTCTGGGTTTCTAGATTATTATTTAACTTGATATTTTTTTTATTTATAATGCTAGTCTGGCTCTTTAATAATATCAATCCAATGAAGCAATTTTTTTATCGCATTGAAGGGAAAAGGAGGAGGAGGGAAAAGGGAACTCTACCACTGTGAATTTCTACCGTTAATTACACATGCTCGATATTAGATAAATGAAATTTAAATTTGATTTAAGAATAAAACTTTTTACATTAAAATTATATTATCTGAGTCAAAATCTGTCTAAACTAAGTTGGTGTATTAAAACATACAGTTTAGTGTTGCCTTATACATATCTAACGGTTTAGCTATTGAATAATAAATGTAGTGCCAGCCCTGAGTACGTGACGTGCCCAACAAGAGACGTGAGGAGCCTTCGGAGACCACCCTTTCCTAATCAAGCCTCATACATCACAAGAAAACACTGAACGAATATGCACTTTATCCACACTGTATTAGGTATATTCACATACAAAACTAATACCGACTTAAGTCCTTTGTCAACGTCAAAAAAAGTTTTTTCTCAAAGCCGCGGTTTTCCCAATTTTCTGGGTAATTTTACTGTACGGTACGTCCATTGTCATTTTGAAATGTGTGGTGGAAATAGTCAAATGGGAGTCGTAATGTTAATTTATGATAAATTTTGTGGGAAATAAGTACTTAAAGTTTGATGTTGTCGGAAGTTATGAAGAATGGTGATATTACATGGCTTGTTTTGTTGCATCGTTGTTTTACATGAATATTTATATAATACGCAATGTACGTTAAAGGTTGTATAAATTTTCTTGTACTAAATAAAATATTTACTCGATCCTCGTTTTAATGTATAGCGATGTCTTGTATTGTTTTGCTCTTTCATAAATTTTATTTTTATTTCTATTTCACAGCTGTGCAAGAAGATAGAAAATGTTTTCAAGAGTTCTAATTTTTTAGTATGTGCTGTATAGTTCACTAAGCGACCTGAAGTTTTTTTTTAATTGACAGATGTTGTTCAACTTATCTGAAGACACAAGTGTAAAAAAAATAAGTAAAAATGGCTGAAACCATTCGAACCTCCAATTTCTGGTCAGAAAGCACCGTCCACTAATACAAAAGTCTGCGAGCACATAATTTTCTGGGTGGAGCCATTTCTTTCTGTTTGAAAGTGTACGTGTTTTAAATAATTAATTGATTTCATTAAATTTCATATTACTTTGGGCAAATCAATTGTTATTCCAAAAGTTATTTAATTCAAAGCCCCCACTAAATTGAAATACAACGAATCTGACAGCGCGTGTAGCAAGTTTTAATTAATTTATTAAACAAAATTGTTCTCATATTTGCTCGTTTTCATTACTAGAAAACATTTATATTATTTGAAAGTCGTATTACATACGTACATATCTTCAAGCTTTTAAGGGATAGAGCGAAGAAAGTGAACGCTATAAATAAGTATGCTAATACTTATGCATACTTATGCTAAAACATAACAATTCCATTCTTCATTAGCTCAATTAGATGGTAAAATTATCACCATACTAATTTTCACATGTATCAGCTCAGCGAATTACACGTGAAAAGATAAAAAAACAAGTACATGGAGTTACTTTTATATCTATACTATTATTGGCGATAGAAATCTTACTAACTTCCTACAATAAAATGAAATAAAACCAGTATAACATTTTATGATAAATCTCATAGTATATTATAAAAAAGAGAACAGAGTAAATATATTTCGGTGAATTTTTACATGAAAAAAAAGAACAAATGATAAATGAATATATTAAACATGTATATGACAGTTTAATGGCGATATAAAACATGTTTGTACATGTTTCAGGGACATGTTTCAATAGCATTGAATATTTTATTAGATTTATATTCTATTCAGATAATATTAATAAAAATAAATGGCAAAAGAATTGTGTCCCTGGATATTATACACGCTCACAAATTTATATATATATATAGTTGTTTGGCTATAACCCTCACCAGAACGATGATAACCAGTGGTTCTTAAACTTTTGTTGACTAGAGATCATCATAACTTCGAACTGGAAAACATACCTTCTCGCCCACCTGGTAACTCGCGAGCGGATTAGATTCTAACCTGTGCTATATTTATCACTGGTTGAGTACCACTGATTTATTAAGCCTCTAGTTTAAGTTACTCTTAGATTTTTAAGTGTACGTCGTAATAAATAGGACGTTGTCAGTATATAATAAATATTAACTACAACTTATGAGTCAAAGATATCGGGTTCTAATCCCAATATATCCCATATTTTACGCAAATATTTTTTAGTAAATAACAAATTTTTGCCAGATGCGTGCGCCACGAATTAAAAAATAATTATATATACCTATACCTTTTGGTATTAGCCGTTGGTACTTGAAATAAATATTCACGCTCAAATAATACATTCAAACATATAAATTCCACATATCTATAGAGAGAAATTTCAAAACATATTATTATCTAGAATTATTATAAAACAAGGATGTTGTAATAACATTATTAAGGGCACCGCAGCTCCAGGTGGGATCTAGATAAAACAAAATTTGTACAAATATTTGTACAAGTAATGGGCACTGCCCACAGGGTATATACGTGTTAAATATAAATAAAGTATACAGAGATACTTTGAACAGAGATGTACTAAGTATGCGCGCATTTCCGTTTTAATCTAAAATTATTAAATTTAAGTTAAATTTTGTATTCCAAACTATGCTATAGCAAAAGTAATGCAAGAGGAAGATTTTCAATAATTTTATATATATGTACTTAAGAATATACATACATAACTTCACGCCAAATCCCTTGCGGGGTAGGCAGAGAGAACAGACTACTTAAGAATATACTAATAATATATATATACGTAATATATGTAATAGATCAAGAAATTAGATGATCCTCTATAAAGTTCGAAGAAGTAGATTTAAAGTGCAAAATGCGGAAGTATGAAGGATGTAGTCAAAGATGGCTGCGAGACACTTTCAATGATCAAAATAAACGTATCCTCGCGGAACGTGAAATCAGGAGCTCTAGAAACCGACAAGCGTGTGCCAAGAGTTGACAAGAATTATGAAAGTGGAAGACATGAGAGAAGTGTGTAAGAATTGTGTGTCTCATAGCGTTCTATTTCCTCTGTACCCCGTAAGGTACTTGTATGTACTTAAGTAAATACTCTCGAGAGCAATGAATCCAGGTCACTTAAAGAATGTTAAAAATCTCGGAAACTAAAAATGATAGGTTAATGCAATAAATTGTATTTAATAGACAATGTAATACTCCTTAAATGAAAGTAAAAAAAATATGAGTCACCATACATTTTATTAACACAAAATTACATAAAAAAAAAATCTGCTGATCTCTCCTTAAAACAAAAATAGGAAACATGAAATTTTTGAACTTTATTACGATTTTCTTGAATTTTAATACTTCGTATTGCCTCCTCGTGCTTCCATTACTGCGTTTACGCGGTTTGGCATGCTGTACACCAAGTTCCTTATACGATTTTGGGGAATATTCTCCCATTCCTCTGTGAGAGCAATTTTGAGCTCACGAAGCGTGATTGGGGGAGGGTTTCGTTGTTTTACGCATCTGCCTAGCTCGTCCCAAGCATGCTCGATCGGGTTGATATCCGGGCTGCGCGCTGGCCACTCCATACGAGTAATGTTCATCTCTTGAAGGTAGTCATTCACAATCCTACCTGTATGAGGTCGGGCATTGTCATGCATAAATATAGCATCCTCACCTAAATTGACCATAAATGGACCAACGTGATCATTGAGGATTTCTTCCACATATCTTACGCTAGTTAAAGAGCCGTTTTCTATGATCACCAGCTCTGTGCGACTTTCAGAAGAAATTCCGGCCCACACAAGTACAGACCCACCACCGTAGGCTACTTTTTCCTCGATGCATGCTTGCTTGAATCTTTCCCCTGGTCTTCGATACACTCTGTGTCTTCCATCGTGCTTGTAGAGCATAAATTTTGATTCGTCGGAGAACATAACTTTTGACCAATCTTCAATACTCCAATTTACGTGGCTCTGGGCATATCTTAGTCTTGAAATACGATGCCCACGCTCCAGTTTAGGGCCGTTTGCAGGTCTAAGGGGTTTTAAGTTAGATTCAGCAAGCCGACGTCTTACTGTCCATGCACTTGGGTTACTTCCTCCGAGGCGTCGAAACTGATTGGTGAGTTCAGTTCCTGTGAGAAAGCGATTTCGAAGCATGGTGTTCACCAAGTATCGGTCTTCTCGTGCTGTGGTATACCTGGTTCTGCCCGTTCCTGGTCTGCGTAGGTTAGAACCAGTTTCTTCGTAACGTCGGAGAACTCTTTGTACTGTTGACAGCGACACACCAACAGTCCTGGCTGTATCGCGCTGACTCCGGCCGGTTTCCAGCATTGTAAGTATTCTGGTGCATTCTTCAGGCGTAAGCGACATAATTTCAGCTTGAATAATGAATATAGAGCACTATCAACATGGTTTATGTACCCACATAAATGACAGATTACAAACAAAAGCAAAACCAAATGCTGTAATTTCGTAGTTCCATCTTCGAAAGTGGCCCTTTTTCAAATTTGATTTTTTTATGATATAACTTTACAATAACTAAGAAGTTTTAATACCTTCATTTAAGGAGTATTACATTGTCTATTAAATACAATTTATTGCATTAACCTAGCATTTTTAGTTTCCGAGATTTTTAGGATTCTTTAAGTGACCCGGATTCATTGCTCTCGAGTGTATATACATTTAGAGTACATTTCAGAAATATCAATAACTTTTGAGATTCAAATATAACTAAATTCTAATATCGCTATAAAGTTGTACAGGTCAGCTAACAATATAATATTTCAATAGAAAGCAATTCTTCATATATCGAATAAACAATTTTGCCTCGTTGCGGTACACTCAACAATGTTATGAGGACGCAGGGCGTGCACTGTACTCTCTCTCTCTCTTCCTACGAGGCTTACAATATAGTAAGCGGCTTAGCGAACCAGCGATGCAAATGATTTAACTCTATCAAATGCAGTTCGGGTCAGACTGCAGTTTGTGCTTGCTTAGTATTTGTATACATTTGATTAGTACCCGTATTTACTATTAATTTGCATTTGTTTCATTTTCCGAGTGTTTGCTGCGTGAATGGGCTGGATCCGCCTCTAAAAAAAATTACGTAAAGTGGTTACGGTTGTGGTATTTCGATCACATGCCGCATTTTCTTTGGTGAGTGAGGTTCACTCCCTTACTATGTCACTCACTATCTTGAAGTCCGGCAACACAACTGTAATATTATCTGTGTTGCAGTTCCAAAAGCTACTAATAAATTTTAGTCTCATAGTGTAACCGACACTTAGGAAATGTCGGAATACCGTTTTTCGCATGTCTTTTCTTATAAATATAATCTCAAATAAGTCAATATCCACAACACTGTCACTTAAAATCGGTTTAAATGGCTTCACTCAATTTCGTGAAAAGTGTTAAACATACCAATGTGTTTTATGAAGATCAGTTAAAATTTCCATTTGCATAACTAATAGACATGCAATAAGTTATTCTTTAAAATAAATTAAACGTAATGCTACCCATAAAAACTACTACTAACATGCAATTAAGTAACAATTTAAAAACATTTACAATATAGCTCAAAAGTTCAACAAACCGACATTTATACAAGAAGTGAACAGCCAGCCATTATGAGCTATTAAAACTTAACAAGTCAGTTAAAATACGTAATATTGATTCAACAATGTTTTCAACTACCGCTCAAGGTGTATCGTAAAATGGAACGACGCATGATGCCGACAAATTGAAATTTTCTGTCACAAATACGAGAATGTCACAGCATTAAAATACATAGTTGTTTGGATGATTTTGTTATTATTTATTTAATGGCGAATCGATAGTAATATAGCTATCCCCTGTTCTCAGTAATATTTTATTTTAGTATGTATACTCGCAGTTTAATGGCGATTGTAAATAATTTAAATTTTGTATAAATATATTATTATGTATTTTAAACATCAGTTAAAAATGTTGATGTTATTTTAAATAGTTGTCAGATACAGTCTGACACTGTATCATTTGAAATCATTTTATTGAGATTTGATACGATTTCAATATTGTACGTATGTGTCGTTAAGTGGTGTCGCTCATCTCGCGTTTAAAATAGTAAGCATTGTTTATTGAATTCGCTAAGCTATATAATGGTCCCACGAAATAGGTGTCCGAGCCAATTGCCTTTTCTCATCCAAATTTTAAAGAAAATCTTATGTTCATACAAATCTACTACTCTCTGCTCGGCAGTCACTACACCTAACTACAACGACATCAGCCCCGTCAAATAAAAATTATAAGTTAATGGAAATTGAAAATTTATTTTGAGCACCATTTTAAAAATTTGAATTTGTTAATTGATGGCTGTCAGTTGTTTTAATGAATATCGAGCTTGAAAAGTGAATAGTTGATAAGAGTTGATAAGTATCTTTTGACTTATTGATCTATTTTAACAATTATTTTATTCAGGTGGTAGCTATTGCCTCTAACTTTATTCGCGAATATATTAATTCATAGTTTCTTTTTTTTTAAAGCGTCCCTTGGCTTATGGTAGACGTAAATTTGTTGGGTCTAACTTTATTTTTAATAAAACTTAACTATTTTATTATTACAATCAGTATCAGTTGTGAATTTCAGAGTCTGACCCGTCATTTACCAGATTTGTGTCACATGACAATAAACAACTATCACCCTTTAAAATAAGATGGGAAAGGGTTCGGAAATTAGATAGGGCAGAGAGATGGGAAAGGGTTAGACCTCCAGAAACCTCTCATCGAGCGGAATGCAGCATGAGCCACTTTATGTCGATATTCTGATAGGTCATGGTATTTCGCCGATCGAGCCGGCTCAGCGAACTGCGTGGCTCTACCATCTATACATACACATACATACATAACTTCACGCCAAATCCCTTGCGGGGTAGGCAGAGAGAACAGAGCGCCATAAGGCACGATTCTTACACACCTCACTAGCTTCGTTGATTTTCATAACTCTTTTCATACACGCGCGTCGATTTTTGAGGCTCCTAACATCACCTTCCTCCAGAACACGTTCTATTTGGTCATGGTCTGCGTGTCTAGGCCGTCCTCGACTCCTACATCCATCCGCTTTTGCATTGTATATCTGCTTAGCCAATCTTGCATTATCCATCCTTTCTACATGTGAATCTACATTGTGAATTGCTAGCTGGGCTTTTCTGCTAATATCTTTTGCGCCCAGGAATCTGCCCAACGCCCCATTTACTTTATTTCCTAACGCCACTCTTCTTTCTACATCCGCGATGTACCTTCCATCCCTGCAAAAAGCGAATCCAAAATATACACTTTCATTCACCTGTTCCAGCACTACATCGTCAACCATTATCCTTGCAACCGTTCTGGATTCCTACCTTTCCACCATTTATAATCTTATTTTAATAATTCCAAGATGATGGTAAGCTTGTTAATAATGAGCTCAGTAAGTAAAAACACTCAGAGACAGTATTGTGAGAGGTGAAAATATCTCGACAGTGGCAATAGTTATGAAGTGAAACATGGATTCGTTCACATAATGTTAGTGGGTTCGTACGTGACTGTAATAGCAAATAGGATCCAGTGGCGACGGGACATCGCAATATATACACGCTTGTTAAATATGGATATCGGACGAGTTATGGGTGAAATGATGGGAATAAGAATTCGATTTCGTGCTTTAAATCATACTTTTTGTTTAAATATCAATACGTGAAGCAAAAACTTTCTAACCATTTTGTACGAAAAATGAGCGGGCGGAGTAGTATGCAATTAGTAGTATGAACACTAGTAGTTGATACAGAGAAGAAGTGACAAATATTTTTTTTTTAATTCTGGCACCAGTTGTTGATCTTAATCGCTGATGATTGACTCCACCGTCAGCTGCTTAGGTATTATTAATAAAAGTATAGTAATTTAGTAATAGTATACCGACAAAAAAATACTTTCAGGGATAGTTTTGCACGTCGTCCTCTGCCTAGGTAACGGTGGACAGACTATGAGCTGCCACAATAATACTCGCAGCTTCTTTTGAGCACTTGGCACTGCCGTATGGTACTGCTAAGTAATATACGACTCAAACTTTTTCCAGAGATTGTCGACATAATTCTGAGCTTAATTAATTCTGTCAGCTGAATAGATATGGGAGTACAACATGTCAGCTAGTCGCATGACTTTATATAACACATTATAATAATGGTACACAAATGGGTGCACCAGCTGACCCTAGATTCGATTATTATTAGACATCTAAGGTCTATTAAAAAGATTATACACGATCGGCATATAATCACTACTTAAAATGAAACGCTACCTCCCGGAACATCTTTATTTAGTCTCTCATCATAACTATGTCAACTACATATCTGAAGCATGATTACGTTTTAGTCCTGTGTCATATAGAAGAAGACATAAGAATTAATATAATTTGTTTGAAAAATAGGCAAACTAAAACTAACCTTGGTAGAAAATGTGTAAGTAAGTAAGTAGTCTTTCACAATAGAATCTTAATGATGTTCAAACTTTTAACTTAAATTAATTATGGTTGAGTGTCGACCACCACTTTTAATAATTTAGTTAATAAATTATACAAATAGAATAAAACTTATTTATATTGAAACGAAACGAAGACTGATCACTGGTATTATTAAAAAAAGATTTTCAACTACATTGCTGCATTAGTATAACGTTATACTAAAGACTATTATCAGCTAGGCGGCAATGTATAACTGCTTACCGAGCGTTACAAGCGAATAGTTCTGACACGTGACCACGTTACAGAGTAGCGCAAATATCTTCTCTCTGTGGTAATAGGTGTTAATATTGCCCCAGTTTTAAATTGAACACGGAATAATGGAACAAATTTTAAAGTGCACATCTACAAATAAATAATAATAATAATATATATTAAATTGCCTTTTTTCATGATTTTTCGTATTGATGGTAAATAAAATACAATACAAGTTATTTTTAGAGCATCAGTAATGTATGTCATAGCACTAATATAAGTACCCGACTTTACCCTCTACCGCGAGTTACAACTCTCCCGGGAAATAAGGAGAAGAGTTTATTTATGTTGATATAGGTCCTGTTATATTTAGTTCAACTAACAAGACCCTTCACTAAGTAAGTTATAAAATTTAATTTATTTTTATTAATACGCATATCACAGATCAAATTTGTGCATATTTGCATTAAAAACAACTCCTCTTTAATTGGTCGATGTGGAACAGGACGTCCGCCCAGGAGGCTTAAGTCCAACAGTTTACATCAAAGAGCTGATAATGATAATAACATTTGTACTATGCATGTTCTCTCTTCCTTCCACATAAGGGACGGCCTGAAGTTATAATATAACCAAGTTTCCTGTAAAATACAATAAAATTCAACATAAATTGTGTTAGATAACCGAAAACTTTTTTGTAATACACATACAAAACCGTTTAAAACACGGGATAAGGAAAAGAATTAGAATTTTGCACATAAATGATAAAATTTCACATCTTGAAATGTCTGGAAGCCTATCTTAAATTTTTTTCCTAGCCTAAAGCGGTCCGGCGGAGGCAATTTGAGCGAGATTAAATCCCGAGCTTAGCCGAGCGTGTGCGAATGAGTGTCCGCTCGTCCGAATCGCTTCTGTCTTTGAAATCCACTACTTACCTTAATTCATAACGTGATATTGGCACGTTTGGTATTCGCCAGATATTGGTTCTGTCATAATTTGAATTTGGAATAAGAAGACAATTTAAAATTGGAATATAACGAGTTCTTATTTCGAAACATGCATTATTTAAATACAGCCACAGACTAGAAATTGCAGTTTAAATTCCAAGAGTTTAAGGTTTTTTCTATGAAATTGGGCAAACGAGCAGCCCATTCGCCTGATGGTAAGTAACTAGGGTTTTTCATGGACATATGCAACACAGTTAGTTACACTGTCGCTTTTCTGTCCTTTAACATGGGTTATGGAGGGGAGAAAGTTATTGGCCGCGATTTAAATCCTCCCTTGCCGAACTAAACGCGGCAACAGACATTTAACGTCGATTTTCTGAAAGGTTGTGGTACTTCACCAGTCGAGCCGATCCATTCATACAGCGATCTACCCAGTTTGGCCATGCGACTATACAATGTGTAAATCAGTATCAAATAATTGTAAGAGAAATTAATATAAAAACAAAAATATTATTTCATTCGTCACTCTTATTAGTACATTAGTACATACGGCTAATACCTCCAATATTATTTTTACATACATAACTTCAAGCTAAATCCCTTGCGGGGTAGGCAGAGAGAACAGAGCGCCATAAGGCACGATTCTTACACGCCTCACTCGCTTCGTTGACTTTCATAACTCTTTTCATGCACGCGCGTCGGTTTTTGAGGCTCCTAACATCACCCTCCTTCAGAACACGTTCTATTTGGTCATGGAATGTGTGTCTTGGCCGTCCTCGACTCCTACATCCATCCGCTTTTGCATTGTATATCTGCTTAGTCAGTCTTGCATCAACCATTCTTTCTACATGTCCGAACCATCGGAGCATGCCCTTTCTTACTTTTACACCGACACTCTCTTTCAAACCAACTTCCTTCCTTACAACCTTGTTTTCTACGCGGTCAGCGAGAGTCACTCCGCAGATTTTGCGCAGTGCCCTCATTTCTACCGCGTTTATTCTACTTTCATGCACACTCTGCCATACCCAACTCTCGCTTCCATAAGTTAGTGTTGGGATTAGGATTGCATTGTGGATTGCTAACTGGGCTTTTCTGCTAATGTTTTTTGCGCCCAGGAATCTGCCCAACGCTCCATTTACGCTATTTCCTATCGCCACTCGTCTTTCTACATCCGCGGTGTACCTTCCATTCCTGCTAAAAGCGCATCCAAAATATACATTTTCATTCACCTGTTCCAGCACTACATCATCAACCGTTATCCTTGCATCCGTTCTGGATTCCTCCCTTTCAAACACTATAACTTTCGTTTTCGTCGCATTCAACTGCAAGCCTTTAATCGTGCAATCTACTTTCTTCTTCTTCGGCGACACGGCGTCATCTGCGTAAAGCAGGCAGCTCACAACTAAGTCACCCATTCGCATCCCTACATCCATCGATCTCACTCTCTGGAGACAACTGTCCAGGTACAGGATGAACAGTCGAGCGGACAGCACGCAACCCTGTCTGACGCCGATATTGACGTTAAACCAGGGGGACAAGCCGCCGTCAACACGCACACACGCTGTGCAGCCCTCATAAGTTGACTGCACGGCGCGCAGCAGTGCTGCGCTCACCCCGTAGCCTGGGAGTATGTCCCACAGATCCTTTCGTAACACTCTGTCAAACGCTTTTTCCAGATCCACAAAACCGCAGAAAACCTTCCGGCTAGCAGCCATTTGTTTCTCTACGATGTTGCGGAGAGAAAAAATCTGATCCATACACCCTCGGCGGCTTCTAAAACCACCCTGAGCCTCCCACAACACTCCATCAGATATCACCCTCATTCTCCTTTCAATAATTTTCCCATACAATTTCGCTGCTAAGCTGATCAAACTGATGGCCCTGTAACTGGCGCACTGCATTTTTAGACTACAAATAGCTATACAGAGTATTTTTTTATATGCCCGAACAAGTCATTGTGGTTTGTCATCCTTTAATAAATTCTAGTACATATATAATCCAGTGCTGACAATTTAGGCCAACCTTTATTAAGGCTCTCGTGGCAGACGTAGTACAAAGGAACCTTTGAGTGCCAACTCTACGTAGCGGTGTAGAGACACTGTATATTATTTATATATAGGTCGTGCCGTGTAGGCACAAGTTATTCTTCTTTATACAATACAAAAAAGACTTATTTGTTGATTGTAATTATCAAAGGAGGAAAATAAACACTTCGTTTGTGTAGTAAAAAGAAGTGCTAAGTCTCGAGAATTAACATTTTCGAGACTTAGCACTTTAATAACGCTAAACGCTGGCTGAACTCTAAGGGATAAAATTATATTATACACCTTCAAAAGGTCTAAAAAAATCTCTTAGGGATAACCAGACCTTTTTTGCTACTTTTTACTTCAGAGGCGAAGCAATAAGTAGTAACTAGTTAGTGATTATATAACAAAATCGTGATTTCAATTTCATGTATAAGCCTTATAATAATAATAATAATAATAATCATTTATTTCAGGCAACCTGGCCCATAAATACATATGAAGTTATAATACAATACAATACATAGTTACAATACATAATTTCAATATACATATAGATATAAATACAATACATAATAATTAAATTATTCAGCCGACCTATTTCCGCACACACATGCGTCACCGACTCGGTATACCATGCGAGATATTTGAGCAATGACCCACGTATGTGCAGTCCAGGCGGCTCGCAATCATGCTCAGGATGCTGTTAGCGCTGCCCCGCACCCTGCACACCAGGGAAGCACACCTCTTACGCATAGTGGACTGGAAGCAGTCCACGTGTGCGTCAGCGAACATCCCTGACGCGCTACAGAAGCGTGGCAGCCCCACCAGCACCCTGAACGCGTGGTTATACTGCACACGGAGTGCGCTGTAAGCCTTACGCGTATACCGAGCCCACAGGCTGCACGTGTAAAAAGATGTGCAGTAGGCACGAAACAGCGAGACTTTAACTGCAACTGTACATCGCGCAAACCTACGTGCCAGCATATTCGCGCGAACTGACAGCGCCCTCCGTTCTCTTTCTATGTCCTCATCATCCTTAAGGTCGGGAGTCAGTACATGGCCAAGATATTTAAACTTGTAAGTTCTCTTTAATGGCGTGCCATATAGGTTTATCGCTGGTACGTTATCTGGACATTTGTTCCCGGCCTTAAAAACCATGATTTCACTTTTTACAGTGTTATACAATAGTCCGTGTACTTTAGCATAACTTTCACATTGAGCTACCAATCTACGCAGACCACAAACCGATGCACTCAACAAAACCATGTCGTCAGCGTAATTAATATTGTTAACGCACACCCCATCTATGTGACAACCGAGTCGCGATTTACAAAGTTCGCTTATCAATCCGTCGACGTAAAGGTTAAAGAGAATAGGCGAGCTCAACCCTCCCTGCCTCACCCCACACTCCAATTTATATGCATCAGAAAATGATCCGGCCCATCGTATGATATTGACCTGGGTACCATACCAGTATTTTAAAATATTTACAATTTCCATAGGCATTTCTATACTCTGAAGCTTACTCCAAAGTATATCATAGGAAACCAAGTCAAATGCCTTGGACAGATCCAGGAAACAAGCGTAGATAGGTGTTCTACGTTTTGTATAATATGTTACGGTGTGCTTAAGACTCAACACAGCTGTTTCCGTTGACAGTCCAGGTCGAAATCCGAACTGGTTGTCATGTGGCTTTATAAACTTATTCAGTTGATTATTAAGCACACCGTCAAAGACCTTACCTATTATAGTGGCAAGAGAGATAGGCCTATAGTTCGATGCATTCGCGAGATCACTATATTTATTTTTAACGATAGGAACGACTACTGTCCGCGTCATCTCATCTGGTAAATAACAATGAGCCAAACATGCATTATATAACAGCGATAAAACCCTCGAAGCATGTACACCGGCGTACCGAAGATGCTCAATGCTCAGCCCGTCATGACCCGGAGATTTACCTCGTGACATAGATGTTATTATATTACTGATATCTTCCATATTGATCTGAGTACCTAGTGTCCTGCCGGGCTCAACACTGAGCGCTGTGCGTGATGGTCCTAAGGGGGACTTTACATAGAAGCGCTCTCTAAAGTAGTTAGCTATATCGGCCGGACTAGTCATCCCGCCAATGGACACAGGAATACCCGGTCTACTGCATAAGTTATTAGTGTTTTTCCAGAAAGACCGAAAATCGTTTTTAGAGTGGTATGCTGCTAGGGTGTCCATTTTTATTTGATTTTCATGATCCTGACACCACTTCAGACGAGATTTAAAAAGTTTTCGAGTCTCTTTCATTTTTTCGTAATAATAACCGGATTCTGGTCTACCATACGAAACCCACAACATAAAGTAATGGCGCGCATCCCTATGTGCATCGGCTACATGCCTGTTCCAACCAACGACTTTCTTGTTAGTACATCTAGTTTTACAACAATTAATGGCTGCCTCACTAATAATGTTCACAATACTCTTATAAAATAAATCTATAGCATTTCTATGGCTACTGGTATTACATGTCAACCCACAGCAGTTACAGAGTTCGTGTGGGAGATCGAGCAAATTTAACTTAGCATTACACTCATTTTCATATAGTTCTATCTGTTTCGGGTTTCTCTCTCCCCATATACACTTGTTATACGAAAAATTTACATTAGGTATTAAGGATGTCAGAATATTTAAATTGCACTCAATCGCTAAAGGATAATGGTCTGACCATAGAACATCATATAACACAGACACGCCCACAACAGACTGAACAGTGGCTTTAGTAACTAGGCAGTGATCGAGCCAGCGCTTAGATCCGTGCGCCTCACTCACAAACGTGTGCGTGTCAGATGCCGTTCCTAACATGTCAGTATCTATACAATTCCAATTTTGCTCTGCACAGAAATCAACTAGTTCCTCATAGAATCTTTCAGATGGATGTGCGTTAAAATCTCCCAAAATATAAACATAATCTACACCAGAATTCTCTATAATAGCACTTACCGAACCGAGGATATCCGTAAAAAGAGTTTGATTAATACAAGCGTCCGTAGGCATATATACACTCATCACTAATAACGATTTATTATCTAACACTATTTTAACTGCACATAAACGTGGATTCTCACACTGAATAACATGCACATTTTGAAATAGCTGTCGTCTCCACAGTAAGGCAACTCCTCCATACGGTCTACCTTGTAAAATACCCTCCGAGGTATTTACTGCTGATACTCCCACGTAACTAAAATCATCACTTATTGTGCCCAGATATGTTATGTTATCTCATCCGGTAACAACCATGTTTCTTGGAGCGCCACAATATCTGATGATTTACATATGTCTCGTATACAATGTAAAGACCTCTTCACATTCTTACAATTAAAGCTTATGAATTTGTATACATTATTACAAATTGACTTGTATTACTTATGACTTGTATCTAGGTATATTCACATTAAAGTATTATGCTTCATACCCAAAAAAAATATAACAAATGTACTAAGAAAATTACCACCTGCCTCAAAATTAGCATTTACGGAGGTCGTTATTCAAGTCGTACCGATGTTATCGGTGTCCGCAATAAATACCTTTTTGTGTAAAATTATAATTTCATTTAAACGTAGCGGTTTGTAATTGGCAAGCTCCGTAAACGCTCCCCTTTTTTTATCTCCCGCGCTGAATATTATCTGTTTTTATTTTTATTCCGAAAAAGGTGACAGCAAATGGCCGCCATTGTGTTGAAATATTGTTGAAATATAATTTGGTTGGTAAATAATTTTCTTTTATAATTTGTGTACTGTATCTACACTGTTTATTTTCAATTTCATAACCAAGTACAAGTTGCTCAGGTATATTAATCTGTGTAACTAGTCTCGTGGTTGCTTTTTGTATCTTTTTTCTTAATAATTGAGTCTTATCATTTATTCATGTCTTATCAGACATACTGTTAATTATAACTGTTAGCTGATATAGACGAAAAATGTAAAAAAAATGTAATTTTATTCTTATAACATTATATACCATAGAGGCTGTAAGTCAACAATCCACTGACGTGTTTTTTTTTCTTGTTTTCAGGTAATTATAAAATCTTACACTTCATCATCTAATTAGTGTATAAATTTGGAAGATGGAACTAACAACGGAAGATGATCAGCATCCAGCATTTTAGCTTTAGAATTCCTACGCTTTACCGTTGCCAAGTTGTTGGGCAAAGCGTTTGGATTCTAAAACAAAATGACTGGAATGTCAACGAGAAGATACGAAGTTGCCAAATATTGGTAAGGAGTAATTCTCAAGAACACTAGAGGTGAGACTTATATTTTAATAGACATGAAAAATTACTATGTGGCATATTAAATTTGTAAATTTGTAAATTTGTAAATTGCGAAACAAAGTTGTAAGGCAAAGAATTAAACTAAAAAGAGTATCAGACTTAAGGCAAGGAATAACGTTTCTAGGCTTTCAGGAATTCGGAATAAATGATGATAATCTAATAACTTAACAGCATAACAAGACCAACTACTTCTGTCTTCTGACCAACGACTTCTAAATAAAGGCATTGTTATACGGCCATGTTTTTATGGGAATCTATATTTTTTTATCAATAAAATTAGTAGCCTTACTAAATAATAAGGCTGCAATTGAATATGTAGAAAGAATGGGTGATGTAAGATTAACTAAGCAGATATACAATGCAAAACTGGATGGATGTGGGAGAGTGCACCAAAAAACTCTATAGTCAAGGACCAAATAAGACAACAATTAAGACCTTAAAAATCGACGCGCGTGCATAAAAAAATATGTAATTAAAGAAACGAGTGAGGCGTGCAAGAATCGTGCCTTATGGCACTCTGTTCTGTCTACCCCGAAAAGAACTTGGAAGTTATGTATGTACCCACAATTGTACGTAGAAAACGGTTTCAATATCGTTATTGAACAATAAATATGCATCAGAGTAGAATTCAAAAACAAATCCGGTCTCCAGCCAAGAGATTTAAGATATATAAGTTGAATCCTACGTATCGGGCACGACACTAAATCTTATACCGCGCTATAAAACTGCGGAACGATCTAACGAGACCAGATCGATTCAAGATAGCGATTCCGAATATAATCGATTAAGACTTAATGCATTTAAATTTCTCTCTTCAGTCTGTGATAGTTTGAATAGTGTTGTGCTAATGGATATTTTAATTATCTTTGTATTTATATACTATGTATTTTTTGTGTAAAATTATGAAATAAAGAAAAAATTAAGAAATAATTATTCTCGGTGGTCCAGTGGTCGAGCACATGGCTTCTGATCCAGAGGTCCGAGTTCGATTCCTGATACTGGCTCACACCAATGACTTTTCGAAATTGTTTTTGGAAGTTAAGTGTGATAAATATCGATGACTGAAAAACTTTGTGCCCGGTATGGCAATAGGTTCGCCATCTATTCCATTTGGGTCGTAAATATAGCGGCGAGACGAGGCTTAACCCGCTGCTGTAGCCGCTGCCTACACCTTCGGGTAACAAAAGGCGTGAAGTTATGTTATGTTATAAAATATTTACACCTATGGAGACTAGAAGAAACAATTTCTCAGTACAAGAACAATAATTCACATATGACTAACTGAAAAGCTCCCAAATCTTGTGGTGTTTAGGATTCGAACCCGTGTCATGTTATCCCAGCAGGTGTCGTAAATATAACAGGAGGTTGCCAAGTAGCTGCAGCAATGAAAGAGATCTGACGTTAGTTGGGGCGCTTTGGGATTTATGACTTTGTTGGAGTATTTAGTTGTATTTCCTCCAACTGTAACCAAATACATTTGTTATTTTTGCATTAGCGGTTAAATAGTCCAAGATGATTGATACGAAATATTGTAGGTTTGCAGTTACATTGCACATGTAATGATGTTAATTTTACAGATAATTCTATTGAATAGAGCTTATCGGTATATTTAAAATACGAAAATAGAAATAGGATGACAATCTCATATTTAAATCATTGATTCAATGCAATGAAAATGAAAGTTTCATCAATCATTTTCATTTTATTTTAATTTTATTAAGTTAATGTTAGTGTCGTTAGTCGCTAACTATATTATAACTATGTTTTAAAAAGACTATGTTAAAACTCGACTTTAGAAAGTTTTATAATTTTTAAGAGACGAAATTAGATATTGTGTAATGTTTCACGACAGAATTTTTTAAATATTTTTTTTGTTTCTCTATAGTTAACGAGGATTAAGAGTTAGATTTATTTTAATAACAAAAGTGCCCTTAATATGTTGGTTAAAAACAAATATTCTACCAGTTATTCAATGGTCATAGAAAAATATTAAAACTTAAAAATAATATCAACGTTTGCACAAACTTCACTTCAAACTGAATCAGTACCAAACGTGGTATATTCAGACGATAGTTGATGAACCAAACTACTAGACTATCAAGACTTATGGGGTAATGGTCCTCATCAGATCAAATGCGTTAGTCTCCTTTTACGACACCCACGTCAAGAGGTAGAGTGGTAACATTATCCGAAACGGCTTCTTATGACTACTCTAATGTATATATTGAAATTTCTAGATTATTCTAGAAGCTAAAGAAATATTCACTAGTTACTCTGAAGAAATATCTAAGTAAGTAACTCGTTACGTGGGAGCAAAATGTTTTGTGCAGTTATAACTCATTTAATGCGTCGACTACAGCGCGTCTTATCTCGAGAGATGTTAGGATTTCAAACGTCTGTGGTTGCTCTAAATTTAATACATTTTCCTTCGCCACGGTTGAAGTTACAGATTTGTCTGACGAAGAAAATGTTAAGTCGCTATCATAATTAACGTCTTAATGTTCATCATTAAAACGAGATATCTTACTTTAAATTCTCTAACCTTTTGCATGGTGAAAATCTGACTCGTTTATTTAACTGCACGCCAAGTGTTTTGAGGGTATGCACAAATAACATGGCGTTATAATACACGATTCTTACACATATTACTCGTTTATTTGACGACGGCCTCATGGCGCATTGGTAAAACTACCGGCTGCAGCAATGAGGTCGGGGGTTCGATTCCCACCCGAGCACAAATATTTGTGACAAACATGTATATTTGTGTGGCGTCTGGGTGTTTTTATGTATTATAAGTATGTATTTACAAAAGAAAAGCATATATGTATTAATATCCGTTATCTGGTGTCCATAACTCAAGCATTTAGTCACTTAGCTTGGAACTAGAGAGCGCTGTGTGTATTGTATCCAAGATATTATTATTATTTAACTTTAATAAATCTTGTGACACAAGCTCGTTGGGTTTTTAGGGCTCCTGTCAAGCCTTTCCTAGCTTACCCGAGACCAGTGCTCGCATTTGCTCTGTATATCTGCTTGTTTACACACACTTGTGACCTATAATTTGAATTAATTTTGAAAACAATACAAATCTAAATATAAAAGAATAAAGTACATGCGGTACTTATTTAGAAGAGCGAGGATGATAATAATAAACTGAGCGATATATATGTATTATATACAAAACAATTGGATTGCATTGTTCGTGGTCCAGGACGTACTCGTACTGGTACCAACATAATATAATCCTTTGTGATTGAGGGATCACGCAGCTTAGTCCGGATCAAATAGGATCGAGACGAAATAACGTGTATCATATGAAAATACTCATATTGTGTGTCTATGTTTCTGTGGGTGTGTGTGTGTGTGTCCATGTAGTTTTTATCCGACCTCAACAAGGAGGTGATTATGATCGCGTTGCATTTAACTGTTGTAAAGATTGATTTAAGTACCTACTTGTTCATCTTCAAATACAAAGTAGATTGGTTTAGTTAGTTTTGAGGCAGCTGACCAGTTTGTTGCCTGAATAGGCCAGCTCAGCCGGTGAAATACCAATATCTCTCAGAAAATTGACGTAAAGTGACTTAAACCATGTTTAGGTCGGTGAGAGGCCCACCGCCTTTCCCTCCTACCTTATCACAACTTATAGAGCGAAAATGCAACTGTGACCTTCTCGGTGTTGTAGATTTTAGCTTGGGTTTAGGTATTTGTTATTAAGTTGATTTTCCCATGGAAAAAAAAGGACTAACTTTATGGGTTTTTAAGAAAATCACGGAACATACGCATTGTGTTTTGGTGCACCGTGTTAGTTAAAAATAATACACTTGTAAATTTAGGGTTATAAAGGACGTTTAACAAGGAAATAAACCAGCTACATAATAGCAAAATAAATAAATGTTCTACAGAAACACTGTACGCTTTTTATCGTAGTAATATTAAACGAATCATGAAAATCTGATCTAAATCGGAATAATTCATCAGTTTATGAAGTTGAGTGATTTTATTATTAATAAAATCGTTGGCCACGAGTGCCCTCGTAAGATTACCAGCAGTTCGCTTCAAAAGAGATACAAAACGAGCACTAATAAAATTTTGTTGCTATTTTATTGCTGACTAGCTGTTGCTTACGAGTTCGCCCGCGTAGGGCATTTTAATAAAACAAGTTTCTATGTCTAAAGCCGGGACAATGCATCGTAAATTATCGGTATTTATCATTTATTTATTTATTTATTAAAAACATTTACAATATCCTATATAGGTATTCCTAAATCAACATTGTAAGACAAAATATATTAAAACATAATAAGATTAATAAATACTTATATTATAATTTACATTCATGAAATTTATTATTATTATAAAATCAAAATAAATACAATTATTTATTAAATTAAGTTTAAATTACAATTATTTATTAACCTAACCTAACCTAGTGTAATGCAGCTTTGAGCTGCATCTGCGAATTTCCGCAGACCACAATTATAAATATCATATTGTTAATTGCATGATATATAGATAGCTGATAGAAAATTCAAGAGTTTTTTGCCCGTTTTACGTCGGTTTTGTTAGAAGTCATTGTGGTGTAGCCCAATTCCAGCCAATTCTAGCAGCTAAATGCATACCTGTACCACAGATAAGGTATTGGATAGATTAGCGATATAAAGATTGTCGGCTCGACTAAATATCCCAACATTATTTACTTTAAAACACGTAATGTGTCTCTCGGCGCAATAAACGTTACTTGGTTTCCTTCATCGACTTTAGATCAAACTTTTCCAAGGCAACAACGCAAATTTAACGGTGCTCTACGTCACGAAAACACGCCACTTGTACCTAAATTCCACGCTAAGAGCTTCACAATGAGGCTGACAGTAAAATCCTGAGTGCTTAAGACATCCGCTTGCAACCCTTCGGGATATTTCTTGTATTGGATAATGTTTTATAGCCAAATAACGCTGAACTATCACTTTGTATAAATAGGTTTATGTCTGTTTAACTACCGGCAGGTTTTTGTTGGGACAGTTTTCACCCAACTGTATCAGAATGTAGATGAAGGGTTATGGAACATATGGAAATCTCTGGAAGCTCAAAATGTAGAAAAGTCATATATAGATGTCATAAGAAAGGTATACGAAATGTGCACAAGTAGAGTCAAATTAGAAACTACTGGACCCACATTCCCTGTTGAAAGAGGCGTTCGTCAAAGCGATCCGCTCTCGCCGAGGATATTTATTCCCATACTAGAGACTGCTCTGAGTGAACTAGATTGGAGTAAAAAATGCTTATATATAAAGGGCAAATATCTGAGTCATCTTCGCTTTGCAGACGACCTAGTGCTGTTCTCCGAATCCAGTTCTCAATTTCAAAGCATGATTGAAGACCTTTGTAACACTAGCAGGCAGGTGGGCCTTGAAATAAACATCTCTAAAACTAAACTTATGTCAAATAGCACTAAGAAAGACATAAATCTAGATGGCAACGCACTAGAATACGTTGAGCAATACGTCTACCTGGGAAAACAAATCGGTTTCAGCCAAAGTAGCAATGAACTAGAGGTACAAAGGAGAATTAAAAATACATGGAATAAATATTGGAGTTACAGAGAGTTATTTAAAAGCGACTTGCCTATAAATCTTAAAAAGAAAGTCATGGATTCATGTCTCATCCCGTGTTTAACCTACGCGTGCCAAACGTGGACGTATATAAATAAAATTAAAAAAAAAATCAATACGTGCCAAAGGGGAATGGAGCGAAGCATGCTGAACATAAGTAAAATACAAAAAATTAGACACACTGACATAAGATCGAAAACAAAAACAGCAGATGCATTAAAATACGCGCTAAAACTAAAATGGAAGTGGGCTGGGCATGTTGCGAGGCTCAAAGACGACAGATGGACACACAAAATTACAACCTGGAAAGGACCTGAAGGAAAACGCTGCAGAGGGCGACCTTTCGCACGCCGGGAAGAAGATATTAAAAAAATAGCTGGCCCCAAATGGCAGCTGATAGCCCAAAATAGAGAAAACTGGCAAAAGCTGGAAGAGGCCTTCACCTGAAGAGGGGTTCCCATACATTAATAAGAATATTAAAAACTGTATAAAATAACACTTAGCATGATAACAATTTAATCATAATAATTTATTCACTTAAGTTTTTGCAAAGGTTTAGAAACCACGTAGAGAAATGTATGTATTTGTTTCTAAGACTTTCGCGAATCTCACTCATTGATCAAAACAACTTTTAGGATTGTATCGCGTTTATTTATTATTTATTTTTATTTCCCGACGTTTCGAACTCTTTACAGAGATCATTTTCACGAGTACGAACAAAAAGATGGTAGTTGTTCAAAAGCTATCTTCATTGATACAGAGAGCACCCACTTTTTGGAAATAAAAATCAAAAAGTTGATGTTAAAAATATGATTTTTACTATTGGTAACCCACATCAGACCATGAGAACAAAAGTTAAATACTTATTTATAAGATGCATTAATAATTTTCTTGCTGGGTCTTTCTCAGGACTGGCCGCGTTTTTTGACCCAGTGGTAGATTTTTAATAAACACTTTATCTTTTAATTTAAAATCAATGAATATTTATTAGAAAATATGATAATTTGTAATAATTTAATAATAACAACTTTTACTTATTAAATCATACAACAAAGGATCTTTAGAGGCAGGATGTATTAATGCATCTTATAAATAAGTATTTAACTTTTGTTCTCATGGTCTGATGTGGGTTACCAATAGTAAAAATCATATTTTTAACATCAACTTTTTGATTTTTATTTCCAAAAAGTGGGTGCTCTCTGTATCAATGAAGATAGCTTTTGAACAACTACCATCTTTTTGTTCATACTCGTGAAAATGATCTCTGTAAAGAGTTCGAAACGTCGGGAAATAAAAATAAATAATAAATAAACGCGATACAATCCTAAAAGTTGTTTTGATCAAAGAAATGTATGTATTAACTATACTGGGAAATAAAAGGCTTTTTATCTTTATCTTATGGACAGCATCGGTATTGCCTTGCCTCACCGTGATAACTTAAAAACTTGTCCAAAGTTCTAATTAAATTATACAATTACAGTATCAGTGGCACAGTGGTTGAGCACACGGCTTCTGATCCGGACCTCTGGATCAGATTGGCTGGATCGGAATGGATGGGTTCGGTTCCTAATACTGGCTCACACCAATGACTTTTCGAAATTGTTTTCAGCAGTTGTGTGTGATAAATAACGATGACTGAAAACTTTGTGCCCGGTATGGCAATAGGTTCGCCACCTATTCCATTTGGGGCGTAAACATAACGGCGAGACGAGGCTTAACAGCCGCTGCCTACACCTTCGGGTAATAAAAGGCGTGAAGTTATATTATGTTATGTAAATTTCTTAAAAAGTGTTTTAAATTAATATCCAAATTTTCAAATTACTATCTTTTTTCAGTGAAATAAAAATTCTTAAAGTTTTAGATATCTTTTTAATTTATTAACTTTTATAAAGTCCAGCAGTTAGTGGTTTACATTAAGAAGACTCATTAGACAAGTTGTTAAAAAGGCTATATTTTTTTTAAATCCTTTTGGTTCTCTAATTTAAAAATACTCGGATTAAAGAAGAATTTAGAGGGCAGAGAGAATAATTGATTGATGTGTTTTTAAATAAACAAGATTGAGTGTACTTATATATTTTTAATGAAATGAAATCTTCTTGAGAGACTAGATTTATTAAAGATTTTACTAGATTTCTAAAATTTAATTGTTATAGAATTATTTAGTATTATGTTTTTTTTTGTATGCATGTATATTATGCATTAGTAAAATAAGTTTATGAGAACCTTCATCATTTTTATACGTCGTAGGCATTTTACTCAAAAGATACACATTGAATGTTGATTATATTTGAAGTATGATTTATAAAACTTATAATTATTTTCAAATTTATAATTATTTTCATTTTCTAAATTAACTACCTAAAATTCAAAAGAATTAACAATAATATACAATTTACGAGAACATTTATTTTTTCAATTAAAAAAATATATCCCTCTGTTTGGTATTCACATGCACGAAGTTAGCTGGAGGCGTTATTTCTACAAAAAAACAGTACCTTATTACAAGAGCAAAATGTTGTTGAATGTTATTTCAACAAACACATTAGTTTATCATTCAAAACATCGTAAAAATTAAATAAAAATTGTGTGGGTAAAAAAAAATAACTTATAATAAAAAAATAATAAGAAAAATAATTCGAAAACATGAAGGCTTATATTAGTATTATACCGAATCAATTTCCCATTACCCCTGCTATAGGCGCTATGGGTAGTAGGTACTTAATCGATGTAGGTAGCTAATACCTTTATACATATTAACGAGTTTGTTTCATAAAAAAGGGTTCATAGACTCTCCCTTCCAAAACTCTTCTTTACTGCAAAAGTATTGGGAAATATACCTTAAATATTGTGACAATAAAGCCTGTTTTCAGTTGTAAGGTTGTGTTTTTTTTGCTTTTGTGTATACAAATGAGGCATATAGGCATTAGATGCCGTTACCGCTTTTACTATTGGGTAATTGCGCGTACACATTATGGTTTTTATGGTGCTTTTACACACGAAGAATTTATACGGACCTCTATATTATTTACTTTACTTTATAGTTTACATTACAAGTTTGTGTTTCAAACTTTCATTGGCATCGAGTTGAGAGAACGTTAGCTAAAACCATAGTACATTCTAAATTCTAAGTTAAGTTCGCTATTATGTAAATCGGTTTATGTGTTATAAATTGCGCTTACTAAAAAAATTGCGCCTGATGTAAGGCAATAAGTTCCACCAAGATAGAGAAAAGCTAAATAAAACTGAATAAAAGTCAAAAGAGTGCTCCGTAAGATACTGGTATGAATGACTAAGTAGACATGCAGTCAAAATGTAAAAACTACTGTTTAACTTAGTTAGACTTACCAGGTCAATTGTGTAAAGCGATATTTGCCTTTAACTTGAACCTATGACCGCTGCCAAATCACATTATAGCTCTGCCTGAAATTTACTGCGGACACAGATTCGAGTGTCAGAACGCTGTATCACTTGGGGTGAGATAAATCTCATAGTACGCCATCCGTTTAAGTACCTACTTTAAATTAACAATTGAAACGAAATTACCGGCAACACGTCAGTTAAATTAATTACAGTAAAAAAAGGCTGTATAACCTCATTAAATGTCGAGTTTTTCATAGCTCCGTAACTCGATACGCCCCTGCTATCAGATATTTGAATCATTAAAGATATTATATTATTATTTTGAACCCTTTTTTTGTTCATTCTTTAATGGATAACGAAATTGGAGATCACCCTTTTAATAATTCTATTAAAAATGAATAATGTAGGTCATTTTACTGCTGGAGGTTATTGTTATTTTTAAAGGGATTGTATTTTGATATTCCTTGATGAACGATCCACTTTTCTGATCAACGTGAGACGATTTAATATTTAACATACATACATACCTACATAATTTCACGCCATATCTCTTGTGTGGTAGGCAGAGATAACAGAGCGCCGCAAGGCACGATTCTTACACGTCTCACTCGCTTCGTTGAATTTCGTAACTCTTTTCATGCACGCGTGTCGATTTTTAAGGCTCCTATCAGTTGCTTCTTCCAAAACTCGTTCTATTTGGTCACGGAAGATGATTCGTGCCTGTCCTCAACTCCTACATCCATCCGCTTTTGCATTGTATACCTACTTAGTCAATCTTCCATCGTCCATTTTTTTACATGTCCGAACGATCGGAGCATGTCCTTGCTTATTTTTACACCGACACTCTAGTTCAATCCAACTTCCTTTCTTGCAACCATGTTTCCGAAGCGGTCCGCGAGAGTCACTCCGCAGATTTTGCGTAATTCCCCTATTTCGACTGCGTTTATCCTAGTTTCGTGCACTCTCTGCCGACTCCGACGATTAGAAACGGGCCTGTAAGTAGTATGGAAAAGCATAGGGGGTGGAAGAAAACAATGTTAACGAAATTGCTCTACTAAAGCTTACTGTTCACCGAAATTATATTTTTTTTTCAGGATAAAAGTTGACTGCTTGTCAATTCTATAAGAAAACAGATAAACAAACAGAAGTAGTATTTTTTTTCTAAAAGGTTAAATTATAATTTGTTCAAATATGAGTTTAATGTAGTCCAACTAATAAATGCAACTGCAGGGTAAGATATTTTACGAACGGAAATCTATTCACTCACGTTATATTAATATATATATTTTTTTATGTAATAGAAGACATTACTCAATGGAATTTTTTCCAAGGCAAAAAAAGTATTTGTTTTACTATAAAAAACATCTAAATTATAAAACCAGCACATTGCAATATCGTTTTTAAGTATGCGATGTACTTTTTTGCTTGCGTTATACACGTAGATAGCGTTTTAAATTTGCGTCTTTCATAATATGTAAGAAAAAATGTGTGTGAATATGTAATGAGGTTAAAATAACATTTGGATTCTCAATGGTGTCTTGAAAATTAGGTATATAATACAATTATGAGATGAGAAAAACCGAATGCGACTGAAATATTTCAAAATCCAAATTGAACAGTTGAATTCAACAGCTTCGCGAGATTTATTTAACGATTTAGTATTTCGAGATACAACCGAAATTGTACTGGAATTAGATTTAAACGTATTCAAAATGGTGAGTAGATTATTACCAGTGTAACCTACCGCAGTGACGTCGCCAGATTTCCTGGCACTTCGCCAGAACGACAGGCCGATTGAAATTTTCAATGACCTCGTCCCTCAAAGATATTTATTCTATCCATCCTCTTATGTTTTTAAAACGCATCACCCGAAATGTTCTCCACTTTTTCTCCACATAAACTTTAGTAAGTCAAATCTCCGGAATCCTCAGTCGGGGAATTAATATTTAAAAAAAAGTGACATATAGTTTGAATATAATTTTTATATATAAATTAAAAACTAACATATATAATGATTTTTTTTGTACAGAAGTTGTTTTATGTTTGTACTTCTTCTTCAATATTTCTTCTTATGTGTCGCCTTGTTTGGGGTTTAACTCCACCGAAACGGCTTGATCGATTCTCATACAATTTTGTTTGCATATCGGGTAGGTCTGAGAATCGGACATTCCCTTAGGCACCCAAAGACTTTATTTTTTGCAAGACAACGTTTGCTGGGTCAGTGAGTACAAACTATCAATTAATTTATTAGGCCTTAAGCAAGAAAAAAATGCATAATATACAATATTAAGCTAATCTTTTTCTTCCCTGTGAATATATGAATAAGAATTGAATATATGTGAATATATGAATAAGAATTGAAAAAATAAAAAACAAATACAAAATACTCTGTTCCATACTATCAATAACTAGCCATTATTGCTATTATCATTAAAGAGTTTGGATAGAAGCCAATTGAAAAGATTGATCACCACATTACACGGATATTCGTATCGGCTTTTTGAGTTACTGCGTGGAAATATAATTAAGTCATGCTAAGCACTGTTAAAATAGAGCATAGTCGAAATATGAATACAAATTTGATAGAAAAAAAAAACGATCTCAATATCCATTAAAATTAAATTTCATGATAACCTTTTTAGAACAAATCCTTGTACATTTAATGAGACAAATTTAAGAATAAATTTGATTTTTTAAATAAAGAACAAACGTTCTGTGACGTCAGTAAGAAGTACTGTTTGTGCAACAGTTGCAGAAAGGAGTGTAGGCACAAAAAACTGAGTACTGAGTTAAACTGTATACGTCGTTTCGACAAAACGAGTATTTTACTCTAACATAGTTTTTACTAATTACTCTAATTTTTAAACTATCTAATTTTTACAGTCAATAATGGACTACTAATTAGTCTTTTATTCTTTTCTTTTGTTAATAATAAAAATGGACTTTGCTCTTATTGACTTAACTAATTTTCATTAGCAATATACTAATTTTCTTAGCCGTTAGCTTTTATATATTGTAGCGAGTAGTATCAGCCCGGTCAGCAACATAAAGTCACAAACTATTAAAGGCTGCTTACCCGGCTTTCAGTTCTTCAATGACAACCACAAAAGCCTCTCCAAACGAAACAGGGACTGGCAGCGAGCCAGCGAGCCTTTTCTTGTATCAATTTGAAAATTCTCATGTAGACATTGTTTGTTTTGTTAAAACTGCCGACTGGACTCCATATAAAACGCTGAGTATGGAGTGTTCGTCTCGAATAAGTAGTTTTGTGGTGGTTCACATTTTTTAAGATTATCTTTGAAAGCATTTTCCAATGATTTTCGAGATAGATAACTTGGAAAACGTGATGCTGAGTGACTATAACTGCTTAGAATTCAGCCATATTTGATGCTCATTTATTAAGTTTCCGATCTGATGTCCAGTAGCTCAGCGCGCTCCGACGCTGAGCGTGACATGTATGTCATGGCGGGTTGTACTTGGAATCTCTGGAAGATATGGCGTGACCGACATAGCCCGAAATGTTAGCACCTTGCAGTGGAGGTGGGCAGGCCACATCCTTTGTCGAACCGATAATCGTTGGGGTAGAGAGGTCCTCGAGTGGCGACCACGAACTGGTCGACGCGGAGTCCACACATCAGGTGGACCGACAACCTGATAAAAACGGCTGGAAGGCAATGGATGCAAGTGGCACCCCTGTGCTACCGTGAAACATAAGTTGTGGCGTTAAATGGGGCAGGCTTATGTCGAGCAGTGGACTTGGAAGGGCTGATGATGAGCCCTAGTGGCGTAAAACATTCTGAGTTCTAGTTATTGTGGGTAAATTCCTATCAAAAAAATTGTTAACATCCAGATGTCGTCCAGCTGCCTTTCCTTTGAGGCAAGTTATGACTTGATTGCCTTGCCTGCTTTCTATATATCAGTTAAGATTTATTTTTCTCTTATTCGATTTATTCCAAATTTATATAGGTACATTATGTTTAAAACGCTAAAAATCTTCATTGAATGTTGCAGAGCCTGTAGCATTCTATTTTTAAACTAAAAAACTTGTAATTTAATTTTCTAGTAGAAAAAAAATCTTCCCAAATTTTTCAGCCCGCACGTTTAATTTAAATTAAAATCACCTAATGTTTGAAGGTCAATTCTATTTTCAAACCGTATTACAAATGAAATATCAAAAAACGCAAACACCAACTTATTTACATACCTACTAATTTAAACTTATTCTTAACATCATATTATTGGATTTATTTATTAATCTGGAGATTTGAAATGAATTTTTAGCTATAAAAAACATATAAATGCGACAATATCTCTAAGTGGGTGTTATAAAAGTAAACCTTACGATTTAAAATATTCTACATTACTTTTCTAACGATTTCTTTTCCTATTTCCTCCATTTTTACTTTAAATTTATACTCAATAAAAGCAGACCACGTACTGACAATCTTAAATACCTACGTAGTGCTGTACATACATATATATTTAGAGTATTAACCGTGACTTTCACGGAACTTGTTTACACCGAACACGATAAATTTTACTCGAACATCGGCTCAATAAAGCGCGAATAGTGATGTGATGTGTCCCGGGAAAATTCGACGATAGTGCCCGGGACATTGTTGGGCTAGTACAGAATGGGTTTTTATTATACCGTTATTTTATGTAACAAATGATGTTATGTTAAGATTTTGTAAGGATTTTATTAAACTGCTTTCTCTATGTATATATTGAGAGTGCCAAAATTCTAATCCGGGTACACAGCAATGAGTTTCGAGAATTGTTAGTAAAATAATTCGTTATTTATAGTGGCTGTAGCTAAAATTGTTAGTTTATAATACATTTGGTATATTTCAGTATTACGCCCGCGTCATACAAAAACTATTGCAAGATATTTATTTTGGGATTCATCAAACTGCAACTTAAAAATATGCACTATTTTACTGCAAAATATTTCTTGAAGGGATATCTAAATATACTCCACAATTTTTCACGTGGTTTTCAAAGCTGAACTCAGTTTTTCAGCATATATGTGAAAGCTTATACCTAAATATACTAAACAAGACACAACTTCACGTCCTTTTCTACCCAAAAGACGAGGCAGCAGCTGTTAAGCCTCCACTCGCTGTTATGTTTATGTCCCAAACGGAATAGGTGGCGAACCTATTGCCGTACACCGAGTATAAGTTTTCAGTCATAGATATTTGTACCTACACATAACTTACGAAAATAACTTCTAAAAGTTATCGGTGTGAGCTCGGATTCGAATCTGACTTTGACTTCTTGATTTAGAAGCTGGTTGCTAGTCTACTGATCCACCGAGACTGTAATATATTTAAGTGATAGTTAATTACAAATAGTGTCTCCGGTACACGGTTTTTTACAATTATTTATTTTAATGCGATTTATTGTGAATCCCGTGTTGTATGTCACATCCCTACACGTACACCTTAGTACGTATTCGACATGACTTATTTAAGATTCCTGTGGGGCCCTCCTCAGAACACACGCGGGTATTATTCCCTTAGATCGATGCTCGGTAACAAATTGTTCTAATAAATTGTATCCTTTTTGAGTGAAAAACGTTTTATTTAATTCGTGCTCCTGTTATTTATAGACTGCAAGGCTTTTTACTTATTGCTCTGGAAGTGTATGAGAGAGACGAGAAATTGGCGATTGGTCATTTACCTCCGATGTTTAATGTTCCGTTCTGGTTTTATGAGTAATAATAATATAATTTGTAATTATATAATTATTTATTTTAATTGACTAGATAATAATATAGCGATTGATATCAATTAAAAAAATCTATTTTTAAAATGTATCCTTGTGTTCATTATTCCTAAACAAAAGCCATCCTACGATTTGACTTCATTATTTATAAACCAATGAAGAGAGAAAACCACACATAAGTATTTATATTTCAGTAATTTTGGTGATAATTGGTGTTTTATGTAAATCCAATTATCGTCGTTTATTTTTTGTCTATAGAAATAAAAAAAAAATGAGGTGAGTATTCGTAATAATAAGAAACAACTAAAATTTTGGATATTTCTTCTTTAAGCTCTGATGTCAGTTAAAACTGTTAACGTTAGCAATGAGTTATGCGTAGCATTTTTAGTAAATTCATATAATATGCATTGCGGGTTCGGATCCTGACACTGGCTTACACCAATGACTTTTATAAATTGTTATCGGATGTTATGTGTGATAGATATCGATGACTGAGGATTTTGTGCCGGGTATGGCAATGGGTTCGCCACCTATTCCATTTGGGAAATAAACATAACGGCGAGACGAGGCTTAACAGTCACTGCTTGTACCTTTGGGTAACAAAGGCGTAAACTTATGTCCATATACATCAAAAATCGTAATGGGAATCCCCACTATAATAGGACCAATCGTGTCCTTTTCCAAATGTCCCCTTTTGCCAGCTCTTTATAATTGTGCCCCAAGGGTTCATGTGAGGTGGAAGTGACTGGTCATCTAACACAATACAGCTGGAATTGAGATATAATATATATCTTGGGTGTGGGGACTCCATTTTTCTCTTTTATCACAATACAAAATATCTTTTAATAATAAGAGATAAAAAATTTGAACATATTGTGTCGTGTGAGATAAATTTCTATTGGTTAATCTGTTTATTTTGTTTGATATATTTTTTTTTCATTATATATACTCGTAGATATGGCATAGTGGTTTAGTACCATTAGTTATAAATGAGGTTCTAAATTCGAAACTTTAAGTACATGAATAACGTTTCTATGGTCTCGCTGGAAGTTATGCGTGAGTATTGATGACTGATCAAATTCTATAATATAGTGACGACACAGGTAGCGTTGCTAAAAGTATTTATGGTCACCTAACTAAAAAAATGTTAGTGAGCAATATGTAAAAAAATCTACTTGCCTACTTACACTTGAAAAAGACTAGTCCATCGAGCTATCCATTATGGGATAATTATGAAAGGTTCCGTAAGCGAGACTCGAACTTGACCAAAATGTTGGTCTACAAAATTTATCAGAACAGATTTTTCTTATACATTGTATATTTAGTTTCGCGATCAAATTATATACCCTTATCAATACGTGTAACAAAATCATACCCACGTTACGCATGACGAGGGTAACCAAAAACACCATCGGCCCCAGGTTTGCTCAACAAATTAACTTAATTTTAACATTACCATAAATTATCCAGAAATATTGCTAGTGCCTGGTTCGGTAAATTTTATAATGTTATTCTTGTAGATTCAGATAAAAATAACATGTACAAAAATAGTTTTGTGATTATTAAAAAAAATATCTGGCAAAAATATATTAAAATATTATATAATCCACAGATTAGCAATAGGAAAATGTTTGTTTTTGTATATTGATCTATATGTTCCTTAACTACTTTTTATAGTTCCATTAATAAAAAGCACCAGTAAGAACCCAAACAGATATAGACAGATTTTGTTATTATAAATTTGTTTCCTCCTTCCTTTCTTGTGTTTTATAAGCAATTTTAGTCATAAACTGAGTAGTTGCAAAAGCGCATAGATGTAGGGGTCGAGGATGGCCAAAACACACATTCCATGATCAAATAGAACGTGTTCTGTAAGAAGGTGATGTTAGAAGTCTCAAAAATCGACGCTCATGTCAATGTCAGGGATCTAAACAACAATGCGTTCAAAAAATGTTTTTCAATGGCTGCTCAAGTTTGACTACATAGTGACGGAGGATCTGCTGCTATTTAGGACATAACTATACATATGCACTCCCTGTACACCATATCTCACTTCCAAGCGAACACTGAAACTTATTTTGTTTTTTCATATTAGATTGTATAAATAGCTAATTAAAAAAGTATATAAGTGTGTTGTACTGTTTAAAAGGTATAGGTTTTAGGTAAAATTTATTTGTACTGTGTCATCTGTGGAGAAGAAACTGTCAGCTGAAACACAGCCACGTCTAGCTCAGCTGACAGGGAATCTACCACCTTGTGTGTAGACACAAGGTGGTAGATTCCCTGTGAAATCAAATGAAAATATTTATTTGTTTAAAAAGTAGTTTTAAACAAATAAATATTTTCATTTCATTTCATTTCATGTATGAAAACAATTATGAATTATTACCCCGCAAAGGATTTGGCGTGAAGTTATGCATGTATGTATGTGTAACTGAGTAGTTGTAATCAATACTTGTGTTTTCTGTACTTTATTCTAAATCTACACTATGTTTAGTGATCTTCAATCTATTTATCAACGTTGTTTAGTTATCGTATTCAGATCATAAAAGTTCAGTCTTCAGCCAGTTGTAGCAAACACAACAATTGAAGTCTACAAACTATCACGGCTGGGACGGATAGACATACAAGCGCAGTTGATCTGGTGCAGTTCATTTTTTTCACATGATACCCCAACAATAGCAGGTCTCGTGACAACAATAGTATTTTTAACCACACATTTTCGACACAATTGACTCAAAACTAGCATTCAACAAATTTCAGTGTACGTACAAATGAAATTCTTCCCGCGAGCGACTCCGCGATACAGTGGAGGCTGTATCTATACAATTCCTCTGGAGCCTTTCCATTACGTTGACAATAAAGTTGCTATGTCCTGGCTCAAACAATGGACAATCTCGGCCAGATTTCATTTAGAACCATCGTATTGTCCCCATCTCTGTTTATTCCTGGCTTCATCTTACTTCGACAGAAGAGTTTGCTCTTAAATATAAATCAAATTGAATTAATTTCAAAATATTTTCTTACTTCTCACATGGTTTCACTTGATTTTTAATGAAGAAAGGGGCCTTATGACGGGACGGTGGTGGGCCTCGAAGAAGGGCAAGGGAACATTGACTAATCAAATGAAACACACGAGACACTTTACATAGAGTTACTGTGATGGCGTGGTATTTTACCGATCGAGCTAGACCATTCATACTCTATTGGTTGAGTTAGTCTAAGTTTAATTACTAAATGTATTTTATATTATGGCAAGGAAATCTTTCCTCTTTATAATTTCTTTTTTCCGTATTTATTGCTTTTCTAGAGTCGTTTAATAAATAAATAAACATTATTGAAAGCTTTTTACCAAAGAAATAAGAATTTAAAGACTTGTAGAGCTTCCACGTGGAAGTGAATCGAAAGTAAACACTTTTAAGAAAATAAGATCCGTGGAGTTGTCTCGTCTATATATTTTTATATCATTGCGAGTCTATTCGAGTGTTCAAAGAGTAGGTAGTGGCGTGTGTGTTATACATATACTTTAACATTTTATTTATCTTTGCTACAATTCACTTTAAATGTATTTATTATAATGATTTTTGGGAACAGTATTGTATTCTCAAACATACATCCATACGCAACTATACGCCAAGTCCCTTGCGGGGTAGGCAAAGAGAACAGAGGGTTATAAGGCACGATTTTTACTAAGCTCACTTTTTTGGCTGTCATAATTCTTTGTCACACACTCATCGTTTTTTAAGCTTCTGACTTCACCTTCCTCAAGGACTTGTTCGATTTGGTCATGGAAAGAAAGAGTGTCGTGGAAGTCCTGGACTCCTATAACCATCGTCTTTGCGACTGTGCATCTGCTTAATCAATCTTGCATCATCCTATCTTTTTACATGTTCTATCCGTCTGAGAGTGTGCTTCTTTACTTTTCCAATATTTTTTAATTCAATTTCCTTACTTACAACTTTTACTTACAACCGAAAATTTTGCACAATGGCCTCATTTCTTCCTCGTTTATCTCACTTTCATGTGTGCTCTGCCATACCCAACTCTCGCTTCCATGAGCCGTGCTTATGGAAATGTTATATTTAACAATTTAATTATATTTAATATTTTTTCAAGCTATCAGAAATGACGTTCAGTGTTATTGAATGGATCGTTCTGGAGCATATCAATACGATCTTCAGATCCTTATTTCTGTCACCATTTACCGTCACCGTTTTAAAACGAAAGCATTAAGGTTCTATTTTGTTTGCAGCTTAAATCTATGTTTATTATTTTTCTACCCACATAAATAAGTAGTTTTCTGATGTTCAAGCTGTTGGTTAGATATTGATTGTGTTCTGTAACGGTCTAGAAAGTTCTGTAGCATACTTATTTTGTATACATTATTTATGTTATTCTGCCTTTTCCACATAAAACATCACCCCACAATAACGTGACCCGCTCTGTCTTTTAACACTTTTTTGTGGTATAGGGGGACAATCGACCAGGCTCCGGCATCCGGTGCTAAGCAACAAACGCCGCCCATGGATACCTGAATACAGATGTCACAGTTGCATTGCCGGACCTTACAAAGGGATATGGAAAGGGTTGGCCTGCCGAATGCCTCTCTCACCGAGCGAAACGCGGCTTGAGCCACTTTTTATCGATATTTTGAGAGGTCGTACCACCGTAAATCAATATAGCTTATTGAAGTGTTTCCTGTTTACTAGTACTATAGAATGTTTTCAACAATAACTGTATAGCTCATTAAAGAAAGAGCTTTTCAAATTCAAAACGGACAATTAATACAAAAAAAAGGCAAAAAAAATGATAAAATTATATAATCCGCGAATGCTCAAAGTCTTTGCGAAGTACGAAGAACAGTAAACCCTTTCATGGCACATTTTACTTATATATTTGAGCGCTCGGCGTCGATTTGAATAGAACCTTCCTGAATGGCTGCTACAGCAACGGAGGTACCGACATAGTTAATAAACGGAGTTATATTATAATAATTTCTGTACGAGATATTAAAATTTGTACGATGGTTTTATTAAATTTCACGAAGTTACTACAAATAATACGACACGACTTATAGTTAAATTGTGAAGGATAATATATAAATTTATAAGTGCCTTACGGCGCTTTATTCCTTCTGCCTACTCCGGAAGGGACTCGGAGTAAGGTTATGTATATATGTATTGCATATAAATGCTATTAAATAGTCTCGGTGGATCAATAATTGATCACGCGAATTTCAGTTTCTTAAGACAACTAACATATTTGTCCATTTCTCGTGTAAATTTTGAGTTAAATAAATCAAATATAATATTTATTGTTTTAATAACACAATGAAATCCACATGTAAGTTATTACGAATATTATTCGCAAATTGTTTTATTGTTGTTTAATTAGAAAAATAATATATAAACCAGTAACAAAGTATAGTCTAGTTGTTACGGTCTGGCTTATTGGTACGAAATGTGAACTTTGATACCTTATCAAAGGGGGAAAAATCTGAACTTTCAGAAAATGCGCGGCAAATTGTGATTTATTATATAATTTTATGCATTCAATTCTCTCTGAAATTCCTCCATCCCTCAATCGAAACGGCCTATTAGAGTCATCATTCGATAATTACGCTACTTTCGAACACGTATAAATATCGCTCGAACGTCACGAGGAAACTGGAGAAGTTTGGCCGGAGTTCTCCACGAACTAAATCATTGCACTTGAACGATAAAAGTTTTTTGTTGAACCGCTCTCAGATTCAGCCTCAGTGGCGGGAATGTCACAAATGTGATTTGAATTTGTCATTGCTATATTTTTTATGGGTGACACGTTTTGATTCGGGCGTGCGCAGAATCACTGCTTTTTCTGATCGTTATTATATTGAAGTTTTACCCCGGCGCGGGTTATTTTTGTAATTTATTATTTCACGAATATATATGATGTTATATTACCAACCAGACTGCGACAGTGAGAGGTTTTTCGAATTCTAAGTATATAAATATGTAATTTAACAAGATCTTACAGATCTTGTCAGTTAATTATTTGAAGTCAGTTATGAGTCGTATTTATCGCTAAGAATAAGAATATAATCTCGTAGATTAAAATATAAACATACACGTCAAAATTCGGCAATGCATTCGAAATTGTCAATATGAAAAAATAAAAAAACATTAATATTTATTTAGTAATAGACTTAAGCAGGTATTTTTAAGGTAATATTTAATTATAGCCTTTTCCGCTTTTAAAAATGTCAACATTTATAAAAGCCCACCGGCGTCAGGAAGTTTTTTATTATAAAATTGATTCAACCAAATTAAGTTACCTCTCAACTGTGTAAAAGGGACAGTTTTTAAATCCGGTTAAAAAGCCGGACAAAATTTACCCGGGCGTGACCCGGTACAGCCGGTAATCCAGGCCGAGCGGTCGAATTAAAAAGTTGGAGATATGACCCGGTATATCACACAACTCGTTTTGGTTATGGCCTAATGAGAGAATCGGATGGGAAACCCATATTACGGAAGGTACAAGAATTACCTTTGTTCGACGTTTTGATGAATAAGTATATTGAATATCATTTTATTAGATACCCTTGGACATTGAAAAGGCACTACCTAATGATTTTTGATCGGCTTATTGGTTATTCCGTTAGCAATCCATGTTGGTAGCCGAGGTAAACAGCCGCTAATTTACTGAATCCTCTTAATAGGCTAATATTTACAATGATTCATGGTAGCCTCTTAAATTTGGGTCATGTCAATTAGCCTGTAAATTGTTGCGGGATACGGTAACAGCTTAACTTGTATATATTTGCCACTTATATATATTTTTATAAGACTAATAGGACGTGGAAGATATTTTTGTTTTAGTTTTATTATACCGGCATAAAATGCCCTTTCATTGTTTCATGATAATGTTAATACAATACAATCCTGATAAGCGTCGCGACGCACTATGAGTTCTGCTTCCATGTTTTCAGGCTGGAACCGTTCTTTTATGGCCATGTGAGAAACTTTTCGAAAACTCTAGAGAACAGAATTTGTTTTTTTTTTAATTATTGATAACTCAACAAAATGTACTCAACATAATATAAATACGTCACTTATTTCAAGCTTTTTATTCCGAAAGTATAGGAAACTACAGCGGACTATACTCTATGGAAAATCGATATGGATATGGGTCGAAAAAATATGGCAAAATGGATGATTTATTTAAATTTTTGGTTCTACTAATTGTAATTCAGTTGTTTATTTTCAAATAACGTTTATTTAGTTCGTTCATTAGTGTAATTAACTAGACTAGACTAGACTGAGGTTTATGTGACAATCGACGCTTGATATAAGAATGAAAACTCTGAATGATCTCTATTTTATTACAACACAATTGTCTCTACATCATGTTTTTTGTACGAAGTAAAAACATTTATAGAAAATAAGCTTGATAACAAACACTAGCATGCTTCTATAAAAATGTAAGAAATAACAAACCAGAGAATCGTGCCATAAAACACACCCGGGGGAATGATTGCGTGAACAATACCATTCTGTATTTCATTCATTCGTTCAATGTGTATGCTTCAAAGAGAATTTGTTGTTGTGTTTGTTAAGACGGCGAGGCACTTAGATAGGCGATTATTAAAGCGGCAATTGTATTTTTAAACTCAAAAAACAAATTTAATTCAATTCAAATGGATATTTGAAATTTGAAAGGACAATATTATTAAGTCCTTAAAATTTTTATTCCCTCTCAGTTGTAACTAAACAGACGGCAAATTGTGTTGGTTCACCATGGGTCTGTTTACATTTCACATAACGCCAAAGAAATCCGGTTCCTATGAAACGACTCAAAAAATTGTAAAATACATAAACATAACATAACTTCACGCCTTTTTCTACCCGAAGGTGTAGGCAGCGGCTGTTGAGCCTTATCTCGCCGCTATGTTTACGTCCCAAATGGAATAGGTGGCGAATCTTTTGCCATACCGGGCACAAAGTTTTTAATCATCAGTTTTCATCCCGAAAAGAACTTCGAAAAGTCATTAGTATGAGCCAGTGGGAGGATTCGACCCGCGACCTCTAGATTTAGAAGCGGGTGCTCGACCGCTGGACCACCAGACTTTGTAAAATTTGTAAAATTTAATCTTGTTTTTTAGAAAATTTGTGTTAACTATAAAGATCACGCGGACAGAGTCACGAGCAGCGACGAGTCAATAAAAATATTGACTACTTAATCGCTAGTAGTCGCTAGTTTATTAGCCAAATTTTTCATCGTGTCGTGAATGTATCTTGTTAAATTCACCTCCTGTACAAATAGTTTACGTCACGCCATTGCGTGATCCTATCTTTTAACAGCGTAGCGTAATAATGTCATAGAAAAACAAATCTGTGATATCTTTCTAATTGTAAGAAAAGTATCGAATTGTTGTTAAAATTTTTTTTCATTTAAATGCGTAAATTTGGATATACTTTACGTTTTTATACCTGAAGGCTGGTCGAAGTATTTTGAACACAAATCAAAATAGGCGTTGAAATCTATTGCTATACTGGACGCAATTTTCACAGTTAACAATATTTGTAATACATAATTTTCCAATAAAATTTCAAATAGCCAATGGTGTAAGCCAAGATTCGAACCCAAGACTTCTAAACTTAGAAGCGGGGTATTCAACTTCCAGATGACAAAAATGCATAAATAGAATGAGCGCCATTAAATTGTTGTACAGACAAAATTCCCTCGGGAACATTTATCCCATCAGGTCTTGTTAGACTGGAATGTCGAATCCAATACAATTGAGAATAATGAGATCCAGATGCAAAAAGAAAGAACTCCACTCGGTCTGGTATCTCACTATAAGCTTCATTACTTAATAACGAACAGTGCTTTTGCTAATTGGAAAAACTAATTACCCACAGAATTCAATGTGATTATGAATATATATTTTTATTCTCACCGCCGCGATATTACTTGATGTCATTCCGGGATTAATTTAGAAAATGTATCGATAATTGCTTCATCTACAGATTATTATTTTACTAGTATTTTTTCTTTTACATTTTCTTTAATCGTTAGTCAAAGTAAGCCACAACCTTTCGCTGTGTCTAATTATAATATTTTATTTTTCATTACAATTGTCTCGTATTCCAATATCATTTTTATAATTGTGCGGTTGCTCTCATTGTTTATGATTTAATAAATGTCATCTAAGGACATTGAGGATACAGCACTGTTGATTTCGTTATTTCTTTGGTATCGAGCCAATTACTTTGTAATTTCCTCCTGCAAACACTGCAGTTGTGGTATGAATACCTTATCGGGATATTCCTGGAGCAACGCGGCATGTAATTTTTCAAATCGAGGATAAATTAATTTCAAAACATGTCTCCATTTTTTATTACTGCTTTTCCACAGCCGTTTATTTCTCACTTAAATAATTATGTGTACAAGTGACAGCATAAAAATGTATGTAAATATGTATTTAATAAGACGAGATAAAGCAACGCTATCTATAACTACTGATATTACGGTTGTGTGCACATAAAATACATATTTATCAAAAATATTTATTGATATGAATAATAGCAATATCAATGTTTGTAGTTCAAACTTTTCGTTACCAAACTCAAGGTTAAAATTTATCAGAAAATGATTTACATCAACTGAATAATGATTGCAGCCAATGGATCACATGCCTTGTTATATGATGAAGTCACAAGTTTTAATGAAACCCAGCCCCACCCAGTACACTTAACCGTAACAAAATCCAATTTAGAAATTGCTTACGGCCGGCCAAATCATTCCTCTTATACATACGATAGCCTCTAGACGTGCAATCAAAAGAGATCTTTATGTTTATAGGCTCATGATTCAGTTTTATTTGCCAGATTTTCGGGGTATCTACCTGATTTAAGGGCCGTATTCTGGAAGGTAACGATGATAACGGTAATAATTTCTGACGCGTACGTCGTTGGAGGAATCGATTTTTTTTACGCAAAAGAACTCGGTTAATTATCGGGTAGTATCGATTTTGAATAAATTTTAATCGATTACACTTTTACTTTGAATATTCAGTCGCTTCGGCACGTTAATGACCACTATTACTTTTTACGGGTACCACTGGGTCCTCTTTGAATGCCTGTGCACTAACAATTCCTAATATTCGGGAACATCAGTATAAATTATAATTTGTTCTGATGGCTTACAAGAAACTAAATGCTAACTACGTAATATCAATGAATTTTCTACTTGTTTTTGGGATATTTTCTGACTTAGATTAATTTTAAACAAATTTTTCAATGTTCTTACAAAATTGTATGTTTGCTGTGTTAATGATAATTGTAAATCTGTCCAAATTATATTATCATGATATCACTTGCGTTATTAACATAGCTTCTATTATTTTTTTTTGATGCATCTATTGCAATACTTCTACAATGGCTGCATGCGTAATATCTTTAATTATGAAGTCGCAAAGTCTACATTAATTAATAACGTTTGCGTTAGTTTATACAATAGTTTTGTACACTAATTACAATTTATATAATTCATTTGCAACGCAAAACTAAATCGCCTAAATTAGATAACGTAACGTAACGTTATCTTTCCCAATTTCATCAGAATAAGCACCCTCGAGGTCAGCGGTTCTGAAATTGCGAACACGACCTTACGACTGTTAAAATATATTATAACATTATTGTATTTGATATTCTGTTGGATAATGGAGCAACATATAGATACTTCAACGTCATGTATTACAGTTGCTTAGCCCCTGGGCGGTTGTAAAGTACATTAGTCTACAGTTGTTTGCTTTAAATTCATGTTTGATAGAAGCAGTTAATGTTTATCATTGAAAACCTTATCCAACATTGTATCAGTTCGTAACTTGCTAAAGATAATATATTTGTGTTTGAAACGTAAGCATCGGATTTTACAAGTAATTTCATTATAATTGTTATGTATTTAAATATATTTATTAAAATGACTCACCTGTCAACTTTGATCTTTAAAGTATCAATAATTCGTTTTGTCTGTTGGCTGTGTGTATGATTGTAATGAATAAACTCTTACTTACTCGCGGATTTCAAAAAATTTTTGACTATTGTAAAGCTTTTAGTCTCAGTGGCCCAGTGGTCGAGCACACGACTTCTGATCCAGAGGTCCGGATTCGATTCCTGACACTGGCTCACACCAATGACTTTACGAAATTGTTTTTCGGAAGTTATGTGTGATAAATATCGATGACTGAAAACTTTGTGGCTGCTATGGCAATAGGTTCGCCACCTATTCCATTTGGGACGTAAACATAACGGCGAGACGAGGCTTAACAGCCGCTGCCTACACCTTCGGGTAACAAAAGGCGTGAAGTTATGTTATGTTATGTTGAAAAACTACATTCCCCAGTAATATATTATATTAGGTTCTATTTGCTCCTAATCAAAATTTGGAATCCTTCGGGTGCAATCTTCTAACGTAGGTTGTCAATCATATTGGCGATCTGAACCTTTGACACAGCAGCTCTAAATAGAGAACGCGTACTTTTGTTATACCATTGGTGTAGACTTTTTAGCCAAAATGTTCCTCTTCTTCCAGGACTTGTTTTACCTTGGATAATAAGCTGTAATAGATCGTATTTCGATTCACGCGTTATATGACCAAGGTATTCTAGTTTGAAATCCTTACTAAAAGTTAGCTAACCAAGGTGTAAAAATTGACCCAAAACGCCTTTCGTAAGCGCTGTAGAAACTATTGATTAATCGAAAAAAGTATGTACTCTACAATATTAAAGGACATATCAAATTCTGTAAAAAATCTGTGACAGCATATATCTGTCTCTTACGGATCACTTACAATATGTAACTGCTTTTCTGTTAAAATTGTGATTGTTCAAAAATTTTTGAAGCTTATTTAGCATATATGGTATTCATAAATATATATTTTGTTAGAACCGAAATATGATGTAAAATATTTGTTCCTCTTATTTTAAACAGTATCAACTGATATCTTGAAATATATGAGCAAAATTATATATGCTTTGCACGCCGCCATTGCCATTGTTATCGTCCTGCGAATTTGGATTTAAATTTTAATCCAGCACACAAATATTATAAATTCAGACTCATTAAAACTTTAGCCATTAATAGAGAGAATAGATCTAGTTTAGGGCTTTAACAACTATTAATCAAAATTGTTGATCATGAAGTTGTCTATAGATATGTTCGTTCACTATTCTGCTACCAACTTCAGATATTTTGAGTTCATCTCGAACAAAGGTTTCCTTTGTAAGGTCTGATTAATGAACATTTCAACGTGGACCTTCGGGTTATTTTCAATTAATTAATATAGCTCAAGGTTAATTCTGACGTGAATAACTCAATTTTATCACAATTTATTGGATTACCTGAACGAGTTGTCTGCAGAGTACGGTAGTAGACATATATTTTCATGAGAATTTATTTAGACGATAATAAGGAAATATTACATAAATGTTTATTAAGTATTAAATGTTTTAATGTAATAGGAATACACAACAATATATTTTCTTATAATAAAATTATTATTGTGTGTGGAAATTTACTTTACAAAATATATTCATGTCTCTAGAATGTGAAATGTATTTCAAACAAATTCGATCTAAATTGATTCAGCGGCTTAAGCGGAAGTAGGTAACAAACACAGTTACTGATTTATAACGATAAATATATATAGTTTGAGAAAGGAAATTGTATTCGAAAAAATATAACACATAATCTAAAAAACTGTTCACCATATTTCTTATCAAAGAGTTCAGTCGCTACCTTAAAAATGTTATTTCAGCGAGCAGCTTTTATTTAAGATCAACAGCAAAGAATTGATTTATCGCACGACAAAAAAAAACTGGGATAATATTGGCACATATCGTAAACGCGCAGATACGATAACAGTGGGTAATATGTTGGCACCGGTGTTCCATCACCCGGATACCTGATATTTTTTGTCATTTGTCACTCCATATCCGCCTACCAACAATGACGTCATTAGGATTTTTCGGCCTTTTCCGGTATCTCGTATAGACTTACTGCTTTTACCAAACAGATTTAGGTTTTTTTTTACATTTCCTTATCAATATCATTGAGTCGTTACGGTGGCCTAGTTGTTTAGGATTTCGATTCATAATCGAGAAGTTCGAAGTTCAACTCCGGGGTACATAGAAATACATTTTAAGATTTTTTTCTTAACCTATAGTTATTAGTTCGATAGCACTATCTATAGTCTGTCTGTCATGATCAGTTAATTTAATCCACAGATATACAGTGTTGTGTCACTTATAAATATTTTTAAGACATAGCAAAGTTATTTTTGTGTATGTACTCGGATTTGAATTCAAAACTTTTTAATTCCATTCAAACTATGTAACCTAGGTTTCTTTTATTTAGAGTCATATATTATTCAAATATTATTGCAGATATTTGACTGCAGTTACTGGACAAAAATATTCAATAGAAATATTTGCTCCATCAACTTCACCACTTGTACAAGTCATAACCACAGTAGGTACTATTTTTCGGGTACACCCAATATTACGACGTCCACATAGATGGAGGCAGTATATTTTCTCAAATAAAGTTATAAAGCTTCGCCTATCATAAAGTTTTCGCTATTCTTGGGTTGCCCTTGGTTATGGCTCCCGTCTGTCTGTCCCAATTTCAAAGGTTTTACATACATACTAAATTTATAACCTATTGCGTTAAAAGGAGATTCTTGCTTTCGAGTATGTATCTCAAGGATGTCCTGTATTTTAAGGTTATACTAATAATTGATGGTTTCGAACCAATGATCTTACTCAAAACCCCTTTCTAATTAACTAGTCACATACTTTTTGTTAAGCTACAGTCTGTATTACTCTCCTAATCAACCTGAATCTAATGAAATCTAAAATTTCAATCCATACAGTTTCAATTATGTTGAAATTTACATACCCAAAAAGATGACTTGCTTTCTGACTTAAGCGTGTTTTACCTTTAGATAATAATAATCCTTCTCTTGAATGTCTTTCTCATTAAATGGAAATTAACTCAATCTAGGGTGTAAGTCTGGGGCGCATTTACGCCTTGAATGCCCTGAGCTGTAGTTAGTGGCAATTAATGCTGTAACACGCTGCATGAATATTTTTGATGTGGAATCTCTTGTCACATATCTGGCATTGTTTTGCCATACATGTAAATGGAAATGTATCGCTTATAACTTCTGAAAATTCATTTAGGTACAACCTGATTTGCACTCGAAACCTCTCATACAAAAGTATAGTTAGGTAGGTTATACTAATAGACTACTAGAAGGTAATTATTTAAAATTATTCGTTATTTGCATAGTTCTGAAGTTTTTATAGCGGCGTTTGTAAATATTCTCACAGAAAGTTTTTAAAACTTTTCTACATTTTAATTTACAAATAGTTGGGCGTCAGTAATCCCCCGGATGATGTGGGCGAGAGCGGGAGAAACCGTTTTGGGGCAGAACTTGAGTAAACAACACTGTTATTTTAATAGGTCGGCCTCCCGGGACCCCAGTCTCTATGGTTTGATAGAGCGATTCAACGGTTCTTCGTTAAGATCCGGAAAATTTATTTTCTTGGATGAAGTGTTTAAATTTTGTGTTAGGTATATAAACATTTTAGACTTATTTTTGTAAATTTCTACAGCAATATTTTAAAGATAAACTATACATTTATTTGTATAATGTCCTCGATGGTCCATTGGTCGTGCTTCCCACTTCTGAATCTAGAGGTCGCCGGTTCGAATCCTGATTCACACCAATGTATTTTCGAAATTAGTTTCGAAATTTATGTGTGATTCATATAGATTACTGAAAACTTCTTGCCTGGTGTGGCAAAAGGTATGCCACTTATTTCATTTGGGATGTAAACATGACTGGGAGACGAGGTTTAACTTATGTGTTATATTTCTAATCAATAAACTTTTTATGTAAGGAATCAAGCAAATACTTAAAAGCTACTTGTAATGTATCTTCAACCACAGATTAAACAAAGTCACAGTTCAAAGTTTTCTGTTCTAAAGGCTTCTGTTTGCTTTTGACGTTATGTTTTGTATGATATTTTATTGAATTAGATCAGTCACGCGTTGCTCACACCTTCTCACACATATCTGATGAATGATGGATCCAAGATATAAGAGATGATATCCACTAGATCAAATTCTTCAGTCACCTCGTACGACACCCACGGGAATAAACGGGGATAGTGGTACTAGTCTGTCATACGCTGCCAACTTGTTGTTAGTAATTCTAACTTAAAAGCCTCTAAATCTGTCCAAAAGTTATGACACTTCCCATGGGTGTCGTTATAAGATGATTAAGGATATTAATTAAATCAAACAAGATTATTACTTTAGAGATAAAGGGCAAAGTATTTTTTTTGAATCTACGGGGAGCTTTAAGTAAACTTATGACATATTATGATTTTTTTCCTCGGTGCGTCGGTTCGATAAAGTTATAAGCCTTACTCTAGAGTAGGTACACTTTTTTCCAGATCTGCATATCTGCTTTCAGTAGTAGAATCCCTGCTTGTATATGTTCAATCCCCATTTTCTCATTTATGACAAGATTCCCAAATCCATAAGAGATAGTTGCTATTTTATTTACCTCCAAGAAGGCCGCATACAATTTATAAACACAAAAATGAAATATTTTTATAATGCGAACTTTTAAAATCTGGGTTATATTTTAAAAAACGAATGCTGTAAAGTTAAAGACTGGCTGTATTTTTCTCCGCTCCCGGGAGCGACGCAAAATGTTTTCTAATAGTACGACCCACTTTTAGTTTATTCGTTACTTTACGCGCCTGTAAATTTTGTGGTCACAAAACAATCATAACTCAGAGCGCACATGTGGACGGAGAGGAGTGGGGAATCCCCGTTTTTGTAATTACACAGCTTCGAACGTGACGTTGTTCTGCGGTAAATGAGTGGGCCTCAACTAGGTGGCAGCTGTGGGACGGGGATGTACGGGCCTCCGTCCAATGATTTGTTTCCTGATCCGCGTCGAGGCGTTGTGAATGGAGCGGCTTTTACGAAATGTATTGTTCGGTCTTTTTGACACCTAAGCCATCGATAGGGTTAGGGTTTATCAGGTTTAAAGGATTTGATCGGCTGTTCTCGGATAAATTGAATGGGGCGGCGTTAGGGTTAATAGTTATAGATTCGTTTGTTACAATAATGTTCAATCAAAGTATATTGTTTAAATTTAAATATAGGTAACACGGATTATTAGAATTGTTAAATATTTGTGTTTGATCCAACTAAGTTAGAAGGAATTCTATTATAAATAAATTACTTTAAAGGAATCCATCCTTTATACTTATTTATTTAAATTAATTATATTACAACTTTACGCAAGTACTTTACGGGGTAGATTAAAAAAAAAATAGTGCCACGAAATAAGATTCTCTCACACTCGCATCCTCGTTACTCGTATAATTACGTTTAATTAATTATGAGGTTATGTTTCTATCAAAATAAGACAGATGAGGTGGGGCAGAGTCAAATACTTTTACTGGCTGAGTATAGCTAAAAATGATATGGAAACGAATCTTCGTTTCCATATCATTTTTCGTATTTCGTATTCGTTTTTCGTATCTACGCTCGTTATGCACACAGGTAACAGCGGTAATTATGACATAAGTGTCTAAAACTCTTGCCATAAACCAGGTACAATAATTATTAATTTACAAAAAAATCTGAGGAGGTGCTAGAGTCTTGCAGTTCGCTGCATGGAAAGGCCGGCTCCACCGGTGAAATATCATGACCTCTCAGTATATCGATGTGAAGTGGCTCGTGCCACAAAATGAGAAAAAGGGATCCGGAGGCCCGACCCCCTTTTTCCCTTCATTCCCCTTCTACTCCTTTAAGAACGGCGATGCACCACGATGTTCTGCTCTGTTCTGATGACCCACTTGCTCATTTGCCCTCCTATTCCATTAAATATAAAAAATAGGGTATACCAGGAACCCGTGCCTTGTGATTCAGCAGTGAGTAGATTCACCTGAAGGCTAACGACTTCCAAAAAAAAGTATATTATATATTTTTTTCATATTATTCGGCCACCGCCGCGCCCGCCCTATTTGCAACAACGCCACGCTTTGAGGCTTCGCGACACATTTACGTATGTGTTTTATTAATTTCAACGTGGGTTTAAAATGTACGTTGTAACTTAATTCTTTTAATAAAAAAGAACCGGTCTTTTTTATATCTACATAACCGTTTGTAAAATCTCTATATTATTTCCGAGGGATTGTTTGCTTGATTTAATTTAATATCTACGCAACCATGTGAGCCTCTGCGTGTGTGTGTATGTATTATTTCGTAATTAATTTTACCAGAGATAAAATATATAATATGTATGTGTTATATATTCAGTACTAATTAGCTTTTATAGGTAATTTTGTATAAATCGAAATTAACTTATTATATACAATTGCTATTGTTTTCTAGTTTCACGCAATTATTAACCGAATAGCGCCAATAACGTTCCGATACCGCGAATTAATTATTTGATTCTACGAAATCAATTTAAAAATAATGTGTGATAAATTTTATTAACATAACTTTACGCGTTTCTGTACCCGAAGGTGTAGACAGCGGCTGTTAAGCATCGACTCGTCGAATCGTTATATTAGTAAGTCCCAAATGGAATAGGCGAACCCATTGCCATACACCGGAAACACAGTTGTCAGTCATCGATATTTATCACACATAACTTCCGAAAAGCATTCCGAAAAATCATTGAATATTTTAGAGGTATAGAATAAAAGAACAAAAAAATTACTTTAAAAAAAAAGTTAAACCGATTTCTAGAAACGTAAACCACACAATCTATACGTATATGAAAACAGTACCTCTATAACTAAAAAGCGATAAATAACGTAATTTACTCATTTGTATACTTAATACAATATACAAAACATAATACTTTAATAAAGTTGTTTAACTATTATAATATTTACAAATGTTACTCATTATTGAAGTCGGTGCAACACAATAGAGTACGTTACCTAGGCTGGCACCGACTCCAAAAATAAGTAAATATTATAATACTTATAGATGATTTTATTAAAGTACTAGTTGACCCGGCGAACTTCGTTCCGCATCAAAAGAAATAAATTAGTAATATTTGGATCTTAAAAAGCTCAATTTGTGCTATTTATCGGCACGCGTTTTGGCGCGCAAACGCAACTGCTATGTTAATACTGTAATATCTTCGTAAATATTAGTTTAAATTACATGCTGTAAATGGCTATATTGATCTATATTGAAAGCACAATCTATTTAAGACACTTAATTGGATGAAAATTAATGCTGTAATGTTTAAAATTGCTTCGTAAATAAGCCGTTATTTCTTGTAAAAAGTAAAAAAATAATAATGGTCATTGTGGGTTATCCCTAAGACATAGACATATGCCCTCGCGGACTTTTTTATAGACCTTTTGAAGGTGTATAATAATGTAGTACATTGTTTTGATTTATCACTTAGGGTTCAGGCAGCGTTTTTGATTAAAGTTTTAAATCTTGAAAATTATCATTTTTTTTCACTACACTATTCATGAATTATAGATCAAAACCACCCTGTTGACACCCTCTAACTATTAAAAAAACCGCATCAAAATCCGTTGCGTAGTTTCAAAGATTTAAGCATACAAAGGGACATAGGGAAAGAGAAAGCGACTTTGTTTTATACTATGTAGTGATTACGTTTTGTATATTGTATTATGTACACACAAATGAGTAAGTTACGTTATTTATCGCTTTTTAGTTATAGAGGTACTGTTTTCATATACGTATAGATTGTGAGGTTTACGTTTCTAGAAGTCGGTTTAACTTTTTTTTATAGTAATTTTTTCCACGAATTTAAGTGACATTAATGAGTTGTGAACTTCAATAGAAGTTAGTTCATTTACATGGCTTTCAGTTTAGTAAATATATTTTCACTAATTAAAAGTCCGTTTGTTAAATGGTTAATATTTTAGGGAGCTATAATGTTCATAAATAGGTACTCAGATAAAAGAGTATGAGTATAATTGCTATTTATATATTTGTAATTTTCATGGGTACAATAACACTACAGCCCGAATGAAGGCCAATCGTAGCCTGGAAACTATTGCAGAAAATAAAAAAAACATTTTTATAGAATTCTAACTCCTAACCGCTTAAGAGTTCTGTAGCTTCATCATCAGCACAGCAGTATCAGACGTTGATTCAAGCATACCTCCCAAGCAACACGTTAGTTCTATATACTACCATGTAGTTTCTATCGACCAATTGCAGTGCTGTCTTCAAACTCCTAACCGTTGAGGACTTTTGTGGCTTCTTCATCAGCACAGCAGCACCAGATGTTGGCACCATAAAGAATATCTTTAAGACATCACTATTACTTAATAAAAACACCATACTTGCATACAACTTTTGCTAAATGCCTTCGATTTCTCCTGGTTCCCATCATCAGATCCTGACTTGGTGAAAATGAGACCATTTCCAAACTAAACACTATACAACGAAAAAAAAATTTTTGAAATCGGTCCATAATTGACGAAAATATCGGTGAACATACATAAAAAAAAATGATACATACAGACGAATTGAGAACCTCCTCCTTTTTTCTAAGTCGGTTAAAAAAGAATTAAAGGACATAGATTTTATTTTTTGCCATAGGAGGGCAAACGAGCAGTCGTGTCACTTGTTGATAAGTGACTAGCACTGCCCATAGACATCTGCAACACAAGCAGTGTTATATTTGCGTTGCCTATCTCTAAGGGATGGAAAGGAATCGGGAAGGAGGTGTGTTTCAGGTACCTCTCTTACCGAACGAAGCACGACATAAACCGCTTTACGTCAATCTTTCACCGGTCGAGCCGGTCCATTCATGCAACGAACTGCTAGGCTCTGCCACTCTCTATGTTTATTTAATATACTTACATAAAGCTGACATTAACGATACATTGCTTTGGAGTGCTTAGGCTATTATTGAATAAACCTGTACCAGAGCTGGCTTTAAGTGAAGGTTTACCAATATTTCTAATCACGTCAGCTGATCAAATCACATATCATACCTTAGACCCTCAAAATTTAATCACCTAAGTACCAACTCTCATATGAGAAGTAATTTAATTATGGAATAGAGAATCTAAAATTGTATGTGACCTTGGAGTCCGAGAGTTTTGGCAACGCCACCCATCACTTGACGGCACTCCGTTCCGTAATTGAGTTACGATCTTCAATATTGATACAATTGTGTCAACAAAACCAATTTCATCTAACTATGGAAAGTTTGGTTAATTTGATTTGTTTTTGGGATGTGGCGTGGTACCTTGATGTGGTTAGAAACATTTACTTAAAATATTTTAAAACTATTTTCATTTGCTTTTTGGCCTCGCGCATTTTATATCCTTCACAATTATTCCTCAACTCGCCGAGTTCAAAATGAATAGGTGACGGAACCTATTACCATTGATCGGGCGCAATTTAGTCAGTCATTGATATTTGGCATACTTAGATAAGTATGCCAAATATCAATGATGATAGATATGAAAGATTCCGAAAAGATTTGCGAATACTGGTTACTGGTGAGCCTAATATTGATATTAGACATTATTTGAGATGGTTGACTATTTTTTTTTCTAAATTAGAATTACTTGGATAACGATTACCTCACTTTTAACGTTATAGTTAAGAATTGGTTTTGTAGAAATAAATTCTGTTATAGTTGTGTATCGAATTCGTAAAATAATAAATCATTTATCAGTTAAGTTTAAGGATACCAGTGAAGTCACAGACACACGTCAACTAGACCTTATACTATATACTTAATTGTGATATGATCTTTTTGGCAATGAATGTCTTAATAAATATTAAGACTTAAGCTTAAGAAGCTTTAAATAATCGGTGGTTGTCAATCAGATTCAAGTTTCCTATTTATACCTGACTTGATAAAACCAGAAAGAAAGAAAGATTAAGCTGTCTCCGAACTGTCTGCTCATGTTGAGCACAGTTCAATTGACAGTTCTTGTCATAATTATTTAAATACCGGTTCGTGTGACACTGGCAAGTGGTATTTTTTACTGGCCAGTAGGGATTCAACACACTGACCCTTATAGTCATTTTGTGTTCAATCCCTCTACATTAACGCAAACATTTGTAAACACACATGATTATAAATAGTTTAATATACGTATAGACGGTATATTTATATTTTGAACAAGAATGATTTAGTATAAAATTCATTCGAACATTTGGGTCTGATTATTAAACAGTCCACAACAAACGATATCAATCTCATGACAAAAAAATATACATTAAGAAAAAATAAAATTGCTTTCGCACAAAGCTGTGACATTACAAAAAAAAAATATTAATAAAGCATTTGTAACAATATTTCATCAAGAAACGAAGAAATTCTTCCCCATTCGAAATTCCATTCTGCGCCCTCAAAATTGCGGTGAGAGATGATGATTTTTTTTTTTTCATTTTTATACGCAACACGGCTCTAGTGAACAATTCTTTTAGTATAATCTGTATTTCGATGGCGTGTTGGAAATATTTAAAGTTATTGTGAATGCAAGAAGCCGGCCGAGTGTCTGCTGCCCGAGCCCGACTTTGGAATATTCCATTCCGCACAATGAATGTGTGAGGAATTCTTTTATATCGCCCAAGTGTACAGTTGTGATAAACTACGTCTGCACAACTACAACAGACTCTCGTATTGGAAAACATGATTCAATATGGATTGTTTGTTGTATTTGGATATTATTATGTGTTTATTTGAATATAGCAGCATAATATGAAATATGGTATTTCTACTTACTGTATGATGGTTAAGCACACGGCCAAGTTGACGACTTTGATAATGTTTTCATTAGAGAACTAACTTCTGACCCACATTTTTCTTGCCCGGAGAAATAAAACAATACAATATATTATAATAAGTTTATATTTTACACTTATAATTTAATCATAGGCAAAAATAATTGGGAAATCGTGAAAGCCGATCGTGGAGACGGGAAGAAATATTTCCTTGGATGGTTATCGAATTACCCGATTACTATGTATCACACAAGCAATAAAGCCAACTATAGTATTATAAACATATTTCACACAGCTCAAGAATCTCAAAAAAGAATTTAAAAAGCCTAACAAAGTCTGGTCATACACTGTAAAACTATTCTTTGACTGTATTCACCCCACGGGATACTATCTCGCAGGCCAGTCGAAGCTTGGTGGTCTACACACATATGATAACACTACTACATAGGTACCTAGGCTGTAGGGATTTCCCTCGTGTGATGGTAACAAAGAGGCGTCAACATTGGTGCTTTGTGAAGTCGTGTTTTCAGTATCTAAGCCTTTTTGTTGACAATAAGCCGAAATGTTCAACCGTCAAAGAGCTTTACCACAAGCTATATGAAACTGCACTCTCGGTTATTGAATAGCTGAAATATTTGTAATTTTATATAAGGCCAGATGTTGCCCGCGGCTCTATATAATTATTCAAAGAGTAGCAAACTGTTTATTATTAATAAATTCAGTAACTAACTTCCCTTGGGCCACAGCATCTATGGACTTTTTAACCAGCGACAAGTTTTTTTTTAAAAGTGACCCGCTGTCCCTTTGTTTGGTTATTTAACAAAAAATGCAACGGAATAATTTTATAATTTTGCAACAAATGTATTTTCACATGTATTCACGTCACGTAGGCGTCAGTGTGTGACGTCACACCAAATTATGTACATATTAGATTAGTAATTGCCGCGTAAACACAAAACCTCATCTGTATTCAGCGCTGACGTCACGGCGTGTCTATTTTGCAACTACCCGCATGTTTTAAAATTTTAGTTTGCGTTAGAGTAACGTTAACCGTGATATTAAATTTTGTTGAACGCTTTATTTTATTAATTAGCGGAAATGTATGCACTGTTCTAAATTTAATTTAATTGGTCAGTTATTGACATTAGATATGAGATGAAATTTGAAATTTCATAGTTTGTTCTAATAATATAGTCATAATGTCATAGACATATAACGTGCCTTGACTGGCATTAAAGGAATATTTGGAATTTAAATAACAAAGGGTACATCTGAAAATTATGCACTTTAAAAAAAGAGTGATTGAGTTGAGAGGACACCATTCCCAATAATTAAGCACAATTTTTATATACGATTGTTTTTTCGTCAAAATACTAAAAAAATTTTGCGGCTTTATAATGGCGCACTGATTAAAATATTCAGTCAGTTTAGTCATTAAAATTGTTACACTATCAATGCTGCACTAACAACACGATTGCATCTTCTTAGGTACAATCATGTTGTTATAACTGTGTTATGAGTGTTATATCTATCATACAAAACTTGCCTAAAAGTATCTATCTTTAAAGATCAAGAAATTTTCCAATGTTAATGAAATTACATAATCTAAAAATATCACGTATAACTGACCTCGATTTATTTCTTAAAAAGAACTTTTTTATCGAACCCCTTAACATATATTGTTACAACAGTTTTATAGGAACAAATCGAATCGAGCATAATTTAAAAATAATATAACAAAATCAATTCCAGATTTATCACGAACAAATTATATTTGTGACACTCTCAAATTGATGTCGAGATTTAAATATAAGATTAGTAATAACAACTTCGCCGTGGGTATTTGAAATGTGATATATGTGTAATTGTTATCCATCCAATGATTCAAAGGGTAGATACTGATCTACCCTTTGAATATACAAAGCCGATAATAACAGAGGAAACTATGGAGCGAACTACAAAATTAATTAGTTCACTGCGTCTCTATTCGTTTCTCTGTGTTTACGTTCAATGGTCCATTTCTTCTTATAATTAACTTCTTCAGATGCAATTAATTTTAATCAAAAGCAGCTAGGGAGGAAAAATAGAGAAAAAAAACCAAGCTAATAATTAACCAGTTAAGTGCGAAGCGAAGTTACGGATTTCGGGTGCTGTACCTTGTTAAAATTTATGGTAAGTTATTAACATATTTTTTTTCTCAAATAAAGGTTTTAAGTTTGAATCAAATAATTTTTTAATCATCCTCAAAAGTTATATATGTATATGGCAAGGTATTGCTGTTTACACCGTTAGATAATAAAAATGTACGTTTGTAAAATTATTATGTACTTACTAACTAATAGCTAAAAATACAAAAAAACGATAGGGCCTTTTTAAAATTCTCGAGTTGTGACATGTTCAAAATAAATTACATAAAAACATCATTCAAGTTAATTAAATTTATCTTCGCTTATTTATGTGCATTTGTTTTCATCCGACTGTGTTTGGAGGAGATTTATGTTTTATTGTGCATTTATGTAAATTCTTTTGGATAATATTTTTCAGGTGTCGTCAGAGTCCTCACAACCGTAAGAATAACAAAGTCTACATTAATACTGAACATTTTCACGGGAACAAATATTTATATATGTTTTTACTCTTAAACTTTTTTTCATTATAGTACAATAATGTCGTTTTTCAATATCACAATTACTTTATATTTAATTATAAAAATAAATATGCAAATGCTAAATCTCATCCAAGATCTATACGATGCTTTAACTGGATTTACTCGGACGTCCACAGTGGAACGGCAGAGAATTAATTCCGTAGATTTGTCTAAATTGATTTAGTGAATTGATATCTCATAATACCCCGGTCTCAATTAGACGGATACGAGAGACATATTATTAACTTAAGCCAGAACTATTCATTCAATACGTATTGAATGTACTAATATAGAAGCAGCTGATTAGATAAAATGACAGTAGTAGTAGTAGTTTAACAGTGGTGGAGCTAAGCAGTTCGCTCCATGAATGGGCCGGCTCGACCGATGAAATACCACGACCTCTCAGAAGATCGACGTAAAGTGGCCTACGCCGCGTTTCGTTCGGTGAGAGAGGTTACCGGAGGCCTACCGCCCTTCACCATCCGTTCCCATCCTACTCCCTGAAAGGTCGGCAACGCTACTGTAACACTATATGTGTTGCAGGTGTCCATGGGCGGCGCTAGTTACTTACTATCAGGTGACACGTATGCTCGTTTAACCTCCTATCCCATAAACAAGTAAGGAGTCGTTAGAATTTCGCATATATAACTCAAATTAATTATAGACTAGCTTTCTTATAGATGCGAAAAATAAACAAGCTTATAAGGGGCTAGCATGTTCAATACAATTAAGCAATTTACAAAAAATCCAAAAATCCAAACAATTCTCTTTTAAAATGATTTTAATTTAAGATAGAAAGCACTGTATTAACAGCGTAAAAATAAATATAAAATTTGTACACTCAAGCATGACTCGAGATTTGACTAATGATATTGAGAAATGAACTTTTACGGTATTTCTAGCCAAAAGCCTAGGCGACCTTAATTCATCTGGCTGAAAGAAATATGCGATCATTCGAACATTTTAAATATCAATTGAATAAAGACATTATATTCTAACGATAATGTAATAAAAAAACATGTGTGAAATACATTAATTATGTGCTTTTGAATATTATAGAATCACTTAAAATTTGCTCTGAGGTAAATAGTAGTAGGTATATGGTTACGGTACTCAAATATTTTTTTATTAGTTTTTCGAAACTTCAGCGGCAAATAATAGGTTAAATAAAATAACAATGATTGTATATGCAGTGATTCACTGCATATACAATCATTGTTATTTTATTTTTAGGGTGTAACCTATACTCAACGCCCCCTAGAGACCCATCTTATTTCTCGGTGGCGCAGTGGCGAGCACCCCGCTTCTGATTCAAGAAGTAGTGGGTTAAAATCTTGGCACTGGCACACACCAATGACTTTTCGAAATTCTTTTAGGAAGTTAACTGTGATAAATATCGATGACTGAAAACTTTGTGCCCGGTATGGCAATAGGTTCGCCACCTATTCCATTTGGGACGTAAACATAACGGCGAGAAGAGGCTTAACAGCCGCTGCCTACACCTTCGGGTAACAAAAGGCGTGAAGTTATGTATGTTATGTTATAAATATATTGGCGTTCGAATGTTCGTATTTAGATATTTTTTTTTAAATCAGCATATGTAAGTTTTTAATATGTAAGCTTAAATAAAACGAAAACTTATGTCAGATTCCAACTCTTGTTTTCCGAATGAGTTTCTGAGTGTAGAATCGCAGAGGCACTGGGAATGCAAAGATATTATTTCTACAGATGTAAACAATTGGGTCAACCCTAGTCAAAATGCATTTAACCCTCGAGACGAGAGACTGTGCATATCAAATATTCATATAAATACATTTGAATTTTCAAAACACTGTATACAAATGTAACTACTATTATTAATTAAATCAAATAAGAAAATCTTATATAAAAAATTTTCAAAAATAATACTTAAACCACAGGAGCCAATTAGTCATGTTTTTTGGTAAAATAGGGTTTCTAAATTATTATAAAAATCTCACATAATCTTGACCTTTAATGATAAAATATTATACAAAATGATTAATGCGAGAATGTACAATTTATCGTTCGCGAGTAAATCTTATAAGTGGAACCGCTTAGAGGCAGATTTGTCTCGGAGTGTAACCTTGACAAATAGGTACAGATGAGCTCTGATAATGTCTGAACTTGTGAAATTATTAAAAGGGTTGAGAATATCGACTTAAGGCTATATTGACTAGTTGTTTCCCGCATTCATACTTGCATAACTATTCTATTGGCGATAGCTTTTACCACAGATAACAGACTTATTAAACAAAGACAATTAAAAGATAAATACATAATTCTTCTTCGCGCCAAATCTCTTGCGGGTAAGGCAGAGAGAATAAAGCGCCATAAGGCACGATTCTTACAGGCTTCAGTTACTTCTTTGACTCTTGTAACTCTTTGTTTCTAAGATTTTCGCGAATCTCACTCATTGATCAAAACAACTTTTAGGATTGTATCGCGTTTATTTATTATTTATTTATATTTATTTCCCGACGTTTCGAACTCTTTACAGAGATCGATTTCACGAGTATGAACAAAAAGATGGTAGTTGTTCAAAAGCAATGAAGATAGCTTTTGAACAACTACCATCTTTCCAATCCTAAAAGTTGTTTTGATCAATCTCGTAACTCTATTCATGCCTAACATCACCAATCCCCAGAAGTCGTTTGTTTCTCGTTATATGAAAGATGTTTTGTGGCCGTCCTCAACTCCTACATTTATCCGCTTTTGCATTGTTTATCTGCTTAGTCAATCTTGCATTATCCATTTTTTCCACATGTCCGAACCGAAGCATGCCCTTTCTTTTTTTTTTACACCGAAACTCTCTTTAAACCTTGTTATCGACGCAATCAGCGAGAATCATTTCGCAAATTTTACGCACTGATCTCATTTCGACTGCGTTTATCCTACTTTTATGCACACTCTGCCAACTGTTGCTTCCACAAGTTAGCATTGGGACCTACGGCAGTGTGGATTGCTAGCTGGGCTTTTTTGCTAACATTCTTTGCGCCCAGCAATCTGCCTAACTGTTTTTTCAACATTCGCGGTGTACTTGCCATTTCTGCTATATACGTAAGCCCGGATATAACAATTTTATCCACCTGCTCCGGCACTACATCATCATCCATTATCCTGGCATCCGCTCTGGATTCCTCCCTTTCAAACACTTTAACTTTCGTTTTTCTTATAAGACACTTGTTATAAATATAGAAGCCATATTAAAATCTGTTAAGTTGGGAAATTCCTACAGATGCTAAATCTAGATGCTCTTCTTCAATCCATGTTATAAACGAGGCTATAGATTTAACGTGAAACGAGTACAAAAATGCATACAGACATTTAAAAAAAAACAATTGTTTTTTTTCTAAAATGGTACATACCTAGTAAATAGGGATTTGATCCCCGTCCGAGATTATTTTACAAACATTTCTCTTTGTGTATAGTTGTGTCCAATACATGATCGTCATCTTTTCAATCATCTTTATCACCCAACCCTTCTCAAAGAGTTATTCTTGGAGGCTGTTTACAAAAGATACACTATATTGAAGGGTCCAGGGACATTTTATAAAATATATATGAATGAACACATAGCTTCTGTCTGGCATTTTATTCGTCATAATTATTTTTTGCATTTTATTAAGATCAAAACAGTTGAAATATTTTTTTAAAATATACTAGTTAACCAAACTATTTCTGAAACTATTTCTAATTTGTTTCAGAAGCCGATTATACACTGGACGATTCGTTCTGGAATGAAGAAAGCCCAGTCGGTAAGATGTTATAAAGAATAACTACGAATAAAATAAGTTTGGTAGCAGAGATATTATAAATTTCTCATGTCGACCCTCACTCTACTCGTAGTCCAATTTACCAAACTGCATAAAAATAGAGTTTCTCGAGACTATGTATTTTTATTAGGCACACTCTGAACTCTTAACGTCTTGTTAGATTTTAGCTTGAGATGTTGTTAGATTTTTCTCAAATTTTTAACGAGTGACGAAAGACGTAGACGCGAAATTCCCACGGGATCTAAAAACCGTTTCCAATATCCGAGTTTAGGTTCTTGTTTTAATATTTTCTTTTTTTATTTTTTCATTTGAAAACTAAATAAATAAGGAGACGCTGTAGTGGCACGGGCATAATAGATTAAAGAATGATCATGCAGATATATGAACTAGATATACCTGAGACGAGTTATGAATATGAATTAATCTGAGGAAATATGTAAGAATCTTGTCTTTTTTGCTTATTCTGCAACAAAATTAGCGTGGCGTGACTATAAAAACATATGCAGATGACAGTACCAGGTTTCTTTATATTATTGTCTGCTAAATAGCACCAAATCTTACTAATGGTTGTTTAGATATATTAATATTATACATTAGTGTCTAACGTCCCATTTATAGGCCATTGCACATATTTATATAATACACAATGTTCCTAAAATAAGCAGTATCAGTGACATCCATAATAATAAGCCCCAAAAGCCGATAACATATCAAACATCAATTAATTTGCATGGACACGAAATATAATAAAACATTTAGGAACGTAAAAGCATATTTTAGGTAAATAGTTTTGAAGTTGAACACGTGTATTGCGAGTCAAAACTTCTGGTCGCCACATCAAACAATTTGTTTTCGCAAAGTAGTTTGAACCTGTTCAAACCGGTTCTAAGCAGTTGCATGTTGTTTAACTCGTTCGTGTTGTGTGGTGAACGATTTATAATTTGATTTATAAATTGTTAGGGATCATAATTATGTGTTGTTTTAGGAACTATTGATATGTATTTGATTTTTAGACACCAGTGGACTTAATTGAAAGATTTCTTTATTACTCTTAAGTTTGAGTTCTTCATTAGACATTTACAAGGTTCTAGTTATCACTTTTGAAGTTTAAAACTTACCACATTAATCTAAAGGTTAAAGGTTCAACTTACAAGTCTTAATTATTGTGTCCAAGATATTATTATATTATTATTATTAATAATTAGTTTCACCACATCTTGTAAGCTCCTTATATTTGGCCCAATCAGGGTCATATTATCGTATATATAAACAGCAAATTCTAGATACTGGCTCAGAGTAGCCATTTTCCTTTTGCGTACTTTATGAAGTAAAAATATACATTTTTTCGGTTTCGCTTGTAAAGAGATTAGAATGCTAGCCTAAATCACGAGTAGTGGATTAGCATCGGTTAGCAAAGTTTCAGCAGGTACGGGCGTTAAGTTAGCATAGTACCTACATAAAATAAATGAGAGCATCGTTCGTTTGCGTGAGTCGAACCTATCGCTATTTTATTCGCCAAAACTATTTATTTCGTTTCAGGGAATTTATGAATCCACTTTGATTAATTAATTGTATTCGTTGCCATTAATTATAATTATTCCTTTTCACTATATAAAATGATTTATTTTATTAATATGCCAAATAATTTATCCGTATGCCAGCCTGTATTATATAATCAATTGAAAAATTACAAGTATTCGTATTGAATATAATATATGATTTTATTCTTCGTACATATAATTTGGATGTTTATATTGCAGTGTTTTTGTAGAAATTACACCGATTATTATTTTAATTATTTTCAGCACACATCACTACTACTCCACGGGCACATTGAAATGATATATTTTGTAGCAAAACCTCTTCACCTCAGAAATAATTATAAACTATTTTGTAATATTCATACTTGACGAGCCTCGTGGTGCATTGGTAAAGCTACCGACTGTAGAATCCAGGTTGGCGGGTTCGATTCCCAACCCAAGTACAAATATTTGTGACAAGTATGAATGTTTGTATGGCGTCTGGGTGTTTTTCTATGTATTATAAGTATGTATTTACAAAAGAAAAGTATATATGTATTAATAGGGTGCTTTTTTTTTTTGGAACTATTTTTTTTTTTCGGCCCCATAGTGAAATTTTGTTGGAAGTACCATAAAAAAAATTCCCTGAAAGTTTGAGCCCTTAATATTAATATTAAGTACTAGACCAAGGCGTGTAAAGATTTCCCATTTAAAATACACGTAAATCATGATTTTTTTTCTTTTAAATTTTATAACTCAGAGGCATTTAATGGGATTATCTCGCCCATGAATAGGTCTTTCTCAGAATTGAACGCTCTACAAAAGTCTCCATTACAGTTAAGTCATAACTTTCACCTACGGGGTAGTACGGGCCCCTAAACCTAATTTTTCCATAAAATTTGCGTTTTTTTGGATTTATCTCGTATAAAACACTAGCTACAGAAAAAGTGTAAATGACAAACTTGTCAAAAGTCAAAAAGTCTTTGGCACCAAATCGTGAATATTGATACTTTTTGAGATACAGAGATTTTAAGTAGAAGTGGTATGGAATTTTATGAATTCTGAGCTTAATTGTTAAATTATCAACTTTTTATTATAAATTATAAATTGTTCATCAAAATAAATAGTTGCTAATAAAAATGACTATATTCAAGTACAATTTTCATTGAAAAAAAAACAATTCATTTAATGATGTTTTCAATGAATTACAAAAATGTTGGAAACAACAAAAAATCTAATTTTGAGTAAATTCTCATCTATAAACACAATTATTGTACTTTATAAATCATTTTTCCTCGAGTAAGTTGATTTTGTGCACAATGGATATTGCGAGCGATGATTTTGTACGGTTTGAAAAATTTTTTGTCTTTCATCTTCACTATGAGTTAAAGCTTCATTGAATTTTTGAGTAACTTGAGAATTTTATACCACTTCTACTCAAAATGTCTGTATCTCAAAAAGTATCAATATTCACGATTTGGTGCCAAAGACTTTTTTGTAGGAAATTAAATTTCCTACAAGTTTGTCATGTACACTTTTTCTGTAGCTAGTGTTTTATACGAGACAAATCCAAAAAAACGCAAATTTTATGGAAAAATTAGGTTTAGGGGCCCGTACTACCCCGTAGGTGAAAGTTATGACTTAACTGTAATGGAGACTTTTGTAGGGCGTTCAATTTTGAGAAAGACCTATTCATGGGCGAGATAATCCCATTAAATGCCTCTGAGTTATAAAATTTAAAAGAAAAAAAATCAAGATTTACGTGTATTTTAAATGGGAAATCTTTACACGCCTTGGTCTAGTACTTAATATTAATATTAAGGGCTCAAACTTTCAGGGAATTTTTTTTATGGTACTTCCAACAAAATTTCACTATGGGGCCGAAAAAAAAAAAATAGTTCCAAAAAAAAAAGCACCCTAATGTATTAATATCTGTTATCTAATAGCACAAGCATTTAATTGCTTAGTTTGGAACTAGAGGGCGCTCTGTGTATTGTGTTCAAGATATTATTATTATAGATTATATAAATTAAAAAAAATACATATTTGCTAAGCAATCTCAGGCTACAATAACCGCTGTCATACATTACTAGTACGGCAACCTTTTCAATTACAAGTCATACATAATCACAATTTTTCTCTCCAAATAGTACGTACCTTAAAAATCTTATCTATTTTTGATGAGAAAAAACTAAATCATTGAATTGAAATATTTTTACTTTGACTGCTTGACCTCAAGCTTTGGTATTTATCTTTATACAGGAAAGAGAGTTATACTTTTTGAATCTATGTTTTTTTAAGTCCACAATATTCCACACTAGAAACTAGCACTAAAAACCAGTAAGTAGCTTCTAGTGCCTGTAGTGTGGAATGTCACTAAGTCCCTCCTTCTTAAATAGTTTGGTATAAAGAATCATAGACTTTAGCATATCTAAAATAAGCCTTCCTTCTGGGTAGACTTCTTAAAGTAAGGCATATAAATATATAAGAAACCTAGACCTTGGCAACACATACTAATATAGATATAAAATATACTTGTGTCAATAATAAAAACTACAAATTGTATAGACGTCATGTATCGATAGGATTCCTCGTGTATACTGTTTGTGAATCACGTCGTTTGCATGCACGCGACAGACTCGAGATGGGATGTGCCAATACACGCCGAGTAGAAAAACTTGGCACAATATGGCACAAGTCATGAACGGCAACGAGATAATATCTACATAAAATATTAACTTTTTACAAACGAAAACTACAAATATCATCACATGATCTCCATTGCTAGGTAGTCAGATATAACTAAGTGACTCAAGACAATTTTTACGCACTTGAAGTAGTTGGTTTGATGTATAACATTTCATAAGCCCAGTCAGACACGCTCGTCGGTTTTAATGGCTCCTGGCCAATGAATCTTACTAATGAATTCATAAGGAAGTAAATTTTGTTCGAAGAACTTTTTATTTATCACTAATGAATATTTTCTTTTGAATTATTAGCTATAATTCATATCGTTACATAACTTCACGCCTTTTTATACCCGAAGGTGTAGGCAGTGGCTGTTAAGTCTTGACTTGCCGTTATGTTTATGTCCCAAATGGAATAGGTAATGGAATTTCGTAGGAATGGTAGATGTTCGTAGAAATGGATTCGTAGGATGGTGGTTTCGTTCGTAGAAACCATGGTCATGCAAGTAGCATTACCATTGTTTCTTTGCTTCCAAATAATATGTTTCCTTTTAACAATTCCCTTTAATTGTTAAATTGCTAATTTTGCTTGCTGTAATTGCTAATGTTAAATTGGCAGGACTTTAGACTGAATTTTATTAGTAAAGGGAACCGTAATCATAAAGCTGTCTATGATGCATTACCCAGGATAATAGTTTCGCTTTTATGTACTTTTAATGTGTTTTGATTCAAACACAAAGCTGCGAGTAATTTGTAGTATATTATAAATCGCTGTCGCTTTTCGTTAACGCTTCTAACTCACACTATTTGTCACTATAATACGAGAACTGAAAACACGACAATTTTATCGGCTCTATTACGTATCGCATTACGTAGGAGATTGTCTCCGAATCGAATTCACTAAACGTATACACAATCATCAAATACCCTATATATACACAGGTATAGTGTAGTGGTTGTGAGTTTATAGATCCAACGTGTACCTGGGAAAATACGTGGAATAATTTGTATTTCTTTCTCTTTCATACATTCATGCTCATTTCGGCGGAAGAAAAAATCCTTAATTTCTATGCTTTTGTGAAGGTTTTTCATTCACGGGGAGGAGTATTATCTGTAATAATAGAAACAAAATAAGGCATAATCATGGTATATGGCCCAGATTCAAAAATGTGACTAATTGTTTATTCACATTTAACGACAGATAATACACCCGTGTTTAAAACTAAAATTGTCGAATTAAGCGAAAATAAATTGATAAAGACTTTTACTTTTATGAAGTTGAATCTTCGATTTGTATCCGAAATAGAACACTAAATCTCTTAATGAGAAGTCAACTATGGAACCATCAGAATACTGAGATCACTATAAAGTGAATATTAACATTTAACCAATTTATTTTACAGTTAGATAGTCTGTACGGATTTATATCGTAATGTTGCTAGATACGTATAAAGATATTTTTATGATATTCTGGTGCGCATTTCCATTACACAGCTCCAAGCGAGAATTACGTGCCGGTTGACATCGACGGCACGTGTCACCAATTGAGAATGTTTCAATTTATATGCTTAACGGATTGACATGGAAATTTACAAGATGGCCGCCGCGCTACGACCATTTTACTGAATATCAATATTATCATGATTGGGTTATTTCTTTTTAAATTCAATATTGCATACAGAAAATGTGTATTTCTATTATTTGTGGTAGGAAATAATCTTACTTATCTAGTGTTGCAAAAAAAAATTAATAGATTTAGAGAGTTCTCATCTGTATTTTTCTATTTTTCTTTGGTAAACACAAGGTTCACTTTAAAATTTATATAAGAATTTAGGCTTCGATTCATCTTATTGAAACCCTGTGATAAATATCCCACAATCTCGCCAATTGACCACTACGAATTTGAATACCAGATTTGTACGGTCAAAGGAAAACCAACTCTGTGGTTATTTTAATAATGTCTAAATTGCTTCTCGGTGAATGTGTTCCACTAAAATTTACGTAGCAAGATATCACCACAAACACATAATCCATTACAGACCGCAGAGTGCTACGTTTTCGGTTATCAGTATCCGTAGCACTTCGTAGACATTCGTAGAGGGGTTACGTAGATAAAGCGGTGGTGACACACCATAACTGATAATTCTCCTTAATTATTATCTCAAGTGAATAAAAGAGGTATTATTCATATATCCTGTATTTTATTTATTTTTATTATATTTTATCCCTACACTGCAAGGGATTGGGCGTGAAGTTATGTATGTATGTATTTTACTCCGATAAGTCATATTGCTGATATTGCTATTTATTAATATTAATCGTATTTTTGTATTTATGCGTGATAAATATCGATGACTGAAAGCTTTGTGCCCGGTATGGTAATAGGTTCTCCGTCTATTCCATTCGGGACGTAAACTTAACGGCGAGACGAGGCTTTGCAGCCGCTGCCTGCAACTTCGTGTAGAAAAAGCGTAAAATTATGTTATGTTAAGTCAATAGTTTTTAGGCACTAATAACAAATTAACGACTAGATTTTTGAAGTCATAGCATAATAATATGTCGTAGCGATTTTTTGGCAATTTTTTTTTTAAATTTCGTATTTTTTTTAATGAAAGGTATCCTATGTTACTTCTAATACCTCCAAGAGTATGTGTACAAAATGTAATGATGATCAGTCGGGCAGTTTGTGCGTGAAAAGGTAACAAAAAAACTTACTTTCACATTTATAATATTGGTATGATTATCTCGCTGTCAGTGACACCCCACACCAAAACAGTTCAAATCACGCACAGTTAGATTTATTGATTTCTTGAGCGTACCGTAGAGATGTTAATACCGTGTCACGTGACACACTCACACACGCGCCATTAACAACTCTAACCTCATTACAATAGGGACGCAAATTGATTTATCGTCGAATCACGACGAGTGCTCGCTGAAAACTCGCAACGGTTATTGTGAATGATCGAGATATTTGTGAATCTTTTGGATGTTTTTTTGACAAAGTAGAATTGCGAATGTTGGTCAATTTAAATCTACACGCCTCAAAGTGTGTGTAACAGAATAGAATAGAATAGAATACACTTTATTGTAGACCATTTAAAGAATATATGACATTAAGTAGTACATGGTGATTATTAGGCTAGTACAAAGGCGGTCTTATCGCATGCTGCGATCTCTTTCAGACAACCTTAGGATGGACATGTTGAACTAGAAAGAGTAATACGCGGTGTAATCTATATTATATGGGATAGATAGATACATGAATACATACATATACTGATACTTACTTAAACATAAATACACATATTATACATACATACAAATACATACACATACATATATACAAAATATAATAAATGATACGACAACATAACAAACGATACATAAATAAATATTAAGTAAATCAATTTACAGTGACAAGTAGTTTTCATTGAGGAGATTTTTAAGGGTTACTAATGTTTGAGCGAGTCGAATAGTTAATGGCAATTCATTGCACAAGCGTGCTGCCTGGACTGAAAATGATTTATCGAAGAAATTTGTTGAGTGTGCCGGTATTTCCAGAGTCAAGCTTGCCAATGATCTCAAGTATCTCCCATGTGTGCCATGGAGGAACGTAAAACGTGTTTTGAGATAGTTTGGAGCTGCAGGATTAAAAAGAATATTGTACAGGAGACAGAGAATATGAGTATCCCTTCGAAGGCGAATGGGCGTCAACCAAGCGGATGCGCTGTCGGCGACCAAACAGGTAACTTCGAAACCAGTCATTCACTCCAAGAGATATGTTAAGAGAGCCCAATATGGAAAGTAACACATCGAAGTCAACAGTGTTAAATGCATTGCTGAAATCTAAGAGGCAAAGAACTGTCAGCTTTCCATTTTCCATGCCTGACCTTATATCATCCGTAATATTTACAAGGGTGGTAGTGGTACTATGACCAGGACGGAAACCGGATTGAAACGAGGTAAGTAGGTTGTTAGAGTTGAGGAATGAATGTAGTTGATCATGGACCAGGTGTTCAAGTACCTTTAATAGGAATGGAAGAATGGATATGGGGCGATATTCAGAAAAGGACTTTAGTATTTTAAATAAATTCATTTAAATCTGCGTTCAGTTAAAATTTTAAGTCACACAAAAGTTCTCTGAGACATAACTTTTTGACTTTTTAAGCTTCTGACTTCGCCTCTCTCAGGGACTTGTTTAATTTGGTAACGAAAATGGTTTTGTATCCGTCCTTGATGCCTACTTTTTACTTTGTATATATGCTTAGTTAAGCTTGCTTATTTAATCTATTCTTTCTACGAAATCATAACCTATCGAGTTTTTAACTGAAATCGTAAATCAAAACCGTATTGAGACACCTGAAAACCATTTTTGGATCTCGCCTTCTTTTTTTAAAGAAAAGTATAATCAATCTTGGGCCTAATTTGTTAAAATTTTAAAATATAACTTCATTCTTTGTATATCGTAAAGTCGCGTGTACCTAAATACAATAAGAATTACCCAACTAACGAAATAATATAAAAGCGTAACTGATATTTCAAGACGCACATATATTTCATTTTATATCTTTCATGATTAAATTTAAAAGACAATTGGACTCGTAAGCTGAGTAGATAAATATTAGTACTTCTCCCCCCCACTATGTACAACATTACCCCTCTTTACTTACGATAAGCTTCACTCGTTAAAAATTATTTCGAACATAACCGGTTCAGACATTGTTACTCCTGACTCGACGCCTGCCCCCTGCATATAAATCGGCGCTTAACGCAGACGCACACTTTAGGATATATTTCAGAATGCTAATAGTTTGTGGCAAACTATTGTATTATTCGATTTTATACTCTGATAATGAACATGGTGATATTTTTAAAATGATTATGGTTATCATTTAAGGGTTGAACAATAAGAAACGAACCTAATCTTTCTTTGTTACGTAATATATGAAAAAAATATCTTTTTTGAGTAATTATCAATTTCAAATGCTTTTAAGCGTTTTATAATATATTAAAATTAATTTTACTAAATGAATGATATAACCGTTACTTTCGTATTCGGTTCGACTACTATCGGTTTAACTAGTAAATAATAAAATATCTGATATTAATTAATAATCTTCATCATCTTAATTATTATGGCTATACTCCATGTTGAGAGATATACGCCCAAATACTGAACCGCCTTTCACGAGAAGGAAATATTTCCGAACAGCTTTGAAAATTATAATTTGCCATTTACTGTCAGCTAGCAAATATTCAACCACAAATTATGCGCTATACGCAGATTATACGTTATTATCGCAACGCATCGCGGGGTGTGAACGTTTTCTTTGTTAAACCCTAATTGGTTTATTCTCATTGTTTTTGTAGGCACGCATCACATAGTATGTATTACAGCGCATATTTATATCCTGGGATATATCTCATATAAATATATCATGTAGATAACATTTATTGTGTGAGATAACTAGGTTGTAAGTGAGTGTGAGTTATTTTACTGAATAGTATTATAAAGACTTCGAAACGTGCTTTACGCAGTTACATGTAAAGTTTTACTTAAATATCAATATTTGATACTCATTTTTCGTTTCCTTTAAAAACTCTCTTAGGCTACTAAGCAGCCATTGAAGTGACATATCTTTTTGAGTGTCTTGTGTTAAAAATAGGCTAGATGCAGTCACGGTATTAGGGCATTGCCATTCGATGCCATCACACTGTCCCTCAAGAGAACTTGTATATTCTGCCCACATACTGTAATAGTAATTGAGAATACATTTTAAACCCAGATTCACTCCATCGTCCAAGACCTCATTGCCACTTACCATTAGATATTCCCGCGTCCCTGTCAGCTTAAAAGATAAGTCAAATATGGACTGTATAACTTATTGTTTAATAAAATTCCTGTTGAATTTAAAACAGGTATTAAAACTTCACCCTAAAATACAACTCTACTGACTTCTATAAATAGAGTTAATCTAAGCAGAGCCCCACAGTTTTCTGCATGAATGGGACGGCTCCTTATCATTTTCCTACCCACTCTGGGGTTGGCACAAAGTGTCATCCATTCCCATTCATCACCGCACATAATCATATCAACTTTTATGCAGTCCGTCCATCTTTTTCGTCTCTTCCATTGCCAATGAGTCCATCCACAGTCTTGAACAGTGGTAGAGTCTTGCAGTTCGCTGCACGAATGGGCCGGCACGGTGAAATACCACGACCTCTTGGAATATAGGCGTGCAGTGGGCTCGTGCCGCGTTTCGTTTGGTGAGAGGTATCCGGAGGCCAGATCCTCTTTACCTTTCCTTTTCCCTCCTACTCCCTTAAAGGACAGCAGCGCACCACGGTGTTCATGGGTGAGTAGTTGCTTACATCAGGTGATCCACTGGCTCATTTGCCCTGCTATCCCATGGTAAAAATATTCTTATCATTCTCATTCGACTTGTAAAAAACTTCAATATTTCTGCATTTCATAGAAACAAAAATAACTAATAAGGATATTTTTTTTTTTTAATTACCACTACCGACGCTCACTAATGTCGAGGGCGTGAATATACTTAATCGAGTATTCACATATCGATTCTTGCAATCTCAAAGATACTCTAAATATATATTTATATATTAAGAAACGAAATAAAGTTGGTAGATATTTCAAACGTCTCAATTTTAAGTGTCTCGAATATTTAATATACTTCAAAGAAATTTTGCGAGATTTTCTTGACACCGCCACACCGCCGCAATTGTGTCGCAGGAATTATTTAAATTTAACTCAAAAGTACGTCATGCGTGCCCGAGTATTGTGGCGACACCTCGCGGTACGAGACATGAAACGAGATGAAAGAATTTTAAATAAGATCCTTGTTACGACCTTGCACAATTCACATTGTTTCTTATTTCTTTAAAAATGTATACCTGCTTATAGATTAAATCCCTAAAATAATAATAATACTCGTCTGTTTAAAAAAGAGAAATTGACAAAGCTAGTTAAACTAGTGGTCTCTGTCAGCGTCTCTCTCGACCATGACTAATTTAAGTTATAAGTTGGAAGGTTATTAAGGTTTTATTGTCAAAGGCTATACTTCTATAATGACCGATTCAATACCAAGACGAATTTGCCTATTTTTCAAACATATTATATGAAAATCTTCTCATATCATTATTAAGTCACGGGACTGAAACGGAATCATGGTTCAGATGTGTAATTTCTATAGTTATGGTGTGAGACCATAGAATCCCTCCTAATATTATAAATGCGAAAGTAACTCTGTCTGTCTGTTTGTTACGCTTTCTCGCTTAAACCTCACAACCGATTTTGTTGAAATTTGGCGTAGACAATCTTTAGACCCTGAGAAAGGACATAGACTACCTTTTATTGCGAAAAAAAGGGATAAAGAGGTTGAAATAGAGGTTGTAAGTTTGTATGGGATTTTTTAATTTTAAAAAATAAAACCATAAAACTTTATATTTAAGCACTTGATAAGAAATAATTGAACATTAGTTCTAGCGTTTTTGCAATTTCGACCTGTGAGGGGATGAAGTAGGGGTTGAAAGTTTGTTATTATTAATTCTAATTGAGGCGAAACGAAGTTCGCTGGGTCAACTAGTTACAAATAAACCAAAGAATATCATTTGCATGTATTTATTACATGGTAATAATAATATTTATGAATATTTAAGAAAACTTTTTAACATAACATCACTTCAAGCCGCGTTTCGATCGGTGAGAGAGGTATCCGAAGGCCCGATCCTCTTACCCCTTCCTTTGCCCTCCTACTCGGTTAAAGGACGGCAACGCACCACGGTGTTCATGGGCGTTGAGTAGTTGCTTCATTAGGTGACCCACTTGCTCGTTTGCCCTCCTATCCCATAAAAAAGAGTGTTACGGAAAAATCTTTTTCTTGCCTGGGTGTGGCAGAGAGTGAACAAAAAATGCGACAAATATAAAATTTAAAATTGGAAGAGATCGTTCTTAATGGTTCTCGTGATGGTTGCTTAAAATAAAAATACCCTTTTAGGGGTTCTCATAGAACATATTGAAATAAGTACCAACAAAATTGAAGATGTCTTGATATATTTATATCTCGAAGAGGTTATATATATGAAAACATAACTAAGAATTCATTGTGGCACAGAACTTGTACAGGGGTGGAGTGGGGTGGGAGTATGAGTTGGTGAGGGGGGAGCTCACAAAGGAATGAAAGCAAAGAGGCCAACCCTTGACCGCTCACTTTGTTATACCTGCGAGTGAAACTTCTTAGATGTATAACATGTATTTTGGTATGATGTAATGACAGCGGGGTATTGACTTGTACAACAAATATACGAGCACAATTGTAAGAATTTTATTTCATCTTATTAAACCTGGCATACGCGATATTGTAAATGTTCACATTCCTAATGTTTCCATTACCAAATGTGTTGTATTATGTGTTAGTAACCGACTCCACGGAGATGTAATACCGCTAACTCTGAGAAAATCAACGTGAAGTCAATGTAGAATCACCGTTTCATTTGGTTGGATAAGTATTGGCTCACTTGCCTCACAGGCTTGCAAGGTAGCTGTGATCCCCTGGATGTTGCACATTGCCATGGGTGGCGCTAGTCACCTACAATACATACAACTGCTGGTTACCTTCCTTTTTCTGAAAAAAAAATCAAATACTTATTACTAATAACCTCTGAAAGCTTAAAAGTTATTGGTACCTTCACTCATATTGAAACTTGAGACTTCCGATTCAGTCGTTGAAGATTAAGTCTTAAAAATAACTAATTAATTAAAAAGCTCCTAAACTATAGTAACTCCTGCAAATCCCTTACAATGTAAACATGGAATGGAAAGCACGTTCCGTTCTATGAGTGGCAATCTAGATTATGTTACTGTACACACACGCACGCACACACACACACACACACACACACACACACACACACACACACATACAAGTATATATATATATAAGTATACTCATAGATACTAGTGGTATGTGGTAGATATGTGTGGTAACCACCACGGGCACAGAGTCTATCGCTAAATGCAGCCCCATGCATAATGCACGGCGTCATCTGCGCGATGCTTCGGGCGTTAGACGGGCGTGGGGCCATCTATAGCGATAAAGGATTTAAGAAACATATCTAATTACCCGATCACACAAGAAAGAGGGATATGTTTTGTGATGTATGTGTGTGTTTCTTTTACATTTGAGTGTGAATTAAAGGTAGGTTGTGTATTATCAAACATACATCCAGCTAAATCTTATTAAGGTAATCAGAATTGGCTTAAAAAGTGGTCTTTAAAAAATAAAATAAATATTCCGGATACGAGGCGACGATGGACGTGTGAATATATTGTATAGCTTTAGACAGACAGGCTATTATTAAAACTGCCAGAGAGTATTTAATTAATGTTCGGGTTCGAATCCTGACACTGGCTCACACCAATGACTTTTCGAAATTGTTTTCGGAAGTTAAGTGTGATAAATATCGATGACTGAAAAACTTTGTGCCCGGTATGGCAATAGGTTCGCCACCTATTCCATTTGGGACGTAAAACATAACGGCGAGACGAGGCTTAACAGCCGCTGCCTACACCTTCGGGTAACAAAAGGCGTGAAGTTATGTTTTTATGTTGTTTTTTTTTTCTTATTGATTTCGTCTTATAATATATTTTTTTGTTATTGTTTTATATTTAAGGGTATTTTAAATTACATTTTACAAATCGAATGCAATTGCTGTATCTGTGACCACACCTCACTGACTCATACGCTCAGCTTTTGTGTGATGAGCGTTTGGTCCAATCTAGTGGTTTCACCAGAAACTTACTGGTTCAGCTGCTAAGTGTCTCTTAGCAACTAAACCAGATTAATCTTTAAGTTTGATGTGAACTTTGATGTACGCAAAAGGATGTATTTTATGTAAAAAGTAATTCGTTTATTATGTACATGTAATCTCGGTGGTCCAGTGGTCGAGCAGACCGCTTCTGAATCTTAACAGTGGTAGAGCCAAGCAGTTCGCTGCTAGAATGGGCCGGCTCGACCGGTGAAATACCACGACCTCTCAGAAGACCGACGTAAAGTGCCTCATGCCGCGTTTCCTTCGGTGAGAGAGGTACCCGGAGGCCCACCCCCCTTCCCCATCCTTTCCTATCCCCTATCCCTTAAAGGTCAGCAACGCAACAGTAACACTAATGTGTTGCTGGTGTCCATGGGCGGCGTTGGTTGCTTACCATCAGGTGACACGCCTGCCCGTGTGCCCTCCTATCCCATAAAAAAAAAAGAATCAATAAGTCACGGGTTCGAATCTTGGCTCACACCAATGACTTTTAAAAATTGTTTTCGGAAGTTATGTGTGAGAAATATCGATGACTGAAAACTTTTTGCCCGGTATGGCAATAGGTTTGCCATGTTTACGTTTGCCAGGTTTACGTCCCAGATGGACTACCATCTGGGACGTAAACATAACGGCGAGACGAGGCTTAACAGCCGCTGCCTATACCTTCGGGTTGATAAGGCGTGAATTTATGTTATATTATTCTATATCCTTTATGTACTATTCTTGATAGAGAAGTAGTTACAAGCACCTAAAATTAGACTGTGTTACTACGTTTGACTGAAAGACATATTGGTTTGATATAACCGAATTGTTATCCTATTGCCATTTATCCGACATTATTTGTGAGTCCTTAATAATTCATATGAACAGCTTCCGAGAATTGATCAGGATTCCAATTCTGGAATCGTTTCAACAGAAGTACGCATGCTATTACGACCATAGACTATCCAGACGATTTACAATAGAATAAAACGTCTATAAATTTTTCACTTTTTTTTTCATATGACGGTTAGTCAAGTTCTTAATGAGTGCTATATACAATTTTCTATAGTATAATGTTGTTGCCTTATTCTACAAAAAATAAGTAAAGCCTCTTCGACCGGAGGCAATAGTATTAAAAACTGACGCCAAAATATTGACGCGCTTACAAAATCTTGATCTAATATTTTAACATTTGTCGTTATATGTCATAAAAGAAAGGAAGGTAAAATACTGATTAAGCAGATATATAGTGCTAGAACGGAAGAAGGCAGGAGTCTAAAAAGGCCACAACACTTTTTCTACGAAGATAGTGACCATGTTTTTTTAGAAAGCGGTGTAGTAAGACTAAAGAAACGACATTCATGTGATGCCTAAGTTCTTTCTGCCTACTTGGCAAGGGACGTGTTTTTTCTATTTTCCAAGCCTGATCTCCTTTCAAAATGTCCTTTCTCCAAGAAAATAGCACATTGCTCATCGGCAACGTTTTCTTCAGCTATTGAATACTATCCAACTTCTGGAATGATATCCGTTCTGACTTACCAGATTATAAAACGAATCGTCACCATTCGTAATTCAATCCATTTGGAAAATTGAAATGCAATAAAACTATCTTGATATCATTTGTGTTATCTTAACAAAATGTTTTACTATCTCTTTAAGAGAGAGATTATAATAATTAATTAATTAAACTCGTATTCAGATGTAGGCCAAACGGCTGTGGGACAAAACAGAAATAGAGTTAGACTCGACTAAATTTAGTCAGCTACAATTTATGTTAATTAACAAAATTTAATTTAATAGAACATATTTGTACTATTTGGTCGATATTTGTTAGAATTACTCAGTCACTGTTACTAGGTATATATACGTGGGGTATGTTACAAAAATTTAGACGCGAATAGCAGACACACTGTCTTATTCTTATTATTTAATAGCTGACCCGGCGAACAAGTTTTTTTTTAAATAGGTAGCTTCATCTACTTCCTATAAAACCAGCTTCCTGCCAATGAAAGTCCCGTCAAAACGATCCAGCTATTTCTGAGATTACTCGGAAATGATATTTTGCTGCATGTACCGTATATATTCATATGAATGATGTAAAAATCAGTTATTTGAATATTTGTATTTTTGAATTAACTGCTTTCTACTAAATACAGATACTTTAATTTGTATTATGTTTATAGATAAATTAGTATCGATGAACTTATAAACATCACTTAAACGAAATAATACTAGATATACCTGAAAACAAATCTACCACACCTTAAAATAAATATTAAAAGCCATCTTAAGGAATTTCAATTTAGAAAGAATTAAACATTAACATATTTGACATACTTAGAAGGCACCCATCTAATTGTACGCAGTCAGATATATTGCATAAATAAATTGCAGCGTATACGTAAACGTCCATTTAATTACGCTTCACAATACAAGATGGCGCTCTACGCCGCACCACATTTGCGTACGCCCCAATTCGCGTGCGACAATGTCGGTTTGTTGCTGTATCACAACGTAGCAATAGAGATAGGAGCTGCACAATATCTCAGTGTAAGTATGATGGTACATAAGGCGTCACTGTAACTCTGTGTCGACATTTTGTTCTTGTACATTACAGTTATTTTCCAGTGGTGCTGCAATACTTATATTAAATTGTTTATATGAGTTTATTAAAGCTGAAAGAATCCAGGAGTAGCTTTTTCATTATCATTCGTACAATTAAATAGCTATTATAGCTAAAAAATTTTACCATGGACTATTCTCAGGGGTTCTACCAATTAGAAATTTACCAAAATACCAAATAACATTGAAACATTTTTTTATCGATTATATCGCGTTTGTTTAGAACTTATTTTCTATTTACTTCCCGACGTTTCGAACTCTTTACAGAGATCATTTTCACGAGTAATGAACAAAAAAATGAACAAAATAAGTTCTAAATAAACGCGAAATATAAATCGAGATGACAGAAGTTGGAAGCCATTAGAATATGATTAAGCTTGAAAATAAATAAAAAATCTATATGGTGTTGTCTACTAGTTAAACAGTTAAAATAATAGTTTTTATGTAATTTTGTATTGCGATTGTGATGTTACTCAGCACAATATTATTAATACGGAGAGTTAGAACTTAATAAAGATTATTTTTAAAAGGAAACACTGATGTAGATAACTTCAATAGCTATGCAAAAGATTGAATTGTAAAATTAAAAAAAAAACAGAGAACGATAATAATTTTAGGTTTAGAATTCTAAAGCATTTTATAGATATTTATTACTAGAAAACTATAAGTACAAATAAAAAACTTTGGTTAGAAAACGACGGTAATTTATGTCACGTTAAGTTACAAATAATATATTACATACATAACTTCACGCCAAATCCCTTACGGGGCAGGCAGAGAGAACGGAACGCCATAAGGCACGATTCTTACATGCCTCACTGGCTTCGTTGACTTTCATAACTCTTTTTATGCACGCGCGTCAGTTTTTGAGGCTCCTAACAGCACCTTCCTCCAGAACACGCTCTATTTGGTCTTGGAATGTGTGTCTTGGCCGTCCTAGACTCTTACATCCATCTGCTTTTGCATTATATATCTGCTTAGTCAGTCTTGCATCATTCATTCTTTCTACATGTCGGAACCATCGGAGCATGCCCTTTCTTACTTTTACACCGACACTCATTCAGTCCAACTTCAATCCAACAAATTATATATTTAGCTAACTAAATAATAATATCGACTTTAAAAAGAAAGTTTTTTTTTTGTAGTCATACCCTATAGTTTTTACAAACTCCGTGCATATAGGCTAAGAGAGAACGTGCACGAAACTCACGCCCTGGTTATCACTGCGGCATCGTGTTTTTGTTCCACGATTTCAGAGTCGCCTTCAGCAGGTGATACGACTCTTTGTTAGCTAACAGGAAGTGACGGTTAAATATGTTTCTGGAGCGTAATGCTTCTTGAATAAAAAGAGTTCTTGTTGAAATATTTAAAATTGGAATGATAAATTTGTTTTTTTTTTATCAATCAGAAAAGCTACACTGAGATTATTGTGGCATGATTTTACCGCTTTTCATCTAAGGAAATATTTATTCCCATGAAAGTTGTTTCATGGGATACAAATATTTCTGATAAAAAACAGTTTAAAATTACCCCTTAAAAATATTTCAGATCTTTTATAAAATAAAATAAAAAATAATACTAGCTTACCCAGCAAACGTTGTATGGTCAAAAGGAAAAGTTTTGATAAATAAAGAAAATTTTAAGGAGTTGCAAATTTAGGGAGGAGGAAATATGTAAAAATTTTAAAAAAAAAATTTAGAAGTGGATAACTCTTAACGTTTATGGGTATTAAAAATAGAAGTCCGATTCTCAGACCTACCCGATATGCCTACAAAATTTCATTAGAATCGGTCAAGCCGTTTCAATTAACGCACACGTGACACGAGAATTTTATATATTAAATAACATAACGAAACAGAACTTCACGCGTTTTTCCACCAGAAAGTGTAAGCAGTGGCTGTTAAGTTAAGTATTTAGAGTGGTAGAGCCAAGCAGTTCGCTGCATGATTGGGCCGGCTCGACCGGTAAAATATCACCACCTCTCAGAAGATCGACGTAAAGTGGCTCATGCCGCGTTTCGTTCAAAATCAAAATCAAAACTCATTTATTCAGTTTAGGTCTTGTCAGACACTTATGAAGGTCACTTTTTTTTGAAGTAAAACTTCTAATGTCTCGTGCAAGAGCGTTTAACGCTTTTAACGCCCCCTTGCGGCCCTCGCGGGGCAATATATATTAATATTTAATGGTACTTTAAAAATCGAAGTATATATGAAGCTAACTATTCAATTTGTTAAGCTTGAATTTTAATAGTACACATACATCTAGTGACAAGTGGAGGTACTAATTGATTTGGAATGTCAATCATATATAAACCCTACGGTAGTGAAACCATAGCGCGATTTAAGTTGGCGTATTGCGACCTCTATGACCGAAAACGTAAAAACATATTATTAGTAAATAATCAGTTCGATACTCTGCTCTATTTGTTTGTTTTTAATAAATATATTCAACTATATACTCCAACTGTAAAGTGTAAAGTGGTTTAGGAGTACTTTGTTCTGTGGTAAAGCTTATGAACGTAAAAAAATAGTCCATAACGAGTGACGATGAATTAAGTTTACTCCGTGAAAGACAATACGACAAAGAGCTTTTGCTTAAAGCAAAATTAGTCGTGATTTGAACAAACCACTCGACTGTGCAACCGCCGCAAAGCGGCGACTGACGTCATACCTTGTACTGCGTAAGTCGCCGCTTTGCGGCGACTCGACATTCTACGGCTTTCTATCATTCTTACTAAATTTAAAAAAAAAAGCTGTATGGAATGTAAGCTTTAGCCTGTTCGATATACAAAAAACTTTCGTTTACATACTCTTTGACGTAGTTTATGGTTGAAGTTGTTTACTTAATTCGAAATTCAAACAGCGGCGCCATTGTTCTCGCGTCGGAGTGTTTTGTTTCGTGTTCTTATTTCAAATATTAGACTCGAGGTGCCTTTTAACAGCATAAAATTATGGGTAAGTACTCTATAATTTTAATACAACATTAACAATTGCACAATATTTACATTTTCATTCAACAAAATCACACGTGACCTTGAACATCGTCATTTTACGACGTTGCTTCGCATTTCTACTTTTCTGACCTAGAAAGTTTATTAAGTCTGTGCAATTGTTAGTGTTATCATATCATTATATATTGAACTTCGATGTAAAACGAACTAAATGATAGAGTGATAGTCGAAAACACGAAAATATCTACTTTCAAAATACCTAACTAATCGGGAAGTTCTTCCAATAAGTTCAAGAATAAGATTTTCTTGATTTATCGTCTAAACATGTGTCTTTTTTAATTTAAACGAATAGCTACACTATTTTAAATCATAAATAATGAATCAATATACCACTCATAAGCATACTTTTCGTAAAATCTTAATTCTAGGGATACCCTCTTCTGGTATTGGTGCCAATTTTGAGAAATTTATATTCAAAATCGGTTAACTATATCAATCAATCAATCAATTAATAACATAGCCCACATGCTTAAGTTTTTATAAACAAAACACGACTCGGCTCCGATATAAAGATGTTTAGATAAACAAATGTTATTTGAGCCGCGCGCGGCCGACATCTCAAGTGGTAAGTGGTAACTTCTCAAGTGGTAAACTCCATACAAAAAAAAAAATTTAGCCTCGCTGTGTAGTCGCCGCTTTGCGGCTACACGCAAAACATGGCTGCATACTTGTTACTGGATGTACTTACAAATATTTTGGTAATTATAAACTTATAAATTGTATTTTCTTTTTAAATTCATCACATTTAAAATATTGCAAAGCATACCTAAACAACATTAGTTATTTGCAGTTTTCTTTATATATTACATAAAACTATGTTATTTATCAAGTAACTTGATGTATAATTTTCATTTATAATTTTTAAGAGAATTAATTTTCAAGTATATTTCAAGGATAATTTAATGACAAACTGACTTCAATCATCATATGATATTATTACATTTATACTCATGGTTAACTAATCTTATAAAAAGAAACATTTATAAGTTCAGATTATGGGTATAAATAATAGTCTGTTTCTGGTCCTCGGTGAAATAATTTCTATATTATGAAATACAAAGATACTGCTATCTACCCATCCAATTTTTACATATACATGAGCCTTGGTTGTTCAAGTCTAATAAATATATATAGTCAATTCATAATTAGTTTGTCAATTACAAGTTACAAGATCCTAGAAATAAGCGCTGAACTAGAGTTATATATATATATAGGCATACATGAACATAATTACTTTTTTTTAGTAGGTATATTACATAAAACTATGTGATTTATCAAGTAACTTGATCTATCATTTTCATTTATTATTTTTAAGAGAATTAATTTTCAAGTATAATATATTTCAAGGATAATTTAATGACAAACTGACTTCAATCATCATATGATAAACATTTATACTCATGGTTAACTAATCTTATAAAAAGAAACATTTATAAGTTCAGATTATGGGTATAAATAATAGTCTGTTTCTAGTCCTCGGTGAAATAATTTCTATATTATGAAATACAAAGATACTGCTATCTACCCATCCAATTTTTACATATACATGAGCCTTGGTTGTTCAAGTCTAATAAATATATATAGTCAATTCATAATTAGTTTGTCAATTACATGTTACAAGATCTTAGAAATAAGCGCTGAACTACGGCATGGGACTTCAAATAGATGGTGATTAAAAGATATATATATATATATATAAATAAGGTATTTATATATATATATATATAAATACATTTCAACACATTATACATTTTCAAAGTTCAAAGGGATTATTAGTTTTACTAGTGATGTAATAATACAATTAGGTTACACCAACTCAAAGGTAAATTAAAATACTAGTTAGAAACTTAGTTATCATTTGAACTTAGTTATCATTCCAATTTTTAATAGTATGTACCTTTGATATTTTAATATAAATAGTCTCGGAGGTCGTGGGATTGATTCCGAGCCAATGATTTATCTGAATTACTTGATATTAGGTAGGTAACCCATGGTAAAACTTTGAGATTTGGATAATTCTCCACGCGAAAATGATAATAACAATTCAATTCTTAGTTTTTTATGGGACAGGAGGGCAAACGAGTAAATGGGTCACCTGATGGTAAGCAATTTGACACCGCCCATGAACACTGTGGTACGTTGCCCTCCTTTAAGAGAGTAGGAGGGAAAGGGGCTCAGACCTTTGGATACCTCCCCCACCGAACGAAAAGCGGCACGAGCAACTTTACGTCGAAATTCTTATTCGAACCGCATGGATCGAATTTTTCATTTTGCAATGTAGTATGTAGGTATATATTATGAATGTAATAAATATGTATTACGTAGTTCTTGATCTTACGACTCATTTTTGAAATTTTTAAACACGAGGAGCCAAGCAGTCCGCTGCATGAATGGGCTGGCTCGCCCGGGAAATACCAATAGCTCTCATTCATAGATAGTTTTAATGCTTTTTTGTGTATCAAATAAAAGGGCTTTTCGATAGTATGTTGAAAAATGTGACGTCATCCTAAATCCAATATTGCGGAATAAGTATTTTAATGCATTTTTACAATATGGGTTGAATGGGCTTGAGCTTGGGGGAATACCAAAATCAAAGAACAATACGACGTTGAATATGGCGTATCCTCTTAAATACAGGAGTAATTACCAAATTCTACTCAGACCCATATTTAAGATTTATACTCGAGTGGGGATTGAATCCGCCAATCTCCGTTCTACATTCGATTTTACCAATGCACCACGAGGCCCGTCGTAATGTACGTAAGATGTGCTCTTTTTAAATTAAGCGTGTTATAAATGTGTTTGTTACAAAGTTTTACTTCCATAGCGCGGAGGGACTCCACGCGAATTTTTTTTTTTTTTTTACTTCCGCCAATTCGATTACTCTCGCACTGAGAAGAATTGGCAAGAAACTCAGGGAGGTTAGAGAGGTTCGGTGAGAGAGGTACCCGAAGGCCCATCCCCCTTCCCCATCCCTTCCTATCCTACTCCTTTAAAGGTTGGCAACGCAACTGTAACACTATATGTGTTTCAAGTGGGCGGCGTTGGTCACTTAACATCAGGTGACACGCCTGCTCGTTTGCCCTCCTATCCCATAAAAAAAAGGTCGACTCGCCGTTATGTTTACGTCCCATATGGAATAGGTTGCGAACCTATTGCCATACCGGGTACAAAGTTCTCAGTCATCGATATGCATCACACATAACTTTCGAAATAAATCTCGAAAAGTTATTGGCGTGAGCCAGAAGGATTCGAACCCGCGACCTTGATTCAGAAGCGAGGTGCTGGACCACTGGACCACCGAGACTTTTTATAGATGAAATCAAAATATGATAATAACATATCTATGACACATTTTAGACGAGCTCGATATCATTTCTCCTATAGCGATTATGTCATTGGCTATATTTCAGAAACAAAATATTCAAAAATATTAATAAATGGAAGTTAATTATTGAATAATAATAGAAGCCGAAAGCAATTAGGAACTTGTCAAAACATTCATCAGATTCATTTCCTGGGGTTAATGAAACGGGGCGTAAGCAACTCCAGCGCCAGACATCCAGCCACCCTTGTACAACAACTATACGTACAAGTACTTAACAACTATTGTATTGTCTTTTAAGAATTTCAGAAAAAAACTTGTACATATTTTTAGTACCATTACGCTTTTATTACCAAAAGGCGTATGCAGTGGAAGCTGACCCCCCTGATACGTTTTTGCTTTTATATATAGTGGAGTATATTCTATATCAGGCACAACTTTGATATGTATCCATATTTGTTGTACACAATTTACGAAAAGTATCTGGATCCGAATTCGTGAACTCTTGACCAGAAGTTAGATTGATATGATTTTTTATTTTTCTCTTGAAGAGATTTTTGTAATAATACAGAGAGGACCCTTAACAATAGTAACTAATGAGCCAATTAGAGCCAAAGGGACAACGTAATAATATTATGTTATTAAAGATCCCTGTAATAGGAAAGAATCCCTATAATATAGGGATTCTTTCCTATTACAGGGATCTTTCATTTAACTTACTTGTAAGTAATTTAGCCAGATATATTATAATTATTACAGACTGTATTAAATATTATCTGGATATCTTTTTAATGCTAATTGTGGTGGCCCAGTGATTAAGCGATTAAGCACTCCGTCTTCTGGTTTAGAAGTCTGTGGTTTTTTTCTAGACTTTGAACCAATTTTAATAATGAATCAAACTGAATACAAATAATTCTAAAGAAAAATAATGATGTCCATAAGTACAGATCCGGATCTTCTAAATTTATATATGAAAAAATATATACAATTAATGATAACTTCTGTGTATCTGTCTGTCCGTCGCATACGATAACTATCATTAATGTGATATTGTGAGTTGTACTTTTTTCTAATATAATAACGACTGGTGACGTATATAGCCTAAAATCATCAACAACAAAATAACTTAATGCTAAATCCCTTTCAGGGTAGACAGAAATTCAGCGATCACAACACCACGGTATACCACGGTGTCAATTATAAAGCTACTCCTCCGTTTTTTAATCATGTTTGCCAGACCAGTCCAGCTGTCTCTTTGTGCCAATATCCACGGGATCACTCCTTTGGCTTATTGCGTTAGACCATTTTCAATTCTGTAGCGTGATTTCTGATTTGACAACTTTGGTCAGAAATACGGATGTCAAAAAATGTATGTTCAGCGTAAGCCTCAATATCTCGACAGTATTTACTTTGCGAATTATCTCGGATCCCCATACGATTCAAATAAGCATTGAACTGACCATGTCCGGACAGATACTGGGTATGATAAAAATCTGATTCCCCGTGTCGCCGCATTATCTATTCACGGACCTGTCCAATCAGCCTACAAGTCCACCTCCCTGCCATCTCGGTGATCCAATGTTCTGGCCAGAGTCTTAATGTGAATTCGTAAGTTGATTGATTTGTCCCACATTATTATTGAGATAAAGAGTAGTCTCTGTGTATTAATCAATAATATTTCTATCTATATATAATATCAATATCGTCAATATCATGTGGCGCCATGAAAGGACATGTCCCAGATATGTCGATCATTAAATAATTAATTATAGCGTCGCCAGAACATGCTATATTAATTTGATAATACAGTGTCTCCGATAGTTGAGGGCGGTATCTATTCAATGTTATGTGTAAGACATTGATTAAGGGGAATTCTCAAATCTCTCTTGTGTCTGTAAATTTGAAGAGTAGATTATTAGATTTGTTGAAAATCTAAATTAATAGTAGCTAGTGCCTCAAGATACCGATGTTTTGGTCACATCTAGTAGCGAGCCTTTTGCCAGTCAGTAATCGATATTTCATCATCATCATCATCATCAGCCTAGATCTGTCTACTGCTAAACGTAGGCCTCCCCCTTAGCACGTTATTAGATGGACGTCACAGGACTGGGGTCCTGTGCTGCTAGCATCCAATGACTCCCAGCGGTTCTCACTAGGTAGTCGGTCCACTTAGTGGGGGGACGGCCTACGCTGCGTAGTCCAGTCCGTGGTCGGCACTCTAGAACCTTCTTTCCCCATCGTTCGTCGATTCTTCGAGCGATGTCGCCTGCCCACCTACACTTCAGCGTGCTAACTTTACGGGCTATGTCAGATACTCCCGTACGTCTACGGATCTCCGTATTTTGGATTTTATCTCGTAGAGAGATGTCGAGCATAGCCTGCTCCATAGCACGCTGAGCGACCTTGAGCTTCCTGACGAGGCCAGCTTTTAAAGACCACGTCTCTGTTCCGTAGGTCATCGCTGGCAATACACACTGGTCATAGACCTTGGTTTTTAGGCACTGAGGTATTTTGGACGAAAAGATATCCCTAAGCTTCCCGAACGCTGCTCAGCCGAGTTGGATCCGTCGGTTATCCTCTTTATCGAAGTTGGCTCTACCTAGTTGAATAGTTTGTCCTAGGTAAACATAGTGATGAACAACTTCAAGGATCGTATCGCCAACAGTTACCGGTACTTGAATAACATGGCTATTGGACATGACTTTGGTCTTGTCCATGTTCATTCGTAGACCCACTTGTTGGGATACCTTGTTTAGGTCCTCGAGCATTGCACTAAGGTTCTCCAGTGATTATGCCATGACTACGATATCATTAGCAAATCGAAGGTGAGTGATGTATTCGCCGTTGATGTTGATGTCTAGCCCGGTCCAGTCTAGGAGCTTGAAGACGTCTTCCAATGCAGAGGTGAACAGCTTCGGAGATATAATGTCTCCTTGTCTGACACCCTTCTACAGTGGAATAGCCCGTGTACTTCCATCTTGGATTCAAACTGATATACTGGCGTTTCTATACAAGCACTTCAGCACTTCGATGTATCGATAGTCAATTTGGCACCGCTGAAAAGATTGCAGCACCGCCCAAGTCTCGACGGAATCGAAGGCTTTCTCATAGTCCACAAATGCCAAACATAGAGGTCGATTATATATATACTATGATCTGGCGTAAAGTGTGGATGTGGTCTATGGTACTAAAGCCCCTTCGGAATCCGGCTTGTTCGGGAGGCTGGAAGTCATCGACTCTGCATGAGAGTTGATTTGTAATGATAATCGATATTTATCACACAATATTTCTGAAACAGTTTGTGAACATTTTTAACTTGACATTTCTGAATTAGAATCAAAGTGTTGAACTAGTAGTCAATGGAGATATTTTTTTTACATAAATGGACTAATTCTTGTATTCACTAAATTATTGTCACAAAAAGCTTCTAACTATGGGTTGGAATTTCTTTCACTTGCTCAATAAGCTTTAATTACTTATTTAAAAATAACATATTCGAGGAGCACAATATTATACAAACAAGGACTGTGCCTACTTAAATACCAAGGATTAAGGGTCACGTACTTATCAGGAGAGGAAGAAATGCTCTAATTACGAAACAAGATCTCCATATATTAGTTGCTAATCACTTGTATTTTAATCATCTGTTAAGAGAGTCCAAAAAATTAAATAAATGCCCTAAAAACCTAATTTAAAACAAAACTAAAAACAAAAAAATAATTTTATTTTGTTAGTTATTGTTTTTCGAGTATTTTCATGTATGTGGAAATTACAAATGGAATAAGTGGCGAAATCTATTGCCAAGTAATCGATATTTATCACACATAGCTTCCGAAAAGTATTCCGAGAAGTTATTGCTGAGAGCCCACATTCAATACTACGACTTCAGGAATGACATTTTTAATCATTCCTGACATAGTAACTAATAATTAAATGCAGAAATATTATACATATAACAAAAGCAATCTTATGTATATTGTAATAAGGTCTAAATGTCATTATTAAACTTGTTTCTAGAACAAATTACTTAGATTACAGTCAATGAGGTGGCCATTATCACACACCGCATTATATTCGGTCCTCGAACCAAAAACCTTTCACAAAAGTGGCTCCGACACTATTCACTGCCGCTGACAGCAAGTATGAATGATCGATAGCTTGTACTTACCCGGCAATGGTTTAGGTAAAATGTTTTGTGTGGCCTTCGTATCATTTCATTTACGTACAGTACCGGATCACTAGAACTTTTTTAATTGAATATTTGGAGATATTTCTTATTAATAATAATATTTAAAAAATACTACGTACCTCTACTAAATACTCAATATCAAAACATTTTTCTCAGAATATAAAAAAAAAAACTTCTTTTGGGCAAATCTTTAAATGCGTGTGTGAATGAGAAACCCGCGCTTAGAAGGTCCCAAGTTCACTACTCTTTAAAACTTCGAATTTAAAAAGAAAACTGAATAAATTGAGTTATATTTGTAACGATAGGATTAAATATTTCATAACAAATCACGAGTAAACCTGCCTATCTATTTCTGTGTCGGTGTGAAGTTATAAAAAACTGTTTTACACTTACCAAAGTCAACAGCCACATAAAACGCTGTGTTTAAAGTCAGTTGGAAATTGTACTCCCGGGGTAAATGAGTTCGAATCTTGCCGACCGCTTGGGTATAAGGCTTCATAAAACGGAGGCTTTGCCTCACTTTTACAACGGGCTAAAACTTATGAATGCAATTGAGAGTTTTAACTTTTCCCTTGTTTTGTACGTTTTTAATGGCGGTCTTTCAAGTTATATTTTTATATAAGTTGTTTAATTATTATTGTAGGTTTTATTTCTTAAATACAGGACGATCTTTTAAATAGCCTCAAATTATTACTCCAACCATAGTTTATTCCTATGGAAATAATTAAGTCTGTAATAGTCTATATCCTAAATATAGACAAAATTTACGACACCCCTTCAGTTAACATTCATCCGATTATAACAATGATATTCTCACGCATTTAACGCGTCTATTTAGCTGTTTTTATTTCTTTAGGTATTTGAGCTTATTTAGGCGTTTAGGATTATACACGAAAGACAGAATCCTATTTCTTAGGCAGTCAGGTAAGAAAATAAGTTACATCTGGCATAATTTTCATATATGCTATCTGATCATTCAATTACATATTGAATGGTTCTGATACTAACAAAGGTATTTGTTTTCTTGTGCAGGTGAAGTGGAACGGCTGCTTCGCGAATACAGACAGAACCAAGAGTTAGTGAGGAACATCGGCGCCCACTATTACCAGATCATATATCCAGTACAGCTGCGTCACCACGAGAAAATGGGCATATCTACACGTGAAGTCAGCAATCCTAAGGTGAGATCAATAACATATTATTTAACTATTGTGTTTCTGGACGCAACTCACTCCACGCCTGTGCTAAGCAAACCGAACTTGGAACAAGTCTAACGAATACGATACACGAAAAGCCATTCAAATACTCTGACCGGAATCGAATCCACCTACCCTCCACCATTACCTACCTTCTACTTTAGTACTTAGTAGTGATTGCATTAGTCAGAGGGTTATGATTCCGAATATATGTTTAATTAAGTACTTGTTCAGGACATTTGACAGGCAGCCAATATTCCAGTCCAAGATTCGGCCTCCGGCCGGTTTCAGTCTTTTAATCTACTTATTACCAAGTTTCGCGTACTTGATCCTAATACCTACTCCGTTTAACTTTGCGCCGGTAAACTTTCTATTATGTTATTTAAAGCAATTTTAGATAAGATGAAATTTTCGAGGGAACTTGTAACGGCGGCAGTCCTGTATATCCGTTGGTTATATCGTTAAGGGCTAATATTATGATTTGGAATACCAAATGAGATTAATAAGAGAAAAAAACTTTTCCACTTTTCTACTTTCAACGCGCCTTAGGCGTATTGGATAGAATGCGTATATACTGACTTCTATGTAGCGCTTATGAGTACGACTCCTACCCATATTTACTTGTATTATTTATTAAAAGTATATTCACGTTATTTATAAAGAAAACGGGTCTAGAACCGGTTAGAATTAACAAAAATTGTCACATGATAAAACATAGCATAACTTGGCGCCTTTTTCTACCCGAAGTTGTAATCAGCGGCTGTTAAGCCTCGTCTCGCCTTTGTGTTTACGTCCCAAAAGGAATAGGTGTTGAACCTATTGCCATGCCGGGCACAAATTTCTAGTCATCAATATTTATCACACATAACTTTCGAAAAGTCATTGGATTTGACACCGCGACCTCTTGATTCAGAAGCGGGGTGCTCGACCACTGGACCACCGACACAATAAAAGTTCAGTTGTATTTGTAAATAGTGAGAAATCAATATTACATTATAAAATAAACGTTAGCTTTTCATTGGCTTTAACGAATAGAAAAAAAAATCTATACGTTGGGTTTGTAATTCATCTGAGGGAAGGTAGTTATATAATCGAGATGTCCAAACTTAGAGAAAGTTTGTAACTCCGTACAAACGGAACTTTTTTGTCACCCAACATTACTAGTGCAATAGAACAAAACTCTGTGGCTTTCTTTTTTTCTTTTTTTTTGAGATAGTGGGGCAAACAAGCAGGCTTGGTAAGTAACTAAACTGGGTATCCAGAGGCCCAACCTCGTGCCCGATCCTTCACCGAAAGAGAAAGAGGCGTTTTCTCTTTCACCAAAAGAGAAAACGCATCATGTGCCACTTTACGTCGATATCCTGAGATGACTTCAATATTCTAGTTTAGAGTTTTCGAATAAATACAAGGTAAAGAAAAAAATAAGGAGAAAAGAAAGAAAAGAAAAGACAAGATTACATCTCTAAGGAGGTGTACAGTCTTGATCATTGTATTGTTTCACGCTCCTAATACACAATGGTGTAGGCAGTGTATATGTAAAGTGCAACCATATTTGAAGGTCCCCATTTGAAGTCCCATATTTGAAGTACGAGTTTTGTACTGTGCCAATTTTGTAATTGTAGAAAAGTTAAAATCTTCGAAAATTAGTACACTTTGGAGACATTAGTATTAAATGTATATCTGGAAATAGTAAAATTAATTGTTTATGTGTCCACTAAACGTTATATGACCAAAGTCAATAATAATTAATTCGGTATAATTTTGGGACTTAATTATTATTGGTATATTTGGTCAAAGGCATACTGGGTATCGGGTACGTACTGGGTTCAATTACTCGCCTTTATGAGGGGCATAAAGATAATCTAAGTAACATTCCTCCCACACGCTTGAGCTCACAAAATATCCGTTCGGAAGCCAATTTAAGTTGCTCGCTACTTGTTTGAACTTGTGAAAGATTGTTCGATCAGCTTTCCTGCCTTTAAAGCCTTCAAGTAATTATCTAAACATTCTATATAATATTGGGTGAACTCCTACGGATTAATGAGGATTTTTTTTTAGTTAGACGTGTAAAAGTCTGTTTTGTGGATTTTTTTCCAAATATCAAATGTTTTAAAAATAAATATATAGAATACAGGATTCAGCTGGGTAGGGCATTCGGTAAACTGCGTCAAGTTTTCGTGTTGCCTATACCGAAATGTTTGAAAACCAAAGTCGTTGACCAGAGCGTCTTACCAGATATGACCTACGCTAAGTGGATACTACGTGGGGCTAGTCCACATAGTTAAAGTCGCTCAGCGAGCTATGGAGCGAGGTATGCTTGGGGTAAATCTGGAGGATAAAACTCCGAAATAAGTATATCGGACAGAGAACCAGAGTAACCGACATAGCTCGTAGAATGAGCTCGTTGAAGTGGCAATGGGCTGGTCATATCTGCTAAAGGACCGATGGTAGATGGAGAAAATAGGTCATAAAGTGGATACCCCGGCTTGGTAAGCGTAGTGTAGGACGGCATGGTCGGACGACCTCACAAAAGCTGCTGGAAAGGACAGGATGCGGAAGGAAGAGAAACGTTGTGGTGCAAATTGGGAGAGACCTATGTCCAGCAGTGGACTGCAATAGGCTGATGATGATATAGAAACAGGTATTTTAAGCAATCCTGTCTAATTTCCTATCATTTATAATTAAACCAAAAAGACAGATAATTACTATTTATGACGTAAACTGGGATTATTTATAAATGACTAATGAAAAAGCGTGAAAACTTGATTACGAAGAAAACGAGCGTTTATGACAAGAATTAGAACATAATAATGTGTAGGTACTACTAGAAACCGTAGGAACGTCTGATGAAGCTGTAAGCGTGATAATATCTATAAAAAAAGAAATATATAAAGTTCTGGGTATTGTTCACAAAATAACAAAGTGTCTCAGGGCATTTATATTATATGTTTTTCTGCCAAGGGACTTGGCATGATGGTACAATTTAATCTACAAAATTATGAGAAACGTTTAAACAAAAACATAAAATGTAAAACCAATTTATTTGTGCTAACATACGAAAACAAACAGTTGCGTTCAAAAACAAACCTTCAAGAGTTCGTCACAAAATTTTCTCTCGATATTTATTCAATATTAAATCACTGCTTATCCCAATGTTTTGTCAAATACATAATGCAAAGGTCCAAATCCATGTTGTTATGTTAAGTGTATATATTACTATATAGGTATAGAAGGCATGACCAACAAAAATATAACGATTGAACGACATAAAGACGTAACAAATAATGGTATTATTATTGCTGAGTTTTCTTTATTTTCTATATCAGATCTCGTATGAAATTATTTATTTTTTGTGGAGCTAATATAGCGATTAAATATTTGATGTAAACATTTATGTATGAATTGAAATATACTTTTAGATTAAATTTAGAACATATTTTGTTTACAACATCTCAATAGTCGCGTCGTATCATACAAAGAATGACTTTTAGTCACTCAAATAACTAATTTATTGTTTTAGAACTGTGCTTTTTTTCTTCAAAGAAACTTAACAGTATTTTAGGTTTTCAGTTTGTAAGGCTTAATAATGAATTGCACAAGATAAATAATATAGACCAGAATAGTACAAGATAAATAGTACGTCTACCGACTACTAATTTTGTTTACCTAATGTCTGGATCTGTAACGCGTCGATTTTTATCTTGTGTTACAATTTTGGGGACGTAGCGAATAACATATATCGCCAAAATCTAAAGTTAAATTCACCAGCGGTCTACCTATGACCCAAAAATTAATTATACTAGTAAATAAACTGCACTATAAATAATTACTAGATAGAGTCCTTTTTGCTAATATTTTAGGTAGCTTGGTATTGTGAGTGTATATAATTATTTAGGTGATTTCTTGTCTCCTAGACCGACCTAGACCGACCTAGACCTGTTACCTCAGACGGACTATTTTCAAACAATACCTATATAAACAATATAGTTTTTATAGGTGTTTATAGACAGTCTCATGTTTTTAATTTCTGACCTGAAAATGCAATACAGAAACAACCTCAGTCAGCTATAAGAAATATGTTGGGCATTTATGTGGAATGGAAATATCCTTGTAATAATTTATTGTTTGGGTCATTGTTAAAAAATGTCAAAATTTTATAAATAGATAATTTAGAGATATCTAAGTGTATATATAGCATTAAAAGTATAGGTTTTAGGTTAAATTTTTGTATTGTGTCATCTGTGGAGAAGCAACTGTCAGCTGTACCACAGCCATGGCTAGCTCAGCTGACAGGGATTTTACCACTTTGTGTCTGTTTTTATATGCAAAATAAATATTTTTCATTTTCATTTTCATGGATTTACAATAACTTATCTTGTAATACAATGAACGTCTTATTTACAAATTTTTACACGAAAGAAAACCTATGTTTTGAACATAGATTTAAAATGTACCCATAAAGTTTGATCCCAAAAAGGAAGATAAGGGTTTGCATTTTGAGTATTTTTTTTAAATATGAATTTATTATCTTCTATTTTAATTAGAGTCTAAAATACCCACCGATTGGAAAATCGGAATGGAAAATTGGAAAATCGGTGGGATTGTGGGTGTTTCTGAACAAAACCTTATACTTAGTATATAATAATATCTTGGACACAATACACACAGCGCCCTCTAGTTCCAAGCTAAGCAATTAAATGCTTGTTTTATGGATACTAGATAACGGATATTAATACATAATATATATATATACTTTTCTTTTGTAAATACATACTTATAATACATAGAAAAACACCCAGACGCCACACAAATATTCATGTTTGTCACAAATATTTGTGCTCTGGTGAGAATCGAACCCCGACGTAGTTTTACCAATGCGCCGCGAGGCCCGTATATGATCGATATGAGATTTCCCTATTTGCGGAACAAAGTTGACGCCTCCATTAGAAATCACCAACTTACAAGGGCAGCTTTTGGTACCTACGTTACATAGAAATTTTGCGTAACTTCATGCCAATTCCTACGGGGCAGACAAAAAATCAAAATCATCTATGACTTGATTGACTAAGTATTTTTTCAGTCATTATTATGAAAAAACATGATAGACTTTAGTTTATTTACCTGTAAAACTGTACTGTACCTGTAAAAATAACACAAAAGGAATAGTAAAATCTATATCTTAAAAAGACAAAAATCACCGATTTTGTCACTAAACATAACAACTAACTTATCCTGCCTATCCTGCATGCAAACAAGCTTAATATCATGTCATCACACCAGGATTATGAGAAGGTTTGCTTTACAGAGCTTACACGGATTATACAAGTTTGTTTTGTATCACCTTACTTAAGTACTTGTGAGGAACTGTGTTTGTTATGTTCCTGTGTATGTGTTTGTATATAATATACATGTGTGTGTATTGATGTAATTATTTTACGTTTACTATAATGGAAGTTACGGTTATGCGGGTAGAAGTTACCACACGCTCGAGGACTTGAGACGCGGTTATTGTATGCTGACGACTTGACGCGTAATTTAAATTTGATAGAACAGATTTTAAAGATAAATCTATAAGGTCTAGAGGAGTAGCACCTCGCATCGGATACCAAAGTGACTTATGCCGCGGTTAGTTCCCTGACAGAGGTATCTGAAGAGGTATTTATCGGTTGTGATTTCCCATTTTTAAATATAATCAGCGAGTTTTATAAATATTTTGTTACTAATTTCAATATTGTGTTTGTTACAGGGCAGAGGATACGATTATCAGCAAGGCACGAGGTCACGAGCTAGGGTAAGTTCTTTTTCTAACTATTTAACGATTCAATCTATTTATCAATAATATTTGATGTAAGAAAGAAACTAAAGAGGTATTTCGATACTCAAACTATGATTGTCGGTAAAACTCAATACAAGAACTGGCACCCTTGATTTAGCATTTGTAGTGAGGTTCAATTCTCGAAGCATTGGTTTAGGATTTTACGGTTAATATGATAGTTATGAAAAAAAAATGCAAAAACAAGATGTTGATTTTCCATTTTACAACTTACAAGAATAAAGAAGGTGGTTTTTAATACCTAATTTTATTAGTAGAAAGCGCACCGTGAGGCTGTGTTGAAAGCTAATTAGAAAAGTCTAGATTAAAACCGCTTAGAAAAACTGTCCGGATGAAGACAATACGTGAATGACTGAGTTAACAATCATCTCTTAGAATTTTATAATAGGGTTTAATACCATTTATGTCAGTTAATAGATACATGAATATTTAATATTTATATTTTCTAATCGAACTTGAAAATTGAATAACACTTTAGAAAAATGTTAAATCCTTAATTAATAGTCTCGGTAGCCCAGTGGTCGACCACACGGCTTCTAATTCAGAGGTCCTGGTTCGATTCCTTACACTAGCTCAAAACAATGACTTTTCGAAATTGTTTTAGGAAGTTATGTGTGATAAATATCGATGACTGAAAACTTTGTTCCCGGTATTCGGGTAACAAAAGGCGTGAAGTTATGTCATGTTATGTAATGTTAAATCCTATTTCATAATTTTTGCTATAAAAAATCACGCAACAGTTATATAATATTCTGAAACAATTCTCCCTTATAAAAAGACATAAATCGATGAATCGACAATCAATGAATCTGTAGAAGGTCCAAAATTTCAATCATTTTGAAATACATTGTAAAAAAATATCGGTGAATAAACAAATTACGCCATAGACTAACCTGATCCAATATTTTATTCGTTGAGTTATGAGGGATGTGTGATATTAATCGTTATGAGCGAACGCTACATACACCTACGGGCGGTAAAGGAGTGAAGACAGGCTTCAAGCACGATTTGATAAAATCCTGAAAAATAAATTTATTATACTCACTCGCAATGCAAAATGTTCATCAATACAAATATTTGTTTTAAGGTAAGCCAGCACTAGCCTCTCGTTCTTTTTTTTTAAAAAAGAGCTCAGTATATATTTACATATGTACAATATGATAAAATGAACCACGAAAAGTGGTTAATCCCTTCACGTAGCCACTCAACACGGAATTATGATAGGGATTTCGCATAATACCAGGTTAAAGCAATATATTACACCTGCCGACAAACGTGTGTGCCCTGTTCGGTTTTTACCTCATTCACTTATATTGAGAAATTTGGATTTTCTACCCTATTACTATGTAAATAAAGATATAATGAGTCTTTCGGGTTTTGTTTAATAAGTTGCAGGATGTAAAGTGTGTTTTTTTTTGTATCATTTTTTTTTTATTAGCACGAAATTCCTTAACGTGAATCCCAGCGACAGGAATTTCAACGGATTCAAATAAAGGTTATATATTTTTTTTAAATTATCTATGAAAAGTCTAAACATAATTAGTTTTCAGTAATCTTTGTCACAAGTAATATGTAACATATACTTACTTTACTTGTAACAATGTAACTTTGATATCTAAAATTCTCATGGGTCCTATGAATCGCCATCATGCTTCTATTATTTAAAAGCGTGAAGGTATAAATAAATACTGTAAAGGAGATATTTTGATGATAGTAGCAATATATTAAGCCTCGACTCTATTACAGCGATAGATATATGTAAGGTTAAATCTTAAATCTAATTTCTAACCACCTGCGGCCCCGTAAAGCCGTAAGTTCCACGTGCTCTCGCTAACTTTGTAAATTTAACGGTTTTAGTTAAGAAGGATTTACATGTTAACTAAAGAATAGGGCGTGATTCTTGTCAACCGACTGCGCCCAGAAGGAGGGTCAGATTTTCGGAGAACCATGTCGGTATAAAAGTAAGCAAGGGCTCTTCCTTACTTTTACACCGACACTCTATTTCAATCCAATTTCCTTCCTTACAATCTTGTTTTCGACGCAGTCAGCGAGCGTCACTCCGCAAATTTTGTGCAGTGGTCTCATTTCGACCGCGTTTATTCTACTTTTGTTTCACATTCCGTCATACACAACTCTCGCTTCCATAAGTTAGCGTTGGGATCAGTACCGCATTGTGAATAGCAATCTGAGATTTGATGCGCCTAGGAATCTCCACAACGCTCCATTTACACTATTTCCTAGCGCTACTTGTTTTCATAGATGGTTTTTATTTTAACAATACACAATTCTTCTTTAGTGATCGTGTACTTCTATTATATTATAACAAACATTTCAGTAGCAACAGTGCAATAGAGGGCGCTGAATGTACCTTTTATTTCGTAGAAGTAATTTTGTGCAGTGATAAAATGGCACTCCAAGGAAACTTCAATAAGATATTCTAAACTCATAACATTAGACAAGACACGAGTCTTACGCCCGAATACTGAACCGCCACTCATATATATAAGCGCTGCTTAAGAGTTTAAGTAGCTGTCACAATAAATAGAATACGACAGAATTTGAGCAGTAAGTAGCACTTTATTGATTTTCAGATTTGAGTGGCGGTTCAGTATTCGGATATTTAAGCCTCGAATCGCCGTTATGTTTACGTCCCAAATAGAATATGTGGCGAACCTATTGCCATACACCGGACACACAGTTTTCAGCTATCGATATTAGTCACACATATTTCTCGAAATTAATTTCGAAAAGTCATTTGTGTTTTCCCAGATTCGAATCAATGACTTTTTGATTAAGAAGCTGGGTGCTGGACCATTGTGTAAATTCTTTCTACACTGCGTATATATGTGGCTTTATCATAACGGTACATTAACAATATTAGGAGCCTCTTTTCAATTTTACCAAGGGATTAATCCGTTACATCATTAGGACGTACAAACAGATATATAATGAACTTGTGTTAATAAGCCTTCAGTGGGAATTTGAAGCCTCTGCCTCTCGCATGCCTCTAATTATATTATTAAATACAAAGATTTCCCAAGAGTTCTTCAGCGCGTTCATTTTCAGGCTGAAAATTGGAATTTCGTGTTGCATGCTATTATTCTTCCTCTGTCTCTTATTTTAAGTTAAAAAAAAAACTTTTATTTTTTGCTATACGTCCTCGGTATGTACAGGTTAAGCCAGTATATCTTCTAATTAAATTCCAAATTCCTCGAAATATGTCGCCTTAAAATAACTACACGACTTTTTCTTCAAAAGATGTACGCAGCGGCTGTTAAATCACAACTCGCTGAATCGTGAATGTCCGAGATGAAATAGGTAGCCGAACCTATAGCCATATATCAAATAAAATATTAATAATTTGATAATGGACTGGGCTAAATTTCAAATCATTAATATTTCTTGGTTTTTTCTAAAAATATACAAAAGTCTATCACAATTCTAAGCGTCCAACAGTGCGTTAATAATATTTCAATTAAACTTCAATTGAGTCCACTTCGGAAGGCTTTCAAATTTACTTACACTGAAAGCAAAGCTCTTAATTTTTTCGAAGTTTCTTTTATCTCATAGTAAATCTATTTGCTAACCTTTTTGCTGCTGTCAATTCAAGACCAATTACTAAGAAATTACCAAGTTCCAGACGCTGTTCAAACTGTCTTCTAAATTTTATTTTTCACTTAGGTAGGGCCGTCTCGAGAACTTTCTATTTTTAACTAAACATCACGTGCCCCGTGAAAAACTTATTGTTTACGCTTTGCATTATTTTATTTCAAACTTAACACTTACTCACTATTTAATCACCCGATTGCTCCACCACTAATGGAGGATTACGTTTTGAGTATTAACAGATTATTTATGATCTCGGAGATCCAGTGGTCGATCACCCGCTTCTGAATAAAGAAGTCGCGGGTTCAAATCTTGGCTCACACCAATGACTTTTCTAAATTCTGTTTGGAAGTTAGGTGTGAAAATTTGTGCCCGGTATGGCAATAGGTTCGCCACCTAGTTCATTTGGGACGTAAACATAACGGCGAGTCGAGGCTTAACAGCCACTACCTCCACCTGCGGGTAGAAAAAGGCGTGAAGTTATGTTACAGGTTATTTAGTACGCTCTGTAGTATAAATGGTAAAAAGGATTGTAGCTTTCGATCTTGACATACAAACTTGTCATACAATACGTAGATACACTATTTCACGAAGAATAATCAGCACGTTTTCAATAAATACTTGTATATCTGTAAAAAAAGCAGAGTTTGATATCTATGACATTTTACATGGATTTAAATTAACATTTTATTTGTCTAATTTGGGCAAACTTTGCCTACATCTTAGATTATTAAATGGCGTGAAGATATAAAAAAGCCAACATACCACATTTCAGCATACAAGTCACAAAAGCATGCCTAAGAGAAAATGATCCCCCCCTTTCCGCAAGCATAATTACAGTTCACTGAGAGGTCAAAGCCCCTTTGCCGTAATTATTCCTCCCCCAGCCAGAGGGGCTGGAGGGAAAAGACTTTCAATCATAGATGTCTTCATGAAATGAAATATTCATAGCCTTCCTCTATGGAGACACTGGTTCAGGGTTCGATAGCCTACCAGAAAAAAAACATTTAGCTGATGGTTGAAAACGTCAATCCGACGATTTATTCAACTAACTTCAAGATAAGATTACATTTTTTTTGGTTTACCGATCCCTGTATTAAAAGTGTAATATAAATGACAACTCAAGTGACTTTTATCAATTTTCTATCCAAATAAATTACAAACAATGACAACTAGTAGCTATGATAGTGACAAAATAAATAAACAACTTCACGTCAAGTTCCTTGCGGGGTAGACAGAGAGAACAGAGCAACATAAGACGCGATTAATATACACCTCACTCGTTTTTTTGACTTTCATATACTTTCATAATCTTTGACTCTTGTTATATACGCTTGTTGATCTTTAAGACTCCTGGCATCATCACCTTCCCCAAGAACACGTTAATGTTGTTCATGAAAAGTGTACTTTTTTATTTATATATCTTCCTAATCAATCTTGCATCTTCCAAAATAACACTAATAAAATTTAGGCGTAATGCAAATACATATTTTTTTCATGCTGTCACTGTTATTTTTATTATAATAAAAGAATTTCTTATTTCCTATCAATATCTCTTAATATATAACAGTAGTATCGTTAATAACGTATTATAAGAAGCTATTATTATTATACTGACTGAGATAGCTGAAATAGAGATACGAGTGATATATTGTCATGAAGATTTGTTGAGTCAGTCTCATAATATTGCTTGTAATCCAGAATATTATATAGATACCACTGGCTGTTGCATGTGGTTTCTTTCTTGTGGTAAGAGTTCAGAATATTCAAAGTATTATTTTAAAAGAAAAATCCCTAACAATCACACGGGATCAACAATCATTTGGGACGTAACGATGCGGCGAGTCGAGGCTTAACAGTTGCTGCCTACGCCTTCGGATATAAAAAGCAGTGAAGTTATATTTTAAAAATAGGTATCACAACATTAAAACAACTTTTAGGATTATATCGTGTTTATTTCGTGAAAATGATCTCTGTAAAGAGTTCGAAACGTCGGGAAATGAATAAAAAACTTGAGAGGTGTCAAGGGACACCCAGATGGAACGAAGTTCCTTTCGATTAATTAGTGAAGGTTTTGTAATAAAATTTTAGAACTAAAAAAAACATATATAAAATATGAAAACATGGAAAATAAAACTTCAAAAAGAGTTCCGATACCGGGATTCGAACCCGAGCCCCCTGTATGAGAGCAAGGTATCTCAGACACTAGACCATTTGGGTAGTTACACATTTTTCTAAATAAGCCGATACTTGAAAGTGCAGTTTGGCATGGAAAAAGTGTCGTGACAATTTTTTCCGTCTAGCCCCCTTTCACAACGCGCGATAAGGAACTTCGTTCCAAAAATAAGTAATAAATAAACGCGATATAATCCTAAAAGTTGTTTTAATGTTATGAATGTGATTCGCGAAAATTTTAGAAATAAATAAATAGTGAATTGAGAGAATTAAATATTCCAGTCTATCTGAATGGAACAGCTGATTCCATGAACCACATGGAGGGTGCTTATTGTCTAATGTCAGCTGATCAAAATTTGCAATCGATATTTATGCCACTAGATTTTTATAAAGGAGTGTTCAATTTAGATTCGAATTTGGGACTTTTCAATTACATATTAGTAGTATTACACTGCCGTCATCTAAACGACACAAACATTCACCTATATTTTTATATTTTCTTAAATTTAATATAAAATGCAAATGTGTCAAATATTCAAAATTTACTCCAAAGTATCGAATGAATTAACGAATATTCGTCGTTTTATTACGTACATTTTCCTTTACTGTTGTTGTATTTTATCGAAAAATATTTAAAAGGCAAACAAAAGAGGCAGTATCATCTTGCAGTATCTATTGTGTCGCCGGAATGAAGTCGAGACCTTATCTCAGATATCCGATCGGTGATTGAAATTGACTTGGACGATGTTCACTTGTGTTTTTCTGAATATTCTCTAAGATATCGAATTTGTTGTGCCAGCAATGGAATAAGAGTTTTTTTTAATATTATTGTTACGCAATTGTATTCTGGAAATTTCTATTTTTTGACAGTCGAAATTCGAATCTTGCTAAAACTGGAAATTAACACTCGAGTTTAGTTATTGATCAGTTGATTATTTTGAAGCAAGAGATGGGTATGGCAGAGTGTCTATAAAAGGGGGCACTGCGCAGAATCTGCGGAATTACTCTCGCTCACCGGGCATGCTCCCAAACCATCGGAGATAAAGAAAGAAATGATGAATTAATCAAATGTCAATCTTGCATCAATAGCTTAACAATACAATTCCGCTTATGTATTGTACAAGTTCCACTGAACAATACACAAGCTGATGGATGTAGGAGACAAAATAGAACATTATGCAGTGGGAATGAAAATGGGAAATAAATGCAATTTGTACATACCTGGAAAATGTTTGACAGGAAATATTTTACTTTTATTAAGCCAGCTAATATCGTCAGAACAAGAAATTTAAATTATGTACGGATGAGTTTATTTAATGCTATTCTCAATATTTGTCTTTGATTTTGTATTTATTGAACAGTAATATGTATTATAATCAACTACACAATTACCCAAGCAAATATTAGGTAGCAGATACTATCAGTAAATTTTTTATGGTTTATTAAATACTGGCTGATCAGACTAACTTAGTTTCGCCATAAAATATGGTTACTACGCTCATAGTCATACGCATATTGTCATAGCGTGAAGATATATAGTTTATATCCAACGTCGATAAACGGGCCATGTAACACTGAAATAACCTTTTAATTGCATGAGTAGTTAATGAGATTATCAGGTTCAACAAAACAAACAGTGGTTCGTTGCATGAATGGGCCGGCTTGACCGGTGAAATACCACGACCTCTCGGAAGATCGATGAAAAGTGGCTCATGAGGACTTTCGTTCGGTTAGAGAGGTACCCGGAGGCCCTGCCCCCTTCTCTATCCATTCCTATTCTACTTCGTTAAAGGTCGGCAACGCAATAGTATTATAACACTATAGGTGTTGCAGGTGTCCTTTGGCGGCGCTGGTCACTTACTATCAATTCGTACGCCTGCTCATTTTCCCTCGTAACCAATAAAAAAATTCTTCAGCCTGAAAGACTTGTAGAAAGAATGGATGATGCAAGACTGACTAAGCAGATATACAATTCAAAAGCGGATGGATGTAGGAGTCGAGGACGGCCAAGACACACATTCCATGACCAAATAGAACGTGTTCTGGAGGAAGGTGATGTTAGGAGCCTCAAAAACCGACGCGCGTGTATGAAAAGAGTTATGAAAGTCAACGAAGCGAGTAAGGCGTGTAAGAATCGTGCCTTATAGCGCTCTGTTCTCTCTGCCTACCCCGCAAGGGATTTGGCGTGAAGTTATGTATGTATGTATGTATAGTATAGATATTATGCTTTGACTAAGAACTGCGTATATGATATGCTAATGATGCATAAGTCACTCTGGCGTCATGTCATGTCAATTGTCAACGTCATTTTTTGCAAGAGTTCACTCGAGGACCCTGACTGGTTTGTTTAATGAAGCCCGGAAGCTCATGTCCGCTCTATTAGTCCGTATAATTGAATGTGCAAAGCTTCGGTGTGAGGGTGTATGTAAGTCAAGAGGCTAACTTCTTATTTTCGTAAAGAGTATAAATAGTTAGTACTTAAACTATGTGTTATCATTACATAGTATAAAATAAATTCGCTTTCCGCTGTCTGTCCCTTTATATTCTTTACATATTTGAAACTACTCAACGGATTTTGATGCGGTTTTTCTTAATAGATAGAGGGTGTCAACGGCATGGTATTTGTCTATAATTCATGTATGTTGTAGTAAAGAAAAGTGTGAAATACAGAATTTACTTATTTATTACTTGTGATGTGGAACCAAGTTCGCCGGGTCAACTAGTTTCAAATATTTCTTTCATCCTTTTATTTCATAGCTTTATTTCTCATACTCAATAATAGCTTAAGAAATTGTACTTTCCATCAATGATAACATTTTAAATTACGTACTACTATATAAAATGGATCTAGCTGCGTACGCTAGTACCTATGGATAAATCAAAATATACAAATTTGATTTGAGTGTTTAATCTATTTATAATTTTTGATGTATATCTGCGGTGCATATTTAAAGTAGTAATTTTTATTTAATTAGATACTCTAAAACAAAGTCACTTTCCGCTGTCTGTCCCCTTAATTACTTGGACTTTTAAAACTACGCAACGGATTTTAATTCGGTTTTATAGATGGAGTGTTTTGTATGTATAATTCGTATTCACAAATTACTTTTGATGCGGAACAAAGTTAGCCGGGTTAGATGGTTACTCATAAAACACACACAATTTTATACCGATTCAGTTCTGGGGTATTAATGGTCTTTTCTTCATTATTTATCATTCTGTTCATTCTTCTATACTACAAACTAAAATTCAAATTTAATTTATTTCTACAAATTTATCAAGTATTTACAATGCGAAATCTATTTTATATGAAAAGTCTTTAATTCTAGTCTTTGTAGTCTATTCTATACTTTTATATATATATATATATATTGATTACAAAGAATTAATCAAACTGTAGTGTCACCAATAGATCTGGTCCTTCGAGCCATAATCCCCTCATTGATTGGCACTACAGCAATCTGAGGCCGAGAGAGCTAAGTATTGTTATATAAATATTGATGAGTTTCTTAGAGATATACTATCTATCTTTATTAACCACTATATACTATACTATCTTAGAGAATAAAATTACTATTAATTTATAAAGCTATTAATTACTAGCCATACATTCTTCATTTTATTTACCGATATTTGTACATTAGAAAACCAAGATCATACGATATAATAATCAAACTTTCAAAATGTGCGTTATGTGCGATACATAATGATGACTGAATACTTTGTGTCCGGTATGGTCTGGCAATAGGTTCGCCACCTATGTATTCCATTTGGGATGTAAACATTACGGCGAGTCGAGGCTTAACAGCCACTGCCTACACCTTCGGGTAGAAAAAAGCGTGATGTTTTGTTATGTTTTAATAATCAAAAAGATACCGATTATTTTTATCATAACTAATGGTATCTTCAAATCCTTATTACTTGAAGGTGTTTTTTTACCTAATGGTAGGCATCTAAAGCCGCCCATAGACACCTGCAATCCAGATAGTGTTAAAGTTGCATTGCCGGCCTTCAAGGAAGTGGAATGAAAGGTAATGGGAATGGGGAAGAAGCTCTGGATACCTCTCCCATCGAATAAAAGCATGAGCTATTTTACGTCGATATTCTCTGAGGTCGTGGTATTTTACCTTTCGAACTGATCCGGTAATGCAGCAAATTACGTGGCTCTACTGCCTAAGTGTAGCAACATTATGTCCCTATCCGGTATCATGAAATAAGTGTACAATAACAATATTAACACTCGTAAATAATATTATGCAGATGGATTTGAGTTTGCCATCTCACAATTTGATGTTAAAGTGCCAAACCACTATGGCATGAAAACTATGAACTCTTATAGCGATAAAATGATATTATATGAAGCAGCACAGTTCTATTTATTATGATATCGTTATGATAGATGAGTCTGGATTGACTCAGCACGTCATCCACCTATTTCGTAAATTAATACAGCCAGCAAAAAACGTTACATACATTTATAAATGGAATTAGTCACGCGAGAGAGAGAGAGAGACGTTGATTGGCACACGAATTACTTTTCAGAAGTGAATTACCACGACCTCTCAGCATATCAGTGTAAAGTGGCTATTACTGCGTTTCACTCTGCGAGAGAGTTATCCGAAGGCAGAACTGCATCCCCTTTTGCTGGCTCACTCCACTTTCGGCCCTTTCCCTATCCCTTTTAAAGGCCGACAATGCAACTGTTCCACTACCTGTGTGTTCATGGGCTACATTAGTTACTTACCATAAAGACACACGCCTACTTGTTTGTCCTCCTATCCCATTAAAATGTGTGGTAAAAATCGATGACATACAATTATGCTTAATGTATGGTTTCGTTACCAATTACATTGGAGATATTAATACATTATATTACGAGACTAAAACTATATCGGTACCAAATATTATTAGAACCGATCTAATATTGATTAGATAAAAAGCAGATAGACAGACAGATTCATAATGTACAGAAGCTAGATAAAATATCTACTCTTTTTCATTATTTGGAATATTCATAAGATTTTTTTTCTGACCGTATCTCGGTGAAGTATGAATAAGAAGTTGTTTCTCTCATTCGTCTTAATTAATATGTATTATTTTGACCAAGTTGTAGAGTGTTTGGGCCGGGTTCCGTTACGTTTATTTTTGTAGTTTATTTTTGTAGTAGCTCTTGGGCTACCGATGATTATAGCTTGACTCTTATTTGGATTTATTTTGAGCCCAAACGATTTGCTCCAGTCGCAAATACGGGTTAAATCGATGTTCATATTGGTTACTGCATCCTGTAGCGTATTAAGCGAAATCTGTGTGTAGATCTGTAAATCATCAGCTTAAACATGGTAGGAAGAAAGTAATTGATTTGTGATGGAGTTAATAAAGACTGCGAAAAGCAAAGGAGATAAAACGCCACCCTGAGGAACGCCGGCTTTTTTTTTTTTTAGAATAGTTCAATTGTACACAAATTCGCTGCCGACGACCAAACAGGTAACTGCGAAACCAGTCAGTAACGATTGGAGATATGTTGAGAGAGCGTAACAAAGCCAATAAAACCTCAAAATCTACACAGTGAAAGGCATTGCTGAAATCAAGCAAGCCGAGAATAGTGACCTTGCCCTCTTCCATGCCCGACCTTACATCGTCTGTAATATGAACCAAGGCAGATGTGGTATTTGTGGTGGATTGTTTGGCGTTGAAATACAATGATCGATGTACTGTTTTATGCTGTGCCGGAGGCAAAGTAAAATTATCACGATTGGAGCCACCAGCAGTTCCTATAAGTTCTTTTGTTTCTGGAATTGGAAATAATTCTAAGTATTTCTTGACTTATCAAATCTTTTTACGCTTTTTACGAAATGCATGTTTGTATATTCATTTATTACACATATATACGGTATTTACACCGAAATATTTTTTTTTTTAGAATTTTTGCCTGTCTTTTTGTTCAAGCTAATCTTTGTAGTGGCTGGACCGATTTTGATGGGACTTTTTTGTAATGTAATAAGAACTAACTTAGGCTTCTTTTATTTAAAAAAAATCTTTGATTATCTCATATAATGCTTTTGAGGCGAAACAAAGTTCGCCGGGTCAACTAGTAATGAAATAAAATAGTACTTTAATTAGTATCCGAGTTTTCTTAGAACACACACCCGATTTTTTTTTTGGCAAAATGTTTAAGTGAAAACAAACAACATTAAATAAAAACTATAAATCATTCTAACAAATATAATTCATCACATGTTTGAAAACTAACCTGAATAGTGACTTGGAAATTCTCAAATGTTTAATGGAAATAAAACCAATTATCGTCAAAATCCTGTCGACAGTATATAAATATCAGTAAACACTAAATTAATGTGTGTCCGTCTATCGGTACAGGCGCGCGAATGATTTGTGCGCCCGGCTGACAATTTTTCATCCACCCTACCGACACTAAATCACGCCGACAACTTCGCCCGGCGAAACTATTCGCTTCGACACTTTGCGAAGAAAAATTAACCTTACTCTGTAAGTCTTACAGTTCACTTTTTATCGAAGAAATGTATTAGGGTGAAGTAACCAAAGGTCTTCCTTGTATTTTATATTTGTTTACTAACGTATAATAAAAATTGGTGTGAATTATTGCAGGTTGTGTTCGCTCTTTGTCTAGTTAAAAATGATGTGCCGGACTCGAGTACATTTATCAGACCCTTATTAAAATTTATATGAGTAATGGCTTTGGTGGCAATATGTTAGGTTTTTATTAGCGCACTTGGATACCAGAGTATTTATAGCCTTAAACATAGTGAAACGTCCAATAGTGTACCGCTTCTAAGGCTTCTGAGGTACAACGATATACGCATGATGACTCTGCTGTATAATAGTAACCTAAAGGGTGCTACTCCAGTTTTGAATGTTACAAATCTTCACGGAGCCCGCTCCACATTCAAAAAACATTCTCAACTTTGTGATATATTGCTATAATTTTCTGTATTGCTAGCACATCTATCATGAAGTGCTGCTCCAATTCGATACCGCTATGGGCTTCTTACTCTTTTGAAGTCAGTGCGAAAGTGGTTGGAAGCTAATTTGGTGTGTAATATCTATTTCCTTAAATTATTACATAATTACTGGGCACTTGGAGAAGAAGGTACAGACGCTTTACGAGTCGACATGAGGAATGGTTGAAATGTTTTACTACACTTATTTACTGTCTTTTATATGACACTTTTTGTTACTTGTTTACTCTTGGTTCTCCAGTGAAGTTTATTAACACTTATCACAGTATTACAAAATGGTTTGCCAAGATTAAATTGTCTACATTTGAAACCATAATTTTTGCATGTAAAAAGATCTGTGGTAACAAGACAGTTCTTCTTGGTAGGCAAACCCCCAAAAATATCCAGTTAAACAATTGGAATAGACGCCACATGTTCCAAGAAAGAATGATTCCAATAAATGGTTTCATTAAAACGTAACATATTGGTCGCCAAGTCGATGTATTTTTAGGATTCCGTAATTATTTTATCTGCTCAAGGACTCATAGATTGTTCGAGATTCTTTCCAAAATTGATTATGTGTACACCGGAAACTACTTTTATTAATCCTGGATCAGCTTGTACGAAAATAGAACTTGACACAGATCACAAGGAAAATTAATGACGATTGCCCTCGGGCTATCTTTTGGATTGGACTGATACTCATAGGCTGTTGTCAAATCAGTGAGTATTTCAGCTATCTTCTTGTACTCTTTTAGTTTATACACATATTAGATGTGCACAATCCATGTACCTTCACGCAAACCCTGTAAAGACCGGCAGAAGTAATCGACTGACACAAAATACGACTCTGGCACACCTCACTCGCTTCGTTGAATATCATAACTTTTTCTATTCTTTTTTCTTTGCGGTCTACGAATATTATAAATGTAAAAGTAGAGTAAAAACAAAATGATAATCTCCCCGAAATAATCTGGTCGCGTAGTGAGCAACTTTCAAAGTGTCAAATATTTTTCACACTCTATCAGAAAGCGATGTAACCATATTGGATGACGGGTATCCAGCCACGAGCAATATGTTGACAGTGTCCTCGGCAAACAGCGAGTGTAAACACGCCCTTATATAGGAGCAGTGCACACTGCTCGTTCACGCCTGCTGTTTGGAAACGGATTTTGTAAACTGTATTTAGTGATACATATTCAGGAAAATCACTAAGGATAGTACAATATTTGTACAGGATTTAAGGTACGCGAAAGTGTTCTTAGGATATTATTGTGATCACACATACACTCGGATGGAATCTAAAAATAAACTAGATAAACGTTTTTGTAAGGAGATTTTTTTGGGAGAATTACTTTACTAAGCTTTATCGCAAATTAAACTGTGGATATTACAAGAGTACCTAGTGATATTTTACATAATGATCCTAATTCCAAGTTATGAATTTATGCGATGTTGTTTTATAAATCGCTATGTTCATAGACTAGCGGTTTTAATGTGGAGCCTAAGTATTGGAGGTTGTAGGTTTGAACCAATTTGTAGCTAATAATTATTGTTGACCGTGTAAGTTCATCTCCGTTAAGCGTAATTAGCACTTTTACATATTACATAGAAAAACCTCCTAAACATCCTTATACATATAAAAAAAATAGATGGCGCAATAAAAAATACTTTCAGCCTGTTATTATTATTGACGTGTATTTGATCCGATCATGCAATTTTCTGATTCGATAATCATCTCATAAAATAGTTCTTTACCAGTATGGATATCTGAACATTTGGCAACTACAAAGTGTTCGAAATACGAATTCACGTCAATAAACCAAAAGAACTTATCACAAAATCTCATTTCCCTTCAAAGGTTGAATGATCTCGACTATATCCGCGTATCAAATTGTATGAAACAAAAAAGGCACATATATGCAGGCATTCGGGCTCTGTTCCGACAGCCTCTCTCGCTCCAAATACGCTCGTTATATAAGATATAAGGTAAAACGTGCCCATTCAGTAGGAAACTAAGTATTTCGGTGAAGAATTGTTTTATTGAGTTTTTTTTTTCGTTAAAATATGCACCGTTAACGGAATATTTCTCGTTAGTACTGGTACTGGCGATTTTATTGGAAATAAAAGGCTATCAATTGTTCTTATTCAGAGTTTATTGCTCTACAATCGGGTTTTAAATAAGCACTTACTTAGGTTTGTCACTGTGCCTATACTTCTATAAACTGTTTTATTTGTAAAATAAATATATCTACCAATACTGATTCTAAAACTAAATCCTTGATAGATGTAAGTTGAAATAGTTTTATTAGATGACAAGTCTGTATTAATATTTGTTCCCTTTGCCTATTTTACAATATACAAAGACAAATAAATACATTATTTTTTCAATTATCGATTGTTTTCTTATTAATAGTTTCAGATTTAAAGAACTAAAAAAAATACAGAAAAGTTTGCAGCCATTTTCTAACTAAGCATATAAAGTTTCATCGTACTTTAGTTCGTTTTACGCATACGAAGAACGAAGTTTGTCTGCTACTTTCCAACATGTTCACTTGTTAAAACTTGATACTGGCAAGTAGTTCACGTAGAACGAGTTTCAATTATTCTGGGCAAATATTTGCTCTTGTGTATGTTATCTTTATCTACCATCGTATATTTTATGAACAGGGAATATAAGTGTTATGGAATACTTTTTAATTTACCTATGCCTTGAGATATTTAGATTGTTCTGAACTATATATTTATTATAGAAAATTAATAATAAAACCTATTAAAAATAAATTAGTTAAATGGCACCAAAATACAGGATAGCCATGCCTGAGAAAAATATTCAAATTTCATTTATCCCGGGCGTTCGGTATTTAAAAAAAAAATGATACAAGCTCATCGAAGCATAGTGTTGTGTTCAGCCACAATTTAATGTTATTTAATTTGAATTAATTCACTAGCGGTACGTGTGGTCGCATTGAGTCTGCATGAAATACAGCCGCCATTTTAGTGACATCGTTAATGCCTATTATCAATTGGATTTGAGGTGTATCTATTGTATTTTAAATATAATTACCAACTTTTAATTGTCTTTGCACAATTTCTTTTTAAAAACTTGTCGAATACGAGGGTTATATGTGTTTGTATAAAACTTTGCTAAAATATTACATTAACATATGACTATCTGGACATGCCAAATTTGAAAAAAAAAATGATAACAATCGGTACTGCCGTTTTCAGGATTATTTATTAGTTATATAAAATCAATACATTAATCATTATCACTATAAAGTTAAGCTTACTCCCATCTTTGTTAGACAGTAACGGACAAGCAAACAGCCAATGAAAACTCAACAGTATGGTACCAAGTCGTTACCTAATGGCTCACTTCCCCAACTCGTCTAAAAGTTACAAACGAAATCAATAAACGGTAGTCAAGGGTTTGTATTAAAAACTTTTGCTTACCCTTATTGCTCGCCGCTATTCGGCTCGAGATTTAGACTTACAATAATTTAAAGAAAATTTTATTACCCTCCATAAATTAATATAACTCTGATATTGAAACAATGCCGCCGGGATATAAACGGATTCCAAGTTACCAATATTTGTCGAAAATAAATACAATATAAAATATAAGAATAATATCAAGTTGTGAAATATTGATATGATAATATTGTACTTATGTTTTAAGTTGGATCACTGTAAAGGCTGTATTAAAGACGATGTCGTTATTTTTACGTAATGTGTAGATAAACTTACTTAGAGAAAAATTCTAAAATCTGTTATTTTAAATTCTGTGGTTTTATTATAGAAAGGAACCATTTTTTTATGCAATAGAAGGGCAAACGAGCAAGCGGGTGACCTGATGTTAAGCAACTACCGCCTCCCATGGACACCTGCAACATATAGTGTTACAGTTGCGTTTCCGCCCTCTAAGTAGGCATGTCGATCTGAAATCGATTAATCGTAGAATCGATTTTTGGAGCCAATAAGATCGATTTTTTAAATCGATCTGTAGTACTGGATCGATTCAGTGGATCGATATTTCACCCTTGAAAATCGACTTTCGATTTTTTTTGGTATAAACCATAAACTATTTACAATTAATTGAATGTATCCGTATTATAAGAGTGCTGCCGGTTAAAGAATTAACGATTCAAAAACTCGCGAGATGGCTGTATGTTTAGATTCCTTCGCATCTCTTGAATAAAAAAAGTTACGTTTGTAGTCTATGACTTTTTGTTTTTGTATCTGTGACTGGACTGATAATACTATTAAATTACTACTTGCGACACCATCATATACTTTTTGTGCGACGCAAGTTGCATAATGCTAGCCATAATTTATTTTTGGTTTTCATTTCATTTGTTTATTGTTGATTGATTGAGTGATTCTCGTAAAGCGTGTTACCTATGTAACAATGTCCGTGTGCAACATCTGTCTCCATATGAGTATCGTAGGATCATCTGTTCCTTGTGAGCGCCTTTTCTCAATTGCCGGAAACATCGCAACAGATGAGCGAAACCGCTTGGATCCCTGTACACTTGATCTATCAAACTTTTTAAAAACAACAGTCTACTGTTGTTTTTAAAAAGTTTAGATATTAAGAATTGGGAACTATAAGCTACATTATCTATTAACTTTGTAAACGATTTTTCTTAACCATTTTCTTAACTCTGTAAAATTTCTAAATGTAGAAAATAAATGTCTTATTTTATACTTTATCTGTTAGGTAATGAAAATATTTTTTACTATCGAATTACCTGATTTTAGTGATAAGAGATCGTTAAATTATAATATGTCCCTTGTTTTTAATAAAATATTACATTATAAACGAAAACTTGGAAAAAAGATCGATTTTTCGGAAATCGATCTTATAGACCGCGATTTTTTGGTGAATCGATTCATTAGGTCACGATTCGAATCGATTTAAAAATCGATCTTTATCGAAAAGAATCGACATCCCTACCTCTAAGGAATTAGGATGGGAAAGGGAGGGGAAGGGGTGTTGGCTTCCGGGAACCTCCCTCACCGAACGAAACGCGGCATGAGCCTCTTTACGTCGATATTTTTAAAGGCCGTGGTATTTCACCGGTCGAACTAGCCCATTTATGCAGTGAACTAGCACTCTAGTTTATTTCTGGCTGTACCGCTGTCGAATAAATACCATAAATTAATTATAGCCAATATCTCTTAAGTAAAGAATTAGACTCTTTTTAGAAACATAGATGACTCCAATATGAAGAATGAGTATTATAACTGTAAAAAAATGTAACATAAAATAAATGAATGATAAAATAAATTTAAATAGTATTAACAATTACCTATTCATGACTAGTTTGATGGGATAACATATTAACTGACAAATATATTGTATGTCAATTTTAATTTGATCTCTCAATTTTCTACATCGCTAAAAACATTTCGTACAGAATGTGTGGAGTAAAGTAAAGTGGGGACCAATAAAAGTGGACGTCCGCTCTCGCAGAGACAATCTGAAAACCTGATTGGAATCGATTCTTGAATATAGTCGTTTATCGAATACGATACTTGTCACCGATAGAATAAATGTATTAATCGACTGAAGACTTCGTTGTTTTGAATGTTGGTTTCAAAAACGCGACTAGACGAGACCTGTCTTTTGGTGGTTAATAATAATAGACTACTACTGGTTGCTTTTTATAGCTATATTTTTTATGGACTAGGAGGGCAAACGAACAAGTGGGTCACCTAATGGCAAGCAACTTCTCGCCGCCCATGAACATCGTGCTGCGTTGCCGTCTTTTAAGGGCAAAAGGAAGGGGAAAGGGAATCAGGCCTCCAGGATACCTCTGTCACCGAACGAAACGCAGCACGAGGTACTTCACGTCGATATTCTGAGAGGTCGTGGGATTTTACTGGTCTGGGAACTGTAAGACTCTACCACTCTTCTCTATTATTAAAAATAATAAGCGCTTTCTGATTCTTTTTAAATACTTAATCAGCAGATTAGCGAGAATATCAACAAGCTATTAATTAAAGACTATTTTCATTCGTTATCTCATTTAGGAAACTGTCTTTTCAAGATTAACACATTATAATGTTATTTATAACATTTTTGCAAATTAAACAACTAAAGTTATTACGAAAACTAGATAACGGATATTAGTACACATTTACACATTTTTTGGAAATTTGGCATCTGATTAATAATCTATGGTTATATACAAGAACTATAGATTAATACCCAGACGCCTTACAAAGATCTATGCTTATCATGAATATTTATACTCGGGTGGGGTTTGAACCCGTCGACTTCTCCAGACTGGGTGGTCTTACCAATACATGGTGTATCGGTAACACCACCAGTCATCCAGATTCATCAGTTCATATAAAATTGTTACATTTCATATATATTTAAGAGCAAAGATTACCACAAATTAAGTTAAATAGCTTAGCGATGCTATACAAAATCCAGGTTTACAGTAATCTAGCTGTTATTTATGAGCTCGACCGCACCTGTTAATAGTTTAAATAATTTGCTATCAACCGCTTCCAATTATATTACAATTGGCGATAATTTTACGGCCATATTGTATGCCATCAGTTTGACGCTGTTTTGTTCCTGATTGAAATCATTTTCTGTAATTTCACGATTTGGTTTCGAAAAATTATTGCTTTAACTCAGAATAACTGCTGATGATCACAAATATTTGTCGCAAAAAATTACCGGACAATTTATTGAAGCCAGGAATCAAAGCAAGTTCAGCAACCAAAACCACTAGCCTCTACGCTATTAGGCTTCAAAAGATTTTAAATAAAATAATAAAATTATTTAAGAGATATAATAAGATTTTATGCAATTTGTTTGTTTGTTCGATATAAACAGTAGGGAGACGAATAATAGGCACGTTAGATTGATACACTTTGCACTAACAATGTGTAAAAACGAAATTTCACGAAGATCGGTTCAGGAGTTTTGATATGAGAGACTGGTTCTGGACTGGTTCAATGGGTTATCATTATGTGAAACCAATCATTAAGTAAAAGCTATGCTTCTTTGCATTTGATAGTTAAAAATTATGAACAATTTTGTAAGAATTATGTTTTCTTAGGTATTGCTATTAAGTAGATTATGAAAATGTTAACTACCTACTATACGTAACACTCGACCTAAACGAGTGTTATAAATTTTAACGTAACTACTTGTGGCTTCGTAGTGATTTGATGGAGAATGTCCTCACTGTATTATTCAACAAAATCTGTCTAAGTTGCCGTAAGTTACTAAATAATATTAGGGTTCTGTTATACTATATCTTGCCAACTTTTAGTGCCGTATGTAAGCTAATTTAAGTTTGTTATTCATTTTATCACACCTTGAATTTTCGCTAAGCGATAGGATTTACTGGTGTATACAATTCAATAAATTATGGATAATATTCATTCCGGATGAAAACTACACAATCTTTTTGATAAAATAAAAAAAAATGTACAACTACTACAAAATAATTTCTGTAATAAATTATATCTAAATGTATATTTTGGTCGGAACGAAACACCAAAGTGCTCAAGTTGTTAGCCGCAATATCGGGATGGTGAAAAAAAAAATAAAAAATAAAAATAAAAACACATCACTCCCTGCGGGTACATTAAGTTGGACGGTCGGACCAGAATATCACCCAAGATGGGGATTTGGACCGTTTTGTGTAAAAACACCAAACAACCGGTTACGAGTTAGGCGCGAGAGAGAACGAAATATGTTGCCTAATTTACGGTATATCAAACCGTTGATATCGTATAGCCTTTGTATTTTTTAATAAATATCTGTTCATTCTCTGTTTTCAATATTTAGGCTACATCAATCAGTTTTCTTTTGAGGTCTAGTTTTTTAGTTTCAACAAAGGCAGATATTTTCGACCAAGCTAAGTCTAAGAAAATATGTAAGTACATGAGCGTTATGTTACTTATTTTTTATAATATTGACTACATATTTGATAATTGAATAAACGCATAGTGTATATCTTTAAACGCATGTAAAGCTATAATGGAACTAAATTAATTACAAACACTGCTATTTTAGAAGCAGATGCTGGGCATAAATAATTTTGCAGTATAAAAAAATCTGGTTGCCTGTAAAGTCGGTTTTACGGGCGAAGATTTTACGTGACAACGTCTTTTTCTCGGTAGAATATTTATTGATATGAATATAATTAAGTTGAAGGCATTTGCTCGTCCGTTTCCATTGTTTTGAGAGTGGTGATTCCTGTTGAACATTTGAAATTGAATGGATGAATTTTTAATTTTAAAGAATCAATTTGAAAATCAAAACACTTATTCAGATCGAAGGTTCAAATTTTTGCTAAATAAATTTGAAATTAATTAAAATTTGTAATTGTAAATGATGAAGTTGAAAATTAAAACATTTACTTAAATTAGATGTTAAAATTCTTGCTCAACACAGTTTAAATCAAGTTTTCTTATATCTGCCACTTTTTCTTAATATTTGTAATTTTAAAGAATCAATTCGAAAATCAAAACATTTATTCAGATCGAAGGTTCAAATTTTTGCTAAATAAATTTGAAATTAATGAAAATTTGTAAAATAATAATTAATTAATTAATTAATTTTAAACTAATAATTTACTTAACACTATCAACATTTATCAATAGTATGACATAACCTATAAACTCAGTTTCTCAACTTTTGTGTCAATCTAACAATTAATCAATCAATCATAGTTTACGATAATGAAATATCAGTGTACAATTATTTACCTTTATTGTTGTAGTTGTTGTAAATGACGAATCTAAGCACTCCACATTTTCACTACAGACACAGCTGACGATACTTTAACCACACGTGTGAACTTGTATTATGACGCTTTCTTGTTTTTCCAACGCCAAGAACGTTCGAGAAAGACAAAGACAGAGACACAAGCATGCGCCGATTCAATGCGCCTAATTCTCTAGTGCTGCGCGCGCGGCAGACCGATCATAGTTGAGTAGGAGAGAGACGCAAGGCATTCGGCGGGCCTCTCTCTCGTTCGGTGACTCATCGTAACGTTACCGAGCGTTACACTTTTTCATAAGTGACTCCCAGCCGCAACCTAATTTAAGACGTTGTCACGTCAAAACGATGATTTATTTTGAAATTCGTTTAGTACTGCTGCTCAGAGATTTGATATCTGGATGCATATATTCGCATGATGAAGGAGGATATTAGTTTGGTGTCTGAGTGTATATAGGTATAAGCCTGTCAGTTGTTCCGTAGGCTATAGCTTAGCTGACTTAAAAATAATTGTATGTGTGCTAATGTAGATACGTAACATAACATAACTTCACACATTTTGCAACCTGAAGGTGTAGGCAGTGACTGTTAAGCGTCGAATCGCCGTTATGTTTGCGTCCCAAACGGAATAGGTGGCGAACCTATTGCCATACCGGGCACAAACGGGTAGATACGTAATAAAAAAATATCAAATTCAGGGACAAATGTACCTATTCAGTAAAACAAGTATGCGCATACCATATACATTCATGTAAATTGTTTTTATGAATTCGACTATAAATTAATATTGAAGTACCTGAAATAAATTCATTTTTTCTGTGAACACTGAACCAAAATTGCTGTTCCAATTGATATAATACCACGAACGTCCACACATCACGTTGGTTTTGTTGAGACATGACGTTTATTGTTTCTGCGGGTAGGACGAGACTTGTTTGATTTACGGCCAGCTGATATTGCAGTTTAGTTGCATTTCTGAGTTATTACGACACGTAGAAATTATTAGTGCGGACGAAATTTTTCCTTGTTTACATAGTATTGAAAGTTACCTTTTCGAAAGCCACGCCTACAGGATGCTCCTTTTTCACCTTTGCCCCGAAAACATATGCCGCAGTATTTCTTTCATTCTGTGTTATTCTTCGTCGGTATCAAAGGAAATACACTTCAATGGCTTCTTTACCGCAAATGGAATTGAAAAAAGAAATAATGCCGCTTTTATAGAATTATTAATTACTGGTAGATGGCTACGTGTATACACTCGTAAGATGTTCAATTGATATATTTAGCTGACTACGCAGAAAGAGTGTTTTATATTTTTTGTTGAGAACTGCAAAAGTAATTTATTAGAAATAAAAGCTCGTTGAAATAAATACTTATTATACCTAAATTATTAAAGGTGTGAAATTATAAAAAAAGACTTTACTCTATTAAAGTTTCACTCTTAGTTCATTCTTGTTCTTATATTAAAGTATTTATTAAAGTAACATATAACATAACATAACATAACTTCACGCCATTGTTACCCGAAGGTGTACGCAGCGGCTGTTAAGCCTCGTCTCGCCGTTATGCTTACGCCGTTACGTCCCAAATGGAATAGGCGGCGAACCTATTGCCATACCGAGCACAAAGTTTTCAGTCATCGATATTTATCACACATAACTTCCGAAAACAATTTCGAAAAGTCATTGGTGTGAGCCAGTGTCAGAAATCAAACCCGGACCTCTGCATCAGAAGCCGTGTGCTCGACCACTGGGCTACCGAGACTGTAATTAAATACTGTAAATTTATTAAAGTATTTTAACAAATATGTAAAAAAATTAAGCGTGAAAAATTTAAAGTAGAAATAGAAAAGCGAGATGGCAAGATGGCTGACAGGAAATTAGAAAAATTACTTTTGAAATATTATTACAAATGGAACCAATGATTTTTGATAATATTATTTTAACAAAGAAAAGTGTGAAGGTCGATTAATTTAACCTTGGAAGCCACCTCGACCCACAATTGAAGCCAAACCGTGCGTCACCAAGTATCTATAACTCAAGTCTTGTTTACCATATTTATATAACGCCCTTTCTACCTGAATGTGTAGGCAGCGGCTGTTAATCCTCGACTCGCCGTTATGTTTACGTCCCAAATAGAATAGGTGGCGAACCTATTGACATACACCGGGCACAAAGTTTTAAGTCATCGATATGTGTCACCCATTATTCCCGAAAAGTCATTGGCGTGAGCCCGGATTCGAACCCACGACTGTTTGGTTCAGAAATGGAGTGCTCGACCACTGGACCACCACTTCACATTTTTATGAAAAGTATTGTTTTATCGATGAACTCCAAAATTGTTACATCCGAAATATGAATTCATAAAATGCCAAAAATATTTGTGACTTATTTATTTTTACATTCACGCCCACACCTAGATAGGACTTAAAACGCCCTTAGGTGTAGGCAGGGTAAGAAAATTTTTAGATCTGCAAGTTGACTTGTTAATACTCTATTGAAAGTTTATATTTTGCAATTACTTGTTCTACAGACACAAGCAACCGCAATTAATTATTTTGCTAAGTGTATTTTAGTAAGTACTGTGCCGATTCACGCGAAGATCTTTCTACCCACTTACTATATAGTAAGCGTAAAACTGTGTGTATATAAATCCTATTTTCTAACAAAGAGAGAAACATTACCTCTATATACACGCATTAGTACATCTCCATATTTTATCTCTAAGTGTTCTGTACATTGCTGGCTGTACTCAGATGTGAGCTTAACTATTTACTGCCAGCTACGCAATGTACTGCTGTATTCACATTCGGAAATTGTTTCCCCGTGCGCTTTGAGAGATTTATTTACAAAGTGTACTTTTAGTTTATTTGCTCCCGCGAAAACTCTGATGAATTTCGTTTCGAGATACTTTTTTTTTATTATTTGTCGGATCTAAAGAAAAGATGGCGATAATGTTTTGTGAAAACATATTGCGTTAAATACTGTTTACATTTTGTTGTGCTATTGTTTTTGTGACTATTTATATTATACGGATACTGTCGAGTTAATTTTTAATTGTTTAATATTTTACAAGTGTTGTAGTCAATTTCAGCTAGCTAACTATTGCAGTATAGTACTGCGGTAATCTTAAGAAAAAAAAGATCACTAAATTTATCATTGGAATGTAAATGACTAATTATAATCATTTAATCGTTTAGTGATAACCCACACAAATATACCTTCACGCCTTTTTCTACCCGAAAGTGTAGGCAGTGGCTGTTAAGCCTCGACCTGCCGTTATATTTACGTCCCAAAAATTAATAGGTGGCGAACCTATTATCACACGGGGCATAAACTTTTTATAGTAATATTTACACACATACATACATAACTTCACGCCAAATCCCTTGCGGGGTAGGCAGAGAGAACAGAGCGCCATAGGGCACGATTCTTACACGCCTCACTCGCTTCGTTGACTTTCATAACTCTTTTCATGCACGCGCGTCGGTTTTTGAGGCTCTTAACATTATCTTCCTCCAGAACACGTTCTATTTGGTCATTGAATGTGTGTCTTGGCCATCCTCGACTCCTACATCCATCCGCTTTTGCATTGTATATCTGCTTAGTCAGTCTTGCATCAACCATTCTTTCTACATGTCCGAACCATAGGAGCATGCCCTTTCTTACTTTTACACCGACACTATTTGTGTAGTAATATTTGTGTCATAATTATCAACCCATCTCCGTCCTCTGCTGGACATAGGTCTCTTTTGGCACGCCACTGGGCTCGATCTTCGGCCATTCGTTTCCAACTGCTGGCAGCCACTTTGCGTATATCGTCGCCCCATCTAGCCTGAGGGCGCCCCCGTGTCCTGACATGTCTTCCAATGCATTAGTAAACAGTTTGGGCGAAATGATGTCCCCTTGTCTTACCCCTCTATGCATTGGAATTGGTTCAGACTGCTGGTTCTCTATACGGACTGACATAGTCGCAGCGTCATACAGACTTTTCAACACCTAGATGTATTGCCAATCGACTTGGCATCTCTGCAAGGACTCTAGAACAGAGCAGATTTCGATATAATCAAATGCCTTCTCATAGTCCACGAATACAAGACACAGCGGCTGGTTGTATTCTTCTGTTTTTTGAATAACCTGCCGCACAGTGTGGATGTGCTGTATCCTTTTTGAAACCCGGCCTGCTCGGGGGGTTGAAATTATATGGTTTAACAAAGAGATAGGTCGATAATTCCTCAACAAGGTCTTGTGACCTGTCTTGAAGAACAAGATGACCACATTCTTGCTCCATGCCTCAGGAGGTTTCTCCGAAAAGAGGACGGAGTCAAATATACGCTGAAGTTCTCTAAGCGTAGGAGTCCCTCCGGCCTATAAGAGTTCAGTTGTAATTCCATCCTCCGCGGGGGCTTTTCCATTCTTAATCTGATCCAGTGCGATCCTGATCTCATCAAGGCTTATTTGTGGCAGTTCCTCGCTATAGTTTTGGATCCTGCACGGATTTGGGGCATATTTGGCCGGAGCGTAGACTTCATCATACGGGCCCTTTCTAGTTTATAATTGATATCTAGAGTGACTCGGAGAAGTCGGTGATCACTTCCGGTTTTAAACCTAGAGATCACTGACACATCTCTAAATATGTATGTTTTCGTACCATTGACGCTGCTGCCCGTCACTGTACTATACATTTTGAAATGGATATTCCGCCATTTGTCGGTCGTCAGAGCCTCGTCCGTTGGTCAGCAGGATGTACCGCGGGCAGGAGAGGTTGGCTTATTTGTGTATCAAATGCTTATTAAGATGCGATGATAGATAGCAAAGCAAAAACAAACTACTAATTAATTGACTCGTTGACTTGTCCACAACTTGACAACAAAATTACATGAAACAATCCAGGTGAATTCAAGTTATTGGTGAGAAAGTTCATAACTAGGAATATTCATGCGAGTGGAACAGTCAGGAACAACTAGTTCTACATTGTAGGGCTGTTCATAAGAAGCTTCCTCGTAAAGCCAATCTGATTTGCAATTCACCAAATTATGCAAAGTCAGTGATATAGGAGTAAAACTAGGTAAAAAACACTCAACACTCCCATCAACCTGCTCCCACAAATAAGGTTCTAATTATTTCTACCGAACAAAAGAAAAGGTGATGCATAGCGTTATTGCTAATTAAAGACATTACAGCCCATCCTGCTTAAATCTGGAGGCAATCCATCTGTCCTTGTTTTCAGATCGCGTCACTTTCGGACCGGTTCTTAATAAAGGTCCGTAGAGTATATTATTATGCTTTGGATATTTTGGTGGTTATGTGGTTCCGCATTTCTGGTTGGAGATTTGTTTTTGGTTTTCGGCGGAAATTACATGTTGGCAATTGTTTGCAATAGTGTTTATTCTGATCAGATAGTTTTTGATTACAATTTTTTAGTTAATATAATCTTTATAGTCATGTGTGATAAAAGACAATATTTGATAAATATACGATTTGTTTTCATTTACATTCCTACCTGATAGTGTAGGGAGCAGCTGTTAAGTGGCGATACGCTAAATTTTTAAGTCTTAAGCATACCAGATGACGGAACCTATTAATATACACCGGGTATAACGTTGTCAGTCATCGATATTTATAACATAAAAATTACGAAAATAGTCATTGCTGTGAGTTGTTTATCTGTTAATTAATTAAAGTGCATGTACAAGTATTTGGAAGTTATGCAAAGGGGTGAGTTGTCGAAACGCCTTACAGATATTGAATATTTTCTTAAAATATATCATAATTAAGTTATAAAGATAAGGTTTTTTTGTAGTACCTTTACTCGGGAAAATAAATCATAAGGCTTTTTGTGTTTTCATATTATAAATATTCATGTCTCCCTTTATCTACACAAGTATGTATATTTAACAGTAAAATACTATTAGCATAACATTATGTATTAATATCTCTGTGTATTTTTTCATGTAAAATTTAAAAGGTTATCTCATTCAATTTGATTTTCTATCGCGCCTTTTTGTAATTTTTTTACATACCTTTCAAAATAGTAGTCTTAAACGCATTTAAGCGGCGTTTGACATCTATTTCAAATGAAATATTTAAAAATATAATGATGTACACCCACTATAGCAATACTAACATAAAATGTGATGAAATTTTAAACGTAAGTCTTTCTTGTTTGAGTAAAGTAGTACAAGAAAGCAGTTCGCTGCTTGAATGGGCCGGCTCGACCGATATAATGTCACGACCTCTCAGAAGATCGACGTAAATTGGCCCATGCCGCGTCTCGTTCGGTGAGAGAGGTACCCGGAAGCCCAACCCCCTCCCCATCCTTTCCCAACCAACTTTAAAGATCGGCAACGCAACTGTAACATTATATGTGTTGCAGATGTTCATGGGCGGCACTCGTTAGTTACCATCAGGTGACACGCCTGCTCGTTTGCCCTCCTACCCCATAAAAAAAGGAGTAACATGTTTTTCATTATTCATTACACTATGTATAGGAGTAAAATTACAAAAATTTTACTAACAGTTTTATATATCAATTAGTAGCAAGTACAAGCCTACCTATCTATCAGCACCCATATCGACGTGGTGTCAGTGGTGACGTGGCGACGTGGCAACGTGGCGAGAGCGTCTACTCATACTAATTACTTTTTACACAACACACTAATTGTATAGTGTCCAGTATCCCCGGAGACCCTCATCCCAGGGCTGTTGTCAGCATGTGAATTGACAGTTTTGTCGGGTAACACTCACCAATTAAATTAGATGGAGTGTTACAAGGCTTTTAAAGTGATTTGGACATTGAATCTGAAAGCTTTTATACGATTACGATGACGATGACGATTTTCGACGATGACTAAATCACGTTGTAAATGTTTGTTACACTTTCATAAATAACATAAAATAACATCACGACATTCTCTACCCGAAGGCAGTGGCTGTTAAACGTCGACTCGCAGTTATGTTTACGTCCCAAATTGAATAGGTGGCGAAGATATTGCGGGCACGATTTCAGCCATCGATATTATTCACAGATTAAGTACTACCGAAGCTGATTTCAATCAGTCATTGGTGTCCGCCAGGATTCGAACCAGCGACATCTTGATTCAGAGGCGGGGTGCTCGACCACTGGACTGGAACTGGAAAACAGATTGCCTTATAGTTGCGTAGCCGGCTGTTAAAATGGGATAGGGCAAGGGTCGTAAGTTGGCTAGGAAACGCGACATAAACCACTTTAGGTCGATAATCTGAGAGGTCGGGGTATTTTACCTGTCAAGCCCGCCCATTCATGCAGCGAACTGAGTGGCTTGAGTTTCTCCCTATTTGTGTACAAATATAAGACTTAGTGCAATTGTCTTAGATATTCACGTAACTTCGGGAAATAAATAGTAAAAATATAAAAAATCACCAGATCAGTTTATTTGTTTCTAGTTAAGAGGACTTTATAGGATTTGAATGTTACAAAAAAAATAAAAAACACACACAGCCAACTCTATTGACAACATGGATAGTTTAAAAGGATGACATATCGTACACGTTATAATGGAATAGGAGTAGCAAAATGTAGAAATGTATTTAAATAAAATCATCTACATACAAGATATCTAATCTTCCAGATATCCAAGTATATAAAAGCGGGAAATTTAGTTAAAAATTGTCGCGGTCTATAATTATTAATCGATAAATTAAAGAATTTTATCTTACATATAGATTGCATTAAGCAACATAAAAATCTTTATCGCTCGCAATCTAAAATATTAAGTTAATATTTCACTCCGCGATAGAGCGTTAAGGTTTTTTGTGTACATGAAAGAGTACAGATATGTATATTTTTTACAACAAAAAGTCATTTACGAACACAAGGGCGTAATGACAAACAGAATTTTTGACGACATGTTATTTATTGTATAATGCCGAGAATATTCTCAGCATGTTTTTATTAAACAATGAGACATAAAAGAATTAATCAAATGAGATTATGAAATTTCACCATAAGTGCCTTTCTCGTCTCTCTCTCTCTCTCTGTGACTCAGATTTCAGGCTAAATTGAACATTATTGTATATTGAATTGGTTGTAATAAAAGATCAAAGTGAACTTATATTGTGCTGTCTCAGTGAAAATATTAGGACTGTAATGTTTCTACAAGCCTATTTGCTATTTTTATAAGTCTTCGTTCATTGCTTTTTTTGTTAGAAATATATTATTTTGGTAAAGAAAGTTAAATGCGGTGGAATGATCATAACAGTAGAATATACTCATATAAAAAAATCTAATTAAGGGTTACAGAGCGTTGTAAGATAAAAATTTGGACTGATAGAGAGTCAGTGTTAGGTAAGTTAGAATAGAGTGTGCTTCAGTGGTTTTATGCGGAAAGATACAATTACTAAGCAAATATATCAGGTAAAAGCAGTACATAATAGCAGTAGTAACAGTAGAGCAAAGCAGTTCGCTGCATGAATAGGCCAGCTCGACCGGTGAAATACCACAACCTCTCAGAAGGTCGACGTAAAGTGGCTCATGCCGCGTTTCGTTTGGTGAGAGAGGTGCCCGGAGGCCCACCCCCCTTCCCCATCCTTTCCTATCTTACTTCCTTAAAGGTCGGCAACGCAACGGTAACGCTATATGTGTTGCTGGTGTCTATGGGCGGCGCACGTTGCTTACCATCAGGTGTAACGCTTGCTCGTTTGCCCTCCTATCCCATAAAAAAGTAGATTTGAAGATAGTGGTTAACGCCTTTTTGTTGATTTTTTTTTATGAGAAAAAGGGGCAAACGAGCCTGCGGGTCACCTGATGGAAAGAGACCACCGCCGCCCATAGACATCCTCAACACCAGGGGCGTCGAATCAGCGTTGCCGGCCTTTTAAGTGGGGGTATGCTCTTTTCTTGAAGGTCCCTAAGTCGTATCGGTCCGGGAATACCTCTGCCGGCAACTGGTTCCATAGAGGAGACGTGCGCGGCAAAAAGCGGCTGAAGCGCACTGTCGTAGATCGCCAACCATTTAGCTTATGTGCGTGGTAGTGTTGGCGCGATGTGCGGAGGCGGAAATCAGCGGGTGGTATTAGTCCGAACAATTCCTGGGAACACTCCCTTGATCTATGTGTCTTATTAAAAAATAGGAACAGAAGCCTGAAAAATAAGTGATAATGAAATTCAAGAAGGGAGAGATCTGCGGTTAGGTAGCTACTGCCTTCCTTGCAAGGGATTTGGTGTGAAGTTATATTTATTTTTACAAGTGGTGGGCACACAGCTTAATAGTTTTGACTTTGTTTTTATGGGATAAGGGACAAACAAGCAAGCGGGTCACCTGATATTAAGCAAGTAGGAGTATGGAGATCAGCACAACTAAATAATGTCAGTTGCGTTACTGGCAAGTGCAAGGAAATCCAAAGTGGGGCAAGGAAGATTGGACGGATACCTCTCTCGCCGAAGAAAACCCGGATGCCACTTTACGTTGATGTTCTTAGTGATCATAGTTTTACGAGTCGATTTTCCTATTCATGCGGCATGGGCCGACAAACTTATTTCAGTTAAACTGTATGGAATGAGAGGTCAAACGCGCATCTGGGTAACCTGATGGTAAGCAACTTCTCACCGCCCATCAACACCGTGGTACGTTACCGTTCTTTTAAGGGGGTAGAATGGGAAAGGAAGGGGAAAGGGGATCCGGCCTCTGGATACCTCTCTCACGAAACTAAACGCGGCACGAGTCATCTTACGTCGATATTCAGAGAGGTCGTGGTATTTCGCCGGTCGAGCCGGCCCATTCATGCAGCGACCTACAAGACTCTACCACCGCCTGCACCTTTTCCTATATTAATATAAAGTTACGCAAGAAAATTGTTTATCGTAGACGAGAAAAGAAGAGAAAATGGAAATCGCACCAATCGGGCTGGCAAATTGAATCACAAAGTCAAACCTTACATAATTATGTTTGCCTCCGTGCCTTCGATGAGATGTAGCCGAGTGATAATGTTCAGTTCACTGAATCGTCACAAGTTATTTTTTTTTCGCGTTAGATATGACCCATTTCTTACACTCCGACTGTCCGTGTGAAGGTGTGACTTTATTATATTATGTGAAAATTTATAAATATATACGTTTTTGCTTATTTATATTATTTTATTTTATACAAAACATTTTTATTTTCACATGTTAAATAGTTTTTGAAAGTGAAAGTGTTTTCTCTCTGTATCTGTCTCTGTATCTGTAGCTGTCTCTATATCTGTCTCTGTATCTTTGAGACTATGCGACGGATTTTAAAGTGTTTTTTTAATAGAAATAATATTTTAACATATTTGTTTGTATAATCCAGGCATAATATTATATAAAAAGTGATAATTTCCGAGGTTTGAAGCTTTCATTGCAGCAAACGCTGGCGCATGTCCATTTCTTAAAGACAGCGAATTAATTACGAAGCGATCGCAAACATTACAACATTAGTCCTTAGAAAATTAAGTACTTTAAATGTGTAAGGGATACTACACCTCGTGGCACGTACATGTACGTGTGCCATCAATGGTATATAACCACTGTACGCACAGTATGCGGCCAGTGGTCGGTGTGCAGCGACAGACTGTTGTCGCTGACACAAATAAAGACGACAAGATCGTAATTACGTCTTTCATTCACCGGCCACTCATTTACCATCTTCAAGAATCACCGCCTCACGAAATAACACCTACTACCATTATCGCCACCAGTAACAACCTACCGTTACAAATGTATTGTGCATTTATCGCTTTTCGTCTTTAGCATCGGCTATACAAATACTAACTAAAAGTCTTAAATAAAAACTCTGTAAAAGAATTTTTGCTTAAAGGTTCTTATTTAAAATCGGAATCTTCCAATTTTCTCAGATTGAAGCAACTATTTTATAAATACGCAAGTTCGTAAATGACGGAACAAAAACTATTCTGGTGTCCAAGCTATAATAGAGTTAATAAAAAACAAACCATGTTACCCCGTGTAATGTTATCATATTATGAAATTCTAAGTTATTAATCCACACAAGAAGTGTGTATTTGTCCTGTTCTTGCCTCATAAATAATAGAAGCGTGACGTGGAAGCATTATCTCAACCCTTGTCACTGGCGATCATTAGCAGGTTGTCTGCAGACCCTGTTGTGTCAGATTCCAGCGGATAAAGGATTTGCGTCCAATTCTGACTAGTTTAATGAATTTTTTTTACAAGATTTACAATCTTGTATTGCTGTTTTCTTATAGTAATAAAAAAATACTCATTTTTTTCTTGAAACGATAACGATTATTTCAACCACAAGAAGAAAAGAAAGTCAAAAAATGCAAAAGAGAAATGATTGTGTAATTAAGTTTTCTTCAGTGTATGTATTGAGTATGTCATTAACGCAATTTTATGTTTGTTACAGACTGGAAAACACTTTCACAGAACATCACTACTCATCAAAGCTTTTAATCATAAGTTCAGATTGGACCTAGAGCTTAACACGTAAGTAGTATAAAAATAATTATTATATACTTCATTATACGAATGAAAATTTTTCTGTATCAGATATTATTATCAAATTTGTTTTCACCTATGGCGGAATTTATTATAACTGCAGCACCAGTTGGCTCTTCGCTGTGGATACAGCGAACTAAAGCAAGTATTAATAATATAGACAGCTGTTTAAAAACTGTTGGCATCTAATTTTAAATAACCTATTTTCACTTAAGCAAGAAGAAAATTGAAAGTGATTACAATAGTAATAATATGTACTAACATCTTTAATCAAAATTGACACATGCTTTAGAAATTTTGTTATATATATAAAAATATGAGATACGAAATAAACAGTTCGACGAAATCGATTCAGCATTAGGGTTCCCTAGTGTAGCGCTATCCTGGAAACCGAAAACCGAAACCATCATATTGAAACTAGATATCACGGAACAAACAATTGTACGGAACAAACTGAATAAAAAATGTTGAAAATAAATAAACGAATTCTAAAGTAATCCAAGTAACTACAAAACGCTAACAAATCGTACTTACCTACTTTAGGGGGGACTTCAAAAACTCTTTCTACGTACACCATAAATGAAATATAAAAGGACGAACCTTGATGGGAACTTATGGAAGTAAATATAGCAAGAGAGATAGAATATAATGAAACATCTGAGGTGGAAAGGGGCAACAGAACCCTGGAGTCGTTCAAAGTGTACGCCATTACGACTTGGGCATGCTTGGATTTCTTTCATTTATAGATAAGCTGTTTGTAATGCTGGCATCGAAATTGTATTGCAAAATTCATGACATAACTATGAGCATTGTACGTGTTTTCTATATTAAATGGTCCTTTATTATATATAATGTCATGATGTTCACGTTTACAATGAATCTCTATATATAATCTCTCTCTATATAATCTCTATATAATCTCTATATATTCAGTATGTACTTTTTGATTAAAAGTTATAGAAAGTTTTATTTTTTAACGAGCCGCTAAACAATAAAACTTTCCATAAGCCTTGTAAACCATTACCCGGGGTATAACAAATCCACTGATATGTTATTTAAATGATTTAAGCACACATACGTGTGTAAAGCCGTGGGTAAAAACATGTGTAAAATATATGTTTTTGTCAACTTAAAATACAACAACTCAACTTAACTTATAGTTGATAGTCTCAAAACCGCAAAACTAATATCGTTAGTTATGTTAGACAAACTAAACACGTTTTACCAATATTTTACTGCATAACAAATAATAGTCAACATCGCATCAACCCCGCAAACATTTTCATTTCAAAATGCAAATTGAAAATGTGAAAATGTTAAAGCGCAGCGCATTTAATCAGTCGTTGAACACGTTGAAAAAAGCAACGGTACGTAACAAGACAACAGGACATAACAGCATTTTACAGGACAAAGCGGGACACTGTAAACAACTACAGAAAAAAAATACACTATACGGAACCACTGGTGGTAAAGTTCTGTGTATGGATTTTTTTTCCATTTTTGTAGGTTGGTTAGAATAGGGACATATTTTTGGAAGAATAATTAAATGTTTTTAATTTGTTAATTGTTGTTTATAGACATTTTCGAGTGCTTTGCTTACATCAAGAATACTTTGTAGGGCAAATAAAAAGAGACCCAAAATAGTATAGAGTATTAGCCCCACGTCTCAAACTGACTAGTCTGTAGAACAAGCGTTAGGAAAGGTAAAGCAGCGACATTCATTGACTGTTGCTATACAAACTCAAATTCGTCGATGTTTTAAGACCAAAAGAGTGAAGCCCATCACAACCTTCCTTGAGACCCGTGTACTTGGGCTTCAGCACTGTCTCATTCTTTCGTCTTCCATTTTATCTACTCCCATAGTACAAATTAATCAATAGGCAGAAAATGCTGAAACAGCTCGTCTTTTCGAATTACATTTCGTCACATCACATGATAGCTCTACCACCTATCAGTAGTAGAGCCAAGCAGTTCGCTGCATGAATGCGCTGGCTCGACCGGTGAAATACTATGACCTCTCAGAAGATCGACGTAAAGTGGCTCATGCCGCGTTTCGTTCGGTGAGAGATGTACCCGGAGGCCCACCCCCGTTCCCTATCCTTTCCTATCCTACTCCCTTAGAGGCCGGCAATGCAACGGTAACACTATATGTGTTGCTGGTGTCCATGGGCGGCGCAGGTCGCTTACCATCAGGTGACACGCTTACTCGTTTGCCTGCCTATCCCATAAAAAAATGATCTGGTAAAGACTCTTCAAAAATTACGGAATTCGATTCTTACTCTGGTTAATTTCGTGATTTGTACGCGGATCCTCATATTACTACGATTATTATTATTATGTTCGCTACTTCGTTTTCTAATTTACTATATCACCTTTTGCATGGAACCAATTATATCATTATTTGTTGAACAACATGTTAAGCAAACCATGAGTTATTGATTACAATTCGGTGATTGGGTTTTAGCAAACATTTTACCCCTATATGTGTGGTTTTTATATACAAATTGCGACACAAAATTAACACAAGCAAGAACGCAGGTTCAGCGTTTCGTCGCTGATCAGACCCGTATTTTCTACATGGTGCCAGCAAAAATTTTGATTGGCACACAAAGAGTGTCGCGAGAGGCTTGCAGGCGTTGCGTTTTGTTTGTGCCACGGCTTTAATGAAGTTGTCGCGCGGGCTACGAACGAACGTGTCTTTGGTGTGGTACAATATGTAGGTGTTGAGCGACAAATATTTGATTATAATCAGATTAGAAATATTTTTGGCTTTTGGCTTAAAAATATTTGAAAAAAGAACTAATTAAATCCGTAGATTTAAAGAAATAACTAGTATATTAATAAGTCAAAATGGTTCCTACACACCTCACTCGATACTATGATCGTATTAATATACGCGCTCGTAATTTTTTTAGTTCCCTGAAGTCACCTTCTGAAAAGGCGTAGACTTTCGTGACTCCTTCTCTATTCTAGTGTACTCTAAAATCTAGTTGAAGACTAGTAGTAGTAGACTAGTAGTAAAATTCAGCTGCCATTCTATAATGCCCAAATGACTGAGCTAAAATGGCAGTATTAAAATAGGAATATTTATAATTATTTCTATATTAGTAGTGTTGTACGTATGGCCACGTAGTTTGCTGAATGAACGCTCCCGAATGACGGGTCACGCAACTATAACACTGTCTGGTTAGCAGCACTGTTTGCTTACTATTAGGTGGCCCGTTTGCTTCCTTATCCCATAAAAAAAGTATCTCAAATAAATCATTGAACAATTTGAAGCCTGCTTACCTCTGCCTGCAACTTTAACTATACAATGCGTGAAAATAGAAACAAAAACACTACAATATTAATGGAAACAGAGGAACAAATGTGTTATAACCTGACACGGAGGTTTGTTCAACAACACTGATTATACGATATTTCGAGCGTATTTTGTATGCAGAATTTTGCAGGCGTTACAGTTTATTTATAAGGCACTTTTAATGAAGTTGTCGAGAGCAGATTTAATGTGTGTGTGTGTGTGTGTGTGTTTGTGTGTAGGTGGTAGATGAGGGTTGGGGGTATAACGTACTGGTGACAGGCAGGTAGGTAGCTCAATATATATAACATCAAAAAAATAGTTACTCATTTTTTATACATAGTTTATATTCTAAATATTTAAAATTGCGTTTTTAAACCCCTTTTTATTTACTCTCAGGTTGGATAGTCGGGAATTATGTGCCTTCTAAATTTCTTTGGCAAATTTTCAATGTTTTTATTACCAGGGCCTATATCTTTACTCTACTCTACTCTTGCAGAAACCTGCTCCATTCACCAAACACAACATAGTTGACATCCTACTGTAATTACGCGTGAATAATTAAAATTTAGGAAAACTCAACATGTCTCATTCCTGGTTAATCTTTGAAACGCCAGGGCACAAGCATTATTCCGCGAGAACCGTTCTCGTTTCGAGGCGGCCATATTATTTACGATGACGTCATCCACGGGACAAGAGGGTCGATTGAAAAACAATACAGCCTATGCAAATACAGAGATGGGTTGGTTGAGGCTTTTATAGCGCTTACTGTAAAGTGTGGGCTTTGTTTTTTATTGGTAGTACATTTAAATGGAGTGAATTTATATTATTCTGTATAATACGAGTACAAGGTCAATTCACATTGACATTCATGTCACCATGAAGAAGATCAAATTTATATAATAATATAATAATATCTTGGACACAATACACACAGCGCCCTCTAGCTCCAAGCTAAGCAAATAAATGGTTGTGTTATGGATACTAGATAACGGACATTAATACATATATACTTTTCTTTTGTAAATACATACTTATAATACATAGAAAAACACCCAGACACCACACAAATATTCATGTTTGTCACAAATATTTGTGCTCGGGTGGGAATCGAACCCCCAACCTCATTGCTGCAGCCGGTAGATTTACCAATACGCCACGAGGCCCGTCATGGCTAATAATATTTCGTAGACTGAACAAATCTTCCCCGACGTATGGAAATGATGTTACTACAGTTAGTTATGTGGAACAAAATATCAACGCCACCTATACCGTTGAAGACACTTGACACATATTTGCTCTGCCTAGGATTAATGTGAAAGTAATCCAAAACATAGTTAGGTATATTACTGAATCATCATTACATAGTATAAAATAAAATCGCTTTCTGTCCGCTTATAAGCTTATATCTTTGAAACTACGTAACGGTTTTTGATGCAGTTGCTCTTAATAAATAGAAGGTGTCAACAGGTTAGTTTGTATGTATAATTTAGTAAAGAAAAAGTGTTAAATTTCGAAATTTTTTACTTTAATTGTAAACCCTTTAAAAATACTTTTGCTGCAGAACAAAATTGGCCGGATCAGCTAGTAATTTATAATAAAATATAAATATTAATATAAATTATAATAAAACATAAATATAAATAGTAATTTATAATGTAGTAAAGAAAAAGTGATAAATTTCGAAATTTTTCACTTTAATTGTAAACCCTGTAAAAAATAATTGTGCTGCAGAACAAAATTCGCCGGATCAGCTAGTAATTTATAAAAAACAATATATAAAGTTCATTAATAAAATCGATACAAGGTCGTCTCGGTGGTCTGGAGGTCGAGCACCCTTCTCCTTGATGAACAAGTTGAGAGATGGAGGTTCACACCAATGACTTCTCGGATTTTTTCCATATTATGTGTGACAAATGTCGATGACAAGCAAGTAATAAACAACTAGCGCTGCGCATGGAAACCTGTAACATCGAGATCACAATTACGTTAGCGGCTATGAAGATGGAAAAGGGAGATAGAGGAGGGAAAGAGGCTTGGCTTTCGCATACCTCATGGTTAATGAAACGTGGCTTAGTAGCCATTTTTCTTCAGCCCATTCATGCAGCCAACTGCGCGGCTTTGCGATTGAATGAGTAGCATTATTGTCGGTTAGGTTTTGCTACCAATTTCATTGGGACTTTAAAATACGGCGAGTTGAGTCATAACACCTTCAAGTTCAAAAAGGGGTAAAATTATTAAAGAAAAACAAGTTTGTTTCTAAGCATTTTACATTCATTAGAATTTGCCTTTAATTACTCTAAGTGTCCTTGAAGCAAATTTAATTTGAGGACCTCTCTAATTTTAGATTGACCCTTTTCATTTAATAGTTTGTTGAGTAGTTGAGAACTTCCTCTCGTCTCCTCCGACCCCCTGTACCATCCACCACATCTTAGATGGACCAGACAAATATACCCATCTAATTTGTTAATCATGTTTTAACATGTAATCTGAAAATAACAATATGCCATCAGAACTATTACTATGGATCGCACTTAGTCAAATTTACAATACAGATTTATTTGTTTCAGACCAAAATAATAGCAAAGATAAATGAAGTATTAATTAAAATACGCATGTTTTTATTCCCACAGGAACTTTGGGTTTAATTTAAAATTTAAATTGAAATAACGCAGTAACATGTACATGGAACTATGGTGAAATAAAAAACCAGTGACGTAATCACCCCGAGCAGCCCCTTTCTGAGTATGGTGGTCATCATGAGAAGAACTAGGCCAGAAATAGCTATGCCAAATTTATCTCTGTATACATATTTTATTGAATGTTTCATGAAAATATTGTATATCAATGCATAAAAATAAGTCCCATATAATCTCAAACGAACCGTATCAAGTCGCGTATTTAAAATAAAATATAATTATTCGAATTTACTGGAAAATCATAATTAAACGAAACTCAATATCCACCCGTCAATATTCAAAAGAAAATACACAATGAAAGATCCACGAAATCATCTCCCTTTGTTCGCTGTTAACTAGATCTCTGTGTTAAAATAAAACCTCTCTTTCTATATATAAATATACAGGTACAATTTAAATCTAATACTTAAAATTCTCGTGTCACGGTGTTTGTAATTTTACTCGTCCGAAACGGCTAGACCGATTCTCGTGAAATTGAGTGTGCATATCGGGTAGGTCTGAGAATAGTACAACATCTATTTTTCGTCCTACTAAATGTTAAGGGTTCATATTTTTTTTATTTTTTCGAAAAAATTTTTTTGTTATTTTTTTTATGAAACAACATACAAAAATACATATAAATAAACCCAAATATTTACCTCTCTACGATTATTGTTTTTTTTTTATTTTTTTGGCAAGGCAACTTTTGCTGGGTCAGTTAGTTTATTTTAAAATATAGCATAACATAACTTCACGCCTTTGGTACCCGAAGGTGTAGGAAGCAGCTGTTAAGCCTCGTCTCGCCGTTATGTTTATGTCCCATATGGAATAGGTGGCGAACCTATTGCCATACCGGGCAAAAAGTTTTCAGTCATCGATATTTATGACACATAACTTCCGACGACAATTTCGAATTTTATTATAAAAGGTCTTGTTTTATGTAATGTGATTTTCTTTTCATTTTCTTTTAAAAAGAATATCAAACATCACCATTTTTATACCGCAGAAGTCTTGGTATCCCTGCAATATAACTATATTGTATTATTTATGTTATTTATGTTTTTATTATTGTATTATATATTGTATTGTATTGTTGCCTATGGTTACATAACTTGTTTTTGATAATAATTAGAACCTTTGAAAGTTTGTTATTTTGAGTACGTTACTTTTTAGGTAGAGACGCTAGACTATCAAGTTACTAGCTTTCATCGTAACATTTTGACACAAAAATCATATAGCATGGAATATTGTATACCTACAAGGCAAGATAAACCTTCAGGTAGAGATATGAAGGCGATCCAAGTGTCATGTTCTTGCCCCGTTCTCATCATTTATGGTTGGCTCAACAGATTTGTTTTTCACACATCTGTAATATTTGCTTACCTTCCTTAAAACCGTAACACAAGATAACCCAAAATAGTATATAAATTTAAAACTAAGAATTAATTCGACCAAAACACTGTGGCCGCTTCAGATTTAAAAAAAAAAAACAGAAACAAAAATTCTCTAACAAGTAAAATAACAAATATATATAAATATATAAAATGAATCGGAAAATTTTCCCTTTAAATAAATTTCATTTCTAAGCAAAGCATAATCCTCGTGTTGTTAAAGATAAGGAGAGGCATTAATTTGAATACGTCTCATTATGGTCTGCCCGGCAACCACTTGTTACGAATAAATTAGGAAATACACGCGAAAAGGATTTATTATAGAGACAAGATGTAAAAAAATGAATAATGTAAGATTGACTAAGCAGATATACAATGCAAAAGCGGATGCTTGTAGAGGTCCAGAACGGCCAAGTCAAAGATTCCAGGACTAAATAGAACGTGTTGTGAATGTGGAAGGTGATGTTAAGAGGCCACGTGTAGGCCCACAAGTAAGATATTTTAAATTCAAACAAGACATCTACCCCCTACATGCGGCTTATGTAGACATGGATTTAGAGATTAGGAGATTTCTAACTGTACCAAACCTGTGAGTGTAAAATCATGCTGCGAGAAATATTTGGATAGAGCGTTTAAAATTTCGTATCGAGCTATAAAAAATATTTAAAAAGCGCCATCTATCGCACTGTAGCCCAAATATTGCTGAAAAAATCCTGTCTATTTGTCTTTTAGTCGAATCCTTTCCAAATCTTGATGGGTAAGATGTTTTAATTTAAGCGGACAAAATTTTGTCCGTATCGCACGGAATTTAATCGAACAGCGCGATTTCCGACCGCATTAAGGTCTCTTATAAATAGCGGAAAAAGCGTAACTATATACCTCTAAATGAATTGTTCCTTACTATTGAGAAAATATGTTATTTTTTCCCTCTATCTTAAGTTGTTTACGGTTGTAAAAATAATAATATATTTAACTACTTAGAGAGAAAAAAAACAATATTAATGGACATTTACAATTAAATGCCCCCAAAACCCCGTAAATGTACAATAAGCAGTTTCACGGTACTTTTATTTATTATTTCCGTAACTTGACTGAGTACTTTGTGTCCCATCCCTTCCATCCTGGACCGAAGTACCTACGTTGTGGGGGCACCCTGAGATATAAATAGCCACCCTCAGGTACACTTCAGGGATGTAATGAATTACGCCGTGTCCGTTTCTACCAATGTGAAGACAAAAATGTTTATTACGTACGTTTCATGAGCTCGAGTCTTTAATATTTCTATTTTTATTACGAAATTTACTTTCCTAATTTAACGTTCGGAAAGTTTGTCATACGATATCAAGACATCCATCTTTAATTTTAGATCGAATAATTTCCGATCGTTAATTCTTTTACTAAACAAAACGCCTACAGCTGCTGCAAAATTTGCAAAAATGTTTTATTTTAATTACTTCAATTGTAAAACATGGCAGTAATTAATGCAGTTTAATATAAAATTCAGTATAGATTAAACAAACTTGTTCCGAAAATAAAATTTCATTAAGATACTTCAGGTTTTTAATTTCCGAAAATGTGGGTATTATATCTGGCCATAATGGCTGCAGAGACTATATAATTTATTTTGTGTTAGGTAGCGTGCTGTACATGCCATCATACAACAAGCATAACCTTGTTTATTACCGATATTTGTCACATATAACTTCCCAATAAACATTCGTGTGCAACCCAGTATCGTACCCTAGACTTCTGATTCAGAAACAGGTTTCTAAATTGAGGAGGAAGCTTTTAACTTTATTCGCTTTTACAATATTGTGTATCTATAATAAATAAAATTGTATTTTTGCTACAACAATAACATTCTTTAATTGTTGTTCTCTCAAAAATGGCACAGAGTATTTAAGCGAAGTAAAAAAAAAGATAATATAAACAACATAGAACAAGGAAAACCGTGGCCCTCCTTTCATTCAACATTTAATTTAATAAGATTTTTCATAAAAGGTTACTTTCGTATTTATAATGGTAATTAGATTTTCTTTTGCTATAAACAAAAGCGGAACTAATGTACTCCAGGTAAATAATTTATTTAACGGGTATATAAAATTATTGTGCTGGGAGCAGCTTAAAAGTTAATATCCTTTTTTTTGTTTAGAACGTTAATAATTATAAAATATTATTGAATTAATAGATAATAATTATATATATTATATCATCATAAAATAAAAACAGCAATCAAGAGAAGAACTTGAATATTAACTACTGAGCTCATAAAAGCAGGTTCGATTGTCTTGTGATAGCCCGACAAGAAAGTTGCAGCAAAACAAAGAAGTGAACATCGATATTTCCTGTTCCCCCCGCCTCCCGCCGGTAAGGTAATTCCCAAAACGGAACAAACGCAAGGGTAAAGTGTTTTGCTCAATTGACATTATCCTGGAGCTTCATACTTGATGACACCCTATTGTGGCTCAATGGATTGTAGTGATATTTTCTGATTGAATGTTTCGTCTACCATCCCCATTAAAATTACCATGGCAAAGATGTAAATTTTTATCTTAACGCTGTTTTTACTATAGAGTATAGATAGAGGTAATTAGATCTGAACATATAAAGTCATATGTATATACGTATGATACGACGTATGGCGTATATACATCACATAAAACATCCAAAAATTCGAAGACGTGACCTCCCGCTAGGAGTCAACGTGTTTAATAATAAGATAATTGATTCACGAATACTTTCAATAAGGTTTCTAGACGTCGTTAACTAAGATTTCCATTAATTAAATCTGTCTGTAATAAATAATTGCTTAGTACTTAACAGTAAAAATTCGAGATAATGGCAACTCGATTTTTCTTTTGCTACACCCTTTTGCATAGCGAGATTAATCTCACTCAAAATTGAGTAAGATTGGTGGTAAGTTACAGCCTTAAAGAAAATTGCAATCTAAAACTTCTATTTTCAGGTGGTATTATTAAGTTCCTTCCTGTAAGATTTTAAGGCTTCATGAGGAAGCTACATAATATATGCATGCTGGACTTTATTATAAAAACTGAAAATCTACAAATAAACATACATAACTTAACTTCCGAAAACAATTTCGAAAAGTCATTGGTGTGAGCCAGTGTCAGGAATCGAGCCCGGACCTCTGGATCAGAAGCCGTGTACTCGACCACTGGGCTACCGAGACCTTATTTTATTCTAACGTCTTTTATTTCATCTTTATTGTAGTTTTACACAGGGTTTCTTTGTCTTTGGAGTCTTAGATTCTTCGTTCAGTGCAAAATTTATATCTACACTAATCGGTCTGTCTGGTTTTATTTAAATTGACAAAGGAATAATTACAATTTTGCATTACCGAATTACCTAACTACAATGAATTGGTAATCAAACAGAATCGAATAAAAAACCAATAAAGGCGGTAGGTACATTATCACGCTTAATACACCAGTGGACCTCGTAATATGCCTCGATTATCATAAATTGGTGTCCAATATACAGTCGAATCGAGTGTATATCACCTTTTACTGTAATTAAGTTATAAAACGCAATATTAATCTGATCCACAGGGGAATGTTCATTAACAAGCCTAGATATATGTACCTCTTGATTTGCCTATCTACCAATAAATCGATAGACTAGTGGTTTAACGCTTCGATATCTGTTTGAGAGGTTCAAGTTGCAATCCTGTGCACACCAATGATTTCGGAAGTTATATGTGATAATTATAGATAATTGGCAATTTATGGCCGATACATACCAATAGTGTTTGCTCCATGTTTGTTGGGAACAAATATTTCATTCGGCTCTACGATGCCGTAGTTACGGTTATTTAGTGCTTCTTATTTACATTAATATAATATCAACAATCTAATATAATGTACGGGTAATCACAAAATTAATTTATATGACAAATATTTATTTTTATTTTTAAAGAAGAGAGATTAACATTTATTTCGCCCAAAGTGGCACACACGGTTAGAATAGTTACTCCAGTCTTACTAATCATAATGTGTTGAGTTATTTTGAGGTAAAAGCCTTACAAACAAACCATGTCACATGAAAAATAAGAATAATAATCTGAATCATGTAACAAACTTGTGTTGTTCACTTTTTAAACGTTCAGACAAGATTTTATTTTGATGAAGCGTCATATCTTGTAAGTAGGTAATTACATTACACAAAAGTTATTACTTATTTTAATTCCCTCAACATTTGCTCTGCAAGTCCAACACCAAGATGAAAACAATTTACAACACTGTCCAAATTATTGCAACAGTCATCCATCTTCGGAATAAGTTGTGGTCCCAATAAGAACCCTTGGGGAACACCTCAATTCTCCCTCAAAAAAACCAAATTCTTTTAGATGGCAAATGTTGGTTCATTAAAATTTTGTTCATTACTTACCTACCTATCGCGGGTTTACATCGAGTTACAACTGATAATATCTTTTATCGAGACACATTTGCATAACAGCCATACAAATAGCTGTAATTTTTATTGGATATGTCAATTTGAATTGCTTTTTCGTAATATACGGGCGCCCCTTTGATCATAATTCTGTTTAAATGGGACGGGTTGTAAAGGTTACATATATTTGATTTTGTTTCAATTTAATTTATATTATTTACCTGGTCTATTAATCAGAAATATAATATTATATAGTATTATATATATATATATATATATTATATATATAAATATAGTATTGTGAGGCCACTGTATAGAGAAATACCACTATATCTTCTTTTTTGTGGGTGCCTTAAGAGACTGAGACGACTAAGGGAGTTATCTGATGATATTCCATAAAGCTTGACAGTGGCTCACCAATTTGACCTGTTGCGATACCTATTGTCATTTACATTGGATACAATTATGTTATTCATCAAGCATTGTTTTGTTACTTTCGATAAGTCATTGGTAAGGGCCAGAATTCATATTTAAGAAAAAAATATCTATAAGTTGAAGTACTGAGCTAATAGAGTGGAGCCATCGGGACTTGATACGGAAGATGAATTCCATGAGGTCAAATTAATTACAGGCTTCTGGTCAACACAAAGAGATGGGGTGACACTATCCTATTTTAGACACAGAACGCTTAGTCTAAAGTTTGTAACAGTAATTCTAGACGTGTTAAACATATATTATGGGATCGTAAATATTTTGCAAAATTGACCAAAAATTTATATTAATATAAACATCATTAATATTACAAACGCAACATCAATTTCACAATGGAGACCATTACATTGTTGTGTTGGTAGGTCACGAATAAAATCAGAACATTTGATCAAGTTCTAACCGAGTTAGAGTGAGACAACACACATGTACATTTACATAAGTATGAGAGAGATAATGATATATCACTGCAAACTTCAGTTTAAAGTTATGAAATACTAATGGTAACAAAAACTAAAATTTCATATTATATAACTGTTTTAGTATTGTTAAGTGATAACATTGATAACGATTGAATTTAACTGATTCCTGACTTTGTTTTCTATATGCAATTTATTTGTGTTGTTGATATGAATCAGTTCATGTATTTCTACGCGTTAGCAAAACCTTTACATATTGAAGAATATCACAGAATCGGCTTTGATACCTACTTTTATGTATATAGTTGTAAAAAGATACCAAATTCAGGTTGTGATTTTTATAAAGAGACAAATTTTGCTTGGTATTAAGTTTTAAATTTGATTAATAATAATAACATTATAAACGTATTAAAGACTATAAATTAAGTTTTATAAATGTATAAGGCAAAATAATGTTTTCACAGATTATAAGAATATTTTTGTGATATTATATTGCCATAAACTTCCTATGTTATACCGATACGACATACACATAGAGCATAACAGACTACACCATCGCAGATAAAAGGCGTGAGTCGTCTGGAGAGCAGTAAATAGTTAATTTGATTTATTTAGGAGCGGCCTTCTAAAAATCAATAAACCGGCTTAAATGTCAAGATGTCTGTCAGTCGACGCTCGCCAGAAACCTTATTTCAGTTGAAAACTCTATAAAATTTGTAAAGCAGGTCACGATTCAAATGTTCCCACTTTGCAAAATAAACTCTTGGGAAAAACAAAGTGTGAATGCTCTAATCAATTCTTTAACGGTCGGGATCGTAAACAAGGTTCAATGTTCTACCGAATGATACAAGAACTCGAAGTTGGGATTTGGGCGGAGTACATATAAAACGACCGTTTTAGTTTAAATCATGTTTCGTAAGTAAATTAAATGCTTTCTTTGAAAACGAAATCAATCTAGCAATTAAATATTTAGTAGTAAATGTTACTATATATTTAATTGCTCGATTGATTTCAAGATTTAGATTTGAGAGCTATCATCAAATTTGTTTTGTCATATTGATAGTCTGGTTTATCTCAATCAAAATAAAGCAGCAGATGTTAGTAGTTAAGCATCATTTGTATAATACCGATCCTGATGAATAGCTCCAATATTTTAATCCATGCATATATCAATAACTTTTAGTAAATCTTTTCAGAAGTAACGTGTGACAAATATTGATGATATACAAAATTTTGATTAATATTTAATGAGAGTTTTGGGTCGACAATTTTAAAAAAGCAAAATTTTACCCACACTTTTAGGTACTTAAAGTGTTTAGATACGTTGAATAACTAACGCTTATAATCGTGATAATAATAGCCTTACTTTAAAAGATCGTATAATAACCTATTAAACATCACAATATTGATGAATGCTCTAAAAAAATAATGCCAATTTTAATTCCCACAACATAAATGGAGTTATACAAAATGTATTGAACAATTGTTAACAATACTTTACAAACAATGGCTCTTTAGAATTTCATTATGACCAGCGTATTGGTGATCACGTTACAGACGAATTAGGAGAACAAATGATACGCGGCCGCGTATTTTGCAAACACTTCGCGTATCGATTGTGATATCAAAATTTATGCGCTGGTGCGTATCTTTTGTTGATACGCAACCTATCATTTCAGCTGTGTTATTGTAAGCCTTTATAGATGTCGCTGCGGGACATGTTCTATTCTCGGTTAGCTATATTATTCTGTCAGAATATTTTTACAAATTGGCTACTGCAATTTTTACAGTTTATTTTTTAGTAACTGTTCTGCTAGGCTACGGCTATTATATTATATATCATACGTTGATTGCTTTATTTTTTGTCTATTTTTAGGATGCAATATCGGTTGCCATATATCGGGCCGAATTCAAGTCAATAATTTTATATTTTATCACAAATAAGCATCGGGAATACTCCAGTCAGAAAATTTTGATTTAGCAATGTGGCTTCAAATGGCTGTGGCGTGCTGGCGACCATTTTAGTTATTGATGATGAGTCAATGACTTAAACTTGCTTAAGATCGTCGAGCATTAAATATCTATTATTATCTCTATCTATCTAGATATTTTAGTTGTAAATTTTAAAATTTGGTTCTGAGTTTTAAAAACAGATTAACAGACATAGCATAGGGATTTAGAAAACACTAACTATGTGTATAGTTATATATGATGGATACCAAGCAAGAGACTTGGCGTTAATATTAAGATATTATGTTAATGAGAAATATGTATAATTTTATCGATCTTGTTTAAAAGTAAACAAAATAGATGGGTGTATGGTAGACAAAGTTTTGGTCTCGCAGATCGACTCATATTTCGCTCAAAACTTTTCGATTAAGAAGTGAGTTGGCTTCAAATTGCTGCCGGATCAACTTCTCCGCGATTTTATACGTGGAATAATTGTTATTCTTGGTTTGTATTATATTAGATGTCAGTCATATCTTCTAAGCCACTTTTTATTCCAGCTGAGATTAGCGTTAAAGTAGATACTTCTCTCGCTTCGGAGAAGTAGAGAGTAGTGCTCACGTGATGCACGTACAGACAAATCATTCTTTAAAAAATGTTTTTCCATACATACATTAGTTGTATAGATATATCTCTATAACAATATTTTATTATATTTTTTTTTACTAACAGTAATTTTTGTCTCAAAGTTCTCGGGTCTCTATACTGTAAGAAACTTATAATAAATTAATTAATTTAAGTTAAATATTTGAATAATAATTTAATTAATGTATCTGATACATTAATGTCAAGAATTTTCTAGGACCGACTTTGAGTATCAGTCATTTATAAAAAAGAGATTCTTAAGAGTATTCATTCAAATGAATTAACCCACTAAAATCCAAAACTGCAGTCTCTATTATTCGAAGCTCGAGGGTGTAGTAGAACAAGGAAGCACGTTCACCATAACAGAAAGCCGTATTTTTAGGCATATTTTCTTCTTTTTTTTAATTCTGCATAGTAGAGCTTGATCATTCTTCACCTGATAATAAAATGACTGTGAGGTTCCTGTACGGAGTAGCAAATTGCCCAATCAAAAACCTATACTATCTATTCTAGTCTTCAATATACCTACGTCATATTCCCTGGGGAACGTCGACATCGAAGTATAAATTTAATCCAGAAATCTAGCTCAAATCCCGACAGGTCATTAGGTAACATTGTAGGAACGTCTAGCTGAACGCCGTATTCCGTTTGTCCCAATAATAGCTGATAAGTGGAGATTATCTGAGCTTAACTTCACACGGCTGTTTCAACTTTGCAAAGTTTGTGTTTAGTGTCGTCCGACTTCGCAAAATCGGACCTTCGTTACTTTTTCAATTGATTTTCACGCCACTTTTAATTTTCGGACGAGATTTAGTTTGTACCCCAATTTATTAACATTTATCTAGAACTTATTTTATTATTAAATAGTGAAATGTATTATCAGTGAAATAAATAAAATATTCAGACTTTTATGTATTAGGATACAAATGAACAAGCGGGTCACCTGATGATAAGCAATAGCCCACAGATACCTGCAACACTAATAGTGTTACAGTTGTGTTTCCGGCCTTTAAGAGAGTGGGATGGAATGATATGGCGCTGGGCCTTCGGAGACCTTTCACCATACGAGAGACAGTGAGATGTCCTTTAGCGATAAAATTATTAACTGCAGACTTGCCCGATCTAGATCTGTTTACATCGTCGCCTAATTCCTTAACAAGTATACTCACTTAGCATGGGTAGATCGTTCCTGTAGTTTTTGATTATATTTTGATAATGATAAATGTGTTATCGAATTAAGATGAAGTTGTTGATTTTATAAGATGTTGTTTTCTGTTAGTTTTAATTTTACTTTTATTGCTAGTTTGTTTTGGCTGGAACTCTGTATTTTAAATTCTTTGTGGTTTCTTTCTTAGGTGACATGTATTTATTAAGCTTCTTATATGCGAAAACTGTGTAATGGTGATAAGTAATGTATTATTTTAATTTCATAGCTGTATTTACCACTGTATGTTTTCCAAATAAAATAAAATAAAATAAATACAAATCGTGACATAGGCTGATTTACGTCGATATTTCGCGAGGTCATGGTATTTCACCACTCAAGCCGGCCCATTCATGCAGGAAGCTGCGTGGTTCTACCACTGTTGAAATGTTAGAAAAAATGTGGTTAAGAGGTACATAACGGAACTCCAATGTAGAGTAATACGACCACCACCAGTTCTAAGGGATCGATGTATCACTAACAGAAATCCTGTCTACAGTTACAAGTATTATGGGAAACTAGAAAAGCTATATATGATAGAAAAATGCGTTTGAAAAATTCATGCTTATGTATCATAACATAACTTTACGCCTTATTCTACCTGAAGGTGTAGGCAGCGGCTATTAAGCCTCGTCTCGCCGTTATATTTACGTCGCAAATGAAATAGGTGGCGAACCTATTGCCATACCAGGCACTAAGTTTTTAGTCATCTATATAATCACACATAATTTCCGAAAATAATTTCAAAAAGTCATTGGTGTAAGCCAGGATTCAAACCCACGACCTCTTGATTCAGAAGTGGGATGCTCGACCACTGGACCACCAAAAAAATTCATGCATCGTTAGTAATTTTGGTTGTCGAGTACGAAATATTGTTATAAACAATATTCTCTGTCTTCTACGTCTTGTCTAGCTCAATGTTTCATAGGAAAGGCAGTAGAACAGGTTCTCTCGAGGATATTTATACAATATAATATTTATTATTTTTTTATAAAAAAAATATAAAACACGTTATAATTTTAATAAAATTTTACGTGAATATTATCTAGGATATGAGATATAACATCACACAACTGTAACACTATCAGTGTTGCAAGTATCTGTAGGCTATTGCTTATTATTAGGTGACACCCTTGCTCTTTTTATCCTAATCCATAAAACATAACATAACTTCACGCCTCTTACTGCCCAAGGATATAATCTCGGCCTACCCTGCAAGGGATTGGGCGTGAAGTTATGTATGTATAAGTTAAGCAATCTATCTGAGAATAAGTCACGTATAGGTCTGCTCATGTTATTACTGGTAATGGAATTTCGCGCGTTCTAAGCCATTTTATATTATAATTTATTACGAAACAGCTACACAAATAACAAATGTAAAATGATATCTATATAATAAGCCATTAAATATTCTGTCTAAAAGCTATTAAGCCTTAACAAGAGAGTACATTATTGTAACGTCTCATAAATTATCTTGCAGACATTTAATGTCAATTATTACACGAGGGGGGCTCATCCACGGGGAGTCCTTTCCCATCCTACTCCCTTAAAGGTCGGCAATGCAACTATAACACTATATGTGTTGCGGATGTCCATAGGCGGCGCTAGTTACTTACTTGATAATCAGGTGAAACGCCTGCTCGTTTGCCCTCCTGTCCCATAAAAAAAAGTAATTGCAACATGAGGTTCACACCATCGGCAGTCTCTGATTGTAACCAACCTACATGTAATCTGTCAATCGCAGCCCACATATTTTAAGTCTGTTCTACAATCTCTTCTCTTCTCTGTAAGGGACCTGCCCTTATATGGTAAGATTATGATTAACTGCAGAATTGTTTATAATGTATCTATTTAGGACAAAAATCCAGAAATGAAAGCTAAATGTGGGTTTCAATTATTATATTTATATCAATAATAATAAACTTTTATAAATAATAACTATCATACTCTCATATGAATTATAGTTTTTAGACTTAAAAATATTGGTAACGACTATAGATATCTTACAAGACTAATTTACTAGGTCTTTAAAATATACAGCTCAAAGCACTCATTAATTCACGTCCAATCTGTCCCTTGTCTATTGCAAGACTTGTCTATTGTTTGACAGCCATCCCCTCCACTAATATCGATGGTCTCATGTGTTCCTGTATTGTCTATGTACAGGGAAGCAGTATAAGTAATTCGTGAAATGTTCTCGAATGATCGATTTGATGGAATCGTCACATCCGAAGATTATCAAACTAGTTCGAGGTATTAATTTCCAAAAACTAATAATGCCGTCAACTTTGTTGACGATCGCGTGCCATCAAAACTAATATATTTCGAATATATCAGCGCCAAGACACGCCAATATTATTATCTATTCAACAATTTGAAAGCCAATCACGAAGCGAACTCGGAGGTACCAAATTTCACTATAAACAGTTTCGAAGTTGAAGCCTTGTTTAGAGGCAGTTATTATGAGAGGTGACGCGTTCAATATCAGTATCAGTATCAGTGTTTGATTGCGTCCTATAACTGGTGAGAATTTAAGTTTAGATCAAAATCAAGTAGCATTTGTAAATGTGTTAGAAAAATACAAACTTATTTAATACAAAATTCACCATCAGTGGATACTTACACTATTATACACTATTTTTATGCAAAACTACTCCCCATTCCGATATTGAGTATCGACATAATTTTTTATCGCATAGTTGTTACATTCTATAAATACTAGCTGACCCGGCAAACGTTGTCTTGCCCAAAAATAAAATTTTAAAAATAGGGGTTGTTCGTAGGCGGTTGGAAATTTAGGGCTGTATGTATTTTTGTATCCCGTTTTATAAAAAAAATATATCGAAAAATTAAATAAAAAATTTAGGGGAGGGCTACTCTTAACATTTAGGGGGATGAAAAATAGATGTTGTCCTATTCTCAAATATACCCGATGTGCACACAAAATTTCACGAGAATCGGTCAAGCCGTTTCGGAGGAGTATGGGAACGAAAATTGCGACACGAGAATTTTATATATTAGATTCAAGAATTTTGATTTTTTTAGCAGAGCTCCGTTTCCAGCATCTCAAGATGACAATAACGTTCTATTGTAACCGATCCTTTAGTATTCTTCTCAATACTCTTAGATACAATTTTTTAACACAAGAAGAGATTTTCGTTGCAATTGTAGCAGTTTTAACATTCCTGATTAACGACTGTTCCAGTCACTGAAATCTAACAGTTAGAGCAGAAATCAACTTGCTTGCTAGTTGAGGACCGCAACAAAGACAGTTACTGTCCCCACCTGTACCCGCCCTTACCTCAAACTAAAATAATTAGCCAAGTTGTCAAACAGGGGTTGGGGGGAGGGGGGGGGGGGGGGGGGGGTAGAGTGGAGGTGTCAAAGTTGCGAGGAATTGAACAGGTTAATTTATGTCGAGACTGTACAAACCTTGGAAGGCTTGTTTGTCAAGCACCGTTTTATCATATTCGCCGCGTCAAAAGGGTGCGGATATCTTAATACATTTAACAGATTTGTGTAAAGCAATTTTAGTATCACTCTCATGTTCATTATAAAATCAAATAGATCCTGTTTGTAAAGGTAATTCAACATCTGGACACACGAAAAGGGCAAATAATTTCCTTGACGCTGTAAGCAATAGGTTTGTTTTTTAATTCTGCAAATTTTAAGCCACATTATTTCAACTGAACTTTAAGTAGAGAATAAAAATAACTTTAAGAATAACAAGATATTTCTTCTTTCCTTACATACAGAAAATTAATATATGAGACAAGTGTGAAAGTGTGCAAGTTGTTAAAAATCGACCCAGGTGAACCTACCGCCATAAAATCAATGAAATGTGACCACAACCAGAATGTATACGAGCGTGTATGAAAATGATAAAGAGACTGGACAAAGCGAGAAAAGTGTGTCAGGGTAGTAGCAAATGTACAAAAGCTTTTTTCTACCCGAAGGCAGTAGCTTTGATGTAGGTAGTAATAAGTTTGATTTGCCCAATCGTTTTGAGCCAATTGAAATAAGTGGAGGAACCTATTGCCATACACTGTCGTGATAAATATCACACATAGCTTCCGGAAATGATTCCGAGAAATCATTGGTGTGCGCCTGGAATCGATCCCACGACTTCTGAATCAGTACCGTGGTATTCGACCACTAGACTGGACCGCCGATCGAGACAAAGGAATAAGGACCACACGACCACAAAATAGTTCAGACGTTGAAACCGCCTCAAGCAGTTGCTAAGTTATGGTGCTTCAAACTTCAATGAATAATGCGACCTGCATATTGCTTACCTCGTTTCCTTGTTTGTTCACACCCACAGTGTATGTACTATACCCGAGCTGACTATAGGTCTAGAGGAAAAACGATTGGATAACACTGAAACATTATCTTGGCAAAACGGAAAAGTTTCGAAAGTTATTTATCACAGTGGATTTTCTTCGTCCACAATTTTTTAGCTAGTGACTTGTGGCAAGAAAAATTGTAAATTGGCATTTTTGATTATGTAATACTGTTATGAAGTGCGCTGTGCTCGGTATTTCTCTACTAGATAAAATCCGGAGTATGGAGATCCATAGACGTACGGGAGTAGCTGACATAGCCCGTAAAGTTAGCACGCTGAATTGTAGGTGGGCAGGCCACATCAGTCGAAGAACTGACGACCACTGGGGAAAAAAGTTTCTTGACCATGGATCAGTGTACGCATCGGAGGCTCAGCAGTGAACAAATCTGGGCTGATTATGATGCTAATGATTATCAGGAAGACTCTTTTAGTATTCTAAATTTATTTTCTTACTAACCACATAATTTTTCCATTTTTTTAAATGGAAATTTGGACACGAATTTCCAAGTCTAGAGTTTCAATGTTATGCATAGATATTATTATTATTACACAAACGAAACGACACCCTTGAGATTAATTTATAAAAAACAGATTTACTAATTTATGCGAATTTTAAACATATTCTTTTCACTGAAAATGTAAATAAAGTTTTGACATTATTATTAGTATTTCTATATCAATAACAATATTTATAAAACAGAAAAAACAAGACATTCTCTCTCGTAAACTGAAGACAAAACTACACGTATTTTTAGTGGCATCCTTTGTGCAGTTTATTAAAATCACAACGATACACGCCGGTAGTGAAACCTGAGTCGTGTACCCGAATATAATACTACGTAGTATATTTACCGGTTAGATACTATGATATACTTACTTAGGAGTTTATGTTTCGTTATAACAAGGACTTGTAAATTTATGTAAAATATCCCTTTGTGTTGACACTGACTTTGTTAGGGAAGTTAAACAGGAGAAATAATAAAATTACTGAAATTCAGATTTCATCTCTCAAGTACACATAAATTACCAGTCCTGTTTTTTTACTTTCTTTCTATTTTTTCCTAGTATTATTAAAATATCTTAGTAGTAATTAATATTTTTTGCAAGTAGAACATAAAAAATCCATTTGCTCACAACTTTCATCAGCTTGCTGATTTGTTACAACAAATTATAAAATCGTCAATGTTCAACATTCTACAACCGTGTATCATACAAAAGAAACCCCCTAACCTCATAGGTATTAATGTTACGTAACAAAAAATATCAACCCTAAAACCAATACAGGAGTAATTAATTATTCCACCCTTACCATGCGGAACGAGTGACGTCAGTAAGGCTTGTTAATGCAACATACATTTCGTGAAAGCACAGCAGTTAGATGACGCAGCAACCACGACATGCCGTCCAAGGTACAGACGGAGGCTTTTCTCCACAAGCGTAAGCGATTTTTTATAGACCACATTAGTTAATAACACAATGTTTAAACATTAAGTGACATGTCTTTATCAATTTGCTAATGTAGTTCAACCGTTTAATGAAAGGGTGCGAGTTTGAATCCAGATACAAGTCAATTATATGTTATCTTCTCAGAATTTCTATGACATAAATATGGATGACTTATGATATAATGTGAACAACAGGCGTTGCTTCTTATTTCGAAGAAAAAGTTGTTACCGCTGGTTTAATTATTTCTGCCACTCGGTAATATTAACAAATTAAGCTGTTTCCTTCTAAATTTGTAACATTTTCATATTGACAATAGAATAGTTGTTAACTCGACTTTGGCGGATATCCAGCTGAGTAAGTTTCTTAAGCAAACATCACTGTTGGTGTTGCTGCAGCAAACAAAATTTAGTTCACTATTCGAAATTCTATCTTTTTTTTATTATCTTACCACTGTGTTATTGAAAGGGCTATACTAAAAGATTTGCATAACATTAAAACATTTTACAAACAAGTTGGCTAGTGAAAAATTCTGAATTAAGAAATTACAGCCTGCTGAACATGTATTGTGCCTATTGCCTATTTTTTTTATACGATAGGAGGGCAAACGAGCATGCGTGTCACCTGATAATAAGCAACCAACGCCACCCATGGACACCAACAACACATATAATGTTACTGTTGCGTTGCGGACCTTTAAGGGATATGTGATAGGGAAGGATGAGGAAGGCTGATGGGCCTTTGAGTACCTCTCTCACCAAAAGAAACGCGGCATGAGCCACTTTACGTCGATCTTCTGAGAGTTTGTGGTATGTTACCGGCCGAGCCGGCTCAATCATGCAGCGAACTGCTTGGCTCTACCACTGTATAAAGTCACATAAACTTCAATGATTTCACGTAAATTATTACAATTACAAATAGATCAGACTCGCTGAATTTTTGCTAAAACATAACATATACATTTTATGTTTGTATAATAGTTTTAGTACTGAAATTCAGATAATATAAGAACATCTATACATAAATACATATACATCCATACATGTACATAAATGTAGTAAAATAAATGTTCAAAATTGGTGATTATATTTAATGTCGACAGAGAGACGTTAGCAACAGCATGACGTAGCAACCGCAATAGAAGGAGTTGACGACTAAGTCATAGGAGACCCCGATTTTGTATTTTGAAGTATAAGAAAAATAATTTAGTGATTTACTAAATACTTCTATGCCTATTTATGTTTCATTGTGTCACAAAAATTCAAATACATATAAGACTTGGAAGGACCGAGAACACCTTCTTCGACCGAAAATTAGGAAAATAAATCTAACATGTAACGTAGAAAAGTTTATCTATGGTGATCAATTCTTTCTGCCTACCCTGTTTCACTTAACAATTATTATGTTATCTTAGGATAAAAATAACTTAGTCAAAACGACACTATTCATTGCCAATAAAGTTTATAAGAAAGCTTACATTTAATAGCTCCATATAGCTGAACGTCAAATACATAACCGCTTGGAGGAGCTGACTCTCCTTCCTATTGGTGAATCCTTTACAACCTAACTTTATGTGTTCGCTGTTATAACTTCAAAGTATCCTTGAGTGAAAGACAACAAATATGTGTGTTTATGTACCAGCCGTTTACTAGGTGAAGCCATAAAAAGAGAGGTTTGTTTCAATGTAGCTTCATCCGCATCTAAAGTACAATAGTGCCCTTCTCCTAAAAAGATTAATAAAGAGTTTCATTCATCCATACTATACAATTTTGGGATATGTTATTATTTTTAACGGAACCCTAATTATTTTAAACAGGTAGCTTATGTTACTTATGTTTAATGTAGTTTCTTTCCTCAACGTAATTCCTTATTATGAAAAAATGTATTAATTTAAATAATATTAATGCGCCATTCATTAGAAATGCTACTTACTTATTCAATAAAGTAGTTATAATTACTTACTTATCTTCACGTCCAATATTTTTTAGGGTAAAAGACACTTATACACCTCACTGGTTACTTTCACATTCCTGACAACAGATAAATTGTCCTCACAATTTTAAATTAAATTCTGTTCTACTATCTTTTATAAAAATTTGTAATCCACCGAATATAATTAAAAATAATAAAAAAAGTTTCAAGACAAATAAGCAATTTGGTATTAATATAAAAGTTCTTCAAGTACCATTTGACATTGAACACTTTCACAATGATACAAAACACGAAATTCCCACTTTTATTACAATTTTAGATGGCAACACCACGTACATTATAAGTAACGGTAAGCGTTCCGATTTCGCCGTTGTGAATATTATCATGGTTGTTATTAAAAAAGAAAAACAGTATTAAAAAAAGAAACTCTTCAAAGAAAACATTATAATCGAATGAATTGTCTAAATAACGCCATCTGAAGTAAAAAAAAAACTTGTTAAATATTCGAACAGTCGTCACCTAACTAAGTGTTTACTTAACTGATTACATCGAAAACCTTTGCCAAGTTCCGCCGTGTTGTGTGGACTGGGGGCCAAGTCTTGCCGAGCGTTTCAACTTTACGCTCCTAAATTTTTTAGGGATCCGTAATCAAAACAAAAAAAAGGACGGGACTCCCACAGTGTCGTTACATCTGTCCGATTCAGTCATTTTGAAGTCCCTTGAGGACAAACTGGTTCTGTTTGTTATTTAATGAAAAGATCAATTATTGTTGATAAAAATATATCTCCATACCTTAAATAAAATATAATTTTTAGAAACCTACAAAATCTGGTCGTTTTCATAGACTTTTCACGATCTTCATAGTGGTTTAGGATACTTGCGTTTAGAATGTCCTAGATTAGAATATCAATGATCAATCAAGGAACAATATATGCCTGGTCTGTGATAATGGAGTCGGTATCAGAGTTCTGTCTACTATTTTTGAGTTTTAAGTGCATAATACTTTTCAATGTGTTTTAATATTAATTGAAAATTGATTGTCCCTTGTGGTCAAATATAATAAATCTAAATACAAATGTAACTCTTAATAACTTTCAAGATGTTTACATTTTTTTAACATACATAACTTCACGCCTTTTCTACCCAAAGATCTAGGCAGCGGCTGTTAAGCCTCGTCTCGCCGTTATGTTTACGTCCCGAAATAGAATTGGTGGCGAACCTATTTCCATACCGGGCACAAAGTTATCAGTCATCGATATTTGTCATACATAACTTACGAAATTTATTTCGAAAGCCATTGGTGTGAGCCAAGATTGGAACCCGTGACCTTTGAATTCAGAAGTTGTGTGCTCGAACAATGGACCGCCGAGATTGCTTTTTAATCATTCCTAAAAATTATCTTCTTCAGAAAATATTTAATAATCTTTGAAATGGCTGCACCGATTTTAATTATATTAACTAAGACTGAGATGGTCCTCTTTTTATTTTACATATTTTTGTATTAAATTTCTCGCGATTAAAGTCGCGGGTAGAGCTAGTATAAAATATAGTAGGCCTGTGAAGTGCTAAAGAGTGTGCATGCGGAATCGACGTACGCAAAAATGACTCACTCATGGCCGAATTGTTTTTGAAAAGACATTTTTTTGGCACTTCCGATGTGGGCAGAGAAAAACTTTTTCAGTTGATCTGATTGGGTTTACACTTTCGAAACTTTCACTGTTTTCGCTTACAATCATCTTAAAAAAAACTTGGCCACAGAATCTTTATATCTTTTTTCTTCTTGATTTGTTTCCCTTCTTTGATTCTTTGTGTTTTGTGGCGCGTCCTTATAAGATGTAAGACTACCTGTGTTAAAATAATATAGGCCTTTTGTTACCGCAGACAATGAAAACAAGGAGCTTAGAATATATATTTGTTTGAATGTAATTTGAATAATTACTTCGCTAAGTTTGGTTTTATGTTTTTACTTTGCTCAGAATTATCCAAACAAGTCACAACTCAGTCACTGATTTCACTCGTGAGCCAAGTATGGCTCACGAGTGAAATCAGTGACTGAGATGAATTTTGTAAATAAATAGGCTATATAATAAATGTTTTTCTTACCAGGCAAATATGTTCAACAGGTCTCTAACAGGTAGCCTTATTAGGCATTGTTAGGTTTTAGTAAACAGTGTTACAATTTATCCCTATGCTCAGTCCAGTTGTTGTTTGAACTTGTCGGTGTGGTAACCGAAACATGACATGTCATCTGTCAATCAGCTTTCGTGGTTAGTGCGCCTGCAGCGTTTACCCATTCTGTCTATCCATCCATATCCAACATCTGGACAAATCAGAATAGTCTTAACTAGGAATTTCTTTGTGTTCGATAGAATATCTTCTAAGAAAATACTTGAGCCTTACCGTAGTTTTATTATTTTTATACAATTGTAAACTTAATGTTGGTAATAATAAAGAATGAATGATGCAGGGTTGACTAAACAGATATAGAGTACAAAATCGGAAGGATATAGAGACAAAAAAGGCCACGACACACTTTACATGGCCTAATATGAATATAGTCTTTAACATGTTCTTGCGGAACATGATGTCAGGAGCCTTAAAAACCGATGAGCGTGGATGAGCAGAACTATGAAAGTGGAAAACGCGAGTGAGGTGGGTAATAATCGTGCCTTCGCTCTGTTCTCTCTACCTACTACGTAAAGGACTTGTCTTGAAGTTAAAGGAGTTGAAAGGATGCTATTTTTTTTAAAGTTAATATTAACAGTAGAAAATACATTGGCAGCAAACTGCAAATACAGTAACAATACAGAACAGATAAACAGTAGGTACTCGTACCTAGCAGCTAGTCCACACAACACAATGACGTTGTTTGCTTTAGGATACGTCCAGCGGAGCGTGTTTCACGGCTCAGAGACTACGGGACCATTCTCTATGCAATATTAGTAGTTGGTTACAGTTGTGATTTTGAAGTTTTGGATGGTCACGAATCTATTCAGGTATATCTTGGATTTGTTGTACTTCACAGCTTTGTGCTAGCATCACTATCGCTTATTATTATAATTGAAATCCTAGCCATATTAAGTTAAATCCTAGTTAAAATAATTTAAGTTATAATCGATCAGTATTTAAAAAAATCTTATGATCATTTGATGATTTCGAAGCATAGAATGGACAACATTTTAAATGGATAAAAATAAAATAATATTTTTAAATGATCATTACTATTTGGGCCGCAGCTATAAGTTAATAATTTTTTTTTTTTGGGACAGAATTTCGCGTCATAGACAGCTAGGTTAGGTCTTGATAGAGCCAATGAGCCAATTGAATTCATTAATCTAACTAATTGGGTTTATTTTGATCTATCATTTAGGGTTTTAAATGTTAGAGTCTGCAATTGAATAGCAAAACTTTTATACTAATACTGTATTATGCATAAAAACCACCCGGCTGATACCTTCTATCTATTAAAAATCCGCATCAAAATCCGCTGCGTAGTTTTAAAGATTTAAGCATACATAGGAATATAGGGTCAGAGAAAGCGACTTTGTTTTGTATATGTACAGTGTATATCACTGTACATATGGGGATAATTTGTAAAGGTTTAGGCAGTTGATTTGATCTATACGTCTTGATTAAGTTAATGGTGTCAAATGGATAGCAAAAAGTATTATATACTTCGCTTACTTTTTGGTCTCATCTAGGTTTCAAATTTGGACCCTCTGTACTGGAAATCATAGAACTGCATCACGGCAATAGTGGCTTATGATACGAAAGATGATCCGTGCTATATCAAAACTCCTGGATGCTGTATACAACACCAAGAGGAAGAGATGGGATGGCACTATTCTCTAAGACGGTGCCACTTGCTAATCATCAATCCAATGTATAAACTATTCATGTCACGGTGTGCGTAAATGATCTCCACCTAAACCTCCACCTAAGCTTGACAGATTCTAAGGTATTTTTGTAGGCGTATCGGGTATGTCTGAGGATTGCACATTTAATTCTCGTCCCCCTAAATATTAAGGGTACTTCACCGCTATATTTTTTTAATAATAAGTTATTTTTTCTTTTTTATTAATTATAAACATATATAAACAAATATAATATAAATATTTTTTTTTTGAAAATTCAACGTTTGCTAGGTCTGCTAGTTATAACTTTAAGAATTACAGTATATATATATAAATCAATTTCTTTAAGGCAGTGCCCTACACCACTCTTCAACTGTACCCATGGAAATTACTATTTTCATAAAAAAAGGAACTCTTACAACGCCACACACACAACCCTCAGCTCATATTTTGATGACTTGTCAAAATACACTCCTTTTTGTTATTGTTATACGTTCAGCCGAAGTCATTTGCCATAAAGTTTTGTAAGTAAAGCAAACCAAGTACTTATGTTTTTGACGGATAAATTAAAATACACAATGAGTTTGCCGAGTTGCTGAGTTTGTGTGTTTTAGAGATGAAAAGGGGGAATCTTGTTCACTTTACTTGTAATTATTTCACAAACACAAAAGCATTTATTTATTCATAAGAATACGTATACTTGAATAAATATACTGTCATTCTTTTTGTTATATTGCTGAGTTATCTAATGCATGTATTTCTGGAATATGTTAATATGTCTCTATCCTTAATGTTTAAAATTTATACATGTAATTTATATATGGCATGGAACTATAGATGCATGACCGATAGTTCGGTTATATAGTAAATTGACTAAGCAGATATATAAAGTGCAAAAGCGAAAGGATGTAGGAGTCGATAACGGCCAGGTCACACTTTCTGGTAACAAATTATACATTTTCTTGAGGAATGTCCTTATAACCCGACGAGCGTTTGTGACTAGAGATATGAAAGTTAAAAAGCTAGTGAGGTGTACAAGAAACCTACGTAAAGCGGTCTGTTCTCTCTGCTTACCCCCCAAGAGACAAGCAACTTGACGTGAAGTTTTGTATGTACATTTTAAACTTAACAAGCAACAATTTTATAGCATAATTTTTATTGGTATTCTGGGAAAGTATACATCTTACGTCACTTTCGCACTTAAAATATAGACATCAAAATAGTCCCAAAATTATATTACAAATGTTATATTTATATGTTTTACTTCATAAACAAATATTTTACTTCAGAAAAGTGGATGAACGAATGATAAACCAACGGATTTAAAATGCGAATTTTAATTAGAAAAGGTTTTGGTTTTGAATATCTTTCAACCAAATGGTGAACCACGACCAAAGTTTTTCTCGTACGATAATTGGAAAAATATATTGGAACTCCAATATGTTTTATGTACTTTTTATCGTACTTTATCGTTAAATTTTATACAGTCTCGGTGATCCAGTGGTCGGGCACCATGCTTCTGAATCAAGAGGCCAGGGTTCGAACCCTGGGTCACACCAATGACTTTTCGAAAGTTATGTGTGATAAATATCTTTGTACCCGGTATGGCAATAGGTTTGACACCTATTCCATTTGGGACGTAAACATAATGTCCAGTCAAGATTTAACAGCCACTGCCCACACCTTCGAGTAGAAAAAGGCGCGAACTAATGTTATGTTTTTCGTTAAGGCTGAATGTATCTTTTCACAAATACCACAGCATTACAATTATGTACTTAACTCAGTAAATCGAGCAATATCGTCTAAGTTATGGTGATATTGTAAAATTTACAAACTTGTAAGTGTTTTCTTTACGGAAAAAGAGGACAAACGAACAATCTTGTTGGGTGCTAGTAAGCGGCTAGCGCCGCCCATGTACATATGCGGCACCGGGACTACCACAGTTGCGTAGTTGGCCTTAAAGATAGGAAGAGGGATGGTGAGAGGAGGAGGCTCTTTTTTCGGTGAGAGAGGTGTCTGGACATATCCCCTTATGTCCAGACACCTCTCTCACCGAAAAAAGGGGTATGAGCCGCTTTATGAAGATTTGTGGAAAGGTCGTGATATTGCACCATCCGAGGAGGACTATTCTCATGTCGAAATGCGTTCTACCACTGTTAAAATTATTACTTTATACGTATAATAAAAAATATCTTCTTCATCAGTATCACTACAGGTTTGGGCAGCCGGACAAGCAGAATTCCTTCGTAAGCTAACAAATTACAAGGAATACGACGTGACAACAAATTAAATACTTCTTGGAATTTTCGAGAAAGGGCAATTTAGATATTTAATGAAGTATTTTCTGTATTGTTTCTAAAAATTTCATTGTCAATGTTGTATCTGATTGAAAGCGTAACTTCCAAGAAATTTCTACAATCAAAATATTAAGCAAGTATCAAAATATTGCTTAGAAATAAGTTTTTCTCTCAACGCCTGTAACTTTATTGTTTTTTCTAAAAACGTTTCTGCATTTTTGTTTCCTTATAGGTGCCAGAACTTATAGCCAGGAACAATGTTGTCAATCATTGATGTTTATCACACATAACTTCCGAAAAGAATTTCGAAAAGTCATTGGGGTGGGCGAAGATTCGAAATGTTGGAAATGTTTGATTCGCGATGTTGGAAAATTTATTATTTCATATCAATATTTGAATCAAAATACAATAACAATAAAAAAAAAACAATCAAAATTAACGATGTTCTTGTTTTGTCCACAGGCAACTGCTTGCACCGAATTTGAAGCAAACGCAGTATTTAGCAAATGGTGCTGAAAGCGATATTAGGACTGTGAGTATTGTTTTATTTCTCTATTAATTGACAACGTCTTATACAATTTCAAATAAGATGACATTAGAGAAAACCAAGGTTTTACTTGTCCTTCTTTAATATAACAGTTGATTAGAATCAGATTATTGCTGCCATCCTTCCTGCCTACCACTTGATGATGTACGACATTTTTATACAAAAACCGCATAAAAACGTAAGCCTGATAAGATAAAAGGAATATTCTTTCTTCAAACACTAGCGTCATTTGTAATTTTTAATTTTTCCTAGACTTTTTGTCTTGTTTTTAAGTTAAATTTAAGTAAAATCCAATATCACCTCTCTATTTTCTATTATTTCATCAAATTCTCCGGCGGAATTGCGCTACGAAATAGCATGGGAATATTTTATATTTATTTGTATAAAATCATATAAAAGCTAATTTATTTTTGGCATTAAATATTTGAACTGGAATAGATTTTTTAAAAAACAATATAAATAACTTAAACATACAAGTTTCAAATAACATTTTACCAAATAACAATTGAAATGTCGTTTGTTGCTCTGCCATCCAGAGATAGCGGATATTAACAATGGATTATTTACCTAGTATGAAATATGTGTAGTGCAGTGCTACAAAAAATATAGCCAGTTTAAAAGTCAAAAGGTCTGAATTCCCGGTTGAAACAATCAGTGTAGTCGTAACAAGAGGCTAGACACAGAGTACGGTATTCAATTGGAGAGTACAAATAAAAAAAAGTATTACAATTTCAATGGCCTGGTGTCGACGCATTCTACCAATCCTTTTTGCCATGCGATCGCAATGCCTAACTAGTATCCTCAGAGCACTTTCTATTTTTGTATTGCTTTTCGCCGTTAGAAAATTAAATGTTCCAGTTTTGAATAATTTTAGTTTTTTTACCAATTCAGATGGTTGAATTTAGTCAAATTAAAGTAAATTTACTTAATTGAGAAATAATTGGAAAGAAAACTTATATATTCTCGGAATGAAATAAAAAAATTAAATCATTATAGAGTACAAAACAAGGTTTTTTTTTCATAAATTAGCAAAGTTAATATTAAACATAATGTAGTTAAATATATTTTACTTAATATCTTCAAATCATAGTTGTTCAAACAGTATGTTGTAATTAGGGAAAAATGTAAAATCCACTTGTATATATATACTCAAGGATCCTAATAACGTCTGTGGAACATGTTTGGAAATATTAAAAATTAAAATTTCACAATTTCATGACGAGATAACAGCCACGTAAATTATATTCATACACATTCACATTACATAGTTTTAAAAGAAAAATATTCATGTTTACTTGCGTGATCAATGGCGACATTTTAAATTTATGATGAAACTTTTTAAACAGCGCTATCTATTCGCAGACAGTCACAACTTCGCAAGATAAAGTGGCCGGTGGAATGAATTGTTTCCTGCAGTAAACTTGCAAGAAAACAACTGCACTTAACATAAAATAGTCATGTTGTGAACGCACGTTTTGATACAACATAGTTGGTATTAAATACTTCATCATCAAAGGAATAGTTGAGTTGAGTACAAACTTAACTGCACTACTTAACTTTAAAACATTGAGAGCGGTCACCGGATACTTTGTAATAATAGTATTACTAAGATAATTAAAGGTACTATAAGTACTGGGATCTTAATAATTCTAGTAGGAATAAGCAACATCGAAATTCAATTATTGGAAGTGAGAGAGAAAGGAGCTTGGTGCTGGGTGCTTGGTTAGGTTAGGTTAGAGATGTTCCTCTCACCAAGCAGAATGGGACGTGAGCCACTTTATGTGGATATTCTGAGAGGTCGTGGTATTTCACCGATCTAGCCAGCCCATTCATTCAGCGAACTACGTGGCTTTAGCATTCTAACATAATTACTTAATTACTCTACCACTGTTACTTAATTCTATAACGTTGAGCGCCATCACTGGGTACTAAGTAAAACTAGTACACTTAATAAGCTGATACTGATTACACCAAGCAACGAATACTTAGTAATACCAGTACTAATAAGCACGAAATACTTAGTAATAGGTATTTTTATTTAACTACCATTAGGGGCAGTTCAAAAATTAAATATACAAGAAAACACGCAACAAAATCTATAGATAATATGAAGGTATATAATAACTCTCTTTAAATATAAAAGAGGACGAAAAAGTTTGCTGCATATGAAAATATCTATATATAAATATATGTGTAGTCTCGATGGTCCAGTGGGGCGAGCACACGGCTTCTGATCCAGATGTTCGAGTTCGAATCCTGACACAGGCTCACACCAATGACTTTTCGAAATTGTTTTCGGAAATTAAGTGTGATAAAAAAATCGATGACTGAAAACTTTGTGCCCGGTATGGCAATAGGTTCGCCACCTATTCCATTTGGGACGTAAACATAACGGCGAGATAAGGCTTAACAGCCGCTGCCTACACCTTCGGGTAACAAAGTCGTGAAGTTATGTTATGTTATGTAAATATATAAATGCGATTTCTTTTACGCGAACCTAACATAATCAAAAAGTTTCATGAGACGTCGATAACAAAATGAACGGAGAATTTGTTCTACCCAGTTGCTCTTTTTTGTATTTTTTTCGCAACTTTGTCTGTTCATTTAAAAAGAGAAAAGTTACAGATCATTGATTTTTAAAACGGAAGTCTCGCCGTTTACTCATTTCCTTTGAAACGTTAAAACTCAATTAGAAGGTTGTAGATTTGTATATATACAGCAGTTCGTCAGATTTGTATCCATTATAATATCTTATTCTTTTATCTATTAAATATTTATGAAATTATTTATTTTTTTTAAATATTATTATATTGTTTTCTAAATCTTCTAATATATAAAATCTTTGAATCACGGTGTTTTGCTTGTTTTGTTTGCTTTGTAATTCTACTGCTCCGAAACGGCTCGACTGATTGCGCTGAAATTTTGTGTGCATATCGGGTAGGTGTGAGAATGGGACAGCATTTATTTTTCATCCCCCTAAATTTTAAGGGTAGCCCACCCCTAAATATGTTTTTGTTTTCGATAAATTTTAGTTTTTTATTTTTTCTACGAAACAACATACAAAAATTCATACAATCCTAAATTTTAACTTTCTCTACGAAAATCCCATATTTTGTACTTGTAACTTTTTTTGGCAAGCTTGTCTTTGGTCAGCTAGTTTGACTTACATAACATATACATTATACATAACATAACTTCACGCCTTTTGTTACCCGAAGGTGTAGGCAGCGGTTGTTAACCCTCGCCTCGCCGTTATGTTTACGTCCCAAATGGAATAGGTGGAGAACCTATTGCCATACCGGGCACAAAGTTTTCAGTCATCGATATTTATCACACATAACTTCCGAAAACAATTTCGAAAAGTCATTGGTGTGAGCCAGTGTCAGGAATCGAACTCGGACCTCTGGATTTGAAGCCGTGTGCTCAACCACTGGGCCACCGACTTTGACTTTGAATAGTAGACTTTGACTTAGTGTGACTCATTTGGTTTTCTTGTCTAAGGAAAGAAAATTATTAATAATATATTCTTTGAGGCTTAGGTCTCGGTTCTCTAGTGTTCATGCACCCCGGTACTGAATCAAGAAGGCGCGGGTTCCTGGCTCACATCAATGGCTTTTCGAAATTCTTCGCAAAAATTATGTATGGCAATAGGTTCGCCACCTATTCCATTTGGGACGAAAACATAATGGCGAGTCGAGGCTTGACAGCCACTGCCTACACATTCGGGTAGAAAAAGGTATATGTTTAGTTTCCTAGCCAAGCAATTATATATTTTTTGTTGAAAAAATATAGTTATAATGCATAAATGCAATAGCAATGACAAGGATATAAGAAAAACAAAGTCTCGGTGGCGCAGTGGCTAGCACCCCGCTTCTGATTCAAGAAGTAGTGGGTTCAAATCCTGGCACACACCAATGACTTTTCGAAATTTTCGGAAGTTACGTGTGATAAATATCGATGACTGGCAACTTTGTGCCCGGTATGGCAATAGGTTCGCCGCCATCCATCCGTCCGTCCATTTGGGACGTAAACATAACGGCGAGACGAAGCTTAACAGCCGCTGCCTACACCTTCGGGTAGGCGTGAAGTTATGTTATGTTGTCACTTCTTAACCATATATCATCTGCCTGTCACAATTGAACTTGTAACAATAAGAATAGAGTTAATGTGATGTTCATAAAATATTATTAACCTTGGCTGACAACCTCCTCATTGTCTTTCTCTATTTATTCAAATGTTATTTCCGGGGAACATTAGTTACCAGCATAGCAAATCCTTACGGAACCATGAAGACTTGCAAACATGCAGGAACTGCAACCCATATATAGTAGATAGTATTAGGTTGATTTTCAGATAGGCTACGGCTACCAAGCCTTTCTGTTCTACTGTGGACGAGATTAATCACACAAGCCGTAACTCTTCGCTAAATCCATTTATTTTGAGTCAATTATAGATTTAATTGTACAAATGCTTAATTAGACTGTGTTGTTCTGTGGCTGTGGAATATTTTCCGAAATCTTAAAATCTAGAATCAATATAAACAAATAAAATGTAGTGAATCGCTAGAAAACATTTTCGGAAATCCTCTCCAATAAAACACGTGAGCCCGATATTTTGTTATGATACCAAATGCAAATCCGCCTATTGAGGTAGTCCATTGAGGACAAATCCTTGCATCCCATTCAAAAGATACGGAAAAATATTACCGAATCCTCCCCTCTATAAATATATAACATTGTTATTATGAGGCACTCCCTCTCTCTCTCTCTCTCTCTCTCTGCCCCTAAAGAAATGCGCGAAATTAGAATTTGCGATATATTTGAAGGAAGAGCAAATATGCTTGAAATGAAATCGAAGATCTTATATTAAATGAACTCATCGCATGGGACGTTTCAAATGATGATAGCGATCGATGAAGGCAAATAATCAACTGTTATCCATTCACTGCTTACAGGGCATTTCTAAGAACAGTATTGTTTCTTTGCATTCGTACAAAAATTATGTACGAATGCAAAGAAACAATACCTACGGTGAAAAAATACAATACGGTACAATATTAATATGGTGACCAGTTCATAAACTGGCCACATATTAATAACTAGCAGAACGCGCGAACTTCGTACCGCTATATTCATAACAAAATGTCGATGACGACGATGATTACACATAGCCTATGTTACTCAGTCATAATGTAGCTTTATAAAGAAAAATGAATTATTAAAATCGGTCCAGTACTTTTTGAGTTTATTCATTACATACAAAAATACAAATCTTTCCTCTTTATAATATTAGTATAGATAAGTGGAAGTGAAAAAATCTATTATGTTTGATAATTAACTGTGCGTGGTTTATGGCAATTATAGGGCCAACCATCTATTTATTGGACCAAATAAATAGTAAATAAATAAAATAGTAGTTTGTTGTGCACTGACAGCGAGGAGTGTTTTCCGAGTAGCCAGTACATATTTTTATATCTTATTCCTAATTCTTCACGTTTTTTCTTGACATGAGCTTTCCAACGTAGCTTCGTGTCAAGTGTCATACCATTGACCATTCATGTATATCGGGTGACACATAGGCCCCTTATTTGTAAAATCAATATGAACCGATTTGGATTCGTTATGTTTAATTCGCCATGATTTTGTCCACTGATAAACACGATCTATGGCTGTTTGGACTATCCTTACTGCTTCCTCGTGACAGTTTCCTGTTGCTATAATAGCAGTATCGTCAGCATAAGTTGCAATAGTAGTGTTTTCTATGTCTGGAATGTCACAAGTGTATAATAGGTACAGAACCGAACACAGAACACTCCCTTGCGGAACTCCAGCTTTTATTTCTTTAAGCTCTGAGTAGGGGTCATCTTCTCATCTCAAACACATGTATGAATTTAGAGTGTCCAAGAATTGTTTTGGAATTAATGACCTTAGTTTGAATATCAGGCCTTCATGCCATACTTTATCAAAAGCCTGGGCTACATCTACGAAAACAGTAGAGCAAACCTTCTTTTCTTCGAGTGCTTTTTCTATTTTATTTACAATTCTATGGACTTGGTCGATTGTAGAATGACTTTCTCGAAATCTGAACTAGTGGTCAGGTAATAGTTTTTTACTACCTAGTATGGGACTTCAGCCGTTTTAAAAGAAGTTCTTCAAACATCTTTGACATTATTAGTAACAACGAAATCGGTCTGTATGAAGTCGCTTCATGAAAAAAACTTGATGAAATATTTTTATTTAACTTACAACTTATTGGATTAACTTAGATGTTTTCATTGGATGTATATCTATTTAACATCCCAGTATGCTCATAAGAGTATAAATTTTCTTTATATCTTCGTCATTGGCAAAAGTCAAGATGACAAAATATTATATGACATACATTCCATGACCAAATAGATCGTGTTCTAGAGGAAGGTGAAGTTAAGAGCCACAAAAATCGATGCGCGAGCATTAAAAGAGTTATGAAAGTCATCGAAGTGAGTAAGGTGTGTAAGAATCGTGTCGTATGGCGCTCTGTTCTCTCTGACTACCCGGCAAGGATTTGGCGTAAAGATATGTATGTATGTATGTTTGTACAAAATATGAATTAATGATGACAAAGGACTTGTAGAAGTGTAATAAAAACTATTCAAACAATCACTCAATTATCGATACTAACAATTATACGGGTACCTAAATAAATTAATTGTAAAATGTAAAACGGAAAGACGAAAATGTATTAATTAAAAATTTCCACACCAGCACTTGATCGTCCAAAAGGCGAAGCGAAATAATTGTAATCAAACATTGACTGTTTTAAAGTTTGTATCGTTAAACAAAGAGCTTGTTACAAGTAGGTAAGATGTAACTTGGCACTTAACTCGAATAGTCGCCGCTGGCAAGGATTAGACCATGAGAAGAGCGGAAGCGACAATTATATTAATTGTTACTAGTTGTTGCCCGTAGCGCTGTCTGTCGCCTCTTACTAAACATCATTTATGTTTCTGACTAATTTTGCTCAATTTCTAAAATTATTCAACTTATAATACTTGGCGTATCCAGGCCACGAATATACAGGGTGCTTCACAGACCCTATTCTAACCACTTATATCTAGAATCTAGACATGCTTTGAAATCTAGATATCCTATAGAAAGTAAAAAAAGGCAAAAAAAATTTTTTTTTACTTTTTTTACAAAAATTATCCCGCAGAAATATGAACCATGATCACCCTACTTATGACCTACGACAACTGAGTTCATTGTGACTACTCGCCTAAAGTATTTCATTCATTTTTCCATTTCGATCATCAATAGGGTTGTCATCTCTAATTTTTAATAATTATGTGAAGTTACAAAAAAAATTTAAGCTGACTACATTCTGATCTTCTTTCTAATCATTCTTTAAGAAACCACATGGAATTACCATGAAACATAATCAGTAAATAGTTTTCCCTGTCTACACTCTCATGTATTTGAGGCGTGAAGTTACACAAAAAAGCTATCTGTATTCGGTTCGCAATAAGAAATCATATAAAATTACCATGAAACATAATCAATAAGTAATTTTCGCTGCCTACACCCGCATGTATTTGGGGCGCGAAGTTACAAAAAAATATGAAGCTGACTACATTCTGATCTGTTTAAGAAACCACATGGAATTACCATGAAACATAATCAGTAAATAGTATTCACTGCTTACACTCTCATGTATTTGAGGCGTGAAGTTACACAAAAAAAGCTATCTGTATTCGGTTCGCAATAAGAAATCATATAAAATTACCATGAAACATAATCAGTAAATAGTATTCGCTGCCTACACTCTCATGTATTTGAGGCGTGAAGTTACACAAAAAACTGTGAACCCTACTTAATGATTCATTTGTAGGTCATGTGTATATGTGCTGTGTATATGTGTGCACCTCTTACACGTGCCGTGACCTGTTACACGCGCCCGAAACTTCCTTTGAGAATTGCCGCCTGCCTTTCGGCTCGCACAAGGTAACCTTGAACTCATCAGGCGGCATTTATAAAAAGAATTTGTCGGCATTTCTAAATTTACAGTGAAATATTTTGAAATATTAATATTATTTATTATGGGTCCGTATAATTTTAATGTACCAACGCAAATTAATAAAGTATATTATTATTATCATTATGTTGCATAACACGTGAAAGCTTAAAAAGTATTACGTAGGTAAATCCTAGGAGTCTCGGTGGTCCAATAGGAGAGCACAAGGCTTCTGATCCAGAGGTCCGGGTTCGAATCCTGACACTGGCTCACACCAATGACTTTTCAAAATCGTTTGCGGAAGTTAAGTGTGATAAATATCGATGTCTGAAAACTTTGTGCCCGGTATGGCAATAGGTTCGCCACCTATTCCATTTGGGACGTAAACATAAGGGCGAGACAGGGCTTAACGGCCGCTGCCTACACCTTCGGGTAAGGCGTGAAGTTATGTTATGTTAAATCCGGTATTCGGTATTGTGCGTATTATTACTTAAAATTTAGAGATTTTCTAAAATACTATTCCAATTTGCTTTGGATGAGATTTGAGTGAAATTAAAATATCTAGTAGACTCTGTAGTACAGCGACTAGTATTTTTAAAGTTATTATAAAAAAATAAGTTATCGTATAAAGGTTCCGTATTTTGGTATAACGGTACCCTAAGAAATTAAAAATGGCAGAGACACTAGTATTTAGGAATGTGACATTAAACATAAGAAAACGATTTTTGATTAAACGATTAATTTATTACAATGAAAAAATCGATAATTAATAATCGTATTTATTTAAGAAAATAATCGATTTATTTAAATTAATGGATTTTTAAATTTTTGGGCAATATGTACAATTAGTTTTAGGGGGTCATGTCAAGAGCGTGCACGTCGCGACCCCTGCCGTCCCAGTGGGACGCAATCTTGACCGAAGCAAACTGAGCCGGACGGGCTGCTCCGGCGTGCCCCGGAAGCGACGGGCACCGATTAGCCCCCGTCGGTGCGGCTGCATGCGCATGCGGCGAAGGGGGACGCCACCCTTCACGCAGCGCCAATCCTGGTGGGACGAGGAGAGGGGAGTGCCGTATAGGCACGTGGAATGTTAGAGGTAGTATGATCAGAAAGATGAATGAGATGATGAATGTAATAAATGAGAGATGCCTGGATGCCTTATGTTTGACGGAGACAAAGCGGAGGGGGAGTGAGACCGAGGACCTCCCCGGTGGCATGGTAGCCCTATGGTCCGGAGTGGACCAGGACGTCCGTCCTAGTGGGGGTGTTGGAGTCGTTCTCTCCTCCCACTTTGCTTCCGGAGTGAAAGATTATGAGTTGGTAGGCTCAAGACATCTTTGGGGTCGAATAAAACTGGGGATCACGCGAGTTTTCCTGGTCGCAGCTTATGCTCCCGTAAGCTCCGCAGATCCCCGCGAACTCGAGGAGTCTTGGGAATCTGTTAGGGATATTCTGAATCTGGCTGAGGGACATGAAAGGATAATTCTGTGTGGTGATCTTAATGGATGGGTCGGAACCAAGAGAGATGGCCTGGAGGCTGTACTTGGTCCGAATGGTGACAAGAGAGTCAATGATGCTGGTAAGCCCATCTTGGACGTATGCCTGGAACGGAACCTCGATGTGTCTAACACATTATTCCGTCATAAAGATATTCACACGTATACGTGGAGACGGAATGAACAAAAGAGTATGATTGATTTGATTTTGGTAGATAGTCGTCTCCGAAATACTCTAAAGGGATACACGAGCCTACAGAGGCCCCACTCTTGATATGGACCACTACCTGGTAGTAAGCCGTTTCGTGGGCCTTTCAAGAAGTGGAGACACTGGCGAGTGCGTACCCATTTCGGAGAGCTTGAAAAGATAAAATGTGAGAAATTAGAAGGTGAAAGTGTACGGAGTATGTATGTAGACCTAGTCAGTAAAAGACTCAATGAGACGAGTCTTTCTGACTTAGGTGTTGAAGAATGCTGAGAAAGAATGAAAGAAAGTATAGTGGATATTGCAAAAGAAGTATGTGGTAGTGCAAAGAGGCATAGGCATAGGCATAGGATTCTGAGAGGTGATGCCTGGTGGGACGAGGATGTGAAATCCAGCGTCGAAAGAAAGAAAAAAGCATGGTTGGATTATGTCTCAAGTTTGAATCAGAATGTTAGTATGACAGAGAAAAAGTATGAGAGCTACCGCCGCTGCAGGAATGTTACCAAAGCCTTAGTGAAAGCGAAGCGTGAAAGACTAGTTGCGAATGAGGAAGTGAGGTTGACGGAGAACTTCGAGGCGAATAACAAACTCTTCTGGAGGGAAGTTAGAAAGTCTCGGGGTTCTTCGTCAACATCCAGAATGGACAAAATTATGTCTAAGGCTGGTGACATTCTTGCAAACCCAAGCGATGTATTGGGCAGGTGGAGTGAGTATTTTGGGGAAATGTACGAGTATGTTCCTGGTATGTTTCTATGTTTCTGGCATGGCAGCTGGAATTGATATGATGTCTGCTTAATGATCAAATACGGTGGAACCTGTGCCCGGGACTCTTTCCTGACCTTGAGCAATCTGTGCTGGAGGTCAGGTAAGGTTCCCACGGACTGGAGGCGCACTGCATACGTGCCGGGATCACGTATGCAGTGCGCCAGTTACAGGGCCATCAGTTTGATCAGTTTAGCAGCAAAAGTGTATGGGAAAATTATTGAAAGGAGAATGAGGGTGATATCTGATGGAGTGTTGTGGGAGGCTCAGGGTGGTTTTAGAAGCGGACGAGGGTGCATGGATCAGATTTTTTCTCTCCGCGACATCGTGGAGAAACAACTGGCTGTTAACCGGAAGGTTTTCTGCGGTTTTGTGTATCTGGAAAAAGCGTTTGACAGAGTGTTACGAAAGGATCTGTGGGATATACTCCCGGGCTACGGGGTGAGCGGAGCACTGCTGCGCGCTGTGCAGTCCACTTACGAGGACTGCACAGCGTGTGTGCGTGTTGACGGCGGCTTGTCCCCCTGGTTTGACGTCAATATCGGCGTCAAACAGGGTTGCGTGCTGTCCGCTTGACTGTTCATCCTATACCTGGACAGTTGTCTCCAGAGAGTGAGATCGATGGATGTAGTGATGCAAATGGGTGACCTAGTTGTGAGCTGCCTGCTTTACGCAGATGACGCCGTGCTTCTGGCCGAATTGCCGTCGGACCTGCAAATACTAGTCACTACTATGAAAGATGATTGCATGATTAAAGGCTTGCAGTTGAATGCGACGAAAACGAAAGTTATGGTGTTTGAAAGGGAGGAATCCAGAACAGATGCAAGGATAATGGTTGATAATGTAGTGCTGGAACAGGTGAATGAAATAGTATATCTTGGATGCGCTTTTAGCAGGGATGGAAGGTACACCACGGATGTAGAAAGACGAGTGGCGATAGGAAATAGCGTAAATGGAGCGTTGGCCAGATTCCTGGGCGCAAAAAACGTCAGCAGAAAGCCCAGCTAGCAATCCACAATGCAGTCCTGATCCCAACGCTAACTTATGGAAACGAGAGCTGGGTATGGTAGAGTGTGCATGAAAGTAGAATAAACGCGGTAGAAATGAGGTCACTGCGCAAAATCTGCGGAGTGACTCTCGCTGACCGCGTAGGAAACAAGGTTGTAAGGAAGGAAGTTGGTTTGAAAGAGAGTGTCGGTGTAAAAGTAAGAAAGGGCATGGTTGGTTCGATGGTTCGGACATGTAGAAAGGATGGATGATGCAAGACTGACCGAGCATTTGACACGATTGACCAGATATACAATGCAAAAGCGGATGGATGTAGGAGTCGAGGACGGCCAAGACACACATTACATGACCAAATAGAACGTGTTATGGAGGAAGGTGATGTTAGGAGCCTCAAAAACCGACGCGCGTGCATGAAAAGAGTTATGAAAGTCAACGAAGCGAGTGAGTATCCATGTAACATAACATAACATAACATAACTTCACGCCTTTTGTAGCCGAAGGTGTAAGCAGCGGCTGTTAAGCCTCGTCTCGCCGTTATGTTTACGTCCCAAATGGAATAGGTGGCGAACCTATTGCCATACCGGGCACAAAGTTTGTCAGTCATCGGTATTTATCACACATAACTTCCGAAAACAATTTCGAAAAGTCATTGGTGTGAGCCAGTGTCTGGAATCGAACCCCGGACCTCTGGATCAGAGGTCGTGCGCTCGCCCACTGCGCCACCGAGACTTTTAAAAAGTATCCATGTAATATTTAGTAATTTGGAAATATACAATAAACGAGAACATATCAACCAAATGTCGGCTGATAAAATTGTATTATTCATCGACTCCATCTAGTGAATATTGGAATAAATAAATAACTAAACTGTTTCAAAGGTATAGAAGGAATGCGGTCATTGATGGCGTTAAAAATAACATTATGGAAAAAGTATTCTTTAGTAGTTTTCGTTCCGGGCCAAACTTAATATCGGGGCGTTGCAGATGAAATAAAGTCGGTAATATGTAATTGAATGATTAATAAAATAATCTGTTATTAATCGATTAGTCATATAAAAATAATTACTAAATTTAATAGATTTTTTTACTTTTAGATGTTGATTTTTAATCGATTATTTCAATAATCAATTATTTTTTCACATCCTTACTAATGTTCGTTAGTGATTATTTTTTTAGACGCTCTTCATTATTGTTCGCTTGTTCTATCGGTCAGTATCATATATCGGTGTCAAGTTAGTGAAAGTGCTTTCGTTATTTCGTAATTTTATAATGGCGGAGTATTCAAATGCAGAGTACTATGATATGATTATGTGTGTGGGTGCATCGGAGGGAATCCTTACTGCAGCGCGCGAACTTTATCGACAACGTCACATTGATGGAAGAGAGCTGGAGAATCAGCGAAGACTTCCTTCTTATGCATGCTTCAGGAGGCTGGTCAACCGTTTGCACTCAAACGGTTCTTTCCACAGTCCAAACTCTGAAGGACGATCGAGTGACCGTGCGGATGCTCGTGTGGAACAGAATATTTTGGATCACTTTGCTGAAGATCCAACTAGAAGTACTAGAAAAGCCTCTGTCGTATTAGGTGTGTCTAGAATGAAAGTATGGAGAACTTTAAAAAAAGATAATCAGCATGCTTACCATTACCAGCGCACACAACAGCTGACAGAAGCAGATTTTTTATTGAGACTGCGATTCTGTGAGTGGTATCGTAGTCAGGTTACTGCTGACCCTATGTTTTCGTCTCGGGTTCTATGGTCTGATGAGGCTACCTTTACTCGTTTTGGACTATCCAATAGCCACAACGAGCACTACTGGTCCCATGAAAATCCACATGCTTTTCGTCAAAGCCATTTTCAGCACAGGTGGAAAATTAATGTGTGGGCCGGTATCATCGGTGACAAATTGATAGGCCCTGTATTTTTGCCGGACCGGTTGAACGGTGAAATCTACTTGGAAATGTTGAGGACCACCTTGGAGGAAGAACTTGAAGGCCTTCCTTTGTTAGTTTACCGCGACATGATTTTCCAGCAAGACGGCGCGCCAGCGCATTACACTCGTTCTGTACGCGAATATCTGGACGATCGCTTTCATGCGTGGATTGGACGTTCTGGAACTGTTCCATGGCCACCACGGTCGCCCGATTTAACGCCAATGGACTTTTTTTTGTGGGGATATTTGAAAAGTGTGGTGTATGCTACGCAGTGTGAAACTGTGAATGATATGCGTCAAAAAATTGTGGAAGCTTGTGGTACTCTAACACCGGAGTATCTGAGCCGCGCCACACAATCTGTATCGCGGCGTGTAAACCTATGTGTTACGAGAGGAGGACAGCACATTGAACCTTTTTTGTAGTCACGCTGAGAAATGGTAAGTGTTCACCATAAATCTTAAACGAAAAATCTGGTTAGATATGTAATAAACTATGAATGAATTTTATTTAATCAGAATGAAATACAAAATTTTTATTTTATATCTCACCATAACTTAGCAATATCGGCTCTACTACTACAGAATAAGGTCTAAATTTTTATATCCGTGTTGTAGGTACACAAGAAATTGTACCATATGTTACGATTTCTTGTGTATGTGTGTATGTGATATCAATGAAAGTCTTTATAGTAGGGTGACCATGTCAAATATTATTATTTGCGGACTCAGTAGGAATTTTTTTTTTTTTTTCAGATCTAAAATTTCGACTTATCACATTTTAAATATAGCCATCCGATAGGCAATTCCATCCTGTATCCACCCATCGCGGCTTGATATACCCAATGTGGGACACGCTGTATACATACATACATATATATATACTCTAAAAGCTAACGTCGTCTCAAGCATTTGGAGATCGAAGATACCGCATCTGTATCAAAAAGTCTCGGGTTTAGGGCTTGATTCACAGATGTGACTTTTCGGAACTTATGTGTTAGAAAATTGACAAAAATTGCATCCTATTTATATTACTAGATTCTTAAGAAGACTATAAATTCAGCAAATCTAAATAAAACTGACATACCTAATAAAAGGTTATGAATTTATTAAAAAAAAAACTTACGCGATAGTGTAAAAACACAAATATTATTATTATCATCGCTATCGCTTCTTCTACATACTGATATCAATTCGTAAAACTAACTTTATAAGTTCAAGTGAAATTTCGATTTATGAGCAACTAATGCTTTAATGTCATTTTGCAGTCGCACTGTTGCAATTGCCAATTTGCTAAGTTTGAATTACAACATTTGAAAACTTACTTCAAAGTGAACGGGTCATAGTTATTTAATGTTAGCAGATCCAAGCACCCTGGCTATTTCGTAGAGTATTTTAGATGATAAAACTTTACGACTTTACTATCTGAAGGTGAAGCAGCGATAGTTATGCCGCGACTTTTTAGATCATAAATAGGCAAAAACTACAGCCATTCATCAGATACAATTTTGTCAGTCATCTTCACGCCAAATCTCTTGCGGGGTAAGTAGAGAGAACATAGCACCATAAGGCATTATTATTACACGCCTCACTCACTTCGCTGACTTTCATAACTTTTTCATGCACGCGCGTCGATTTTTGAGGCCCCTAACATCACCTTCTTTCATAATACGTTCTATTTGGTCATAGAATTTGTGTGTATGATAGTAATTTATCACACAATTTTCACAATTCAAAAATACAGCGCTCCACTAATGCGGACAGGTATCAAAAAGATAATATTTTATTGAGTACTATATTTAAATGATTTAAATTTAACTAGATCGCTTTACAGCTTATCTATAATGGGCAAAGTAGTCACAACAGCGCAAATATTCAAGGCAGTTCTGTGACTGTCAAACCATTCGCTGTTATGTACACATTCAGCTATTAAAAGTCGTCAACTTACAGAACAAAATCCAGTAATGAGGTTATCACAAAAGGAAAATTGTTGTAAACAGCGTTAGCTAAAAAATAAGAAGCTAATTATATCCTTAAATTATTTATATAGATATAAGCAACACTGTTCAGCGGCCCAATATTCCACTTTCTGTATCGTAGGCCTTACAAAAGTGTTCAAAAGTCCCTTCAAATCTGTTACTATTTGATGGGATCCTCGAGTCGGCAGCATCATTTATTCTTCCACCAACAACGTCTCCAACAAGATGGGATTTATTTAATATTACAACAGCTATTTTGGCTTTAATAGCTTATAAAGGTTACATTTTACATTCAATGTCTTCACTTCTCAATTTCAAACTGTTTGAATATTCTATTCTAAATTAGCGTCTTATTGTTTTATTAATATTGAGAATGATGGCTTTTATGTAAACATGATTAAATTTAAAATGAAAATAAACTGCAAGTGTATACGTTTTAAAATAAAGTATTTGATGTGATATAGTTTTGAGAACTAGTTCTGTAAAACTCTTGGCATAGCTCCCTGGCTGTCAACTGTTTTTTTTAGTATCTGTCTGGATTTTGACTGCCTATACATCTTCGGGTGCTGATAGCATAAATATATAATTAATTTATTAATTCATCTCTCAAGGATAATTGTATGCAATAGGAATCTCAAGAATCATAACGAAGAAAATATATTGGCTAAATTCAATTTGGATTACAAAAGTCTAAATGAATTTAATTCCTAATGAATTTAAATCCGTCTCACTCTTACTTTTAGATTTCAATAAAATATCATCAATCGTTTTCAATTTCAATGATCTGACAATTGATTTGACTTGACTTTTAATGTAATATGGAAAATTCAAGGACATTAATTGCAATTAAAATACACTTTTAATGATTATTATTATATATGATATGATCATTAATATCATAATTGCGAACATAAAATTTTTGTCAATCGAGTGTCGCAAATTGATGTACATTTTATTATATTTTCAACAGTAAAACATAACACTTCCAAAAATTCCACAAACCTTTTTTCCGGCATATAGTGCAGCCTATATCATAACCCCTCTTCTGGTGCTTCGGCAAAATTACATAGAAATCTTCACGCCAACTCCTCTTCAGACTAGGCAGATATAATATACGAGCGACAAGGATCGTATTGCGTTCTCTTTCACATTCCTAATAAAATTCTGAATTAATTAACGTATTTTGTCGTATCCTATACACTGTATCTAGATGTAATTATTTATCTGTTCAAAAATTCCAGGTAGCCAACTGTGGGGTTATCCGATCGATTTGCCAGCCAAGTTTATTTACTCTGCCTTATTCCGGCCGGTAGCCAGCTTTAATTAAAGTTCGCGCTAAGTTGCTACGATTGCAGGGGCTACGTTTAATTGCAAAACTGGAATGTTTATACGATTTTTTCCTACACAACTTAATCGTGGGATGTAACATTATTTCCTAAAAAAATTGCCTTTTTTAGTTTTTGTTTATGTTACTCTCGAAACCTTTTAACGATGAGGGAATTTTGTATAAGAACCTTCAGTTTTATCTGCTTACTCTGCCATGGAGTGGTCGTGAAGCTATCTAGTCATACTTTGAAGTAGTGTATGAATGAAATAACAAACTACGGCCATTTTACTCCTACAAAAAACATTTCACATAATGGTTTTTAATCAAACAAATGTCTATCAAAAACCGAGAATATATAGCATTGCCTTTTGAAATCTGCGATCATAATATTTACCCACAAACCGCATGACGAATATCCTTGAGTCCATTCAATAGGGGGTCTTAAAAATACCCTATTCAATGGTATCGATCCGGGTGTTACCGGGTGTCATGTGAAGGAAACCGTTTTCGAAGACCGTAGTTACTCTAGTATATGCAAACCGTGCAGATAACATTATCGTAAAATTGTATCGACTGAGAAACCGACGCGTTCGATCGCCTGGAAATTATTGGGAATGCACTGATTTCATTTCTTTTAATATTAAAATTGTATCCATATTTATATGTAAAATAAATGTACCTACCAGAAAATAAATAATTATGTATCTCTTACTAACAATAACGACAAAAAAGTACATAAATATAACATCATTTAAATATATTCAAAAATAACGGTCTGCCACAAGGCACGATTCCTATACACACTTCATTAACTTCCTGGACTATTAATAACCGCCTTTCATAATGCTTGTCAATCTCTATGGCTTCCGGAGCCACTTTATGGTAAGACGCGATTAATTTTGGCTTCCTGCACTCATAATATTTTTCTTTTTATTGATAACTAGTAAATTGTTGTAGAGAAACTGTCTTTGAGCATTTATATCTTACTAATATCTTATGAAATCGTTTTACTCTCTATCTCTATTACTTCTACATATTTAAACATATGAAACAGTCTGTTAGAATTAAGTATTGAAATAGTTTTACTGCACAAAAGTTTGCTCCTATTATCTATATGATAACATCATGTTTGTGAGGAGAAACTTAAATAAATATACCAAACAGCAATGTACACAATTTAATACTAGAGGCAAGCATTAGGTTGAGTTACCGTATCATCGCCTGCACAAGGTACACAAGTCTTTTTTGGGAATGAGTGTACAGTTTCATAATAGGATACCTGCGCATATTCTGGATTTTTCTTATGATCGCTTTAGGCGGGCTGTGAAGGATCGTCTCATTGGTGGTACATACTACACCATCAATGACTTCATGACTGACAATTCGCCCTGGGACCGTCAAGTTGGTTGCTCAACGCGAATCGTGTAGTTTGCGTGTTGGAATTTGTCCACTTATTTTGGAGTGGAGGCGTACTGTTATAATTTCTGATAGTTTTCTAAATTTAAATTTGTCTTGATATCGTGTTAGATAAATGATACATATAAATTTTAACATTCTCCACATTTGTTGCACAACGTTACCACTCTAATTAAAATATGTCGCGTCAGTTGTGCTCGACTACTGTGATCGCATAGAATTTCTTAGTTAACATGTAGAACGTTGATTTTAATTTTGGTAGAATTTTAATTGTGACTGTCGAGTATTCTCGCTGCTTCATATTTTATTCACTAATCTACTGCTTTGTTTTCGGTATAATTTACTACTCACTACTTAATAATATTGCTATTTATTTCAAATTGTATAAAAATAGTATTTGGCACATAAGTTTCTTACCAGATTCTTCTCTTGATAGCCCCTATATTCGGAATCGGTCCGCTCCTGGCAATTGCTTTCGTGTTTTTTTTTGGTCTACGGAGGTACTTTCCTCAAGCGCTCGTGTTTAGTATTTCATTTTAAAAATATGTTAAATTTGTATTTGTTGACTATGAAACTTAAAGCAAAGACCTGTAAAAATAAAGCTTCTTTGACTTTGATTTTGAGTAGAATTATACAAAAATAACATGAAAAAAAGTAAACTGTCTAAAAAAATCCTTATAGAATTGGAAACTGAAAAACGACTTTTTCTGATTATATATATTCCCACAATAATTTCTCCACAAACAACGGGCATTTCGGTCAACATAAAAAAAACACCTCCAAACTATAAATAACAGTTAAATTGCTTCCAAGGAGGTCCCATAAATTATCATGACACAGAACACCGCAAAACAGGGGCACCTCATTCAGTCATAACGTAACCGTATACGTTAAACGCTCCGTATAATTTACGTTCAACATAAAAACCTCCAGTTGTATAAATCACAGTGATTTCTTGCGAGAATTGAATTGTTGTAACGCACAAACGAACGGTCCTGAAACTATTGTGTCGCTTATGTTATATGGCCCTTTTATGGGACTTAAATCTCCACCAGTTTTCCTATGATTCTATCTACTATAAGTCTTATTATTTTTCAATGAAATGCGGGTACTGCGCAAAATCTGAAGAGTGACTCTCGCTGACCACGTCGAAAACAAGGTTGTAGGGAAGATAGTGTGAGAAGGTGTAAAAGTAAGAAAGGGCATGCTCTGATGGTCCGGATATGTAGAAAGAGTAGATGATGCAAGATTGACTAAGCAGTTAAACAATGCAAAAGCGATCGATATACGAGTACAGCACAGCGCCAAGACACACATTCATGACCAAATGGAACCTGTTCTGGAGGAAAGTGATGTTAGGAGCCTCAAGAAACGACGCGGGTGCATGAAACGAGAAATTCAACGAAGCGAGTGAGGTGTGTAAGAATCGTGCCTTATGGCGCTCTGTTGTCTTCGCTTACCACTCAAGGGATTTGGCGTCAAGTAATTTATGTGTATTTTTAATGAAATGAAAAATAAGAAAAGTCAAAACAATGTCACAACCCTAATGTCATCGATTTGAACCTATTTGGTTCAAAATATTAGGATTATTATATTATATTAGGATATTAGGGTTCAAGATTTTTTCGAAATTATCTTGAAAATTTTCTCATACCAAGGTTTGATGCTATTAACTATACCCTAGGGTTCAAAGCAAAAGAAGTTTTAAATTCATTCGTCTTCACAGACATTTATGCGATGACACGACGCCCTCTCCCCTCCATCCCACTGTCGAACGCTTTTCCATCCCATTTTAAACGCCAGCAATGCAACTGAAAGACTATCTGTGTTACCGGTGTGTACGAGTGGCGATAATTGCTTACCATCAAGTGTCGTGCTACGAGCATCAGCTGCTCGTTTGCCCCTCATTCTTAAAAAAGTAAAGTTTCCATTATTTAATACTTTGTTTAGGAAAACAAGATGGTGCTCTGTATTGTAATAACAATTTTTACCGCGGTTTTTTATATTCGTCAAAGCCAGTATTTATAAAAATTCATTTGGAAACAACGCGGTAGCCCATTGTAACACCATAGAATATTAAACATCGGAAAAAAGCTTTCATACAATAAAGTAAGCCTTTTTCAGGCTTTTCTGATCCATTAGCAGAACACGTTACTAAAATTCTTTTTTTTTTATACCGGCTTTGTTGGTGGTCAAAAATATACATTTTGAATATTGCTTTCTGATATCTCTGTTTTATATTTATGTCCTATTTTGCCCTGCATGCAGTGGACCGAAAAGCGAATATTTCAAAATAATAGTGGTGGTTTAGTTCGATGAAATCTTTAAATGATTTGCTCAACTGTAGCAAAATTATTTTAAAAGGTCCTAAAAATAAAACAAAATTCCAACGTGACTGAAAATGTTTTCTATTAGACTTTTTTCGAGACCTATGAACATTTTACTTATCTGTTACATCCGTCCTCAAGTAACGTCCGACATACATAAGGACAGATATGAAACTTAACTTATATTTAGAGTCAGTTAATCGTAAAAAATCAATCGTCAACCGTTAAATTATGAGATTATTCATAATAAAACGAATGTCCAAGCATAGAATCCGGCTTGAAGTCAAAGTGCACGAGTTGATAGCGAGACCAGAATAAATTGCTCGAAGGACCATCGGCGGGGTTGAGGGAGCAAAGGAGGGGCGGGGAAAAGGTAAATTCAAATTGGATTGAAGGAAGTTTAGATTAGATTGAATTTCCCTCCACCTACTCTAATTTTGTACAAAATGTGCGATCCTGTTTGTTTGAACATTCATAAATTTTTTTTCGTTAATTCTCCTTGGCAGGGCGCAGCCGCCGATGTGGATAATAGGTATTGTGTTTATATTGCGGTTCTCAATCATAATTTCTTTCTTTTTACATAATTTCAAATTCAATTTTCAATTTCAATCTTGATACACATTATTATCATTTAACATTTTTTTTTTAACAAAGATCTGTTTTGGTAGTTAGATAATGCGCTTCACATAGTTACGAGTTCGAATCCAATTACACAAAAAAGACTTCTCTGAAAGATTTCTCTGTGACTTAGGGGACATTTTTACAATTAATACGAGATAAAATATTTTAAATCGTTTACGTACTACGTAGGGTACCAAAGGTACGTACCTAAATCCCGTAATTTCAGTATTAAATTATCGGTAGTAAAAAGAAAAACAGTATTTTTTGTCTTTAACGAATGAAACATTCCAATATGGTGACAATTGTGAATTTCATAAAAGACACTTCAAAACAATTCCATCACAATGTTTCATTTCAAAATCAAAACAATATAAAGAAAATGAAAAAAATATATACCCATCCATTTACAGCAACAACGACAACGGCGTCTCACCAAACCATATTAAAAAGAATGTGGCCCGACATTACACTCCTATGAAAAATGAAGCGCGGTGTCCCCGCGACGAAATTCATCTCGCCTCACAAAGGCGAGCAGAGAAACACCGAACGATAATTACCTCTGAGCACTTTGAACATGAAAAATGAAACTGGACGTGTCCCATCAAATGTTTTCTTTACTGTTCCTCTCATGACAACCTGATATTGTTTTTCGTCACACTGGACCTGGACTGTTTTGTGTAATGAAAATAATAAATGGGAGAAAACCGAGAGACATTAAACAAGTGCTTTATACATCTTACTCAGTTTTCTGACTTTCGTAACTCTTGTCATGCTCCTCGTGGGCTACCGACGCCATATATACATCTTTTTTTTATGTGATAGGAGGGCAAACGAGCAGGTGTGTCACCTGATGGTAAGCAACCAACGCTGCCCATGGACACCAGCAACACATATAGTGTTACTGTTGCGTTGCCGACCTTTAAGGGATAGGGGTAAGGAAGCATGGGGAAGAAGAGTCCCGAGTACCTCTCTCACCGAGCGAAACGCGGCATGAGCCACTTTACGTCGATCTTCTGAGAGGTCGTGGTATTTCACCGGTCGAACCGGCCCATTCATGCAGCGAACTGCTTGGCTCTACTACTGTTGTATCATATGACACAAACAGTATTTTTTATTAGCTTTTTATTAGCTTCACCTGTATGTTTGTTTGTAGGTTTGTATGTTTGTATGTTTGTAGGTTTGTATGTTTGTATGTTTGTATGTTTGTTTGTAACCGACTTCTTTTTTAGTTTCCGGTGATTGCCACTAGATGGTGCGATTTGTGAACTATGAAAGTTCTAGACTAGAAAACCGAACTAAAAAATAGAAAATAAATAATAGTTTAAAAAAACTAAAAAACACGCTTTTTATAGAAAACCGAACTAAAAAATAGAAAAATAAAAAAAATATTTTATTTTAAAAAAAGCGTGGGGTGCATGGTGTCAATAGTTATAAATATTTTATTGACAGATATGAGTAGAGTGATTATCATTTCGTTAATATCTAAAAAGCACCCCACGCTTTTTTTTAAATAAAATATTTTTTTTTATTTTTCTATTTTTTAGTTCGGTTTTCTATAAAAAGCGTGTTTTTTAGTTTTTTTAAACTATTATTTATTTATTAACAGTATTATTATAGGTAAACAATAAAACAAAGAAAGTTTCATACCTGTCCATAATGTTATTTTGTTCTTTATTATTAGCTTTTTATTAGCTTCACCTGTATGTTTGTATGTTTGTTTGTAACCGACTTCTTTAGGAGGAAATAAATTTTAATGAATTTAAATTAAGAATTCGTAAACGTAGAGAAACCCATATCCTCAATCTCCTATTTTCCATTCTTCACAATCCTAATTCGCCTTCTTACCTACGTGAGCGCTTTGAATACCTTGTTCCTTTATACAAACCCTGTCGTACTTCGTCTTCTCTCCTTCTTCGTGCCCCTGCTCGCACCTCTAGCTGTTACGATTCTTCATTTACTGCTCGTGCAGTTCGCTTATGGAACTCCCTACCGCATTCTGTAAGAGATACTACTTCTCTGGACGTTTTCAAGAAGAGAATAAAGGAATATTTTCTCTCTAAAGATTAATCGGCAATATGTATGTTTATGTAATGTATTTATGACTTTTTGGTATGTATGTATATATGTATTTGTGTATGTAGTATGTATGTAATATGTATATGTGTGCGTATATATTATAAGTATTTTTTTTTTTTCTATCTTTTTTTTTCTTTTTCTCGTATTGTACACTTTGGCTACCTATAAAACTATCTCCTCTATTACTAAGGGTTTGCTGGTAGAAAACTCAATAGTGAGTTAAGCTCGCCTTTGTACATACATCTGTTGTAAATTTATATTATTCTGTAATTCTGTTTTTGTGTACAATAAAGTATAAATAAATAAAATAAGAAAATAGTGTTAAAAATTTCAATGAATATAAATTAATAATAGTGTGAATAAAAAAAAAATATTTTATTTTAAAAAAAGCGTGGGGTGCTTTTTAAGATATTATCGAAATGATAATCACTCTACTCATATCTGTCAATAAAATATTTATAACTATTGACACCATGCACCCCACGCTTTTACTACTATTTTCTTAATTTAAATTCATTAAAATTTATTTTCTATTTTTTAGTTCGGTTTTCTATAAAAAGCGTGTTTTTTAGTTTTTTTAAACTATTATTTATTTTTTAAATATATATTTGGATTTTGCATAGAACTTGACACTCATTTAGATCTGCATTCTCTTTGCGGCTTTCCTTTTTTTTTACAAATTTTATGCTTCTGCTGTTTTTTTTAATATACATATGTAATTTCTATGTTCTTGGTCATTGTTAATTTTTCACACGTCTTTTTTAATTTATTCCTTAAAAATAATTCTCCTGACGTTGTAGCGAGTAGTCTTAGTTTCATGATTATATTTCGTGTTGTGCATTCTGTTCCATATATCTACATTTTATTTAGGAGTTTAATCACACTAAGAACGGCACTTTTTTCTAGGACAATTGTTATTTTCTACGTGAAATGATAATCACTCTACTCATATCTGTCAATAAAATATTTATAACTATTGACACCATGCACCCCACGCTTTTACTACTATTTTCTTAATTTAAATTCATTAAAATTTATTTTCTATTTTTTAGTTCGGTTTTCTATAAAAAGCGTGTTTTTTAGTTTTTTTAAACTATTATTTATTTTTTAAATATATATTTGGATTTTGCATAGAACTTGACACTCATTTAGATCTGCATTCTCTTTGCGGCTTTCCTTTTTTTTTACAAATTTTATGCTTCTGCTGTTTTTTTTAATATACATATGTAATTTCTATGTTCTTGGTCATTGTTAATTTTTCACACGTCTTTTTTAATTTATTCCTTAAAAATAATTCTCCTGACGTTGTAGCGAGTAGTCTTAGTTTCATGATTATATTTCGTGTTGTGCATTCTGTTCCATATATCTACATTTTATTTAGGAGTTTAATCACACTAAGAACGGCACTTTTTTCTAGGACAATTGTTATTTTCTACAGTCAATATTTATACCATACCATGCCATATTAAGAGTCAAAATTAATTATATTAATAAATATATATAAAACTAGCTGACCCGGCCTTGACCGAACTTTTTTCCGCATCAAAAGTAATAAATGAGTAAATTTTGGATATCATGAAGTTCAATTTGTGCTATTTATCTTCTTTAACTGCTGTCCCGCTATGTTAAAACTGCAATATCTTCGAAAATATTCGTTTAAATTGCATGCTGTAAAGGGCCAGGGTTATCTATATTACATGCTCAATCTATTAAAGACACTTAATTGAATGAAAATTAATACTGTAATGTTTAAACTCGCTACGTAAATGAACCATTATTTCTCATAAAAAGTAAAAAAATAAAAATTGTTATTGTGGGTTATCCATAAGAGATAGACATATACCTCGCGGATTTTTTGTAGACCTTTTAAAGGTGTTTAATAATGTAGCACATTGTTTTGATTTCTCACTTAGGGTTCAGCCAGCGTTTGTAATTAAAGTGCGAAATAAAACCGCATCAAAATCCGTTGCGTAGGTTTAAAGATATAAGCATATAAGGGGACAGACAGCGGAAAGTGATTTTTTATACTATGTAATGATTAATAATAATTATAGCGATATCTCAAAATTTTAATCTAATTGAGATAAAGATCTCTCTTTTTGTTTCTATCCTTCTCCTTCCCTCTTTTTGTTACTCTTCGAAACGATTCATAAAGTCTAAAAAGCGTCAAGAGTGAGTTGCAAAAATTTAAAGTATTATTCGTTTCAGTCGAAACTCTAGGTCCACTCGCGAAATGACTAGACAATTTCACAATGGCCTACCATTTAGCAAGAGTAATATATATTAACGGAATAATTCCACCAAAAGTATGCCTTTGAAAGAAAAAAAATTAAGTGTTGGTACTTACGAAGTGATTGATGGTACTTTCTAAAAGTGTATATACATAGAGTCCCTGGTGATTTTTTCATCGCAATCTTTTCATAAAGAAAATATTTTTTGATACAAGTTTTATGAAAGTGTTTCTCGAAATTTTGGTGTGTAATTTAATTTTAAATTACTTTTATTATTTGAAGTAAGGGGGAAAAGAGAGTGAAAATAGGAAAAAAAAAACAATAATTCCAGTTTATATTAATTTACTACAGTTAAGGTTGTCATTCGAGTTAATGTAGAGTTAAACGTGTTTTTATTTTTTTCAGACTATCTAATTCGATCTAATATCAATACTTCTTATTCTGTTTGGCTAGTCTAATTTAATGTGGAACAAGGACCTATTCGACTTATAACTTCCCAGATTTATTCTCTGGAGGCTTTATTATTGTACCGGTTTATAACAACAGTGACATAATTATATATAGTACATACTAGGTACTATATTTAATTATGTATTATATTCAATAGTGGTAGAGACAAGCAGTTCGCTGCATGAGTGGGCCGGATCGACCGGTGAGATAACACGACCTCTCAAAAGATCGACGTAAAGTGGATCATGCCGCATTTCGTTTGGTGAGAGAGGTCCGCGGAGGCCCACTCCCAATAATTTTCTATCCTACTCCCATAAAAGTTGGCAACGCAACTGTAACACTATATAAATTGCTGGTGTCCATAGAGGGCGCTGGTCACTTGCCATCAGATGACACGCCTGCTCATTTGCCCACCTATCCCGCATAAAAATATATATAAAAAAAAACATAATATAATTCAAAAGTCCAAAGTCAGTTTTATGTACGCAATGTTGGGCACTCTTCTTCTAGTCAATAAAAGAGTCGATGTTGTAATCTCTTAATTTGATTTTTCAGATTAGAGATAATAAAAATAATTGATCAAAACAACTTTCAGGATTATATCGCGTTTATTTATTATTTATTTCCCGACGTTTCGAACTCTTTACAGAGATCATTTTCACGAGTGATGAACAAAACATTTATTAACCTAGAAACCAAGTGCCTTTCTTTTTCTCAAAAACTTTATAAATAATAGCAATATCAATAGCCTGTTCAAAATGAAATAATAATCAGTTTTGCAGAACAGCCGCTGAGTTTTCTTGCTGGGTCTTTCTCAGGACTGGCCGCGTTTTTGACCCAGTGGTAGATTTTTTAATAAACACTTTACCTTTTAATTTAAAATCAATGAATATTTAATAATATAACTGAATAAAGTATAACTATACTTTAATCTCAACCAACTTAGAAAATAAGATAATTTGTAATAATTTAATAATAACAACTTTTACTTATTAAATCATACAACAAAGGATCCTTAGAAGCAGGATATATGAATGCATCTTATAAATAAGTATTTAACTTTTGTTCTCATGGTCTGATGTGGGTTACCAATAGTAAAAATCATATTTTTGACATCAACTTTTTGATTTTTATTTCCAAAAAGTGGGTGCTCTCTGTATCAATGAAAGTAGCTTTTGAACAACTACCATCTTTTTGTTCATCACTCGTGAAAATGATCTCTGTAAAGAGTTCGAAACGTCGGGAAATAAATATAAATAAATAATAAATAAACGCGATATAATCCTGAAAGTTGTTTTGATCAAAGAAATAAATAATAAAAAATAAATTTAAACAATTCAACTTTGAGAATCCCTTGTTCTGAGTCATAAATGTAAATATATGCCAAGTAATCGATTTTATCTCTTATTTACTTTGTACACAACAAGTACCGAATATAAAGCTTTGTTGATGGCCTGGGGGGTTTGAGAAGGTTCTATTTTTGTATAAGATTGATACAAAATATACAAGTAATACAAATTAGACGTAATAGTAACATAACATAACTTCGCGCCTTTTGTTACCCGAAGGTGTAGGCAGCGGCTGTTACAAACCACATAATAAAGCAATTTCTAAAAAAATCTGACTATATCTTAGCGTATCAACAGCCATAAAGTATGACTGTTGATACACAAATAAATATGTGTAATTGATAATACATAATTATCATTACGTATTAAGTCTCAGTGGCCCAGTGGTCGAGCATACGGCTTCTGATCCAGAGTTCCGGGTTCGATTCCTGACACTGGCTCACACCAATGACTTTTCGAAATTGTTTTCGGTAGTTATATGTGATAAATATCGATGACTGAAAACTTTGTGCCCGGTATGGCAATAGGTTCACCACCTATTCCATTTGGGACGTAAACATAACCTCGAGACGAGGCTAAACAGCCGCTGCCTATACCTTCGGGTAACAAAGGCTTGAACTTATGTTATGTTATGTATTTCACTTTTTTTTCTGCTAGGGTGGAGATTCTACCTGAAGCAGCCAATACCTCCAAATCATAATAAAATACATGCTATTAGCCTATTTTAGATAAATGAAGGTAACGTGAAACGCTTTGATGAAAAAATATTGTAAAAATCAATAATTAATTTGGGAAAATAGTAGGCTGCGAAATTCCCTGTCACATTTTCAAACTATTTCCACAGCTTTCCTGAAGCGATAAACAAATTTTGTTTCAGTGAATGTGAAATTGTAGAAAGAATAGATTAATAATCATTAATAATTCATCATTATCATCATCATCTTCTTCCTGCCCCGTTCCTATTATTTTGGGTCGGCACAACAGGCTTTTCTTTTGCACACTTGCCTATCATTCGCATCTCCCTCACTAACACCTTTCTTAATCATGTCGTGTTTATCACAATTGGTCCACAATATTCCTGTTATATTATTTCGTTCAATATTCAGGTTTTAATAATAATAATGAAATAAATATAAGTAGAAGGATAAATAACAAGGAATATAAGTCTCATTAGAATTTTGCCAAAAGTTTGTTGAAATATCGCTTAACATAGACCAGATATGAATTGCAAATTGAGTTAGACAAACTAGGCTAAGCCACACCGTAGATGGTGGATTTAGAGAATAAATCAAATCATCAAATCAAATTACAATATTATATTTTATAAGACTTCGGGGACACTTAAAATCGGCGAAAATAGAAATTCATGCATGCGAAGTTGGGAACAACAACATGTAAATTAATTTAAGTGAATGTACAAAGAGCATCAAAGTACCATTCGGATCGAATGAATGGGAACCTTTTCGATTTCTTGCGAGTGTGCGGTCCGGTCTTTCATTCGTTTCATTCGCTGCGCACCGGAAAGAAGAACGCGGCCTAATTGCGAGCGAAGCTTTTAGGATACAGCCACGAGATATGCGTGTTAACATTTACCTGTAAGTAATACGAAAACCACAACCCTTCTAATGAAAAAAAAACGCTTTATTTTGTTCTTATAGAAATTTAAAGAACAATAATTCTCAAACCTCAAATCGGTTTAGTCGATTATATACTAAATAGCTCTCAACTAACCTAACTAAGCTTACAAGCGTATTCGGCTAAAACACGAAAAAAATATTGCAATCGTTAGTCGCTATTTTTATGGCCCTAACACTTACGTAGCATCTTTTTTTCCCTTCTGTTATAGGACGATACTCATGAATGACAAATTAGGAGATCTCCCGGCGCACGAAATTGGTCCCCGGGAATATTTTATTGAATTCCTACCACTTTTTTTTATCGCTTGCGTTCTACGTACTCAATCATTATATTAAAAAAAAAGGCTTTTATATAGAGTAGAACCTTTTTTTATTCCGATTTGTGTGGTTATATAATGTTTTTTAAATGTATTCTGTAAATAATTATAATAATTAAGAGGAAAAAATCTAACATAAGCCTTTATCACTTAAACAGTTACGTTTCAACTTTACTTCAGCCCTAAGGGCCTAAGCTCACTCATTTTATTTATAAATTTTGACAACTTATTTTCTCAATACTTATATTTACGATAAACATGTTTGCTTATAAAAAAAGTCCCAGTGGTCCAGTGGTCAAGCATCCCGCTGCTAAATCAAGAGTTTGCAGGTTCGAATCCTAGCTCACACCAAAGGAAAGTTTCGAAAGTTATGTGTCCTACCTATTCCATTTGGGACGTAAACATAACGGCGCGTCGATGCTTTTCAGCCTGCGAGTGAAGTTAAGCTATGTTTGCTTATTTCTGAGATCATATTTAAATATATATTTATTTTTTCCCCTACAGGAAATAGAGCACTGTTACTATCACGGCACTGTGAAGGACTATCCGGGAGCTTCAGCAGCCTTCCATACGTGCAACGGAGTGTCAGGAGTCATTCACATCGGGAACGAGACATTTGTAATACACCCCTTCTACGGGGGTGACTTGTCGGTCAGTGGCGCATGCTTTTATTTTATTATACATTCAAAATAGTAGCTTACATAAAAATATTTATACTGACAATTTATAGTGAAAATAATTTCTTACAAGAATTTGATTTTAATGAAACAATATACATTTATTATCATTTTAGGAGATTTATTGAAAAGGGTATGAAAATATTTCAGTATTGTCGGTGATTCCCGATTGTCCTTTGTTACCTCCCGTAACGATATAATTGCGACAAAATGTTGCCTATAGTTTTGATTTAAAATTGCAATAAGAACAGTCGTAGTACATTGACATTGACTGTACATTGGAGATATCTGAGAAAATAAATTATGAGGGATTATAGTTTCAGCATTGGTAAGAATACCAAAGCAATAGTTTTGACACTGCCTGTTGCGCATGTAAAAGATCTGTCAGAATCAATGCGTCAGAATCATAGATTTAGCATAGACTGTAATAGATGGACTGATAGACTGTAAATGTCAGGAAAATGTACTAATATTCATCACTGACAGCGCAACCGCGTATATTAGATTTTCAGGATATTTACATTTCAACACATAAACAATAATTATGTAAAAGTTGACACTTTGAAGTGCTTTTTACGCACACATTGATATGTCACTCACACATCAACAACCCATTTTTGGTCTCGTTGTTTGGGTGACTATTGCCGATCTATTATTCTTATATTCTCATCTTATAGTCAGAATCATTTGTGATTCCAGCACATTATGACCACGAAAGCGAAATTTCTGGAATATGTTTTGACACGCGTTGGTTCTCGTTTCTGTCTGTAATCAATTTTCATTTGTCGATTTCATGTTGTTGGTATTATTGTTCAGATTTTGGTTAATTAAGTTGAATCAAAGCATATCGCTGTGAACTCGTGCGCTCAGCTTCACATAACCGCTAATTCTATTGAACACGCGTTCTATTATTAATAACGTATAATGTACCCATTATATAGGTACCTGGGATATAATTAGGTGAGGCGTTATTTAGTTGAACTTATTGTTGACGAAACGGCAAAGAAAATATTACACCTAGTTTCTAATGACGATACATTTTTTCATAGATTTTATTTTCAAAATGTTATATCGTATTCTTTAATTCTCTAAAAACGAAAACTGGAAAAAAATCCATCTGATTGATTCAAAGTTTACTAAGGGGTATACAAAAATCCATACAATATACAGATACAAATTTTAAAGTTTGTTTTTATTCTTACATTTTCTGCTTTCTCCGCTAGGGACTTGGCATGGAGCTCTTGAGTTAAGACACATATTTACGTTTATTTCATTTAATTAATTGTTAATATCCCAATAGCGCTTTATCGCTTGACTAAGAAAGTATTTTAAGACATCTTAACAAGCTATTTGAATATTTTTATTGCGCATCTTAGTTCCCAAACTGAACTCTTAGGGCTGAATTAATGTGCTTAATTCAAGAGTTGGAACATAAAATATTTTATGATGAAAGATGTTAAAAACTTACAATGGACGCAGTCAATTTTTATGTTCATTGAATCTGAAAACTTTGCGGAACTGTCACAGGAATGTTTCCGAAGAGATAAATAAAAAAGGAGACGAATTTTAATATAGAATTTTGTTCTCTTGACGAAAATTACATCTTTGATCTAAAATAAGATAAGATATGCTTGAAGATACCGTCTCAATCATTCGATTTAATATTCAAAGTTTACGTTGAAAATTTCTAAATAAATAATATAGCTTTTTTAAAATATTTTTGTAAAGAAGGTAGTTGCATTGTGTGTAAACTGTTTGTGTGTGTTGGTTCGGACATGTAGAAAGAATAGATGATGCAAGATTGACTAAGCAGATACACCGTTCAAAAGCGGAAGGATCGAGGACTTGTGTATGTATACATTTTATCGAGCTTTACTAAATTGCATCTATGTATGTACTATCTTTTACTTGCAATAGAGTATATAAATAAATATCATAATCACGATACAAATAATTCAATATTACATACATACATAACTTCACGCCAAATCCCTTGCGGGGTAGGCAGAGGGAACGGAGGCCCATAAGGCACGATTCTTACACACCTCATGCGCTTCGTTGACTTTTATAACTCTTTTCATGCACGCGCGTCGATATTTGAGGATTCAATATTAATGAGGCTTTTATTCGTCTGCTAGTACTAGCTGGTTATGAAAGTTCAATATCTTCAATTCCAGTACAACCATCTTATGTTTTTCATGTATAATATCTTAAATTTAAGAATATAAAAATTTATACGTGTTGTACTTAGTTTTTATGCATGCAATTAAATAGTTCTGTGTTAATTGCGTTACTCGTAAAAAATATCGTTGTAAAAATTTTAATTATATTATTTATTAATAAACGGCCGCCAATTCCACATTAATCTTTAAAGTGACTAAAAATAAATCGTCAGGGTGTAATTTAAAAAGCTAATCCACCACAAACTAAGTGGTCTATTAGTGAGGGGAGGACTACTGAAAAAGTATTTTTTAATTTGACTCAAGTTAATAGATGTAATTAGGCTTAATCCAATAAGGGACCTCCCCCGCCCTCTCCTCGTCACCCGAACGTTTCAACCTTAGACAATTACAGCTTTCAGATTATTTATTATTTATTTTATATATTCACGCCATTCAGTTAGAAAAGGAATTAGTAACGAATTGTGTAAAAACCTGGTTCCCATCATAGAGTAGAGGATAGTTGGATGCCATGGTCAGACATGATAGGCACAAACTGTTGCCACTAGCCTTAATGAACAAAAGGCAGGAAAGTAAGGCAAGCAACAGAATAAGCAGATAAAGAAAATTAAACTTAAAAAATGTACTATTTAGCCCTGTATTAAAATATTTGTCATAGTATTTGGTCATATGGGATATATTCCAGGCATAGCTCATATGTGATTGAAGAATTTTCAGATACTCCTTCAAATATTTCTTATTTTCATCACACAGATTTCTTAAAAATGGTTTGTTCAAAATCCATGTATATTAATGATTAGTGCTGGCAATAACTATGACATAGGAAATAATTCCTAAGTTATAGTTATTGGTAGGGCTTTAATATAATTAATACTGTCTACGCCTTCGAATAAAAAACGCGTGAAGTTACTGCTACGTATTAACAATAATTATTACAACAGCCAACATTCAAAGTTGTATTTCAAAAATAAAACGTATGCCCAAGCAAGCGAAAAGCTTTTAGAAAGGAAAGTTTATGCTGAAGACAATACAGAACGTTTGGGCTAAGATTGATCACCGCATTATTCCACGGGCCAAGGAGACCTTCAGAGTTTGGCTCCATTTTGTTTTGATTGATGCAAAGTAGTATAATATTAGGCATATTTTCATATACATAGGTTACATTTTTCGAATTCATCTTAATAAAATACTATTAAGAAGCTCGTTATTCATAGCGCAGTAGTTTGAACATGAACTACGCACCTCTAGGGTTGTAGTTTGTAATTTTTAGTTTGTAGGGTTGTAATTTAGAATTACGGCCGTGGTATCATTTTTGAATCTACAAGCATAACAAAAATAAGTTGAATAAGCAAATAAGATGCGTAAGACTCGTGCACAATCGTGGTAAGAACAGAGGGTGATAGGACCCCTCTGTTCTCTGTGCTTACCTCGCAAGGGACTTGGCGTGAAGTTAAATAAGTAAGAATTTTAGTAAATGTTGTTTTTATAAATATAGATGAGATGAGAGCTGAATGTGTTTTTATTGATAAATATACAGCGTGTACCAAAATATTTATTCTGATATTTGTATTCTACGATTCCAAATCCTTAACGGAGTCATCGTAACACTCGAATTATGTTACAAAATCTTTTTTTGATTTCCTTTAAATTCATCAGAATAGTGGGGAAATATTACAAAAAAACATAGCTTCAAATATTTTTTGTTGGAAATAGATGATTTGAAAATTTTCTTTATACATAACACACGTCAAAAGCTCGCGTTATTTATGTATTCAGGACCATTTCTTTAACGACACACGAATTCCTTTCAAGCTTGTACTTTCGATAAAAAATGCTTTACATTTGTTGCAAGTATTAAGCTTCTAATGTTGTTTCGGATTTAATTCATGAGAGACAGCGGGCGCGTTTGAGATCATGTTATAGAAAAAACTAGGCGCAGTGGGCGAGCGCACGGCCTCTGATCCAGAGGTCCGGGGTTCGATTCCAGACACTGGCTCACACCAATGACTTTTCGAAATTGTTTTCGGAAGTTATGTGTGATAAATATCGATGACTGACAAACTTTGTGCCCGGTATGGCAATAGGTTCGCCACCTATTCCATTTGGGACGTAAACATAACGGCGAGACGAGGCTTAACAGCCGCTGCCTACACCTTCGGGTAACAAAAGGCGTGAAGTTATGTTATGTTATGTTATCTGTGAAATGTTTTAGGTGCAAATATATTTTTATTATTTTGTCAACTCAACAAGTCTATAAATTGGTTTTCAATTCATATGAAAATTTAGGGCAAAATGGCCTATTATACCTGCATCTGATTATACCTATGAAGTATATATATGCATATCAGCTTTTCAGAAAACCGCTAGTAAATAACACTCCCTTTTTATAGTTTTGTCTTCCTGCAAGTTTCGATTGCTCTTGTTTGTTACATTTATGTTATGGACAATCTATGAGTGAGATTCGCGAAAGTCTTAGAGATATTCTCAGAATGTTAAAAATGTCCCACCCCTTAGCTCCTGCTTAGTACATACATTTTTGTTTGACAAAGGTTCAGGTCAGATATAACATATTCGATTGCCAACCTATATAAATAATTCCATTTAATTCACAGCGAATATAAGTTTCGTCGTCATATTGAATTTAATGTGACTCGACTCACCTATTCAGTCACATTAAATTCAATATGACGACGAAACTTATATTCGCTTGTCTTTTGTCACTTAGACCACGTTAAAATTTATTAGAGGTCACAAAAAATTCACGTTGACAAGTATTATACATTCAGACTCCGCAACCGTGGTTGTACGAATGTACACACATGGACATACCTACGAAATATACATATATACTATCTGTTTATATGTATATTTCCTACAGGTATAAGCAGTCAGATCATTTAAGGTTATAAAGGTTTTTTATGAGATAAGAGTGCAAACGACCTTAGGGTCACCCTGAGGGGAAGTGACTAGCGCCGCCCATGAACACCTACTACACAGTATTACAGTTGCGTTGCCGGCCTTTTAAGGGAGTAGGATGGATAAGGTGCGAAGGCGGGTTGGCCTCCAGATACCTTCGTTTCATGTTACCCATAGAAATTTGACCGTAGATAAAAGCTATTTATATTGATTACATGTTTTTGTATATTTTGACCTGCCACCCTTTAAAACTTTGTAATAGAAATCTATGTAAGAACTTCCTGGCTGTGGGGTGGGTAGCAAACTGCTGTGTGCTGTGCTTCTCTTCAGCCAATAACCAATATTCGCTGACTAGGACAAGGCTTTGTCCTACTATATTATCAAAAACCAATAACAGTTGATTGACCTTGTCAATAAAATATGGCGTATTGGTGCCTAATTTTTGTTTGGTGTTTTAGGTTATGACGTTAGAACAAAGTTATAGCAACGAGTATTCGTGAGCTGTCTAAAATAAAAAAATATTATGGATGGAGCATAAGTAAATATACAATGCAAAATCAGATGAAAGTCGGAGTCGAGAAAGGCCACGACACGCTTTCCATTACCAAATCGAACAATTCCTTGAGAAAATTGGTGTCAGGAGCCTTAGAACTTACAGCCGTGTATGACGAGAGTTTTGAAAATCGAAGTTTGAGTGAGGTTTGTTATATCATCACTAGCCTGTTGCAGTCCACTGCTGGACATAGGCCTCTCCCAATGTGCGCCACAACATCCGATTCTCTGCCTTCCACATCCAGTCTTTTCCAGCAGCCCTTCTGAGGTCGTCTGACCATCGGGCTGGTGGGCGTCCTACACTACGCATACCAAGTCACGGTCTCCACACCATGACCTTCTTGCTCCATTTACCATCGGTCCTTCGACAGATGTGACCAGCCCATTGCCACTTCAGCGAGCTTATTCTACTATGTCGTTTGTTATAATCATGTTATAATTCGCTCTCTTTTTGTCTACCTACCCAGCAGGTTGTGATGTATGTATTATCTAATAATATAACAAAATAGTAAAAACATTAAGTTTTTATTCAATAAAAATTTAATATCAAGAGCGATAAAATTGTTGAAAGAATTTAAGTGACTCCAAGTGACTATTTAAAATTCAATTTGTTTTTCTTTAATTTCACTTTATTCGCAATAAAAAAGTGACTAATTAAAGCCCTTGGAATAATTAATTAAATATTCTTCACGAGCGAAGAAGGTTCTCGCGATAGACAAATTGATGGAGAAGAATATTCTCAATGTCAAATATTCTCAGCACATCTCAATGTTATCCCTTGCCTTCGTGTAATATAATAATATAATATATTAAACGTTATATAACTGAGTTACAATCGCAAGTGAGGCGCGGCAGGTCGCTCCACTAATTACTGAACATAATTACATTTAATTATTTTCACGTAAGCAATTTGATACTGTAGCCTTTATTATAATTATATAATTAACTCGTAATTAGCGTGTACTGTGCAAGCGATGAACCATTTCAATGTTGCCTCCAAACATTTTTATTTGAGAATATTTAAATTAACTTGTAAACTTTTCAAACTTATAATATCTGTTATTATATAATTGACTTAACACATTAAAAAACATTATTTATGTTTTCCTAAGAAATGACATAACATAACATAACTTCACGCCTTTTGTTATCTGAAGGTGTAGGCAGCGGCTGTTAAGTCTCGTCTCGCCGTTATGTTTACGTCCCAAATGGAATAGGTGGCGAACCTATTGCCATACCGGGCAAAAAGTTTTAGTCATCGATATTTATCACACATAACTTCCGAAAATAATTTCAAAAAGTCATTGGTGTGAGCCAGTGTCAGGAATCGAACCCGGACCTCTGGATCAGAAGCCGTGTGCTCAACCACTGGGCCACCGAGACTTAAATCTAACTAAGAAATGGAGGAATTTAAATGGTTTAATCAATGTTCCTGTGAAAATTTCTAATTCCATTACAAAAATAATACAGAGACCGCCTATCAGCGCAGTCGGATAAAAGTACAGAGTAGGTACGTGTTTCTTCTTAGAACATGAGCCCATTTTGCAAACAATTTTTTTTTAAATTGGATTTGACTTTTACTTCAAAAAGCAGTCCCTATAAAATCCCTCAAAGCAAGCGTACATTTTAAGGCTTTTGGAGACAGAATTTATGGTCATTTTGCGATAAGGGTCCAGATAATCTTGGGGTGTGTGTACTGTGACACAAATATACAGGGACCAGTACTCAAGTGACGTGTACTTATTACTTGTGCTTAACACTAAATACATGCCTTATCGCTGAGGTATAAATCAGCTGCAAGGTCCATATTTTTGGATAGTTAGGAGGTCATAAATCATCGCCCAACACCCTGAGAGTTATGTTTTTCGAATGTATGTATTTTTTGTCACGAGTACAAAAGTTATACGTATTACCTCCGTAATCGTATTTAATTGTTTAATTTTAATAGTTTATTTAAATTATGTAGCTTTTTTTAATATGATTACGGCTTCGCCTAAATACGTGGGATGTTCTCGATGTCACTGAACAAGATTTCTAGCCCTGATTTAAAATTGCGGGCCTATTGTTACAATCGAAGATATATTACACATCAACAAAAAAACATAAAATTTTCTGTTTCATCATTATTTATTTAACAAGACAGAGAGAGTGATTAGGTAATATTTTCACTGTTTACCTCTGAAATTACATGTCGTAAAGACATGTGCATCTAACAATTCGATAGTAGTATAACAATATATTTATACTTAATCAGTTGTATCGCAGAATAGCGAATGGAGTGAACGCAAACTATTAATCTTATGGCGATGTCTTTGTTGAACAGCTCGCCCACAGCGATATACAGCAGTCCTATTGTCTGTCTGTAACACGTTTTGTAAGTAAATGTAGATGATCGCTATATTGTATATCTCAAAATCTGTGCATTATTCAAAAGCTTATAGAATAAATAAATAAAAAATGATATCTGCTGTTATCATTGTCATTTTGTAATGGTAGCTGTATTGCCTTGGCAAGATTAACAAAATAATTCATTTTATATTATAGCTAAGTTAAATCTTTACACAGCCTTTGAAATAATAAAGTCTTTGTAACTTCACGCTCATAATACACGAAAATGTAAGCAGAGGCAGTTATAATCAGAATTTTAGGGGTAACGAATCGCCATGTCGCGTATAATTTTGTCAGTCGGCGGTATTTAAAACACGTGACTCACTAAAAGACTTTTAATTCATAACTGAACCACTAGAGTGGCCTAGTGGTTATGAATTCAGTCTCTTCAGTCGATAAATTCACTCTGACCTGGGAACTCCCAAACGGAAGTTCACATACATTCAGTCCAGGCATGAAGCCATTGATGATATCCCTATTCATTAAGACACCTCTATACACATCTTCCAAAAATAAACATCTTTTTAACAAAAATCTGGTAATCAGCGAAAAAATTTGCAACAAAGCACCACTCATGCTACATTCGGTAATTAACATTCATTTGTGTGTTGGCTTAGCGTTTAATTTATGAGTTTGAAACTGCAAAATAAATAGAATGTAACGAGTAAGCGGTGACACCGCCGCCCATGGACTCGCGACTTCAAAATAATGGCACCGCGAGATTATGCTTTCATGAAGACAGATTAATGTTGTATCAGCTTTTGTTGGCAACCTCGCTCGCGTACATTATTTAACACAATTACAAATTTGTAATGCGCATGTGGGAATTTAGTCCACTTTCGATATTCCGTCATCACACTTTAATAGCCACTTTAATAGTCTCGGTAGCTCAGTGGTCGAGCACACGGCATTTGATCCAGAGGTCCGGGTTCGAATCCTGACACTGGCTCACACTAATGACTTTTCAAATTTGTTTTCGGAAGTTAAGTGTGATAAATATCGATTACTGAAAAACATTGTGCCTGGTATGGCAATGGGTTCGCCACCTATTCCATTTGGGACGTTAACATAACGGCGAGATGAGGCTTAACAGCCGCTGCCTAACACCTTCTAACAAAGGCGTGAAGTTATGTTAATGTGTTACACTTTAATACTCCATTTTTATAGAATAAGAAGCAAACGAGCAAGCCTGGTCATCTGATGGTAAATAACCAGCATTGCCCATGAACATTTGCAAAACTGAGAGGGTCCTAGCTGCATTGCAATCCTTTAGGAAGGGATAGAGAAGTGATGGGTTGCCTCTGGATACCCCTCTCACCAAAAGAAACAACCTATGACCCCATTAACCTCAGCTTTTTGATGGGCCTTGGTATATCACCGGTCGAGTCTACTATTGACAGTGAGATGAGATACACTGAGATAGGGACAGCTTTAAATCAAATTTGTTAAGTGTTTGATCTGATGGGCTAGGTCATAATTACTATGCTATCTAACATTACTACAATTCCAAAACGATGTAATTTTATGCCAAGTCCATAAATATTACTTTGACGCCAACCTGATTGTGGGTGTTAAATAACGGGGTTAACCGAAATTAAGTTCTTTTTGCACCACCATTCATGTACTCCAAAAGATTAGCTCCTTTATGGGGGGTTTAAGTTGATAAATTTCCCTCACACTGCCACATTCTCACCAAAGACATGAGGATCAACCAGACAAATTTGTGGGAGTACTGCAGGGAACAGCATTATGGCAATTAGAGCTTGGATTACACCGAAGACAAACGTTTAGAAGATTTTGGAGGTTATGGCGTGAAATATAACTCTAGCTAGAATATACCAATATTTATTCATATCTACGAACTCGATACGATTTCAGCGCCACACTAATTTCTGTGGTAGAGCCACACAATTCCCGCTCTATTTTCGCCAAATAAAAAAAGAATTGTGAACATTTCTTCACGCCTTTGTTACCCGAAGGTGTATGCAGCGGGTGTTAAGCCTTGTCTCGCCGTTATGTTTACGTCCCAAATGGAATAGGTGGCGAACCTATTGCCATACCGGGCACAAAGTTTGCAGTAATCGATATTTATCTCACTCGACTTCCGAAAACAATTTCGAAAAGTCATTGGTGTGAGCCAGTGTCAGGATTCAAACCCGGACCTCTGGATCAGAAGCCGTGAGCGCGACCACTGGACCACCGAGACTTTATTATTGAATATACAGAAATATAGTATAGACAGTGCGAGAAATTACTATTAAAAGTTCGTCGTCGTGCTTCGGTTTCATATCAAGCCGAGCCAAAGCGAAACGTGACCGTGGTTAGCTAGTAGCTGATGAGAGCTGTCCTGTAGAATTGTAAAAAAAAAACCTGTTATTGGGTAAAGTATTGGATACTGTTTAAACTTTAAAGGTTTCCAATGTCTAAGCCGGTTTAAAATAATTGGTCTCATGGTTATGGGCTATTGATGATTTGGTATAAATTTATGTATGTCTTCAGAGAATCTATATTCGTATTTATATAAAGCTGAAAAGTTAGTTTGATTGATTCAACGATGTCAGAAACTACTGATCCGATTTGAAAAAATCCTTCAATGTTAGCCAAGAATCTATAAATGAAGACAAATTAATATAAAAATTTTCGAAATGGTGTCATAACGTTAGCTTATTATTAACATAATTATTACTAATATCATTAAATGTATTATAAAAAAAAATATATTAAAAAAAAGCGGCAAAACAATTTAATTACAGTTAGAAATAAACCGTGCTCGGATGTTAAAACAATTTGTACTTTAACATGACGTGCATTTAGATACATTATGAGTTGGCAATTGAATGGCTTGAAACATTAATCACCAGATGGAGTGACTGGCGATGGTGGCTGAATGAGTCAGCGTTACTCAAGTTTTAGATGAGACTTGTGAGGCGCGTACTTTTGGAGTACACCGTGACGTGGCACTTCCAGAAATTGGACGTACTTACGGTTTCATTACATTTCTTTTTCAGCGGAAAATAACGCTTCTGAAGTATTTGTGGATTTTATGTAATGAAATTGATGAGCCTCCTCCTATTGGTAGTGTTAACTGGAACGTTATCAATCCAAATTTCAGCACAAATATTTGTATTATGTACAGAATTATCTGTTTGGGATAAAAATCAACAAAACCTCATGCTCTGAACTTTAAAACATATCCACACCTCTACGGAATCGTTACTATATATAGGATTTCCTATATGAAATCGTTTGAATTAGCTGCTATGTAATATTAAGACATAACTTATAACAATAAAGTACATTTTGGATCCTCTGTATCATCAACTCAATATTCTCACATCAGAATGTTCCGAATAATGATGACGGCCAACTATTCCAAGTTAGGTATTGTCTTCCACCTGTACGACACGTCTCGTAGCTGACAAGACGAAGTTGGTGCTGCAAGTTGCACTACTTGAATTTCTAAATTATCCCGTATTAGGCGTAAAGTCGGTGAGAGCTCTCCTGGAATTAGAGACAGTTAGATTAGAGTATCTAGTGCTTGGTTCAATAATCTTCCGGAAATTAACGCATACTTCATGTGCTTTGTGTCAAAACTTTTTTTGATGGGATAGGGGGGCAAACCAGAAGGCGTGTCACCCGATAGCAAGCAACAGACGCCACCCAAAGATACCTGAACACAGACAGTATTGCAGTTGCGTTGCCGTTCCTTGCTTCCTTAGGATATTAAAAGGGTCGGAAGTGGGATGGGAATTAGAGAGGTGATACAGTTGGGCCTCCGGATAAGCCACTTCACGGGGATGTTCATAGAGGTTGTGGTATTTCACCAGTCGAGCCGGCCCATTCATGCAGTGAACTTGTAATTTCGTAACCAACTCAAGGATAATAAGAGGTATAAAGCGTTGCGATATTGTTTTGATGCCTAATTTAATAAACCTGTATGTACCCTAATCTGTTACAGCTTCCAGAATTATACATACAATCTTTTTAAATCTGAGATACCTACACAACTGTAATGACTGAACCAAAAGACAATGGACCAAAAAAATAGCACAACTTACTATACTAAAGAAATATTCTACACCATTAAGTGGTCGAGTCCTGCAGTTCGTTGCAAGAATGGGCGGACTCAACCGGTGAAAAACCACTACAACTCAAAACATCTAAAGTGGCTCTTGCTGCATTTCCTTAGTTGAGGGTAGTATCCGGAGAACCTCTCCTTCCCTCCCTCTCCTACTCTTCTCTTTCCTTTCCTTCCCTCTCCTACCTTTCCTTTTTCTTCCCTACCCTCTACTCCCTATCCCATATTAAAGGTCGGTCCATGTTGCAGGTGTTCATGGGCGGCGCTGGTTACTTTCCCCCAAATGACCAGCTTTCGTTTGACCATACCCCACAAAAAACTTTAGTTCCCTAGCCTAGAACCAGATGGTGGAAATTGGTTGTATGATGGTGGACGTTGGTTGGAAATTTAAATGTCCAATAACAAAACACAGTCGGCAACCGAGCGCGAGGAAGTGCTAAGTGCTATTCCCAACTAGTCCGTATTGACTGAGCACTCGTTTGTCATGCGATACCATCAATCAGCTTTTGTTATATATCCAAGATCATCGCAAAGATTGTTTTACAAAACAAAACATTTACTTACGTAGGTATTGTTTTCAGAAGCGATTGTGTATCAATTCAGTATATATTTTGCAGGAGCCTCTGTTTTCAATTTGAAAAGTAGGATCTGCTCGTACATTTCCCATGGCAACGATTTACGTTCTGTTTCCGTTGTAAATGGACAACTGAGATATATATATATCGTCTTGACTTAACATAGTAAAAACAGTTTTCTTTGTTTATTTTATTTATATATTGTGTTGTTTTGAAGACCTTGTGGTCTGCCATTTCGGCTTGTGGTTTAGATATATCTTGGATACAAATCTGAGTGCACGCCTACAGTTTTTCATACGTTATGTTTTATTTATACTTTGGTTAACCAAATGTTGTTGTATATAAAAACGCTCCTTAACAATACAGTCCATGATAATAAGTTAAAGTATGTAAGTTATAATTTAGTTTTATACACAGTATAAAACAAAGTCACTTTCCGCTGTCTGTCCTCTTATATACGGGTTTTAAAATAGATAGAGACAGTCAACGGGGTGGTTTGTATGTATAATTTATTTATAATATAGTAAATAAGCAGTGATAATTTTCGTAAAATTTCGATAAATCACTTTAATTGTAAACGCTGTATAAAATAATTTTGATGCGAAACAAAGTTCACCGGGTCAGCTAGTATATTATAATATTTATTTCTTAGATTTTCACAAATCACATTCATAACATTAAAACAACTTGTTATGGATTCTGTCGCGTTTATTTAGCACTTATTTTTATTTATTTCCCGACGTTTCGAACTCTTTACAGATCACGAGTGAAATAAATAAAATAAGTTCTAAATAAACGCGATGGAACCCATAAAAAGTTGTTTTAATGTTAGTACATCACCACTATTTGGTAGTGGAATGTGTGTCTTGGCCGTCCCCGGCTATTATATATACTTTTAAAATGCACTATCATTTTATTATTTTTATCATGTTTCACAAGAGCGTTGGCCAAAATGTAGTCATGTCCAAATAAAATAGCGCACACACACACCTACTCGTCACCATCAAAATCTAAGCTTTATAGCTTTCCAGTTATACAGGATGATTATAATTTCAATATTATCAAAATATTTAAGTGAACTCTTTAAACAATCGGTAATAAATCAAGCGAAAATAAAATAATAAGTGGAGTCCCATCACGTTAACCCTAAAACAGCGCAGCAATATCAGCGTGACGTATCATATAACACGTGTTCTTGTCACGCGCCGCCCACATTTGTCACTCTCATGATAATCTGCTACAGACGTGTTTGTTTTGACCATTACTATAATATGGTCAAGCTCTGAGCTACATATAATTATATTATTTATTATATGGTTTTCATAATATTGAAAAAATTAAAAAATCTTTTCATTTTTTATTGAGAAATATTTATTAAATATGGAAAATGTATATATTATGGTGGCAAAAAACGCTATCGAAAATTCAATATAGCACTGACAAAATAATATAATACTTTTCCTATTTACAACATGTAGTTATGTCTAGTCACACATATATATTTTTTATATGAAATTATTAGTTTAGACACTTTTATATTTAATATTACAAATGAGCAATCCAAAAACATATATTTCACTTTAAATTATCATCGCCAGCAATATCTTGATATCATAATTCTCATAAATTATAACGTGTACGTAGTGACTCATGCTAAAATAAATCCACTTAAACATATCCCAGCAAAAATATAGAAAGTAATCTGACTTACATCATATTGCTTAGAATAACGACCAAGTAGAACTATCTAATTTAAAGTCAGAATTGTTTCCTGCTTCTCATTGGGACGTGCTCTGGTGTTCGTGCATAGAAGACAAACTTGGTGCGACAAGTTGCCCCCACTTATCCACCACGTATTAGACGTTGAGTGGGTTAAGTAGCTTGCTTGATATCCGAATATATCTAAGTATTATGATTATTGTTTGAGTTTTGGAGGTGCTATGAAGATATCAAGCTCATTTGAAAAGTGATTTTGCTGTATTTATCAGTCTACATAAGTTTTATAAATGAACAGGTTATTACATGATCATCGTAATTTCGTAATTTGTGGGTTTTATAGGAAGAGTTGGGAGTCCCGAATTAGAATCCTGGTATTGCGTTAATAGTTTATTCGATTATGTTTAGTTTAAGGTAATCAATCATTTCATTGGACGATTGTAAGGAATCGCTACCTGACGTTCACTCCATTAATATTTAAGGATGTAGACAGCTCTTGAAGGGTTATTACACTATCGATAGTTAGCACATCTAGTTATAAGTAAAAAAATTATATATACCTATGTATAAATATATATGCATTAATACCTGCTACAATACAGCCTTTAATTGCTTAGTTTAGAAAAAAGTGCTTTTTTATAACCGTTCGCTCTGAAAATTTAATACAAACAAATCTTCAGAAAAAACATTAATAAGCTCATTCGAATACTTACCATTTGAATTCGAACCCGGGTAAATGTAAGGGAGCTAATAAGAATTCCATTATAAAGTTTTAATTGAAAAGGCTAGTTAATATATAAGTATTTAGAAAAGAATTAGAATTATCATTTTAAGAAGCCAGTAATAATTTACTAATTGAGAAAATCAAAGATTATGGTAAGGCTGTTAAAATAGCGCTGGTTGTTACGCTCGGTCCCTGTGTAAAATAATCAAGTCAAAGAGCTTAGCGCTGGAGTCATTTCTGTATCTAAAACCTTAATTACAACCAAACGATCGCGAAGAATTTCTAAGTTTACTTAACAAACTGCATTAGCTGTCGAGACCGGCATCCCAAGAGTTACGCCATCTTTGTTGAAAGAACAAAAGAGATAGTTAGAGAGTAGAAATAGAGAGAGAAGATTTTAATTTGATTTAAATTGTATATACCCTGTACCCTGTGTAAAGATTTAAAACAGCGCACCGTAACTACCCCTTTGTAATCTTTTTCTACGTTAATATTATTTATAAGACTAGAACTTTGTGTAATTATAGTGCATGTCCTAGTTTAAATATTAACATACGCCTTTTGTTACCCAAAGGTGTAGGCAGCGGCTGTTAAGCCTCGTCTCGCCGTTATGTTTAAATATTATTTATTAGATTAGGAATTAGAAAGAAAATTAGAAAGGAATTAGGAAGAATTAGGATTATTATTATAAGATTAAATTAATAGTTTGGTAATGTTCTTTGATTCTTATAACATCGGTCCTTTGATACTTGATGATGTAGGCGGAGATAGATGTTTGTCTTGTTTTACCGAATGAAATATCCGAACCCTTTGTTCATATTTATTTCTCAGACTTTCGCGAATCTCACTCATAGATTAAAACAACTTTTAGGATTATATCACGTTTATTTACTTTACAAACAAATTTTTTTCTTTAGTGAATACATCTTATAAATAATATTTAATTTTTTGTTTCATGGTCTGATGTGGGTTACCAATAGTAAAAATCATATTTTTGACATCAACTTTTTGATTTTTATTTCCAAAAAGTGGGTGCTCTCTGTATCAATGAAAATAGTTTTTGAACGACAACCATCTTTTTGTTCATTTCTCGTGAAAATGACCTCTGTAAAGAGTTCGAAACGTCGGGAAGTAAATAAAAATAAGTAATAAATAAACGCGATATTATTATTTGTTTATTCCATCTAGTACTCCATCAATATTTAATTTTGTTGAGAGATGGATTATCTGGAGTCAGATATTACCACTTTATTGGGATCATAATATCAATAGCGTAGTTGATATCCGTAGCACTTCTGTAGCTTCGTAGCATCGTAGCAACTCGTCACAGTCGTAGCACCTCTACGTAATGAATGATCGCCTTAGTGACGACCAGAATGACATTTCAATCACGATCAGCTTCACTCGCTCTCATGCTTCACCGAGAATATAATTGCATCTGCATCTCACCTGCCAATAGCGGTGCGAATGATTTAATTATTTGAGTTGTTATTATTATGGTCTCGGTGGTCCAGTGGTCGAGCTTAACCTCTGAATTAGAAGTCGTGGGATCGATTCTGGGCTCGCATCATTTTTTTTTCTGAATTTATGTGTTATAAATATCGATGATTATCAACTTTGTGCCTGGTGTATGGCAATAGGTTTTTGAACTATTCTATTTTGGACGTAAGGACGGGTCGAGGGTTAACAGCCGCTGCCTACACCTTTGAGTCGAAAAATGCTTTAAGTTATGATATGTTAGTAGGTATATGGTAACCACCTTAATGAATTGTGCTGTTCCCGTGGGTGTCGAAAGAGGTGACTAATAGATTAGACCCAATGCATGGCGCGCATTGGGTTTATTCTGTTAGTCACCTCTTTCGACACCCGATACTATCGTACTCGATACTATCGTAGTTCTGACTCTTCCATTCATCTTTCCAAAGGTCCTCGAGCTGTTACTTATAGGTTCATAGTTCATATTGTCAGCACTATTTTACAATTCATATTTGTCATACATTACTTTCAATCAACCTCTTAATCAGTATGAAAGTGTTGAACCACGGGTCCAGTACTAGCCTAGACAACCTAATAGATGAAGCCTTTACGATAGTAGCATTCAATTGTGTAGTTCAAATGATGTCACCCAGTAGCCAGTAGACAAAAGGACACCAGACTCCAAGCAGCATCACAAAAGATACAGAAGTAATAAACTTTCGAATGCCAAGATACAGTACAGTGGCTGTTCCATCACTTGGAGCAACGAACCGAAGTTTCATTGTGGAGATAACCTATTGTACTCTCCTATTGTCTCTCAACTTGATTTGTGGATTTTGATAAGGCTTAGTGACAGTGTGTTCACAATTGTAAGGGATTGATTTTAATTACACCATCTTAGAGAGCTGGGCTTCGTTAAGAATCATATCTCATTTTAATGGAGTCTCCAAATGAGCTGGAAATTCTTGGTTTATAACTGGTGATTCTTTGCTTTGGTTGTTACAAAGGTCGAATAGAGATTGTTATTGACAGTTTATTTAAGTGAAGTTGAGGTGATCTTTACCTATAATAAATTTATAATATTATTATGGCAATTGGATATATTTGAGACATTTTCAAGATGTGAAAGTTTCAGAAACAAGAACTTGTTAAATTACGTGAGTCTAAATTTACACTCGAGAGCAATGAATCCGGGTCACTTAAAGAATCCTAAAAATCTCGGAAACTAAAAATGCTAAGTTAATGCAATAAATTGCATTTAATAGACAATGTAATACTCCTTAAATGAAGGTATTAAAACTTCTTAGTTATTGTAAAGTTATATCATAAAAAAATCAAATTTGAAAAAGGGCCACTTTCGAAGATGGAACTACGAAATTACAGCATTTGGTTTTGCTTTTGTTTGTAATCTGTCATTTATGTGGGTACATAAACCATGTTGATAGTGCTCTATATTCATTATTCAAGCTGAAATTATGTCGCTTACGCCTGAAGAATGCACCAGAATACTTACAATGCTGGAAACCGGCCGGAGTCAGCGCGATACAGCCAGGACTGTTGGTGTGTCGCTGTCAACAGTACAAAGAGTTCTCCGACGTTACGAAGAAACTGGTTCTAACCTACGCAGACCAGGAACGGGCAGAACCAGGTATACCACAGCACGAGAAGACCGATACTTGGTGAACACCAAGCTTCGAAATCGCTTTCTCACAGTAACTGAACTCACCAATCAGTTTCGACGCCTCGGAGGAAGTAACCCAAGTGCACGGACAGTAAGACGTCGGCTTGCTGAATCTAACTTAAAACCCCTTAGACCTGCAAACGGCCCTAAACTGGAGCGTGGGCATCGTATTTCAAGACTAAGATATGCCCAGAGCCACGTAAATTGGAGTATTGAAGATTGGTCAAAAGTTATGTTCTCCGACGAATCAAAATTTATGCTCTACAAGCACGATGGAAGACACAGAGTGTATCGAAGACCAGGGGAAAGATTCAAGCAAGCATGCATCGAGGAAAAAGTAGCCTACGGTGGTGGGTCTGTACTTGTGTGGGCCGGAATTTCTTCTGAAAGTCGCACAGAGCTGGTGATCATAGAAAACGGCTCTTTAACTAGCGTAAGATATGTGGAAGAAATCCTCAATGATCACGTTGGTCCATTTATGGTCAATTTAGGTGAGGATGCTATAGTTATGCATGACAATGCCCGACCTCATACAGGTAGGATTGTGAATGACTACCTTCAAGAGATGAACATTACTCGTATGGAGTGGCCAGCGCGCAGCCCGGATATCAACCCGATCGAGCATGCTTGGGACGAGCTAGGCAGATGCGTAAAACAACGAAACCCTCCCCCAATCACGCTTCGTGAGCTCAAAATTGCTCTCACAGAGGAATGGGAGAATATTCCCGAAAATCGTATAAGGAACTTGGTGTACAGCATGCCAAACCGCGTAAACGCAGTAATGGAAGCACGAGGAGGCAATACGAAGTATTAAAATTCAAGAAAATCGTAATAAAGTTCAAAAATTTCATGTTTCCTATTTTTGTTTTAAGGAGAGATCAGCAGATTTTTTCTTTATGTAATTTTGTGTTAATAAAATGTATGGTGACTCATATTTTTTTTACTTTCATTTAAGGAGTATTACATTGTCTATTAAATACAATTTATTGCATTAACCTATCATTTTTAGTTTCCGAGATTTTTAACATTCTTTAAGTGACCCGGATTCATTGCTCTCGAGAGTATATTTCTACGTGTCTGTTTGTATAAGAACCAAAAGATATGAAAATCAAAGAAGCGCTCAAAAATTGTGTCGACACAATGTATGACATTAAATTCTCCCTTTATTAGAATTGGGATCAAAAAACATTCGTGTGAACAGTGAAGACATGATTGACACTGCCTATACTATCGAGTATAAAATGCTTGAAGTTACAATATAAAAATTACTCTAAATAAAACATTTTGCAATTATATTATGTACTCGTATATAACACCTACGCTAAAATGTTTTCAAATTGACAAAACATGCATGAGTGACGCACGTAGGTACACGAATTTGTTAAATTCCCGACAGATTGAAAACGGCAAATAAAATACACCAACATATTAATGCAAAATAAAAGTCGCATCATGTCATTCGTTCGGCGAAACCCCTAAGGGGAGCACGCGACTCTGGTAAAAAAAATATCACGCAAAATAAAGAGGACGACTTTCGAAAATGAAAAGTCAACTGAGTAAATTTGCAAAAATTGCTCCGGGACCGTGGGATGTGAGGGTAATTCGCGAAATTGCTGTCATTTGTGTATGTGTCAACGTGGTGGATGGAGCTGCTCACTGTTATACCTTCACGCTTTCAGTACGACAAAAGGTAGAGGCAGCTATAATTACGACTGGACATGCCAATTGCCCTGAAACCTGTTGCCATATTATATCGCTCATATTTTTTCTATTGTCAATAAGTTACTCGTAACAAATGACTTAATGGTATGGATGGAAGTATGTCAGGACTAAAAACGTCACTAACTAAACGTTATCTACTTTTGTAATTACAATAATTTTACTGCCTACGCAGCACTGCACTGTCTAGACAACTTAACCAGTTTTATAATTGGTATACAACAGCATCTACATCCCCGAATATTATGGGTGTGAGCCTATATGACTACTTACATGTGTATCTACACACCAAAATACAGCCTAACGAATGCTCACCTTAATTTCTTTCGGAAAACTCCATTGATTTGAAATCAAATCCGTCCTACATAATCACACACCATTAAAACCGAGCGAGAGAAAAATAAGAATTCCAATTCGCGGAAAAGATTATCCGTTTGAAACAATTACGGCCCTCGCTGGGCCGGTGGTAATCCTCTACTCCCCTCCCTTCCACCACTTTTTTTTCGGGAGACGGCCGTATTCCTCATTACTACAACCTTTCGTGGGTGGATTGAATTATATTGGAGAATCGTATTACATTTCCAATTTATCGGAGCATCGACATTTAATGGACGTGTCTGGACAGAATTTTTTTTTTCATAAAGATCAGATATTTTGGACGAGCGGCCGTATTAAAAATGACATCGTATTTGTAACTAGTTGTTGCTGACGACTTTTTTCGCTTAGTTAAGATACCGTCTTTAGGGTGGTCGAAGTGTACGAGCCAGCTTTTATCACGCTACTGAAATTAGATTAAATCTAAAATTCAATAACATCTCGTAGTTTATATAAAAAACAAGTGACTGCTGCGTAGAGGTCAGCGGGTTCAATCCCAACCGTGTACAAATATTTACGATAATAATTGACATATTGATGATGATATACGATTATAATTGATATTACATTGGTCTTTAACATATAAATATATAAAAATGTATAGAATATATAGAATTTTATTTTATAATTTACATAACTTAAGACAAGAAACCTAGAGGGCGCTGTGATAGTAACGTAAATGTTAAAAATAACTTAGTATTATAATGTTTTTTTTTAGAAAACAAGACACCAAATTGAGGAATATCGCAGTCCAGCGTTCCATTCCACGCATTAAACAAATTGATTTGAAACCAAAAACTGGTGAACGATCGTAAGCCAGCACTTCGTGTAATGAAACGTTGACAGATCGGTTTTACGCGAACAGATGAAATTACATTTTTATTCAAGAAAATATAGATTCGGTCACCTGTTTTCAACAGAGATATAACTTCATTTAGCGTGTTTATATTAAGTTCGATATCAGATTTAGTAAATTCTAATTCTTCTGTACAGGTAGCGCATGTAAAACTATTGCAATATTTTATTTTGTTATTCTCATATCATCATTTTCTTTGTCATGTCTACCCTCTACTTCGATTTCTTTTTAATAGATTTGTGTTTCTAATTTCACGCCTTTTCAAACTAGTGGGTGTAGGCAGCGGCTGTTTTTATGTATCATAAATAATTTCCGAAACAAATTCCGAAAAGTTATTGGTACGAGTAACCTGAATTCGACCCCAGGTCTTCTTGATTCCAAACCGGATTATTGTACCTCCAACCACCCAGACAATATTTCATAGATCACATTTAGGTACTAAAACGCTTCATTAACATAATATCATTCGTTAATTTCACTAATTAAGAAAAGAAAAAGTTAAAAGATAATTCGGTGAACGGTCGTTGTCACTTATTCTCGGCACAGCCAACTACAAACACGCCCACCCTATTTACATACAAGTACAAGTAGGGTAACCGCACCAAATATATGCCATAACGTTAATCCAATCCAACGAATCGTGATGCTATTTAATTCGAGTGGGAAATTAGATTCGGATCCGTGCGGTATGTTTGATTTGAATTACTTGCACGAGACGCGACGACACGACTTCCAATTTATGGTGTAGCAACTCCGGTTTGATGTTGTTTTTGTTGTCAGTCCGAAATTAGTTGCTTTACAGTTTCACGTGTTTATTTCCGGAATGTGTTTTCTGGAGTTAATTTTGTTCGAGGTAAGTAGTCATTTATGTGGACAATAATAAACAGCGTATACATGATAAAACCAACAAAATCGTACACTATTAATAATAATATACTGCCTCAAAATACTAGCAACTTTTCAGTTCATGCGGTTGCATACCTTTGAATTTTCTCATAAAATAGGTATTCAAATGTAGATACTTTAATCTCAAATTAATAACATTTCAGTAAAGTAGAGCGATATATCTGACATTAAAACAACTTTTAGGATTATATCGCGTTTATTTATTATCCTAAAAGTTGTTATAATGTCATGAACGTGATTCGCGAAAGTCTTAGAGATAAATAGAGCAATATCCCTTTTAAAATATCGTTATTTACATGCAGGTGTTTTATTTCGTATTTTATTTACCAAAAAAGTAATTTACAAATATACCTACAGACTATTTAAGAACTGTTTGAATAACCTTTTGATATTTCAAAAAGTAATTGTTTTCTCCAATAATTAAAGAATCTTATTGATATCCACGTCATTTCCAAACATCCTATAAATTATATGGCGTTGTTACCATTAATACGTTTTTTTTGCTAAACATCGAAAATGTTTACCCTCCCCAAGCATTTAATTTAAATTGTAATTAAAACCAAAAAACAATCTTGTCGCAAAGAGGTGGGAGTCGAAATTTTAACGGCTCGTTTACCCACTTTCGTGTGGCCAACTTTTGGGTGTTTCACCCTAAACGGTAATCAGGGTTTGTGGGGTGAACGAACCAACTTTCGGACAGTGTTAAGACGTGATCGCGCGACAGGTGCGAGGCGTTCTACTAATTAACATTTTGATTTAAATTTGGAATTCAGTTTGGTGTTTATTCGAATTCAAATTTTGAATACAAATAAGTGTAAGACATATTTGAATTAATTTTACAACAACACATCAACATAACTTCACGCTAATCCACTTAGACGGAAAGAACACAGCGCAATAAAAACGGCTACAGTAAAATTCAAAGCTCAAAAACATTTTTAAAGGTGTTTTTTTTATTTTTGAAGTGGAACTTCTAATCTTACAGTCGTTTAACGCTTTTAGTGCCCCTTACGGTCAAAAAATAAATCATAAGGATAAAATAAACCTCTTCAATAAGGAAACTTAGAAAATATTTACAGTGACATCTAGTAGCTAGTGGTGGTACTATACTACGCGGTATTACAAAAATATTAAAGTCAGTTATTTTTATTTTGCAATGTATGTATGTATGTTCAGGTTAATCTTAGAACTCAATTTCGAAGTTGATATCTTCGACCGATTGAGCTGAAATTGGATGGTAAGTTAGCGGTTAAGTAAGCGGGCTCGACCGGTAAGATATTTTTAATGCTTTTCTACGATATGGGTCTTCAATGAAAGGGCTTCTTGAGAGTAACTTGAACAATAATGTGACGTCATTCTAAATCCAATATGGCAGATCATCAAAAAAAAGTTCTAGTTATTCTACCAAATTCTACCTAGACTTGGGTGGGGATTGAACCCGCCAGTCTCGATTTCACACCAATGCACCACCAGGCCCGTCTTAATGTAAGTAAAATATGCTGTGTTATAAAGTTTCACTTCTTTAGCGCGGAGGAAGTCCACGCACAATTTTTTATATAATAATAATTGTATAGGGTAAAAACAGCAGGTGTGTCACCCGATGGCAAGCAACATTTAAATACAAATAGCGATATAGTTGCGTTGCCGGCCCTGAAAATGATATAAAAAAAGGGTCAGAAGTAACAGAAGGGCAAGGGTTTGGGCTTTCAGATACTTCTCTCACCGAGGTGAAAACGGCATGACCCACTTAACATCGATATTCCGAGATGTCGTGGTATTTCATCGATCAAACCAGGCCCATTCTGGCAGCCGACAGCATTGCTATACCACTAGAAACAAAATTATGGTTAGAAAAACCACAGAAATCAGGCCCGACAACTAGTACTCGTATATCTACATATTATCGTTTTCAAATATCTACCATTAAATCGCATAATGCAATTCCGTCTAAGTTGTCGGTTATATAACCAAGGTTATATAACCTATTAGGCCTCAAAGGGCCCCGATAAAGTCTTACCTGCCTAATTACGACTCATCGAAGGAGGGTTAAGGCCATTTCTCATCATTCGGCCCCACTTTACGCAATAAGTTTTGAAAGTAATTGCTCACGGTATCGGTAATTTTTTGGGGTCTGAGGGATTTATTGAGGGTAGACGAGATATAAAGAGGGAAAGATAGATATTATGGATTACGGAATGCGTTTATTTATAGTCGCTCATAAGTTGAGTATTTTATTATTCAATTTTCTTCTAATTTCTCGGAACCGATTTCCAGATATTTGGCACCATTTTGTAGGTAATCGATGTTTTTCGAAAAAAATGTTAAATTCATTGGTTCAAATCCGAGACTCCTGAATGCTGAATATAGGACACTGATACTGCAAAAGAACGGTTTTGATATTATTTCATTTGCAACACCGAAACTAACGAAGACTGTGGAGTATCTACAAAACACAATGCCATAAAAATCTCAAAAATATATTTCCCATTACAGATGAAAACCAGCTCAATATCCAATTATTATCTAACAAAACTAACACATTTTCCTTGAAACTTTTTCAATCAAATAACACGAGGCAGCCATTTATTATCTTGTGACGCAAGTGACATCTTTTCGAGTGCGAAAAAAATGGTTTCTCAGAGCTTACATGGCCTAGAAACATTTATCTTTGAAGCAGGTTTAATTGTTTTTTATAAATTGTGCTTAGGAGTTCACCAAAATTATTATTTGTCATAAAGTACAGTTGTACAGTCTCGGTGGCGCAGTGGGCGAGCGCACGGCCTCTGATCCAGAGGTCCGGGGTTCGATTCCAGACACTGGCTCACACCAATGACTTTTCGAAATTGTTTTCGGAAGTTATGTGTGATAAATATCGATGACTTACAAACTTTGTGCCCGGTATGGCAATAGGTTCGCCACCTATTCCATTTGGGACGTAAACATAACGGCGAGACGAGGCTTAACAGCCGCTGCCTACACCTTCGGGTAACAAAAGGCGTGAAGTTATGTTATGTTATGTCATAAAGATTTTATCACTATTTTATATTCGACTAGTTTCTGTTCATTTGTTCATACGAAATTATTCCAACATATTGCATTGAAAGTTTGTTAAATGTTGTGAATAGACGAACGAATGAATAGTGACGCGGGTCGTCCAGCAAGAAGTCACGTCGTGTTTGAGCTGTTTCGCTCGAGGCGTGCAAAGTCAGCTTTCCAACACCATTATAATAGTCACACGAGAACAATATGTGTTACGTCACAATAAACACGGTTGCCAAATTATATTCAGAACAAACTTTCCGTTGGCGAACTGTGAGCCAGTCGTAAACAAAACTCGTTTGCATTATGTAAGCTGCCAGTGGACTTGTGCATTAGTGGCGCCGCCTAATTACTTATCGTTATTTACTTACAACTATGTACCTAGCAGTGCTATACCACTATTTGTAACGAATAAAAACTCTTTTAAAAAAAAGTTGTTCTATACAGATTGTTCTATACAGATTTCTTTAAAATTAAGTGTAAACCTGACGAATATTTAGCATACCACTTTTGCTTTATTTGGCTGTTTAATTAGAAGTGAAGATTAAAAATGAAGAATTCGATTAGTAGTTGAATAGAATAAGATTGGATTAGTAATTAGAAATGAAGAATAACTTAGTTAATAATTTATTTCCCTTGCAGAGTAGGCAAACTACGCAAATGTAAATAAAACCTATCGAATAGGAAACTTAGACGTTGTAGCAGTATATTTAAAGTAATTAATGAACACATTATTATTGTAACAACTGTGTTGTATCCGGGGTAATATATCAATCAGGTGCAGTGGATTACAACAATCTTGGTACTTGTTAATTGTATAGATTTATAGGTGACGTATGACAACAGACAGTGTTAAACTATCAATATAGTTTAATGCCTTGATTAATACATACATGACAGTGTTAAGTAGATGATTATCTGTACAAGAATTCACGTAATATCCCCAAACATACTCAATCAGTTTATTAGGATATGTTTGGAATAAATTACAAGAAAGAAATAATATTAGTTTATAATATATGTACTTGAAATGTGAAACAAAAATCTTGTTGAAGTTCGTTGAAGAAATTAAAATTTCTGTGGAAATATATGTGATTGGTGGATTTGCCTGGTTTTATCTGACCCAAAGTTACTAAAAATATCACCTAATTGATGAAGTGACTGAGAAACCTTATATATATATATATATATAGCATTGCTTTTACAAAATGAATCTTTTTAAGCATTTAATTTATTTCTAACGTAGTTTCGTACGTTACACAGAATTAATGTTACAAAAATGTTGTTGGTTTGTTGATGTAAGCCATCTCATAAAATACTGATGAGCTATTTGAAAAACTTTTGATAATTTTGAAACTGCAGAGTTTTTAGTTTCAAATATTCTAATTTTAATAAATAAATAATATCTTAGACACAATACACACAGCGCCCTCTAGTTCCAAGCTAAGCAAGGATATATAATAATACATATGTACATACTTATAATACATAGAGAAACACCAAGACACCACACAAATGTTCATGTTTTGTCACAAATATTTGGGCTCGGGTGGGAATCGAACCTCCGACCTCATTGCTGCAGCCCGTAGTTTTACCAATGCGCCACGAGGCCCGTTTAAAGAAGATCACTATCGTGTGCATATCCAAAAATTTTTATCTTCCCATTGATTATAAAAGATTATCTGATAGCCGGAATAATTATTTAGATAGATACTCCTTTGAAATAATGTTGGTGTATCGTTCTACCCAAAAAAAAAATGTTTATTCCCAGGGTACTATATTAATTGAAACCTTTTTCCACCAGTCTACTGGGAATTTGTAAAGGAAATGAGATCGTGGAGCTCCCTGTACAGAGGTCTTACATGAACAAATAAATGATGTTACTTTCATAATAAATATACTTCAAGGTTGTTTATTCGAAGAAAATATTGTTTACAATGTAAATGTTACTATAAGATATTTACGAAATAAGAATATTCTACAGGCCTCTAGTTCATTTGTAAAATAACCGACTGCAGAGGAGATCGGCAGGTGCAATCCCCACCCACAGTTATGAATAGTTATAATACCGAATAGTTATGATAAGTATGGATGATATAATTATACTTATTTCCAAACTTCCACTGTTTTTCCTACATTACTCATTGATAATTATCACACACTAGTTGCCCTAGCGAACTTTGTTTCGCCGCAAAAGCAAAAACTAAGCAAATTTTGGATTGTTTTAAGTTCTGTTGGCAGCCAGTACAACTGCGCGACGTAACCGTTAAAATATAAATATCTTTGAAAATATTGATTTGAATTACATAATGTACAAGACCATATTGATTTATATTAAATGCACATTGCATTTATTGTACTTTATTGGATAAGGATGAATGTTGTAATGTTTAAAATAGCTTCGTAAACAAGCCATTATTTCTCTATTCTATTTCTCTATCTATTTCTCTATTTCTGTGGCAATAGATAGAAATATACCATTGCGGACATTTTGTAGACTATCTAAAGGTGTACAAGGTGTTTAATTTATTAAATGATTTTGATTTATCACTTAGGGTTCAGGCAGCGTTTGCAATAAAGTCCTAAATCTCAAATTTGATCACTTTTTCTTTATTACGTTATATATAAATTAAACATAAAACCACACCACTCTCACACTCTCTTTCAATTAAAGTAAAACACATCAAAATCCGTTGCGTAGTTTTAAACATTAAGCGTAGGTTTAAGTGGACAGATCAGAAACATATTATTGTAAACAGAAAATCAACATATTATTGTAAACAGAAAATCAACATATTATTGTAAATTTTTGCTTGAATGTATAATTTTAGTTATTATTTTTAATCGAGTTGAAATCTTTTATTGATACCTACCACCAACTCGGGGAAGCTGGTGGTTATACCGTCCCCTTACCAACCTCCTAATAGGACGGTATACTAGTTAATAGCACTGGGGTGTCCCTCCATACGACGGAATCCCATGAACACTTTTACACACTGCCATTAAGGTATCTCGACAGCCTACTAGTTTAACCTAAATATTAACATGGAAATAATTACGTCACCTATTCCAGAGGATCAACTGTGAAGGAAGGAAGGAACTGCAAGGAAATACCTACAACATAGTTTTAACAATACAGACCATACTGTACAAATAACAGTTTGTAGTGTGTCAGTCTGTAGCGATTCTGGTGAATTGCAGAACGTTTCATTAAACCTCGAGAGAGCATTGACGTGTGAGATGCAATGATAGTTTGATTGAACACGCTCCACAAAGCTGAACTAACTAACCGCCAACTACTACAAGCTGGAAATAAATCTTGTATCACATCGATATACTGGTCTAAAAGAAGCAGGATTTTGTTTATTTAATTGGGAAAATCTCTGAAACAGCTAGTCATATAGCAGCAGACTATTTTCATGCCCCGAAGCGAAAAAGCCGGGTAGTAATCTTATACGTAGGCAAATAAAATACTTTGAGTGGTAACTGGTTCTGAAATAAAACTAAGTTCGCCGGATCACCAGTTTATAGTTTTACTAAAATTTTGAAGACTTTATAAAATGCCATAAATATTAATTTTACAAAAAATGCATTTTATGTTTTTTTTTTAATGTGACTATAAAAATGTGAATATAGAATCGTGCCCTATGGGGCTCTGTTCTCTCTGCCTACCCGCAAGGAATTTGGCGTGAAGTTAAGTATGTATGTATAAAATATAATATATGTACCGTTAAAATGGAGAATAGACATTTGTTATTACCAAAGAGACAAATGTATTTGTTTAGAACATTATTTTTTTTATCCGACATAGTATAAAACAAACACACACGCGCACACACACATTCCGCGGTCTGTCCCCTTATATGCTTATATCTTTAAAACTACGCAACGGATTTTGATGCGGTTTATTTTAATAGTTAGAGGGCGGCAACGGGGTAGTTTTGATCTATAACTCATACATGATGTTGTAAAGAAAAAATGATAATTTTCGAGATTTATAACTTTAATCGCAAACGCTGGCTGAACCCTAAGTGATAGATCAAAACAATGTTGTATATTATTAAACACCTTCAAAAGGTCTACAAAAAAGTCCGCGAGGGCATATGTCTATCTCTTAGGGATAACCCACAATGGTCATTTTTATTTTTTTTACTTTTTACGAGAGTTAGTGGCTTATTTACTTACATTTTAAACATTACAGCATTAATTTTAATCCAATAAAGTGTCTTAAATATCGTGCATGTAATATAAATAATCCTAGCCCTTTACAACATGCAATTTAAACAAATATTTTGGAAGATATTGCAGTATTAACATTGCGGGACAGCATAATATTCAAAATTTACTCATTTATTACTTTTGATGCGGAACAAAGTACGCCAGGTCAGCTAGTACATTAAATAACATATTATTTTAATATTGTACTTTTTTCTGTACCAATGTTAGAAATCTGATTAACCCAAAGGTCGACTAGCAGAAAATGCCTTATGGCATTAAGTCCAGCTTGTGTACCAATTTCTGTACATAAAGAATAAATAAGTAAATAATAACAATTTTACAAAACAACATAACATAACTTCACGCCTTTTGTTACCCGAAGGTGTAGGCAGCGGCTGTTAAGCCTCGTCTCGCCGTTATGTTTACGTCCCAAATGGAATAGGTGGCGAACTTATTGCCATACCGGGCACAAAGTTTTCAGTCATCGATATTTATCACACGTAACTTCCGAAAAACAATTTCGAAAAGTCATCGGTGTGAGCCAGTGTCAGGAATCGAACCCGGACCTCTGGATCAGAAGCCGTGTGCTCGACCACTGGGCCACCGAGACCTTCAAAATTTTATATTCACTTAATTACCGCACGGGTTAAGTTTTAATAGGGCGAGGTCTAAATTTAACGTTCCCAAAACCACGGCTTATGGCCCCTTTTGTAATTAAAATTACAGAACTAGCAGTTTCGAGTTGCTTTAAAATAATTCCGCGCAACACAAACTCACAACTCAGCCGCAAAACTGTCCTGAAATTAATGTCCACTCATCCGACACGCGGACAATTGTAAAACATGAACATTATAAATAAAACAAACAGTTCTAGTTGCCCCCACTGTGCCCCTTAGTGCCCCACTAAGAGCCCCATTTACTTGAAGTATGCCCCAATAAATAGTGGATGTCCCGACCGGGCGATTCGCATTTTTCAAGCTAGCGGAGACGGTGCCTTTATATTTCAGACCAAGATAAAGATGGGTGAACGCACCATGTGTGACTTCCACAATATAAAGTATTAGTTCCCATTCATGGTCATATGGATAGGTCCAAAAGATTTGTGGGCCTAAGGTAGGCGATGAGGGAATACGTAGGACAAATGTTTATTTTAAAAATATTAAACAATTTCACCATAGAACTGTCTACATTATATTTATTTTTTCTTAAAATCACATTTTTTTATGAATAAAAATAAAAATACTATCTAATATGCCACCATTTTTATGTCGAAAGAAATTAACCGCACGAAAAAACATTCGAAATGTTGCAAGTACATTTAATACATCATAGTTGTGCCAGCAGATATAGATATTACAATATTTATTTTACAAGTCTAAAAAATAAGAATACATAAACCACATCACAACATTTAATCTTGTGCGTATGGCAACACTATAAAGATTAGTGCCACCCCATCTCCCTGATACGGACCATCGACTTCTGGTTCAGAGCTCCCGAGTTCAAATCATGACACACTAATAACTATTTGTGAAAATTGTGCCCGGAATATAACAATAGCTGGCATATCAGGAAGGGGAAGAGGGAAGAGGAAGGGAAGACAGTTAATAGTGGTAGAGCCAAGCAGTTCGATGCATGAATGGGCCGGCTCGACCAGTGAAATACCACGACCTCTCAGAAGACCGACGTAAAGTGGCTCATGCCGCGTTTCGTTCGGTGAGCGAGGTACCCGGAGGCCCACCCCCCTTCCCCGTCCTTTCATATCCCCTATCCCTTAAAGGTCGGCAACGCAATATTAACATTATATGTGTTGCTGGTGTCCATGGGCGGCGTTGGTTGCTTACCATCAGGTGACACGCCTGCTCGTTTGCCCTCCTATCCCTTAAAAAAAAAGAGAAAGGGAAATGAGTGGGCCTCCGGATACCTGTCTCTTCGAACGAAATACGGCATGGGTCACTTTACGTCGATATTCTGAGAGGCCGTGGTATTTGACGGGTCGAGCCGGCATGCAGCGAACTGTATGTCACTACCACTACTGAAACTTTCCGGTGATTAAGACGTCAAAATATATGAATATTTATTTTTTATCAATAATTAAATTAAAATATATACGTATTACCCTGATCAGCAAACAATTCAACAACAATTTAATCAAATTTCAATGTTGCGGCTCGCATACACAACCAACATTTGTACCGAACAAATATTATTCGATTATTTGCCAACTCCAAATATGAGTACGAATTATCATTCGATCGTTATGCTGTATCCAATGCGCTTTCAACATCGGGTACCTGATAGATCAAGGACTATGACAACATACCATGCAAAACTAACATATAAATTTATATATAATATTGACAACGTTAAACCTACAATTATATAGTTTTTTTGTTTTCTCCCGGCTGTAAGTCCTCCTGCAACAATGTCCCACTATCGTGTTCCGGTCGGTTAGAGGTGAAAGAGCAAAACTCCTAACAAAAACGACTAAAAATCACTAACTCAATTTAGTTATCTGCCTATTGCCTACCCCCTAAGAACGATGGCGTGATTATTTATAGCCTATGACCATTTCTAGGTAATCATCTATCACCATACCAAATTTCATCAAAATCCGTTCAGCCGTTTAGGCGTGAAAGAGTAACAGACAGACAGACAGACAGACAGAGTTACTTTCGCATTTATAATATTAGTTATGGATTAGTATGGATTAACCGACATCCAAAAATTATTAATAAGAACCTTTTTCTTGTCGAAGGTGTCTAGACGTTGAGGATCTCGCTTGTGAATCAAAAAGTTGTAGCATCGATTCCGAGCTCACACCAATGACTCTTAGAATTCGCTTTGGAAGTTAAATGTGATAAGTAGCGATGACTAACAACATTGCGTCCTATATATAGCAAACTGCCAATTATATATCATTTGGGACGTAAAACTTCCGCGAGTTGAGGTTTTCCTTTTTATTACGGCAAAATATATCCAAAAATAAACCACCATGTCCCCGCCCGGTCCACGTTGACATACGATTCAAACGCCTTTTAATGCATCTCAAACAAGCTCCGCTACGATTTGTCTGATTTGACACACAAAGGAGTTTAAAGTTCCGCTCCACTACGCCGATTTAACTCCGCAGCTCCAGCACACTTCTAAAGGAACGTTCAAATGGAAATTGTACCGAACAATTTAATTGAAATCTCGGGAGAAATATGTTCTTTTAAAGGAATTATTAATCGATTAGATAAAAATACTAGGTTATTCCCTATCGATAAATTTTATGTTCGCCATGTACATTTGTCGATAACATTTTTAGTTTTTGTCGCTCGCTGACTATTCCCCTTCCAAATAGGGCGAAACCTACTGCCACACTGGCCCAAATTTTGTCAGTTATTGATATCGTCAGTAATTTTATTTTAATCACAGCCCTATAGATTTAGTTATAGATGCGGAGAGCTGCGTGCCACCCAAAAGCCAAAACAGACATGCTAAACAATAATTCATAATATTCGATCAATTAAACAGAACAACTTTTATATTCAATCAAAGTAGTATTACATATAGATTAAAACAACTTTTACGATTATATCGCGTTTATTTATTACTTATTTATATTTACTACCCGACGTTTCGAACTCTTTACAGAGATCATTTTTTTAATTTTTTCGTGAAAATGATCTCTGTAAAGAGTTCGAAACGTTGAGATTCGCGAAAGTCTTAGAAATAAATAGTATTACATACTTGGATTGGCTATAATAAATATCTAATTAATTAATATTGTATCGTATTCTGAACGTGATCGAAACTACTGCCGAGCTTGTTATACGCTCACCTTGATGATGCATTCATATCTATTTATTTGTATCTCATCTAATTACAGAGATATATTGGAAACTTGCAAAAGTTTGTATCGCTTCATTAAAAGATGCTATCTGTGGAGGGAGCCAGTCAAAACTTATTACGATCTAAGTTATTTATCTGCATATTTGCTGAAAATTTATGCTATACTTACTTGTTACGTAGATTCTGTATCAGATTTATGGATATTTTGCATCGCTAACCCAATTAATTTGACTACTCCATAAAGTTCGTGTCGTGAAGTTAATAATATATGAAGCTTCCCAAAAGATACGAATACATCTCGGGAAATATTAATCAAATGTCCGACACTATAGTACTAACTCATGAAGACGATTTTTTATTTTTTAACTGGCAACTTTAAATTTATATCACAACTTTTGTTGAACATTCAAAGTTAAGTAGAAAATATTTTAATGTTTTTTATATGTTAATGCGATTGAAATAGGTTTTAGTTTCAAAATTTATTACAATTTAAAAGGAATGGTAGAAAATAATTTGCGATATCTGTATTGTTACAAAAGTTAAATAAAAAATAACCCTCCTTGGGGAGCTTATTCATGATTCTATTAAGTAAGTAAAAACTAGAATTCAATAACTCAAGGTCCATTAGAAACTGGCAAGTATATAAAGCCATAGGGGTGGAGTGACGTTTGTATACGTCAATCGTACGACGAAGGGTTAATCTCCGGACACAAAAGACATATTAAAGCACATTCACACGTCGACACCAAAGCTTTGGTAATAAATCATGATTATGGCCAAATGTTTGTGTTCTCTGTACGGGTTCATTGTAACCTGGGTTGTAAACATTTTTTGCAGGGTTTCACATTTTATAAAAGAGGTGTTTTTTCACGTGTAGCAAAGCAACGCTTGACACAATTCCCTTGTTGATAAATGGCATTATCCTCCAACAAAACCAGATGGATTAATAATGTAAAATAGTACCTTCCCTGGCGTATATGCTCTCAGTAGACCTACATATGTATGATAATAATACATCAAAACGTATTTGATATCCAATAATAGTAACATTGCAATCTTTAAACCAAGCAAGTACAAAATCACAAAAGTAATTCCAGCGTCATTAATTTAAAAAAAAAAAACAAAAAGAACTTTAGTAAATAACTTTGAAACATCTGTCCTCTATTCTTACGCTAAGCTAATATGGCGAAAATTGAAGTTATTTCATTAGGCAAATAGTTGCATTCACCGCAGCGTGCATACTAGATGAAGCTGGAGACCGTTGGTTGTGGCCATGCAAGTTAACTTAAGCTTGTTAGACGTACCCAACTAATTAGTTCGTGGTGTGGATTTTTCAAATTTAAACTCATCAACCCTCCGCAGACAGACTACGTGCATCTTCTTTTATATATTACTGTATTTTTTGTATCTTTTTTATTTCATTTTTAAAAATGATATGAATATTTTACGCAAGATTTGCTGTCAATGTTTACCACTGCTTTATTCTGTTCACTGGTAGTTTATAAATATTATGTTGCTTGTTGTCTTTGTTGATAAACGGACGCTCTGAAGACAAAACCTAGACTTAGCTTGCTGCTTTAATTGCTTCTTTAATTTACTTTTCATAGCTTTGATATTTTGGTGCCTAAAGGTTAGAATTGTGATTTCTTCATTTCAAATTAAAAGCACTTTCTGAATAAATGCCTTCATAATAGTGATGCGTCTTCTGCGTTTCCTTTGAACAAGCATGTTCTATGCAAATAAGTGATGCGTTGATTACTGCCGCGCATAGAACTAAACTAATTCAGACTAAACACTGGACTTTTCGAGAACAAGTTATGAACTGCGTCGTTGTTTAAGTGAGGATTCACTTAAACAACGACGCTGCGGTTAACGGTTTGCGTAATATCCAGCGTGATGGCGGACTCGTTTAAATAGACCACGTGCTTTATAATTTACTTATAGTATTAAATTTACTTAAAAGAATTGGTCTTCTTTCTTACAGTCAAATGATTTGACTTCAGCTTCGATTACCGTGCAATGACTAGTCGAGAAAATTATCAAACTCATAGACCTAAAGAAAATTAAGAAATTTCAGTAAACTGTTATAGCGCCATCTATTGGATTAAAAAGGGATATTTAGTGATTAGTCCGTAATTAGTCGCAACTTGTTTTACCAATTTAATATCATTACATTATTATATCACATAAAAAATCCCTGGTATTTTTGTATGTCCACGCTCTTAATACCCGCTTGATAGCATCGAGATCAAGGTTCCATAAAATCTATTTTTTACGTTTACATATTTACAAACTTTTATGCAAAAGAATTTTAGACTAAATGAACATTCCACCATAATATAGAAAAATGGATTAAGTCGGTTAGAAATACATTTGAAAATCTTTAAAAATCAAGATAACCCCGAGTAAGATTAATCGTGAAACATAGCTTAACAAATCTCTCGAAGGAACTCTAATGAAGCCGTGGTTCCGTCGCTCTTAAGACAGTTTATCACTGAAAACGGCCGAGTTGCTTCCAAGATTTACGGTACTTTTATCATGAGTTTAAAGAGCTCCATAATTCATAGGACGCTTACGCTCCCCAGATTGTATCGTCGGACAAGAAAAAAAAAAAGAAAAAAAAATCGACTCAATAAATTCCTACCTGATTTTTAAATTAATGCTCTAAGTCCGCCCTAGAGAGAGAGAGAGAGAGAGAGGGTTCCACGAAATCACCAAAGTTTCTCCAACAATTTGTATATATTTATTTATGTACAAAATAGCTTCTCCATTTATTAAACTCATCTATCCATAAAAGATAAATTTAATGAAATATCGTTGTTACTTCTGATATTACCCAATTTTTTTGTTTAATCATAATTATAAAAAGTTTATTTACTATTGAAATTAAAACATTGATAATAGGATAGGAGTACTCTACTATTTTTGCCAGTTGTAGAGTCAATAAGTCGCATCATGAACGGGCTTACTCGTTAGGTATGTGGCCAAGATATCTCAGAAAATCGAAATAAAAGGCCCCTCACTCACCTTCTCAATCTCTATCACTCTGTATCCCATCATAAAGGCAACTGTGACCCTCATAGTATTGCAGACAATAATGGGCGGAGCTAGTAACTTACGTAAAGTCCAATAAGTTTTATTTTTCCTAGTCTTCATAGACACTTAAAAATATTCAATGTACAAAAATTTAACTTATTATTTAAAATGAATTTCTTAATCACGAGCGCTTTAGGAAAGTGCCTCCGTGAAACAAGAAAACACGGACGCAATCGCCACGGGCGGCCCGATTCCGAATGTAGGGGGTATGAGAAGAATCGGGCAAGAAACTCATATGTCAAATACTCTTTTCAAAACCTTTTTAAATTAATAACAATAGGAATAACATATATACTTAACACATAATAATGATCATGTCATGTCATGTCATGAGTTCACGTGATTATCTTAAAATGTTGTACGTACGCCACGGTTCAGAATCAACGTGATCGTTCGAGAAGGTTCCTGGGTGATTAGCGCCCATACGAGCAAGTTCGGTAGCGAGGCGAAGGATTCATTTGCATCAGCATAATCCTCAAATGTTGACCTTAAGATTAAGTCTCACTTAGGTGTTTCCAACAGACACTTAGTATGTATATATGTCGACTTAAGAATGGTTATAGAACTTGTGTGTAGGGCTTTTGGGCTCTGGTTTTCTTGAAGTGACGGGAAATTATTATAAGTTACCTAAATAGACCGCTTGTCTTTGCTTTATTTCTATATCTCCTATTACAAATATATTTCAATCCATCATCATTCATTTCCCTCTCTCTCCTTCCTCTCACTCTAAATGTGGTTGGCACAACATATCATCCTTTCGAACTATCGATGCTGTCACAGGATTTGGCAGTGGTTTTATGACCGGCCGTCTGTCTCCTTGGGAATGTTTTAGTTGGTGGTTTATCCCCACCAGGAATTTGCACAACATGTCATCCTTTCGAACTATCCATACTTCTACTTCAATTAATATACTGCCTTAATTAAATAATAAGTACGACCCTCAATACTCAATTTGTGTAATAAATGTTTTGTGGCACCGGAATGTGTATGGAGGTTTTGAACCGAAGGCTTGTGAATCAGAAGTGGTTTGCATAACCACCAGTCGTATATATGTGTATCCATGTGCTTGAACCAATATTATTACTTGTACCAGCGGCACCCTCAGGTCGCTCTCTCGTTTTATCAATGTCAGAATGAGGAATTAGTTTCATTCGTTACAAGCTCCTCTTCTATCTACAGTTTAAGGTTTATTTGGATAAAGACCAGCTGCTCCGATGTACAACAAACAAAATTTGAAAGCCTCTGTGACGACTCGCTACTACTGACTTAGACTTCTGATTTATTTTATTTGTGGTTATCTGCTGTAGTTATCTGTTTGCTTTAATACGGAATTTGTAGAATTAATATTACTACTTTTACATCTTTGCGACTAATTTTTATCCTGTAGGTGTAGGTAAAGTTTAAATATATGCAAAATTGAAACTTGAAATGTATACTTTTTATGGGATAGGAGGGCAAAAGAGCAACCTGATAGTAAGTAACTTCTCACCGCCCATGTACACCGTGGTGCTTTGCCGTCCTCTAGGGTAGTATGAAGGGATAGGAGGGGGAACGGTATTCGGGCTTCCGCATAGCTCTCTTACCGAACAAAACACGGCACGAGCCCCTTCACGCCGATATTCTGAGAGGTCGTGGTATTTCATCAGAAATTAAAGAATTAGTAAAATATTTACTTAAATCTATCTATATCATTAGCCCTTTTGAGGTCCACTGCTGGACATAGGCCTCCCCCATAGAGCGCCACAACTGCCGGTCCGCTCAATCATGGGGGGATTTTGCCATAATCGCCACGCTTGGCAGGCGGGTTGGCGATCGCAGTAGGCTGTATTGTCTTAAGAGAGAATGCTGCTGCCCATTCTTCTAGCTTTGCCCTTAGTCGCCTTTTACGACACCCACGGGAAGAGATGGGGTGGCGGTATTCTAAGCCGGCGCCACACATCTATATGTCTGTGCAAAATATGAAGTAAATTTCATTCCCAGGAATCCAAAATAATGTAACCTAAGTAACTTTTATGGCTAATAAGAAGGTTTTTAAGAACATCTCTAAACTAAAATCTATAATAAAGTTTAGTTTTAAAGCGTGGCCAATAAGATTACATACACCCAACATTTATATAAATATAGTAAAGATTTTCGTAAAGCACTTCCCGTAATGAATCACCACATATTTTACAATTTAGCTAAGTGTCTCGACACACATAATTATTTTTCAGTACAGCGATCCCAATACGATGGAACATAATTTAGATAAAGTACATTTTCGTGTTTGTAATACGTGAAATTCATTTTTGTATTTTCTGTTGTTACAGAAAATACAAAAAATTGTGTAAAAATATGCTACATGTTTCTAGTATATTTTTACACAATTTTTACTTCTCAAATGAGATACGTAGCGCATTAGTCAGTAATTGATATTTATTATACATGATTTCTAAAAAATAATTCGTGTGAATCGGGATTTGATTTTGAGACTTGTTGATTAAAGGTGGGATAGGGGGGCAAACGAGCAAGCGTGTCACCTGATGATAAATGACCAGCGCCGCCAATGGATACCGTATATAGAGTTACAGTTGCGTTGCCGACTTTAAAGGGAGTAGGATAGGAAAGGATGGGGAAGGGGGGTGGGCCTCTGGGTACCTCTCTCACCGAACGAAACGCGGCAGGAGCCACTTTACGTCGACCTTCTGAGAGGTCGTTGTGTTTCACCGGTCGAGCCGGCGTATTCATGCAGCAAACTGCTTGGCTCTATCACTGTTGGTGTGTGGAGATAGGTTCTGTACCTATTCCATTTAGGATGCGTAACAAAACGATTCGGCGAGTTGAGCTTTAACAGCCGCTGCCTATACTTTGGGATAACAAAAGGCGTGAAGTTATGTTATGTTATTACTTTATCAACAAATATTCAGTCCATGGACAGCTGTACTGAGTAGCAGGTGCAGTACAAGCTTTTCATCCACTAAAAGCATTAAAAAGCTACTCTAAAACAATATTGGTAATACCATCCTGTCTGCGCCCTCGTCGTACATAATTCACTATTGAACAGTGGATTATAATGATGATGCATCAGCCCCTATATCACCTGCAGCTTATTTATAGCCACAGGTTAGCATAATGCATTTTATAGAAAATAATCTAGAACACAGGTAGTCTAGAACTTGGTATCTACATATACTTATGAATTCAGATATGAATTTCGGTTACCGAAGTTTATGTAATTTTATTAACTAATTACGTCTTTTTATCTACGTCGATGTCAAATAAGTATAGCCTTAAAAAAGTTATGAACACTAATAATAGTTTTATTTAGACACCAGGAACACGCTTGTTGTTTAGTCTTTAATTAAATACTTATTCACGCAGACTATTACAAATACTTTACTATAAAACTAAAGGGACAATATCATTCAATACGTACGTCTATAAATAGATTCTTTACTATTCTTTGTAGCCTAAATATATTGATAGATTTTCACGCAAAATTCCTTGCGGGGTAGGCAGAGAGAATTCACATAGGCTACATAATCTGTAATCTTTCTAATCTGTAATCCAAAAATCAGTTTCTAGATAAAATTTTGCTTTTAAATTGGCTATACCAGACTCATACATCCGTTCACTAATATAGTTTATATTAAACGTGATGGCATGTCATGTCACGAAGCAAACAGATAAATTAACATAAACCTAATTAAATTGGAACGGTTCATGAATGATGAATGAGCCAACTCATACACGAATAAGCCATGTCGTGTCGAAGGGCCTACGGCATATTCGAAGATTATCAGCCATCTTTGCTTTGTATAAACTATATTACAGATTGAAAACATTCAAAATATTGAACACTCACTACTCACTTTTTGACTAGATGGAGCTGTTTTGTTGTGATAAATGGTACAATATGAAAACAGTCAGTCTTTGTTTGACTTTTAGATGTAACTCATTCGTTTATATCTTCAGCTCATAAACACTACACCTTCCGATCTCTTAGATATATGAATCGTAACTAAATCGCTTAGCGCCACAAATATTGGTTGAACTTAGTTTCAGGAAGTACCAATAAAATAAAATTAATATAGACATCATAAAGTTTCATTCAATTAATTTTCTGTTAGTGCGGCGTGAATATTTCGCACCGCAGTTATAGATTTATAATAGCAATGCAAGTTTGAAACCGCCATGATGCCGACGCCATTTTGTGTGGAACTTTCCGTTCGGAAACCGTTATGTAGACAATTCAAAATTAGTAAGTTTATATTGTCTAACTTAGTGTTAAAGTGGAAAATGTTTGAATGCAATTATGAGGTCTTTTTTATTACGTATTTCCGAGATTATTGGTAAAAATATCTGAAAGGCCGATTTGTGTTTTTATAGGGGCAAAAGAAAAAACTAATTAATTTGCAACATTTATTTACACTAATAAGAAATAATTAATAAATTACAATTTATACAATATATAAAACTAGCTGAAATCAAATTTCTCCACATCTCGGTCTACTGGCTGCGTGCCCAGAATGGCAAAATGGTAAAAGAAATCTCGTTTAAGTATTTGACCGAGCAAACTAAACTTTTCATTGATAATGAAGTGTTTTACTTATATTGAGGCAGGGTTCCAAACATTGTCTACTTGAAGACAAATTAAAGATAAGTTTTTACCAGGATTTAATTAAACTACCTATAGTTTAATATTCAGAATCACATATAATTAATGGCATTGGTAGAGCCAAGCAGTTCGCTGCATGAATGGGCCGGCTCGACCGGTGAAATACCACGACCTCTCAGAAGACCGACGTAAAGTGGCTCATGCCGCGTTTGGTTCGGTGAGAGAGGTACCCGGAGGCCCACCCCCCTTTTCCGTCCTTTCCTATCCCCTATCCCTTAAAGGTCGGCAACGCAACAGTAACACTATATGTGTTGCTGGTGTCTATGGGCGGCGTTGGTTGCTTACCATCAGGTGACACGCCTGCTCGTTTGCCCTCCTATCCCATAAAAAAAAGACTTCATCATAAACTGGAAAAATCCTGACGCATTTTAAACACCATGGAGGTGAAAAGGTCCAAATTCATCACACAAATACTTTTAATGAGATGGTTAACAAACCCATAGACCATTGCGCAGAGATGTTTGCCGTATATTTATAATTTTATTTTTATAATATTTAAAATGAATCAATGATCCAGAAGGCGTCTTTATATGTTCAGAAATCGTTTTCCTATATAGTATGTATACCCAAACATTAAATTCATAGCTGAGATCACAGGTTGCTCTGTATTCGTAGGAGTTATAAAGCGGTGCTCGACAAAGGTCAAAATATATTAGATTTTTCAGGAGCTCGTGGCGGGCCCTTCAAATAATAATTTCACCGTTTCGACTAGTCCGCCATTTTTTATTTCAACATTTTCTGTTATAAGCATGTAAAAAAGAATATTAAAGGGCGCTTAAATAACGTATTTAATGCTTGAAATGGTTTATTAAATTTCTACGAATTTTGAATTAATGTTGTGTTGGATTTATTTCATTCTTTGTAAAATCATGTCTTACTTGTCTTCAACTAAACCTAGTAGACAACAAAAGAGTGTTTTGTCCATAAAAAGCTATATGAAAAATTTAAAAGTGAAAGATAGGACCAAATTTTATGGGCTTCAGTTAATACTGCCTTTTTAGGACGGTTAAAACATATTGTAATATTTTTAAAACAACATCCACCATGCTTGACTGAACGGAAAATATTTTAAACGGAATCCAAATACCAAAACCTCACGACGATTTATAAAGAAATATCATTCGGCTTAATATCGAATTCTCGATAAAACGCCTTCGTAAACCTTATGTGGATAGCAATAACCTCTAGTACGTTGGAATAACGATCATTTCTGCATGCGAAATAAGAATGTGCTTGTTTGCAATATTTACTAATTGTACAAGCGCGGTTTGCGGTTGACGTGGAATTTATTACGAGGCGCTAAAGGTGTTGTTTGTATGATTTTATTTCTTACTATTCGCGTTTTGTCAGCGGCTGGTTGAAAATTATTAGGTGTTAGTGGAGCGGAGGTGATTTATTCCAAGTCATATTGCTAGGATTGAAGTACCGGCCGCAGTTAATATTACTAGCTGTAAATTACCGGTTGTAAATATGTATTTTATGATAAGTTGTCGCTCGAGATTTGTACGCGTAAAGCTCTATAAGATTGTATAAAAACACTTATTAAAATAAAGTGCGGTAAAATAGAAGCTCGTACACTCGGCCAGCCCCTATTATCAGCTCTCCTTCAAAGTTAACTGTTGAGACAATACCACGAAGCACTCGCCGCACTGTAGGTTTTATTTATTTTTTTGTGTACCTAAGCTCCTTTTCCAAGCTTCTCTTTTTTTAATAGGATAGGAGGGCAAACGTGATGGTAAGCGACCATATAGTGTTACCGTTGCGTTGCGACCTCTAAGGGAGTAGGATAGGAAAGGATGGGGAAGGGGTGAGCCTTTGTACGAAACGCGACATGAGCCATGTTACGTCGCTTTTCTGAAAGATCGTGGTGTTTCACCGATCGAGCCGACAATTCATGAAGCGAACTGCTTGGCTCTACCACTGTTTAACGTCAAATAAAATCTTGAAAAAATTATCCTATGTTTAATTTTGTAGGCACTACGCATGCGTAAGAATCACGTGATCCTTATTTGTGTAATTTTAACTTGAAAACATTACAAGACATTCTTTAAAAATTCTTAATTTATAAATATCGATACGTTATTCGATTAAAACGATGTAATATTTTTTCTTCCTCTCCCATATTTTTTATTATTTTAACGATACTTGTTATATTCCATTTGCAAGCGACGAAAAAAGCCGTAAATAAGAATAAATCGTGTGCAAAGCTACTAAACATAATAAAATAATCCATTAATGATCATTATCTCGAGTAAAAACATGTTCAACAAAACAAAAAAAAACACCGAACCATTTTCTGTAACGTTCAATCTCAAAACCTCATCAATGTAAAAGCATTTTAAACTCACTAGAAGCAGCTCCGCAAAATCTCATTAAAAATCGTTAACCAGCAAAAGTGTGTAATAAAAAAAAGAGAAATACATGGTCCCCGGTCTCATTGGCGAAGTTTTCTCGTTACCAAGTTTGATGTTCGCATAGACGATAATTGCATCGAACTCTTAGCAAAGGCAATCAAACGCTGACAGATAGAATGAGGAGATTATTGAGGAGTTTGATTCCATGTGTGTCGTGAACAAACTAGTAACAATATTCATATCGATATTATTGTTTATATTATTTTACTTAGTTTTATTGAGTGGACTAAATTGATACGGGTGAAAAGACTGTAATGCTAAGTTCTATGTCACAGTATCAGACAACGGTTAATTTTTACGTAGTGACTATTAGTCCGGATACTGTACGAATAATTTTTCATTAGTCATCCGGTCAAATTCTTTTTTGTTTTGTTTAGGTTAGTTTAGGTTTAGGTTTTTTTTTTCTATTTGTAAGAGCATTACTTACAGAAAAATTAAAATAGAATTTCCTACTGTATTTTTAGACCAACAGCTTTTACTGTATAAAAATAATAAAAGCACAGGTTTTATGTTAGAACAAAAAAAAATATTTATGCATTCATATTAAATTTCAAAATAGCCGGATTAATAAAATAAAATTATTTGTACGGTATCCGGATAAATAATTACAAATTATTAGTACAGTAACCGGATAAATTATAACAAATTATTCGTACAGTAACTGAATGAATAGAGTCAGCCATTTTCAAAATAGTTGAAATTAATGTTTTAATGAAATTGAATTTTCAGATATGTACAAGGGAACAATGTTTATGTGTTTTTTTTTTTACGTAACACTAATAAGTTATTTATTTTTATTTATTTATTTTATATTTCTTTCGACTTCTTTTAATATTATTTTTTGGTTAAGAAGTTAGTTAAGAAAAAGGGTTATTGTTTGAACATAACTTGAAGCGTACAAAGGCTTTTTTTTAAAAACACCCGTGGTCTGTAAAAAAGGGCGAAATTAACGTTATTAGCGAGCGAAGCTAAAAATAGATGAGTAACAAATTTTGATAGCAATAACCATTGTTTAAAATTTACGTGTGTCTACTCTATATTTCAAACTAACTCATTTAACTACGTTGGCAGGTGTGAAACGAATTAAATCCAGCAACGTATACAGTGTGATTGGTTTTACAACTAGGCACATGATGTATAGGCAATAATTTATATTATACAATAATAACTTAACTTTACGCTAAGTCACTTGCGAGGTAAGCAGAGAGTACTGAACGCCATAAGACACTATTCTTACACGTTCCACTGTTGTTATTAATATTCTCATACAAGTTCGTAGATTTTTATTACTCCTGAAAATACTTTACCATACAGGCTAGATAGGATGAAAATACATACATACATAACTTCACGCCAAATCCCTTGCAGGGTAGGCAGAGAGAACGGAGCGCCATGAGGCACGATTCTTACACACTTCACTCGCTTCGTTGACTTTCATAACTCTTTTCATGCACGCGCGTCGGTTTTTAAGCCGCCTAACATCACCTTCCTCCAGAACATGTTTAGTCATGGAATGTGTGTCTTGACCGTCCTCAACTCCTACATCCATCCGCTTTTGCATTGTATATCTGCTTCGTCAATCTTGCATCATCCATCCTTTCTACATGTCCGAACCATCGGAGCATGCCCTTTCTTACTTTACTATAAAAATGGAATTGTAACTGAATGGTGATTATGCCTAACCGTAGAACCTAACCTAACCTAACCGTGTAAAAGTCGATCCTTTTGCTACGGAACGATCAATCTCATTACTTTCAATTCATTTAGATAAATTTAATAGCAAACGAATGATGTATTGTTAAATTAATTTAAACACATGTGTGAATTCACAATTATTTTAGGTGTATTTTCCACTCGAAAGATGACCATTGAACAATACTATTAAGCTAAATTTTATTATCTTGCTGGAGTTTATAACTTAAACCGCAAAGTTTACTTCTAGGTTTTCATTACGACTGAAATTCATTAAAACTAAAAGATAAGCCTTTTCAAGTCTTATATACACATGCCTGTTGCTCGTAGTTTCTAAACTAAAATGAAAACAGTGTACTAATGTATTATTATTAACATTTAATATTTCAGTACGGAGACGGTATTGCGCGCACAGAGTACAACATGGCCGACGGTCTAAATGAAAAATAGCATCAATTTAGAGGGCAAACGCGGCTAAATTGGATATTTCTCACGGCTCAGCCACCCCCCACTTCTGATGTTGAATGTTTTTACTTCGCATTTTATTTGCGGAACATTGCGATAAAACCCTAATGATCTTTCGCGATAACAAATGTGGAAATAAAACGTTGTGCACGTTTATTAGTGAATTGGTTGTTACTTTTGATAGTTATTTTTGAAAAGTTTAGGTGGAAAATATTGCACTAAAACATTGATAGCCGAAAAACGAAGAGCAGTCTTTGTTTATTTGAACTGGCTAATCTAAGCTTTAGATTTTATTATTTATTTTATATAGCAAGAAAATCGATACATTATAATAATATCATCAATCTAATATCGTAGGGAGCGGAATAGTAATGTCAAATGTCATCATTACATAGTTTAAAATAAAGTCGTTCACCGCTGTCTGTCCCCTTAAATGCTTATTTTTTTGGAACTACGCACCGGAATTTGATGCGGTTTTTTGAATAGATAGAGGGTATCAACGGGGTGGCTTTTAACTATAATTCATGTATGATGTAGTAAAGAGAAAGTGATAGATCCAAAATTTACTTATATATTACTTTTGTTGCGGAACAAAGTTCGCCGATTCAACTAGTAAAAAAAATAAATCCAAGAGATAGTGAACGGGTTTTCCAAGGACCGTCATCGCAGTCATGTAATTGCCTAATAGGCTTGCGTTAATGAGCCACAGAAACGGCTTACCGTCAGACTCGCTGCTATTATATTTGTTTGGAATATAATATATATAATGTAAAATTTGTCATTTGACAAATTCTTATTTTGTGTTTATAATATTTATAACTTCATCATCAAGTTTGAGGAACTTCAGCTCGATCGTATTGTGAGTGTTTCTCTGTCCATCTCTCTCTCTCTCTCATACTCCGCGAGTCTATAACTTGATGCTTATCACCCAGGTCACGTACTGTGGACCAGTCGTATTTTATTAGATCATTAGACTTCACAACGTGTCTTCGCACGCTTGGTCACTTCATCAATAAAGCGGTCAATAGTTGGCTGGAAGGTATTGAAGGTGGAATTAGATTACGTCACGGGTTTTAGTTACGCTTTATTCGAAGAATCGACAATTCGAATTCGAATTGGTCGAGTTTTTGTTTAGATTTGATTTTCCTAATTTTTACTCGCCTCTTTATTTTATTTTACTTTACTTTACGCAAAGTCGCTTAGGAGGTAAGCAGATTGATAGATTTTTTACCTTCCAATTAGAGATGGCCAATTTGGTTCTGGAGCATGTCACTTCTTTGTCTGCCCGCAAAGGTGTAAGCAGAGTTTCCGCGACTTTGATTGTGTTTGATCTCATGCAATTAATTGTCAATATTTTTTAATTATGCATATAATTCCTGAAACCACTAATAGCTTAAACCAAGAGCCTGCCAGACAGAAGTACGCATGCTAAATTTATAGCCTATATAAGTCACAAACAACGCTGCACCTAAAGATATGACACATATAATGAATACATAAGTGTATCCATATGAATTTGTCACTAAGCAGATGGATTGCTTATTAAAGCTTTACCTTTCTGTTTTTAAATTTACTTTTCTCGTTTTTAATGATATTTGAAAAAAAAAATGCTAGTAAACACATCTATCGCGTACACAAAAGTTTTGTCCCCTGAACTAAAAATAAGTTGAATAGGTTCTGAACAAAAATCTGAGAGCGTATTTGCCATTCGTCTAGTTGAATCTGTCTAGATTACATTTCGCCCGAGGCCTTTATCAAAGGGGACTGGCAGGCCGGGTCAATTGTTACTTTCAAATTCAGTTACTTAATCTTCATTCAAACGGAGTTTGGAGAAATTGTTTTATCCACTATATTTTATAGGTTATTTTATTACTTGAATATTACATTCCAAAATAAATATTCAACATAAATTTTAGCTTGCCTTTTCATACTGAAAGATCAATTAATCAGATAACTTTTATCTCACAAGTCTCCGCAGACCCTGAAAATCGTGTGCCAAATATACTTCTTCTAAAAATTATAATGTATTATTATAACAATTTTATGTTCATTGAACACCAGCAGTATCAAGCAATAATATCTAATTTCTAACTCTTTTTCTTTCTCTACTTTGTTACTGCGGAAAGAATTATATTAAATGTACCTTCACTCCCAACACCCAAAGTAAAGACAGCTGCAACTATAACTCCGAAAAACCAATTAAATTCGCTAGTCTCGTAGAATAGGGAAGTTTCTTACTAAATAAAATCAGTCACAACGTGGCCCTTAGTCTATCTCTCCTCCCACTACTGTTGTGCCTAGTTTCAAATTAGAGACATCCCAATCAGAAGTCAGAAATAGTGAGGGAACTCAGCCATGATGATGGTTATTTTATCGGAAATACTTCTCAGCCTAAAAACATCAACGTGGGGAGGCTTTAGTCACAATAAAATGTTATGAGTTAAAGCATCCCATAATATTGTTAGGGATGAAGGCTGCTAACGATGACGTAGTCACGTGAATCCCCAGATCCCTTACATTTATATAATGATATCATATTAGGTGATATTATCGGCTTATATGCGCGGACTCAGCTCGGATAGATGTTATTTTGGATAAGCGTTTTTGTTACACAGGTTTTATGTTTTATGCAGAATATTTTTCTTACTTTATTTCTAGTAAACAAATAGAAAACCCGTAAAATTGGATATGGTGGATTGGCATATGGAAATTATTATCAAAACAATATTTTTAAACGCTAACGAACCATAGATAAAAGTAATATTATATTTTGTTTTTTTTTTATGGGAGAGGTGGCTAACGAGCTAGCGTGTCAACTTATATTAACAAATATCGCTAAATGGACATTTGCAGCACCAACAGTCGTGTTGCCAACCCTTAAGATAGGATAGGAAGAGGGATGGAGAGCGGAAGAAAGAGGGGACATGACTATCACGCAGGGAAACGCAGCTTTAGCGACTTTACGTCGATTTTGTGAGACCAATCGACCCAGCTAAATTTCACAACAGACCTCGTGGCTTTACCGGTCTTAAAACCTGTCTAACTCCTCAAATCTGTAACAAAAGGCTTTCCTTTGAAAATACACGACGGCGGACCACAATTTGTATCCATATATTTTATAACAAGGATCAGCGGTTAAAATTAAAAAACTTTTGAGCTATTTTAACGTCCTTCACATTTTCGAGCAATTTTAATTGAATGCTCCTCCTCACTTTTTTCACGAATCAACTGTAATTTGTTTTAAATTAGTGGGCGTTGAGCCGGGAGACACCGCGAATGTGATTAATGAAACTATTTTTGGAGGAGAATTGTATAAAAATACTCTTAAAAATCACCAAGTCTTGTAGAACTAGTGAGATATCATATTTATTAGCTAATTCATAGGGTCAGGCATGGTGTAGTTTTTGTATCTTTGTGGAGGGCATTTTTTTTCACCAGCCTTTTGAGGTCCACTGCTGGACGTCACCTTGAGCTTCGTCGTGAGGCCAACATTTAGAGACCACGTTTCAGCTCCGTATGTCATCACTGGTAACACACATTGATCATAGACTTAAGACACTGTGGGATTTTGGACGAGAAGATTTCCCTTGGTTTCCCGAACGCTGCCCAACCGAGTTGAATCCGTCGGTTTATCTCTTTCTTGAAGTTGGCTCTACATATCTGGACTGTTTGTCCTAGGTAAACATAGTGGTCGACAATTTCGAGGATCGCATTGCCAACAGTAACCGGTTAGTACATGGGCATTGGACATTACTTTGGTTTTGTCTATGTTCATTCTGAGACCTACTTGTTGCGAAAATGTTCCATCATGGGGGGTTTTTGCCATAATCGCCACGCTTGGCAGGCGGGTTGGCGATTGCAGTAGGCTGTATTTTGTTGTGAGAGAATGCTGCTGCCCATTCTTCCAGCCTTTTCCCTTAATCGCCTTTTACGACACCCACGGGAAGAGATGGTGGTATTCTAAGCCGGCGCCACACAGCAAAGGTAGAGGGCATAGTTTAATTTTTTAGAAGAAGCCTTAAGGTTAAATGTTCTGATTAAGAGGTCTCAATATCGTATTTGGGTTTATAATTGAGTTTCTGGTGATATTTTCAAAGTTGTGCAATAAATCACTTCGTTGCATTATTCAATAGTACCTTATTATTATATCAATATACCTTCAGGAAATCGGGACTCTACAAAACTATAAAAATTGATACATTTTTTTCGGTTAAAATCGTAGTAAATATTTATTGTAAAGGTATTCTTAGATATAAATAAGTACGTAGTAGTATAAATAAGTAGTCGAGCACACGACTGATACAGAGGTCGCGGGTTGGAATCCAGACACTGGCTCACACCATTGACTTTTCGAAATTGTTTTCGGAAGTTATATGTGATAAATATCGATGCCTAAACACTTTGTGCCTGGTATGGCAATAGGTTCGCCACTTATTCCATTTGGGACGTAAACATAACGGCGTGAGACGAGGCTTAACAGCTGCTGCCTACGCCTTCGGGTAACAAAGGCGTGAAGTTATGTTATGTATGCATGTTTTATGGATCACCTCACTAATGAGATGAGATATACAAAAACTAGTTTTTTTCGCAATGAAACAATTCTAATGGGGAAACGTTCTATCGATTCGTTTCAGCAGAAACACCCTCATGTGATCTTCGAAGCACGCACAAAAGCCAACAAGGGGTGTGCCAACAAGCTGGAGTTCAGACCGAAAAGTAGACGGACCAAACATGTGTCGTACGTTGAGGAGCCACTCGGTGATGACCCTGGAACAATGTAAGTTTTAATTTTATATTTTTTTTTTAATTTCAAAGACCATGCCAAACTATAATGCAGAATATCTTTATGATGATCAATCATAAACATATTCTTATGTAGTCGAAGGCACTAATCTCAGGAAGTTCTAATCTGAGTTGAAAACTTCAATCAGTGTTAGATAGCTCATTTATTGGTTGAAGAATATCGTAGACATTATGTCATCTTGCGATGACTAATAGGAGCTGAGGCTCTTTTTAGTAATTAAGGTAGAATAAGTTAAAATAAGAAGGTATAATAATATATGTTTTATAGCTTATCACTAAGATCACTTTGTAATGGAAATTCTTATCTTCAAATACATATATTTGTTTTCGAAGTCGGTTAAAATATATTTATGACGCTGCGTCATAAATATATTTTAACAGAAGGTGGCAAGAATTTGAGAATTTCTCTATGAATTTGTACTCTATAAATGATAAAATGACCCGTACAAGAGTCAAGATCTTGTAATCACTCAGGTGTCATCCGCAGTTCAGATGTTCCAACTGGACGATTGCTTTGAGATCTACTCAAGCGAACATTTCTATAACTACATAAATGAATATTAGAATATTCTTCGTCATCTTATAATATATCCAGTGATAGAGCCACGCAGTTAGCTGCATAAATGGGCCAGCTCGACCGGCGAAATACCACGACCTCCCAGAAGATCGACGTAAAGTGGCTCATGCCGCGTTTCGTTCGGTGAGAGAGGTACCCGTAGGCCCATCCGCCTTCCCCATCCTTCCCTATCCCTGAAAGGTCGTCAACGCAACAGTAACACTATATGTGTTGCTGGTGTCCATGGGTGGCGTTGGTTGCTTACCATTATGTGATACGCCTGCTCGTTTGCAATGCCACTACCTGTCAGAATATCGACGTAAAGTGGCTCATGTCGCGTTTCGTTCGGTGGGAGATATATCCGGAGGCCTTTCCCATCTTACTCCCGCAAAGGCTGGCAACGGAACTGTAACAATATCTGTGTTACAAATGTCGATGGACGGCGGTGGTTGATCACCGGGTAATTTGCTTGAGCAATGCCCCTAATGCCATTAAAACCAAAAGATATAAATAAATACAGTTTTATTACATGTTTGTAATTAAATTTTTGAGCGCCGGTCAACTGCACAGTGTCGTGTTTCCATGATAAAATCAATTTAAATTTCTCAATGAAAATAATTTAAACTTCAACAAAACAAAGGGGACTTTGCAGTTTTGAAAGATAAAAGACATATTTTTTTCTTTTATTTTCTGGTTTTTCTTCAAAAAAACCGAGCATAATTTCACAACCAGTCCCTAGCAGGATAGATAGCAGCAGAACGCCACAAGCTCAAAATATCCAGTTATCAGTAAAAAAGAGCATACATAGTTTTATAGGTAAGGGGCAGGATTCTAGACGAATCTGGAGATCTCTAGTATTCACTTTACATGCAAAATAAATAATTTAAATGCTATAGAAGTAAACAATGGATTTTAAAAAAAGATCTTAAAGACTGAAGTAAAGACAAAGCAAAATAATTTCAAGAGTAGTAATATTCACAAAACTACATCATTATTAGATGAGATCTTAGATATTACTGCAAGAATGGGTCGACTGGTGACAAACCACGAGCTCTCATAATATCAATGGAAAGTGGCTCAGCCCACGTTTTGTTCCGTAAGAGCGATATCGGGAGTTCCACCCTTCATTCCCCTCTTTTCAGTATCACACAGATCACTGTATCACTGTATCACCAAAACACAATTAATGTATACCATTAATTATTGGATTTTATAAAGGCTATTATTTGCTTATCAGCTGGATTACGTATGACGTAAATGGCACTTTTATTTTATTGTACAAATACATTTTACGACCACCGCGTTGTACAATAGGATGGTGGTTTTTTGAAGTGTAACTTCTAATGGCTCGTGCAACCGTTTAACGCTTTTAACGCCCCCTTGCGGCCGCTGAATATATTATATATTAGTATGAATGGCGAAACTGAACCGGTCTATATATAAATCCACGAAGCAAATTGGTTAAGCCTGATTATTCGCAGTATATAGACATCTAGTAGCGCATAGTGGTACTATTAGCGCATAATTGATAGGTATAAATTATTAGTGGAATAGTACCACCATCCGCTGCTAGATGCTGCCACAGTCGCAGCTCCAACCACTAAGATGATAAAAGCTATTATATTGTGAAAATATTTATGATTACATTATAGCTAAAGTCATTAAAAAACAAAAAATCCTTTCGACTTTAAACCGGCGAATAGTTTATATTCGCCGAATTAAGAACGAACATTATTTTGTACAATAATAGACATGTAGTAGCGGGTGGTGTTAATTATATTGCAAATATAATTAACTCAGTTATGTTTGATCCTAGTAACTATACTAGTACTATCCGTTTCCATAGCAATATTAAAGATAAAAATTAATTTAAACTGTGCTAAAATATAATAATATCTGTTTTCAAAGACATCGTTCAAACATACCTTGCAATCAGAAAAGCAAGTAGTCAATATTTTTTATATTGTGATGTTTCTAGAAGCTACATGTTGCCACGCCCGCTGCTACCACGATTAAGATAAAGTAAAAGTTATTATATTGTGAAAATATATATGATTACATTAAACATCATATTACAAAAGTCACCGAAATTAAACTTTAAGTTTTATTTAATAAAGTTTCAAATATTGACGCAGGGCGCTATCTAGCGGCAACTGTAGTCAACTATAGCCGTTTATCATTTTAGGTAATTGATTTATTATACATAATTACATGTTGATATTTATGTGAATATATTACTAAAATCTAATATGAACATCGGTGAAGTAATTTTCAAGTTATATAGTCACTGTTTTGATGATAATTCCACAGCACACGGTTTATTTAATAGATACTTCACTCGCTTCGATGTAGTACCACTGGTTTTCAGTAGATGTCCTTGCTATTAATACTTTTTATCTAATTTTCTTTTCTAAAAATATACTTAAAACACATAGAAAAGAACCTAGACACCATACAAACAGTAATGATTATCATAAATATTTGTTTGATAGAACCGACCTTAATTTCGCAGACGGTTTTTTTTAGTGAATGCACTCCTATGCGCGTCGTAATGTAAGTCAGATAAATTCTTTTTAAATAGTTATTAATAAAAATGAGTTTAATGTACATTTATTTGTGGAGCTTGTAAAAAAATAATAAAAAATATAGGCACATAGGCATTTGTGCCTGTTTCCGAATATGTATGTAATTCAATTTAAAAAAAAATGTTAGTTGTTTCTTTTGACGGCAGAACATTACAAAACGAGAGGAAAAGAGAAAGAATGATAAAGGTTAGGAAAGAGGAAAGAGAGAGAGTGGGTCAATATCACTCAAAAAATATTGTTTTTTGTGATTTTTCCCGAAGCGAAGTTAGCAGTGTGTAATTAGTTTGTTTACGTGTTTAAAATATTTATATCATCGCATTTTTTTTTTTAAATTTAATTTATCACTTATAATTTAATAGTGCAGTGATTTTATTTTCGAATTTAGTGGATAAGATTTATAAATAATGAGTGATAACAATCCAAGAGATAATGCGACGGATTTAGTTACAATGCCAAGGTGAAGATATATTTGATTGTTTTTTAATTTGAAAATATTTAATGACGCATTCACCTACATCTACAAAGTACAAATAAGCAGAGATCTGACTTATTTGAAATATTTCTATTTAAAATACAAATACAAAATACCCATTTTGTATTTAAATACCTTTTTGTTGAAAGCATTTTTTATTTTATTTGAAATACCTCTCGAGAGGTATTTTGTATTTTGAATAGTCATTTCAAAATACAAAATATTTTGTGATTAATTTTAGCCAAATTCATTCATAAGATGCCATTTCTTTTTGTAAGTACAAATTTAGTATAGTTTGTTATTTATCGTATGTACTAAAATTTTAAAGTTTTTATAGGTTATTATAATTTTATAGGTAAAATTTAATAGGTGGTCCAGTGGTCGAGCACCCCGCTTTTAAATCAAGAAGTTGTTGTGGGTTCAAATCCTGGCTCACACTAATGACTTTTCGAAATGATTTTTGAAAGTTATATATACACTAGTTGACCCGGCGGACTTCAGTCCGCATCAAAAGAAATAAATTAGTAATACTTGGATCTTAAAAAGTTCAATTTGTGCTATTTATCGGCACGCATTTTGGCGCGCAAACGCAACTGCTATGTACCGCTATGTTAATACTGTAATATCTTCGTAAATATTAGTTTAAATTACATGCTGTAAATGGCTATATTAATCTATATTAAAATCACACAATCACAATCTATTTAAGACACTTAATTGGATGAAAATTAATGCTGTAATGTTTAAAATTGCTTCGTAAATAAGCCATTATTTCTCGTAAAAAGTAAAAAAATAATTATGGTAATTGTGGGTTATCCCTAAGATATAGACATATGCCCTCGCGGACTTTTTTATATACCTTTTAAAGGTGTATAATAATGTAGTACATTGTTTTGATTTATCACTTAGGGTTCAGGCAGCGTTTTCGATTAAAGTTTTAAATCTTGAAAATTATCCTTTTTTTTCACTACACTATTCATGAATTATAGATCAAAACCACCCCGTTTACACCCTCTAACTATTAAAAAATACCGCATCAAAATCCGTTGCGTAGTTTCAAAGATTTAAGCATACAAATAGGGGATAGGGATAGAGAAAGCGACTTTGTTTTATACTATGTAGTGATACATAACCTCATGCCAAATCGATTGCGAAGTAGGCAGAGAGAACAGAGCACATAAGGCACGACTCTTGCACGCCTATTATACGCACGCTTATTTGATCTTAATTGTTTTTTTAATGATATAAGGAGGCAAAGGAGCTTGCGGGTCACCTGATGGAAAGGCGGTCCTGAAATACCTTTGCCGGCGACTCGTTCCACAACGGAACAGTGCGTGGAGAGAAGTGCCAAGGGGCTAAGCCGATCTGACAGAGTTTGGTTGACTCATCTTTTGATAGAGGCACCCCGCCCAATGATGAGAACAGTATTCCATGTGAGGTCGGAAATGCGCTTTATATAGCTGCAAGCGATTTCCTGACGTGAAATACCGTCCTTTTTCTGAGCTGATTTCGCCTTGCCCTCCAGATAACCGCGAAACTGAACAAGTCAACCCCAAGAATTCCGATATCGGTTAAGGCGGGTAACCGAGTACCCTCAAAAAAGGGGGGCAACAAAATGTGCCTTTTCAGCGGGAAACGCGCAGACCTGTGTCTTCTTAGGGTGGAATTAGCTAAGTTGAGTCGGCCTTAGTCCGAAATCTGACTACCCAGAGTTTCGATTGTAGACACAGTTTATTCCGGTACAAATCGACGTTTTCCCGAGAAATCCGCGAGTGGAGTGGCGTACCGTATCCGCATTACAATGAAGATTGCTGTAATGCAGCATGTCATTGATATGCGGAAGAAACAGCGTAGGGGATAGCACTCAGCCCTGGGGGACTCCAGCACTCACGGATTTTAAGTCGGAGCATGACTCGTCGACAACGACCTTAATGCGGCGAGCCGCATGAAAGCTGGAGACCCAATCGCATGATTTCGAATCCGCTTCTCGATCTACTGGCAGAGTGGCCAAAAGACCGACCGCATTGCCACGTCAATGCTAATCCCCTGTGCGAAGAATGGACTAGCCCCCTGGTTGACAGAGCCCTCGATCAGTTTCTTTGCAAGATCTTTATAGAGTGTACTGGGAACCCATGTGCCTAGATTCTCAACCGCAAACGCTCAACCACTGGACCACTGAGACTCATTGAAGATTTTGTCGTGAAAAAAGTACATATAATATTATGTCAAACAATAAAATTATTGTTATGCTACAATAATTTTATTGTGTTATTTCTTTTCTGATATGCAGTTCTCGAATTGTAGAATAAGTATTAAAAAAGAATGAATATACTTTTAGTAGGTACGAAGATCCCAGAGTCAGCTAGTTATTAAGATAAATACATTTTTAAGGGCGAGACGATGAGGCAAGCATTTCCACTGGAGGTCCCAGGAGTAAATGCAATTTTTTTTTACAATACGAAGTTACACTTCTTTCGCGCGGAGGGACTCCACGTACGTTTTTTTTTTCTTCGTATCTATAATTTGTTATCTACGAAATTGCCATTCTAGTAGTAACTAATATAAATTAGTATCAGTAGGTCACAGGAGTCAGTAACAGAACCTTAGAGGGCCAGGCTTATCAGGAACCCTGGTGAATTGGTTACTAGAGAATGATTTATGACATAAAAGCCTTACAATAGAAACTAGTGAGAAATCTGCTATAGCCGTACAATTTTAATGTTGTGTTTTTATAATTATTCGCCTGTAAAAAGTATATAAGCTGTGGGGTTTTTACACCTCGATACGCAAAGTGATTTGAGCCTATTAAGAAGTTAGTAGAGCTCATAGTACATACATTACAAATTCATTCATACCATCTATCTATTAAAATAACTGCATCAAAATAGGTTTCGAAGTTTTAAAGATTTGCGCATACATGGGGATAAAGGGACAGAGAAAGCGACTTTGTTTTATACTTTGTAGTGATAATTTTTTTTTGTTTTATCAACAGTGATTCATCTCGCGTGAAAGATGGCCGCTCGTGGCGCTGGTGGCAGGACGCTGGTCTCCGGGCGCTGAATCGTCGCAGGCGTGACGTCAGGGAGACCACCAAGTACATAGAGACGGCCCTCGTGATTGATAAAGCCATGTTCGACAGGAGAAACGGCAGCACCAGGTCCGAGGTGGTGCACGACGCTATACAAGTGGCCAACATAGCGGACTTGGTAAGTTATTAAAATCAATAAAAATAATAAAAGTGTGTTTATGGTATGGTATCGATTTTCATAATTTTAGTCGATAACCTTTTTGAAAATATTAATAATTGATTATTCCATCAATTAAAAAGCTAAAGCCGCACAGCAGTAACATTAGATACGTTTGCCTTTTTTATAAACAATTACAACCCCTCAAAAATAGAAAGCCTTTAAATCGTGTCTTTATAATTATATACAAATGGGAGAGTTGTTTTTTGCGTGGTTGTATCTGTGGGCAGACGCCAGTGTTATATAAAATGGTTACGAAATGTCAAGCAAAGAGAAAAAAAAGCTTATAAATCTTTTCGTAGAGAAATAAAAGCATTATAGTAACATAAACTCCGGTTCACAGTAACATATTATATATTACGTTCATATGAGAACATAATTGCGTTGTCGGATGTGGATGATAAAAACCGCCACGTTCCACAGACGTCATAGAGTGTACCATGACATGACATGACACGAGTCATGGAGACGAGGGTGTCAAATTTATGACGAGTGACGGACTCGGCTTTTAAGCCTTTAAAATAAAGCATTTTTAACTGTAGACTCATAGTGTCTAGCGTGACACAGATTTGGACGATTAAATTTATAATTTGCTTTAAAAGACAGAACGCTTATTTCTGTTATTATAAAATACTAGACTTTCACTCGGTATTATTTACTTTGAATAGTTATAACTCCCGTTAATGATAGAAATGGTTGACTGATGGTTTGCAGGTCAGACCCACATCAGAAACCAAAATAATGTAGAATTTTGAGTAGTGCAGTATACAATCAAAATAATTTCAATTGTTAATTTTTAATTTTTATTAACCTGGAAACCAAGTTTTCTTTCGTTTTTCTCAAAAAATTTATAAATAATAGCAATATCAACAGCCCGTTCAAAATGAAATAATAATCAGTTTTGAAGAACAGCCGCTGAGTTTTCTTGCTGGGTCTTTCTCAGGACTGGCCGCGTTTTTGACCCAGTGGTAGATTTTTAACAAATACTTACCCCCTTTTAATTTAAAAATCAATCAATATTTAATAATAGTTATACTTTGATCTCAACCAACTTATAAGATAATATTCTAATAACTTAATAATAACAACTTTTACTTATTAAATCATACAACAAAGGATCTTTACAAACAAAAATATGAATGCATCTTATAGATAAGTATTTAACTTTTGTTTTCATGGTCTGATGTGGGTTACCAATAGTAAAAATCATATTTTTGACATCAACTTTTTGATTTTTATTTCCAAAAAGTGGGTGCTCTCTGTATCAATGAAAATGGCTTTTGAACAACTACCATCTTTTTGTTCGTCACTCGTAAACATGATCTCTCTAAAGAGTTCGAAACGTCGGGAAATAAATATAAATAAATAAGAAATAAACGCGATTTAATCCTAAAAGTTGTTTTAATGATGGTTTGACACTTGACTTTATTAATTTAAGTGAAGCCAAGTGTGATAATACATTTTTTTTCATTAGACTATGCCCCTTAATGTTACATTTAGGACTAATAAACAGTGGTAGACCCAAGCAGTTCGCTGCATGAATGGGCCGGCTGGACCGGTGAAATACCACGACCTCTCAGAAGATCGACGTAAAGTGGCTCATGCCGCGTTTCGTTCGGTGAGAGAGGTACTCGGAGGCCCACCCCCCTTTCCCCATCCTTTCCTTTCCCCTATCCCTTAAAGGTCGGCAACGCAACAGTAACATTATATGTGTTGCTGGTGTCCATGGGCAGCGTTGGTTGCTTACCATCAGGTGACACGCCTGCTCGTTTGCCCTCCTATCCCATAAAAAAAAATCAGAGTGCGTGCAATGCATTACTACTGCCTACACATTCAAGAATAAAAGGCGTGGAGTTACAAAATAAAATGTGTTTTAAATGAAGCAAATAAGGGGTATCTTAATATAATATATACAAGTGGTAGAGTCTTGCAGTTCGCTGCATAAATGGGCCGGCTCGACCGGTGAAATACCACGACCTCTCGGAATACCGGCGTGAAGTTGCTTGTGCCGCGTTTTATTCGGTGAGAGAGGTATCCGGAGGCCCGATCCCTTTTCCCCTTCCTTTCCCCTCCTACTCTCTTAAAGGACGGCAACGCACCACGATGTTCATGGGCGGTGAGTAGTTGCTTACCAACAAGTGATCCACTTGCTCGTTTGCTTTCCTACCCTATAGAAAAAAAAAATCTTTGCTAAATCTGATTAGAGAATTTCAATAACATTAGGAACAATAGAGTGCTGAGAACGAGTACAGACATGTTCCAAATGAATTAGATATTAATTTCATTAATATTTTATAAACGGCCATAGGCTATCACAGCTTCTGAAGGCTCGTCATGATTTACACAGATTCGATTCAAGGTTCTTCCACAACGGGAGCATTCGCTTGTAATGTAATATTTCAGATTTAATATCATGTAATTCATTCCTAAGTGTCTTTTGGCTGAATTCATTGACTAAGTAGAAGTACTTGTAAATTATAAATAACATAAATACCGTACAATACTATCACTTTTCCTTTTTGAAGTCGCTTAAGACAGAGACCATTGATGATTAGCAAAACGGTTCCAGAAATAACTCACTCCAGTACTAATTTCTGCTGCCTACGCCTTTGCCTATAGATAGCATAGTGGTACAATTCTTCATAATACTACTAGACATTTTAAAAATAACAGATTGCGAACGCGAATGTAATTTAACATTAAAATCTCTAGCGAATAGCTCCCGGTGACGTAGCACCTTTATACATAAATTTTGGACCACAACATCAGAAGTTCCAAATTGAAAGCCGCAACTTAATTAAAAGTTTTTCAACACTAAATAAGTCATGGTCGGGCACATTTCAATTTTTGGAATTAATCAAAACATTCTCCGAGCTCATAATTCTTCTACGTGTAAAGCATAAGTGGCTCCGTTTAATTTAAGTAATATTTTCTTTTATGGGATAGGAGGGCAAACGAGCAAGCGTGGCCCCTGAAGGTAAGCAACATGCGCCGCCCATAGACACCAGCAACACATATAGTATTACCGTTGCGTTGCCAACCTTTAAGGGAGTAGGATAGGAATGGATGGGGCCTTCCCCATCAGTATCTCTCCGAACGAAACGCGATATGGGCCACTTTACGTCGTTCTTCTGAGAGATCCTGGTATTTCACCGGCCGAGCCGGCCCATTCATGCAGCGAACAGCTTGGCTCTGCCACTGTTAAAATATCAAAAAGTATGAATTTAAAAATGTCTTTTTTGATTACTAAGGTACTCAATATATTTTTATTTTAAGTTCGATATGGACGGTATCACTGTTCAATTTTCTCGAGGTTAATAAAATCTATCTAGTGATATATTCTTGGAAAAAATATCTCTACTAGAGACGAAAAGTGTGCATACTATCGCATACAAATCATTATCTACACTAATATTATAAAGATTTGTATTTTTGTATGTAACGAATAAACTCAAAAAGTACTGGACCGATATTAATAATTCTTTTTTCTTTCGAAAGCTACATTATCACCGAATAACATAGACTATATGTAATCATCGTCGTCATCTACATTTTGTTTGTACGCGAGTAACACCGTGAGGCGGGAAGCTACATACAATATAGCGGTACGAAGTTCGTGCGGTCTCCTAGTTTATAATATTAATGTGAAAATTTGAAAGAACCGAAAGAGGGTTTTGATAGTAATAATATTAAACACCGTGATAGTGATAAATAGTGATAATTTTCTTACCGTGGACACGAATATGGTGAACTAACAAGACTAACAACACATTTCGCCCTTCTTCCAAAGAACTACAATGAAAGATTCACTGGTTCACCAAGAAAGATATTACTTGTGAGCCTGCAGTATAGAGTCTTTAGGAATATATGCTGCAGACTCATAAGGATTTTTAGGACTCCATTTTTATTTTATTTTTATTTATTTATTAAACATAAAAGTTACAAACAATTTTACTCATAGTCCCACAAAACCATATTCACGGTTTGTCTGAGAGATCCAGTTTATAAATCTAAATGTTATGGAATGCGATATTACAATATAATAATAATAATATAATATCTTGGACACAATACGCAGAGCGCCCTCTAGTTTCAATCTAAGCAACTAAATGCTTCTGTTATTATGGATACTAGATAACGGATATTAATACATATATACTTTTTTTTTGTAAATATATACTTATAATACACAAAAAAACATCCAGACACCACACAAATATTCATGTTTGTCACAAATATTTGTGCTCGGGTGGGAATCGAACCCCCGACCTCATTGCTGCAACCGGTAGTTTTACCAATGCGCCACGAGGCCCGTCAAATATGTATGTAATTTAAAAGTTACAAATACTTAGGTAATATTTTTTAAGATTTCTTTTGAAAGAAATTTTATTATTGTCGTGTCTAATGTTCCTCTTCACACTGCTTCTTAGGACCTAAATGATTATTCACTAAAATCACACGACGCACTTGTTTGCCTACCTCCATTTGATTAACATACCTCTGAATTGTTGTTTTCTTGCAGTACTTCCGCACGCTGAACACCCGAGTGTCGCTAGTCTACATTGAGTCATGGCAGTCCGCCGATCAGGCTGACATCGACCGCAAACAGGACATCACTAGAGCAATACACAAATTTAGCGACTACACAGCAAGAAAACTATTCAAAATAGAGAAGGACACCACACAATTGCTCACGTAAGTATTTTTTAATAAGTTTAACTTAGTCAATAAGTCTCGGTGGCGCAGTGGTCGAGCACACGGCTTCTGTTCCAGAGGTCCGGGATCGATTCCTGATACTGGCTTGCACCAATGACTTTTCGAAATTGTTTTCGGAAGTTATGTGTGATAAATATCGATGACTGAAAACTTTGTGCCTGGTATGCCAATAGGTTCGCCATCTATTCCATTTGGGACGTAATCATAACGGCGAGACGAGACTTAACAGCCGCTGCCTACACCTTCGGGTAACAAAGGGTGTTAAGTTATTTTATGTTATATTTTAACTTAGGCAAAGGGAACAATTGAGTCCTGACATCATTTGGTCGCTTATAATTATTATCTGTGGCAAGGTTATGTTCTACGACCGAAATATAGGGACAGTGATAATTTGATTTAAAACCATGTTGATTTTGTCGTTGTCTGAAAATATTTGTATCAGATTGTTATATATTGATATTTCTTTGTTACGATAACTCTAAAAATACATCTATCGGACTATAGAACCTCGTTATTTTTTGAGTCCATTAAAAATATAAGTGGACATTACAATAACAAATCCATTTACCAAAAGGAATCAAGTTGTTTAAAAAAAATCTGTCTCCCTCAATATAAATTTCTATTTGAATACACCCCTTTCAGTGGTAATACCGAAGGAGACTTTGAATGTTATTTTAAATTTAAAATATCTCTCGCCGTCTGCATTTATAAAGTGTAACAAATATTTTGCAAGACACGTTCTCCAGTGCGAGGAGACGGCGGCGGCGGTAGGTACTGTGGCGCAAATCTGCTTACAAAACCCCTTTTCACTTTGAACTGGCAAAATTGCTGGATAGACAGCTGGCGGTGCGCTAAACAGCTCCAAATTAATCTTTAAAACGTACCGAGGTCGGGAATTAATTCGAGCGATAAATGAATCCGTTGGAAATCGTCACTCTCACAAATTTTAAATATAATAAATTCAAAACTGGAATTTATGTTATTATTTTTAATACTGTGGGAATAATATTTTGGATGCTGTCTCATCAATTCAACTGTCTGCTCAATTCAATTCAATCGTTTTGTATCTAGACAGTAACTTTTAAATCGATAGAAATTATCAATGAATATTTGATGTGGTTGATTAAGAAAAGAGCAATTGAACACGACAAAGAGACTTTGTAATATTTGGACAGTCTATATGTCCGTTTGTCTGTTTGTTTAAAATTATTATTATTATTTGGCTTGATGTATTTTATTTTATTAAAATCTTATTTTTGTGAAATAGGTTATAATGATTACATTTCCAATAAATGTGCCTTGTTAAATACTATATCATATGGTAGTACCACGGTCGCCGTGTAAGTTATTTCATATTAAATATCGTTTTCACTTGAGTTGTTTTTAGTTAATGCGACTATTTGAGTAAGATAAAATTTGCTTTTAGATTTAATATGTGTCCCTTTAGTGTTCTATTTGTTTACCTCATTACAAGATTTTTCACAATTACACTTCTTTTTTTCAATATTCAATTCATGAACAATCGTATTAGTTTTCTTCAAAATTTAATGACCATCCAATATGTTTGTTATTATTTTTTAAAAGTACTTTGATAATATGTCATGGACCTATGTCTCTCTTACTGTCTCTCTCGTGTCTCTATCTACGAGTGTAAGTGTAGGTATACTTTTTGTGTGAATGATTGATGTCTATAAAATATTTACTAGAGCCTGCAACCGAAAATAGTAGCAACCCGCGGGGAGAAGATACGAGGAGTGACAGCGGAACAATACGATCTTGACATTTATTACACAGGTTTTTTTTAGATGGTCGTGAATTTTACGTGTTCACTCTGAGTGGTTTTGGCGTGAATGACATCAATTTAAATTTTGTTTTTATATAACATAACTTTACGCTTTTTGTTACCCGAAGGTGTAGGCAGCGGCTGTTAAGCCTCGTCTCATCGTTATGTTTACGTCCCAAATTGAATAAATAGCGAACCTATTGCTATACTGGGCACAAAGATTTCAGTCATCGATATTTATCACGCTTAACTGCCGAAAACAATTTCCAAAAGTCATTAGTGTGAGCCAGTGTCAGGATTCGAACCCGGACCTCTGGATCAGAAGCCGTGTGCTCGACCTCTGGACCACCGAGACTTAAAGACTTGACTTGTTTTCATATGATTTTACTATTTATCCCTATATTTTAATGACACAAATTCCAATTGTTTCATTATCCAGACAGAACATACAGACTTACCGATAATTCATTTCTTTTGTTGTTCTCTTTTACAGAAATGTATTTGAGATAAATAAAATAAAAACCCAATTGTAGAGAAATAGTGTGATAACAGCCTTAATACTCTTTTTTATCGTACAAAACACATCAAACGGAGCATCGTAACTGTCAGTAAGGACGTTGCCAAACAAATTAAATCAATGCTCATAATTCGTGTATTTCGCTCGGGTCCAGTTGGGTCTAATACAAACAGGAGTAACGCAATAAGATCTTGAACAGTTAAATACAATTTACTGACCGACAGAGGGCGCCTACCTACATGCCTAAGGCCATCGACAAACACAAGTATGTTATCTAATTTATTGCTATTATTCATATATATAGATTCCATAAGTATAACTAATTGGATCCCCAATATCGGATATGAAGGAAGTCACGGGATTGATTTCATAAATTTGATTTCAATTGTGACTATTTATTGAGCTTACTGAATTATTTCTATATCTGTTTTGAAGAAGTCGGTAATATTATGTTTCTCTAGAGACGAAATAAATTTGTTATTAGCCAAAAAACAATGTGGATAAAACTCGAAAAGAGAAATTTAATATTCTTTCCCTATTCTAGAAAGGGCTCGGACATGGTTATCAATTATTGTATATATTTTCTTTTTAAATTTGAACCTAGTAATTTTATATGTGACTGGACATACTGAAACTAAGCCATATTTTAACTGCTTTAAAAGCCAACACAATGGTCCGTGATATTGGAATTGACACGAATAAAACCGTGGTTATCAACTAGTCCCTAGGGAATGGAAACTCAAACACTGTTCCTATCAATAAATCGTTTACTAAAGGCGCTATATCATCCCGCGTCAAGAAATTCCAGACGCACTTAAAAGCTTTTTCAAAAATGAACCAGTAAATTACTCAACGTAATAAACAAGCCGGCTGTACTAAGGTATTACATTCAATTCCAATAATTCTCTTTCTCTTTCCAGCAAGAGAGAGACTGTTCTCTTAAGGTCTCACGCGTTGAGAATATTTTTAGCAGAGAAATATCAAAGGCATGAAATAAAGAACACTCTTTAATTTTATCTAACAATCTAACTTTTGCCCATTGGCCTGACCTTATTGATGACTATAACTTTTTAACAGTCATGAAATCTTAATCAAAGAAAGTCTTAGCCGTGCTCCAAAATAAATTTAGTCAATATCTAAATATAGATTAGTAAGCCATCCAATAGTAAGTATCCTTTCTTAGTTATTAACGAATACGTAGAAATATATGGACAGAAAAAACCTGTTGAATAGCAGGCCAGCAGCTCTGACCAAATAAAGTTCAAATAAACTTCTCGCAATCTTAACCATTAACAAAAACACTATAGTTTTGTTATTTGCCCGATTTACCAATTTGCCAAAACGATAAAACTTCACCGAAAGGACAATTTATAAATAAAAAAAGTTGAATCAATAATTTTTAAAGTTAAAAAAGAACCACTAGTCCGGCCTACAGCTTATGTTTATTTATAAATTAAACTAATTTTATGTACAATTGTCACAAATCAATGAGAATGTTCGGCAGTCTGTTCCCTTATCAATATCTGTCGTCGCTGTCAGTTACATAAGAGTACAAGATGGCGACTGTGACGTCAGCGCTATCGCTTGTTGCCGAAGTAATTCAACTATAATTTCCGATATCCGAATCGAATCTTCCCTAGACGAAGTATATATTCTCTTTGAAGATCGAGTATACCTTTGAAAGTTGTTCAAATTTCTCTGTATGTCGCGAAAACATACGGGCGAATTGTTAGGAGCAGGACAGCGCTATGTGTTTCTCCAAGTAAAAACACTAACTCACAACATTGATCGCCATACACAAAAAATGTCCGTAACATTCAGAGACTTTTGCAAAGAAAAGTTTTTGATAAACAAATAAATAGGGGTTGATCGTAGAGGAGTGAAAATTTAGAGTTAGTAAGTATTAAACTTAAAAATTTATGGGGTTGAAAAATAGATGTCAGATTCTCAGACCTGCCCGGTATACCTACAAAATTGCACGAGAATTTAGAAGTAAAATAATGCACACCGTGACATCAGAATTCCATATATTAGATGATTACAATCATATTTAAAAAAAAAAACTAGACAGCGTTTAAATACATGATTTTACTGTTAATTTATTAGTTTATTATATTTCATTAGTTAAATAGTATGAACTTAAATTATATCTGTGTGAAGCGTCCCGGTCGATGTTTTCATCTCGTATGCAACATTTCAGCGAGCTGCGACGTTATCGAATCTCGTTACTGAGTTTGTCAAATCTCTGTTCAGTTCACAACTCGATAACTGATTAACAATCGAGTAAGCATAATCCGACTTCATTTTTTTTTGTCTAAAATATCCTTTATATATTATTATATTATTTATTATTATATTCTGTCTATAGTAAAAAAAAACAAACCCTCAGCTCCCCTCACATAAATATAAGTCTATGTAATATACGTTTTAAAAAATATATTAAATTTGTTTTAAAAAATGACACAAATATGTCATTAGTCCATTAGTCTTGTGTGCAAAATAGTTTTCTAAATGGGAAATAGTCATTAAAATCGTAAAAGAATTTTAGAGTTTGTTGTTTATAACTATAAAATAATCTTTCATCATTTTAATATGAGTACAGACCACCTTAGATTTCTCTTGCCTCGAGTAAATCCTCTTTTCAGCCCACAACGCTTAAAAGCTCTTTTACCCACAGGTTATTTTACCAGCTAATACAGCTTACTAGGTACCGTTTCAAAACCGTTTCAATAGTATCTACGTATTGTCAAATTTACTTCAATTGGCATAATGATGATAACATAATGATTTCATCTTATGAGGTCGTAATCTTCCTCAATAGTTCGGCTAACTTATAGAAATAAAAAATCCAAATGTAGTTCTTCTTAATATTACTACTAATAGAGATTTAAAAATTACTTCGGAGTTACACCATACTACAGGTCTTTAAAATTTGACCCAATCTTTGCCATTTCAGCGTTACAAGTGTATAAATATAATTTTAACAGCTAACCCTCGTTTAATTAGAAATTAACTACCAATTAAAATAATCTTGCGCACCATTTCCAGCATCATAACGACATAATTTATGTAACAAAAAGGATAACAGGGGTCCCACAGGCGTCCCACACATGGGCATAATCTGCCTCACGCCGAAATAATAGCGTAAACTGCACGAATATTATAATTTTTATAGCTCAACAGAGGGCACCTAATTACATATTAAGAACCCAAAGCGATGATGATGCCACGGGTTTAAAAATGGCGGATAACTTTTTTGTGTAGAAAAAAAAAAGCTAAACACGAAAAAAGTATTTTATATTAACTTTATAATTTGAATGGGATAGATATTTCATTCATTTTAAATTTAACGTGGATTTGGTGCTAACGATTAATTTTAGTACAACTGAAAAATTTTTGTTAAAAAAATCCATTCCTATAGCTCCAGAAAGATTGACAAAAATTAAAACACAATTATTTTAAATTTTTATTATTCAAATAATAACAGTCTCGGTGGCGCAGTGGGCGAGCGCACGGCCTCTGATCCAGAGGTCCGGGGTTCGATTCTAGACACTGGCTCACACCAATGACTTTTCGAAATTGTTTTCGGAAGTTATGTGTGATAAATATCGATGACTGACAAACTTTGTGCCCGGTATGGCAATAGGTTCGCCACCTATTCCATTTGGGACGTAAACATAACGGCGAGACGGCTTAACAGCCGCTGCCTACACCTTCGGGTAACAAAAGGCGTGAAGTTATGTATGTTATGTTATGTTATTATTCAAATAAAAATAATCCCACTTTACTTTTTCTTAAAGTTCATAAGTCATACTTTCAGCAAAAGTTCTTAATCGGTTGATCGGATGATCAGAACAAACGAGGCGTAAAACATTTTGGTATTGCCTCGATAGTTTAACATGAACATTGTTTACTTAATTAAAAATGGAATATTTCAGTTCAAAAACACTATAATAGATTACATGATCACCACACTTTCACGAAATTCATTTCTGAACTGATCTATTTATTATTCAGCGTTCGTTCACAAACGCCAACTAAACTCAAACGTAATTTACTGAACGTACACATTTTGATCTTACTCAAGCATGAGTATAATTCCCAAACGAAACATCCAATTTTGAAACTTAAACATTCACAAATTTAATTAAACATCGTGTGCATACAAATATTATTTAGTTATTATATTATTCATAATTTTATTGTATGTCTTTGATGGCCGTACAGCGCCATCTATCGGCTATTCATAACAACACCTGTGAATCTACTAAGCGCCAAGTAAATTACATTATGTAAAATAACTAAAATAATTAATAAGCGACAAATAATAGTTGCAGTTTGATGGGATTTATAAAACTACCGTCTAAAAATCCCAGCGTGACACAATCCTAACAACAATGCGTTATCTGCGTGTGACGTTGTTGCAGCGGGCTGACGTTCCCGGGGGGCGAGTCCGGTATATCTGTTCCGGACACGCTGTGCACGCCCAAGTCTGTAGGCATATCTGTGGATACAAATACCTACGAGCCTCATCTACTGGCGGGCACAATGGCGCATATGATTGGACATAATATTGGTAAGTATTCATCTGTTTCAATTCTTGTTATCTCCTTTGTAACTTCACGCCTTTTTCTTCCTGAAGGTGTAGACAGCTGCTGTTGTGAGGCCACGACTTGAATCGGAGGGGGAACCTACTGCCGTACTTTAGGCACAATTTTGTCAGTAATCGATAACTATCACACATAGCTTCTGAAATTAATGCCAAGAAGTCATTGGTGTGAGGCAGGATTGGATCCCACGACTTCTTGGACTAGAAGCGTTGTGCTCGACCTCTAGACCACCGATACAAGACTTAGCAGGCCACCTAAGAGTTCACGAGCGTGACGTGACAGCGAGTTTTTCACTCCCAGATCATAAATGTATCATTAAACTTTTGCCTTTTTTGCGACCTTAACAAGGAAGGAATATTATATTTTGTTTGTAGATATTTGGTCATTATTTACTCTTATTAAAAGCGCTCTAGATATTATTAATATAATAATTACAGAAGCATCAGGGATCAAAGTTTGTTCATCGCGTTTGAACGTGATCAACGCAGACACAGCTAATCGGATTTCAAAAGATTACCTACTACTATGTTCCATATATTTTACAACGCTGGGCTATTTCACACCACCCAAACAGAATATCATAGGATGTTAAGCTTTCTTTGTAATTATCGGCGCTGTATAGATAGATAGAAATTTAGAATGCAGCCTGATTAATTTCTCTGTCAGGTATGGGTCACGATGATGGTCGGGAGCAGTGCTTCTGCCGTGACTGGCACGGCTGTATCATGGCGCAGTCCATAGTGGGATCAGATAACGTGCAGCCGTACAAGTTCTCCGACTGCTCCAAGAATGACTACATCAACGAACTCAGGATTGGTCAAGGATTGTGTTTGCTCAATAAACCGAATGAGGTGAGTTCTGTAAAGATCTTAAGGAGTTCTTCGCTTCTTTCACCACCATCTATCCATCAGAGCTATATGATAGCAATCTAGTATGCTGCTACCCCTCTCCAATAAATATATTTTATCCCTTTGGAACCATTATATCAATAATAGAACTGGTTACACCTGATAAACCTTAAACTCGATCTCTGGCGGGAAATTAGTGCTTACTGTCCACGGGTATTATAATAATATCTTGGACACAAATCACACAGCGCCCGCTAGTTCCAAATTAAGCAACTAAATGCTTGGGTTATGGATTCTAGATAACGGATAATAATACATTTCTAGTTTTTCTTTTGTACACACATATAATACATAGAAAAACACCCAGACGCCACACAAATATTCATGTTTGTCACAAATATTTGTGCTCGGGTGGGAATCAAACCCACGACCTCATTGCTGCAGCCGGTAGTTTTACCTACGAGGCATCTTCTCAAATGAATTTCAAATTTTTAAAGGCATGAAGCAATTCTATTTCGAAAATATTTAAAATCCAATTACAAGACACTTATAAATCTTATTAACAATTTATTCCAAATAATGAGATTTAACTTCAGAAAACTTGTCTATTAGACATTTTAATTAATTCCAAATCTTTAAATCAAACCCAATCCAGTGGAGTCTTCAAGTGAGATTACATTAAATTCCCCGATTGATGACGACGGTGTACGACCGAGAGACGCGCCTCTCACGCCTGGCCCGTGTCAACACACCCGATCACAAAACCTTCAGATTTCGTTTCTCAAGCTTTTAACTATAAATATAAATGCTCTATGTTTTACTTTATTTGTTGTGAAATCTTTTATCTAAAGATATACAACTTATCGCAGAATTAAATATTTATTCTCACTAATTATGTGGATTATCATTATCTTGCTCTTATTTATGCCACTTCAGGTGGGGTAGGCACAATATGTCACCCTTTTCCATTCTCTTAAATAACTCGTAATCTCCAAATTTACACTCTTTATACATCTGTCCGCGCTTATACAATCCATCCATCTCTTTCTCGGCCTTACTCTACCGATGTCTATCCATGTTTATTCCCATCGCTCTCCTAGTCTCATATCTTCCTTCACGACTCATAACACCACACTACGCTTATGTGCTACTTCTAATTCTCTCAAGATTCGTTCATTGCCCAACATTCATATTCATACAAAATGACAGGTCACATAATAATAACAACCAAAATGTATAAGAAATAAAACAACCCGACGGCACAAAGATTTAACTTGCTTTGACTCTAGAACCATGATCCACTGTGTCTCATGTAATTGAGTGCCCATTTTCATAATTTACTTTCTTGGTACGACCTATAACTCTTAATATTTTTCAATAAATAATAGCCCTTATATTATATATACAAACATACGTTCTCTAAAAAGTATGTGTGGAGTCACCCTTGTGGATCGAATGAAAAATAGCGTGATAAGGGAGAAATGCAAGCTGAAGGATGTTGTGGTGACCAAGGTGGAGAGAAGTGACCGAACCATCGCAAGCAGCTTGCAAGAATGAATAAAATGCGACTGACTGAAGGGGTATTTGAAGCGAATGTGAGTGGTTGGGTCGGGATCGGGAGACTAAAACGGGGCTACCGCGACCAAATAAATGGTCTGTTTAGGAAATGCAAAATGTGTAGTACCCGAAACCGACACGAATGCATGATGAGATGTACGACTGCGGATGAAGCGAAAGAAGTGTGTCAGGATCGCAGCTTATGGAAAGCCAAAGTCTCTGCCTACCTCTATGGGATACAGGCGTGAGTTTATTTAAGTATGTACAAACATCGCTTTTAACTACATTGTTTCATAACGGTTTCAATATAGTTAGTGACATCGATTAAGTTACAGAGAAGACTCAATATATCTCAATCTGTTCCGGGCCAGCCCAGCTTGTTAAGAATCTTGAGTTCATTCAGATTCAAAACAGATTTCCACGTTGAAAATTAATCAGTTGGTGAGGCATTGTTCGCGATGATCCCGCGCCGCCCGAGCTAGAGGCCGACGACGAGGCCCACTCCTTTAATAAAAGTTATGTTAATAGAAGCTGCCCTCGTCTCTGAATTATCACTTCGTTTGCGAATATATAATAACAAGAACGAACGGCGAGCACGGTTTATTGAAATAAATTTGCATAGACACGAATAATAATAACGCCACCGCTGGTGTTCAGTGTCCAGCACCATCTTACAATTCTCACGTTCACAGATCTATCGTACTGTATTGTTAAGTGATGCATTTATCTTGAACAGTAATAGAGCATGCAGTGAATTGCGTTATTCTGGGCGTAAAATGGGCTGGGTCTACCGGTAAAATACTCCGGCCACTCGGAAAATTGATGTTAGGTGACTTATGCTGTGTTTTTTGGGTGAGACAGGTATCTGGAGACCCATCCCTATCAACCCCTTAAGCATATAAGGGAACAGATATCGTAAAGCGACTTTGTTTTATACTATGTAATGATATATTTGGAATATAGACATAGAGAAAAACTACGAGCTCTTAAATTTTCTAATAAACTTTTCAAATTATTAAATCTGTCAACACTAACCCACCAGAAGAACTTCGCATCAATTTAGAATGAATAAGTGTACCATGTGAATAATTTCAAAACGGTTGGTCTGCGGTTACCGAGACCGATAGCCGTTTAACTACTGGTACATCCCACCAACGTTGCAGACCTTTTGAATAGATATTCACATTCATTTTTAAAGAAGGTTTTCTGTTGGAATTTAACGGCTACACTATAATAACTGCACAAAGGATAACATTCTCCCCAGAACAAATCCTGATGAAACCTTGAGATTTAGCTCACAGCTTTAACCACAAATGTGTCAAATAAAAGTGCTATTTAGCTGTACTTGCTGAAAGGCTGCTTGGTTACCCAGTGTTCTTCCTTTCAGAGATCAATTGCACTTTACCTCAAGCCCTGAATATTTTATTATTATATATTTGTGAGAATATAAGTGTGAATCACTTATATTCTCACAAATATATGCTTCATATTTGCCTTCATCCAATCAGGCGTTACAATAGCGCGATCCAATATATAACCGTTCTGAATACTAAAACCGGCCGCGCATCCAATTTGACCGGCACAAAGCATCAGATCTAAATTCCCCATCTAAAACAAACCAAACTGAATACCTGAACTGACTTCACTATACAGGTTGTTTCATTTTTTTTTTAAATCGATTTAAAAAAAGTTACAATTCAGTTCAGTTTTATTATATTTACACATCTGTAAAGGTAGATATTACAGGATCGATGGCGTAAACGAGTATCTATTTTAGAGTAAACATTTTGAGTTCCAATGTTAGACCAGTTGCGAAAACAAACAACCTGTATATAAACATCAGATCTCTACCGCGCAGCATCCCGATTGGCGATGTAAATTCAATGGTGGCGGCGTGTTGCTTGTAGTGTGTATGCGTTACCCTTTGGGATGTACGCATTGAAATATTTCCCTTGTTCCCACTAATGCCTTTTCTCCCATCCTATAGTTTATTTTTGTAGAAACTATTTTTTATATAGGTATTGTTTGTTGAGGTACGAAATGTATAGATTTTTTGGCGGTAAGTCATCGTATTTTCCCCCGTCAGTCAGCGTTTATAAAAATAGTGATAGAGCCAAGCAGTTCGCTGCATTAATGGGCCGGCTCGACCGGTGAAATACCACGATCTCTCAGAAGATCGACGTAAAGTGGCTCATGCCCGGTGAGAGAGGTACCTGGAGGCCCATCCCTCTTCCTTTCCTGTCCATGGGCGGAGCTGGTTGCTTACCATCAGGTAACGCGCTTTGTCGTTTGCCCTCCTATCCCATAATAAATGCTATATCTTATGTTCCCGCTTTATTATACAACAGTAGCGGTCTTGGCTCCATTTGTTAGGCATAACTTGTGGTCCCATCTAGTGGAAAATCTGTAAAATTTGCGATTTAAATTGATAGTTATGTTTTATTTTAATATCTCCATAGTTTTATCGTCAAGAATACAAATAACTACGACACATGATTTCTTGATTTCTTTAATGTTATAACATAACAACACATAAAATAACTTCAGGCAGTGGCTGTTAAGCCTTGACTCGCCGTTATGTTTGCATCCCAAATGGAATAGTTTGCCATACCATTGCCATACCGGGCGCAAAGTTTTCAGTCATCGATATTTATCACACATAACTTTCGAAAAGTCATTGGTGTGAACCGGGATTCGAACTCGCGTCTTCTTGATTCAGAAGCGGAGTGATCGACCACTAGACAACCGAGACCCTTATAAACGTAAAATATAAATATAAAAACTTATTCCGTAAATACATAAAAAAATCATAATATAATTTGAAAATACATTTATATATTAATCAAAACTCTAATGTTCAAAATTAACTTCAATAAAATCTAAATTTGCGTGCATTATTATGTTGAAAACACAATCAACCGCATTATTTATTTGTACATTACATCGGAACTAGCATTTACTAAATCATATGAATTTAGCGATGACGCAGCTATTGATAGCAGCTTTTGTGGTGAATTGAAAACGTGCAATAAATTGAATTGAATGTTCAAAAGCACGGTGTACTTAACTAAAATATTTTTATCTTCATTTAATTTAGGCGTGAAGACATATGAGATAAGCAGAGCAACATTCGCATTTATAACGTTTTTTTTACACGACACAATACACCCAGCGCCCTCTACTTCCAAGCTAAGCAACTAAATGCTTATGTTATAGAAGCTAGATAACGGATATTAATGCATAATATGTACTTTTATTTTGTAAATATATACTTACAATACATATAAAATATGCAGAAGCCGTACAAACATTCATGCTTGTCATAAATATTAGTACTCGGATGGGGATCAAACCCGCCGACCTTGATTCTGCAGTCGGTTGTTTTATCAATGCACCACGAAGTAGGTCAATTATTTAAACTATTCAGCTTTAGATTTAAGTTTACTTTTTATCCTAGTTGGTGATTCACCACCAATGTGGCAACGGTCGTCTGGACGAGGGTGAGGAATGCGATTGTGGCACCATAACGGAATGTCAAAACACGAACCCCTGCTGCGACCCATTCACCTGCAGGCTCACAAAGGAGAGTCAGTGTGCTTCTGGAGAATGCTGTGAAAGGTGCCAGGTGAGTCCTTCTATTTTAAATATATCTATAAAATTATAAGTATGTTACTCGCTGACCGCATCGAAAACGAGGTTGTAAGGAAGTTGGATTGAAAGAGAGAGTAAGAAAGGGCATGATCCGATGGTTCGGATATGTAGAAACAATGGATGATGCAAGATTGACTAAGCAGATATACAATGCAAAAGTGAATGGATGTAAGAGTCGAGGACGGTCACGACATAGTTTCAATGACCAAATTGAATGGTCTTTGATGAAAGTGAAATGAACAGGGGACGAGTGTGTATGACAAGAGTTATGAAAGTCAAAAAAGTGAGGCGTGTAAGAATCGTGCCTTTTGCCACTCTGTATACTCTGCCTACACAGCAAGGGACTTAGCAAGACTCTGTCTATGTTTGTGCAATTACACAATTGGAAATATTTATCACTTATATTCACGGCACCTATTCCATGGGGTAAGATATTGCATTTAACAGATATATTATTTTTTTTCTTCAAGATCAGTCCAGCTTACCCAAAAACTAGTTTGTAAGTAGATCTGTACTTTCATTGAACATTATATAATATAAAATATGTAAGTATTTATAATAATGTAAGGGATAATATCAATGAACGTCAATAACAATATTATGATGTTGGCAATGCGCCATCATTGTTCTTATAAGTTGGCGACTCAGCATCTCAACGTTACAAATTTATTTTATATGTTAAACGAAAAAAAACAAGTCCCTAATTCATTTAAGTTAAGACAATTGAAGTGTTTTTATTTTACTACCCTGCTGTATAATAAACATATACTGAATATTTTAACAGTGGTAGAGCCAAGCAGTTCGCTGCATGAATGGGCCGGCTCGACCAGTGAAATATCATGACCTCTCAGAAGACCGACGTAAAGTGGCTCATGCCGCGTTTCGTTCGGTGAGACAGGTACCCGGAGGCCTACCCCCCTTCCCCATCCTTTCCTATCCCCTATCCCTTACAGGTCGGCAACGCAACGGTAACACTATAAAAAAAAGCACAAGTGTTTGCCACGTTTCCCACCAGCACTATAGTTCGAGTCAAATTTTAGCAGACTGTCCCAAAAGAAGAATGATTTTTTTCGTGTTAGCTCTAACATAAATAGTACTACACAAATTGCAAGATTTTCAAGTATAACGTGATCCGTGGTTATTTTACTGTAATTTAACAAATACTTGAGAAACTCTTAATACTGAATACATACAGCGTCTTGAGAAACTAAAATAATCGAAAATATAATCCCGATTAATCAAACTGCTCATAATTTTCTGGAATTCCGACAACTAATAATAACTCATGTAACTCTCACAGTTTATACCAAATAAACGGCATATGTCAGGCTTAAATCCGTGCCATCTAACTATAGATATCTCGGAAAGCATAATCCTCTTTCATGTGCAATCGAGTAAACACAACATACCTACATACATCCAAAAAGAAAATCTTTATTAATCTCAGAAAAGGCTACAGAAACAAAGATTATAATTCTGTTGATTCCTTGTGAATCTTGTCTGAACGGCAAGCTAGGAAGCTCATACAACATTTGCATGTTATACAGAGACCATAATAACTATATTCAGATTTCACGAGGAATTACTCAATTCCGCTGTGATTTAAGTCCACGCCGGTCCGGTGCCACAAATTGAAAGTTCATATGTGGAAGAACTTTTCGACGAGTATGCAAATCACTGTTAATAAAACAAAAAATATAATAAGTTTGAGGATTAGCTGAATCAACTGTGCATACATTAGTAATGGATGTGAGGGGGTTTTATGAATCGACGCTTTGTGAGTTTTGCTTCATTTGCATTTAGTTCCAAGTTAATTTTAGTTTGGTCTCATTTTAGTTTATAATCTATTCTAACTTTATGTTATTGTTTTTGTTTTACTTTTATATTTTTTCTAGTTTATTCTCACCGAGTATCTATAAACTCCTTACCAAATTCATCTTAATCAGGTCATAACGGGGTTTGCTTAAGTGTTTTTCTTTTTTCAGCTTAAACCCCGCGGCGTGATCTGTCGAGATGCCTCCAATGAATGCGATTTGGAAGAAACCTGTACTGGACTCTCCGGCTCATGTCCATCGGACGCTCACAGGAAAAATGGAGAACCTTGTGAAGAAGGCAAGGGTTATTGCTTCGCTGGTCAATGTCCGACACTTTCACTGCAGTGTGATAGGATCTGGGGCCAAGGAACTATTGGAGCTGACAAGGAGTGTTTTGAACAATTCAATTCTAAGGGTGCAGTAACAGGCCATTGCGGGAAAGATGGCAACGGACATTTTGTTAAGTGTGAGACTGAGTGAGTACACTAATGACTGTTCACAATATTTTAACTGTCCTTAAATTCTTTTCAGTTCTTTTTTATGATTATTACCAGCCAGTTATTATTGTTAAAATCTTTGACGTCAAAGTCTCAGTAATCTGTTGTCCTTCTACCTATGTAGCAAAAATCGGCCATCCAGTACATGTGACTATGCGACCAAGTACCTAATAAATCGTTATTTTGTCGTAGAAACGTTCGATGTGGGTCTCTTCAATGTCAGCTCGGGAACAGATATCCGATAGTACCAGGAATGGACGAATATTACACTAGAACCGTGATCAGTATCAAGGGGAATGAATACGAATGCAAGTGAGTAGTTTTGTCCACGAATTCTGCCAAATGAATATTGGATTTTATGTTAACTAGCTTAAAATCCACAGCACATTACTTTTTATACATTAAAAACCACGGTCTGGTTTTTAATGTATGTGTAGGTGTAAAAATATGTTTTACAAAAATAAAATAATATTTTTATTTTAGAAGATAGGTGCCTATTTAAGGGTCATCTCATTATAAAAGTCGAATTAATTTAAACCAAAGGGCCATTCTTGGTTGCCATTTTTGATCAAGGAAAAGGAACAAATTGGAACGGCACTCGGCATAAGTTACTCTCAAATTGTTAAGGTCTCGCTCGTGAAATTTTAATTAATTATTCTATAAGTTTTTATAAATTTCAAACTAGCGGCGCTACCCTACCCTATTTTACTGAAGTAAAACTTTTGTTTGTTGAATCTTGAATATTTTTCCTAAAAATATAAGTATGATCATTGAATATTCGGTCCAGTTGTTACTAAAATTATACAATTTTTACTGGTAAAACTATCACGCAATATTCCAAAGGTACTGAAAAGATATTGAAAATTGTACTAATAAAATGGGTGCTAAAATCTACTTTCAGGGCTACGACAGGTCTTCCAAAGCATAATGAGATAGCACCACTTGGGCTGGTGAGGGACGGCACACCGTGCGGTGACAACCTGGTGTGTGTCAACCAAACCTGCACGTCCATATTCCCGTACATCGACCACACCAAATGTCCGACTGATCACAACAACAACGAGTGTTCTGGAAAAGGGGTAAGTTTCTAATTTATTATGAACACATTTCGGAACGAAGCCATTGAAGGTTGTATTTATAATTCACTTCAACCGACCTATTACTGAGATAACTTAACACCAAGTTCCTTGCGGGTAGGTAGGAATAATCAGAGAATATCATCAGACATTAGTATCAGAGATTTCATTAGCTTTTTTTACCCTCTTATTTCTTGTTATGCACGCTTGTCGGATTTTAAAGCTCCTGATGACATAAAAACCAAACATATACCGCAGATATGCTTTAATTTTAACTCAATAAATTTAACCAAGCTAAATAAGCTTATGCCGCGTGTTTCTAGTATAATAGTAACTTTGAATAGCTGGGATTTGAACCGCGCTTGCTATTGTAGTTCCCGACAATAGTTAACTCGAAATGAGCCGGTTTCGATTAAATTCAGATTTGTGTATATTTGTGAAATATCAACATTACTTTTCTTTTACATTATTACATACATTATTTTAACAAAAAAAAACCCCACTTGTGGATGTTATTAAGTTTGTTTAACTTATTTTATATATTTATCACGACGATTCGGATGATTCCCCTATTCCATTTTTACAAATAAACGCTATAAAATTCGTAAGTGTATGTTTTTTGTTATGAATTTTATTCGCGAATACTAAAGCAACAAATACATATTATTAGATGTATTATAACTATCAATCATTAGATGAATTCGGTATGCAGATTTTAAATATTTATATAGCCAAGTCTGCCTAAAATAAAGCATAATGCTACTGCAGGATTAACATAGGTTACTCCCAGGAGAAAATCTGATGTCTACACAATTCCACACTTCGATTCGGCTAATAACGGTAAATAATTTATGTTTAATCACAAATGTACTTTAGAAGGACTAGATCTAAAATATTATTAATAAATCGTATATTATCTATACATATAATAAAATCGTAGAAAAGTTAATTTGTTTTAGTATACTTGAGACATGATCTACAATCGATACCGAACCCAAAAATATGTTTTTTTAGAATTTTTCTCCATTTGTCTGTTTGACTCTTTATCTGTCTGTCTGTATGTTTGTTACGGATAAACTCTAAAAGTATTGCATGCTTTTATGTCCAATTCTGCATAAATATAGCCAAGAGATTGGGTAAATATTATCACGCTATGACTAATTGGGCGTGGCACGGGCATAGTATTTGTGCTTTCCACGCAGACGAAGTTGTGGGCAACAGCTAGTTATATCGATGGGTCCTATGTATATGGGCCAAACTAACAATTAGGCCATTTTGACTTTTTTATGGTAAACGCATCTTATCGACGTACTTTTTGATGTGAGCTATTAAAAAAATAAAATTTCTGCATGGAAACATTATTTTTAATTGAAGTATAACGGCATATGTGTCGATAATTTAAACGTACAAGGTCTAAAGTGTTAGTTTGATACTTATACGCGGTAAGTTCCCGCGCATTATTTTTCCGTTTGGACCAATCTGCTGGTTTGGCACTTAAACGTTGAATGCAGCTAATGCCGCTCTGTGATGAATGCTAAATGTTATTATTGGGTTTTAGTTTTTTACACTTATCTCTATTAGTTTACCCAAAATAATCAAAAGACGAAATGAATGGTATGCCAGACGATGTCTCTAAATACCATTAGTGGTAGGCCAAAAATGATAACATCAGCAATGAGTAAATAATAATATTAATTTGTCATTTTAGTCGTTAATGCCGTATCTGTTATTCTTTTATATACGATCCTGTGACTCCGGAAAATAAAATAGATTTTGATAAACATATAATTAACAAAAATCAGACTAGATCTGTAAAAAAAAACTATAAACGTGATTTACAAAATGAAACGAATACGATAGTCTATTTAATTATAGCAATAGTTCATAGGTATATATATAACTCATCAGTTTTCGATATTGGGAATTTAATAGTTACCTTTTACTTGTGGAATGAACTGATGAACTGATACTGTTGCTGATACATACAACCTTCCAAGAAGAAAGTCATGCTGGATTTATGTCTAAAAAATACTATCCAACCTGTATACCATAGTTATTACGAAAAATTAATAGCTTCTAATGACAATTACTGATTTTACAATAAATTTATTAGTTGATTGAACTTGATTTTACCTCAGATGCTTTTTTAATTTTGTTTATGTGAGTGAAGTTTACATTTTTGATATGTTTATTGTTGTTTTATGATGAAGAAAATAATTTGAAGTAGGCATATCTTTGATATAACGTGATTATATTAAACGGACTAATATTTAAGTACTTAACAATTTAATCTTCATTTAATTAATAACTTATTTTTTTATTTTAATTTTATTTTAATGAGAATACCAAAAATATTCCTCCATAATTGTAGATGTAAGACTAATTTAATTTTTATTTTAATGAACGAATTAAAGTAGGGTGTTTTTTTCTATTATTATAGAATCTAACTGCAACGTTATTTATTACGTTCTCTGATTGTAAAAGTGTCAATGTGATGTAATTATCTAAATATCCAAATAGTTTTTATAATAATTAATGAATTATCAATTAATTCAATAGTAAATCGATTAAATGAGTAAAAAACGTGAAAAAATTGAATTTAAGCTTATTAGTATAAAACACATTGGCCCTTTTAGATGGTTTTTTAATAAAAATAATAATAAGAAAAGCTAACGTAATAGGGCCAATGTGCAATAAAAAGAAAAAGGGAGGATATATGTGGAAAACGCTGACGTATAAATAAAGAGTATAGTTGTCTTAGCAAACAAGCACAATTTTGTGAACTTCGGTTTTATCAATCTAAAATTATAATTAATTTAAACTTTGGAACGCTCTCCTGTAAAGTTGTCATTTTGCACTTTGGCCCATATACATAGGACCCATCGATATATGAGATACCAGGGAAAACTAGTTCTTCATAAAAGTCGGAACTATACCGCCAGAATTTTTATATCTGAACAATTTTCCTATACGAACAAGGAAAATAGTTTTTAATAGTTTGAGTGGCGGTGCGGGCAGAGAGTTATTCAATTTTTGCTGCGCCATAGTGAATTTTATATGTCTTGCGTCGGAGTGTATGATCTGTGGTACATTTTAAAATACAGCGCGTACACGGCAATTTCCCACAAGTCTCGTATGACTTTTTATCCAATTGAATCAGAACGAGAGTTATGTTTTTCCCATGGATATATACGCCGTATCATACTTATGACTTAGCGGATTTTTATTTGACAGCTGTCGTTGTTTTAGATGTCATTAAAATTGGGTGATTATCATGACACTTTCTTGAACAGTATCATGAAGTTAGCCGTTTAATAATGGCCAAAAGTGACTAGTAGTGTCATAGTCGCCAATAACGTAAGAAGAAGAAGTAGGGTGATTTCTTGAAATTTAATTTATGGAGCACCATTTTGTAAGTCATCCAAAATTTATCAGATATAAATTAAATCATCTTTGCATTTCTGGATTCGTGCTCGTCATCTCTCATTGGTATCATTCGAATCGTAAAACACTTGTCCATCAGAAATAATTCTAATAAAAGAATTCTGTCATGGAAAGTGTATTTTCATGATACTCATAAATGCTAAAGATACTCTAAAAAGAAACACAACATACATACTTATAAAAGATACACAAAAATACATAAAAGGTACACAAACACACACAGATACGTTCACCTCTTTCCATTTACACTCTATTTATACAGAATGAATGTTCGTAATCAAATACGGCGCTGATTAATGTCGTTTTCGTGTTCAGTCGGTAAAATGGTTCCCTTCTTCTTTTTTATATTTTAAAATACGGGTAATTAATTAAATATATAATGATTTATTATGATCGAGGGTTGGTGCTACATTTGGTATGTTTGTTTACTTTCAGAGCTTTTTGATGCTAAATTTTATATTTCAGGTTATCCGAGTTTAGTTTAGCCTCGACTCGCTGATTTTTTATGTCCCAAACGGAATAGGTATATAACTTCAGAAAATATTTCCGAAAAGATATTGGTGCGAGTCTGGAATTGACCTCAAGTCTTTTTGATTGAGAAGCGTGAGGCTATTGGACTATCGAGACTAGTGAATTTCATTCAAAACTCGTCTTACAACAAGACAAATATTTAAATGAAACACAATACTTCGTTTAGTCAAATGTATGTTAAGACTGGCAACGCTCTCGTTAAGGGGAGCCATACTCTGGATAAGATATTATAATTAACGATGTTTGGGCCGAACTGCAGGGGGGACACTTAGAGAGGCAAGGGGGGAACAAGGGGAGAATCAATTATGTCATATTGAATTAAAACTGTTCTATGAATCAAATAGCTGTTTGCTTTTCATTAGATCTTTGTTTAACAATTAGAATTGAATAAAGAAATTTCAGACTCAGATAAATGTGGGTTTGCTTTTCAGGGCACTGATACAATACCACTAACTAGCACCGCTAATCGATTCGTAAATAAAGTCTGCCTTTCTGATTCAGATATTGGAATATAAATCTCACCTGAAGATTAAAAAAAAATGTATACCAACAAAACCAACCAAGCAAAGTCATTTGAGCAAAACTTACTCGAAATGAAATTTAGTTGTTTTATCCATCCATCATATCTGAAGATTTAATTAAAAATATTTTCCCTCCAACTCTTTTAGTTTCAAAAGCGTGAAATCTCGTATTTAAACTTAAGCTAGTTGCATTGTCCCGTAACTTAATAGAAAAGGTGCCTTTGGACAGTCCGCTGATTAGGACAGCTCAGTTAATCAGTAAAACTGCAGGCGCTTCACAAACATACTGCTTAAATATTAAATCATATTTTGTGTTAAGTCACATTTCACGATAAAAAGGTAACGTTTAAGTGTTTTATTTTTATAGATGACGGTAACTAAAATTATGCCTTAACTCTATTTTAAATGTAATTACGCCGATTGATTTTTATCACGAAATTAATTTAGAAAAATCATAATTTTAAGAGCCCGAGACTCCTGGTTTAGTAGTATAATTTTGCATATTAATATTTTCGTTCAAACGGAAATAAAATAAATGTCTTGATTCACACGTGACAAATACTATGTAGTAAGATTTAAATTCTCCTAAAAGCGAAATCCTCTATTGAACAGTGAAAATATCAAGTATTTGAAGCATACCGGTGGTGCCTTAACTAAATCTCGGTAAGCCGAGTTCTGGAGCTAACTCTGGTGCAAATCAGATTGGACGGCGAGCGGACAGAGCAGACGGTGCCACGAATTCGGTTACAATCTCCGAATAGTTCAACTCAGCACGTACCTACATAGTTTCAATTCTAGTTCACAGTTAAACATACAAGTTACGGATACCTATATTTTGTCTTGGAAAAATGCCTACATTAAACAAGCAAGGCACGTGGAAATAATGGCAGTTAAAAGAGTGATTATGCAGTGCAAAAACAATAGAAGTAAAAAATACGCAACAAAAATTCAAATTTAACTTTACAATTTAATTCCTAATTCTTAATATTATGAATGCTTATAAAGATGCGATGAAATGTATTGTTCTGATATACATACATACACAACTTCACGCCAAATCCCTTGCGGGGTAGGCAGAGAGAACGGAGCGCCATAAGGAACGATTTTTACAACACGCCTCACTCGCTTCGTTGACTTTCATAACTCTTTACATGCACGCGCGTCGATTTTTGAGGTTCCTAACATCACCTTCCTCCAGAACACGTTCTATTTGGTCATGGAATTTCTGTCGTGGCCGTCCTCGACCATCTGAATTGTTCTGATATAAGTTCATGATATATAATTGAGTGTCATATGAAATCCAAAATGTATTCTTAAGGTGCTAACTTTTAATGTTATTTACATTTGTATGTCATAGTTATTTAATCAACAAAAACAGAAATTTTTCTTAGGTCTTTTTGTTTGTTGTTGACACGCCTTCTATTAGGGCCATAATCTATTACTTTTCCAAATATAAATAGCTTGACTTCATGTGATGAACTTTTTTGTATTGTCTCCATACTTAAATAAGAGAATCTATTTAATGAAATCAAATTCACATTCCATTGAAGAATTGATGGTCTCGTTAAGCAGCAAATGTTAAATGAGCTGATATGATCTTAAAAAAGCAAACCATCAGACCCTCAGTGGGAGACGACTCTTAAAATCTAACTGCTCATTAATTTGCGTCGAACTCACATAGAGTTGATTTAAGTGTGGGTGTCGTCCTAAATCCACTTTCAACTTTTCCCTTATCGTCCGATAGAATTAACGGTAAACTGACTTGCCGCTGTTTGCAGACACCCGCGGCTCCTGGAACATTATTAATAGCAAATTAATTCCTAACAGATAGAAGTTTTCACAAGTTGAGTTTAATATCAATTTATTACCGAAATCTATCGGGATTTTGTTATATCAAAATTCATTAACTTGATATTTGAAATGATAAAATTGAAAAGCTTTCAGAAAACTAATTTAAAATTTTATTTGTATTACTCTATCTATCACGCCTCAAATTATACCTACATGCTCTCAATATATGATTAATTGCCACACTTCAGTCAGTTCTCGATAAAATGATCACCTTTAAAATCAGTAACTGTATGACAGAAGGGTATACGCGTGTAGGTTTTAAACACAGATTTAGTTATTTGTGATTTTTAATAACTATATATTAAATTTGCAGTCTCGGTGGCCCAGTGGTCGAGCACACGTCCTCTGATCCAGAGGTCAGGGTTCGATTCCTGACGCTGGCTCACACCAATGACTTTTCGAAATTGTTTTCGGAAGTTATTTGTGATAAATATCGATGACTGAAAACTTTGTGCCCGGTATGGCAATAGGTTCGCCACCTATTCCATTTGGGACGTAAACATAACGGCGAGACGAGGCTTAACAGCCGCTGCCTACACCTTTAAGTAACAAAAGGCGTGAAGTTATGTTCTGTTTATTTTTAAATATTGTTTTTTTATGGAATAGGTGGCAAACGAGCAGGCATATCACCCTTATTGCAATCAAGAAACATCGCCTATGGACAACTAATCACAGATAGTGTTACAGTTGCGTTGCAAGCCCTCACAATGTGATATGGGAGGGGCCGGAAGTGGGATGGGAGGGGGATAGAGTAAGCAGTTGAACCTCCGGAAACCTCTCTCACCGAGCGAAACATGGCATGAGCCCCTTTACGTGGATATTCTGAGAGGTCGTGATGTTTCACCGGTTGAGCCGGCCTGTTCCTGCAGCGAACTGCGTGGCTCTACCACTGTCAAATCACTAATCTTTTTTTTTTATTTCAGGTGTGTTCAAATTTAAACAAGTGCGTGTGCAACCGTGGTTGGACTGGCCCCGACTGCTCCCACCACGACGCACTGCCACCATCACCAACCCCATACACTCCCGAAAACGCCACCAAGGCAGCTTACAACATGACCAAGAAGGAAACACCGTATGGTGAGTCGCATCCAGTTTACACTCGGGTCGAGTAATTAACGTTTATTAATTAACTGGCAACACCTTGTATAACAAGGCCTTTATAGGCTCTAAAGGACTGGTATCCAGAGCCGTAAAAATATTGACGAAAAAAAAATTTATAATTACACATTAACAACGACAATAATTTCTGTATAAATTCCTCTTTAAAAAAAAACATTAATATTGTTATATTTTCTTATAAATTGTTACATTTTATTTTAATCTATTTAAATAATAACAATTTTGTAATATATTGTGTGATACAAGTTTATCTGGAATAAAATAATCCATTTAAATAAAATATTATTTTTTTAAAATGGATTGTTTTATCTCTTTTTCTCTTCTCATCTTTTTCTCTTATCAAATATATATTTGATTCAGCCACTGCCTACACATTCCGGTAGCAAAAGGCGTGAAGTTATGTTATGTTGTATATTTTCAGTAATGAAATCAAAAGCTCCTCTTAAAAAACTACTAAATCTTCTACTTGTCTTACGTTTTGGTAACACAGTTAAGCAAACTTACCATTTCCCTTAGTAATTTTCTATTTTTTTTTTATTATATCTTGGGTAAAACCAATCTTATTATAACACGTTGTCATCCTTAATTTTTGTTCTACTAATCAATTTACGCTCTTTGTCTCAAGAAAGTTTTCATGTTGACTACTTAGTTATGTATGGTCATTAAAAAAAACATATATTATTAACAGTAATTTAAATTATATACAATAAGTAAATTTTTCGTGACATAACATTACTACTATCAGAAGGCAGCATTTCCTAGTGTTTCCTCTAACTGGCTTAAAAGCCATAGAGTAGAGTGAAAATGTGTAACTAGCAATATGTGTTTTATTCACAATAGCAAAATACTCAATTAAAATTAATAAACAAAAGGTTTATAAAAAATATAATATATTTTTATATTCCAGAATCATCAAGTTAACTGTGGTTTGTTATATTGTGGGCTTGTTGTTATATTACTATAGATGCAGTACATTCTATTTCACAATTGTGGAATGGAAAGGTGGATAAATGCCAAGACTACTTCAAGGTCCTCTAAAGTTCGCCAAATTTACCCTCTTATCTATCTTATTATAGCCACTTAGAGCATATCCCGAGGGTACAACCGTCTTTCCATTGGCATTGTTTACAACAATAAAAATAAATTCACCATTATACCTGGTACATAGCACCTAAATATTAAAAAATATATATTAAAAAATTGGCTTAGTGAAAACTTTCTATATTTTTGTTTTCATCATTTCATTTATAATAAATTTTTTACTATACTTATACTGTATACCCATTTCTGTAAATTTAACATTTCTACCCAATTATTTATATTTTTTCAGGTGCTCTAATTCTATCCTATCTATTTATATTCCCTCGACAATAAAATAAAATAATACAATAAAAATATTGTTACTGTTCCGAGCACTGCTTTTCTAATGACGCTCCACAAAAGTGTAATTCAATAAGTAAAATTAGATTTATTGGAGTTTGGAAATACATTTAACTTGCACTTTGCACTAAAGCACAGTGAGCCGAGTGAAGGTTGACAAAATAGTTGACAGCTGTCAATATAAAAGTATGCCATGCAAGACAAAATTAGTACTAAAACTGAAAGCTCGTTAAGGCTTCATCCGTCTCACTGTCGGTTTGCCGTAGTGGAGGCATTGCTCGGACAGGCGCTAGGCAGCGAGCGGCGCCGGCTAACGCGCGGGACCCCTCTCTTGCAGGTGAGCACGAGGGGAATAAGATGAGCACCATGAACATGGTGATATTGTTGCTCGCGGTCGTGCTGTCCGTGTTCGTGGGGTTCGCCTGGATGGCGTACTGCTTCAGGTAACGGCCGGTAACATGGGTGTTGTCGTTGCACTGTGTCTGTCGCTCGTGCCTGTCGTGTCGTATCGTATCGTATCGTGTCGTGTTGCCACCTGCCGACCGCGAGATCCCGCCGCGGTGCCGGCGCCGGCCGCTCGCTCTCGATGACGTTACGCCCGTGACCTCACCGAGTGCCTCGGCCGCCACTCACACCCTTCTGTTTGGGCGCAGAGAACTACCACGGCTCGAACACGGTTTTCCTCGTGGCGGTGCTCATGTCTGTGGTAGGGGGGGTATTCATAGTATTTGCCCTGAGCGCTCTCTGCTACAGGTCAGTCGTAGTACACAAAAACTTCTCCCTGTGCCTAAGGTTAGTGAGCAGAAAACAGACCAAAGGTAGTCTTTAAGAAGAAATTTAAATCGTCACCTTCGTATTACTTGTATGTTTATTTTAGACGTTAGCGTTGGTGTTTCTGTTCGTTTATTACGTCGCCGATTGATTTTTATTTCTATTATATATTATATATATACATATATGTATGTATTTGACTTTTCCTTTTGACATACGTTATTTATGTCGTTTATTTACTTTGTGGTGGTAGAGCTAGAGTTGGCGGGTGGCGCGTCGGCTTCAGTCGTCGCGCCACAACTGCATTTGATCTGTGGTTCTGTGTCCGCGCCGGCGGCCGGGCCGGCGTGCCACCGCGCTCGTCAGCTCTGACGTCACGTCACGTCCCTCACTCACACCGTACACACGCGCGCACCGTCCGTCCGGCCGCCTCGCTGCATGCCGACAAGGCTTTCCTCGTTGTACTCGAGACACCTCGACTCAAACCCTTAAGATTCTGGGCTCTTGGATGTATGCATTGGCTTATGTGAACTGTGACTCGTTTTCGTTTCCTTTCTTAGTCGAAGCGTCGTCGCCAGGCGACTATGACACCGTACTGGCGACACGCTTGTATCTATATCCTCCTACGTATCCGGTACATGATCAGTATTCGCGAATATCAATTATTTAACTACACATAGGTACTTACGTTCATACTGATATATCTATATGATACAGAAGAAGATATAGATCGCACGACTTTACACCGATCACTACACATTACACTAAATTCTATTAACTTTTGCACGAGAAGCGAATGTGCGATGCACGGATTCTTCTTTCAAGCAGCTGTCTATCTAGTTAGCAACGCCTACTGTTATCTACATTATAAGACGATGGGACCTTTTCAGTGAAACAAAATACACTAATACATGATATATATTTTTATTATTAACGCGACAATACTGATTTCAAAATTAAAACTTACTCAAAAGATCCCAATTAATCATTAAGTTAAGTTTGATTTTTTTAAGTAAATTACCAATAACATCAATTCCTATGAGGAATGAAACGAAAAAATGAAAATAAGTCCAATTCAAAAGATTGAAAAAAATTTACAAAAGAAAATTTGTTGGTTGATAATATCCAAAAGCGCCAGTATTTACAATCTGTGCAGTGTTACGAACAAATGGGGAACAAGACGGGACTTACGTGTCAATTAAAACTACACCTTATTATACCAGCCAGTGAGTTGAGAATCGATTGACGCACGATTAAACTGTAGTCCATAAACATCTTATCGCAAATATATTTAGCAATAATACATATAAAAGACTAATTCTTTCCGTTAGTTGATGATTTGGTCCAAGTTTTTAGCAGTCCCGTATTGTATCTCATAGAAATAGAGAGTCCAAGTCGTCGGACTGTACACTCGTACACTCTCTAGTAAACCTTAACGATTGATCTGAGTGTGCGTTCCCACGCCACGCCTGCAACAGGAGAAAGAGTACGGCGCGGAGTAAATACAACGCCCCCTACACGACTAACAACAAACCGATGATCAAGAACTTCACGGCGGGTTCCACTACATCCAACAATTCACAGGAGGACATCTCCGATGCTGGTGGAAAGCACTCGTTCAATAATGCATTCAGGTACGTCTGGTGATATATGAACGTTTGAATTGAAGGATGTCGTGATGATTAAGTACTAATTCCAGCTAAATTTGAACTAAATATTCATGTTTCTTAAACTTTTAAAATATTTGAGACTCAACTATCCTCCTCAAGTTATTTTTATTTATGTTTTGTTAATGAGGTTTCAAAAAATATAACGTATCAAATTCATCCAAGGCAGTTACGAGTATCGTAATGAATGTATAAAATGAGGCGATACAGTTATTCCTGCTGTGTTGTTGTACAAGAGTCACTGCTAACCATCGTAATTATATGCAATGCATCGCGGTCAAATGAAAATGACATAAATAAAAGTACCTGCAAATGAACTAATAGCGTAATAGAACTACCTGCAAATAAGTACACAAACACAAATACAGTTCAAAAATATAACTTCCCTTCTAGCAATCGGGCAAAATGTATACTTATGTATGATTTTTATTTCCTCTTTTTATGGAACTTGTCAACTCTAAAGAAATCTTTTAAGGTATGTCGTATAGCTTGTCGTGGATCGAATCGGGCACTGCTATTTTTTTTGCGCTGCGTTTTCGCTTATTTTCACCCACAATGCTTGAGTCCCGAAACGCTTTGGACTATAGCAGTACATTGGGCAGTGTTTACCATTTTTATTTGATTTGACACAACATGAGATTATTTACACAAGCAACACGCTTTTAGTTATGTAGGTACTATTTATATAGACAATGATATAAATATAGCACATAGAGACCACCCATGCACTTCGGACCTCATAGAAGCCTCCAAACGAGTAAATCATTGTCATTGTAATTAGTTTTCTCATTTGCTCTAATAATTACCCTATGATAAAATATACCATTAGGTCATAGTTGTAATTAAATCAGTAAAATTGTATAAAAACAAACTGGAATTTTGAAAAAAAATCTAGTACATATATACCTATTAAATTATTTTTTTTCTTACCAGAAATAAAATTCTGCTCCAACGTTTTAATCCTCTAGTTGTGTGCAGTGTTTTACGAGTAGTAATTTGCTTTTATAGGAATTCTAAGATTTAACGTAATTATCGTATTTTATAAACAGTAGTTACTTTAGAGAATTTTTGAACCCTTGTCCATCCCCTACATATAAACAACAGATTTGAGAAATACAAAAAATATACTCGAATATAAATCAATCAATTAATTTTACCTGTAAAACTGAACGTTACAGTACCGCTGAGGCAAATGAGTATATTTAGTCTATTTCCTAACATTATAATACTAAGTAGTAATCTTGCTAATGAGTTTATTCAGCATGTGAAGACTTTAAAAATATTTAATAATACATTTTTTTGTAAATTCACACGCATAATATTTATTATTAACGGCAATTTTGTCAGTCATCGATATTTATTTTATTTTAAATAGAGCTCATAGAGACTGCCCGTACATTAAATTAACCATTTTATATTTTTATATATTTCCCTGTTCAGCCGGGGAGACTCTCAGCGTGTCATCTTCAGACATGGCAATCATATGTCAAGTTCGAGCAGCTCGGGCCGATATTCGTAAGTGTAATGTTTACTAATCGAGGTACTATCGAGGTATGGCAGGGTAATTTTATATATATAGGGTAATTTTATATACTGTGTGGGCATGTATGCACGTATATGAATGTCGCTATTCAATGGGCATGATGAGTGTTTCAATGTCATGGATTTTTTAAAAGAGTGTTTGGATTGTTATCATTATTGATATTATTATGATACTTATTGGCATAATAAACTAAATCCCAATATTTTTTGCCGGTTAATTTGAAAATTTCATTTAAAAAATAATATTGTTTGTATGAACAAGGTAATCTCAAAAACGACTCATTCGATTTTAAATGTTTATACAATGTTTATTTTTTATATCATCATGTTACGATCAATAGAACTGACTGTTTAGTAGTAACGTTAAATGAGATGGCGGTACGAAGCTCGCGATATACTAAATTCTCAGTGAGTCTCTGTGGTCATGTGTTCAAATCCGGGATCACACCAATGACTTTCCGAAATTCTTTTCGGAAGTTATGTGTGATAAATATCGATGATTGACAACTTTGTGCCCCATGTAGGGCAATAGATTCGTCACCTATTCGATTTGGGACGTAAACATAGGGTAGAAAACTTTCGGGTAGAAAACTTATGATTATTTTATTAGGTATGTGAAAACATAAATATTATTGGAAATATCAATGGAAGTTTTAGAATTAAACAACTAATTTATCTATGAAACATTAAATTTCTTCCTGTCCCTTTCACACATTTTTGAATCCATTGAACTAGAATTAAAATACATCCTTGAAAGTAATATTTTTCCTTTTCAGAGATCACAAGCAAATTCCGAAACGAATACATTCCGGAAGTGAGGATGAGCCGATAGGTTCCGGTGAGTAATTTGTTTAATAATATAAATACAACTCATGTAAAAACTATTCATCGAGCAAATGTTTATATTCTTCAAAGTCGCTACACTCTTGGCAGAGTGGTCGTCGTCATCACATCTGGATTGGTGACTCACTGCACTATTTTTCGCCGTTCTTCCCTTACCATTGTCTTTCTAGTGCATTCGTGCAATGGACCGTCAATTGTTGTCTTTATTTGGTCGGTCCAGCGCATGGGTATCCGCCTCTGGGTTTTGTGCCCTCAACCTTACCCTGCACTATAAGCCGCTTCACAGATGTATTATCTCTACGCGAGACATGCCCAAAGAAAGATATAAAGGTTCGGTTTCGGGTGACTGAAAGAAGACGACTGTGTTACTTGAAGTCTGGTTTATTACTCTCCTTATTACTAATGAATACACAGATTATATAGCCTTATTCTAAACATAACTATATCTACTTTAGTAATACACCACACGCCCTTCCAAAACAGAAAAAAAAATTAACTTAACTTAATTTTTTTTTTTTTAACAATAGTACGGTTTTGTTCTATTTTTATGTACGATTTCTTCTTTATTTTTTCGTAAAATTTTGACATTACAATCAAGATCTTCTAAAACTTTGAAAGGACCTTCGTACACATTGTCAAATTTAGTACCAGTTTCCTTTTTCACTAATAATAAATCATCTTTATTATACACAACAGGTTTCAAATATTCATCAAATTTACTTTTTCTTAACGATTTAGTTTTTAACAAATTTTCTCGGGCTTCACATTGGGCTTTCTGTAACCTAAATTTTAATTCTAATGGATAATCGTCTACATTATACAAAGGGTCAACAACACAATTTTGCAAGTTTCCAGGAATATTACACATTTTTCCAAAAACTAGCTCATAAGGTGTATATTCTGTCGACGAGTGTACAGAAGTATTATAAGAAAAACACCAATACGGGAGCCAATCACTCCAATATCTACTATTATTACTAGTTTGAATTCTCAAAAATGCGTTTAATGATTTGTGTGAATTTTCCAAGGACCCAATTGATTCATGATGATAAGCACAAGCAACTGTTTGTTTAACATGTAATAATTTACATACCTCAATCATAGTACTGGAGACGAATTCAGATCCCCTGTCTGTAGCAATTTCAAGTGGGATACCATACCTTAACCCTACAGTGCTTGATTTTTTATTTCTGTTTAAGAAAAATACATAACCTTGCAAATATAGTGCTATTTATCAGAAAAATATTCAAAAAAATCACATCTCAATACAAATATAACTATCCCATTTTTTGTGTATGACCCACATATGGCACATAAAGCGTTGTAGTGTAAATCTTTACCATGTATGAGAAACAGGAAAAAATAAAATAATGTAAGTTAAACAATCTTTATTCAGGAAATTTGCACGTTTTGTTAAAACTAGTAAGTCTTTGTATAATTAAGCCTAGAAACCTAACAATCAAAGTTATAACTTTCATTGAATAATAGGAACTCATGGGAGGAAACAATTTTAGTTAGTTACCCAAAGACATAAAACAGTTTTTGTCCTTATTGAGGCAAAGTGCCACGTTGCATTTTCGGCAAGACACGAAAGATTTACCCTTACAAGCAGGTAACTTACAACATTCCCTAACATTTAACCACACAGGGAACTGGTCAACTCCATCAATCCTGACATCTTTAGGTGGTACATTGGCTTTGGGCTTTTTCTTCTTTCTTTCTTTAAGCATGTCAGTTACGAATGAAGATGGTCTTCCTTTATTTTTCCGCATCGGCGGTCCACACAAACACAATGCCTTGGCCAGTTCCAGCCGAAATTCTCGTAGTTTCATCAGTTTTAAGTTTTTTTCTCTGCGTCTCTACTCGTTTATATAAAAGCCAGCTGTTGATCAACATGACATCAAGCAAATGGTAAAATATTCTCATGTACCATTTTCTTGTACGCATTTTTATTTTATGTTCACCTATGAAAGAGTCGAGCAGGCCTACTCCTCCCATATGCCGGTTGAAACGTCCAATAATGTTTGGTGCATCAAATTCTATGTACCGTTTCTCTTTTTTACAAATGATGGCTGTACCAGGGTGTCAACTCCTGTAAACGTGGTATATGGTTGCTGAAACTCCCATCTTTTTCCATATATATTCTCTTTTCTGTGGCTTTGGCCTGACAGGCTGTGTGATAGGTCGGACGAAGTCGGTAGTAGGTGTTGGCTGAGCCCGTGGTATCACTCGTCTGGATCTAGGATTTACTTGCCTGGACGTACTAGTCTGTGGTGTCACAGCGGCTGAGTTATTAGACGTAACTATTTCACTACTGCTTGACTGTGGACTAGGTATGCTCACGTTTTCGAAGACGAAATCATCCTGTAGTAATTCAGGACACTCCTTCACTTCGTTCATCACCAAATCCTGAATTCTGATCAAGTCGTCATCACTATCTTCACCTGACAGTTCCTGCTCATCTTCACTACCGGATGGAATTTCCAGAAAGCTTTCAATATCTTCCGTAGTCAAATTTTTCTTACGACTCATCTGTGAACAATACGTGAATTTAGAGGATACTGATTGCACGGTGTGCCATATCCGGCACATACAAAGATGTTGCGATTTTATGTACTATTTATCAATTTAATTACATTATCACGATTATAATAAAAAATATGAACATTAACTTACCTCTGTCAATTATTTCAAAACTAAATTATCAAAACTTATTCGTTTTTTTTAATTTTTTGCACAACTCTCGTTAACCGAATTCAAATTACCTTCCGATCTGATGAAAACTAGTAACAGCTATGTGCAGTGACATCTAACCACAATGTCCGATAATAAATTCGATATTACAATGCATAACGGTTCAACTACTCAACATTTGATGGCGCCACTTGGATCAATTTATAAAATATGGACTAGTTTTTGGTATGTGCCATATGTGGTACACCATGCGCTGTAGGGTTAAAATAAAATTTTTGACAAATGCTCGAGCAACACTTACGCTATCTTTATTTACTAATGGATATGCTTCTACATACTTACTTAATTCACATTGCAATGTGAGAATATAAGAGTAACCATAATAATCCTTATCTAAGGGCCCAACTATATCTAAAAATATCTTATCAAAAGCCGACTTCGCAGTTGTAGTTATAGCCATGGGTTGTTTCGTATGTAGCGAATGTTTTTGTTTCTGACATTTGTCACATTTTCTGACAAATTCAGTCACGTCTTCAGCCATTTTTGGCCAAAAATAGTATTTCTTTATATTATTAATCATACGCCTAATTCCTGCGTGCCCACTCGTGGGAAGCAAGTGAAAGTTATTAAGTACTACACGTTTGTCATCATCATCTTTTATTCTAACTAAACTTTTCAAAATATAAATCCGTGGACCGGTCCAACTATTATTTCCACAAGCTTTGGTTAACCATTTAATAAACTTCTCATTCTCACTATTCTTCATAATATAAATCTCTTTAACAGATACTTTTTGACAGATAGATATCAAATCTCTCACGAAGGCGTCTCGCGCCATGCATGATCGAGAATTTGGGTCTATATAAATTGTCATCTTAGATTGTGCATAAGCAAAATCATTTACTCGAACACATTTAGTTGTAGATTTTATTGTAAATGTAGATATTATCAATTCCGTACAATTCTTTGGCTTTTTAAGAATTTCAACGACTCTCGGTTGATCAGGCCGATCATCTGTTTTGTTCTTATTGACCAAACAATTATTACTCAATTGATTTTTAGTCTTACTCCTAGTCATAACATTAACATTATTTGAGCTAATACTCTTTAACTCATCAGACGTAATTATGATGCGAGATAACGCGTCTGCAGCCACATTATTCACACCTTTAACATATTCAACTACGTAGTCATATTCATCTAAAACTAAACGAAACTTGAGTAATCTACTTGAGGGATTATTGAAACTAAATAGGTAAAGTAACGGCTTGTGATCCGTTTTTATTGTGAACTTTTTACCAAACAAATAGGGTCTAAAATATTTAACTGACCAAACAATAGCAAGAAGTTCTTTTTCAATTGTAGGATAGTTTAATTCTGATTTATTTAATGGCCGACTTGTATATGCGATCGGCAAATCATTTTTGTTACATAATACGGAACCTATAGCTAAACCGGAAGCATCTGTATGCAATATAAACTCATTTTCGTCATCAAAATTTGGATATTGCAGTATTGGTGGGTTAATCAAACTCTGCTTTAATAATTTAAAAGCATTGTCACATTCTGTGCTCCAAATAAATTGAACACCTTTTCTACAAAGTTTGTTTAAAGGGATTGTTATTTCAGCAAAATGCGGAATAAATTTACGGTAGTAGTTGACGAAGGCTACAAATCGCCTGACATCGTCACAACTCTTTGGCACTGGATAATTTTTTATTACAATAGTTTTTTCGGGGTCAGGTGAAATTCCACTTGCAGAAACACAATGACCTAAATATAAAAGTTGTTTCTTTAAAAATTGACATTTTACTGGATTAATTTTTAAATTTACTCTTCTAAGTCTTTCAAAAATATCAATTAAGTTCTTATTATGAATTTCTAAACTTCTTCCGATACATATTAAATCGTCCAAATATACTAGACATTTTTCATGGTTTAAACCAGACATTGCTACTGTCATGAGGCGACTGAAAGCGCTGGGACTGATTTTTAAACCCATCGGTAGTCGTTTCATTTGATATTGCTTGTTTGTAGTAAATGCTGTGCACTTTCTGCTTTCAGGACTTAATTCCAATTGAAAATAACTTTGGCTAAGATCTAAATGACTAAAATAAATTGCTCCTGACAAAGAATCGAGTATATCAGTGATATTAGGCAATGGAAATTTATCATCCTTAAGATTATCATTTAATTTTCTGTAATCAATAACAACACGCCATTTTTTAATACCGCTACTATCGGTCTTCTTTGGAACCAATAGAACAGGACTCGACCACTCACTTTTACTTTCTTCTATAATGTCATTACGTAACATTTCGCTAATTTGCCTATCAATCTCAGTTTTTTGACTTCTAGGGAGTCTGTACGGCTTTGTGTACACTGGACTGGTATTATCCTTTAAATGTATTGACTGCTGATATAAGTTGGTAACACCTAACTTATCTCCTGGCAGCAAAAATACATCCGAATACTTCGCACAAATGTTTTCAATTGAGATTTGTTCATCTCTACTTAAATGTTTAAAATTTAACATGGAAAACAAATGCTTCACACGGTCAGCATTTAAATTATTACTATCAAAAGAACATAAAAAATAATCATTTAAATTTACGACATCTGGCGTAAAATAACTTAAACAAATATCTGTATCTCTAGTATTCAGAAACTTAAGTGGTATTTTACCATCGCTAGGCTTAACTAAAATGGAAGCTAAAAATAAACCCTCACATAATTGCTTAGGCATGACAACACATTCATCCTTTAAGTTTGTCTGTACTAAATATGTTACTTCACATCTTGCCGGTATTGTCATGTAATTATTCTTACCAAGTTGTCCCATTTGTAACGGTATACTAATGGGTACATTATGATTAATCGTTAGAATATTTTGTTCAAAATCTAAAATACAATTATATTTACTTAAAAAATCTTGCCCTAAAATACCATCCGTCCTACAAGAAAAGTTTTTAATAACATAGAACTTATGCTCAAACTCATAACTACGGTAATTTAATCTTAAATAAACAAAGCCTTCGCAATACACTTGGCCACCTATACCGTTTATTTTGATAAACTCTATATGGAATGGAATGTGCCACTTCTCTAATATGTCTTGTCTGACTATGGACAATGACGCGCCGGTATCGAGTAACCAACTATGTGACACTTGAAACAAATCTAAATTTACTAAGTTTATATTTTGACAATAAAAATGTTCATGCACGAAAAAACAAATTATGATTTTCAGCTTCAGCCGGTGTTCCGGTGTTGTTATTAGCAGAAGATAGCACTGTATTCTTATTATTTGAATAAGCTAAGATAACTTGATGTTGACGGACAGGTTGACGTAATGTTGTGTGGCCACGAAAACCATTGCGACCGCGATAGTACGATGAGTTACCATTGTCCCGATTTCCGCTCGATCTATAGTTATTACCACGACCACGTATATTATAATTTTGGGAATTAGAAAATTGCCTAAACACACCTCTATTAAAATTATTATAAAAATTACCGCGTTGATAACGGTTTGACTTACCTCTATTTTTATCGAAACTCATCACCCGCTGGTCTTCTGAATTCGGAGTCATCTCATCTAATGCACCCTGAATGGCATCCTTTAGAGAGCTGTAATTTCGTGCTGCAATAATAGTGCTGAGTCGACTATTACGCAGACCATCGCCAAATCTTTTAATCGCCACACGCTCGTTTATTGGCTTCAAAATTTGATATAAACTAGCATCATCGTTAGCCTGGGTAATAGTCAAATCGACAAACAATTGTTCTAACTCCTTACCGTATTCCTCAATACTCTTGTTATGTTGCCTCGCTTGTTGCAGCTTACTCTGGATCGCTGTGTCTGATTTTTTGGGTAATAATATGGAACGCATGTCACTAATTAAATCTGTAACAGATAAATAATCATCACGCAAGCGCAACTTGGCGCTTTCCGATATACGGGACATTAAAACAAATTTTATAAGTTGCTTTTTGCTACCATCATCAATCATAGAGTCATACATCTTAATGTTTGATATTAAACGTTTGGTGGTATCAATATCACCAGTCATAATAGGTAATAACGCATTAGCAGTTTTTAGTTCAAACTTCTCCATAGTGCTAGTCGTGTTCTCTTCTAAACCACCTGAACAAAGCTGAACAATTCTAGAATATAATTTATTTATACCTATAACCAAATCTGTAAGTATTTGAATTTCAATACTATCGATTTCTTTCCTTTCAAGTTTACAATCTAGGACCTTTTGTAAAGTACAAAACTGTTGATATATATCATTAGCCTCTTTTAATTTAATTTCTCTAATTGAAGATGACCTACGACTCGGTCCCAATTTAGTGAGGTAATCTTTAATATACTTCAATTTGTTAAATATTTCTTTAGCCTCATTCGTCAACATATCATATACGTATACATAATTATAGCTACATAAATTTATCACAAAAATGAAATAAGGACAAAAAAAAAAACAAACATATATTACTACCGGTGTACGCACTCTTTTAGGCACTCACTTATTTTGGCACTCTACACAAATTCAAGCTGATGACATCTCCGTAGCAGCGCCCGCAGTAGGCTGCCGACGAAACATGCTCAAAGACCTTCGGAGCTGGAACTCAGTTAACTCTCTTTCGATCCAGTTGCCATGACATTTTCTATAGAACCGTAACAACAATATTACGCCTCCAATAACCAATAACACGCAGATAATTATTAGTACATAGCTTGTGTTACTTGCGTGCTGTAGGAGCTGGTCTATAGTAGCCGAATTTCCAGCACCGTTTTGCGCTATAATTACTTCTGGCTCTTTAGATTGCTGCTTTCCCATCTTGTTTTTGCTCGAAAATAGGAGAAACTCGCGAGGAATAGTTAAAAACACCGCAAATTGTGCCAAATAGTGCGTTCGGCCACTAATGAAATCAAAAGTAATGAAATCATTATTTGTCTCTCAACTGCACAAATCACTCAATGTTTATATAAAATATTCCATATACGGAAAATCGCGCCGCGCCGCGTTGCGCTGGGCTGGCAGGGTCGCCATATAAAGGTTCGGTTTCGGGTGACTGAAAGAAGACGACTGTGTTACTTGAAGTCTGGTTTATTACTCTCCTTATTACTAATGAATACACAGATTATATAGCCTTATTCTAAACATAACTATATCTACTTTAGTAATACACCACAAAGACAGAATACGGCCCTGTACGATGGAAGAAAGACGCCTCTTAATAGCAAGCTCTTGGATAATAGAAACATTTGTTCTCAATTGCGTCTATTATATATTAAGCATCCTTCGCCAACACCACATTTCTAAGGCGTTTATTCTCTTCTTTTCGCTTTCTCTTATCGTCCATCTCTCAGCACTGTAGAGATATGGGAAATACAAGTGCCCTAGCAAGTCTAATTTTTGTGGCTTTTGTGATGTTTCTTTTTCTCCATATTTTTTTATTTTTTTATGTTTTCTTTATTTTCGGCGCATCTAACGTTGTTAGAGACTAATGCACCCAGATAGATGTACGGTTGGACCACTTCACAGTTCGCAATATGCGTGATGTCCGGTCAGTTCTTGTTAGCTATGTCAAAAGTCATAATCTTGGTTTTTTTGCGGTTTATCTTCAAACCAAAATCGAGACAGAATGCAGCCGGACTCTGGCACTAGGGTGGAAGTATCCTGAGAGTATGTCGTCTGTTATCACTGAGGCTGTTCGTAAAGTTTTCTGAGAAAGTGAACAAGATGTTTAGGTGTTCCCATGACGGGCGGGTTTGACTCTGTAACATGGCCTGTACTAAGGGAGACTCCTAACGCCTTTGAGAAGTCGACGAAACAGATATATGTTGATTTGTTGAACTCCCGGGCCTTTTGGACGATTTGACGTACGTTCAGGATCGGCTTGCACGTACCTTTTCCCTTTACAGAACCAGCCAAAAGGCTTGTACTGCAGTGGGAATTGAACCTACTGACTTAAATTCAGTAGCTGTTACTACTCTCAATGCTTAATAAGACCTGTTGAAATTAACAGCAAAATAAAAAAAGATAAACTACAGTAAACTTTTCAAAATTTCAGGGGAAGAAGACATAGCGTTTATAGACGTAGCTCCAAACAATATTGCCAAGTTACCTGAGAAAGGTATTCTGAAGAAGCACGGATATGGAGCTGTAGACGGTAAAGACAAGTGGGGAGATGACTCTCAGTCCGAGCAGTTGGAGGCTGGCTCCCAATCGGACGGCCAGGAGCCTTCCGGAGCTGTTGCTGATATGGAGTATAAGTTCAAAGTAAATATATTGCATTGTATGCACTCATCTGTATCAATAAAAACAGTATTTTTTATCTTAAAAGAGCTCTAGAAACTCACTCATATCCCGAAACTCGACACTAATAATAAAATAATCACTATAATTGACTCTGGCTCTGATGTTCTGGTAGGCAGGGATTATTTCTAGTCTCCTTTACATTTTTAATCAAACTTTTCCTACTTTATTTCCAGCATCCAAAAATATAGAAACCTAATAACTTTCTGTCTAACTGCTTTACTGACTGATTTTTGCTATCGAATAGCGTGTTTAGTGGTCCACAGACAAAATTATTTATTTATGAAAATCTATGTATTTATATATAAATTATATCTATTTATATATATATATATTATATATAAATTTATCTCCTTACAATATGTGTCGTTCTGACATATAACTTAAATGTTATTTTATCCATGTTAATTGGCAGAAATTGCAGTATTAATATTCAAATCTTCCTATTTTATTGTCAAATTCCTTCAAGGTATTACATAAGCTGAAATATACGACTTTCAGGACTTGAATGGTTACCACGAGAACATCATAGTGGCATTGAAAACTGCAGCAGCGCAACGTGCAAATGCAGGGGGCTCCAGTGGATCAGGGGATCTACGGGCTCTGCAGGAGTATGAATACAATAAGAGGGAACGCGCTACTTCAGCAGAGAAACTCCACGAAGCTGAGCTGCGTCGACGAGCTGACGATGAAGAAGATGAACCACCACAATGTGGCCCCATCAGGATTAGGAATCTTGAAGATCTGATCCGTCAGTTGGAACACCACTCCAGTAGGCACATGAGCCCATCAGGCTCCGAAGATATAAGAATGTCGGAAACTGAAGCTGATAGGCATTACAGAATTGAACCAGGGGATATTCCGCCGTAAGTAGTTGGATTTTTATTATATTGTTTTTCTGCCTTATACCATTTGCTCTCAAGTATTGTATCTTATATGCGGCACTCAGTACTACATACCTACCTGGCTACGCATTTGGCTTGAAGGTATATTATAACTTAGCCTTGGTTTCATACATAATTTTTGTGCATATTTTCCAGACGATGTCGTGGTCGCAGCGAGGATGCCGGGTTTGGGTACCCTCGGTTCCGCGGCAGTGGGCGGCACCACGGGCGCATGTTTGCAGAACCGACCCCTCCGGGCGTCGGAGTGCCAGTGCCGCTGCCCCCCATGGCACCTCACGTCCCCCACTCGTCTCACTCGCCCCACGGCAGGCCCCCTCCAGACGACGATGCGCTTTATGAAACTGCTGACGCAGAACGATTACGCGACGCGCCTGACAGTGAGAGGTGAGATATATTTCATACGGTCAGACGTCACTATTAAAATAAACTTTTATTATATTACTGGTAAAACTTGCTCTGGTGACGTAAAGAAAGCAAGTTTTTTTCTGGTTATTAATGTCTTTTAAAGTCAATATTAATTATTTAAACTAGAAAAAATTGCATAACTATTTTGTTATTCTAATTGTTGATTGCTTTTTAGACTATTTTCCAAGAGAAATTGTTTGTAATTGGTATCGAAGAGGCCATTTTTAACATTATAATTAGCTAGTATAATTAGCTAGTAGAACTATTCAAATTTTGAGAGAGCTGACCGGTAGACTGATAGTCGCTCGCGCTCACCTCAGAGGGAAAGGAGGCTGGTACAGCGCCACCCCTCGCCTCTCCGTACCTCTTCTCTATCATTTTCTAGTGATGAATTTATTCAAGCTCAACAACAGTTAGCCCGGTGGGCGAGTGAAGAGGTGGTACCGGCAGGAGGAGCGGCAGGGAGAGCGGCGGGGGCCGCGGGCCTCCCCCCGCGCGGGTACTTCCCCTCGCCGGCGGACAGCTCCAGCAGCGAAGCGCCGCGCGGCCCGCTCGCCTCCGCCTTCCCCGAGTACAAGCACTGACCCCCGCCTGCCCCCGCCCCCGCCCGCCCCCGGTGACGTCATACACGCGACCCCTTAACCCACTAGCTTACTAGTATTCGATGTATCGAGCTCTGTTGCACTGTTAGGGTAATCACGTTAACGAATAGCTTAACCGTTAGTATGAAACACAATAAATCTTCTCACGCGTAGCAAATAAAATAACAAATAATGGATAGTGAGTCGGAGAATAGGGCAGCGACAAGACTAGTGTCGCGCCGCTTGTGAATACGTAGTAATCGTTAGCAGTGACTTGTAAATATTATCGATACTATATATACATAAATGCACAGTACGTATATATATATACATATATATGATATGACTGAACTACAGTAACTGAACGATATAGATTTTAAAAGTCGCATTTAAGTGAGTTGGAAGTGGAGTGAAACTGCCGTACCGCCGCAGGGTGGACAACCTCGACGCCGGCACGATAAATAAATATGAGTGTTTATTAAATTCGCAATCGTCAATGCGTATTATTACTGGTTGTTTTCCTATGTAAATATCTATATAATTTACACAACGGACACTCGCCTGAATTTATTTATATCATTAGCCAAAAATACTTTCGCGTCTATGATAATAATTTAGTTGGTGTAAATTAAACGTTTTGGCATGTGTCAAATCGTAAACAAAATGACAAACATAATTGCAAACGTCAAAGTCACAAAGGCATTTGCAAACGTCTTAATGACATAATATGAAACCAAATTTGCTCAGATCTCAGTATTAGTTATTGTTTAGATACTAGATGAGCTTTGTTATAACTTATCGTGCTGGCCTCGATCACGTTGTAGTTTTCCATGTCGATTTGTAATTGTGGCGTTCAATATATACGCTTTACTATGCAGAACATCAACAAACACGGACACACCGATACACTGACGGACGGTACGGCGGACTGTATGTCTAAACTAATATAAGTATCGTTGTATTGTATAGATTTTTAAGCAAGTCGTTACGGTGCCCGAGGTCTTTGTTGAGACGTCGAGTTCCGTTCTCTTAACTTCACAGACAAAGCTCAAGTAGCTTGCATTTAGATAGGCGATTTAACAAATTGAGCTAATACTTAAGGGAAGCTTTAATGTAACCCGTCGTAGCGGGACAGAGATGTGAATTCGACGTCATTGTACCTCCTATAAATAAAATTGTATTATTATTCCTATATGGGCTTACATGAATGACATAAGTAGATAGAGCAAAGATTAAAACGGATTGAATTCAAATGTGAAATTATATTCAAAATCGATAATAATCTTCACTGAGTATTGTGATACTTTAATCTTCGATAATCGATATTCAAAATAAAATTTGAAAAATTTGAACTCAAAATATACACTATTATGAATAGAAATAGCAGCATAAAATGCAACTCTATTTAATATAACTGTGGTGATGTCTTGTACTATCTACTTATATAAATTGTATTGTCCATATATCCCATCGCTGAGGTAGTTTTAGTTGTGAAGTCACCGCCGAAGGAGGGCGACATGTGACCGTCCCCGGAGAGAAATTCAAACGCTTTCATAATGTATCACCTCTCCGAATATGCGCCCAACTTCATGAACAATTCTTACATGAACATCATTCAGGGCTATTACCTATAATACTATTTTTTTTACTATACTATTTTTTGTTAAAACTCGCTTTCCCGATTGCATGTCTTCGTATCAAAAAGGATTTCTTTATTTTTCTTTTGAATAAATAATCGCATTGAGTAAGAGTCCTTGTGGTCACTAAACACAACACGCGAGTACCTGTGTATCATTAATTGAAATGTGTACGTATTATGTACTCGTCGTTAAAACATTACTAATTGTTATTTTGCCTCATTACCTTGCTATAATTGAGTTAAGGGACAGTAAAGAGATCTCGTAACACCGTGCACCGATAAACTCCATATTTAAAAATTAAAAAAAAAACTAGCCATAAACGTACACATATTCTAAAAAAAGTTTGATGTGAATAAAATTACATAATTCAATTTTATCAGAATATCTATTATAAATATTGACTTAACGAATTTACTCATCATTCGGTATGTGAGATGTATGTTATAATGTTATAGTTCACTTGTTTATTTTATTGTGACAATTTAGAGGTTTATCGTTTCATTCGCGTTTACGCTAGGCTAGGTGGCTCCACCGTCGATATATTCGTAGTTACGATTAAAATAATTGAATAAAAAAATGTTTAGGCCAATTGTAGGCCGCGATCACCGGGCCGGATACACGTACCGGTAAACGATGTTTCCGAATAATAAAAAATAATAAATGAAATAATCTCTAGTTAAACGTAATAATTTTAAGTAATGAAATAATTAATTAAAAGCTAGTATTAATACTAGTACTTAATACGTACAGGGTAGATGTGATTGCAATACTCTGTAGCTGGGTGTGGCTTTCGCTGGCGCTTTTACAACTCCACCGTCTATGGGTACTTGTAGCCCCATCCACAAATCTGTTCAGGTGTACGAAAATAGAGCTAGTAACGTCATTTTGACATGTTATTCTGCTGTGAAATGAATTGTTTTAGTAAATATTAGTCCTGCTCTGGATACGAGTCCTTTTGAGCTTTGTCAAATGAATATTGTATCAGTGTTGCAAGAAAATTTAAATATTTAACTTTGTAGCAATTTTTATGTTGTCATGAAATAATTTGAGATTTGTTTGTTTCCACTTATACAGCGATGTCTTTGCCGGAATAGATTTATTGTTGGTGCTGTACAATACTTTCATCGATAATTATGTAAGAGCGCCTAGTGTTCTCGAATGTTTAGTCCAATCGTTACGATGTAAAGAAAATATATGTAATTACAAAATAATAGATTCAACACAAATAATAATACTATCAATTCAAATATCGTTAAATCGTTTATTCTTTGGATGTTAAAGTATTTAAGTTTATAATACCTTTGTGTGTAAGTCTGTTTATTATAGAATAGATCTATCCATACGGAATTAGTGGATTTTAGTTCGAAAAATGGCGTTAGTAGATTCTTCTCCTGTAGGAGAGTGCCATTATACTTTCATCCAATAAAATCCAAAGGGTCGTTTTTCCACTCCACTCTTTTTTTAATTTTTATACATTCATCAGCAAGTATTGTTTAGAAATTTTCCTGTTTTGATTGATTATGAATATTGTATTGAATCTATTTTCCTGTTATTACCTGAATAGTGTTGATATTTGAGACGTATTTGTGTGAAATACCGGTATGTAGCGATTGCACACACCCAGTGGGCGTTACGTGCGCGCCTTCTATACTACCGCTTCGGTGCAGATATGTGTACACTCATAGCTACGATAATTCTATTGTATAGTCCTTGAGTAGTGCTTTTTCATATCATTACTGTTGCTATAAGCAATGACCTTTCAGTAGCACATATTCCACTATAGGTCGGGAGAAATCAATACAAGCATGAGACGCTATTAACATCTCTCATTGAGTCATAAGTGCATTCTGTAGCATGGTTTAGAACTTTCCAGAAATAATAGTGCCGCCACGACATTCACCCGTAGGATATGTATCATTATGTATGCAATAATGAACAGCCATAAGCATGATCTGCTACGATTTTGTCAGTCGTAGTACATATCTGCACCGTAGCACCCCGCGTAGGCCTAACACGTCAATTGCGTACGGCGCCGGACACCGCCATTGCTCACGGTAGTGCTCTGTTCTAAATACGAATTCTCGTACGTATTTTGAGGTTAGTTTATCGTACTGTGCTATGACGTCAGAAGTCTGGATCGTTATTCCAACACGAGTTAAGAAACCCATAGAGCTGCCACTAGTGTAATAACTAATTCAAATGTTAAATATTCGTGATTTACTTAAGCAATCGATGCTTAAGTGTATATTGAAGCACGTTTAATATTATTTAATTCACACTGTCTATACGTATGGGATTCTATAATGCATTGGTACATAGCACAGTCGCGATTAACCTTATATAGGCTGTATGTAAAAGTTATCAATTGTGAACTCTGAATATTAAATGTTTTGTACTAATAAGTATAGCGATTGAACAAGTTATATGTGGATAAATAAACTTGCTCAAATATAAACACTTTTTCTCGGTACGATGATTCGTAGAGACCGTTCAACACTACCGAAAATACTGATTTAGGAAATGTTAATGTTAAGTGATATTATGTAATATAAAAATACGAATTTTAAACGAAAAAAAAAAACGTTGAGACGTTGGTAATTTTTCCGTTTGATTTTGTCCTTGTAAATATATTTGCTATATGATTTACTAAATGAATGTAACATATTATTAATGAAAAAAATAGATGACACAAATTTTAAACTGGTGTTTTATTATTATTTTAATTTATTATTCCCCAGTTGTATTGTAACTACACTAATGTATGTTAAGCTTGAAATAATGTCATTCTAAGTAAATAAAACACACATACTTCCGAAAATATTTCGCAATGTCGTTACAGTCAAGCAATTAAATTTTTTATTTTTATATTGAACCCAAGTGGTATGCGAAAATCATAACTCTAAGGTAAGTCCAGTACCTGCCTATAATCTTTCGTGATGAATAGATTAAAACAACTTTTAGGATTAATAATAATAATAATATCTTAGACTTTCGCGAATCTCGCTCATAGATGAAAACAACTTTTAGGATTATATCGCGTTTATTTATTACTTATTTATATTTATTTCCCGACGTTTCGAACTCTTTACAGAGATCATAAATAAGTAATAAATAAACGCGATATAATCCTAAAAGTTGTTTTAATCTATGAGTGAGATTCGCGAAAGTCTTAGAAATAAATTTCGTGATGAATCTTAGATTCTCAATTGGTGTTAGCGCCATCTATAGATCCATATATATATATATATATAGCTATAGAAATATATAATAAATATATGACTAGCATAATTTGCCTTATGCAAACCAGACCGAATTTCCTTTCATGAAAGCTTGTCTGAAGAATTTCATAACTAACAGTTTAAGAGTGGTAGGGCCAAGCAGTTTGCTGCATTAATGGGTCGGCTCGACAGGTGAAATACCACGATTTCTCAGAAAATCAACGTAAAAGTCGACAACGCAACTGTAACACTGTGTCCATGGGTGACGCTAGTCACTTACCATCAGGTGACACGCGTACTCGTTTGCCCTCCTATCCCATAAAATAAGAATGAGACTAAATAAAAGGAGTGATTAACTTTACTAAGTAGTCTACACTATAGTAGATTGGAATAATTTGAAAGCATTCCTATTAGTATGACGATAGTAACAATTCTAATATATTATATGTAATAAGAAAAAAACAATTACCCCGTACTAAATAGCACTTGCTCAATTTTATAAAATAACAACAACAACATCAAAAATATTTTTGAATTTTTTATTCATATTAAATTGATTATAACTAAACACTCAGCACCATCTCCATTTCCCATAAGTGAAAATCAAATAAATTGTGATTAAAGCCGCATAATTATCAAAGATTAACAAGTTCTTCTTATTGGAGTAAAGTAGAGTTACAATGAAAGATATATTAAAATGTCATAAATCTTAAGGTTCTTCCAAACTAAGACTCTTACGTTTTATCAAAAATTTGGCAAAATCATCTTTCTGAGGATCGAAAGATGCAATTTTTTCACACTGAGCAGCGGTCGCCACTTGCTGGATCTGTTGTCCAAATGCCTTCACATCTTCCCTCTTCTGCTCTATCATGTACTTCCTAGACTCCATCATTACTAAAGCGTCGTCCCGTGCCATAGACCACACACTTGGCTTCACTCGAGATATCATATTGTGACCAACATACACACCATGGAACAGCCCTTGAAACTGTGGCTTGTGGGGATAATGATCCAACGCTGACATCGATAAAAAATGCACCTTTCCGTAGTCAATTTCAATGTAAGTATTTCGGTCCTCTCGCAAAACTAGAGGTGCTTCAGGACCATTTTCAGATATCTTCGCGTCTAACTCACTCAGGATAACCATACCCAAATTCTTTTCATTTTCTAAATTCATAGCCGATGGATCAAAGGTCTGATGATTTTCTAATTCATAAAGCAACCTCATAACGTTTCTTTCAGCGATATCTGTGGCACGTTTATAATTCACTCCATGACTGGATTTTAACATGTCCTGATCTTCGCATTCTAATCCATATGATATATACGGCGAGGTCACTAAATCTCCCAAATATCCTCTATGAAGGTATCTATCCCCACACTTGTAAGCTCCAGCAGCTAAACTTACGTTAGGACGGCAGACTTCGGTTTCCAACCATGTGAATGCCACACCATGCCCTCGAAAATGTTTGTATTCCGGGAAACAAATTTGACTTGCTATTTCCTTCATCCTCATGTGATAGTCCCAGTCGAATACACCCATTCTCGTGTCATATCTAAGACCAAGGCTATGTCTCAGCCGATGTTCCCAAAGTTCACAGGCATTAAACTGATTCGTATTGCCAGTAGTCCAAAAACTCAGCAAATTATCTATATAGTCGCGTTCTCGATATTTCATTTGATCAATGGACACTGATGGTAAAAGGCAATTCATATAATCAGGATTAGTCACCATCCCGATCAATTGTCGAGCCTTGGCAATCAAGTACCTTGATGTAGAAGGACGTAGCAACAAATTTCCATATATTTCCAGATAACGTCTAGTTTTCTCTAATAAACCGCATCTTGTGGTCTTCTCCAACGCCATTGAAGTCAGGAGGAGTTGTCGTGCTATCAGTTCAGGGCATCCATCGACAACAAAGATATTCATGTAGCGTCTACTGTGGCGATAAGCTTGTGCCAAAGTCTTGAGAAGATGCCTGCCATCACAGCCTCCGATGACAAGGAAATTGAGCTCGTACGCATTTTTATCTCCACGTTTTAGATATTCTAATTGTAAATCAATCGCTGGACTGATGCCCCAGAACATTTTGTATCGTCGTCCGAGTTGACAATGTCAGAATAAAATTTGCTATGACTACGGGTAATCAGCGTTTGCTCAGTGAATGGGGCGTTGCTATGGAGACCATCTATTTTTGTACGGCGAGCCGGAGGTTGGTTGGCTATGGATAAAAATCGACGCAAAACATCCTAAGCTAGCGTTAACTAATTATATCGTGAAGGGCTTCAGATAGTCGATCGAGCGGAAATAAGTTCCAGTATCGATTTTTAGAGGATGCTTGTCTATTTTGCCTTTGATGTTTAAAACTATATAGATTTAAAACTAAAACTTGATAGTATAAAAGGAATATGAAAGGATGAGTGTGTAATTTGAAAAATATCTTTAAACATATTAACCACATAAGTAACCATAAATATCTTGTATGTTAGATTGTAGGTACTACTTTATTATACGATTTTGTTCCAAACCTAATTTTTGGTACATTAATCAAAAAATTTCGTAAATTATTTTTTTTTAAATTCTGCTCATAACTGTTAAATTTCATATACAAATATTGAGAACCAGCAGATCGTGCGAACTTTGTACTGTCGTTCTTTAGCCTTACATAAACCGTATAATATATCTTTACAGTGATAAAAGCCTAATGTTTTTCTCATGTTAATAGTAGCGTAATGATATATAAAATAGCTTAAGGTCAAACTACACACAAAGTGTAAAAAAGATTGAACACGTTAAGATCAAGTAATCACTTTATCTCATATACACTTTCCCGCCTTTTTCTTCATTTACGTTAAATATCAATGGACATGTTACCAAGTCAGATTGTGAGGTTGCCAATGCCTTTGATGATTTTTTTTCTGTTTTCCCTGTCAATGTTACTAGTGCTCTAGGCTCTTCCACTTCCATTGCAGAGTCTTTGCTTAAGGATAACGTGCCTGAATTTTTTAACGATTTTCACTTCCGGCATATGTGTGATTTCAATAACGCGTTTAAATCAATTAATATGAAAAAGACAACTGATTTATGGGGCATTTCTGTACATATTATAAAACCTTTATTTAACACTATTGTTCCCGCCTTAATTCTGATATTTAATAGATGTATTGACTGTCGTGTGTTTCCTGACTTGATGAAATTATGTAAAATCATTCCATTGTATAAATCGGGTAGTACATTAGACCCCACTAACTTCAGACCAATATCAGTACTACCGACAACAAGTAAAATTTTCGAAAAGCTAATCCTCGCACAGCTATTAAAATACTTTAATGATAATAATCTGCTGCACAATAAGCAATTGGGTTTTACGCGCGGGTGGTCAGCATGTGATGTTGGGGTAAGATTATTAGAATGTATATTTGAAGCCTGGGAGGAGTCACGGGATGCCTATGGAATATTTTGTGGCTTTTGATAGTCTGCAGCGGCAAAAACACCCCATGATTGCACAGGACCGGCAGTTGTGGTGCTCTATGGGGGGGCCTACGTCCAGTAGTGGACCTTTAAAGGCTAATGATAATGATGATGATTGTGTGCAGCATGAAACTCTAGTCAGAAAATTACACCACTACGGTATAAGAGGCATCGCTTTGGATCTTCTCATTTCTTATCTGAGTGATAGGATTCAAAGAGTATATGTTAACGGAAAGCTATCACATGAAGCAGCTGTAGCAATGGGAGTGCCACAAGGCTCTATTTTGGGACCTTTCCTGTTTCTTTTGTACATAAATGATCTGCCATATCTTGTGAAAAATAATTACGAAATAGTTTTGTTTGCAGATGACACTTCTTTAGTTTTTAAGGTAAATAGACAACAGACAGTAATTGATGATGTAAACAATGCTCTTTCAAAAATAGTAAACTGGTTTAGTGCTAATAATTTGCTTTTAAATGGTAATAAAATTAAATATGTTAATTTTTTTACAAAAAATGTTAAACAAGTAAAAACCAGTGTAGAAATGGACTATGAGAGATTGGAATTGGTCAATAAGGTTGTCTTCCTAGTTGTTAGATTCTAAATTACAATGGGGCCCGCATATAGAAACGTTGGCAGGTAGATTAAGCTCGGCAGCTTACGCTGTAAGGAAAATACGTCAACTGACCGATGTTGATACTGCGCGTTTAGTTTATTTTAGTTATTTCCACAGCATTATGGCGTACGGCTTATTGCTTCGGAGTAGTGCCGCGGATGCAGATTCGGTTTTGTGCTCCAGAAACGAGCCGTTCGTGCTATCTATATGATGAGTCCCAGGGATACACTAAGAAAAAAAAAATGGGTGCGTGTACTTATGTACGCGCGTGAGAAGTTATACTTCTTTGGCATCATTAAAATATATATATATATATATATATAATTATTAAAAACAATTAAGCGGACGGATGTAGGAGTCGAGGACGGCCAAGACACACATTCCAAGACCAAATAGAACGTGTTCTGGAGGAAGGTGATGTTAAGAGCCTCAAAAACCGGCGCGCGTGCATGAAAAGAGTTATGAAAGTCAACGAAGCGAGTGAGGTGTGTAAGAATCGTGCCCTATGGCGCTCTGTTCTCTCTGCCTACCCCGCAAGGGATTTGGCGTGAAGTTATGTATGTATGTATGTATTAAAAACAAAATTTAGAGAATAATAAATATATAAGACATTATTTTGTAAATATTATATAACTAATAATAAGTATTTAACATTAATAATTTAATAATATTTAGTGTTAATTATATTAAATAAAAGTATTTTAATTTATATCAATAAATAATACATACGGATAGTTAACCTCAATTATATTGGAGCACTTGAAAAAGTATATAAGCACAATTTTTTTCACTAATATTCACAAATAGTAAGTAATATCAATCAAAATATTCAATTTAAATCACTACTGAATATAATTTATTAGCACATATATAATTCGCACTTGTATGAAACTAAAACTTCATACTGTTAATTTTGTGTCACAGATGCGCGCGCATCTTAAAATTTCACTCCATCATTTTTTCATAACGCGCCTAAAGAAGTATAACTTCAATAAATTTAAAGAGATAAAAATTTGCAATATATTTATGAAAATCTTATTTATGTTCATAAATATAAAACTAAATTTAAGAAAAACTGTGATATTAATAAACTAAATTTAAGAAATAAAAACAAACTCGCTGTGCCCGCTACTAGGCTCCATAAAATCTCTATCTCGTTCCAGCTCAGTTTATACGCTTCTACAATAAACTTCCAAACGACGCGGTTGAATTATCCATGGGTAAATTTAAGAATTATATTAGAAGTAAAAACATATAACATAACATAACTTCACGCCTTTTGTTACCCGAAGGTGTAGGCAGCGGCTGTTAAGCCTCGTCTCGCCGTTATGTTTACGTCCCAAATGGAATAGGTGGCGAACCTATTGCCATACCGGGCACAAAGTTTGTCAGTCATCGATATTTATCACACATAACTTCCGAAAACAATTTCATAAAGTCATTGGTGTGAGCCAGTGTCTGGAATCGAACCCCGGACCTCTGGATAAGAGGCCGTGCGCTCGCCCACTGCGCCACCAAGACTGTTTAAAAGTAGATTATATCAAAGGGCTTACTATTGTATCGCAGATTATATAAACGATAAAAAAGTTTGGAATTGAACTGCTCTTTTTGTGTTGTGTTGATTGTAATTATTACCATTTGTTAAACTGGAAATTGAAAAGAGTCGACCTTGAGTTTCTTGCCAGTTTTTCTCAAGAAGCCTTGACGCCGGAACTGGCACTTAGATTCGCTTTTACATTCAAGACAGTGTGATGAAAGGGAATCTAAGCTCCGCGAATTTTAGCTAGTAGTTTTATGTGACGATTCTAAGTACTTTGTAAAGTCTAAGGAATAAAGATATTTTTAATTTGAATTTGCCATTTTTACCTTCTTTGAGGTAGAATTTCGGAAAATCTGTTCATATTGGATTTCTACATTGCACAAATTACACACTTTAAAAGGTCCAGGTGTCAACGATCCGCGTCTTAACGTTGACCTGTCAGTCAAATATTCAGAAGTAAACATTCTATGTACATACATGCTTGATTTTGTATATCGTAAAATTTTTTAATGGAATATTCAATTTTAATACTTTAAAAAGTGATTATCAGGTATTGATACAGTTATGCTGACGAACTAATTTATTTTCCATAAATTTATACAGAGATATATAGATATACTAGCTGACCCGGCAAACGTTGTCTTGCCAAAAAATTTAATTTTAAAAAATAGGAGTTGATTTTAGGAGGTAGAAAATTTAGGGTTGTATGTATTTTTGTATCTTGTATTATAAAAAAAATAAAAAAGAGAACTAAAACAACTTTTTATAGATTATATCGCGTTTATTTAGAACTTATTTACTATTTAAATAAATATAAAAGATATATTTAGGGGAGGGCAACCCTTAACATTTAGGGGGATGAAAAATAGATGTGTTATTCTCTGACCTACCCGATATGCACACAAAATTTCATGAAAATCGGTCGAGCTTATTCAGAGGAGTATAATTACAAACACCGTGACACGAGAATTTTATATATTACATGGTCTGATTCTGATTTTTGATCAAATATTAAGGTTGTTTTTCCGCAAAATACTGTATCGCCACATAGTAAAATATTAATAATATTAATAACCACTTATGATTACTAATATTTCCTGATCTGTCACCGCCAATACTTTTATTATTAACTAAGATATCGGGGAATTCCGTACCGCCTTATCTTTCAACGCCTTATACGCAAACAAGTAATAATCAGATATTGAAACAATTAGGCTTACGAATTAGATAAATTATCTATTTTTAATGCTCGTATCGCCTTATAAGAGTGATCGAAAGTCACAATAGTAGGAGGATCACTAAATAATGGAGTTCCAGATGCAGTAAAGTATTCTGTAATCTTGGGTGTTGCCTTAAATAATACGAGCCAGTGGAATCCACAATGTTTGAAAAATGAAAATTACTTTTAAATATATTAATAATTTATTTATATTAATTTATTAAATGCCTCTGTGCTTATAAACATCTGCTACTTAAATTACAACAACAAACCTAAAGATCAGAAAAACATTGATTTTTGAATATGCTGCAGATTATTATCTATATAATATATATAAATTTGTGTATCTATTTTAACCATTTATTAAATGGTTCATTTGATCTTTCATATAATTCACTATTTACATCGCATATTTCATTCACATCACATTTATTTTAATTAAAACTTAATTATATAGATTAATACAATATTACACATTTACTGGTGAAATACATTCGAATCTCTTCCTGACTTGAAGACTTGGTTATGTATTGGTAACAGTAATTTACACATCATAGTCTGCATTACCATTCTAAAAAAATATAACAATAAGATAATATAATTTCATCCCATTCTACCCAATGGTGTAGGTAGAGTAAACGGCCTAACCTCGCCGTTATGTTTACGTCCCAAATTTATCCGTCCCAATAGGTGGCGAGCCTATAGCCATACACCGGGCACAAAGTTTTCAGTCATCGATAGTTGTCACACATTAACTTTCGATAGTTTCGAATAGTCATTGGTGTGAGCCCGGATTCAAACCCACGAGGTTCTTGATCCAGAAGCGGGGTGCTAGCAGGCCACTGGACCTCCGAGACGTTCTAAACTATTATAATTAGCTCAAAAAATATATTTTTGTTACATAAATAAATTTATTTAGTTTATAATATGTCATAATTTATTAGTGAAAAAGTCAAACCGTCAGGCATTTTCAGTTATATGATAAACATTTTTAAACGTCGAACAAAAGTAGTAAAATAATAAATCTTCCCAAAAGCCTCTAGCGCAATGTGCAAAAAAAAACAATTTTCTATGGAGAACTAATTTGTAACTCAAAACTACATTAGAAGTAGCTTTTAATGATATACTCAATGTAACATAATAATTTAATGTATTGTGATTACGTCATTATATCTCCTGAAGAAATCATTCATAAATTCAATTTAAGTATGGTTTTATTTTTTGCGAAGACTTCGTGTCATGCCTCAAAATGCATTAATTAAAGAACACTCTTACTCAGTTATGTGACACATAATATAATCCTATTTATATTATTTTTAACTTATCTAAATCATTATTTTTAACTTATCCTTTTACTTTTTTATTATAAATAGTTGATATTTAGGCATTTTAAATAAATTCCTAAATGAAAATTAATTATTTGGTAACTATCTTTGATGTTTTCAATAGCCGTATAACATTTGTTTTTTAATAAATTATTTATTATATTAAAATATAATAAATAATTTATTAAAAAACAACTATAGTTGCTGATAATAATTTTAAAAAAATGTATATTGTAATGCTTCTATGACAAGCATAACTTTCTCCGTCATCCACATTTGGGAAATATTTACGAAAAGTTATTGCTGTTCGAACCGAGTGGTGAGACACGATATATGGTCAGATATACTGACCATAAACTGGGATACAATATATTCAAGATGTTCTATATCATCATCATTTTCCTGCCCGTGTCCCACTCTAAGTGGGGTCGGCACAACATGTCATTCCTTTCCATTCTCTCCTGTCGCTCGTTGTATTCACACTTACTCCCTTCATATTTAAGACGTTCTATATATACATGAATATTGTATCAAATCTATACAGAGACATAAGAATATAAAATTAATGCTCTATTACTAATCTAGAGTCTGTCGACTTCAAACGCCACAAAAACCACGGCATGATTTATTTACAGACTCGTCTGATAAATAACATCTGAAAAATTGGAATTATATCCAATTAAAAACCCTAAGTCACCTACAACAGTCTCAATTATGGATTTTCTTCTGATGAAATATTTTTTCTTACATATTAATATTCATCATAATACACTGGCGGGTTTTTGATTAATAATTTCGTATAAAGAATACAATTTTACGATAAACTTTTTCTCTCTCTCTCACTCTCTCTCTCTCTCTTCATGACTTCATGACTTTGGTTTTAAAGTGAGGAAATTCCGCATTCTAATCATTTTGGGAACAACAAACATTATTCATAACGAGTATTATTAGTGTATATAAATATATATTTGTTATGATAGTATTCGTTATGAATTAAATGCTCCCAAAATGATTACAATGAAAGAGTAGCATTTTAGCAGGAATTACACTAAACTTATAATACACTTTCAAATCATGTTTATATTATTCGATTTAATATAGTAACGTAGAAACAAAAATACGCAACATTCTAGAAAATGATGATGATGATAGGGATAATGGTAAAGAGTAGGAAACCTTATCTCCCTTATCTCCGAGGATAATGAGTAAGGCTAATGAGCTGTTCTTGATTTCTCACAATATTGCTGATGAAGAGATAAACAATAAAATATCGTACTGTCTTCATCAAGTGAAGGCGAATAGATATGTGCAAAAAGCGGGAAATAAATGTGCAAATGAAATTATTTCAGAATTGTATTGCGTACTGAAAATTCAATATTCTTATTTACAATGCTAACTACTTGGTGATCTATTCATTACAGCTGAAACACATGTCTTATTTCTATCTATCTAGTGCTTAGAAGGTCTGCTCCGAATATTTTGAGCTAATTTATTAATTTTCCCAAACCACTGAGCTTTGACAATAAAATACACATCTTGAGGCTCGCGAGGACTAAATGAATAACGTCTTTTGGGAGAGCTTTTTCTTGGTGCCATTTTTGAGGTGTCTAATTTTCCTCTGTCAGGAAAATCTAGAATCATCTTGTGACGCCAATGATCTTGGTTTCGAGACTTTCGCTTCTACTGTGGCTGATGTAGCTGCCCGCGAGCCCACTACTCCTGTACTTCGGTTAGCGTATGATGATGATGTCACAGGCACTTTCCGAGTCTGCTTAATCTTTAACTTGTTCAACCACAGATCTCTTGTCTTTTTGTTACCAATAACAAAAAATACAAACAGAACGAATCCTTGAAAAGTGGCTGTCAAAGCGAAGAAGTAAGCTGCGACGACATTAAACGCAAAAATACCAAATATCCAGGGCAAGCCAAATAGAAATACAAGTAAACAACTCACAGAAGCACAACGCACGGCTTCTTTAGAATCCCCATATCTTTGAATGCTCCTAGAAGCAAACACAGAACGAACGATGAGTATAAATAAAGTCCAGTTTGCGACCAACATTACAGCTATGGGAGCGTAGATGGAAAGCCACATGCTCAAGCCAGACGGGTAACAGAAAGCTGATGTTGGAGCCTTGTACTCAAAGTGCCCTTGGTATGCAGTGGGATTGGCTGATAGAAGAACCCCAATAATAGCAAAAGGCACTCCCCACGCAAACGCCGCTGCCTTCATCAGTTTATGGGATGCGTCTCTAGTAAAAACCATTACTAATCTTCTGTAAGATATTATTGCTGCAACTAACATCCAGCAGAAAGAGGCTAGAACAGAATAGTGTAATACAATTCCGATAAAGATACATGTCGCATTATAATACTTGAATTGCACAAAGACCACGACAAGGAAGCACGTGATTAAAAGCATTATTGATATACATAATTGAAACCACACTTTGTTGTTAAAGTCCTTTCGCCAAGATCTGAACAAGGCAGCCGTAATGCCGATTATGGTGAGACCGATAATCGAAAAACAGCATCCTATCACCGATATGTACTGAAGGATTTTTTCATTCAATTCGGAAAAGAGTTCTCTAGAGACAAGGATCTCGGCAAAATGTGTAAGATGCGTGCATTGGCATGAGTCCAGCATGCCTGACACTCTGGCTGGAACGAAGGTGCAACCTTCTTCTGACCAGAAACCACCGCCGTCCTCATCGAAATGCCAGTATGCGCAGGTGCGAGATTGGTTGCGATGCAAACCACCCGATATTGGATTGAAATAAATGTCTATGGTCTGAAACAAAATTAAAATTACAAATTTAGTTAATAGATAGTTATAAAGTTGTTGATACTTTCCAAACGAGTTGGGTAAAGGTTGACATTGCTTTTAAAGGAGGAGGTTTCCAATGATCAGGGTTGTAATTTGGAGGTTTAGATTTGATAGTAATATTAAGATTTAGCAAAAACGACGCAGTCGAGGACGGCCATGACACACATTCCATGACCAAATAGAACGTGTTCTGGAGGAAGGTGATGTTAGGAGCCTCAAATATCGACGCGCGTGCATGAAAAGAGTTATGAATGTCAACGAAGCGAGTGGGGGAGTAAGAATCGTGCTTATGGCGCTCTGTTCTCTTTGCCTACCCCGCAAGGGATTAGGCATGAATTTATTAAAAACAATTGAAATGTAATCATCAAAAACAAATGAAATATTTTGTTTTACCTCGCCTCCTTCAAAATGTGTTACATTTGGTACGTTGATGCTGAGAACTCTGCTGTTGAGCGCCAACAGTGTATTGTTCGTTTGAAAAGCTCTGTCGTTACGGAAAATAACAAAACTGATCCTTTGACTGGAGTTGGATACAGAACTTGGTAACTGTACCACAGCTTCCGATGTATCGGTCTGTAAATGGCTCGTGTTCACGTCGTCTGCGGACAAGTAGTAATCTTTACTAAATACAAGGAAATACTAAATAACATAAATTTATTTTTGAGTCAGAATTTAATCGAACAAAATCTTGATCGTAGTCTCCTAACAAAATTTTAAATCGTGAAAGAACATATGAACACAAAAACAAGACCAAAAGAAAATGGCTTTTTCGGCTCCCTGTTACTTTTTTCAAAGGGTTGACGTAATTTTTTAATAATAATTTAAAATTAAGGAAAAACATATTGGATGTACTGCAATTTCAGAATTTAATCGAACAAAACGTGGATTGTAGACTCCAAGTAAATTTGAATTCAGGAGAGAACATACAAACAGAGAGAAAAGGACAAAAAAAAGTTTTTTTTCTACTCCCTGCTACTTTTCTCTAAGTGTTAAAGTTATTTTTTAAGAAATATTCTAAATTAAGAAAAAATATTTTTTAGATATTGATTTTATATATAACTAAAAGTTGATAAGAAAGGACAGTTTATAATTCTCTTTGACATACCTCAATAAATCAAATACACTCGAGAGCAATGAATCCGGGTCACTTAAAGAATCCTAAAAATCTCGGAAACTAAAAATGCTAGGTTAATGCAATAAATTGTATTTAATAGACAATGTAATACTCCTTAAATGAAGGTATTAAAACTTCTTAGTTATTGTAAAGTTATATCATAAAAAAATCAAATTTGAAAAAGGGCCACTTTCGAAGATGGAACTACGAAATTACAGCATTTGGTTTTGCTTTTGTTTGTAATCTGTCATTTATGTGGGTACATAAACCATGTTGATAGTGCTCTATATTCATTATTCAAGCTGAAATTATGTCGCTTACGCCTGAAGAATGCACCAGAATACTTACAATGCTGGAAACCGGCCGGAGTCAGCGCGATACAGCCAGGACTGTTGGTGTGTCGCTGTCAACAGTACAAAGAGTTCTCCGACGTTACGAAGAAACTGGTTCTAACCTACGCAGACCAGGAACGGGCAGAACCAGGTATACCACAGCACGAGAAGACCGATACTTGGTGAACACCATGCTTCGAAATCGCTTTCTCACAGGAACTGAACTCACCAATCAGTTTCGACGCCTCGGAGGAAGTAACCCAAGTGCATGGACAGTAAGACGTCGGCTTGCTGAATCTAACTTAAAACCCCTTAGACCTGCAAACGGCCCTAAACTGGAGCGTGGGCATCGTATTTCAAGACTAAGATATGCCCAGAGCCACGTAAATTGGAGTATTGAAGATTGGTCAAAAGTTATGTTCTCCGACGAATCAAAATTTATGCTCTACAAGCACGATGGAAGACACAGAGTGTATCGAAGACCAGGGGAAAGATTCAAGCAAGCATGCATCGAGGAAAAAGTAGCCTACGGTGGTGGGTCTGTACTTGTGTGGGCCGGAATTTCTTCTGAAAGTCGCACAGAGCTGGTGATCATAGAAAACGGCTCTTTAACTAGCGTAAGATATGTGGAAGAAATCCTCAATGATCACGTTGGTCCATTTATGGTCAATTTAGGTGAGGATGCTATATTTATGCATGACAATGCCCGACCTCATACAGGTAGGATTGTGAATGACTACCTTCAAGAGATGAACATTACTCGTATGGAGTGGCCAGCGCGCAGCCCGGATATCAACCCGATCGAGCATGCTTGGGACGAGCTAGGCAGATGCGTAAAACCACGAAACCCTCCCCCAATCACGCTTCGTGAGCTCAAAATTGCTCTCACAGAGGAATGGGAGAATATTCCCCAAAATCGTATAAGGAACTTGGTGTACAGCATGCCAAACCGCGTAAACGCAGTAATGGAAGCACGAGGAGGCAATACGAAGTATTAAAATTCAAGAAAATCGTAATAAAGTTCAAAAATTTCATGTTTCCTATTTTTGTTTTAAGGAGAGATCAGCAGATTTTTTCTTTATGTAATTTTGTGTTAATAAAATGTATGGTGACTCATATTTTTTTTACTTTCATTTAAGGAGTATTACATTGTCTATTAAATACAATTTATTGCATTAACCTATCATTTTTAGTTTCCGAGATTTTTAACATTCTTTAAGTGACCCGGATTCATTGCTCTCAAGAGTATTTAAAAGTTAACGTGAACCACGAATTAAAACCCCAAATTGTTACTTACAGAAAATATAAAAGAAAATACCAAATTACCTCGAATGATTTCAAAATTTCCATCAACAAATATGTCACTGTCACTAGCGGCTATCCTGAGCCCATTGACAGGCATGCCAGGCTCAACATTAGCCACCAATAGTGCAACGTTACTCCTCACTGTTTTTGCTTGGTCTGTTCCGTTTAAGTACAGTTCGTTGCCTATTTGATCCAACAAGTGCAGCAGTTGGCTAGGAATCTCTAATGTTGCGTTATTGGCCAGGAGTTGATCAACCTAAAGAAAACAGGTAATATTTAATAAGTTTTATAAAGGAATAGGGATAAAGGGAGATCCATTTGGTAACAATTTTATTTAAATTAAAAAAATAAATAAGTCTCGGTGGTCTAGTGGTCAAGTACACGGTTTCTGAATCCGGAGGTCGTGGTTTGAATCCTGACACTGGTTCACACCAATGACTTTTCGAAATTGTTTTCGAAAAGTTATGTGTGATAAATACCGATGACTGAAAAACTTTGTGCCCGGTATGGCAATAGGTTCGCCACCATTCCATTTCGGACGTAAACATAACGGCGAGACGAGGCTTAACAGCCGCTGCCTACACCTTCGGGTAACAATGGCGTGAAGTTATGTTTATTTCCCACAACAGATAAAGTATCATCCAACATAAACAATTCTCGTGTCTGAGCGTGTGTTGCCAAACCCTTCCAAAACTACTGGAGCAATTAATAGGAAAATATTTTTATCCCTATTTAATGGGTCTGATCAACAAACAAACTAATGCCGGCCATACACGCTACGGTCTACCGGAAAGGTCCACCTGTGCAGATATGCCTGCGCAGGTAGACCGGAATGTGTGTGGGAATAGACCTGTGCAGTTTTTTTGAACCTGCGCAGGCAACCGGCGCAAGATCGAAAATCGATTTTTTCGAGTGACCTGCGCAGGCATACCTGCACAGGTGGACCTTTCCGGTAGACCGTAGCGTGTATGGCCGGCATAAAGGTGGTGGGTAGCATTATTTTCTTTGTTCATGTTTTTGCAAAAGATCTAGGCCAACTATTGCTAGTTGGCCTAGATCTAATATCGTACACGTGCTCTTTTGCATAATTAATTCTTTATTTGTGGTATAGAATATAAGATAGAATAAAGAAGATAAATTTATTTAATACTGACATTGCTCAATGGTTGAGAGATCACGTCTACAGATATCACCGTCGAGTCATCGGTAAGAAGATGTTCCAATTCTTCTAACACCTGCTGCAGTTGCTCTTCTGGCTGAGAAAATAAAAAGGAGAGTTCAATAGCTTACTTATACATATAAAACGAAGGAAACATAATTATTTTATTTTTATTTTTTTAGATAGCTGGTATTTAGTTGGCCGGTATCCAGCCAAAGGAGCCGAACAGTTTTCTTAATATTCAGCGAATTGAGCTAGGCATAATGATACAAAGGCTACCAAATTTATTAGCCGATTAAGTATTACGACACCAGTTTTTCTATTTATTCATAATCTAATTTATAAAATTCTCGAGTCTAGATGTGCGTAATTGAAATCCTCCGAAACGGCTTGACCGATTCTCATGAAATTTTGTGGGCATATCGGGTAGGTCTGACAATAGGACAACATCTATTTTTCATCCCCCTAAATCACAAGGGTAGCCCACCCCTCAATATTTTCTTTTAAATTTTCGACATTTTTCTGTTTCTTATTTTTTTTTTATAAAACGGGATACATACAACCCTAACATTTCAACCCCCTACGATCAACCCTTATTTTTTAAATTTTATTTTTTGGCAAGACAACGTTTGCGGGGTCAGCTAGTGTTAAATAAAAATATCTCGGTGGGCCAGTGAACGAGCTCCCTGGTTCTGAATAAGAAGTCGTGGGATCAATCATCATCTCTCGGAATTCTTTTCGGAAGTTATGTGTGTTACCTAAATGCGATTATAGATGACTGACTACTTTGTACCCGGTAACATAACTATTCGGTGAGTCGAGTCTTACAGCCGCTGCCTGCACCTTCGAGTAGAAAAAGGCGTGAAGTTATGTTATTAATTAATTACATATTGCTTATCAACTATTTTTTGACGTTGTGGTATTAACAGTTAGATACCGCTACGATCTTATTAATGATGGTAATAATTAATTGTAATATTCTTATATGATATTATTCTCATAATAATATAATAAACAACGTAAATTAATTTAAAAGATTCCAGAAATTATGGAGGTAACTTTAGATATTGACCAATTTTGTCTCTTTTTTCTTATATTTAAAATTAATATTATTGTAGAATATACATAAAGAAACAAGCTTAATACTCTATAATAATATAATGAACAGCACAGCTAGTATTACATATAATATTACTCATACTTCCATACGTGCTACATGAAATTGCTAAGCCGTTATTTTGTCGTGAATTTGCGAATTAGTGTAGAGTAGCGATGCAGTGCCATGCAATTGAGAAAAAATAAACAAAAATAATGTATACTTTTTTTTATGGGATAGGAGGGCAAACGAGCAGGCGTGTCACCTGATGGTAAGCAATCAACGCCGCCCATGGACACCAGCAACACATATAGTGTTACTGTAGCGTTGCCGACCTTTAAGGGATAGGGGATAGGAAAGGACGGGGAAGGGGGGTGGGCCTCCGGGTACCTCTCTCACCGAACGATACGCGGCATGAGCCACTTTACGTCGGTCTTCTGAGAGGTCGTGGTATTTCACCGGTCGAGCCGACCCATTCATGCAGCGAACTGCTTGGCTCTACCACTGTTAATACCACTTACTTATAATACTGTATAATGTTTAGTTAATTTAAGTACTATTAATCATTCTATATATTTTATGTCTGACTGTATTCTATTAAATTGGTAGCTTACCTTGCCTCACCTGTTAACTAATAAGTAATCCATAGTAGAGGTATGGGCAAAGGAATTTCTTCCAATATTATTAACCTATTAAACTCTTAACAATAGAAGAGACAAAGAATCCATTTCACACAAAGATACATATGTGAAAAACCCACTCAACAGAAATGAAATCAAGTGAAAACCCCACTTCACTCAAAGAACAAATCTCAAATAAGTATACCACTGACTTAAATAAAAAGTGTAAAAAGATCAACTATTTATTATTAAGGGAAGTCTAGTAGAAAAGTCCAGAGGAAAAACTTAGAATTAGTACAAGAGAAATAGAGTTTATGATCCATCCAAAACCAACTAAACCTTCAGGCATGATTCAACTTACTTGCAAATCCGAAGGTGTCCCGGTAATTATAGACTCCGAAGTTGTATCCTCCTCGGAAGAAGAGGAGTCAGTTGGAAAAGATGGCACAGCTGTTATAACTGTGTCAAGCGAGGAGGGAGTGGTTATATCTACTTCTTCTGTAGTGATCTCAGGTGTGGTTACAGGGGGGCTTGGACGATAGATGGTGGTCAATAATAATCTTCCCAGTGTGTCAACATAGTCGGCTTCCTCCTCAGCACGGTCATACTCATCTCTGCTTAATATACCCATTGCCTATAAAATTTGTGCGTGCTTTTGAATGATAGCTGATGTGGCTGTATGAGAATGATTGCCAGGTGAAAAAGTGCTCCATCATAACATTTGTGTGTTATTGTGATAAGTGGAGTTGATATATAAGAAAGTAAAATCTATATCAGGATTAAGTAATATTTTAGTTGAATATCTACTAGATTTAGAAACAAAACTAAGTAAATATGTCGGAACAAAAAAAACAATAGATACATAAATTAAAACAAATATTGAAGTAATTCATAGGTCTATTAATATTTTATTTTCTCTTTGTAAATTGGGAATGGACCTATGGGTAGTATGTACAAGTGCATCACCTAATAATTTTAGTTTTAAACCTCCACCGTAATAAGCTATATTATTAGCTGTGTATGTACATTTTTATGCAGTGATTTGGCAAAAAATAATATAAAAAATACACAAAAAAATACAAAAATATTTACACACAGAGACATCTACAGGTTTAACAATTTTGAAATATTTTATAGGGATATTTACAATTAGAAAACAGCAATAGAAAAATCCATACAAATAAATAACAAGACGTTATTATTATGATGTTAGATTATCTTCAATTCAACAAAAAAAAAACTGCAGACCTAGCTAGTATCAATAATAGAAATTAGAAATAGCCAATTAATACAATAAATAAAATATATATGTATGTTACGTTCGCAGCGAAACTACTCAACCGAATATCATGAAACTACATAAATAAGATACATTTTTGAATAAAAACAAATGATTTTGACAAATATACCATACCATTTGTAAAAAAAAACATTGTCAATCTACCAACCTCAAAGCGCCATAATGAGTGGATGAAGCGAGTAAAAGCTAGTCTATTAAATATGGAACTTACTAGAAGTGGTGGACTGGTTTCAGTGGTGGTAGGTGTCGTTTCCGTGGTGTTTGGGCATGGTTTGGTGATCGGTTTAGTATATATGGTAGTCACGTCCGTGGTGACTTCCCAAGTCTCCTCCGAAGTTTCTTCCGTGGGCAATTCCGTAGTAGTCGTCTCCGATACATGGTTTGTGGAGGATATAGTTGGTTTCGGTGGAGTCTCAGTGGTCACCTCTGTGGTGGTTGACTCCTCTGTGGTGTTGGACTCCTCTGTGGTGTTGGACTCCTCTGTGGTGTTGGACTCCTCTGTGGTGTTGGACTCCTCTGTGCTGGTGGACATGGTCGTCTCAAACAATTCCTCTGAACTGTTACTAGCATCCCTGGTCATCCCGGTTATTATGTCAAATGTCTACAAAATGATTATGTTTTGTATGTTAGTTTTAAGCGTGAAGTGAACAGTTGTGTTTGTTTATTTTTAATAGTAGATATGAAATGTCATATTAAATGCAAACTTTGCCAAATAACTTTGACATAATGTTTTATATATTAGGTAATTTCCTCTGCTCTCACACCTTGATGTTTAATGGTAACCATCACCAAAACATGCATTAACGTCAAATGAAGGTACTGATAAAATTTAGGTGTATATTCTAGTAATTTCACCACTCCACAACAAAACAAAGTATAGTCAGAAAACTAAATTGTGGCTGTGTTCGCTTAGAAACACCAAAGTCAATATTTAAACCCATGAGATTAGCGGCCAAGCCACATAATTACAAATCACTGTAAGGCGCCTTATACGTGATTACAGAACAATTATGCAAATCATAACTTATTGCGATATTTTTTTTCATAGGAGTTTTCTTTCAAAATACCTACTATAGAAAATTCCCCAGTATATGGTAATACTTATGCTTAGTTAACACAAATATAACAGAAGGCGAATAATCCATATCTATCAAATTTTACTTTCTCTATTAATCAATTTGGGCGAAATTAATTCCGCTGTATGTGGCATACAATTGTGAACATCGCCATGCAACCTGTTTTTGATAGTTCCAATCTCAGTTAGTACCAAAATGCTTCAATTCCTAATATTGTTATTGAATAATTGAATATGTCTAAATTGTGAAAACATTTTAATATTGGCTATCTTCATGTGAGTACATGCTTTGTGCAACAGGTGATATATTTCACCATGATGACGTCAGAAACAGTTTTGACTAGTTCAGATGGATTACCTAGACATACCAGGTGTTGGCTTTTCGATCAAGAATTTAAAACTTATACCTACATGTAGATATATAACTCTAACATTTACCTGCGTTCAGTTTTGAAGCACTGAATACTCAAATAAATCTATTTATTTTTTAGGTTTTTAGCAAATCACATTCATAACATTGAAACAACTCTTTATGGATTATATCGCGTTTATTTAGAACTTATTTTAGAATTTAGAACTCGTGAAAATGTTCTCTGTAAAGAGTTCGAAACGTCGGTAAATAACATAGGAAATAAATTCAAAATAAATATATATATATAATATATATATTTATTTTGCATATAATGATATAATGCACAAAAAATTGTTTCAAAGTTATCAAATAAACCTTTTTTGAAGCCTATTTCATTAATTCGTCATATTAAACATCATAAACATTACAGAGAGATAACATCTATGGCTAGTGCAAAAAAAGATTGTGTGGTTTTATGAAACCACCGTAAAAGTGAAACTTTTTTTCACGTTATAGACATTTAACTAAAAATAAATGTTAAAGAAAATTAAATATATTGAATGGACCGAATATAAATAAAAAGACTTAATTTAATATTCATACAAAATAAGTTAATTAATAAATTCAAGCACTCAAAATTGAAATAAATCCATAAACAACAACATGGCCGCCATATTGGCCTCGGATAAAGTGAAAGGCGCTCTGACGAGCGCCTTTCACTTTATCCCTACTCCGCGGCCGACCGTCACGCGACATGCAACACACAGACGAAAAAGTTTGAGACGATGTAATAAAAGTTTCACTTTAAAAAATTAAACATGTCGCAAGTACAACAAACATTTAATTTAATATACTAAATATCAATAGATGTACCGGGCAAAACAAATTGCTGCTACAAATTGAAATAACTTTAGACAAATACTCACATTATTTTTATACGGTGTGAGTGTGGGCATGCTGATGGTGACCTCAGCACTCCGAGGGACCACTTTGGTAGTGGAGAGCTCACATGCTGGATCACTCTCAGTCACCACTTGCATTCCGTGGATAAAATCACCAACGCAGTTGTAAACAACACAGTCTTTATGTATTGACCCTTCTGAAAACACAAAATAATCACATCTATTAGCTGTGTTTATTAAATTCTCTATATAACCTTTTAACTTGCAACAAATTAAATAAACCTAATTTGTAAGTTTTTAAACGTAGAAAATATGTAAATAATAATACTCCCGTAAAGGTCGGGAACGTAACTGTAACACTATTAAGTCGATGGCCAAAATGCAAAATGACATCTTTACAGGAGAGGGGTCCAAAGTTTGAGTAGACCTTGTACGCTTAAATTAATATTACTTATACCGTTATATTCACTTAAAAATGATGTTTCCGTGGCGAAATGTCACTTTTTAAATAGCTCACGTCGATAATTACGTCGATCGTATCGTTTACCATGAAAACGTCAAAATGGCCTAATTGTTAGTTTGACCCATATACGATGATGGGTCCTACCCATCGATGTGTTGGAGGAGTCATGGATGGCGCTGGTAACTTAGCATCAGTTGACACGCATGCTGATTTGCCCTCCCATTCCATAAAAAAATAGGGGCACGAACCCACAATCACGTTCAAAGAAACTAGGTAGGTATATACAAAACTGAGCCATTAATTATAGGCCGGTAGCAGGTATAATATAATTATCCCGTGATCCTGGACGCTGACCTCTGCTATAATACCTACGCATATATATAGGATTAGTTGAATAACAGTTTCCTCATTGTACATCATGATCATTTTCCCTTTCATAATTAGCATCGAAACTGTGTTCTTAAATCAATTATTTATTTATTATCAGCTTTTGGTTGCGACTTCGTCGAACTTTACTGTAAGTTAGGGTTATATACGGTCATAGGATATATACATTGTAATGGACTGAAGCTATAATAACTTAAGACATCAGCAGATCACGATGTATATAGATACACAGGAGTTCCAGGAGGAACGGTATCTATTCAGGGGAAGAAACCTCGCCAGTAGAGGCCATCCTTTCATGAGCACCCAACTTGTTTATATGTAGATAATAATCGCATATTGGCAGAAAATATAACTAAGATCTCAATTTAGTATTGTGTACATGAATACTATGGAAAGGGCTATACCGTTCGAACTCTGGTGTTCTTCGTATGACTTGGTGCATCAAAATAAGTACCTACTGTCAAACTCTGGGTTTTCATATAAAGCATATTTGATAGGTACTTTTTGTTGAAGATTTAACAAAACTAATAACAGAACTTCACGTCTTTTTCTACCCGAAGGTGTAGGCAGTGGCTGTCTCGTCTCGCCGTTATGTTTACGTCGCAAATGCAATAGGCGGCGAACTTATTTCCATATCGGGCACAAAGTTTTGAGTCATCGATATTTATCACACATAACTATCGTGTTGCCAGGATTCGAACCCGCACCTCTGGATTCAGAAACCAAGAAGTCAGAACTAATAATTTATGATAAATATAAAATACTCACTAAACTGATGTCCATCAAAGTTGCAATAGTGTACAGGCTTCATGTAGAGTACCGTCAGATTGTTCCATGTACCGACTTGTGCCGGTCTCATGCTGGGATTCATTTCGAAATGCACTATGGCCGTTCTCCTGTCCAAATATATCCTCATTATTTTCATGCCATAAATTATATTTTTTCCTTTCGGCGTTAAGTCTGGATTTGTTTTTTTGAATATTAACAGTCTTCTCTCGAATGTCTCCGGATCATCAACTCTACTGGCTTCACCGTTCAAATTATAGTATTCTGTCGAATAATAGATGTAGTCTCTCAATTTCTTCTCCCATATGTCGCTTATGTCATCAATAGTTTTAAATGTATATTTCATAGGAAAATATAATTTCACAGCGTAAGTGTTATTCAATGATTCCTCTTCTCTTATCCAAATAACACTATCTGCCATAGATACTTCATAATGTTTCGCATCGTTATAAACACACCAATAGTTGCCGTCGTTTTCTGGCTTCAGAATATATTTATGTTCATTTTCCGGTGTTATTTTAACTTTTGTAGGATAATATGTTTTGGAGTCGGTGAAACAGTTGATATCGTCCGCATCAATATCAGTATTAGATGTCAGTATCAATTTGTTTCGACTGCAAAAAATATATAAATGAGACATACCTTGACTGACATCAATAACGAAACTTCTTAGTCTAGTTTTTTTGAAGTAAAACTTCTAATGTCTCGTGCAAGAGCGTTTAACGCTTTTAACGCCCCCTTGCGGCCCTCGCGGGGCAATATATATCAATATTTAGTACTACTTTAAACATCGAAGTATATATGAAGCGAACTTTTCAATTTGTTAAGCTTGAATTATAATAGTACACAGACATCTAGTGGCAAGTGGAGGTACTAATTGATTTGAAATGTCAATCATATATAAACCCTACGGTAGTGAAACCATAGCGCGATTTAATAAGTTGACGTATGCGAAGCGCGACCTCTATGACCGAAAACGTAAAAACATATTATTAGTAAATAATCGTGACAGTTAGGTACTCTGCTCTATTTGTTTGTTTTTATTAAATATATTCAACTATATACTCCAACTGTAAAGTGTAAATTGGTTTAGGAGTACTTTGTTCTGTAGTAAAGCTTAAGAACGTAAAAAATAGTGCATAACGAGTGACGATGAATTAATTTTACTCTGTGAAAGACAATACGACAAAGAGCTTTTGCTTAAACCAAAATTAGTCGGGATTTGAACAAATATATTACTTGTTACTGGATGTACTTACGAATATTTTGGTAATTATAAACTTATAAATTGTATTTTCTTTTTTTAATTCATCACATTTAAAATATTGCAAAGCATACCTAAACAACATTAGCTATTTACAGTTTTCTTTATATCACTACATAGTATAAAACAAAGTCTTTCCCTATGTCCCTTTGTATGCTTAAATCTTTGAAACTACGCAACGGATTTTGATGCGGTTTTTTTTAATAGTTAGAGGGTGTCAACGGGGTGGTTTTGATCTATAATTCATGAATAGTGTAGTGAAAAAAAATGATAATTTTCAAGATTTAAAACTTTAATCGAAAACGCTGCCTGAACCCTAAGTGATAAATCAAAACAATGTACTACATTATTATACACCTTTAAAAGGTCTATAAAAAAGTCCGCGAGGGCATATGTCTATGTCTTAGGGATAACCCACAATGACCATTATTATTTTTTAACTTTTTACGAGAAATAATGGCTTATTTACGAAGCAATTTTAAACATTACACCATTAATTTTCATCCAATTAAGTGTCTTAAATAGATTGTGCTTTTAATATAGATCAATATAGCCATTTACAGCATGTAATTTAAACTAATATTTACGAAGATATTACAGTATTAACATAGCGGTACCTATGCTATCAGTTGCGTTTGCGCGCCAAAACGCGTGCCGATAAATAGCACAAATTGAACTTTTTAAGATCCAAATATTACTAATTTATTTCTTTTGATGCGGAACGAAGTTCGCCGGGTCAACTAGTATTACATAAAACTATGTTATTTATCAAGTAACTTGATGTATAATTTTCATTTATAATTTTTAAGAGAATTAATTTTCAAGTAGCAATATTTATTAATATATATTAAGCAATATATTTCAAGGATAATTTAATGACAAACTGACTTCAATCATCACTCATGGTTTATACTCATGGTTAACTAATCTTATAAAAAGAAACATTTATAAGTTCAGATTATGGGTTTAAATAATAGTCTGTTTCTGGTCCTCGATGAAATAATTTCTATATTATGAAATACAAAGATACTGCTATCTACCCATCCAATTTTTACATATACATGAGCCTTGGTTGGTTAAGTGTAATAAATATATATAGTTAATTCATAATTAGTTTGGCAATTACAAGTTACAAGATCTTAGAAATAAGCGCTGAACCAGAGTTATTTGGAATAAAATAAGTTCAGAATAAGGGTATAAATAATAGTCTGTTTATGGTCCTCGGTCAAATAATCTCTATATTATGAAATAAAAAAATGTCAAATATTTTTATATTTGACATATATATATATATTATCTTTAATATAATCCCTTTGAACTTTGAGAATGTATAATGTGTTGAAATGTAAATTATAAACGGCATGGCATTTCAAATAGATGGTAATTAACAGACATGTCTGTGACGTGTCCGTATGATATATATTCCAAATAGATATTTGCATTAAATATCTATACAGACACCACTATGATAATGTTGACCCTTTATTTTATGTCTGTTAATCACATTCTATTTGAAGTGCCATGCCTTTAATGATAGATTGCCTTTAGATAGATGATAGATTCCTTTGAAAATAGATATTTGGATTAAATATCTATACAGACACCATTATGATAATGTTGACCATTCTATTTTATGTCTGTTAATCACATTCTATTTGAAATGCCATGCCTTTTATAATTTACATTTCAACACATTATACATTTTCAAAGTTCAAAGTGATTATTAGTTTTACTAGTGATGTAATAATACCATTAGGTTACACCAACTCAAAGTTAAATTAAAATACTAGTTAGGAACTTAGTTATCATTTGAACTTAGTTATCATTCCAATTTTTAATAGTACCTATAATATTTTAATATTAATAGTCTCGCTGGTTGTGGGATCGATTCCGAGCCAATGATTTCTCTGAATTACTTGATATTAGGTAGGTAACCCATGGTAAAAATTTGAGATTTGGATAATTCTCCACGCGAAAATGATAATAACAATTCAATTCTTAGTTTTTTTATGGGATAGGAGAGCAAACGAGTAAGTGGGTCACCTGATGGTAAGCAATTTGACACCGCCCATGAACACTGTGGTGCGTTGCCCTCCTTTAAGAGAGTAGGAGGGAAAGGGGCTCGGACCTTTGGATACCTCCCTCACCGAACGAAAAGCGGCACGAGCAACTTTACGTCGATATTCTTATTCGAACCGCATGGATCGAATTTTTCATTTTGCAATGTAGTATGTAGGTATATATTATGAATGTAATAAATATGTATTACGTAGTAAAAATTCACCAATTCCTAAAGTATTTTGAAGAAACAGCTTTGACCTTTTGCAATGAAATAACATAGCATAACTTCTCGCCTTTTTCTAACTGAAGGCAGTGGCTGTAAAGTCTCGTCTCGGCAAGTCGTTAAGTTACGCGTCCCAGATGAAATAGGTGTTGTTTTAGTTAGTAGTATTAGTAAAATACCGTCTAATGGTTTCCTATACTCACTCGTCTACTCTGATAGACAGGTTGACTTCCTTGATGGTCACATCTCTCTCACAGATCACGTTGTAGAACACATATGTGCTGTTCACGGATGCTGCGTTGGTGTAGTTCAATGCGCCATACATCACATCACCAGGTGGAACTTCCCCGTCTGCCGGCGTTGTATGTCTCTAGAAAATTAATTATATTAATATGTAAATTGTCTCTTGCTAATGTCGTTTCTTTTGAATCGGAACTTTTGTGTGCTCGAATCCTAGCTAACACCCATAAATTTTCAGAAGTTAAATGGCGTGACGCTACAGAAAAGTCATCAACATTAACAGCGATAACAACCTCAAGCCTCTTGATCACAACTGATCTTCAAAATTTTCATCGAATGTACGAGACATACGTCTTTGCGGACGCTTTATAGCAGAAAACCCCCTACGCCAATATTATGTTATTATTATTGCTCACCGCCAAAGCGTGATCATATTTCGCTTATGCGTTGGGCCGACCTCTTGGTAATATTTATGTAAAATTGTAAATAAAAGTATGTTTGTACAAACAAACATAAAGACAAACAGATAAATAGAGAAAAATTCTAAAAACCATATTTTTGGGTTCGGAATCGCTTGTGGATCATGTCCCGATTATTCTAAAAAAATGCTATTCAATGTACAGTTTCTACTTTCCTATGATTTTATTTTATGTAAGATAATACTCACCACAAAATCTACACCATTTCTCATAGTTCTGACACGACTATTGTTATAGGTCACTTTTAATGGGAACACGTACGGTTCAGATATATGCAGTTCTGGACTGTTTGAATATCTCCAGCCACTGTAGAATAAATCACCGCCACGCTGTTCACATAACTCTTTGGCCTGGGACCAGGTCGCCCTTATAGTACCACCGCCGGCCGCTGTCAGGGCAGTCAAGCATATCGGTATTGGAGACCAGAATATTGTAGAATTGTCAAAGCCATCACAACCGTTGTCACGATCAGTATCGTTCGACAACATTTCTACGAAACAATACCTATTATATTCTTCGTCACATTTGACTGCTGTGAAATTACCGCTGGGATGTTTGACAATACATAGGTCTTCATCATCGTCTTTATCTGGTTTCTTAAAATCAAAACTTGATTCTAAAAGAGATCCAACTGATGATGTAAATGATGTATCCACATAAGGACCTCCAGGGTATGCGGACTTGTATTCCGTCCAGATAATTTTATCTGTATAGTTATTGAAATTTAATCTATAGTAAAGCTTTGTCGTATATAAATTACCGCTGCAGTCTTTGAATGAGTCTGTGAATTTTTCCGGTCCTTTCAGCCGGTAACATATCGCGTAGTCTGAATTTTTTGCGTAAGCGACTTCAAAACCTATCGGGCACGTGGTTCGCGTTGATTTTTTCGCTTCAATTGAAGTTATTAATGTTAGAAATAGTATCACAGTGTGTATTACAGATATCTGATGAGATTGGACCATCTGAAATTGTAAAGAAAATTAAGTGATCATTAATATATACATCGTACGATTTACTTATAACCTATGAGAGAAAGATTCAGGTGAAGCGTCATCTAGTTTCAAGGTGTGTTACTTAAATCAAGAAACGATCGTACAAGGAGTCCAAAGTCTTTTTGCCTGTCTGTAACAGCAACAAGTATGAGTCGTACCTATATTATATCGCTCCTTACATAGTGAAAAGACATAACTGCTATCTCTGTTTATAATAATTGTAGAACACATAGCAAATATCCTCTTAAGTAACCACGAATCACATCAATATTGTTTACAAACATTTAATAACATAGTTTTGTCAGCATGATACATTACGACTGTATTGTTTTAAGGGGATAGGTAGGTATAGTCACGTAATTATCACATTTGTTTTATTATGACAGAATAAAGTATAACATGGGTCATTTTTATTTACTTTTATAACCGCTGGTGTAAGCAGTGGCTGCTAAGCATCGACGTGCCAATCCGATACGCCCCAAAAGGTGCCGGAAAATATGATTAGGCAAAGGGCTTGATATTCTCAGTCATCGATGTTTGAATTATCACAGATAAATTCTAACTTTTGGAGACAAGTTTTTTTTATAGGATAGGAGGGCAAACGAGCAGGCGTGTCACCTGATGGTAAGCAACTTGTGCCGCCCATGAACACCAGCAGCACATATAGTGTTACCGTTGCATTGCCGACCTTTAAGGGATTAGGATAGGAAAGAATGGGGAAGTGGGTGGGCCTCCGGGTACCTCTCTCACCGAACGAAACGCGACATGAGCCACTTTACTAAACAAAATTAGTTATAGTGCTCAGTAAGGCCATAAAGGCGGAATTTCGGTCACATATACTCGACTATGCAAATTTCACGCAATCAGAGTCGATATTGTCTATATATATCGGTTAATAACGTTAAATATTAGATAGTGCTGCTATCTCCTGTGTGTACTGGCGTGGTGATAAGATAACAAGCACAGATCACACCAGATATGCATGACGTTTGTTTATAGGAAATGTAATGTGCTATGATCACCATTAGTAGATGGTACATGTTGTTACGTTAATTTATCTTAAAAATGAAACAACCTCTGTACTGCACACGAAGAAATAGGTTCACTCTCGCTGATTAATATGAATTTAATGACACCTCTATCAAGCTGAAATTCACCAAACCACTTAGGAGTCAATTTGGTGTGTCGATACATAACTATCTCTGCTTACAAGTTCGAGTTTTGTGGCCGTGAAATTGCAGTTAGAGTAAGCAATAATTGATCATACATATGGACATTCTCAGGTAGGATACTTAATTAACAAATGTTAGAACAAAACAATTTCCGACGACATGGGTCCGTTCAAGTATTATGTAAGCACTATATGGGGGCGGGGGGGGGGGTCTTTGCTTTGCTCATTTTTGATGACATGGGGGTCTGGATGATGATTACGTCATCGGTAGTTATTTGATTTTTTGCGCACATGGCAACAAAAATGTTAAGATAATTATTAGTCGAAAAATGTTTACGTAATAATGGGGTGAGGGAGTAAAAGCTTTACTTACATATTTATTTCGAGGACATACAAGTGCGTTTGTAAAAGACTCATACCACTTTGTCAGTGAGATTAAAGATCTACATCTCACAGACAATGAAACAATTGATGTTGATGTTCAGTCCTTATTTACTTGCCTACCGGTACAGGACTGCATCAATATTATATCTAAGAAGCTAGCTGAAAATCAAATAGCCAAGGAATACACTGAACTACTAGAACACTGCCTCATATCTGGCTACCTACTGTGGAAGGACAAATGCTACAAGCAAGTAGATGGAGTATGGAGTGGCCATGGGCTCACCGGTCTCTCCTGTCGTAGCCGACATATTTATGGAGGACATCGAGGAGACTGCTTTGGTGAGTTCACCTGTAAAGCCCCGTTTCTACAAGCGGTATTTAGATGACCCTTTTACCATTTTACTATCTGACAAAGTAACTGTTTTCTCAAATAAATCTCAAAATACAATTCACAATGGAACTGGAGTCTAACAATTCTCTAGAATTGTTAGATGTGTTAGTTATTCGTAAATCTAATAATACCTTGAGTCACACTATGTATCGAAATAAAACTCATACAGATAGATACCTGAATGGTGAATCTCACCACCATCCTTCACAGTTACCTGCCGTGTCAAAATCTTTGTTGTAGAGAGCACGAGGGATTTGTGACCAGGAACACATAGCAGAGGAGATTCAGCATGTGAAAAAGTCTTACATGCCAATCAGCTTAAAGTTACCAGAAATCATCACGAAAACCGAGTGAAGCGAGCCACAGTTGAGCGCCAACCTGCCATTTGCCGTACATAAAGGGAATCACTGACAAAATTGGCTATATTTTAAAACGCTCTTCGATTAAAACATACTTTAAGCTACCCAAGAAAGTTAGCCAATTTCTACCATCTGTCAAGTGCCACATCCCCTTGCAAGACCCAATAGTATATAAGCTGGACTGTGATTGTGGATTCTCTTATATCAGACAACAAAGAGGTCCATTAAAACCAGAATCAAACAACACATAGCTGATGTAAAACACAACCGCTATAATAAATCTGCTGTTTGTGAACACTTGTAGGGAGGGCCTAAAACACTACATCAGGTTTGAAAAACCACAAATCCTCGCATAAGAACAACATTATCGTCCCAGGATGATACGCGAGGCTATTGAAATAAAAAAAAATATATAGGGACGATGGCTGGAAACTATCACCTAGCTGGAACCCAGTCATAAGTCTCATCAAACCTAGCCCACAATCAGCTCAAGACAGCGAGATGCTATTAATATAGTTTGCAGGCCAGACCCACATCAGAAACCAAAATAATGTAGAATTTTGAATAGTGCAGTATACATCAAAATAATGTTATTATCCTAGAAACCAAGTTTCTTTTCTCAAAAGATTACAAATAATAGTATTATCAATAGCCCGTCCAAAATGAAATAATAATAATCAGTTTTGAGAACAGCCGCTGAGTTTTCTTGCTGGGTCTTTCTCAGGACTGGCCGCGTTTTAGACCCAGTGGTAGATTTTTTAACAAATACTTACCTTTAAATTTAAAATCAATCAATCTATACTTATATTATAAAGCGGAAGAGTTTGTTTGTTTGTTTGTTTGTTTGAACGCGCTAATCTCAGAAACCGCCAGTCCGATTTTAAAAATTCTTTCAGTGGTATATAGTCCATTTATCGAGGAAGGCTTTAGGCTATATTATATTTTCAAATTAATTAGGGATCCTTACTATAAGTCCAATAATGTAACCCAAGGTGTAAGAAAATGACTCGAAAATAATTCTTACATCGTGAACGCTGCGAAAACTATTGATTCTAGAATAAGACAATGTACTACACTTTTACAGAACATAAATTTGTCTATAAAAAAGTCCGCGATGGCATATGTCTAACTATTGTAGTTATCTCACAATAAGTGTTTTTTGAGTTTTTTAAAATAATTAAATTGATGTCGTTATAAAAATGCTTTATTTTGTACCTTGAATTTAACTTTCCTGAAAATAAATTACTTCAATATAAAGACAGATTCAATACCTTTCTAGAACTGTTTGAATAATTCAATTCGGACATTTAATTCTAAAGATATCGCAAAATACAAAATGTAAGTATTCATTTCATAGGGAAATATTTAGTTACACTGATGATGTATCCGACTCGGACAGCTCGGACCGCGACAGCTAGCAGGTAGATTTTTTTACGTTTGTTTCTTGCTAAAAGGTACCGGTGGTCCAGTTGTCGAGAACCCCACTTCTGTATAAAGTAGTCGCGGGTTCGAGTTCTGGCTCACAGCAATGACTTTTTGAAATTGTTTTCTGAAGTTATGTGTATTTAGATATCGATGACTATAAACTTTGTGCCTGGTATGGCAGTAAGTTTGCCACCTATTCCATTTGGGATGAAAACATAGTGGTGAAACGAGGTTTAACAACCGCCGCCTACACCTTCGAGTAGAAAAGGCATGAAGTTATGTTTTGTTGTTGTTTCTCTCTTTGTCATCATATCGCTCAATACTTTAATCAGAATTTAAAATTTAAAAAAGTCTCGGTGGCGCAGTGGGCGAGCGCACGGCCTCTGATCCAGAGGTCCGGGGTTCGATTCCAGACACTGGCTCACACCAATGACTTTTCGAAATTGTTTTCGGAAGTTATGTGTGATAAATATCGATGACTGACAAACTTTGTGCCCGATATGGCAATAGGTTCGCCACCTATTCCATTTGGGACGTAAACATAATGGCAAGACGAGTCTTAACAGCCGCTGCCTACACCTTCGGGTAACAAAAGGCGTGAAGTTATGTTTAGTTTAAAATTTGTAGTATTTAATCGTATTTTGTGGTATTTTTATTTATAAAAGTTACTAGCTTTTACCCGCGGCTTCGCTCGCATTAAATCCATTAAATAGATATCAAAGATCATTACTATAGAAGTTAACCAATATGATAACTCTGTTTTATTGCTTGGCTGGAATCATTAGGTTTTAAAATTACTACTTACGTTTAAAAAACTAACAACATTTTTTTAAGGTAAAATATATAATACACGGTAATACAAAAATAAATAATTTTGGACTGTAACAATTTTATAAGAGTATGTAGGATATTGTTGTAGACTATTTTATAAGTTTTTCCTTCGGGTTCAAAAATATGTAAATTACTTTAAAGAATATGTGTACAAAGTTTCATGGTGATCGATTGAGTAGTTATCGCGTGAAAGCACGCAAACAAACTTACATTCACATTTATATTTTACTAGCTGACCCGGCAAACGTTGTCTTACCAAAAAATTAAATTTAAAAAATAGGGGCTGATCGTAGGGGGTTGAAAATTCTCAGACTTACCCGATATGCATACAAAATTTCATGAGAATCGGTCAAGCCGTTTCGAAGGAGTATGGGAAAATTGTGACACGAGAATTTTATATATTAGAAGTAGGATAGGATAGGAATTAGGTTACATTTTTATTGTATAAGGGGCAAACGAGCAGGCTTATGATAGTTACAAACGCCGCCCATGGCCACCTCATCACATGCAGTGTTACAGTTGCGTTGCCGGCGCTTACAATGGGATATGAGTGGGGTCGGGAGTGGGTTTCGGTAGGGGAGGGGAAAAGGGATTGGGCCTCCGAACACCTCTCTCAGCGAGTGAAACGCGGCTAAGGCCACTTTTCAGCGATAATCTGAGAGGTCGTGGTATTCCACGGGTCGAGCCGGCCCATTCATGCAGCGAACACTGCGTGACTTTACCACTGACAAGGTGTGACTGATGTGACTGATTTATAATACATTCTAGATATATGTAATAAACTTTACATTTTTAAGATCGTGATATCTTTTAAAATGTAGTAAATTTATATCGATAAGCTTAATCGCTAAACCGACATCATTTGACTTATAAAAAAAAACACTCACTGTGAGTTAGCTACCCCGGTTTGAACATATGGTGGCCCGTTTTTTTCGTTGAAGTCAACAATAGTGACCATATAAAAAAAGTTGTTTATGTTGTATTAAAAAAAACTAAAGGTTGAGCAAAAACTTGGGACAAGTTCATTGCTATATTCATTGTTTATAAGTGGCATTGCTAATAAAGCTTTCTTTGAAGTTGTAAATAATATCAATGTCTTGGTTGTCAGTACGCTAATACATACTAGCTAAGCGAGTGACACGTGTAATAATCGTGCCTTATGGCACTTTGTTCTCACTGCCTACCCCGCAAGGGATCTGGCCTGAAGTTATGTATGTATGTATCAAGAACTTGAATTGAAATAAATATTAGTGTTAGATAGTCCATTTATGATGAAAGCTTTGGGGTATTAATATGATTGCGGCAATAATCTTTTGAGTGGAAAATGTATAAAATATGGCGGTACGAAGTTCGCGCGGTCTGCTAGTATTTAATAATAGTTATACTCTGATTTCGACTATCTTAAGAACATAAGATAATTATCTAATAATTAAAAATAACAACTGTTACCTATTAAATCATACAACAAAGGATCTTTACAAACAAACATTTTTATTTAGTAAATATATTTTATAAATAAATATTTAATTTTTTGTTTCATGGTCTGATGTGGGTTACCAATAGTAAAAATCATATTTTTAACATCAACTTTTTGATTTTTATTTCCAAAAAGTGGGTGCTCTCTGTATCAATGAAAATAGCTTTTGAACGACTGCCATCTTTTTGTTCATCACTCGTGAAAATGATCTCTGTAAAGGGGAATTAAATAAAAATCGGGAAATAAATAAAAATAAGTAATAAATAAACGCGATATAATCCTAAAAAGTTATTTTAATGTTATAGCTTTACTTACTTTTGCTGACAAGGGTAAATAATGGGGTAAATAATTGTAATAAATCTGCTTACATAATACTTGATCTGCCCCATATAACTAAAGCACTCTAGTACAACTATTGTGGTTTAGTATTACAAGTTGCGGTGTATCATTATGGGTAAACCGCGATTACATAGTGTCAAATTAGTATGATAACAGATTATCACAAAAGTTCAAATCATATCGCTTTGATGGAACTGTTTTTATGGGAAATTGCTTTGCGAACAACCTTATTGACTTATTACCGAGTACAATTTTATATGTGGATAGATAATTACTAAAAGCATTCCTAAAAATATACTAAATAATATTACTAGAAAAATGTGTGCATCTCGGGATGTCCAAAAGAAGTAATGACTTACACTAATCAAAGTTGAACCATAACGCACAGTTCACACTAAGTGGTGAGAGGGAGAAGCTTCTAAAAAGAAATATCGAAGGAAGGAAGCCTGAAAATCGATTTACATGAAATTTTAAGAAGTTATCACTTCAATATCATGTATAACATAACGTAGACTAGATCATTAGAGAAGCTGTAGTTTCTAAAAATGAAACTAGATGGCGTTGAATGGACAGTTTAAAAATAAACAGATTTCAAGACCATTCCTCGAATCCTCTCATAACCAGAGGACTGGTTTCCATTTAGCACAAAGGACTTCAGTATTAGGTACCTCTCGTATTATTCTCTCAATACATACATACATAAGCTCACGCATGTATCCCATAGACTTTGGTTCTCCACAAGCTACGATCCTGACACACTTCTTTCGCCTTCATCCACAATCATATATCATGTATTCACCCCGGTTGCGGGTGCTATGCATTTTGCCTTTCCTAAACAGACCATTTATTTGGTCGTGGTAGCCTTGGTCTCTCGATCCCGACTCTGCCCCTCACACTCGATTCGTACACTCTGAAAATATATTATATTTTCTCAATATATGGTGGAATTGAATAAAAATTATCAAAATACTATTTGCGCATAGCGATGCAGCCAAATACTACGAGGAAAACAATATTGTTATTAAAACTAATTATTGTATTAAACATTATCATTGACAATACAATAATAAGTTTGTGTGGGTACGTCCATTTGGAATAATATTAATTTGGCGCGTCGTAACACAATTGCCTTTTTAGTATCATTGTACTTTTATATATTATCTCGGAGGAGGCAAACGGTACAGATAGCTTAGTTTTGTAACTTAGCCCTCTACGGTTATCAAGGAGAGCTCATTGCCGTACATTTGACATAATTTACTGTAAATAATTTTCCGAAATCCTTTATATTATTCCTGCGTGATTGAATTCGAACTCAAGCCTCTCAAACGGGAGTCAAACTGATTCTGTTGATACTACTTCTTCTTCTCAATTCGGATAAATAATACAACACAGGGTCAGATATATTGTACAAGGTACACAACATAACGTGTGTGAGAATGTTATTCCTTGGCACAACTTTTCACATCCTACTAATATAAATATTTACTATAATACAGAACATTGTTAACTAGCCGAATGAAATCCTAGTAAAATTAATCTTAACTATAATATTCCAATTGACCAAATGAACAAAGGAATAAAATGTCATTCCTTTTGATACGGCAGAAGTGATCGGTCGAATTTAAAATTAAATTTCCTATAAGATAGACTAAAATTCCAAAAATGGTTTTGGTATTATTGATTTTGCTGCCATATCTCAAGTTATGAGCAAGACTCTGTTACATTATTTTACTAAATTAGTAAAATTGGCAGATATTTTACTCACCTTAACGTTTTTTTAAGTAATTCTTGCATAAACTTTAAACGGTCTTCTATGTACACACATCTTACTTCTCCATTTAGCATCCAACTCTTCTTTCTTTGAAGCCTTGGCCGGATATTTCGGATTTCGTTTGTTTTCTTCGTTCGTCTGGAAATTTTAAAGTATTATCATTAGGCGTAAGTCTTGTACAAAATAAACTATTAACGGTATTTTTAATTAACCCCTTCGGACCTGAATTAATAATAAGCATAAATAAAATTATTTTTAAGTTTTTCCTGCATGTTAGAAGTACAGTTAAGGGGTTTCAGTATAAAAAAACGATTTATAGTTTTTAGTTTTTTGGAAATTTTAATGTCCACTTGAGTGGACATCAGGTTTAGAATGTTGCAATATTATATATTTCATAAATAAATTATTTGTAGTACTAATTTGAAGTAAGTAAGCAAAATCATATAATAGTATTACAATGGTTTATTTATTATTTCATATTTTACACTGCCAGTATTATACTTATTTTTGATGAAATTTTCGAAAACAATTTCGCTCGCTAGTGAAACATAGATGTATTTCACATTTCAGACAGAAAACATGCGTCTTTCCTTTATATCCTGGATTTTTGCATCTTGTGGCTTCTTTCTTTTGATCATATTCTGGCAAATGATCAACAGTATCATACTGAATTTCGCTCGCTGGTCTTATTTCAGTTCTGAAACAGTGTCGCTTTGGTGTAACTGGTGAATTTACCGGACTGCTACCACCAGATGCCGGCCGTCCTCTTTTTTTGCTAGGAATTGGATGTCCCATTTTTATTAGAGCTTTTGCAACACGCTGCCGAAAGTGCAACAGATCCAAAACGTCTGTGCTTGGTACATTACAGGTTTTACAATCGTCTTGGTATTCTAGCCAGCTGTTGGTAAGTGCTAGGTCAATGGCGTGAAATATCATACGCAATGTCCATTTTTTGGATCTAATAAAAATACGATACAAGCTAATCAGATGATCAGTTTTATCTACACCACCCATTCCATTATTATATAACTGAACAAGTTCAGGCCGCGGTATAGTGACGTATTTTTTTGAGATTTTATGCCATCTTCGAACTTCATCTTCGTTTCCTATTCCAACAAAATTTGAAGCAAGTACTACACCTTTGTTATCCATCCATTTGATAACAACCACATCTTTGGTATTATTTGTAACTTGGTCAGTATATCCCCTATCTTTTTTTGATCCTTCCTTGTCGGATATGAGTGGAGGTTTTCCAAAACGATTTATTCTAATTGTTCCGCCGGCATATATTTCCCTCTCACGAAGATCCTTCAGCAAAACGTAATTGGAAAAATAATTGTCAAAAAAGAGATAATGACCAGGCCCACGTATTCTTTTTGACAAGGCATTTACATAAGCAGCAGATGTGCCATATTTCAAAACGTCATTTCGGTCTAGATTAGTAGTTGCGCCTTGATAAATAATAAAATCATAAACTAATCCACTCTTACCGCAAATCATAAATATTTTTACACCCCATGGCTGTGGTTTGCCTTTGACATATTGTTTGACCTCAAGTTTACCTCGAAAAGGTACAATCTGTTCATCAACACTCAATATTTGTTCTAATTTTAGTTCTAAACATCGTTTTCTTATAGAATCATATAAAGGTCGAACTTTGATAAGACGATCAGTGTTATTTTGTGTAATTGAATTGTTATCAATTACATGCAAATTGTTTCTCAACTGAAGGAATCTATCTCTGGCCATATTCTCTAAAAATATTTTCATATCTAAACTGGCATCCCAATACAAACGAATACGAGGAAACTTTAGGTTGCCCATTATGATATGTAGACCCAAAAATATTTTCATTTCTGTTGAATTACATGGCTTGAAATTACGGACTTCGTTTCTCACCGCATACAAATTTGTATTGAATGTAAAATCGTCAATTAGGGACTCTGATATATATTTAGAAAAATAATCAATGGGAGCGTGAGGTGCATCTATTTCAGAAGGTGGGGCAGCTGACCAAATGAATTGTGGTGTGTCTAGTTGTAAATGTTTTCTCCAAATTATTTCATTTTTAGGCTTACTAGTTAAACCGGGTCCTGGTTCTACCTCCTGTAAGTTTTCTTCCTCTACTACATCCTCCTCCTCTTCAGAATGATCATCTACCATTCTTCCGGACAACGTTATATTACTACCTTCACGCACTTTGTTTTCTGGTATTTCCTGTACTATTTCATCGTCACTTTCTTCGTCGAGATCCGATATTGTTCCGTTTTCTAGTAAATTGAGTAAATCATTTACATCTCGGCCTTTGGATAAATCAAAACCTAGAAAAAACATATATAATATAGTACAATATCTTATTTGGAATACGAATGTTCTACAACGATTGTGACCCTATGTCCACTGAAATGGACATCATCTTCATCTACAATATTTTATGGCAATATTCATAATTTATATTTTTTTTGTAAATGAACACCTTAGCAAATATGATTACTATGCAGAATAAAAAATACCACAACTATTGAACAAGTCATTAAGGAGTAAATAAAATAAAACTAAAGACTTACTTGCTTTGTGGCTAGCCATGGCGGACGTCAACACTTGACTGATTATTTCATAGTACCCACATAAGATCCGATTGTGTTTTGTTTATTGTAACGTTTCTAGGTAAGTCACCGGTACTATCAAACATTGTTACTAGCATTTTTATCATCCTGTTACATATTACATGCAATAATAAATAGTGTACATTGAAATGGACGCTGGGACCGAAGGGGTTAAAATAAATAGCGCTTATAAATTACATTTTTGAATTTACAAATAGTCACCTCAATTTCGTTTGCTATCGATCTCATTAAAGGTCAAAATATAATAATGTCGTAACCGCATAATTTCCTTTTTAAACGCATTTAAATTATATATTAAACATGAACATTACTTCACGCCTTTTTTCTACCCGAAGGTGTAGGCAGCGGCTGTAAAACCTCGTCTTGTCTTTATGTTTACGTCCCAAATGTGTTAGGCGGCGCTCCTATTGCCATACCGGGCACACAGTTTTCGGTCATCGATATTTATAAATCACACTTAACTTCCGAAATTATTTTCTTGACTTGATATATTAAAGATATTATTTTAAATATCAACCTTTGAAATGTGAGTTTTCTCATAATGGGGCATGTCACGTTGTTGTTCTTACCCATATAAGACATGTATGAAGTGACAGATTATAGGTAATTAACCTTTTGTAATTTGCTGCGGTGATATGTCAAGAGCGGTATAATTGAGTCCTTAACTTTTCTGTTCATGATTCATTACCCGGCTATGCAATAAGGAGGGATGTGTTTTTTGAGTGTATGTGTGTATATTTGTCTGGCAAATTCTGACTGTAGTATTCTAGTATAGTGCTGTATTATTGTTCTGTTCTGTTGTACACATGAGTCATGAATGTCAAAGAAGCGAATGAGATATAATAAAAGAATCGTGTCTTATCGCGGTTTGTTTTTTCTGACTACCCCTCAGGGGACTTATCGCAAAGTTATGCATGAGTGACAGCTAAAACTGCAAGAGTAGTGCAGTAGAAGCAGTAAATAAACCCTACAGTCTTCATGCGGGACATTTAATAAAGCGCGATAAAGAAACAATATATAAAGTTACTGCACTAATCTTAGTGAAAATTTATTACAGAATAAAATTTATTATTTTTAAAAAGGTGCTACAATTACATAACATACATAATATATAATATAACTATACTCGAGTATATAATCAGACACGCACTTAAACAATACTAATATAAAATAGGGTTAAATATGGATATATAACATACACATACATATATAACTTCACGCCAAATCCCTTGCGGGGTAGGCAGAGAGAACAGGGCGCCATAGGGCACGATTCTTACACGCCTCACTCGCTTCGTTGACATTCATAACTCTTTTCATGCACGCGCGTCGGTTTTTGAGGCTCTTAACATCACCTTCCTCCAGAACACGTTCTATTTGGTCATGGAAAGTGTGTCTTGGCCGTCCTCGACTCCTACATCCATCCGCTTTTGCATTGTATATCTGCTTAGTCAGTCTTGCATCAACCATTCTTTCTACATGTCCGAACCATCGGAGCATGCCCTTTCTTACTTTTACACCGACACTCTCTTTCAAACCAACTTTCTTCCGTACAACCTTGTTTTCTACGCGGTCAGCGAGAGTCACTCCGCAGATTTTGCGTAGTGCCCTTATTTCTACCGCGTTTATTCTACTTCCATGCACACTCTGCCATACCCAGCTCTCGCTTCCATAAGTTAGCGTTGGGATCAGGACTGCATTGTGGATTGCTAGCTGGGCTTTTCTGCTAATGTTTTTTGCGCCCAGGAATCTGCCCAACGCTCCATTTACGCTATTTCCTATCGCCACTCGTCTTTCTACATCCGCGGTGTACCTTCCATCTCTGCTAAAAGCGCATCCAAGATATACAATTTCATTCACCTGTTCCAGCACTACATCATCAACCATTATACTTGCATCAGTTCTGGATTCCTCCCTTTCAAACACCATAACTTTCGTTTTCTTTGCATTCAACTGCAAGCCTTTAATCATGCAATCATCTTTCATAGTAGTGACTAGTGTTTTCAGGTCCGACGGCGATTCGGCTAGAAGCACGGCGTCATCTGCGTAAAGCAGGCAGCTCACAACTAGGTCACCCATTCGCATCCCTACATCCATCGATCTCACTCTCTGGAGACAACTGTCCAGGTACAAGATGAACAGTCGAGCGGACAGCACGCAACCCTGTCTGACGCCGATATTGACGTCAAACCAGGGGGACAAGCCGCCGTCAACACGCACACACGCTGTGCAGCCCTCATAAGTGGACTGCACAGCGCGCAGCAGTGCCCCGCTCACCCCGTAGCCCGGGAGTATGCCCCACAGATCCTTTCGTAATACTCTGTCAAACGCTTTTTCCAGATCCACAAAACCGCAGAAAACCTTCCGGTTAACAGCCAGTTATTTCTCCACGATGTTGCGGAGAGAAAAAATCTGATCCATGCACCCTCGTCCGCTTCTAAAACCACCCTGAGCCTCCCACAACACTCCATCAGATATCACCCTCATTCTCCTTTCAATAATTTTCCCATACACTTTTGCTGCTAAACTGTTCAAACTTATGGCCCTGTAACTGGCGCACTGCATACGTGATCCCTTACCTTTATACAAGGGCACAATGACAGCGCGCTTCCAGTCGATGGGAACCCTACCCGACCTCCAGCACAGATTGCACAAGGTCAGGAAAGCGTCCCGGACACAAGTTCCACCGTGTTTGATCATTTCAGCAGACATCATATCAATTCCAGCTACCTTACCATTTTTCATACTTCGTATCGACCATTCAATCTCTTCCATAGTAATGTCATCGTCAGATGCTGGCGCAGCGGTGTCAGCCGTAGGCTCACTCGCGGCTCCCACATCCGGAACATACTCGTACATTTCCCCAAAATACTCACTCCACCTGCCCAATACATCGCTTGGGTTTGAAAGAATGTCACCAGTCTTAGACATAATTTTGTCCATTCTGGATGTTGACGCAGAACCCCGAGACTTTCTAACTTCCCTCCAGAAGAGTGTGTTATTCGCCTCGAAGTTCTCCGTCAACCTCACTTCCTCATTCGCAACTAGTCTTTCACGCTTCTCTTTCACTAAGGCTTTGGTAACATTCCTGCAGCGGCGGTAGCTCTCATACTTTTTCTCTGTCATACTATCATTCTGATTCAAACTTGAGACATAATCCAACGATATATAAAATATGGGAAATATCATTGTACAGTATAAAACACAGTCGCTTCCGCTTTCCCCATATATGCTTAAATCCTTAAAACTATGCAACGGTTTTTTATGTATTTTTTAAATAGATAGAGTGTGTCCACGGTGTAAACCATACCGTATGTATGATTCATGTATAATGTAGGTAAAAAAGTGTTATTTTTCGAGATTTAGCACTACCTATTGCAAACGCTGGCTGAACTAAAAAAAAATTATAAATACAATTAATTAATTATTTATAGTTATAAATCAATGTACTACATTCATAGAAACACTTTCAAAAGGTCTACAAAAAAGTCCGTAATGGTGTATGTTCTCGTTTAGGGATAACCCACAATGACCATTTTTATTTCCTCTTATTGCTTCTAAGGCGAAAAAAAGTTCGCTGGTTGAACTAATATAGATTAAGAAATTATTATAATAGCAGTATGGCAGTATATTATTATCTCTATGTGAAAACAATAATTCAGGTTTGTAATAGTTAATTTTTTTCTCTTTTCGTTTCAAAACTGTGTGCGGATTAACAATAACTAGTTACGTAATGTCAAACCTTAATTATTATTTTTTGTGTGGCAAATTCAGTGGCAAATTGTCGCTTCTCAAATACGGTTTCCAAGGTTAATTTTTCAAGAACATCAATCTTCTATGCATATCCGAGAGGTCGTGGTATGCAATTAGCTGCATGTATGCAGCGAATTGCAGTACTCACCACAGTTTGAACGTACTCCTGTACTTACTACTGGCGTTTTAGGATGTATATTTATATGTCTTAGTATTATTATTCTAATAAATAATAAATCCCAATGGGCTTGTACTTGGTCTATAACATCGTATATCACTAGTGCGTTACGTCGAGAAATAAAACACACTTCTTTCCGAAGCAACGCTAGTGCCGGTTGTGCGCACTAACTTACGTACCAAAGTACTGGCTTAGAGCGACCATGACTACATGTTATTAATGAATGGATTTTAGCGTGAGAAGCGTTATGAGCTTCTTCTCAATGATGAAGGTATATAGCTAGATTTCAAAAGTTCCCACTGTAACAAAAATTACTCGCTATAATGTGAATTCAATGAGTTGCACCGTAGGTACTATCGAAATAAATTATAATCACTGAACTATTAGAGATCATCCGGAAACTGAATCTTGTAATGACTTTACTTTTTTTTTTTATTCGGTGACAGAAGTTGATTAGTTTTGTTTTTGTTTTACATTGAAATTGTTCACGGTGACTATGCGTGGGATTTCCCCGGCTCGTTCAATTTTTTTTTTCTTTCTTTTCAATTTGACGCAAGCACGACCTGGTTCTCTTCCAAATCTCTGGGACAATATTCAATGTTCACATTATGATGCATACAGCCGGTATTTTGAAAATATTTATTGACTCTTTTAATCAAATAATCCATCCACATCAAATGTTGCTGTAATTTATCCAAATTCGAACTAAATTAAGATATGTAAAATTATTTTTCTTCATTGTGTATTTTCGTTCGCCCAAAGTCATTATTACCAGCGTGTCTAGAAGCAATTAATCTGTACAAATGGCCGACTAAAACCCAACGTCATCGCTTACCATTAGACATTTTTTCGCTAAAAAAACATTAGGCAAGGTCAAGTTTAGAGTTGATTTGAATGTAAATCAAGGTCTGTCTGTTAAGGGCACAAAATACTTATAAATTTTTATCGTTTAAGCTTTCCTAAACGATGAAATTTTTAATACAAGTATTTTGCATAAGTCGCTATTTACTTAGAACTATAGGTATCTGATTAAAATCAGATCAAAAAATATATATACGGATGCTTGTGTTAATATATTACTTTAAATAACGTTTTGTAGTTTCTGAGAGGATTCATAGCAAGATATCCAAGTATTTAACAGTGGTAGAGCCAAGCAGTTCGCTGCATGAATGGGCCGGCTCGACCGGTGAAATAGCACGACCTCTCAGAAGATCGACGTAAAGTGGCTCATGCCGCGTTTCGTTCGGTGAAAGAGGTACCCGGAGGCCCACCCCCCTTTCCCCATCCTCTTCTTTCCCCTATCCCTTAAAGGTCGGCAACGCAACAGTAACACTATATGTGTTGCTGGTGTCCATGGGCGGCGTTGGTTGCTTACCATCAGGTGACACGCCTGCACGTTTGCCCTCATATCCCATAAAAAAAAAATGTGAATAAACATTCGTATGACGTCTGTGAGTAGCAGAGGGAAATAAAAATCTGCAACGCTGCCTACACCGTAAGATATTAGGTGAGAATAAAAAGCCATAATCTGAACTCATTGATTTACATAAATTTATTTGATGTTAAAAAAGTCGAGTTGGGTTGTTAATAGGAATCCGGGCAGTATTTATAATCAGTGAGCCGGCAATTACTAATGCCATTAAAAAACTATATAACAATACATAAAAAAGTCCATTATTGAGTTATTAGTAGACCTCCTGCTGCCCGCTGCTCCAAGATACACACGGTTTCAATGGTTTTGAATATATTTGTGCGAGGCTCCAATTATTTAAAAAAGCAAATATTATTTTCATTATGTCTTAATAAACTAAAATTCTATTGGTGGAAACTTATAAATTGATTAATGAGAAGGTTTATTTACATTAATAAGAAGAAATAAATAAATTACATTATTTACAATATATACAATTAAAAAACTACCTGAAATCAAATTTATTCGCACCTCGGTCTAATGGCGGCGTGCTCAAAAGACTGACCGCATTGCCACGCTGAATGGCAATTAATTTATTGGTTAATTAATTTTGTGGTTTATCGATTGCAAACAAGAAACTTTCTTCAGATGTATTATATAGCCAGAGACACGTTGAATTATTTTCTCCAATCCCAAAATTTGTAAGTGGCGGGACCAACTGCCATGCATCGGACACAAATTTTGTTGGTTTAGAATATAACACACGATTATTTTTAATATTATAAGTCAGGTAAAACGTTAATAAGTTAACACAATATAGATATAGAAAATCATCGGATCTATTAAAAAAAAAAACAAAATAACTTATTCCATTGAAAGTTTTTTAAACCTACGTCAAAAAGTATCCAAGGTAGGTACTATTTAATAAGTTAGTTTATTTATAATATTTTACTGTCCCTACTTATATCAATACTACGAGTAGTAAGTGCAGTATCGATATTTTATGTTCGACGCCATCTTACTACCGACAGATGATGACAGGTGGCATCGACTAACAAAAAACACAATAATTCACGTACGTGTTTAATCTAGAAAACTGCAATGATTCATAATATGTTCAGGTATATATGTTTGTTTTATATATTTTCAAACTGATATGAGATCACTGTGCGCGAAGATGATACAATGAAACTTGTATGTATGTATATATATGTTTTCATAAATTTTATCTGAACAACAATATTATAATATTTGTCTAACGGAAAACATCGTCAACTCCCACACAATCTTACTTGTGTTTGTTATAATTTGTAAACAATTTTTAATTATATAATTATACATATCTATGTCCAGTAAAAAAGTTCATTGTGTCGCATTTTCTTCGGTGATTAAAGTATTCGGAGGCTTAATCCCCTCCAATTACCCTCCCTATGTTCCCTATCTATCCCATTTTAATGGCCAACGCACTATCTATATGTGTTGCAAGTATCATTGGGAAGCGCTACTTGCTTAACATTAGTTGACCCGCTTACTCGTTAATCCCCTATCCTATAAGAACATAATATATATATTTTAAGCAACATTTTATTTTAAATGCAACCATCTCAGGCTACAATCTATCTGTACATAGATTGTTTTTTTGAAGTCCTAAAAATCCTAGATTCGTATGAGTATTCAACCAAGCCTCTGGTGAATCATATGAAATTTAATATATCAGCTATCATAATATATACAAGTAAGTATATATAGTACAGTTTTAACAGGTAATCGATATATCATTTCATATCATCTGCTTCACCCAAACTAAGTAATGTTTTCTAAGCAAATGAGTGACTCATTTCCGGAATTTCGTTTGTAATATTTTTCTTTCCGAGTGCAAGCATTTGTGTGATAAATGATAATCGTGAATATTTGTATGGTATCTGAGAAGTTTTTGTATGTATTAGATATAATATATTTTTTAAAAGAAGTTTCGTATTCACGTGTGGCTCTAAAGCAATTATTCTCTTCAAGCGAATGTCGTAAGTAAGAGACTAGTGGCTAGTGTAGTAAACTATAACTCAAATCCTGGAAATTTTAAATCTATATTGAAGACAAAAAAATAGTTTTATAGTAGTTTTAACAGAGGTAAAGCGACGCAATTCGCTTCATGAATGGGCTGGCTCGACCGCTGAAATACCACGACCTCTCAGAATATCAACGTAAAGTGGCTCTTGCCGAATTTCGGTCGGTGAGAGAGGTATCCGGAGGCCCAACTCCTTTCTCCCTCTCCTTCCCAATCCTCTGCCGATCCACCATATCCCATTGTAAGAGCTGGCAACTGTAACACTATTAGTGTTCAGGTGTCCATGGGCGGCGTTTGTTGCTCACCATCAGGGGTCACCTGCCCCCTTCTCATTTACCCCCCTATACCATAAAATAGTACAATAAATGAAGAAAATTATGATCACATTTAATAAAATTTATTTCACTCTTATTATTTACCTTAACTGTTAAATTAATCATGACTTTCACATAACAACTAACTTCCATATTACTATGACTTTCACTAAAACATAATTTTCACAGCGGTATTGTGTTTTGTTTACGACAATTTAAGTGTAACATTCACAGTTTTCTTAATTAAATCGACTGATTCGCGACCAGAGGGCACAAACTACTAGCATTGCCATTCAGCGTGGCAATGCGGCCGGTCTTCTGAGCACACTGCCAGTAGAACGACCATATTATAATCTATACACATATAAATAAAATTTTAGTATTCGTTTGTTGCGGGTTATCTCAGAGATGGCGAGACCTATTTTGACGGGACTTTAATTGACAGGTAGCTGGTGTAATAAGAAGTAACTTAGGCTATTTTTTGAAATAAAATCTTTAATTTATTGTTTCCAAGGCAAAACAAGGTTCTCCGCGTCAGCTAGCAAGTAATAAATAGTATGTTAAATATTAGAAAGTTTCTATTTTCGAAACTTTTGTGTCATTAATTGGGCCTAGATAAGGTCTAGGCCTAGGTATGGTAATAGTCCTGTTTTCTATAATACAATATTTCCAGCGGGGTCATCCTTTATCTCGCTAAAAAAATCCCGGCTGCCGTGGACCGTGGGCGGCGGCGATCACCGTCCTCGTTCCCGCTGCTAGCTCTCTTCCAATCTCTCTAGGTGGCTTCCTTCTGCAGCAATACCGCAAAACTAGGAAGTTGCAGAAACTTGCAGAAGATCATATTCAGATCCAATTGCAAGGTAGACCGAATTTATTTGGACACAGAGAAAGATTTAATTTTTTACGTGGATGAAGCGGCAGATAAATGCTAGTATTGGTAGAACGGTATTGCGACAACAACATATGAAATAGTACAATAAAATTGTCGTATATATTTCATTAACATGTCGTCGTGAATATATCCAAGACCTACTTTTTCGTAGTATTACTGTGTTACTAATCAAAATTATTTATCATACTGTATCAATACAATTCTGTTATATACGTCATAAGGCATGATCGTAGCTCATGTGTCGTTCAATAATATATGAATGAACGTAATGCTTTAGTGAACGATTATGATCTGAAGATTATGATCAAGCGAACGGTTACGATGAACTATTTATATATAATAAAAAAGATGTAATAAAACATAACATAACTTCACGCCTTTTTCTACCCGAAGGTGTGGTCAGCGGCTATTAAGCCTGGTCGCGCCGTTATGTTTACGTCCCGAAGGGATTGGTGGTGAACCTATTGCCATATCGGGCACAAAGATTTTAGTCATTGATATTTATCATACATAACAAATCCGAAGATAATTTCTGAAAGTCTTTGGTGTGAGCCAGGATTCGAACCCGTGACTTCTTGATTCAGAAGCGGGGTGATGTGGTGGTGGATGGAGATATACAATCAACAACATATTACATTATTTACAACATACCAACTATTATAAAAACTAGAAAATCCTTAAGGGCATGTTATGACGAATATGATAATACTAGGAACTTACAACAGTCTAAATAAAGCAATGTATTTAATATTTATACTTTTATACCTAATCATTATGGAAAGATATCATGTACAATTGAATTATTTACCTTAATGGATACTAAATAAGGAATTACTGGCTTTTTACTGCTTTTTAATATGTTTTAACCATATTATCAATATTAAAGTATACTTATATATATGTACTCGTATATATCAATACGTACGTCAATACGTATATATATCAATATTGATATGCCATTTTCAAAGTTAATTAATTAATTAATTAAGTTATACTTAATTTTAATTATAAAAGAACGTATATTGTTCATCGATATATAAACTTCTGCATCAGTATACCACGATTAAGATCGCACTTTCTCACGGAAACAACACCACGCTTCCTTGTGAAATAAATACTATTGTTTATATTTAGTTGCATACATACATACATTTATCCATACATACATTTATACATACACAAACGTGTGTATGCGTATCATGTAATTACCGTTTGATGTGATGGTAGGTACAGTTTTAATGGGAATACTGCGATATTTACAGAGATACGCTTGTGACGTTACGTTGACTCCACAATACCATGGAATGTTGCCCACGTTTATGACAACTACTTAAATCCAATTACAAAATAAATGAAAAACGAAAATAACGAACTAAGATAATGAAATTGTTTTTAATTATTTTGTAATTGTATATTAAGTATCCTATTTGTTTTTAAATCAAGGGGGTTACGTGGTGGTAACGAGAATAGAATTGGGATTGGTAGCGTGTGGACCGCGGTACACTTAACTTACCGAACGAAACTCAGCATGTCTCAATTTACGTGGATTTTCTGCAAAGAGGTAATTTTTGATTGGTCTAGCCGGCCCATTCATGCAACGCAATGTGTTGCATGAAATATAACACCATTATGAATAACTATTTTCTTCGTAACACTATTAAGAAGAAAAAGTTAAGTTATATTCTTGAAAATTAAAGTCACATATAGCCGGTTCTATGTTATATTCCTGTCACACCAATTTTTTTCGTCCCCTAGTACCTAACAGTTAGCGGAGTTAGTTTTCAGACATAACCTTTAAAAATATCGATTAAAAACATCAAAGTCACAAAAATTAAATTTAGTTTTTTTGGCACATGCTAACTTCACTTTTTGCCACAACTTCGAAGAAAGAAACATATTACATTCAATCTTTCACTGACAGGCTAAACAAAATACGTTCCTTTCATTCGCTGTCATTTTATAATAGCTCTCAATTTAAAAAAAAAAAGCCATTCAAACTAATTTCATAGCTCACTAGATGACCGTTCGCGTCATTCCATCGACCAGATCAACCTTGACCTGCAAACCATTGACCGTACATTCTTTAAACACAAAAAAAAAACATAATACTTCAAACAGAAACTGCTTTTGATGTAAACTGTTCAGTTAATTGAATCTACAAACAATTACACAAAACTACCCACATTTACGTATGCATTGCGTGAATACAGTTGCGACAATTCATTGTTCATCTTACAAAGACATTTTCTAAACTATTAAAGACATCAAAGGGCAATTATTTCTACAATTAATTTATATCTAGGAAGATATTATTGTAATTATATTGAAGTAGTGTAATTATTTATCAATGTGCGTTAGGTATTGGTTAAATTGGAGCCACCTGATTTCCGCCACCGTTCGACGCGCCAACGCTACCACCCGCATTGGCTGAATGGTTGGCGGTCGACAACAGTGCGTTTTAACAGGCACTTCTTGCCACGCACTGTTACTTCATGGAACCAGTTGCCGGCGACGGTATTTCCGGACCGCTACCACCTAGGAACCTTCAAGAAACGAGCCTATTCCCATCTGAAAGGGCGGCAACGCTGATGTGATGCCCCTGGTATTGCAGACGCCATGGGCGGCGGTGATTGCTTTCCATCAGGTGACCCGCAAGCTCGTTTGCCCCTTATCCCATAAAAAAAAAAAAAAAAAAAAAAAAAAAAACGTTAAGCGATTTAGCAATACGACATCTGTTTCTGTTCTATTCTCCTATTCTCCTAAATCCAAGTTCTGAGTGTAAATATGCATAGTAACAACGTTTCAGAATTATAATTAAGTGTTATATATATATATTAATTTTACATAGCTTTGTAGTCAGTAAACTGTAAATGTGAAAAAGAAAGCCACTTTATATAAAAGGATTTGACTTGAATTATTACAGCGTGGTGTCTCAGTAATATTGTTGTCGATACATTATAAAAATAGCATAGACTTCTGGTTGCTGAGAACGGTACTTGGCAGCTTGAACAAAAGAAGATGTTCAAATTAGCATATTCCATAGAAGTAGTAACGAACTTGTTAATTTGGAATTTACGTCTTTTAAAAACAACATAGTTATCTACTGTGTTTGTTCCAATCGTTATAAAACAGATTTATGCCATCAGAGGAAACTTAGAAACGAAATTCTTGTATCACAGAGCAATAACACGTGTTCTGCGAAAATTTCAATCGACTATCTTTTCAGAGATCATTAGGCATAGATGTTTAAACGATGGACTGATTAATGTGCAGAATAAATTTGACTCCTTTTCATCATACCATTATTACAAATCAAGTTGAGTTCGTCCATAAGGTCATATCTAAATATGCCGAAGCTCATGAACCCAGACTTCATCATCATGTGAACGTTGAGGCAATCCAACTCCTCGACGTCACCGATCTAGTGAGAAGATTGCAAACCTCCAGATACCTCTCTAAACGAAAGAAACACGGCATGAGCCATTTTACGTTGATATACTTAGAGGTGGTATTTCACCGGTCGAGCCCGCCCAATCATAGAGCGAACTGCGTGGCTCTACCACTGAAATACGTAACATTAAATACATGAGTAGATTAAGTTAAATTACTATTGTTTATTAGCAACTATGAAATTATTTATTTTATTACTAGCCTCTAGTTTGAAATTTTGATGGTATGCCCTCCTCTCTATCTAAGGCTGGTAACCATATTATTAAATAGAATTGAGACTGAACCAAAGCGAAGCGTATGTGGCGTCAGTTAATTTACTATGTTACATAAAAAGGCTGTGGCGTACATTTCATTTGTAACACAATACAGACTGTTGTAAGAAACAAAGACTTATTATCAGATGAATGAGATTTTATTGTTTCTCAAGGTCCCCAGTTATTCGTTATGTTTGCACTTTGACTGTACACCTTGACGATCGCACCTGGCAATAACATTTATTTAACACATTTCTTAAATTATTACTGGAAATAAACGAAATGTTAAAACATATAACTTACTATACGACGCAAAAACACGTTTAATTTTTGTTCCAGTTATAAATGTTTTAACTTTTGTCAACCCAGGTCTGACACCTAAAAGCGATTCATATGTTTAGATCTGAGGGTTTCATACGTATTCATACAGACAGACAGTCATATACACAGGAAAAACACACCTTATTCTAGTGTTTTTATTGGAAAGGAGGCAAACGGGAAGTGGGTCACCTGGTGATAAGCGACCCTTGGATATCACACACCGTGGAGATAATCGGCAATATTGGCGATAAGGCCAGGGCCTTTAAGAGGTTGGGCTCATATAAATATAGGACCTTATTGAATTTTTTGTAGGCCAATGATAAGCCATCTGATATTCCTTTTTGTGGAATATGGCATAGAGATGACTGATACATACGTAAACGTGTCTCTTTAATATGACTTGTTTATCAAAATATGTAAACAGTAGATAATATAAAAGCTTTAAATTTTAACACGTAATTAATAATAGTTATTATAATCTCAATTTTTAACTGACAATGTAACTAAATCTTACAATTCTATTTCTATAAACTTCTAGTAAGACATGTTGGTCGTGTTAGCGTAAAATTCGGCAAGTATGTGTGATCTGAAGGGTCGTAGCAGTTTAATAAAAATCTAGTATATGCCATTGAGTTGATGGTAAGCATTTGCTGTATCCTATTCACCTATGCATCACATGAAGCGTAGTCACCAAGCTTCTGCTAAATTGGGTTGCAGGTTTTTGAAAAGATTCATTATTCCAATAACCCTTCACGGAGTCCGGAACTCACACACATGGCAGTATCACAGGATTACATTATTTGCTTGATTATATTTATTATTATATTTATTAAGTTACGTGTGATAAATATCGATGACTGACAACTTTATGCCCGGTATGGCAATAGGTTCGCCACCTATTCCATATGGGACGTAAACATAACGGCGAGACGAGGCTTAACAGCCGCTGCCTACACCTTCGGGTAGAAAAAGGCGTGAAGTTATGTTATGTTATGTTTTATATTATTTGCTAGTGGTGTTTTGCGAATCGGACCACTTCATCAAGCTTCTTAAACAAGTTAATCGTATATTAGCTATGAAAATTAAATCATAAATAAAAACATATCATAATATTATACATCTCTTTCTCTTCTATAAATTTGACATGATTTACTCTATCTATTGTAGAAAATTGAAATACGTTGGTTATGAAAAATCCTAAAAATGCAAAAGGAGAGCGTTTATTTTACTTTTTTAATTATAAAAATAATAATATGTAAATATGGAAAACACAAAAATGACCAGTGTATTCCCAAAAAAACGGTACCTACACAATGAAAACAGCCGGAGTGTAAGTAAATATTTATGCAAAATGTTTGTGAACGTTTGAAAGTTTTAATAACTGATGTTTATTTAAAGAACGAAAGTGCATATATAATTCATATGGACGATGTTACTGTTGTAACGCATGACTGACACACCAGATTGATCGCTGTTGATGAACGCGAGATGCCAACATGCATTTTTGCGGAGAACACAGAAGATTTTGTTACATGTTTTATCTTAGGTGTGTTAAATCGTTAGCTTAACAATGGTAGAGGCACGCAGTTAGCTGCAAAAGTGCTGTTAAAGTGGCTTATAGTGATGTCCGGATGTAAGCAGTATCCGGAGGCCTACCTCCTTTCCCATTCTGCTTTCTTAAAGGTTCGCAACACAACTAAATGTGTTGGGGTCTGTTCTAGGCACTTTCCACCAGGTGACCCTCTTGCTTAGTTGCATTCCTATCCTATGTTGTAGTCATTTATGTTAGCAAAACCGGCGGTTGCAGAAATCGAGGGTTTCGATTACCAACGGAATACAAACATTTCTATTAATTCTCGGTGGTTCAATGATCGACCTTGCCGGCAGCTGATTCAGCAGTCGTGGGATCGATTCCGGGCTCGCACCAATGATTTTTCAGATTTCTTTTCGAAAGTTATGTGTATATTCATCACACATAACTTTCGAAAAGAAATCCGAAAAATCATCGAGAACTGACAATTCAACAAAGGTCAACAAAGAGTGTGTTGTATGTGAACACCCCTAGTGTTGCAAGCGTCCTCAGGTGTCAATAACTGCTTCCCATCAGACAGATTGGGCACTGTTCGACACATTATAGCTTTTACAAGAAAACTCCAAAATTTTATAGTATCTTAAAATACAGGTAAAATATAGTGTTATTCTGAAATGCATCGGTTAAGACATTTGCGGGAAAGTGAAGCCCCAACTAAAATAGGGTTGGCAGAATAAATGATTTTTGACAAAATGGCTGCCGTGCTCCGTAATAGATATATTTAATAATATTAATTTCCATTTCACTCCGGTTTTTTTTCACATAATTGTGTGTCTCTTGAGATTTTGTGAAAGTTTAATGTTATATGAGTATACCGAGTATTAATATAGTTTTATATATTTAATTTATATATACATACTAGCTAACCCGGCGAACTTTGGTCCGCATCAAAAGTAATAAATGAGTAAAATTTGGACCTTAAAAAGTTCACTTTGTGCTATTTATCGGCACGCGTTTTGGCGCGAAACACAACTGTTATGTCCCGCTATGTTAATACTGTAATATCTTCGTAAATATTCGTTTAAATTACATACTGTAAAGGGCGATATTGATTTATATTAAAAGCACAATCTATTTAAGATACTTAACTGCACGAAAATAAATGCTGTAATGTTTAAAATTGCTTGGTTAATAAGCCATTATTTTAAGTTAAAAAGTAAGAAATAAAAATTGTCATGGTGAATTATCCCTAAGAGATAGACATATGCCTTCGCAGACTTTTTGTAGACCTTCTGAAGGTGTTTAATAATGTAGAACATTGCTTAGATCTATCACTTCACGGGTTACGCCAGCGTTTGCAATTAAAGTGCTAAATCTCAAAAAATATATATTTTTCTTTACAACATCAAATATGAATTATAGATCAAAACCACCCCGTTGACAGCCTCTAATTATTAAAAAAGCCGCAAAAAATTCCGTTGGGTAGTTTTAAAGATATAAGCATATAAGAAGACAGACAGCGGAAAGTGACTTTGTTTTATACTATGTAATGATTATGTTTATATTCAGCCTTCAGTACTTGAATATGGAGACCCTATTGCCATTCGTCAGACACGTTTACTTCAGGAATCATTTTCTGTCCCTAGAGTCTCAACCCCAAACGGCTCAAACACATAATCTACCTACAAGGTTTCTGTATTTGTGCCGTTTAATATTTTCTACTAAAGCAGCAGCACCACCCACCTTTCAAGGCAAAAGAGACATCCTGTCCGGTCTCTTGCCATTATCGCGCACCAAACCGTTCGGTTCTAATACAGCTGGTGCACCGGCGGTGACAAGAGCACGACGTATATGTCGTTGATATTGGCGTAATGGGAAATGAGGCCGGCGCTGCTAGAGCATGAGTGGCCATGATGTCGACAACCTCTCCGCAGCGACATAGATGCGAGGAAACACATGGAGCCCCTAAACGAAGGTAAGTCGCGACAGGGAAAGTCGTATTATCTAATATTGTTCCTGTATAGCGATGGCAGTAACTTAAGCCAAACACCGGACTCCCACACTCCCACAGCCAGCAAACGAGCACGCTCAGCATCACCTGCAGAACCACTAATAAGTGATTATTTTAAGATGGCGCAGAGCGAGTCGTCCCACTGTCTCTGAAAAATGGGTTGGTCGATAAATTAGAGTTTGGACAGGCCAGTCATGCAGTCAGCATTTCAGAATTATCCAGTGTATGAGTGAGAATTTTCAACATTATACGCAGTTCACACGGAGCTATATTAAATTACTACTAAGTACCTGTGAAAAGGAACCCTGAATGATTCATCATTGAAGTTTTATCTTGACGTCACAGATAAATGTTACGTCACAGAAAAGAAAACGGAAGCCACGTAAGTAACTGACGGAAATTAGAGATTAACTTAAGAGACAATAGTGTTTAGTCAATGTAAATGACATTATGATAAATTAAATTATTTAAATTAAATATAAATAATGCGAGAGTTTACTTTTATATGGTACAGTTAGTTGTATTCATTTATAAATTATCATACATACACCTATAATAGTTATATGACATTATATTTATGACATTCAATAGAAAGTTACAGCCTGAACCAAACAAGAGCCCAATTCAGCAACAGCGAAGACGTTTGTACTTTTCTGTGAAAATATTAATCACTAGTTTTCCGCCAAGCGGCATTACCTACGTACAAACAAAACGGCGATGAAGATGATCATTAAATATAGCCTATGTTAACCTAAGTGAATACAGCTTTCCAATGGTGAAAGAATTTTTGAAATTCGTCCAGTCGTTTTTGAGTTTATTCGTGACATACAAAAATACAAATCTTTTCTCTTTATAATATTACATTATTAGTATTAGTACATATACATTTCTTCAAATATGATCTTGTGACGTGAAAAAATTCTGATTGCTCCACCCAATGGTGACCGGCCAAAACTAAATTTATAAATTATGAACCTTAAACTAGATTTAACTGCCTACTACTGTTGCTAATTAATATTTTTTACAGAGATTGTTTATTTTAAGAAGTCTATATGAATCTATGAAAATAAAATAATCTTGGTGTTGCATTAAAGTTAGCGTTATTTTTTCAAATACATATATAGATTTAGCGGAAAGTTGTTCCACGGAAAAACTATTCAAAAGCGCGCGTGTTAATCTGTAATTTAACATTACATAACTACACGCCTTTTTCTACCCGAAGTTGTAGGCAGCGGCTGTATACCCTCGATTCGCCGTTTTGTTTACGTCCCAAATGGAATAGGTGTCGAACCTATTGCCATACACCGGACACAAATTTGTTAGTCATTGATATTTATCAGGCATAAATTCCAAAAAGAATTTTGGAAAGTCATTGGTGTGCGCCCGGAATCACACCCATGACTTCTTGATTCAGAAACGGAGTGCTCGACCACTGGACCAGCGAGACATTTGCAATATCATAATCATTTTTCTCCCCTTATCCCACTCAAAGTGGACCCCACTTTGAGTGGGATAAGGGGAGAAACAACATGTCATCCTTTTACGTTCTCTCCTATCACTTGTCGTGTTCGCACTTACTCCCTTCGTATTCATATTAGCTTTTACACATTTTTTCTACAATATGTCCATCCACAGTCATTGTAATCGTTCTCCTTGTGACACTTTGGTCCCTTCTCATAATGTGTCCATACATGTCAATCTACCACTTCTATTTTTTTCCGTACTTTGTGCTACTTTCATGCGTCCTCTTATATACTCATTTTTTATTCCATCCCTTTTTTTGCACACCACACATCCATATTAACATTCGCATTTCGTTACATTTACTCTCCTTTCTATATGTATTAAAAATTGGTGAATAAGTACAAAAAATCAGTACATTTTCCCCTTTATTAACGTCGCAATGGCGCTTTATTCCTAATTTATAGGTAAATATATTATTAGTATTTTACCATATTTTCGTTGTTATTTATGTGACTAAATTTTAATTAGCCATGGAGAATATGCTCGATCGTAAATAAGATGTTACTGAAAATGAACTGGGCATATATTATGAAGATATTATACGTCTACCCACACGGTTATAAGGAGGAAATTGGCTTACCGCAGTTTCTTTGTATAGCCGAATAAGCGTGAAGTAAACAGAATTACTGTGCTCCTTTGTGTAATAAATTGAATAATTTCAGATTATTATTGTCAATAAACTTGTAGATTACTAGATATTGTTTCTGTGATGTTGGAAACTAATACCTACTTTTTATGTTACATATTATTTTATTGACCATGAATGGAAATGTTAATTATTCAAGTGCTCAATATGCTCTAAAAAGGTTAAAACTTTTATAAATGTATTTATTTAATCTTTTTTTAATTTTATTATAATTAACACTTGACACGGAGTACATGCCTATTTTAGAAGTACCGAGGTAGAATAAATGCAAATACAATAACTTATTTATAACCTGTTGAAATAAAACAAAAAACTAAGTTCGAATTTCAAATGACGGAATGGTATTGTCAGTCTAACTGAACATATCCCACAAATTTTTTAAAGCGAAGCATATTTTTTGAAGAGGAACATCTAATCTCTCTTGCAGTCATTTATCGCTTTTAACGCCCGGTAAATTTATTAAACTATCTATCTATAACAATATAACTTCTTGTAGCCACAAAAAGTCATATTATCATAGATAGTTATATTTGATATCATACTAGCTGACCCGGCGAACATGGTTCCACATCAAAAGTAATAACTGCTGCCCCGCTATGTTAATACTGCAATATCTTTGAAAATATTTTTTTAAATAGAATGCTGTAAAGGGCCAGGATCATCTATATTACATGCACAATCTATTTAAGATACTTAATTGGATGAAAATTAATGCTGTAATGTTTAAAATTGCTTCGTGAATAGGCCATTATTTCCCGTAAAAAGTAAAAAAATAAAAATGATCATTGTGGGTTATCCCTAAGAGATAGACATATGCCCTCACGGACTTTTTTGTAGGCCTTTTAAATGTGTATAATAATGTACTATATTGTTTTAATTTATCACTTAGGGTTCAGGCAGCGTTTGCGATTAAAGTTCTAAATCTTAAAAATTGTCACTTTTTTTACTACACTATACATGAATTATAGATCAAAACCACCCCGTTGACACCCTCTAACTATTAAAAAAACCGCATCAAAATCCGTTGCGTAGTTTTAAAGATATACGCATACAAGGGGACAGACAGCGGAAAGTGACTTTGTTTTATACTATTTAATGATATAGTTAAGTTAAACATCTTAAAAAATTGTCATAGCGACTTTTAAAAACTGTACATTGACATCTAGTAGCGGGTGGTAGTACTATTCTACTCATAATTGTTATTACAAAGTTACTACCTTAAACTCAGCTATTAATATTTTTAACCGACTTCGAAAAAAGGTGGAGGTTCTCAATTCGTCTGTATGTATATTTTTTATGTATGTTATATGAAGCAATCTTCATTGTTATGCGGATGACAGTACCGGGGATGCCTTATATACCGGCCACCCGCGTATTTCTCGGGAAAACGTCGACGAGCACCGGAATAAACTTGTGTCTGAAATCGAAACTCTGCTTAGTCAGGTTTCGGAATGGGGCCGACTAAACTTAGTCCAATTCAACCCTAAGAAGACACAGGTTTGCGCGTTTACCGCTAAAAAGACACCCTTTGTCGTAGCTCCCTGTTTTGAGAGCACTCCCTTACCCGCCTCAGCCGCTATCGGAATTCTTGGTGTCGACTTGTCGAGTGACGTCCAGTTCCGCGGTCATCTGGAGGGCAAGGCCAAATTGGCTTCCAAAAAGCTTGGTGTGCTCAATAGGGCGGGACAGTGTTTCACGTCAGGTCATCGCCTGCAACTTTACAAGGCGCAGGTCCGTCCTCACGTGGAATACTGTTCACATCTTTGGGCGGGGGCACCCCAGTACCAGCTTACTCCATTTGACCGCATCCAACGACGCGCGGTTAGGCTTGTCGACAACCAAGCTCTTACTGATCGGCTTGATCCTCTGGCGTTGCGGAGAGAGGTGGCATCTCTATGTATCCTCTACCGCATATACCACGGGGAGTGCTCTGAGGAATTGTTCGGATTAATACCGCCAGCTGATTTCCGCCACCGTTCGACGCGCCAACGCTACCACCCGCATTGGCTGAATGGTTGGCGGTCGACAACAGTGCGTTTTAACAGGCACTTCTTGCCACGCACTGTTCCTTCATGGAACCAGTTGCCGGCGACGGTATTTCCGGACCGCTACGACCTAGGAACCTTCAAGAAACGAGCCTATTCCCATCTGAAAGGGCGGCAACGCTGATGTGATGCCCCTGGTATTGCAGACGCCATGGGCGGCGGTGATTGCTTTCCATCAGGTGACCCGCAAGCTCGTTTGCCCCTTATCCCATAAAAAAAAAAAAAAAAAAAAAAAAATATTATCACCGATATTTTCGTCAATTACGGACGGATTTGAAATTATTTTTTTCGTTGTATAGTTTTTACTTCCGAGATGGTCAATTTTCACCAGGTCAGGATCTGATGATGGGAACCAGGAGAAATCGAAGGCATCCACCAAAAATTGTATGCGAGTATGGTGTTTTGTTGCGTGATGGTGATGTCTTAGGGATATCCTTTATGGTGTCAATATTTAATGCTGCTGTGCTGATGAAGAAGCCACAAAACTCCTCAACGGTTAGGAGTTTATGGACAGCACTGCAATTGGTCGATAGAAACTACTTGGTAGTATGCAGGACTAGCATGTTGCTTGTTAAGTATGCTTGAATATACACCGGATGCTGCTATGCTGATGAAGAAGCCACAGAATTCCTTAACGGTTAGGAGTTGAGAGACAGTACTGCAGTTAGTCGATGGAAACTGTTTAGTAGTATATAGGACTAACGTGTTGCTAGGTAGGTATGCTTGAATCAACGTCTGATACTGCTGTGCTGATGATGAAGCTACAGAACTCTTAAACGGTTAGGAGTTAAGACACTTATGTGTAAAAATGTTTTTATATTTTCTGCAATAGTTTCCAGGCTACGATTGGCTTTCATTTGGGCTGCAGTGTTATTGAGTCTACCCATGATAATTACAAAAATATAAATACTAGCTACTAGCAAGTATTATCATACTCTTTTGTCTAAGTACCTATTTATGACTAGCAAGTATTATCATACTCTTTTGTCTAAGTACCTATTTATGACAATTATAACTCCCTAAAAATTTAAACTATTTTACAAACAGACTTGTAATTATTAATGAAAGCCATGTAAATGAACTAACTTCTATTGAAGTTTACAACTCATTAATATCACTAAAACTCGTGAAAAAAAATATTTAAAAAATAAGTTAAACTGACTTCTGGAAACGTAAACCACAAAATTTTTAAGTACATATATGAAAACATTACCTCCATAACTAAAAAGCGATAAATAACGTAATTTACTAATTTGTATACTTAATACAATATACAAAACGTAATACTTTAATAAAGTCGACTTTAACTATTATAATATTTACTAATGTCACATATTCTTGGAGTGGGTGCAAGCCTAGGTGGCGTACTCTATTGTGTACATCAGATTATTGACGCGTAACTATCGAAGCTCTTCGATAGTTATGCGAAAAATAATCTGATGTAACTCTAAATCCAATATGGCGGAATATAGATGTTTAATGTATTTTACAATATGGGTCCTATAAGGGAGTAGGAGGGGAAAGGAAGGGGAAAGGGGTTCAGGCCACCGGATACCTCTCTCACCGAACCAAACGCGGAACGAGCCACTTCACGCCGATATTCTGAGAGGTCGTGGTATTTCACTTGTCGAGCCGGCCCATTCATACAGCGAACTGTAAGACTGTACCACTGTAAATATCTCGATTCCATAGTCGGTAGTTTTGCCGTTGCCCGTCGTAATGTGAGTAAGATGTCCTCTTTTTGCATTTAGTATGTTTCACTTCTCTAGCGCGGAAGCTCTTCAAGCACAATTTTTTATTATGGTCGCTAAAAGGAACATTCGGCCAGGAATTCATAACACGGCTGCCCAATTACAGATTAGATTACAACACAAATTAAACATTATCAGCTTCGCGCACGTTTCTAGATATGACATATATGAATTTCGGTACTGGGATGACTATTTACATTGTTATTTTTTACAAACCAAGTTATGCAAAGGCGTTAATCGTGACGATTTGAACGCCTTACAGCCTCCCATATAAGTGAGATATTAAATTTAAATAACAATTTTATAGTATTAAAAAAGAAATGCAGAATGCTCAAATAAAATAAAAAATAAGGTTGTTACTAGTTGGCATTGTAAGATATTTTTTATTGTCAGTAGCCAAGAAGTTAAGCCTGATTCAGTTCATTCATTAATAAATTGTCATTTTAAATTTAAATTAGTGTCGCCTTTATAAACGTGAAGCTGACAATAATGTAATTGAACCAGAACGAGATTAAGTCAAAATGCACCGTCATTTATTGTGTATTCCCACGGTGAAATCCATAGATTTATTATATAAATCCACTTAAATTCTATTTTACCAATAGATTTAGTGAGGCTGCATACTCATATTCTTGGAAACCTTAGACTACCATATACCAAAATTTGATAGCCCTTCTTTATAAGCCATTTTAATAAAGCTGATAAAATATATCGTAAATGTATTCAGGAAGCATGAGAGTAACAACATACACGTGCAGCAGCTATCTATGGCGCACTCTATATGGAAATCAATCGTGGATAGCCACAACCCCTGAACAGATCTGAACAGAACATTCCACAGAAATAGATTATAGTGAATAATATTATTCGGTTTAACAGAAAATCGCGGTAAACTAACTGTTCTGTTGCACAAGTTTGCGAAAACATATTTTATTAGTCACGTCCTAGCGAGATTTTATCTGAGTATTTCTCACAGATGATGTATTTCTTGTACAAAACCAACACATAGATTATATTGTAGTTTTGATAAGAACACTCGTGATATAGAATTACTTTTGAAAAAGATATTTTATATTACCTAAATATTAACTAATAACAATTCAATTCTGCATAGTGCAGATATAAAAGTTATTTTGAAAAGTTTATAATTAAAATTAAAATTATAAAAAATTATAAAATTATATAAAATTATAATTAAAATAATTATTTGCTAATAATATATACTGCCGTATATAAGAGTCTCTATGGCCTAGTAGACTACTACTCCGAGTACTAGTTACCAGGTCTACAGTACAAATCCTTATCCACATCGCTCACTTTCCTATTCCATTTGGGACGTAAACATAGCGGCGATTCAAAGCGATTGCAAGTCTCGATTTGATTATGCTTCGACAGATCGAAATTATTTTTGAGTTCTAGGTGTTATGGAGATTCTTTTAAGTGTTATAAGGAGTACAAATAGAGTAGAAATTATTTGCTCCAGATCAAGATTTCAGAGCTGAATGGGATCATCGTAGTATATCGATCTCAGACGGTTTTTAAAAAGCCGTAGAGCCAGGCCGTCGCTGCATGAATACGCCAGCTCAATCACGAATCTCAGAAAAGCTCGATGAAAGAGTTAGTATCCGGTGGACCAACCCTTGCCCCCAAACTCATAAAAATAATTCTCGGCAAAGCTTTACAGGCTTTACATGAAGCAACAAGCTGACCATAATTTTCGGACCTAGAATCTGGATATGGACATATTCACGTATAAATACTGTCTGAGACCATATTACTTATGTACATAATACATGCATAACACATGCCCCAAATTCCCAAATTATTGCTTGTCTGGTACGGCATTGAACACGAAAATACCCCTCGAATAATCCCACAAATGTAATAGTGTATGTTCGTGGGACACGTGACATCTACATAAAATTCTTTAGGCCATTTATATTCCGCCCATAAAATGTTTTGACAACTCCAAGGGCCACTTATTACTATGTAAAAGCCCCAATGCTGTCTAAAAATGAGTTCGTAATATTATATAATTTTTTGACATTTCATTTTGATTTGAAGCGCCCCTTCATCCTTCGTTTCATAAATCTCGATGGCCAAGTGTTTTCGAACTACTTCTAGAGTCAAAGGTTCCGATTTCAAATGTATGTATAATATAGATCATAAACAAAATTAGGCACGCTAAATGAACTATAACAATTAATCCGGCGTGACCAGGGGCCTTATTATGAGCTCTTAACTCCAGCCAGCTTATGCGCTGCCTTGCAAATTCGTATTTTAAACTACTAAATCCAGCTTGTCTTGTCAATGACTACTTATCACTAACTAAATGGAATTAGTCGTTGATAAATCAAATTCGCAGTGAATTTGACAGTGACTACTCATCACTGACTAGTTAGAAAAACGAATTTGCAAGGCAGCCCATAAGCTGACTGGAATTCAGAGCTCATAATAAGCCCACAGATATAATTGCTGCTCAAGTAGGTATCAGTTACAATATATTTACCAACTTTTAACAAAAAGACTGAATTCGTAGGTTATATGTCGTATAGCTTCGTTTAGGAGTTTTGAAATATTTACTGTAAATGTAATGCAAACAGTCAGGTCATCCAAAATGGTATACACGTTTATTTTACTAGTGAAAAACAACGCTTATTTATATTATTATCGTACAGATTATGAATTCTTATCGTAGCTATACGTATATAAATATAGTTTATAGACGTAACATTATAGAATCTTCAACAATCATTTTATTACAGGGTTCTTTTTTTTAAGAATTATGTTTTTTCATTTAAAAAAAAACATATTTCGAGAATATGATATCGCGAATTAATCCTTAATCATTAGTACAAAAAGTAACGATCATATAATAAAATAATAATTCTGTTTTTAATTGTCTCTTGTAAAATTAACTGATTGCTATGAAAATAAAATTTGACAATATATACGAAATATTTGTTTTTTTAAAGTAACAGATTTAATTGAAAAGATGGCTAGAAATTTATTTACCTTACATAAAATCAGCGAAGAATTCACAAAAATCCAAATTAATAAGTGAAAAACTGTGCAAATGCAAAAAATACACTAAATTCACCAAATTGTAAAATCACACACGCGAAAAACTAGGTTTTATTCACATACGTAAATATCAAGTTAAGTATAATTTTTCCCGCGCGCGCGTTTCTTACGTGCATACGACGGGGGCACTTTCCATAGACTAATTTTATTTTTCCCAGGCGCTTGTACACAATCCGGCGAAGACAAATACCAGCCAGCCGCGAACAAACTTTGTTACGTTATTTGCTTTTACATATAGTTGTATAACAATGCGTGTGATTGCTTGATTTGCCAGCGTTTAATTAAATTCTTTTTATTATTAAATTTTCGCTGGAAACACGATATTTATTTGGTTTCTATTGTGGAATTTCACAATATCAAATAATATCCCAGACAGAGTTTAATAAATAATTGCAGATGATTGAAAGTTATGGTTTTAATCTAATATCATAGTGATAGACTTACAAATATAATTAAGTACCTACCTAAGGAAAAAGTTGTTCTTTTTTCCTAAAAAGTATCTATATCTATATTTCAGTCAGTTCAGTTAGCCAGTACGACCTAATAAGAGCTCATATAAATCAAAAATAAAAATTAAATAATATTTTGTATTTGTTTTAATTTTCAACGAAATTTCACAAACTAAAAACAACAAAGTCTAGCTAATGTTAACGTCAGGTGTCTGTAAAAGTAGTAGTAGTCATCGCCGACCGCGCTGAGTTTGCGGGTTTGTTTCTCGTCCGAGCTGTGACCCGATAAAGGGTACAAACATTTTTGTCATCTCTGTTCTTCGATCCTTGTAGTATTCTTGTTGATCCTTCGATCCGTATTATCTATTCTTGTAGGTATACTATCTACATTAATATTAGAAAGGAATAATGTTTGTAAGCTTTTTAGTAGCTTATCTCTGAATCTACTGAAATTGTTCTAAAAATTACCACATTATTTGTGAGCTGTAGACATTGGCTACATAATTTTTTGAATAATTTGTCATTATCATACTTAAGCATAAGCTAATTATAAATACTCATGTAGGAATAAGACACGATTTTTACATACTTCTCTCGCTTATTTGACTTTCATTAGTCTTATAATACACGTTCGTCGGCTTTCATGACGCAACCTAACTTCAACCTGATAGTGATCATGGATGAAAAATCAGCCTTCACCGACGCTTAAATCCTTCTACTTTTTCAAAGTATATCTGCTTTGTCTTTACTTCACCACTTTCATTCAATGCCACTTTCTGAGTCACAACATTGTTTTGCAAATTAGTTCAGTTCTTTTCGACCTCTTTCATTCAACTGCAAAGAAAAGAAAATAAATTGATTTCAATGCGCCATAGGATATAAATCGACCCGAAAAAATGGTTCGTAATGATAATAAAAAACGGGTGTGACTAAACCAATTACTCAGTCTTGCTGTAAGTACACGATATATTTGTTATTTTGTAACAAAGATGAAATTTCGCAAGACGATTATCACAACCGGCATCGTGAACTGTCTAGCTGATGGTCTTATCAGAGATTATAGTACTCTTCTAAAACTAACTTTATCACTGATAATTCAGACAAAAGATTTCACAATATACTTAATCATTTGAAATCTATTGGTTGTTTATATAGATAGTGGAGAAACAAGAATGTTGTCAGTAACAATAAAAATAAATGACATTATCTTATCGCTGAAATGGTTTTATTGTTCTCAGAAGCCATATATTTAAGTAACTAAAGTTTATATACGGTGTACTTGCTAATATTTGTAGCAACATTTTATAACTCTAGTATTTTGTATGTTCAGTTTACTATAGAGTCAAGATGATGCAGCGTGGACGTCGTTATTCCATATCCTCTCTTTCGGCGACAAACCTGAGGCAACTAACAGTATTATTGAGATTGCTGACTAATCGTTTTAATATTGTTTCTTTTTACTACGATGCTACGAATTAATTAATTAATTAAGAATTAAATATAATTACTAATTTACCTACGAATATGTCACCCATAGATGGATCAATTTATGGTGTCTTCCCAAAACAAATAGATAAGAAGTCAAACATTTTGGGCCTCTGGTTGCATCTATGATCTAAGTAGTGTTGTACTTTTCTATAAATTTAATGTAAACACAAACATAACTGCACCCCTTTTTCTACCCGAAGGTATAGGCAGTGGCTGTTAAGCCTCGACTAGCTTTTATGTTTACTTCCCAAGTGGAATTCGTGGCGAACCTATTGCCATACCGGGCACAACATTTTTAGTCATCGATATTTATCACGCATAATTTCCGAAAATAATTTTGAAAAGTCATTGGTGTGTGCCAGGATTCGAACATGCGATCTCTGGATTCAGAAGCCGCGTGCTCGACCACTGGGCCACCGAGACGAGACTCATAGAAACTTGCTTACTTTTCTTTGCCTATAACTTATTTTAATTTATAGAAACATATTTCAATATAGAAAAAATATAGGCCATTTAATTTGCTACAAATTACGTCCTCGTGTAAACAATCGCACCATCTTGGAGAAAGAGGAGCAAACACCTTTTTTTGCAATATCTCTGAAATTATGATTATTGATATTGTTATTAGTTCTTAATAGGTAGATATTTGTGTATAAATCATACTAATATTATAAATGCGAAGGTAACTTGATTTGTTACATTTTCACACAAAAACAACTCAACCTATCATCACGAAACTTTCTACACATACTTTTAACGGGATGTCGATATTATTTATGTCGTAGGTACTAAAAAACACCGGGGGGGCGGGGGCGGACGCGCTGGGAAACGAAGTGCAGAGGCGGGAGGCCTTCCGGCGGGTCCTGTGGGACTAGCGCGACGCGCAGGTCCTCCGGGGCAGTGCGCGTCAGCGCGCCTTCGGTGCCATCCTGTCCCTCCTCGAGGCCTGGGTGCTCCGTAAATTGGGCACTGTCACCTACAGGTTGACTTGTCAGACCGGGCACGTGTGCTTCGGTGAGCTTCTAAGTCGAATAAAAAAAAGAGACGGCAAGATTACGCGTCCGACCTGGACACGGCCCAGCACACGCTGGAGTTCTGGCCAGCCTGGGCGGCCGAGCGTCGAACCCTGGTCGACGGGATCGGACAAGACTTGTCCCCGCCGGCGTTAATTGCGGCAATGCTGGCGGGAGAGGAGGAGTGGAGGGTTGTGGTATCCTTCTGCAAAGCTGTGATGCTCCAGAAGGAGTCCGCCGACGGACCGCCCGCAAGTGCGCCCGGGTCGAGGCCCGGGAAGGATGAAGGATGGGAAGGGTCGTCGGGGGCCCCGTAGATCGCACACCTCGTTACAGCGCTCGGTCGGAGCCGCCCCGCCCTGGGGAGCCTCACGCTGAGACTCCCCAAGGATGAGCTCCCCTCGTGACAGAGGGGTGTGACAGCAGGGTGGTCCAGAGGGGTTAACCGTATCCTGGACCACCCTAACGCCGGAGGAACTCCGTCGCGAAGTTTTAGTGGGTAGCCCTATAGCCCTAGGGTAGGGTCATTTCCAATGATCATGTCATTAAGAAGAAAACGCGTCTTTTAGATTTAATAAAATGGTTAAATGTCTACAGTGCGACTAAAGTGATTACTTTGTGTAGAAAGTGTAAAGTTTATTTCGAAAAAAAAATTAGAACAATTTAGAACATTTAATTTTAAGCTTTCAACAGATTTTTTTAAAAGCACCAAAAGTATTGATATTTTTCTTAATCCTTTAATTTGATTAATCACTTTCCATATGCGCTCCCACATATACGCAATTCTGACAATTAACAAATATATAAATTAATGTTAGTAACGGTAGGCTTTCCTGCTTAAAATATTAGCACTCGGAAATGTACAGTAATGGATTATCTAATCCAAACTCTAAAGTGAGTTTCACATTTAGCACGTGCTGAAATAATAGTGTCATCTCCTTCCGTTGGTGTCGTAAGGTCGTCATAAGTCGACTCTAAATGATATGGACTAACCGCCCTGGACTAGTTCCAGTTTAAATGACACGAGTTCGAGTCTCGTCTCACATCAATGACTTTCCGGAATTTAAATACAGTATCTTAAATATCAATGACTATCAAAATTTTGAAAAGGATGCCCTTTGCATATAATCATATCACATACATACTTACATAACTTCTCGCCATGACCGTTGCGGGGTAGGAAAAGGGAACAGAGCGCAATTAGGTTACGAATTCTACATACGTACCTCACTTGTTTCCTCCACTTTCATAACTCTTGTGATACACGCTCGGCGACCTCCGGCAATGACACGTTTAATTTGGTCATTAAAGTGTGTGGTGGTCTTCCTCGGCTCCTACATCCTTCACTTTTGGACTGTTAATCTGCTTTTGTTAAAATGTTTAACAAAGTTAATGTTTTTTTAAAAAATACCCATATAAAATACTATAATAACCAATCAAGTTTGTAATATTATTATTTGAAGTCTATGTATGGCTATATGCTAGTCTTGGTGTTCCATTGGTCGAGCACCCCACTTCTAAATCGCGGGTTCGAATACTGGCTCACACCAATGACTTTTCGGCATGGCAATAGGTTCGCCAACTATTCCATTTGGGACGTAAACATAACGGCGAGTCGAGGCTTAGCAGCCACTGTCTACACCTTCGAGTAGAAAAAGGCGCGAAGTTATGTTATATTAAGTAATGTTATGTATGCCTATATTAGGTACATTTAATATGTATGGTGAATAGCTGTGTGGACAATACAATTTAGTAGATGAATTACGAAATTGTAGCTTTTTGTATGCTATTAGCCCTATTTTACAATTATAACTGAATGCAATACACGTAGGTACAAGGGCTATTCTTTACGTGCTAAGGACTATTAATACATCGCACGCCGCTTACGCACCAATAGTATATATCAAATTATAAGGGCAACCAGGAACAGGGAGTGTGCTCACATTACATAGTATAAAACAAAGTCACTTTTCGCTGTCTGTCCCCTTATATGCTTATATCTTCAAAACTACACAACGGATTTTAATGCGGTTTTTTTAATAGTTACATTTTTTTTAATAGGGTCTAAACGGGGTGGTTTTGATCTATAATTCATATATGATGTTGTAAAGAAAAAATGACAAATTTCGAGATTTAGCATTTTAATTGTAAACGCTGAACCCTAAGTGATGGATCAAAACAATGTTCCACATTATTAAACACCTTTAGAGGGTCTACAAAAAAGTCCGCGAAGGCATATGTCTATCTCTTAAGGGTAACCCACAATGACCATTTTTAAAAGAAGAATAAACTTTGTTGCACACCACAAAAAAAGCAAAATACACAAGAACTTAAAATTAAAGTACAGGCAGGTACAATGGGCGGTCTTATCGCTTACAGCTATCTCTTACAGACAACCTTTGGATGGACTTGTTTGTTCGGTAAATGGGAGCTGGGGTGTACTATTTATGTATAACTATATGTCACTATATTCATCTGTCACTATATGTAACATCTGTACAGGCATTCTCATTGTCAAATTTCACATCTGGTAATTCGGATATAATTTGGTTTTATTGGCGTTTATATAATGACCAATCAACTTTATCTAGTTTGTATTTATGGCGAGGAGTGCGTCTGGGCAGAGTTGTGTTATTATATGGGAAGGTAATTAACAATGGAAAGTGATCACTCCCATATGTAGAAGACATCACTTGCCAAGTCAATGATGAGGCTAACTTTGAAGAACATAGGGTTATGTCTGGGGCACTCACCCCTTCGTTTGGAGAAGTAAGTCTAGTTGGGTGACCGGTATTAAGAATACATAAATCAAATGTGTCCACAAGATCCAGAATAGCTGACCCAAAAACATTAGATGAACTACCCCAGGAAGTGAATTAAAGTCTCCTAGTATTATAAATGGTTTAGGTAGAGTGGAGAAAATATTTACAATTTCCTTAAAAAGTAATTTTAGAAGGACGAGGAATATTTACAGAAACAAAGCAAATATTATTTATAAGAGCTGCTATGATAGAAAAATCATTGTTATGAGAAGGAAGAGGAAAGTAGGAATAGGAATGAGGGTGTTGTACCAGTAAGGCAACACCACCATACCCATCTGAGTGATCTTCTCTGAGACAGGCATAACCAGGAACTTTGAACAAACATTAATTTATTAATATTCTTATCTGTATCTGTTACAGAGGCAGCGTTGGACAGTGAGATATTATTTGTTTGAGACAAATATTGAATTAATGTAATAATTAAGTCTTTTACTGACAGTGTGGACAAATCTTACATAACATAACATAACTTCACGCCTTTTGTTACCCGAAGGTGTAGGCAGCGGCTGTTAAGCCTCGTCTCGCCGTTATGTTTACGTCCCAAATGGAATAGGTGGCGAACCTATTGCCATACCGGGCACAAAGTTTGTCAGTCATCGATATTTATCACACATAACTTCCGAAAACAATTTCGAAATGTCATTGGTGTGAGCCAGTGTCTGGAATCGAACCCCGGACCTCTGGATCAGAGGCCGTGCGCTCGCCCACTGCGCCACCGAGACTGTGTGTGAACTTTTTTTGTTAATATTGGGTAAAGAGAATTGGGGTTCTATAGTATAATTATTGGGTAATTTTGGAGATGAAAGTAAAGTTTGGGCATATGAACGTCTTGAAATTGGAGGATGTTTTTTACAAGCTTCTGAATAAGAAATACAGCTTTTGGCCATAGATTCTTTGATAGAATTTTGTCTATCGTATTCTAGAAATTTTTTACTCACAGCCTCATGGGAGCCCTTGCACAAACAGCAAAACAACGATTCCTCAGAAACATTGCAGCTGTCTCCAGTATGCTGTCTCCAGTATACACCTGTAACAGCGTGGCTTTGACCTACATAAATTTTTGACATGCCCATATCTACAACAATTATAACAAATAATTGTTGGGTAGATATAAAGCTCTACAGGTAGAGATGTGTAACACATAAATATGCGTTTAGGCAGAATTTGTCCATCAAATGTAATTATTACGGTTTTTGTATTGTTATAAGTTACATTGCCGTCTAGTGTGGTCTTTCTCTTGATTCTCCTAATTTTCAATACAGGACCGCATCCTGTGGGAACAGTGATGTTTTCAATTATTTCGTCATCAGACCATTCTGTTGGGATATCTTTTACGACACCCGTCCGGGTGATAGAGAATGTAGGTATAAAGGCTTTGTATTTTTCTTTAAGTAGTTGTTCACTATTTAAAAAAAAATTAGCATCCTCATGGTTTGCGAATTCCAATGACAATTCATTGCGGCCAATTTTTTTTTAAGCTACCATTAACAATGTTTTTGAAAGCATTCCTTTTCAATATACGACCAAAGGTGATCGAATTGCCGTACGCGCCATCATTTGCTGAGTGCTCTCTTTGAACGTGCACAGTAAAAGGAGCAGCATCAGACGAAACATGTAATAATCTGGCTACTGATGACGTAGACGGCAGTAAAATGTTACGTTGTGAAGGATTATTTAATGCAGCTATACTCTAAGTGTGTTCCGCGGAACCCTAGGGTTCCGTGATACCTCTGTCGGGGTTCCGCAAGAATTTAGAAATAAAAAAATCAAAACACCTCTCTCTGGTCGCTCCGCGGCTGTGCGGACTCCGCGGCCGCGCTATGAATGTTATTTAATTATTTATTTGTATTTGTATAAGCTTGTGTTACATTAGCTGGTACAATCTATACTTATATTATAAAGCGGAAAAGTTTGTTTGTTTGTTTGAACGAGGTAATCTTAGAAGCCACCAGTCCGATTTCAAAAATTCTTTTAATGGCGTATAGTCCATTTATCGAGGAAGGTTTTAGGCTATATTATATTTTCAAATAAATTAGGGATCCCTACTATAAAACCAATAATGTAACCCAAGGTGTAAGTACGTGACCCTTACATTGCGAACGCTGCGAAAACTATTGAGTACAAAACAAAACAATGTACTACACTTTTATAGAGCGTATAATTGTCTACGAAAAAGGTCGCGAGAGCATATATCTAACTGTTATAGTTATCGCACAATAAGGGTTTTTTGATTTTTTAAAATTAATTAAAATGATGTCGTTTTTCAAATTCTTTTTTTGTACCTTGGTATTAACTCTCCACAAAATAATTTGCTTCATTAAAAAGATAAATTTAAGGCCTTTCTAGAACTTTTTGAATGATCACATTTGGACATTTAATTCAAAAGATATTCACCGTGTACAAAATTTAAGTATTCAATTTCTAAGACAAATATGTTGCGCGGGGTCATGAGTGGATTTTTTTTACCTTTTTTAGGCGATACGAAGTTCGCGCGGTCTGCTAGTATCTCATAAGTTTGGTCTCAACAATTTTATACTTGTACAACGCGTTCGCTCTAAGTTTGCCGGTCTGTGGAATGCGCGTACCCTCCCCCACGTTACAACAAAACTTACAATGTGTCATAGTTTTACCCAAATATCTAACGTACACAATTTTTATTGTTACAATTAAATAAAAAATTTCGAACGTCATACACTCATACCTATCGCCAGCGGCAAACTTAAAACGAGCGGGTAGTATACTTGTAAGCGCTCAGTCTCTTTGATAAAAGCCGCCTCTGAATTAGACGCTATAGTTGTCAACAAGCGACTTTCGTCTCTAACTTCAAAGGATAAAGTCGATATATTTTTAAATTTCTGTTTTTATTTTTGCTTTTTGTTTATGAAAGGTGCCGACTCGAGTATTTTCGAGAATATTTGAGATCGAGTCTAGGACTAAGTATAAAAGCGGCGAACGCGCGTTGGCGTCGTCAGTTGATGATTAGCGTTCGGAGCGATAAGTTACTACCTACTTACAAGCTCGCTAGCGAGAAACTAGTGTCCATTGTTTTACTGCCTGCTGTATTCTGTTGTCTCAGTTTTATACATTTCTTCCCTGTAGGTTCTAAATTTAGTCTCTTATACGCAGTAACGATTGTGCATTATTTAAACCCCACTATCCTGACTTGTAACATTATAAATAAAGAAGAATGGAACGTTGGCTTAAAGGTGTTAAACGTGTTCCAACAACATCTTCTAATGACGCTGAATGTTCAAAAGCAATGCGCGCGGAGAATTTAGCAATCACCGATCCAGAAGATGATGCCACGAGTGCCACGACGTCAAGCTCGACGGTTTCAAAGACGAAAAAAAGGAAGTATGATGAATCTTATATCAGTTTCGGATTTGTTGATTCCAACGGCTCACCTCTCTGCATGCTCTGTAGTAAACTGCTTCCTAATAGTTCCATGGCACCTGCCAAATTGCGTCGACATTTAGAAACCGTACACCCCGAGACTAAAGACAAGAATAAAGAATTTTTTGTTCGCAAAAAAGATCAGTTATTAGAAAGTCAAAAAAATATGATGCATGTAACACAAACTACCAACGAAAAGGCCACGGAGGCATCATATTTAGTTAGCTATCGCATTGCACAAGCAGGTGAAGCGCACACTATCGCTGAGAAATTAATAAAACCATGTGTATTAGACATAACAAAATGTATGCTTGATGAAAAATCTGCAAAGCATCTTTCTACTGTTCCGATATCAAACGATACTGTTTCACGACGAATCCATGATCTGGCAAGCTACGTCAAACAAGAACTAGTTACACGTCTACAAAATACACGATTCGCTTTGCAAATGGACGAGTCGACTGATGTCGCTGGTTTGGCTATCCTGCTGGTTATTGTGAGATATCCATATAAAAGTTCTTTTGAAGAAGACATGCTTATGTGTTCATCGCTGCTTACAAACACTACCGGGGAAGAAATTTTTAATAAAATAAATATATTTTTTGAAGAACATAATCTCAGTTGAAACAATTGCATTGCCATTTGTACAGATGGGGCCAAGGCGATGACAGGTAAAACAGCAGGAGCAGTGTCACGAATGAAAAATAAAGCGCCTAATTGTAGTTCCAGTCATTGTATTCTGCATAGACAAGCACTTGCGATGAAGCAAATGCCGTCTAATCTAAAATTAGTTATGGATGAAGCGGTAAAAATAATTAATTTTATCAAATCACGACCACTACAATCCCGATTGTTCTCATTATTGTGTGAAGATTATGGCAGCAATTATAACACTGCTGCTCCATACAGAAGTGCGATGGCTGTCTCGGGGAAAAACTTTAACAAGGCTATTTGAACTTAGGCCCGTAAGATCAATCACAGTTTAAACTATTTTGCCTAGTTTAAACCTCATCTGTCGTTTATTTTGTAAGATCAATGCTAGATAAACCTCCAATAACAGTTTAAACTATAGTTTAGCTTACACCAGGAGATTTTGCCGTTTAAACCATGCTCCTGCCTAGTTTAAAAATGGCGGTCGTTTATCAGCTGACATCTGACACAACGATTGTGGGTTCATACATAGATTTAGCATAGACTACAATAGATGGCACATGTCAGGAAAAATTTGCTAATAGCATCGAATCACTGACAGCGCAACCGCTTATATTAGATTTTGGGAACCGCGTATATTTTATTTACATTTCCACACATGAACATTAACTTTGTAAAAGTTAACGTTTTGAAGCGCTTTTTACGAACACATTGATAATAATAATAATATCTTGGACACAAATAACACAGCGCCCTCCACTTCCAAACTAAGCAACTAAATGCTTGTGCTATGGTTACTAGAGAACGGATACTAATACATATATACTTTTCTTTTGTAAATACATACTTATAATACATAGAAAAACACCCAGACGCCGCACAAATATTAATGTTTGTCATAAATATTTGTACTCGGGCGAAAATCGAACCCCCGACCTCAGTGCTGCAGCCGGTTGTTTTACCAATGCGCCACGAGCCCCGTAAGTCACTCACACATTAACAACCCATTTTTGGTCACGTTGTTTGGGTGACTATTGCCGATCTATTTTTCTTAAATCTATGGTCACACTATAAAACTTCATAAAAGAAAGAGAAAAAGAGTTTTTTTCACGCAATATGCCACAGACAATGTACAAAAGAGTGAATGATGAGCGAAATATGGACATTTAATAACCAAATGTTGCCATCTGTCGAAAACTAAACTTAGTTTACGTAATCTATGTCCATTTCGCTGTTGATCTTACGAGGCAGGTTTAAACTCTAGATTAAAATTGACTATAGTTTAGAAAATCGACAGTTTTAACTATGATTGATCTTACGGCCCTAAGGCCCGTAAGATCAATCACAGTTTAAACTATTTTATCTAGTTTAAACCTCATCTGTCGTTTATTTTGTAAGATCAATGCTAGATAAACCTCCAATAACAGTTTAAACTATAGTTTAGCTTACACCAGGAGATTTTGCCGTTTAAACCGTGGTCCTGCCTAGTTTAAAAATGGCGGTCGTTTATCAGCTGACATCTGACACAACGATTGTGGATTCATACATAGATTTAGCATAGACTACAATAGATGGCACATGTCAGGAAAAATTTACTAATAGCATCGAATCACTGACAGCGCAACCGCTTATATTAGATTTTGGGAACCGCGTATATTTATTTACATTTCCACACATGAACATTAAAGATGTAAAAGTTAACGTTTTGAAGCGCTTTTGACGAACACATTGATAATAATAATAATATCTTGGACACAAATCACACAGGGCCCTCCAGTTCCAAACTAAGCAACTAAATGCTTGTGCTGTGGATACTAGATAACGGATACTAATACATATATATATACTTATATACTTATATATCTATATATATACTTTTCTTTTGTAAATACATACTTATAATACACAGAAAAATACCCAGACGCTGCACAAATATTAATGTTTGTCATAAATATTTGTGCTCGGCTGAAAATCAAACCCCCGACCTCAGTGCTGCAGCCGGTTGTTTTACCAATGCGCCACGAGCCCCGTAAGTCACTCACACATTAACAACCCATTTTTGGTCACGTTGTTTGGGTGACTATTGCCGATCTATTTTTCTTAAATCTATGGTCACACTATAAAACTTCATAAAAGAAAGAGAAAAAGAGTTTTTTTCACGAAATATGCCACAGACAATGTACAAAAGAGTGAATGATGAGCGAAATATGGCCATTAAATAACCAAATGTTGCCATCTGTCGAAAACTAAACTTAGTTTACGTAATCTATGTCCATTTCGCTGTTGATCTTACGAGGCAGGTTTAAACTCTAGATTAAAATTGACTATAGTTTAGAAAATCGACAGTTTTAACTATGATTGATCTTACGGGCCTTAGAGCCGAGTTACAAATGTTTTTTTCAGCAGATACTTCTTTTAATTTGAATGACCGTTTGTATGATAAAACTTGGTTGTTCCGATTGTCTTTTATGGCGGATATCTTTCAAAAACTTAACGAATTAAATTTATCGTTGCAAGGTAAACAGACAACAGTGTTTCAGGCCTATAATAAAATAACTGCTTTTAAAAGAAAATTAGATTTTTGGATCATTTGCATTGGTAAGAAAGAAATAGAAAGTTTTACGTTACTCAGTGAGTTTGTTAGCGAAAACGACTCAGAAATGTTTGAAGATAATGTGTTTGAAGAATTGGTCCAATATCTCAGTTCGATGCGCGCATCTTTTGAAAAGTATTTTCCCGAAGAACACAATACAAAAATTAAAGTGAACTCCTGGATTCATAATCCTTTTTTACCCAACTTGGAAAAGCCTGAAAACATGTCAAATGAGATATATGAATCTCTTTTAGAAATGTCATCAGACACAAGTATGGAGTCATTGTTCAAAACGACGCCTCTTAATGATTTTTGGTGCAGAATCCAAGATGAATATGCAATGCTTGGCCAAATGGCTCTGGATATTCTTCTCCCGTTCCCAACTACATATTTGTGCGAAACAGGATTCTCTACCTACGCAACCACGAAAACAAAATATCGCAATAGACTGGACGCCGAAGCTGATATGAGACTCCAACTTTCTTCCATCAAACCTGATATCAAGCAATTGATGAAAAATAAAAAACAGTTTCATACCTCCCACTAGTTAGATTTTTTCTTTTTTAATGTTTTCTATTATTGTCCTTACCAAGTGGTGAAGTAAACAATAATTAGTAACTGATACATTGTACTTTTATTATGCTGATTAATAAAGAATACACTTATAAAAATAATTGTTTTATTGTAGGGTTCCATCAAGTATTTTGCTTCCCAAAAGGGTTCCGTCATTTAAAAAGTTTGAGAACCACTGATTTAATGTGTTAGTATGTGTAGTAGTAGTAGTAGTATATTGGGAATCAGAATACGCAGCATTAACAGAAGTATCCATTTCCTGCATACAAGCGCAATCAGACTCTTTTTTACCGCCATGCTTACGGCGTATTTTATTACAATGCCTACATATAGAAGGCTTAGCAGATAAACGTTTTCTTTTAGATCTGTTTGTTAGGCTTACAATAGAACCGTCTGTATCCACACTGTCGTTTGCTCGATATCGTAACATAATGCCCTACCGTATTATCCGTCCCACCCGGGTCTATTGGGGGATCCATTTTAGTACATAAATAAAAATAAAAAACTTACCAAATATAGAAGAAACTAATTACTTATAAACTACACACTAATATTTTGAATAAAAAGTTAAATAAAATACAAAAAACCAAATCCTTTCCCTATATATTGTTTTTAAAATATCTCCAAAAAACACGACCGCCCAATTTAAGGTTTCCCGCGCTTCATTAACTACACTTAGGCCCGTAAGATCAATCACAGTTTAAACTATTTTGCCTAGTTTAAACCTCATCTGTCGTTTATTTCGTAAGATCAATGCTAGATAAAACTCCAATAACAGTTTAAACTATAGTTTAGCTTACACCAGGAGATTTTGCCGTTTAAACTGTGGTCCGCCTAGTTTAAAAATGGCGGTCGTTTATCAGCTGACATCTGACACAACGATTGTGGGTTCATACATAGATTTAGCATAGACTACAATAGATGGCACATGTCAGGAAAAATTTACTAATAGCATCGAATCACTGACAGCGCTACCGCGTATATTAGATTTTGGGGATATTTACATTTCCACACATGAACATTAACTATGTAAAAGTTAACGCTTTGAAGCGCTTTTTACGAACACATCATATCATAAGCCCTTTTGACGTCCACTGCTGGACATAGGCCTCCCTCATAAAGCGCCACAACTGCCGGTCCGCGCAATCATGAGGGGTTTTTGCCATAATCGCCACGCTTGGCAGGCGGGTTGGCGATCGCAGTAGGCTGTAGTGTCTTGAGAAAGAATGCTGCTGCCCATTCTTCTAGCTTTTCCATTTTCCCTTAGAACACATTGATAATAATAATAATATCTTGGACACAAATCACACAGCGCCAGTTCCAAACTAAGCAACTAAATGCTTGTGCTATGGTTACTAGAGAACGGATACTAATACATATATACTTTTCTTTTGTAAATACATACTTATAATACATAGAAAAACACCCAGACGCCGCACAAATATTAATGTTTGTCATAAATATTTGTACTCGGGCGAAAATCGAACCCCCGACCTCAGTGCTGCAGCCGGTTGTTTTACCAATGCGCCACGAGCCCCGTAAGTCACTCACACATTAACAACCCATTTTCGGTCACGTTGTTTGGGTGACTATTGCCGATCTATTTTTCTTAAATCTATGTTCACACTATAAAACTTCATAACAGAAAGAGAAAAAGAGTTTTTTTCACGAAATATGCCACAGACAATGTACAAAAGAGTGAATGATGAGCGAAATATGGACATTAAATAACCAAATGTTGCCATCTTTCGAAAACTAAACTTACTTTACGTAATCTATGTCCATTTCGCTGTTGATCTTACGAGGCAGGTTTAAACTCTAGATTAAAATTGACTATAGTTTAGAAAATCGACAGTTTTAACTATGATTGATCTTACGGGCCTTACCATCAATTATAAAAAATAAAACCGGCCAAGTGCGAGGTGGACTCGCTCATAAAGGGTTCCGTACCTAGTACTAGTAGTAGTAGTACTAGTATCTAGTACTTAAATCTAAATATTTTGTAAACGGGTCCACTAAAATAAAATATTACTACTAGGTCTACAAAACATTTAATTTTAATATTTTACATTCATTCAAATCATTTTATTTAATTTTATTAACATCAGCTGTTTTTTCTTGTTTATTACTGTACTCTATAGTATGACACTAATGACATTAAGGTGTTGTTAGCTACTGTCACACGTACGTCATTCATGAATGTTCGATTGGCATTTATGGCAGATAGTCTCAAAAGTAGGTAGTGTAGTTCTTTCAGTTTTGTGACGAGTTTCATTCCATTGTGATGATCTAGGACATCTAAAAGAAATTACTAATTATTTTAGTTATCAATTGATTAGATATGTGTTAAATTATCAACAGTTGGACACCAGCCCTTGTTTTTTTGACCTTCTAAATTAGTGTGGAAAAGTAGTTTACTACAATCACGTCGAGTGTACTGAATAACATTGGTCTCAAGAACTGTGATGGAAACTTCCTTTGCTGGGACATCTAGACGGAAAGATGCAGCTGTAGAAGGCTACAAATGATATTTAAGCAGTAATTTTTGTGCTTAACGACATAGTGTGGTAGTAATCGTCGACAGACGGGTTTTATGTGCGCGTGTCGGTGACATGAGCACAAACAACAAACGGCGCGGAGCTAGCGGTTCCAGTTGTTCTGTCCCAGGGGTGCCCGCGCTTGTGAACGCACCGACCGCCATGTCCGCTGACTTAGCCTCGCTGTTCGAATGCCCGGTGTGCTTCGACTATGTACTACCCCCAATCCTGCAGTGTCAGAGCGGGCACCTGGTATGTTCCAGCTGCCGCCCGAAACTGTCGTGCTGCCCTACCTGCCGCGGCCCTCTCGGCAACATACGCAATCTCGCAATGGAGAAGGTAGCTAGCAATGTTATGTTCCCATGTAAACACTCCAATACTGGATGTACCGTTACACTAGTTCACACTGAAAAAGCGGAGCATGAAGAAGCTTGTGAATTCAGGCCGTACTCATGCCCATGTCCTGGGGCATCATGTAAGTGGCAGGGAGGACTTGACCAAGTCATGCCCCACTTGATGATGTCCCACAAAAGCATAACTACTCTTCAGGGTGAAGACATAGTGTTCTTGGCAACAGACATTAATCTTCCCGGAGCAGTAGACTGGGTTATGATGCAGTCATGTTTTAACCACCATTTTATGTTAGTTCTTGAAAAACAAGAAAAATTTGATGGACATCAACAATTTTTTGCCATAGTGCAACTTATAGGATCTCGAAAGGAAGCAGAGAATTTTGCATACAGATTGGAATTAAATGGTCACCGTAGAAGATTAACATGGGAAGCCATGCCAAGGTCTATACATGAGGGAGTGTCTGCAGCAATCATGAATTCAGATTGTCTTGTGTTTGATACATCTCTTGCACAGTTATTTGCAGATAATGGTAACCTTGGAATAAATGTCACAATATCTATTGCTTAATATTACAATTACAATTTAAATCATAAAGAAATGTGACTTATTTACTGTCACAATAATAATTTCAATTCTTTCTCAATATGTTGTGTATGTGTGCATTCATAATAATGGACTTGGACTGCACAATTGAATGTACATCTTATATTTTTATTTTCAACCTGTATAAATAATATCACCGGACATTTTTATATTTAATATATGAAACAGTCATAAGCCAAAAATACTGTTGTTTTTTTTTTTGTTAATTTTCATTATTTTGTAAATGTGTGTTCAGTATTAGATTGTAAGTAGTGGAAAGTTTCAAATTTTACACAATGATATAATGGTTTATTCATTGTAGAATTTGCCTTGTGAACATAATATTTTAATAAATATCAAGGATTGTTTTTATGTGATTATTTTATTCCAAATGTGAACAAATTTCAAGTAATATGTTTATTTAAACATTGTATATAGATATAGACATCTAATTTTAAGAGTGATATTGCTTAAAAACTTAGTGATCTGGTCATTATTGGCCTGTTAATATAGGATAACAAAATAAACCACTTCAATGTTCAGTGGTAATGTGAGGTTTCCAATTCATGTAAGTGGTAAAATTAATATTATTTAATCAAGTAAGTCAGTGAATATCTGTATTGACTTAAACATCGTGCATTTCATTTGAGGACTGGGTATAATCTAAATTAGGATAACCATATGGTGAAACTGCTTGTACCCATCATATGAAAAATGTCTTTGAAATTTTATATTAATTTTTTTACATTATTTTTGTTCCCAGTTGAATATCACATTGAATTATTATGATAAATGACCTATCAATTGGTTAGAGAAACGACACTGAACAGCATCCATAGTCACTTCTTTTAGTCCTGTCTAAAATATTATATTTTCCTATAACCACATTTTAATTTATTATCCTTTTGATCTTCATAATAGGTTGGGGAAAAAGTATTTTCGTATTTTTGTATGAAAAGTCAAGACATTTTTTTCAAAGTTTATTTACATTTATTTACAATATATATGTACCGTTTTGTTGAATAACTTTCTGCCATTTTGTGGGCAGAGACATTATCCCGTTACTGTAGAAACTTTGGGACTTCTGATCAAAAAAACAGGACAAATAGTTTTGGCAGTCCTCTCTTGAGGTCAACCTTACAGAACCTAAAGAATTCTGAAGAGACCGAAACAGGTGAAAATCTGAAGGCGCAAGGTCAGGGCTATATGGTGGATGCACTAGGACCTCCCAGTCGAACTCTCTTAATTTTTGCTGAGTGGCTAAAGATGCTAGACCACACGTCTAGCGTTATCGTGATGAAAGACCACACCCTTCCTGTTGATCAATTCCGGCCGTTTTCTCTCGACTGCTTCCTTTAATCTCATCAGTTGCGGGCAGTAAAGATCAGAATCGATGGTTTTGCCGGACGGTAAAAGCTCATAATGAACAATGCCCTTCCAATCCCACCATACACACAGCATCACCTTATTTCGTGTTAGGCCAGGTTTGGCCACAGTCTGTGAAGCCTGGCCAACTTTCGACCACGACCTTTTTCGCACGTTCTTGTCGTACGTGATCCACTTTTCATCGCCAGTTATCAATCTCTTCAAAAACGGCTCGGTTTCATTACGTCTCAATAATGAATCGCAAATGAGTACACGGTTCATTAAGTTTCTTTGAGTGAGCTCGTGTGGCACCCAAATATCGAGCTTTTTTGTATAACCAGCTTTCTTCAAATGGGTCAAAACTGTTTTGTGGTCAATTCCCAGTTCTTCAGCTACATCGTAACTACTAATATGCCGATCTTGCTCCACTCTTTCAAAAATTGCGTCCATTTTATTCGTAACAGGGCGACCAGAGCGAGGTGCATCTTTAACATCAAAATTTCCGGACTGAAAACGTTTGAACCAAATTTGTGCTACTCTTACTGACACTGCATCAGGTCCATAAACATCACAAATTTTTTTCACTGCTTGAGTTGCATTTTTGCCTTTTTTATAATAAAATTTTAAAATGTATCGAATTTCTTCATTAGATTCACTCATTTTTACGGAGAGAAAAACAAATGAAAAATAGCGGGAAATAACTTTTTTTTCTTTTTTCTTTTCTTTATAATGTAACCTTTTTAATGTTACCAAAACCAGCCAGACACAAATAGTACAGTCAAAGAAATTTTATAATAAGTTTATACCTACGTTATGCGAAAAGACTTTTTCCCCGACCTAATATGTAGTGTATGTGTAATTAACAAATGTTACAACAGGAATATAGTGGATGAGCACCATGTAGGGTATTACTGGACTACTAAATCTGTCAGGTTACAGAATAGACCCTTGGAGTCCTAAATTTTCTGATAAGAATATCTGAAAGATTCTATCAACAAATGCAATGTATGGCCAATGTAGCCTGGCTGTGGTGTGGCATTATAGGGGGCTCTGGATTATCAAGGATCTACTGTAATTAGTAAGCTCCTGTTATTTAATTTTATTTTGTACCTAATAGGTCAATGCATGCAATGCTCTATGCAAAGGGGTGGGTGAAATTCAAGCAGTTATCACAATTATTAAGATTAATATATTTTGTAAATTTGTGTATGCATTATTTATTAAAAAAAAGAAACATATTCAAGTCCTTCATATTTGCACTAACTGTCCTGACAATTTATCTTTGTGCTGTATTAGCATTTTTTTAATATTTCTGTAACATTTTAAATTCAATTGTGGAAATAAGAAAAAAGCATATTTTTCCATATGACAAATTTCACTTCCATACTCATACAAATATGCTTATTTTGTGACAAATATAGAAATTGGGTTTGTTCAATATATATCTGGTTGTACAAATATCCATCACCAGTTGAATTAATATGAAGGTTCAAAGAGTTTCTTGATCAGACATTGGTGCATGTTATTTCAAGGTTGTATTTACTTTTATGAATTGCAATAGATATATATAATAATAAATTCATTTGGGACGTAAACATAACGGCGAGACGAGGCTTTACAGCCGCTGCCTACACCTTCGGGTAACAAAAGGCGTGAAGTTATGTTTATGTACATTTATTAATATACACTTAATAAAGGTCATCATAACAATGTTTTAAATGTTAACTAACTACCAGGTTATGTTCAAATATTAAAATAAAGAACTGCAACTTAGATGCATTAAATGCAATGTAATAAAATAATAGGGACGTCATGGAGAAATATTTATTCATGTAAAAAATTAAAAGTACTTGTATACTGTGGCCAAATGAGTAATTATTTAAAAACCTATCTTACTAAAAAAATTCAGTCTCTTTACAACATATTTTGGTACAGTGTGATGGAACCGGCGTTTATCAGATTGGCAGCTAGATAACATCATTAAAATAATATAAATAAAATATTTGCCTTTCACATGACATTGTTTTTATTTTATCTTTTGATTAGTAATTTGAAGAAACTCGTATTTCTTGATTTGACGTAATTTGCTATCAATAAGAATGCATAATACAATTTAATAAATATTAATAGAATACATACATATTTATCGTAAATTTCAGAATTGTGTGTTATGTAGGTAAACATAAATAGGTAAGCAAGGCAATTTCAGTGTTTACCCATTTAAAAACGCGTATAATTCTTCCAGAAACCCTCGCAAATGACATTAGTATGCTTATTGACACCTCTAATACTAAAATCGATAGATCTTTTGGCTAGAAAGCGTGCCACAGAAACTATTTGTTTCTGTATATATATATCACTATAAAAATAAAAGAACGTGCGTCCTCCAAGTTTTATTAGTTTGCCAAGATTTATTACTAGCTTTGATCCGTGACATCATATGCAAAATACAATGGAATAAAAAAATAAAACCAATATTACTTACAGACATTTATTACTTCGACCGAGGAACATAAATCTATATAATATAAATAAAATCAGGAGATAACAATAATAAACTTTCGACTTAGCACCAACCATAATTTTTAATAATATTATAATTAAATTCAACTAGGTTTTTTTAGAACTTCCACTATTTTGGGGTTGCAATGGTGATGGCAAAAGGCATGCGGACGTCGGTGATTCGTTATCATCTAAAATCGATGGCACATTCTGCCGCGGACTGAAGGGATCGTCTTCTAAAACTACTCCCAATTCATGACAACTGAATGGGTCTTTAACTTTGTGTACCACTTCAAATGGATCGGTCTCTTTTGTTTGCAAATCTACCCTCAACTCTTGTGAACAAAATGGATTTTTCGTTCTATGTACTACTTCAAAAGGATCTGAGTTTTTATTATCACCAAAAGTGAATTCATCAAACATATCTAATGCCCTATAATCTTTTGAAGTTTGAGGTGCAAACGGATCGAAAGGTGTAGCTTTCTTTAATCCTTCAGGACTGAAGGGATCTTTGGCTTCGGGTTTTGGCGCGTCTTCGGCAATACTGTTATCTCCGCTGAAATCTGATAGATCAATATCATAATTGATATTACTGAGACCGGGGGGTAAATGGTCAGTTCCAAATTCATCAGGCGTCATCAACTCATCTACTGACCTAGAATCGAACGGTGTAAATCCTAAAGGCGACGGTGTCAACAGTTCCAGAGAGCTCGTCTGTTTTAATTCCCAAGTTTTATCGAAATTTTGCGGTGATTTTGATGGCGATTCTTTATCTATAACGTCAAATCCTAGTATATTCAATTTTGGTTCTTCGACGTCTTGTACAAAAACACCGGTCGGTACTGGGGTTATTTGTTGTAATGGCATCTCTGGTTGAATTTGAACGAGGTCTGGAATATTTTCAGTTTTATCCTGGTTGTCTTCAGGTACGTTCGTCTCCAAATCAATGAGCGGCGCCGTGTTGATATTTTTGAACTTACCGAACCGAGGCAACTCACGCCGCGGTTGTATGTCTAAGGGCGTCTTTTCTAGGACGTCCTTTACTTTTTTGGCTATTTGTTCCTGTAGAAAAAATTAAATGTCAGAGAAATTTTAAGAAAACCATTATTTATTTATACAACAGAAGATAGTTTTGTAATTAGTCTTTAGTCGTAAAACAGCGACTGTCTGTCAAAATTTTCATAGTTGTAGGGCCTTGCAGTTCGTTGTGTGAATGAATGGCTTCGACTAGTCAAATACCACGGCTTTTTGAATATACGTAAAGTGGCTCATACCGCGTTTCGTTCGGTGAGAGAGGTATCTGGAGGCTCATTTTCCCTTCCATTCTCTTCCTTTACACAGAAACGTAACTGTAACACTATTTGTGTTGCAGGGTGCTGGTGGCTTTCCACCAGGTGAACTACTTACTCGTTTGCTCTCCTATTACATAAAAAGTGCATTTGTACACGATTTCTGATCGTCTTTTAATGGTAAAGGCGCCGTTCAAGTATTACGTAAGCACTATAGGGGGGTGGGGGTGGGGGTCTTTGCTTTGCTTATTTTTGATGACATGGGGGGTAGGGAGGTACAGATGATGTTTCCGTCACTAGTAGCTATTCAATTTTACAAAAAAAAACCTTAGACCAATCGTGTAGATGGTCTCTTGAGAATTATTTTTGTGAAAAATGATTACGTAATTATGGGGGGAGGGGGTAAGAGCTTCGCTTACTTTTACAAATAATTGTACCAAATCTGCTTATGTAATACTTGAATGGCCCCAAAGGGTGTATCGAGTGATGTGCAGTATATTATCGTCACCTCGAAGGTGTCGGCGGCCCGCGCCAGCTGGTCGGCGCGCTGCTGCAGCGCGGCGGCGCGCTCCAGGGCGGCGCGCGTGGCGGAGCGGTGCGCGTGCGCCTCTCGCGCACAGCCGCACAGCGACAGCGCGGCCGCCTGCACACACATACACACTATTAAGACTTTTTTTGTAATTTTACAGCTCTGGATACGAGTCCTTTGAGCCTTGATTAATATGTGTTGCAATAACAAAAAAACCATACGGAATTTTTTACACCTTTCTTCACTTAGTTCCGATAGAACTATACTTAGCGGCATTCCCGCGACAAAACTATTTAATTAATGATATGTATGAGTACATTTTTTAAGAATATTTTTCATGTTTAAATTTATTCCACCTACCTACATGTTAGCATTTTGCTAATATCCACCATATATACCACTAGCACACACATTCCATGACCAAAGAGAACGTGTTCTGGAAGAAGGTGATATTAGGAACCTTAAAAATCGACGCGCGTGCACGAAAAGAGTTATGAAAGTCAACGAAGCGAGTGAGGTGTCTGAATCGTGCCTTATGGCGCTCTGTTCTCTCTGGCTACCCCGCAAGGAATTTGGCTTGAAGTTATGTATGTACTAGGGGCTAAAGATACGATGCAATCCTGAAACCTCACTATGTTTTCTTTGAGGTTCGAGTTACTACTTCGACGAAATGCCATTTTGAGGGAAATAAATATAATATAATATCAAAATATATTTTTCATATCCTGTTACTCTCTGGAATACTCTGGATGATTATCGACATTGAATTTTAAAAATATATTCTATAAGCATAGACATCAATTTTCTATGTATAGACAACGTACCCAAGAGCTGCCACCGATGGACGCTGGCATCGCCATGTAACTATCGAACTCTTTCTTGTCCATGTTCAGCGACTCCGCCGTTAAGTTCTCAATAAACGACACCGCACAGCACTAGAATATACAATTATAAATAATATTGTTATCGAACCGCACCAAATGGAGTGTTATATTTTTGTTTTTTTTTCCATCAGTTTTATGGACTTTAACTGACATCTGTCATTAGATATTATTATGTCTTAATAGTAAAAGTGAGTACATTATTTTCCGAATTAAAAACATGAGATGACTTAAAAACTTACCAAATTAGTAAAATAATATCCGCCCTCGCCGGTCATGAGCCGTTGTGCGTTACAAAACCTCGTCACAAAATTAATGTTGCTCACGAGACGAGGCGGGTTCGCTTTCAACACCTGACATCAAAGTATAAATATTTAACTCGGCCACAGAAAGAAATCGGATCAAAAATTATATCTAAGACTAAATGAACTAAACCAAGCAAGAACATTAATGTATTCAAAAACTAAGTTTTTAATCTATTATGTGACAAAGTATATTACCGTTTAAATGATTATTTCGAGGACCAATTTAAATGACAAGTGACAATGAATGACTTTGACATTATTATACTGCAATTTTTAGTATTTATTATAATTTATTTGACTGTTGTATTATTGTTCTTGTAAATTTATATATTTTGCATGCCAAATGGTGGAATATGGTTAAGATCTTATATTGTATACTGAGAACTGTTTGTACCCATATTCGCAAAATAAATTATTTGATTGATTGATTGATTGAATGAATATGCAAAAGGTCGTACAGGAAGTAAAGGAACGTGTCTGTTAAGACAGTACCTACAAAATTATATCTTCTATCTACCTACTTCTATATGTGTAAATACATTGTAATCCAGTGACCGTATAAAATAATTCAACAGTGACTGTTTAATTGAATTCGTATTGTATATGTGTGGTGTGGATACTGTGAGTGAAGTGGGTACTGTGGGTGGAATGGGTACTGACGGTGGTGTGGGTAGAGTGGGTGGTGTGTGTACTGTGGGCGGTGTGTGTGCTGTGGGTGGAGTGGAACTGTGAGTGTGTGGGTACTGTGAGTGTGTGGGTACCGTGAGTGTGTAGGTACTGTAGGTGGAGTGGGTACTGTGGGTGGAGTGGAAATGTGAGTGTGTGGGTACTGTGAGTGTGTGGGTACCGTGAGTGTGTAGGTACTGTAGGTGGAGTGGGTACTGTGGGTGGAGTGGAAATGTGAGTGTGTGGGTACTGTGAGTGTGTGGGTGGTGTGGGTACTGTGAGTGTGTGGGTACTGTGGGTGGAGTGGGTACCGTGAGTGTGTGGGTACTGTGAGTGTGTGGGTACTGTGGGTGGAGTGGAAATGTGAGTGTGTGGGTACTGACGGTGAAGATGAGCGCGGGCAGCAGGTCGTCGGCGGAGGCGGGCGCGGCCGAGCACAGCCGCAGCACGTGGCGGCACGCGCGCCGCACGCGCCACAGCTTGGCGCCCGGCGACAGCGCGCTGTCCATGCCCAGCAGCTCTGCAACGTCAACCGTTACACATACACATCAATTAACCCAAATATCATCATTACGAATTTTCTCCAAAAAAAATTCGCCCTTTATTTTATATACATTTCTTTTTATGTGGCTATTAGTTAGAGACTACGTGTATATATATTCCGTCATGTAATAGGGATAGCGTGACGATGCGTCGCCACAGCCTGTGTCACCACGCCAACAATCAGGGTCACCCTCGTCTATACGTGTTTCACAGCAATAATATCGTAGAAAAGTAACAAAACTCTGTGAGTCTTTACTCACAGAGTTTTGTTACTTTGCAGTAAGCAGCTGAGCTAATCTCAAAATTATTTTGCTCTAAGTAACCTTGAAAACGTTACATACGTTAGGTAATAATCGTGGATTACTTGATGTTAGTAACCCAGATTATCTTTGGTTAATCTTTAAATGTCTATGGAACCATTTGGAAATAAATCTTAAATACAAAATGGTACTTTCCAAATCCATACCTATATACGGATATTTCTGAACATGAAGTTAAAATCGCGAACGGCTAAACTTTTTGAAGTCAGTTAAAAACGAAAGGAGCATATCACTGACCACTAATAGCTTTGTATAAGAGCTGCCTGCATTCGACATTAGCTCGATCCAGCTTGCACTCGAGGTGCCTCTCGCCAACCCAGCTCAGCTGCTGTATTCGCTCAGACATGGCGCGGTCCAGACGTTCATCTTCTGTACCAGTCGGAGAAAACACCACCGACGGTAACCTGTTAGAACATTTTGTACGCTACTTTAAACTAATGATTGGCCAAAAGAATACGGTTCGCCTGACGTAACTGAACATTGAGGCTTCTCAAAGCATTCTATATATGATTATGAAACGCGTGCTGCAAATACTTTCACATCATAACATAACATAACTTCACGCCTTTTGTTACCCGAAGGTGTAGGCAGCTGTTGTTAAGCCTCGTCTCGCCGTTATGTTTACGTCCCAAATGGAATAGGTGGCGAACCTATTGCCATACCGGGCACAAGGTTTTTCAGTCATCGATATTTATCACACATAACTTCCGAAAACAATTTCGAAAAGTCATAGGTGTGAGCCAGTGTCTGGAATCAAACCCGGACCTCTGGATAAGAAGCCGTGTGCTCGACCACTGCGCCACCAAGACTACTTTCACATCACTTTTTGACAAATATGTGTAAAATTATTAATGTCTGACCAAAGCTTCAGTTTCGGCCACCTTCGGCCAAAAATCCGTCTTCGGCGAGACCTTCGCCTTCGCTCAGGTTCGGAGCCGAAGCCGAAGTCTCACCGAAGGTCCGAGAACCGTCGGAATTAAACGAACTGTTACGAAAAACTGAGTGACTGACGAACCAGACTGCCCTTAGCTCAGGGTTTTGTTTTGGATTTGTGTTTATTAATTCAATTGCGATACATAGTAACGATTTACAAGTGAACTAGTGTAAAAGACAATATTATTGTAAGTGCGGATACTTCTCACACCGAGCGAAAAGCGGCACGAGCCATTTTACGCCGATATTTATTTATTTATTATTTATTTATTAAAACTTTTTGTACATAGTTTGCACATAGGCGGACTTAATGCTAATAGCATTCTCTGCCAGTCGACCTAGGGTGGTGCAGAGATGCATTGTAGGTGTACATAATTAGAGTATGTTTCGATTATCACTATCTCACTTTAATTTAAGTAGGTAAACACACATATTCATGAATACATATATACATACATACATATATATACACATACATACATATATATATACACACACATACATACATATTTATACATATAAAGACATATCATTGTAAATACATATACCTACACATACATATACACATATATACATACTCATATATAGATTGAATAAGCAAAAAGAGTTGAAATCATTCTGCAATAGTTTGAAGAACATGTTCGCGGACTTGACGTTTGAAAGTGTTTTGGCTTTTAGCTATTCTTATCTCAAGCGGAAGTGAGTTCCATAGCTGAACTGATTGGACAAGGAAAGAGGAATTTACACAAGAAGATGAATGAGAAGGATAGCGTAGAATAAGATTATGAGTAGAACGATGATCACGATTAGGATTATCGCGCAGATATTTATAGCAAGAAGATAGATAAACAGGAGTAAACGAGGAGGTAAGAATATTGAAGAGTGTTGTGAGAGTACGCATACTTCGGCGCTGACGAATTTTCAACCATTTCAACTGGGATCGGTATGTAGACACATGGTCATACTTGCGAAGATTAAATATGAAACGAATGCAGTTATTTAGAAGACGGTCAAATTTATCAAGAAGTTCTGCATTCAGGTCTAAATAGCACACATCACCATAGTCTATAATAGGAAACACCAGAGTCTGCATAAGCATTGTCTTTGTCTTAGCTGGAAGAAATTTTTTAAGAGGATAAAGTGTCCCTAAGTATACCAGTTACACGCTGACTTACTTTTGTAACTTGCATCCGCCAATCCAATTTACTATCTAAATGTAAACCTAGATTTTTGACAGTGTCACTGAAGGGTATTACGGTGTTATTGTAATTAACTGCAGGAAGCGTAGAAAAATTAATTTTATTAATATTTTGATAATTACCAATAATGATTGCTTCGCACTTTGATGGATTGACGAACACGCCAAATTTATCGCACCAGATTTTAATAGCTCTAAGGTCTTGGTTAATTAGATTTATTGCAGTATGCAAGTTATTTATCTTTGCCTCTGTGTACAACTGTAAATCGTCCGCGTACAGATGATACGAACTTTGAAGATGTGTGGTCAGGAAATTAATAAATAATGAAAATAGTATAGGAGATAGAATGCCACCCTGAGGAACGCCAGTATCAATTTTACACCAATTTGACGTGGTCTCGTTGATTCGTATTGACTGCTGACGTCCTCGAAGATAAGAAGAGAACCATTCCAGTGCATTAGAAGAGATTTTAAGGTGTGACAGGATAGAGAGAAGGATATCATGACTGACGGTACAAAAAGCGTTGGAGAAATCAACTAAAGTCATCACCGTGACCTTAGCATCATTCTTCTTAAGCTATAGACAATATTGAACAAAATTATTAAATTAGTAAGAGTTTATAAACCTCCGGCTTCAGCCGAAGGTTGTGGAGATTACCGATTAATCGGCTTCGGCTTCGGCCAAAAATAGACCTTCGGTCGGACACTACAAATTATGTTATTTTAATAAATCTTTAATCTTAAGAACACATTTCAGAGGTTTCGACGCATCATTGAAAGTCATATATTTTTTTACTTATTCCTGATCTTAAATTATTATAGCGGACTCACCATGGTTGTCCGTCAGGTCAGAGCAACACAATTAGCAATTAAAATAACTAGATATTCTGGCACTCACTCGTGCAGATATGTCATGGCGTGCTTTTCCACGAAATCCATCAGCAGTTCTTTGGTGTCAGAATCTATGTTGGCGAAATGTGGCGAAGTATCCATGTGCTTCATAAAACGCTGGAAATAAATGAAACGAGATATAAAGGATTTTAAAACCTGTTGTTTGTGTATTGAAAAAAGGAGAAGATTTTTATGGATCATAATTCTTACCTGATATTGTCTCTGAACTCTTTCAGAAAGCTCATCTACAGTCATGATGTTAGCACATTTGATGATGTCGGTGATGAAGCTATGTACAAACACCCTCGCATCCCGGTCTACGGACTGAGACAGGTTAGGAAACTTAATTCGGAAATCTGACTTCATACCCTCATTCACCATAGCTGGTATCTTGAATTCTGGGGGGCGTTTTTCAGCTGGTTCGTGTTCATCTAAAAGGGTTTAAGTTCTCATTAAAATTGCGCAATGTCGGGGCTGAAAGGGCTCATGAATCCCATTTTAAGAATTTACTTTAGTTTTCCATATTCAGCAACTTAGTCGCGGAAGGCATTTCCCATCCATCTCGCTAGATAAACAATATTCAACTAGCTATTATTAATCAATTCATTAAAATTAGTTTCTTAAAACTAGATTTTCTTCAACAGACAAATTTAATAAAGGGATATTAATAATTAAAATTACTAATTACCAGTGTTACTTTTCTTGAAGACACTAAATTTCAACAAATTAGTTCTCTTTAGCGTTTCGCTTTGTCTCAAGCGTTTCTCCTCGAACTTGCTGAACGACGAGTGAGATGACAGCTTTGTGCCACGCTCTGGCTTCTTCTGTTCTGGCCTGGGCAGTGTAGCTGATGTCGTTTTTTCTGACAAATAATCCACAAAATATATTAGATTGAGAATACTTAGTTTCAAGAACCCAAAATCTGCTTCAATCTTTCTATTATGCACGAAATCATCTTGTCTTACGACTTTATGCTAGGGATTTTTGTTTGCCTAGTAGACCTACTAGGTAGTAGGGTGGTCAGTCTTGTACATGGAACCTGTGGAACCAAATTCTGTCATTAATCGATCTCTAGAAACGAACAGAGTATTTCAATGACCGAGGATATGAAATTTTTACGTGAAAATAATAAATGTTAATAATGAGAAATACATGCCAAATAGCTTACAACTTATATTCCCAATGTATAATTATCAATTTATTAGCATTTATAGTCATTTGCACATAAACAGATTAATTATGTACAATAAAATGATATTACACGCGGGCCTTGGACCTACGAACTGGCTGATATCTTGTAATCGTGAATTTAGGACGCGGCATTCGGCGTTCCAATAGGGAAAATGTTATTTTTACTCGCTACTTAGTCGCGAGACAGAATGACATGTAGCATTATTTCGCGTAGGTAATTCCTACCGGAATGAGAATTAGCATGGGTAGAGCATTACAAGCTATGCATTTTCGGTTGTGTTTTTTACTATTCTAGTTCTTCTAAGTAACATTCAAGCTGTCTGTATAATTTAAAACCCTTAATACCTGACAGTATAAGCAGTGATAAACGCAACACGCCAAATGTAAATACATCAGGCACAATTTATAATTCAACCATTCATCAATCAATCAATCAACGCGCCTGATCTTCAAGGAATATATTATCAAGATTTAAATCATTAAAAATATCAAGGAAATAACCAAAATTCAACTTGATATACACAATCAATTATTCAATCAATTTTTGTTAAAAACCAATATCAGTAAGATAAATTAATAGGAAGGTGAAGTTCACAATTATCAATTAAAATTTAACTTTTAACCATAGAATTATGTTGTTGTTATCAACACAATGTGATTTGTATCATGTTATTTTGTAATACTATGTTATCAATAAGATTATATTATGTGTGTTGTGCAATAAGTTCATATGTTATTCCATTTTTGGGGTATCTGGACAAAACTGGCCAGAAAGAACCTTTAAAACAGGTATAGAAACAAAAGGAAAACAAGGATGTCAGGTAGGCCAGTTTTTAGATTTGCAGCACATAACACAGGCTGTCTGGCTGACGGTAATGGTCGAGTTCATTTGTGCGCATTGTACTTGTACACATAAAATATCAATTTTTCAAAACATTTTGAATTGTTGTCGCAAATAATTCAATAAAAATAATGAACAATAATCATTATTTTTATTGAATTATTTGCAACATGAGTTCATTATTGCCAGACATTTTGATTGTTTTTTAAACTATGCCAGACCACATGTTTGATTTTTTTTTCAAAATAGTTTAATATGCCTGAAATTTTAATGTGATGATAAATAAGTATCAAAAACCCAAAATAAACTTGCCTTCTTCCAGACCTAGATAGGTCAAGAAAAATCATATAACATCACTTTTAGGTAGATATAATTTTTTGGTCTATAAATCATTATTGTATAAATTACAGAGAAAGGATTGTGCACACATATACTACATTAATATAAAATCAATAATAAATTAATATTTAATCATAATAATGCACTAATTCATTGTTATGGTATCAAAATATTAATTTATTTTTGTACAAAAGTATAAAAATAAACAAAAGTTATAATTGTTACATAAAGTGTACAGGACAGATACAATCCGCATAAATGACAGACAGACAGCCTGTGTTATGTGCAACTAAGAGAGATACCATACCTTAACACTGGCCGACCTGAAATTCCTCTTCTACAATATTGTCTACAAGTATTATTTGGTTTGTGTGGACAAATTATGTCAAAAGGCAAACCTACTACTCTCGGCTCTGATAACACAATTCTCATATTAGTGTTTGGAGACAAATTACTCCAAAACAGCTTATGTAACAGTTTGCATGGACAGTACAAAAAGTTATGTACTTCATAATAAATAAAACCCAGTTTTTCTGTCAATATTATTATCCAGTCATTTATAAAATTGACAAGTGTGTGTGACAAGAGTTATGAAATTTAAAGAAGCAAGTATGGTGTATAAGAATTATTCTTTTTTGGGCTCTAATCTCTCAGCCTACCACGCAATTTATTCTCTATGAGAGAATTTAAAACCTATAAATTTGGCAACATCAAGGCATCAACATCTTGAAATATAAAAAGATATAAAGAAAAGAAATCAATCTAATATTTATTTTAATTTGTTTATAGTAGAGGTAAAGAGTGATTTTAAAAATGTAATGTGTATTATCATATTTACCGGCTTTCCTCTGCCTCTGCATCTGTTCCCTGTGACATTTTGAACAATATCCCTGCCACTGAGGGTTCCCAAAATAGTCACATCCATTCTTGCACTTCAGATCACTCTGGTCTATCCGCAACGACGGCATCTTTGTTGCAAACATCATATACTTGTAAGACCTCTGTAGATTGTTACCGTACCACATACTAACAATTCACTACTAAATAACTTTGAATATGAACTAGTGAAATGAATTTAATGGTTGACAGTGGATATCGTAAGAATGCTGTGTTGTGCCACAAAAAGCACCAATTTCACCACTAATTAGTCAACTTTGAGCATTGTGCACTTAAAGAGTTCTCCTCTATAAAACAATAAGGAATTCTCAGCCCATTTTAGACAATATATGTAAGGCAACCGCGGTATATTAAGGATAATACTATACATTTCAATGAGTTATGTTAACGTTGGCCGTTGAGCGATCGCTTGCGTTATATAGCCTTTTCTTATCAATAATATAAAATCGAGTGGCTGATAAGCAAATTATTTAAAAGGTTTGTTCTTTACACTGACACGAGGATATAAAGGACATGTCTAGATTAACCACAAATGATTCTTACCTTTTATTTAACTAACATAAGTATCTCGGGAGCGTTTTATTTTATAAAGTATTAAATTTACCAAATAAAACATAGACACAACAAATCATTACAAAATTTGACTTTGACAAGGCTGTTATGACGTTTCCCTTCTTTTTTTTAATATGTGGCTAACAAAGGAATTTCAACATTCGGATTATTTAGTATTGAATAAAAGTAGCCATGTATAATAAGTATCTAAGTAAAACAAAAAATAGAAGCAATAATTTTATTTATTACGTAATTTTCTGAAAGTCAAACTAATTCTTACACCCAATATTTTTTTGCGTATCGGTAATGAATGATACCAAATTTCATTCGTCGGCGGATTCATAAACAACACGCTGCCATGTTCTAATTCGATTTTGACTGCAAAAAAAGAAAAGCTAGTAAAAAAATATTGGCAGTATTAGAATACGGTGAATTAAGTCATTACCCACACCATAATAAACAACATTATATAAAAACTTCTCGTTTGCTTATTTACAAATATATCTGGTTTCCTCTTTCATAAATAAAATATTTATGTTATTATTAAACTTATATACCGAATTATATTATTATATAATCTTTGTGTACGTTCATGGCAAATTCCTAAAATAACATACCTACTATACTTTTCTGTTGCCATGTGGGTTGCTATAGTAACTAAATCGCGAACTATTGCGAGCCTAAACAAATTTATGTAGCTCTCTGTGTCCAAATTTTCATTGGCAATGGATTATATGCAAATAAAAGATGGACAATACACTAAAACTATTTATACAATGGTAAGAACTTTTAAATGGTAAAAAAGCGTAAAAGAGGGAAATCGTTAGATGAATTTATTATGTGTACTTATATACCACTACTTAACGTAAAGATAACTTCAAGAAGAAGTACCTACCTGATCGTTATGTATGAAACCTTACTAACCTTCAAAGTTGACGGAAGTAATTCGCAAATAGTACCTACCTCTTTGATAAAATCGTTGCGCAATCTTTTAACTGATACCTAATCCCGCCCACACCTTTTCATTCCCCATAGACTCAACTTAAAAATAATAAGGAAGTCTTAATTCTTATTATCTCTAGGTACCTATACGTACTTCTGTAGACCTACATATTTATTTTGTGTGTGTATCTTATTTATTTTGTTTGTACTTATTTTGATGTCTTGTGTTTTAATGGGTACCTACTGGGTTGATTTTTGTATTAAGTGACATTTTGATAGGGCTTCATGACTTTGCATCAAGGTCCAGTAATGTTACTGACCATCTTAAAACACAGCTTATTTGTTTACATGACTTTCTCCATGTAGCTACCTGCATCCTCATTTTCATTTGGAGAACAGTCATTGAAAATAGAAAATAGACAAAATTTAGTCTGAAATAAAACTGTCTGGAATCTCTGCAGATTGGTCTCATAAAATTATACTTTTCTTGTAATATGAATTATCAATCTAGACTAAACGTTATCAGTGGATACAGAATTTTAGTATAGTTATCAAAAATATTTATATATATATATATATATATAAGGTATTTCGTTAAACGACATCGGACAGAGAGATAAGATTAACGAACGACTTTGTGCCAAATGCTTTTGACTATAAAACAGATCTATGAGGAAATAAGTTTTAAAAATCATTCCATTCTATCGATTCTACCTACCTAGATTGAAAATACAGTACACACGTTCTGACTTTTATGACTCTTGTGTGTTGTCTAAAAAAAAAGGTATTGTCTAAAACACAATATCCATATCTAATTTCAAATGTATGATATCAAAGAGCAAAGCTACATAAGTGGGATAGGTAGCTTGGCCTTTCTTTTTTAAATTCTAAACAAATTTAAGAAAAAGATCTAATATTACAAGCTGTGCATTAATTGCTACTATCTACACCTGATATTTAAGGGATCGAAGGTACGTTTGAAGGTACAAACACTTAGACATTAATAAATTATCTATCTACAACTACAAAGGACGATATTTCCCTTATCTACCTTTATATCAAGTGATACAGTACAGGTTGAATCACTTATCCACAACATGCTACGATCGTGTTTCCACATAATATTTAAATAAATAAGTCAAATAATTTACTTTATCTTTAACACATTTATGATCAGATACAATCTTCCTATCCACGCAGATAATCTTAGGTTGGCCTACTAACTACTCTCACTCGGTCCCTATAAAGTCTTATATAATGAAACATTGGGAAAAAATAAAGTACTTATCGGTGAAAATACTAAAGAAACTACTTTTTTATCGACACAGCCACTGAAATTATTAACCGAATTAATATAAATACTGATATTCAAATAAAATCACTTCATTAATTTCAGATAAAAGAAGCTAGATATGACGACGCAATCAAGGCCCTCATTGATGCCCTCAATTTCAATCCCAATCGCGCTGGACTTTCTCTTCTGGGACATTGTTATTTTAGAACCCAGTCCTTCACAGAAGCAGCCAATTGTTACGAACAGTTAGCTGCCATGCATCCAGATATACCAGAATATAAACTATATTTCGCTCAAGCTTTGTACCAAGCGTCAATGTTCGATGAATCTTACAAAGTCACAATGCAAATTAATGCTCCAGAACTCGAGAGAAAAGTAATCAAATTACAATCTGCTATCAAGTACGGAGAGGACGACACAATAACTGCCAAAGGGCTAGTTGATTCTTATCCTCCAGAAGATCCGGACAAAGATATCAACCTTGGTTGTTTACTGTATAAAGAAAATCAATATGAAGAAGCTTTGCAGAAATTTTCACGAAGTTTGAATGTTGTTGGATTTAATGCTCACTTGCACTATAATATAGCATTGTGTTATTTTAAATTGAAAGAGTATCCTCAAGCATTAAAACATATAACTTTAGTAATTGAGAAAGGAATTCGTGATCACCCTGAATTGGCAGTTGGTATGCAAGCAGAAACATCAGAAGTAAAATCTGTTGGCAATACTTTAACTCTCCATGAGACGGCGCTCACTGAAGTATTTAACCTAAAAGCAGCTATTGAATATCAATTGAAAAACATAGAAGCAGCGAGAGAGGCTCTTAATGATATGCCTCCACGTCATGAGCATGAATTAGATGCAGTTACACTCCACAACATTGCATTGACTTCTATTGATTTAAGACCAACAGATGGTTTTGAAAAATTACACTTTCTTCTCCAACAGGACCCATTTCCCGCTGAAACTTTTGCCAATTTATTACTTCTATACTGTAAATTTGAATATTACGACTTAGCAGCTGATGTGTTGGCTGAAAATGCGCAATTTACATATAAATTTCTGACTCCCTACTTATACGATTTTCTAGATGCCATCATTACTAGTCAGACATCCCCAGAAGAAGCCTTTCAAAAGTATGAAGACATTGCTTCTAAGCATGCTGAACAACTAAGGAAGCTTACAAAAGTTGTGCAAGAGAGTCGGTCTCAAGGAGACAATGATCAGGTGAAGAAAGCGGTAGTTGAGTATGAAGAGGCCCTAGAACGCTACATACCGGTTGTTATGGCCCAAGCTAAAATATACTGGGATATGGAGAACTATGGGCAGGTCGAAAAGATTTTTCGCAAATCTGTTGAATTTTGCAACGAATCTGATGTATGGCGATTAAATGTTGCCCATGTCCTTTTTATGCAAGAAAATAAATATAAAGAAGCTGCCAGCTTTTATGAACCAATTGTAAAGAAACAATATGACAATATTCTAGATATCAGTGCTGTTGTTCTCGCCAATCTCTGCGTATCTTATATAATGACATCACAAAACGAAGAAGCCGAAGATATTATGCGCAAAATAGAGAAAGAAGAAGAACAGCAAATATTTGAAGATCCACAAAAGAAATTTTACCACCTCTGCATTGTCAACTTGGTCATTGGAACATTGTATTGCGCAAAGGGGAATTATGAATTTGGGATATCACGAGTGATAAAATCCTTGGAACCATTTAACAAACGCTTAGGGACAGACACATGGTTTTATGCGAAGCGTTGTTTTTTATCATTCCTTGAAAATTTGGCAAAGCATTTGATTGTGGTTAAAGATAATACGATAAAAGATTGTTTACAGTTTCTCGAAGGTTCTGAAATATACGGTCGACGAGTGAGCACAGTAATTGAGAACCCGTTCCAAGAAGAAGACGCACACACAAAAGCTAAGCAAACAGTTACTTATGAAGCGCGTTTATTGCGATACATGTTTTATAAATTAAGAAATATCGATGATTCTGTTACCATAAATAAGTACGAAGATTTAAAATAAAATATTTCCTTTTAATAAGGATTTCTATTTCTCAGTATAGTTATATCATAATGTTTTTTAAACATTTTCTGATACTTCCCCACTAAAATAATTTTCAAGTAAATTCATAATATCAAATACTTCTCGCCGCACTCGCCACGTTCATAGGCTTAAATAAAATTAGCTTCGGATAGTACATGTTCCTATGTGCCTTTCAATTAGCTACATATAATTTAAACAGTAACTTGCCTGGAGCTATTAATTTCTTTTCTTTCCCTGGTTTCCTTGCGTCTTTATGTCTTAACATGAACGTACGCTCTTGACCAAAAGAAATAGCAGCTATAGGGCTGTTTGGATCCAATTCTTTTTCGTTATCTCTATGTTCGCCGATATGATCATTTCCATTCCTGTATCTAAATTATCGAAATTTAAATGTTAATAATAAGTCTCGTTGGCCCAGTGCTCGAGCACACGGCTTCTGATCCAGAGGTCCGGGTTCGATTCCTGACACTGGCTCACACCAATGACTTTTCGAAATTGTTTTCGGAAGTTATGTGTGATAAATATCAATGACTGAAAACTTTGTGTCCGGTATGGCAATAGGTTCGCCACGTATTCCATTTGGGATGTAAACATAACGGCGAGAAGAGGCTTAACAGCCGCTGCCCACACCTTCTGGTAACAAAAGGCGAAGTTATGTTAAGTAAATGTTAATAAGAACAGAAGCATAGAGACATAACTGAAAAATTTCAGTAATGATAATTGAATTGAAAAAGCTACATTAAAAAAGTTTGGATTTGGACGAAACCTATCTCGAAGTATTATGCAATAGAGACTTACCTATTCACTAAAACAAAGTCATATCTAATGCCCTTAAGTAAAAGAAGAAGTTCTCTCAATGCAAGCACTGGTTCTGGCCAAGGTAGTGTTGGTATCGTAACTCCTGAAAATGTGTATGTAATTCCAGGATCGCCATATGCGACCTGCTGGCGTGGTAGAGGATGCTCTTTACCAAATACTCTAAAAATATAAAAATATCTAGTCTTCATTAGGGGTAGGTACACTATGTTGAAATTCCCATAAACAAATAAACTTACTTAACTTTAGAAAAATCTCCAGTAAAATATTCTAGCCTACTTTCAAGTTCTTTAAATATATGATTGGCACTTGACTTTGAAATGGGCACAGAATATTCTATGTCAAGTCCTTCTTTTCTTATGCTTTTCCAGATCACTGATTTTGACTCTATTTCCTTTAGTTTTTCCATAGTTTCTTTTTCTCACAATTTAACCAAAAGCCTCATTCCTAAAAATAGTAATCTATATTCGTGGATGTTTAAGGTCTGTTAAGCTGTAACCAGATTTTTTAGGAGGGCAAAAGAGCAAGTGGGTCACCTGATGGCAAGCAACTACTCACCGCCCATTAACAGCATGGTGCGTTGCCGTCCTTTAAGGGAGTAGGAGGGAAAAGGAAGGGGACAGGGTATCAGGGTATCAGTCCTCCGTATACCTCTCTCACCGAACAAAACGCAACACGGGCCACTTAATTCTTATTCCGAGAGGACATGGTATTTCACGAGGTCGAGCTGGCCCATTCATGCAGCGAACTGCAAGACTCTACTACTGTTAAAATAAATAATAATAATGTTCTTTATACTTCGATATATACAGTATTTATTTTATACTCTGCCTACCCCGCAAGGGATTTGGCGTGAAGTTATGTATGTATGTATATTTCGATATCTTTTATTTTCGCTAATAACGAACAGGTTGCAACATATCATTTGGCCCTTTTTATACGAAACTCAGCAACCGCAAATTGTACAATCAACTGCTAATTCGTATTACATTTGCAGTGTAAGGCAAGAAAAAGAATAATATTTGCAGTAATCGTATCTTCATATTAGCTAAAAGTTTGCTATCTCCTCTGTCAGCGATCACTTTCCTTTGATTGCTATGCTACTTAAGCAAAGAACGCGCTTGAACGCAGTCGCAATTGGCGCTAGCGTCGTAGCAAGAAGTGGCAGATAGCGATCACGTATTTATTACGAATATTTGATCATTGTGATTTTTGTAAGCACTGGACAAATAATACTTAATAAGATGATGAACCCAGTAGCAAGTTATCAATAAAGAATTTCTCTAGTCTGTTAGGAAAGTAAAACGAAGGAATTGAATTATTGCCAGTTACTGTGAGTGAGATCACTCAAAACTAAAATAAAATTTAAACCAAAAGAACTATTTTGTTATTCAGATGTATAAAGTAAAAATGTACTTACATAAACATTAAAATATGCTCAAATTCGCTGATTATCTACATTATATTTTTAGGTTATAAATGACCATTACATTGTGTTTTTTTGAATTGCTAGAAATGAAGTAGAAATACCAAAAAACATTGACCTATATGATATAGACTTGTAGTAACCTGCTAAAAGTGTGACCACCGGCCATAAGTCTACAGGCTTATGCGAAGCTTATGTCAATTCAGTCATCTGTCAGACGCAAACCGAATAACAATAGGTACAAAATGGGTAAATGCGTAGTAAAAGAGTGCGATTCAAGATCGGAAACCCATAAGAAATTAACCGGAATTACTTTCCACACGTAAGATTAATGTTTACATTAATATTAAAATACAGTAAAATAGATAAAATGTTGAATTTTCATAATTAGCTTCAGTGATACCACTAAAAACTTAGTTTTAGTTTCCCACTTTTGTGGGAGAGTTATTAATTTATGGAAAAGGAGATTTTAAATATTTTTTGTTATAATAATAACGCTGCAGGGTGCCTAAAGATACGCCGTGACAAGTGGGTGAAAATTATCCGATTGCTGAGAAAAGAAACTGACTGGCTACCTACACCCGGGAGATCATTTATCGTCAATTCAAGTTGATCATTCGCTTATATTAATAAATGCCATAATTAATAAATACTTAAAAATAAGATTGTATCGCGAAAGCAAATTATTCACTCAGACTTATAAAAAAGAGACTAAAAGGCAATTTTATACAAAACTTATGTTACCCCGCTGTGTAACATAAGTTTTGTATAAAATTGCCTAGTAGTGTATAATCAATAATTGCAACACAATCCCCCTTGGTAAGTCTGGTTGTTAGACTTTCTGGCTTCTGACTACCCGTAACGACTACCAAAGATGTTCAAATGACAGCCGGGACCCACCAATTTAACGTGCCTTCCGAAACACGGAGGAACTCGTCATGATAAGATGGTCACCCATCTACGGACCGACCGCGCCAAGCGTTGCTTAACTTTAGGGACCGTACCCATACTACGTGACCCGTTTAGGGGGGGGGGGGGGGGGGGAGCGGAGTCTTTAAAATACTACGGTTAGTCACAGGAGCGGGGGGGTGGCTCAGGTTTTTGTCACGTAGTCGATTTTAATGAGAGAAATCTCGTAATTTTCGACCTAGATGAATATTAATGTGATTAAACAGAAAATAATTGTTGTGTTCGTAAATTAAGTTACTGTAAGTTACATACTGTACAGCAATATGTTTTCACAATTAAAGTTGTTCTTTTTCATAATACATAATTCACTAGTAATTTAAGTATGCATGCAGTCCTAACCAATAAAGAGCCAAATAATTATTTTTTTCTATTTTTGCCTGTGAAATGAATAAAAATCATAATTATGAATTACTACGTGAAAGCTAAAGGGGGAGGGGGGGATCTTGGCATATACTACGAGTGATCACCGATGGGAGGGAGGGGTCGAAAAATCTTAAAAAATAGGTCACGTAGTATGGGTATGTTCCCTTATGATCGATCGACCCGTGCGGCTGTTAAATACAACGTTAAATCCACGTTCCGGTCCAGGTTAAATACAATAATTCCCTTTCAATATAATGAATGTAAGTACATTATTTTACTACTCAAGCGTTTTCACTATTTTGTGTATCAGTACATAATTACACACACTGTACACCTTACCTACAGCGCGGCAGCGGTTTAAATCGCTGCTCTAAGGCAGGTGTACACAATTAGGTACAGATGAGTGTGATCCAATTTTTTTCGGAACAGCCGATCTAGTACGGAGTACACAGAGATCGTTGATCCATTCATTATTTCAGTTATCTTGTAATACATCTGATAAGAAATTAATAAGTAATAGTAAAATATTGAATTTATATTTATTAAATATTTTTACGAGTACATGGCTTGAAAAAGTTGGGTAAAATTTCGCATGGGCTGGCCACCCCACACCGCCATTGCAAATTTATATTGCCATCTTTGTCTAATCAAAGTGACGGCAATGTATTTGACATTTGTGTGACTGAGATAGATATATGTTTAATTTTAAATGTCTAGTGGTTTCAAAGCTACGTCATTGCATCTAAAAAGTGGACACACATTTTTTGACGCATTTGTATGAGGTTTGCTCCTCTTGTATATTTAACTCAGTGCCAAAAAAGGTTTGAAATAGCTGCTGACTCATTTCCCGCGTCGGCTCGCTATACAGCCAAAAAGATCTAAAAAAAGGACTTCTGTGCACCTATGACTTACGTGCCGGGAGATTTTCCCATAATGAGTGACAATTTTTTGTTCTTTTTATGGGATAAGAGGACAAATGAGCTAGCGCGTCGCCTGAAGGAAAGCTAACTGCGCAGCCCATGGACACCAGCGACACATAGGGTAAGGTACTGTTGCGTTGCCGACCTTTAAGGGAGTAGCATAGGAAAGGATTGGGAAGGGGAGGTGGGCCTCCGGGTACCTCTCGCACCAAACGAAACGCAGCATGAGCCATCGATCATCGATCTTCTAAGAGCTCGTGGTATTTCGCCGGTCGAGCCTGAATTCTACTATGCGCGAATCCATCCCCACTACGTCGAATCGAGGCCAAGTTACGTGCGGCAGTCATACCACTCGGAATTTACAGATATATAATTTTCTAGTGACACAGTAACTATATGTCCTCTATCCAACAAAACCAGGCCACCATTTGTCTCTAAGTGCTTGTCGCACAAACAACTTTTATTGGGTTCGGGTTATTTTGGAACACCCAAACTGTCAAGTGCTGCTTAGTTTTTGGATCATAATCATAAACCCAGGGGCGTAGCTACCGCCGTATCAGCCGTATCAATTATACGGGGCCCGCGGCGGTCAGGGGCACCCGACGTGCGTAAGTTGTGAGAAATCCTTATCCTACATGGGCCTCCAAATAAATTTTTATACGGGGCCCCATCAAGGCACGCTACGCCACTGTATAAACCCAAAATTCATCAGCAGTGTAGATAATATAGACAGCTTTTGACGCACCATGATCGTGTTTTATAATAATTTTCTTGCACCAATCCATACGAGCCTTTAATCTAAATGATAATGTAATATTTTATGAATACCTACTCGTCATACTAATGCCCAAAGATCCTATTTCTCGACATGTAACATGTCGATCTTGCATTATTAATTCAGAACTGCGTCGATTTTTTGTAGCACAACAACTAATTTGGGTCGACCATCATTAATTTCGTCCGTGAGTATTTGACGTCCACGATTAAACTCACTAAACCTTCTTTGAAGGTTCTTCATCTCCAAAAGTCGCACTAAGTTAGTCGATACATTTTTTCCGAGTTAAACCAAATGTCGTAATAAATCACATAGCAGCCCTTGTACTTCATAACTATTCATAAGTCACACATCTTAATTGTAATATATGATATATATATTTGTAGCTTTAATTACAATTAACATATGTATTTATAAAAAAAAACTTTAGAGGTGTCAAAGGACACCCGGATGGAACGAAGTTCCTTTCGATTAATTAGTGAAGAAATTGTAATAAAATTTTAGAACTATAAAAAACACTCTCTACTCTACTCTCAGTCAGCCGGGAGCGAAAGAAAAACATATGGCTGACAAGCTTACACAGCACTACACCGAAAAATGGCGGTATAACCATTCATAAAATATGGGTCAACCTAAATGTTCTTGGTAGGGGCGGGCAGCAGCGTCCCTATCTAAAAAAGGTTTACCCCTGCAGTCTCCAACCCGTTTGCCCAGCGTGGGGACTATGGGCATAAACCTCCCAATGAAAATAGCAGCAATGCAACGGCCCCCAGTTCCCGGTGGTCCCACTATTCCCGGCCAAGGCAGCGGTCGTGGTAACGGTGGGACAGGGGGTGCTAAGAATCTCCAGGTTACGGCAGGCTGCCAAAAACAACTACTCGTGGCCACTTATAATGGACGCAGTCTTCGGCTGGACCAACACCTCACCGAACTCGAGGTAGAGCTGGGTTGCTTGAACTGGCATATTCTAGGGCTATCTGAAGTCCGGCGAGAGGGGGAGGACACGATAACCCTACAGTCGGGCAACTTACTCTACTTTCAGGAAGGTGACCAGCTCTCCCAGGGGGGTGTCGGTTTCCTCGTTCACAAGGATCTCGTTAGCAGCGTTGTGGAGATCAGTAGTGTGTCGACCAGGGTAGCGTACCTTGTACTGAAACTTACCAACAGGTACACCCTGAAGGTAATACAGGTGTATGCGCGGACCTCGACATACTCTGAGGACATAGCCGAGGCGATGTACGAAGATATTGCAAAAGCAATACATGGTACCGCCAAGGCTCACTACAGCGTTATTATGGGGGACTTCAATGCCAAAGTGGGAGTACAAGAACGCGGCGAAACGAAAGTCGGTCCATATGGCTTGGGGTGCCGAAATCACAGGGGGCAGATGCTGGTCAAATTCCTGGAGTCTGAAGGGCTTTTCTTGATGAATTCTTTCTTCAAGAAGAGTCTCCACAGGAAGTGGACTTGGCGAAGCCCCGATTCTGTGACAAGGAACGAGATAGATTTTATCATTACGGATAGTAAGCATATATTTAGAGATGTCTCTGTGATCAACAGGTTTAATATTGGAAGTGATCACCGACTTCTTCGAGGCTCTCTAAATATTAACTTGAAAGCTGAAAGGACCCGGAAGATAAGGTCTATTCTCCGACCTACGCCACTCCAAATAGCCGAAACCGAAAAGTTCCAAACGGAACTTAAAAATCGATTCGATCTGCTGGAAACCACAGGCAACGTGGACGAAAAAGTCGACACTGTGGTCAACACGCTGAGGAAAGTGTCTCAAAGGCTGTTTCCGAGATCGCAGAAAAAGGAGTCCAAGCTATCTGCTGAGACACTCGAGCAGATGAGGCAAAGGCGAGAAACTCCATCCGATCAGCTGTCTTCGTCAGAATGGAAAAGCCTAAACCAGCGTATTAGAAAGCTGATGCGGCGTGACCTTCGTCGATCGAATACTCGAGCAATCGATGACGCGATCGACCGGAACAAAGGGTCGAAAGTGTTCGCTCAGCAGCTTGGAAGGCCCCATCTGACGAAGTTGAAAACTGCGGATGGACGTGTCGTCACCTCTAAGCCTGAGATTCTCGCAGAGATAGAATCTTTTTATGGGCTCCTTTATTCCACACGGATGACCAAGCCGACGGGACACAGCGATGATGACCACAGAGCCCCGCTAACGCGTCACTACAGTGAGGACATCCCCGACTTTTCAGAAAGCGAGATTGGGGCGGCTCTCGGGCAACTTCAGAACAACAAGACACTTCTAAAATCCGGCGGGACTCCTATCCTAAAGGAATTAGCAAGTCTTTTTAATTCCGTCATGCACCGGGGCATAACACCACAGGCTTGGGGCAGGAGTGCGGTGGTGCTGTTCTTCAAAAAAGGTGATAAGACCTTACTGAAGAATTACAGACCCATCTCACTCCTGAGCCATATCTACAAGTTGTTCTCGAGGGTCGTCACGAATTGTCTCGCTGTAAGACTCGACGAATTCCAGCCTCCGGAGCAGGCCGGGTTTCGAAAAGGCTTTAGTACGGTGGACCACATCCATACTGTTCGGCAGATTGTACAGAAGACCGAAGAGTACAATCAGCCGCTGTGTATGGCATTCGTGGATTATGAAAAAGCCTTCGACTACATCGAAACTTGGGCAGTTCTGGATGCATTGCAGCGATGTTGGATTGACTGGCGTTATATCGAGGTGTTGAGAAGCTTGTATGACACCGCCACGATGGCTGTCTAGATACAGGACCAGGTGACGAACTCTATCGAGCTGAATCGAGGTGTAAGACAGGGAGATGTCATATCTCCCAAACTCTTCACCAACGCTCTAGAGGACGTCTTCAAGACCCTGGATTGGACTGGACAGGGTATCAACGAGAATGGTGAGTACATCTCACATCTTCGGTTTGCCGACGACATCGTTGTAATGGCAGAGTCGCTGGAACAGTTAAGCGGAATGCTGCGCAGCCTAGACGAGTCCTCCCGGCGTGACGGTTTGGGCATGAACTTGGACAAGACCAAAGTCATGTTCAATGAACATGTCGTGCCCGGACCGATAAGCTTCGAAGGGTCAGTTCTCGAAGTCGTAAACAAATACGTCTACCTAGGCCAAACTATCCAGTTAGGTAGACGAAACTTCGAGAAGGAGGCCGAAAGGAGGATTCAGCTGGGTTGGGCTGCATTTGGCAAACTGCGTCGGGTTTTCAGCTCGCCTATACCGCAATGTCTGAAGACCAAAGTCTTTGACCAGTGCGTCCTACCGGTAATGACCTACGGTGCCGAAACGTGGACACTCACGGTGGGGCTAGTCCACAAATTTAAAGTCGCTCAGCGAGCTATGGAGCGGGCTATGCTCGGGGTATCTCTGAAGGATAAACTCAGGAATGAGTACTGGGGTAACCGACATAGCTCGCAGAATAAGCTCGCTGAAGTGGCAATGGGCTGGTCATATCTGCCGAAGGACCGACGGTAGATGGAGTAAGAAGGTCATTGAGTAGAGACCGCGTCTTGGTAAACGTAGCGTAGGATGCCCACCAGCCCGATGGTCAGACGACCTCAGAAAGGCTGCTGGAAAAGACTGGATGCGGAAGGCAGAGAATCGGATGTTGTGGCGCACATTGGGAGAGACCTGTGTCCAGTAGTGGACTGCAATAGGCTAATGATGATGATGATGAAAAAACATATATAAAATATGTAAACATGGAAAATAAAACTTCAAAAAGAGTTCCGATACCGGGATTCGAACCCGAGCCCCCTGTATGAGAGCAAGGTATCCCAGCCACTAGACCATTTGGGTAGTTATACATTTTTGTAAATAAGCCGATACTTGAAAGTGCAGTTTGGCATGGAAATAGTTTCGTGACAATTTTTCCGTCAAGCCCCCTTTTACAACGCGCGATAAGGAACTTCGTTCCAATATATACATGCATAACCTCACGCCTGTATCTCATAGGGGTAGGCGGAGTTTCGATTTCCACAAGCTACGATACTGACACAGTTTTTTCGCCTCATCCACAGCCATACATCTCATCTTGCATGTAGGTATTGGGAAAACCATCACCACCGTCTAGTTTCTTTCCCAGCTCTTCTCATGATAGATGATAGGGGCCTATACTCTGAATATGGCTACTCGTGGCGATTGCGTATTTTCTTGTCCCAGGAATCGATGGCACTACTTCTGAATCATTGGGAACTTTTTTTTTTTTTTTTTTTTACGGGAGGAAATGCTTTATGCACACCCCCCGCCTGGGTGCGGCAGGGGGTAGTGTGGGACTCCCAAAACAGTAAACTGCAATCCAATCCTAGGGTTACCCACTAAAACCTCGCGGCGGCCTTCCTCCGGCGTTGGGGTGTTCCAGGATTCGGTTAAACCCCTCTGGTCCACCCCGCCGTCGTCGGTGCCCCCGACGACCCTCCCCGGCCGCACCGGGGGGTCATCCTTCCTGGGCCGCGACCCGGGCGCACCCGCGGGGTTGTGCGTCCTCGCGGCCCGTCGGCGGCGGCGATCACTGAGCTCGCCGCCGCCGACTTCGAGCGGGATCGGCTCTCTCCCGATCCCGCTCGGCGGCCTCCTTCTGGAGCATGACTGCTTCGCAGAAGGAAACCACAGCCCTCCACTCCTCCTCGCCCGCCAGCATTGCCGCGACCAACGCCGGCGGGGACAAGTCTCGCCCGATCCCGTCGACCAGGACTCGGCGCTCGGCCGCCCAGGCCGGGCAGACCTCCAGCGTGTGCTGGGCCGAGTCCAGGTCGGATGCGCAATGGTGGCATCTCGCCGTCTCTTCGCGTTTTATTCGATTCAGATACTCACCGAAGCACCCGTGCCCGGTGAGTATCTGAGTCAACCTGTAGGTGACAGTGCCCCATTTACCGAGCACCCAGGCCTCGAGGTGGGGCAGGACGGCCCCGACGGCGCGTGAACGCGTACCGCCCTGGAGGACCAGCGCGTCGCGCCAGTCCCCCAGGACCCGCCGGAAGGCCTCCCGCCTCCGCACTTCGTGTCCCCGCGCGTCCGGGTCCCCCGCTCCCCGGCCGAGATCGTACGCGGCTGCGTACATCTCGGCCAGGATGATGAAGGGGGATAACTCGCGAGGACCGTCGCCGCCTCGTATGAGATAGTACGATAGCCCCGTACGATCCGTATGGCCATGATCCGCTCCAGGTTCCTCAGCAGAGCCCTGGAGCGGGATGCCCTCGCGAGGTCTCGCGAAAAAACGGGGGCCCCGTACAGGGCCACGGACCACACGACGCCACCGTAGAGGCGGCGAACTCACTCCCCCGGTCCCCCGAGGTTGGGCAGCAGGCGATGAAGCGCGCCTGCCACCCGTCGCGCTCGGGGGACCATCCGTACGAATTGCTCCTCGAAGCTCCAGCGGCCGTCCAGGGTGAGGCCGAGGTACTTCATGTACCGCCCCACCGGGACAGGCGTTGACGATGTCTAGCGACACCGCCAGCGCGACCCCCCCCGATCGGACTGCCGGTTCCGACAGGGCCCGCACCCGACGCACCGCATCGATGGTCGAGCGCCCCTGCCGGAACCCGAACTGGCAGTCCGATATGTCCGGGCCCACCTGCGACAGGTGGCTGCTGATACGGGCGGAGATAACCCTTTCGAAGAGTTTCCCCGCCTCGTTCAGCAGGCATATCGGCCGGAACGACGACGGAGCGTCTCCGGTCCTCCCCTCCTTCCTGATGAGTACCAGTCTCGCCGACTTCCAGTCGAGGGGGAACACCCCGCGGCGGAGGCAGCTGGTGAACAGCCGCCTCGCCTTGTTCCCTAACACTCCCAGAGGGAGCGCCAGGACCCGGCCCGGAACTCCGTCCGGGCCGGGCGCGGCGCTGCGGGAGGCGAGCCGCGCGACGGCTCGCCCGAGCTCGTCCTCCGTCACCTCCAGCTCGTCGGACCACGGAGCGTGGTCCGACTGGGACGGTGGAACCGAGGGACCGCCCTGGACCCTAGGGAAGAGTGCGTCTACGACTCTTCCCACGACTTCCGGGTCCAGGGATTCCGTCAACGGAGGGACCCACGGGGTCAGCTTGCCCAGTACCATTCTGTACGGGCGTCCCCATGGGTCCCTGTCCTATCCGTCGACGAGCTCGTTCCAGGACCGCTCGCGAGCCGCAGCGATGGCGACGCATACGGCGTGCGCGGCGGCCCCGTATTCCCGTCTGGCTCTGAGAGCCTCCTCAACCGTGGTTCGCCTTCTCTTCCGGGCTCTCAGGTACCGGCGGCGACCGACGTAGGCGGCCTTTTGCAGCCGCTCGATCTCCTCGCTCCACCAGTACACGGAGCCCCGCCGGGGCGGCCCGACTCGCGGCATCGACTCGTCGCAGATCGACGTCATCGTGTCGCGCAGCCAGGCCGCTTGCGCCTCGGGATCGGGCGATCCCGCTCCCTCCGTCCAGTCCGCGACGCTGGCGGCGGCCACGACCATGTCTCGGTCGAGCCGCTTGAGAGACATTTGGGACCTTCGGATTATCGTGGTTGTAAAAAACAGGGTGAAGTTGTGTTCTGTTACAAAAATAAATTTATTCTCAAATAACAAGCAAAATTCCATAGAAAAATTAATCCATTAATATCGGCACATCTAAATTGTTGATATTATGAAAATCTATAGCCACGACGTTTTTATTATTCAGCATAAATTTCTTAAACGCTTCTGAGCCCGTAAGAAACCTCTGACTTGTTAAGGCACGGTTAGGACCACAAAAACGCATGTTATCACCAGATTGACTCGTATCTGTAGAAGAGCTGAAAAGTAAAAAGTCACATAGTAATAATAATATTAAAAATATTTTTACAAAATGCAATTATTATAAAGTATTGTCGATACGAAATTAACTACGATATATCTCGAGGATATACGATACCGTGATTTAATCCCTACTAATATTATAAATGCGAAAGTAACTCTGTCTGTCTGTCTGTTACGCTTTCCCGCTTAAACCTCTCAACCGATTTTGTTGAAATTTGGCACAGACAATCTTTAGAACCTGAGAAAGGACATAGGCTAACTTTTATTGAGAAGAAGAGGGATAAAGAGGTTGAAATAGAGGTTGTAAGTTTGTATGGGATTTCTTAATTTAAAAAAAACCATGAAACTTTATATTTAAGCAGTTTATAAAAAAATATTAAACATTAGCTCTAGCGTTTTTGCAATTTTGTCCTGTGAGGGGATGAAATAGGGGTTGAAAGTTTGTTATTATTAATTCTAATTGAGGCGAAACGAAGTTCCCTGAGTCAACGAGTATTAAATAAAAAAAGAACTCCAAACCACGCAACTGATGTCGATGCGGTTTTTTTAGAAGATAGAGATAGATAAAGGGCATGCTCCGATGGTTCGGACATATAGAAAGGATGGATGATGCAAGATTGACTAAGCAAATAGAACGTGTTCTGGAGGAAGGTTATGTTAGGAGACTCAAAAAGCGACGCGCGTGCATGAAAAGAGCTAAGAAAGTCAATGAAGCGAGTGAGGTGCGTAAGAATCGTGCCTTATGGCGCTCCGTTCTCTCTGCCTACCTCGTAAGGGATTTGGCGTGAAGTTATGTATGTATGTGTGTGTAGAGGGGATCAAAAAGATAGTTTGTATCTTTAATTTATGTATTTTCATGATTTATCAGTTTGATTGCGAACGCTGGCTGAACTCGTGATAAATCAATATAATGTACCTACTGCATTATTATACACCTGCAAAAGGTCTACAATAAAATCTACGATAATGCTTAGGGATAACCCACGATGACCTTTTTTATATCTTCTTAATGCTTCTACAAAGTTTGCTGGGTCAACTAGTTAAATATAAAAAAGAACTTACTTTGAAAAATCCAATAAACAATCTTTATCGTGGTAGACTGAGTATTCTCTAATTCTTCTAATAGTCTCCCCGTTGTCTAAATCAGATGTATAGTCACATTCAAACAATTTCTCAATAACCCCGTCTTTGTCTTTAACTGTCCAAACGCGTTCACCTGGTAGGCCTTTAAGTTTTGGTGGTTCGGAATATAATGGCTCCAATGCATCTTCTCTTACAATTTCGGTGATTTGAGTAAAACTTGAACATCTCAGCCAACTATTTACATTATTAACTGCGATAGCCGGTCTCTCATTAAATTGGCATCTTGAAGATGTTACCAGTGGAATGCGAGGTTCTCTCAAAAAGCTATTAATTTCTCGTGTCTCATCAGTATTTGAAAGATTAACATTAGTTTTATGTAAGAAGCGTCTACAGTAATTTTGTAATTCGTTATTTTTAGATTTATAAATTTCACTTATGAGCTCCAAAAGATCTTTGTCTGCCTTCATCTTTTCTTGAGCGAGTTTTTTTATACGAAACTTTAAAAATGTATTTTCTTGGTGTGTCACCAGATATAATTGTTGAAAACTAACATACCTAGAACGATTTTCTTTGAATATTTTTTGAGTATTTTCTATATGCCTCAGAAGCCTATTTTTGGCTAGATTCTCCAGCTGATATTGCGTTCTGATTGTTTTATTTTCACGTATAGCTGTAATCAAAAGTTGGACCAAATTCTTATTTTCCTGTCCGATCTCTTCCAACTTATCAAGCAATAAAATATTAATTCTTTGTTTTGTAAATAATTTGAATTTTAACGAAAATCTGTTTCTTATTGTAAAGATGATGTTTTTTAATATTTCCGAAGCTCGCTGTAGATATTTATTGCACGTATTAAAAAATTCAATTGCGGTTGAGATTGAAAATTTTTGAAACTTTTGAGCTTTACTACTTGTTGATAGTTTAATCAATTCCCGTCGCAAACTTATCATAAAATCACTAGGTTTGCTGTAAAATAAGATGGCTAACACGCCAGTAACAAAAATTAATCCGTGTATAAACACTAAATCATTATCTTTGGCATTTTTAAGCATAAATGTCTCAGTTTTTGCGGGATTTGTTTTATTCTTTAACGTGTCACGTTCCAGTGACGCTTGAATCTGGTAACCTAAAATAAAGAAATATAAATATCAGAATTAAAGCTTCGGTGGTCCAGTGGCAAAGCACACGGCTTTTGATCCAGAGGTCCGGGTTCGAATCCTGACACGGGCTCATACCAATGACTTAATTAATAATGACTTAATTCGAAATTGTTTTCGGAAGTTAAGTGGGATAAATATCGATGACTGAAAACTTTGTGCCCGGTATGGCAATAGGTTCGCCACATATTCCATTTGGGACGTAAATTAACGGCGAGACGAGGCTTAACAGCCGCTGCCTACACCTTCGGGTATTGTTACCCGAAGGTGTAGGCGCCTTTGTAGGCGTGAAGTTATGTATGTATGATAAAGCTTGGAGTTGAAATAATGAAGAGCTAATTTCTGTCTACAGACCTCTGTATTCTTGAATATTGTTTCGTTTCACGAAAGCGTCAAAAGAACATGTCAATAACCACATAGCGAGAGTCAATCCAAATAGCCATTTGAAAGCAATATACATTTTAGTGTCTTAACTCCGTATTTTTACAAAATATTATAATAATTAAATTGAAAAATTGTTGTATAACACCACTTCTCGTGCACAGTAAATTTGTAATTGTTTAGTGAAACCATATTTTTAAAATTACAAATCTTATGACAAAAACTAACATGTTCACAAATATTTGTTGACAAACAAATGACATTTTTAGTGATTTTTTGATGTATTAAATTGTAAAAAGTTTTCAGTTTAAAATTCACTTGACTATCAGCTTAATAATCCAGATATCAATACGATAAATGATGATTAGGTACGCATTTACACATTTAAAACACTTCCCGCAAAGTACCCAGAAAAAAGCAGAGAGACTTGATACACGATTCTTACACATCTCATGATTTTTCCCCTTCCTTCCTTATTCCTTTAACCCTTGTCATACACGCTCGTCACTTCTTCTCATCATACAAGCACCTGACATCACCTTACGCAGAGATACCTACGTCAAATTTGGTCATAAAAAGTGTGTCGTATGCATCCTTCCCTTTTGCACTGTATATCTGCTTAGTCAAGCTAACAAAAGAGAAAGGGGCGATTGAAAGAGAAACGTGGTTGTGGAATCAAGACATATGAGGGTGGATGAAGTGGTGACAGGTAACGGGAACTATTTGCGTCCCCCGAATGCCTCTCAAGTTGAAGAGTAATATATATATTGATAATGGTTTTGTAAACCATTATCAATCAGACCAGGTCGTAGCGTATGGATCAGAATATTCCGGTATGAAAGGATGGATGAAAGAAGAATAAATGCTGCAAAAATGTGTTACTTACTCATAGCGCAAATCTATAATATTGGCATTTCACTCCACACATCCATCTCAACAGACGTAATGTTGAGATCGATGTGTGGAGTGACGGAAATAGATAAATAGAGAATGAGTAAGAATGTAATAGGAATTTTAAACGTTACGGCAATATCTGAGAGAAATCGCCTTGCATGTATGGTATGGGCACGTAATGAGGAAGAATGATATACATGCTGCCACGCCAATACCACGACCTCTCAGAACATCGACGTAAAATGGCTCTTGCTGCGTTTCGCTCAGTGAGAGAGGTATCCGGAGGACCAATCCCTTTTCAACTTCCTGCCTTGTTATCGACGCGGTAGGCGAGCGTCACTTCTCGAGTTTTGCTCAATCTTCGTATTTCGGCCTCATTTCTTCATGCGCACTCTGCTCTCTCTCTGGTTGGAGTCATTGCCGCATTGTACATGCAAACTTCCAAAAAATAACAATAAAATACATGCATACATAACTTCACGCCAAGTCCCTTGCGGGATAGGCAAAAAGAAAAAAGAAGTGGATGATTCACAGGGGGGAGCCGGGGCCCATGCCCCGGGCGGCAAGTTTAGAGGGCGGCATAGAGGCATAGGTACATGATTAGGTACAAAGACCAAAAAATTGCTGACCCAAAGCGGTCTTTTTTAGCAATCAGCCTGTATCATTAGCAGAAAATCACCCCGAAAACATGAATTTAGATCTAGGTACTGAATGGATTTACGATATCGGCCGGCGAGACGCGCCTCATTACAGCGCGCGGTCGGAGCTGCTCCGCGCTCCCCCTCGTAACAGGGGCGACGGCGGGGTGGACCAGAGGGGTTATCCGAATCCTGGACCGCCCCAACGTCGGAGGAAGGCCGCCGCGAGGTTTTACTGGGTAGCCCTAGGATCGGATTGCAGTTTACTGTTTTGGGAGTCCCACACTACCCCCCTGCCGTCTCTAGGCGGGGGTGTGCATAAAGCATTTCCTCGTGTAAAAAAAGGTACTGAATAGAATAGGAGACATATAACATCGCCTATATGATACAGGATGTGGGCTCATGGCAAAATGTTTAAAAGATCTTGACACGCATTTTCTAAGACAGAAAAATGCAATTATTTGTGCGTACTGCAAGAGTTACCAGGGGCCGTCTTTTACTGCCACATCTGTATGAGTTCAACATGATTTTTAAATGAAAAAAGGTTCAGAGAGATTAACGAGGTAACTCAAATGCACAAAGAGTGTATATAAGAACCTGTTTTATTTTTCGTAGTTCCCACGAAACTCTTAGCGATTCTCATCACGCAATTCAATCCTCAGCCTATTCAATGTTACTCCTTGGACTAAATTCAACTCATCAGTTTCAAATAGAACACATAAAAAAGGGACAAGTACCATATTTATCAAAGACAATACAAAATGTTCTACAATTAATTTATATCAATTATTTCACTCTTTATTGCCAATATTGGCAGTAACAGAAATAGCATTTTAAAGGCCATCAAAGGAGCCAAATACTACACGATAAAAGTTTGTCACTCATCGATATTTATCGCACATAACTTCCGAAGATATTTACTATGTAGTACCTACCTCATAAGTAAATAGTTTTGGTCCATCTTAAGTCTTTGACGGACGAAGCTAACGAAGCTACTGGCAACAATTGATGAACCACAAAGGGCACAAAGTATATGACGCGGGAGATTAGGGCATGAAAACTCCTATAATTTATAGTCATGTTTAACTAGGTTGAATAATTGACTAGACTTTAGCCACACTGAATTGTGCAGTTGTGTAGATCTGTTCTGCTATTTTCCAATGTGTGCTTGGTGGCGTGGTTTATTTGTGAGGGTTACTAAAGTTTAAGAAGTTAACTGAATAAAAAAAAGTTAAAAGTATCCATACTTTATTTAACAAAAATAAACTTTATAAATAACAATTATTTCTGAGTTATTATAATGTGTCATGCATGCTACACATATATAAAGAACATGATACCAAAATTATTTGATATTTTCATTGAGAAAACTTAATAAAAAAAGCAAGACGTGAGAGTGGTGACTTTATCTAATAACACTTGTGTTCTGGAATGTGGTGACTTCTAGAGAAGTAGCACAGGAGAGCATTAACCACATCCCCACAATGCTCAAAGTCAATGATTTGCTTGAGAGATAAATTTCTAAATGGACAGAATACCCACAAAAATTGTGGTGCACATTTCTGTAGTTCTGAGTGACACTCTCAGCTGAGGTTCTCTACATGTTTAACTACCTTGAATATTCCTCCAACATCTGACAGTTATTCCCCAAAAATCGTCTCCAATAAGTCTTATGTTTATAAGTTTGTAACCCTTCTTCATTCTATCTGTATTCTTCATTCTAGTGTTTATACTTGAAAATTTTCATAAGTTTCACTTTAAAAGCTAGAGCAAGTAATGAATAGTTTTTTTTATACCATTCAAAATTGTACTGCATGTGTAATTTCCAATTTTTATCAAGAAACGATTTGTAAAATACACTCATCTCATCTGCAGTTAAATTGGTTTTATCGGCTGGTAAATGCTTCTGAACATACTCTTCTCTTTCCTGTAATGTATTTTTAAAAATAATTAATTTCATCAAAAATATATTTAATTTCAATAATTTATGTAACTGTATTTATGTGTTTGATACTAAACATGAAAATGATAATGTCATTATTAAAATGGAAATAAGCTTTTTGCAATCATGAAGAAATGACAAGTAGTTTTATATATTTATTTCTCAGATTTTCTCGAATCACATTCATAACATTAAAACAACTTTTCAAGATTTTATCGCGTTTATTTATTACTTATTTTTATTTATTGAAAATGATCTCTGTAAAGAGTTCGTCACGTCGGGAAATAAATAAAAATAAGTAATAAATAAACGCGATATAATCCTGAAAAGTTGTCATAATGTGGTAGTAGTTTTATCATCATCATCATCAGCCAATTGCAGTCCACTGCTGGACATAGGCCTCTCCCAATTTGCGCCACAACATCCGATTCTCTGCCTTCCGCATCCAGTCTTTACCAGCAGCCTTTCTGAGGTCGTCTGACCAACGGGCTGGTGGGCGTCCTACGCTACGTTTACCAAGACGCGGTCTCCACTCCATGACCTTCTTACTCCATCTACCATCGGTCCTTCGGCAGACATGACCAGCCCATTGCCACTTCAGCGAGCTTATTCCGCGAGCTATGTCAGTTACTCTCGTTCTCTGGCGGATATACTCATTCCTGAGTTTATCTTTCAAAGATACCCCGTGCATAGCTCGCTGAGCGACTTTAAATTTGTGGACTAGCCCCACCGTGAGTGTCCACGTTTCGGCACCGGAGGTCATCACCGGCAAGACGCACTGGTCAAAGACTTTGGTCTTCAGACATTGCGGTATAGGCGAGCTGAAGACTCGACGCAGTTTGCCGAATGCAGCCCAACCCAGCTGAATCCTCCTGTCGGCCTCTTTCTCGAAGTTTCGTCTACCTAACTGGATAATTTGGCCTAGGTAGACGTATTTGTTTACGACTTCGAGAACTGACCCTTCGACGCTTATCGGTCCGTGCACATGTTCATTGAACATGACCTTTGTTTTGTCCAAGTTCATGCCCAAACCAACACGCCGGGAGGACTCGTCTAGGCTGCGCAGCATTCCGCTTAACTGTTCCAGCGACTTTGCTATTAAAACGATGTCGTCGTTTTATATTAATCCTAAGTAGAAGTAGTTTTATATTAATCCTAAAAATCATAATATCAGCAATAAATAAAAGAAGAAAATAAATGGTTAAGCTCTGCATATTGGATTCGAAAATCTATCACTAACTATTAGAGCCAAGATATATATTCAAATTAAAATAGACTATTTTTTTAAACAGCTAAATTAAATAGTGTTATCTCGAGTACACCTTATCAGGTGAACTCTAGAAGTCAAGCATTGAACTTATCTGGAGCAAGTGGCTAAATTAAATATATAATATGTATATTAGTTTGATCACCTACAACTGAATACAATTGATATACATACCATTACAGCTAGTAAGGTGCATCATTTAATTCTTATCAAATAAATACAGAGGAATTTTAACAAAAATATTTAAAAAAATAATTTTAGACAAATGATGTAATAAGCGTAGGTAGGAGCGGGTAGTTTTGAAGTGGAACTTCTAATGTCTCGTGCAAAAGCGTTTTAACGCTTTTAACGCCCCCTCGCTGGTATTATAGGTAATATAAAACACTAAAATATAAATCGGCTTATATAAACCAAGGAAGAGAATTTCCATAGCGTGATTAAAAACTGTACATAGACATCTAGTAGCTAGTAGCGGCACTGTTTTTATCGCACCGTGTCTCAAAAGTACTAACTGCATAAAAAATATTGCTTTTAATTTTTAAATTTATATGCTACTTAAAAAAAAGAACAAAACAAAAATTCAAATATTAGTAGGAATAAATAAACAAGGCATTTTTAATGCTATATAATAATAATAATAATAACAAATAATAATTAGTTTGACGTCGCTATAACTGAAAAACCAACCTTGGGAAACTTAATAAAAAGTATCCATACAGACACAGGAGTAACACAACTAGTTTAGTATTAGAATTGTAAAACATTTAGTAATTAGTCAATAAATAATATAGTTATTAAACTGCATTAGGTCGCAGGTAAAATAATGGCTTTTTTACTTCTCTATTTATTACTGTATTTAATTTCATTATATAAACTAAATTTTAATTTGTCTTAATTATTTTTACCTTATTGGAACCATTAGTGTACATGTACAAAAGTACAATTAGATTACAAATACGTTTATGAAGTATGAAAAACAAAATGGGTAAAACAAATAATTTCTTTCTAATGTGCCGCCAAATAATCTATACATGTAATAAAATTGTAGGAAAGTTGAATATTTCATTGAGTTTCATTGAATATTTCATTTGCATAATTCTTGGGATATGATCTACAATCGATACCGAACCTCAAAATATAGTTTTTAGATTTTTTGTCTGTTTGTCTGTATGTTTGTTACGGATAAACTGTAAAAGTACTGCATGCTTTTACGTCGAATTTTCCTTAAATATAGCCAAGAGGGTCGGGTCAACACAGGCTAAATATTATCACGCTATCACTAACTGGGGGTGAGCGATGAACCCGTATAATGGCACAGGCACAGTATTCTTCCTGCTTTTTTGGCGTCCACGCAGATGAAGTAGCGAGCAACAACTAGTATAGTTATTAAAATGCAATATGTAGCTAGTAAAATAAGGGCTTTTTAATTTCTTTGTATTTAATTTCATTACATAAACTAAATTTTGATTTGTCTTAATTATTTTTACCTTATTGCAATTTCTTTCTAATTAATTCTTTTTGTGCTATCTGTACTAGTATTTTTTTTGTAAATCTCTATTTTTTTTTGTAACACAACAAGTAGGTACGAAGCGGCTACCGAACATGCCAGACGTATATTTGTTATTATAAGGATAATTAAATCGATATTTGTTATTTTGCAATGTATGTAAGTATCTAAGTATGTATATAATAAGTATGTAATAAATATTTATAATGTATTGAAACTCAATTTTATAGTTTTTATACACGCTAAGTTTGGATAATATTATTAACAGTCGTAGAGCTAAGCAGTCCGTTGCATGAATGGGGCGGCTCGATCGGTGAAACTCCACCGCCTCTCATTCAAATATAGTTTTAATGCTTTTTTACAATATGGGTATCAAAAGAAAGGGCTTTTCGATAGTAACTTGAAAATGTGACGTCATTCTAAATCGAATGCTATAAGTATTTTAATGCATTTTACAATCTGGGTAATGGGCTTGAGCTTGAGGGAGTACCTAAATCAAAGAACAATGCGAAAGTTCCACTTCAGTAGCGCGTAGGGACTCCGCGTAATTTTTTTTTATTGAATAGGTGGGCAAACGCCGCTCATGGATACCAGCAACACATATAGTGTTACTGTTGCGTTGTGGACTTTTAAGAGATAGGGGATAGGGAAGGGCGGTGGGCCTTTGGGTACCTCTATTACCGAACGAAACGCGGCATGAGCCACTTTACGTCGCTCTTCCGAGAGGTCGTGGTATTTTACAGGTCGGGGCTGGCCCATTCATGCAGCGAACTGCTTGGCTCTACCACTGTTTAGAGTGATTTAAGGTTGTCGACATCAAACATAGAGGAAAATATGGATATGCCTCCAAAATACCAGAAGTTCATAATAACTATGAATGTGTATTTAAGTGAAAAATGTATTAATATGATTATTTATTTGTATTAAAATTAATAGTCAACTGTCAACATTTGTATTAAAAGAATAAATAAAATTCATTAAAAAGTAAGGATAAAATGGCATGTCAGTATTATAATATCTTGATGCAAGTACATAAAATCACTCTAGCTACTCTAGTCTCTACCTATGGTAATAGGAGTACTTTAAATCTAGGTGTTGCACTAAAATCAGGTGGTTGATACACTCACAGGGTTTTTTTACTGGCTAATTTAGTAATTAGTTAAAAAGCCCGGTGAATGTATCAACCAACAAGATACTTTATTATTAGGTTATTTTATTTATTACACTATGACAATTGTAGTGTTAACTCATAATCACCAGTTTTATTTAATCATTACATAGTATAAAACAAAGTCACTTTCCGCTGTCTGTCCCCTTATATGCTTATATCTTTAAAACTACGCAACATATTCTGATGCGGTTTGTTTTAATAGTTAGAGGGTGTCAACGGGGTGGTTTTGATTTATAATTCATATATGATGTTGTAAAGAAAAAACAACAATTTTCTAGATTTAGCACTTTAATTACAAACGCTGGCTGAACCCTAAGTGATAGTTCAAAACAATGCTCTACATTATTAAACGCCTTCAGAAGGTCTACAAAAAAGTCCGATAATCCACAATGACCATTTTTATTTTTTTACTTTTTACTAGAAATAATGGCTTATTTATGAAGTGATTTTAAACATTGGAGCATTAATTTTCATACAACTAAGTGTCTTAAATAGATTGCATGTAATATATATGATCCTGGTCTTTTACAGCATGCAATTTAAACGAATATATTCGAAGATATTACAGTATTAACATAGCAGGACTGCAGTTAAAGCCGATGTATAGCACAAATTGAACCTCATGATATCCAAAAATTACTCAATTATTACTTTTGATGCGGAACAAAGTTCACCGGGTCAGCTAGTTTTAAATATAATATAAATACTTTTACTGATAAAAGGGTGAAGTGTCTTGTGATATAATAAGATGTGTAGGTATATGAAATATTTAACTCTATGTCAGACATATACTAAAGTCTGAAAAATTTATACTATCACATAATTTTACACAAAACAGATCCTAGACTGAAGTTATTGGTGTGCAATTATTTGTTATTTATAATATTGGTTTTATTTAAAATAATAATTGAATCATCAATCATGAATAAAATGAATGTATCATGTTTAATTTTCTAAACAGTTCCAATTATATCAGAACTAGTAGAGAAAACTTTTACAATATCTAACATTAATCAATCAATCCACATATTGGTATTTAAAGACATGCTTTAAAAAGAAAAAATATAAACCATGAACATCAAGTGCAAGGTTGGATTTTTTACATTCAAATTAAGTTTGCTAGGCTCTCTAAGAAAATATAATACCTGATAAAATCTAGAGTTGTGTTGTGTCCAAAATGTATGATTCCAATCTTGTACCTCTGCTCTCATCTCTCGGTATTTTTTTTCTAATGCAGTTTCATCTGAGGGTGTTTTAAATATTACCCTCCTCAGGTTCGTTACCGGGTCAGGTGGCCCAACCATATCACTGGATATTCTTCTCGGATTTGGTGGTTGTATTGAATTGTTGTCTTTTAATGTGCTTGTAAATCTCGAAACCAACGTACATGGCCTTTTTATGGCTGACGAAATTAAGCGATTCGAAATCATTTTTAAATTAAATTGTTGTGTGTTATCTTATTTTACATATTGAGGATAACACGTCTTTTATATTAGACTTTAGGAGCGTAATTCCTAACAAATGTAATGAGATATCATTAGTGAATGAAGGTTAGGTTGAATAAGTTGTTATTAATAGTATGAAATGTCAAATCGGTCAATAAAAGTCAAAATCAGCTGATTGATTTTGGTAAGTGGTAGTCGTGGGTCGTAACGTCTTTTGCGCGTAATCGTTATACCCAGTTTCGTATATATGAATAACTAGTTTCAAAATCGATTATTTTTGTATTGAGTTATTTCTGTATGCTGACAGTAGGATATGTGTTATTTTGTATTAAGTTATGATTACGATTAAGCAATAGTTTAAATATATTGCAATGTGTATACATTGTCATTTTGTTTGAGTACCTATTTCCAGGCATGTTTTTCTGCAAGACTGAAAGCAGGCGTATTTAAAAGTTCATTTGATTTTATATACAATTTTTGTTCTATGTTTAACAGTGGTAGAGCTAAGCAGTTCGCTGCATGAATGGGCCAGCTCGACCGGTGAAATACTACGACATCTCAGAAGATCGACGTAAAGTGGCTCATGCCACGTTTCGTTCGGTGAGAGAGGTACCCGGAGGCTCACCCCCTTCCCTATCCCCTATTCCTTAAAAGTCTCGAACGCAACAGTAACACTATATGTGTTGCTAGTGTCTATGGGTGGCGTTGGTTGCTTACCGTCAGGTGACACGCCTGCTCGTTTGCCCTCCTATCCCATAAAAAAATACATATATTTTTGCAGTTTTGTTAAAATATTTACACCTTGATTAAATATTAAATTTATTGTATTAAATTCTATTTATATTTATAAAATAAAAAAACATCTTAACCCTTTTTGAATTTATTCTTTTTCCAATTGCTTACAAATTTACATGGGCATTAGAAATTAAAACAGACATAACAATTATCATACTTTAACGTTACGCGAGTCGTCTAAGAATAACTAATAATGGTTTAATAATAATCGACCACTGGACCACCTATTAAATTTTACCTATAAAATTATAATAACCTATAAAAACTTTAAATTTTAATACATACGATAAATAACAAACTATACTAAAATTGTACTTACAAAAAGAAATAGGTTTCCATTTCTTTTAAGATGATTAGAGATTAATAAGAATGAATTTGGCTAAAATTAATCACAAAGTATTTTGTATTTTGAAATGACTATTCAAATTACAAAATACCTCTCGAGAGATATTTCAAAGAAAATACAAAATGCTTTCAACAAATGGGTATTTAAATACAAAATAGGTATTTTGCATTTTAAATAGAAGTATTTCAAATAAGTCACATCTCTGACAGTCACACTATATGTGTTGCTGGTGTCCATGGGCGGCGTTGGTTGCTTACCATCAGGTGACACGCCTGCTCGTTTGCCCTCCTAACCCATAAAAAAACAGATAGATATAATTGGTAAGTAGGTAGTCTCTTCGTGGGACTAGATAGCCCGCTAGAGGAATACTAAAATGACTTTTCGACACTATGCTTTTTAAAAAAAATCTATCTTAAGCATGGTTTGGTCATACACAGTGTTCTATTCTAACCATAGAAAAAAACAGATAAACAGAAAGGCAGTATGGCTTGTCAATGTGTATTCTAGTTTTATAATAACTAGTTGCTCTGTGGTCGCAGGCGTCGACTAGGGATGATTGTTACCAGGTCATAAAATTAAAAAAAGAACTAGGGATGAAAGTAGGGTTGTTGATATTTTTAAAAAAATCGGATTTTCGATATATCGATATTTTTAAAAATATCAATAACAGGGTATGATATATCGAAAAAAAATATCGATATTTCGATATATCGATATTTTGAAGTGAAACTTCTTAAACGACATGCAAACGTTAAACGCCCCGTTTGCTGCCGTTTTAAATTAATCGTATTTACTACAATGCTTTAAAATATTGTTTGTGAACAATTTTACCCAAATAAAAACGGTTACTCATCCAAGTGTTTACCACGCCCAACGTAGCTTAACTTTGTGATCGGTGAAGACCAGCGAGTCCAATATTCTATGGGCGTTGGTTATAGAGGCAGTAAATTAACCAGTCAATATATTAACCATTTATTCTAACGTATCGCCATCTATGTCCATAAGCTAAAACTCTAAGATCTCTAAAGATTACAGATGTAGAATTGATTTCATTTCAGATGTAGTGACATCTATGGACGAAAGGTAGTAAATTAAGATCGTAAAAAACTATTTATTAAGATATCTTCTCTTTCATATACCATTTATTTAGTTTTCGGTATCGTTGTCAGTAAGGTCAATATTTGATTTTGGTGGTAGTAACTATACGACTGACTCATTATGATAGTTTCCTTCTGCATTTTTCGTGATTATTTTCTTAGTATTTATACTTACTCTGATAGATAGTTTTGCAAATGCATGATGGATTTCCTTTTCAAATGGGTTGCTAAATTTGTTGCATTTCCACACCTTTAAAACCTTTCACGACAAAGTGCAAAAAACACTACTTGAATATAATTTCTTAAAATACATGCATATAATAGATTTTTTTTTGCCGCAGCTGCGTCCAGCAAACATATAAACGTAAATATTAACGTAAATTATATCGTTGTGATAGTTAACAGTGGCTTAACACATTCATTGACAATTGTTTCACTATGTATTTATGACATGACATAAGATAATTTAGGGAAATTAAAATTATAGATACTAATCAATTATGTAGGTACATATAAAAATACATACTCCTAAAAATGCATGTACAGAAAATTCATATGTTACGTCTATTAATAGAAAGAGGGTGTTGTTCAAAGAGTTTTCCATAAGCCCTGCGGGCCCCTGTGAAAGTGTCTTTAAGCAAAAAAAAAAAACAATACGCGATACCTATATACACTAATCAGTTATAATTTGATGCAAAATTTTTTCATTGCCAAGAATTAGCTTGAACTCGTAAAGGGGAGCTTTTTGTCATTGCTTATGGGATGACTTGACGATTGTTTATTAGTTTTTTTAAATACAGTATATTAAGATTAGACTAGAATACACTTTATTGTACGCAATTTTTATACATTACATTGAAGTAATTAGTACATAGTAAATGTCGATCAAGTACAAAAGGCGGTCTTATCGCATTTTGCGATCTCTTCCAGACAACCTTAAGTTTGCGATGACGATATAATTTAAGTTATTGTGTCCAAAAAAAAATATTTTCATAAAAATATTGGAAAGTCGATATGTACATTTCAATATCGAACTATCGATATATCGTGAAAAAAAATATCGGCAATAAATATCGATATTTTTAAGGAAAAATATCGATATTTCGATATATCGATATTTTATCAACATCTAGGATAGATGAAAGGTATTTTAACTTTGACCGAAGCCGAAGGTTTGTAAATTTTGTTCAAAATCAAAATCAAAATCTCATTTATTCAGTTTAGGTCATTAAAGACACTTATGAACGTCAATAATTTCAATCCGCCAATTCGATTACTCACGTCCTGAGAAGAATTGGCAAGAAACTCAGGGGTCTTTTTTTTTTTTCTTTTTACTTAATTTTAAGTAAACTAAATTACAAATTATTAGAATAATTTATAGAGCAAGATGAGGTTCCTCACGTAAAACTTAGGACACAGTACGTTAGTATTCTTTGGACGCTTGAACAGACCAGTCCCCACAAACAGCACCCGTTCACGAGCATGACCCATATCTCAGCCATCGCCTCCCTCGCCATATTTTAGGGAAGGTGGCGACCCGATCAACGACGCCGCTATAAGCAAGGACTTTTCAGTGAGCATGACTTATTCAAGATCCCAGACAAAACAAAAAAAGAAATTAGTAAGCTTGCCGGTGAGAAACGTCATATTGCACACAATCCTACTAATTAACAGTAATGTTTAGTTAGCAGATTAACAATATTTTGCTACAGCAAATACAAACAATATAACACAAGCGAAGCAATTCAATTCCAAACGGTTTTATCATTGATATAATCTGCGATACAGTAATAAGCCCTTGAATATAGTCTACTTTTAACATATTTCTTAAATTTACATAACGATAATTCAACCGCGTCGTTTGGAAGCTTATTATAAAAGCGTATACATTGACCTGGAAACGCGTTAGAAATTTTATGGAGCCTAGTAGTGGACACAGCAAGTTTGTTTTTATTTCTTAAGTTTAATTGATGAATATCACTGTTTTTCTTAAATTTAGTTATATTTTTATGAACATAGATTAAATTATCATAAATATATTGTGAATGTAACGTCATTATTCGTATCTCTTTAAATTTACTTCTCAGTGTATCCCTGGGACTCATCATATAGATAGCACGAATAGCTCGTTTCTGGAGCACAAAGACCGAGTCTACATCCGCAGCACTACCCCAAAGCAATAGACCATATGACATAATGCTGTGAAAATAACTAAAATATACTAAACGTGCAGTATCAACGTCGGTCAGTTGACGTATTTTCTTTACAGCGTAAGCGGCTGAGCTAAGTCTACCAGATAACGTCTCTATATGTGGGCCCCACTGTAGTTTAGAGTCTAATGTTATCCCAAGAAAGACAACCTTATTGACCAATTCCAGTCTCCTGTTGTCCATCACGACACTGGTTTTTACTTGTTTAACATTTTTTGTGAAAAATCTAACATATTTGGTTTTGCTACCATTTAAAAGCAAATTATTAGCACTAAACCAGTTTACTATCTTTGAAAGAGCATTGTTTACATCGTCAATTAATGATAGTTGTCTCTTTACCTTAAAAACTAAAGAAGTATCATCTGCAAACAAAACTATTTCATGATTGTCCTTTACAAGATAAGGTAGATCATTAATGTACAAAAGAAACAGGAAAGGTCCCAAGATAGAGCCCTGCGGCACCCCCATTGCTACGGCTGATCCATGTGATCTCTTTCCGTTAACATCTACTGTTTGGATCCTATTACGTAGGTAAGAAGTAAGAAGATCCAAAGCAATGCCCCTTATGCCATAGTGATGTAGTTTTCTGACCAGAGTCTTATGCTGGACACAATCAAAAGCTTTAGATAGGTCACAAAATACCCCATAGGCATCCTGCGACTCCTCCCAAGCCTCAAATATACTTTCGAGTAATTTTACCCCAGCATCACATGTTGACCGTCCTCGAGTGAAACCGAATTGTTTATTATGCAGCAGACTATTTTCATTAAAGTATTTAAGTAACTGAGCGAGGATTAGTTTTTCGAAAATTTTACTTAATGTAGGTAGTACAGATATTGGTCTAAAGTTAGTGGGTTCTAATGTACTACCTGATTTATGCAACGGAATAATCTTGCTTAGTTTCATCAGGTCAGGAAACACACCACAATCAATACATTTATTAAAAATCACAATTAAAGCGGGAGCGATAGTGCTAAATAAAGATTTTATAATATATACAGAAATGCCCCACAAATCAGCCGTCCTCTTAATATTAATTGATTTAAGCGCGACATTTAGATCAAACCTATCGACATGACGAAACTTAAAACCGTTAAAAAATTAAAAACTTAAAACTTAAAACCGTCAATAAATATTGTCTACAGCTAAAGAAGAATATCGGCGTAAAATGGCTCGTGCCGCTTTTCGCTTGGTGAAAGAAGTATCCACAGGCCCAACCTCTTTCCCTCTCCCTTCGCCATCCTATAGATAACCCCGTCCCTATCCCACCAACGAAAAATATTTCCGAGGAAGGTTGACATCCAACTAAATTTACGACGACTACTAAATTAATAAATTTAACCTGAAAGTACAAATACTTAAATATTCTTTCGTATCTAGAGTATTAAAAATATTAAGCACTAGGACAATCTGTTCTAGAGTATAGTATTTTGAAAAGTTACAGGTTAAAACAGGTATTAAGTTATAAAATGAAAACTTTAAGTTTTAATGAGCAAGACATAAGTTATCTTAATTCAGTAATTTGCTGAAACTCATTCATTTTATTTCATTCGAAATCTACCGTAAATAAAGTATTGGTTATTCACATAAACAAATACTTACGATAATATTGTCCTTTACACTAGTTTACTTGTAAATTATTACTAAATATCTTAATACATTTTATAAACACAAATTCAAAACTAAACACTGATCTGAATAAATAAATAAGCATACTTCTATTTAAAATACAAATACAAAATGCAAAATACCTATTTTGTATTTAAATACCTTTTAGTTGAAAGCATTTTGTATTTTATTTAAAATACCTCTCAAGAGGTATTTTGTATTTTTAATAGTCATTTCAAAATGCAAAATACTTTGTGATTAATTTTAGCCAAAAATTACCAATCGAACAAAATAAAAGAAACGAATGACGCATGTACTGTCGAATTCGACCGATAGAGGCGCCTACGACTACCTTTTAGTCCTGGGAATATATGAATACCATCTGGTCTGAAAGGGTTAGGTAGGGACACGTTTTTCTTATGATGCCATTTCTTTTTGTAAGCACAATTGTAATACAGTTTGTTATTTATCGTATGTATTAAAATTTTATAGGTTTTATAGGTTATTATAATTTGATAGGTAAAATTTAATAGGTGGTCCAGTGGTTGAGCACCCCGCTTTTGAATCAAGAAGTTGTTGTGGGTTCAAATCTTGGCTCACACTAATGACTTTTCGAAATGATTTTTAAAGTTATACATACATACATAACTTCACGCCAAATCCCTTGCGAGGTAGGCAGAGAGAACAGAGCATTTAAGGCACGAGTCTTGCACGCCTTACTCGCTTCTTTGATTTTAATTGTTTTTTTATGATAGAAGGGGGCAAACGAGCTTGCGGGTCACTTGATGGAAAGCGACTAACGCCGTCCATGGACATCTGCAATACTAGGGGCATCACATCAGCGTTGCCGGCCTTTAAGGTGGAAATAGGCTCGTTTCTTAAAGGTGCCTAGGTCGTAGCGGTCCGGAAATACCGTTGCCGGCAACTCGTTCCACAACGGAACAGAGCGTGGCGAGAAGTGACGGTGGAAACGCACAGTTATCGATCACAAACTCTTCAGCCAATGCGGATGGTAACATTGGCGAGTTGAGCGCTGACGACAATCAGTAGGTGGTAATAATCCGAACAATTCCTCAGAGAACTCCCCGTGGTATATCAGTAGAGGATGCATAAAGATGCAACATCTCTCCGCAACGTGAAATACCGTCCTTTTTCGAAGCCAATGTTTGCCTTGGTCACTCGACAAGTCCACAACTCGACAAGACACCAAGAATTCCGATGTCGGTTAAGGCGGGTAAGGGAGCTACAACAAAGGGTGTCTTGTCAGCGGTAAACGCACAGACCTGTGTCTTCTTAGGGTTGAATCGGACTAAGTTTAGTCGGCTCCAGTCCGAAATCTCACAAGGCAGAGTTTCAATTATAGATACAGTTTATTCCAGTACTCATTTGATGTTCTCCCGAGAAATCCGCGGGTGGCCGGTATATATGGCATCCGCGGTACCGCATAGCCCTGTAAAGTATCCGCATAATAATGAAGATTGCTGTAATGCAGCATGTCATTGATATGCAGAAGAAACAGCGATGGGGATAGCACACAGCCCTGGGGGACTCCAGCACTCACGGATTTAAGTCGGAACATGACCCGTCGACAACGACCTTAATGCGCCGAGCCGCGAGAAAACTGGAATCCCAATCGCATAATTTCTCGGGAAGCCCATAACAAGGAAGCTTCGAGAGAAGTGCTTTGTGCCAAACCCGATCGAAGGCCTTCGCTACCTTCAAACTAACGGACAGCGCCTCTCTTTTACTCTCAACCTCTTCCGCCCACCGATGACTTAAGTAAGTTAAAGGATCACAAGCTGAGCGACCGTGGCGGAATCCGCACTGGCGGTCACTAATCAGCTGGTGCTCCTCTAGATAATTAAGGAGCTGGCGGTTGATAGTGGTTTCCATGATCTTGGAAAACTGGGAGGTGATTGCGATAGGTCTGTAGTTGGACGGATCTGAGCAGTTACAAGAAATCAAATTTCTCCGCATCTCGACGTACTAGCAGCGTGCCCTAAAGACCGACCGCATTGCCACGCCAAATGGCAATGCTAATCCCCTGTGCGAAGAATAAACCCCCACTCTGGTCAACAGAGCCCTCGATCAGTCTCTTTGCAAGATCTTTATAGAGTGCACGAGCACTCAGGTCAAAAAGTATTTTATTTTGAAAAAGTATTTTGAAAATACCTATTTTGCATTTTGCATTTGAAATGCAAAACAAAAAACTATTTAGTATTTTGCATTTGAAATAGTAATTCGGAAAAGTATTTTGCATTTTGTATTTAAATGCTTTTTTAAAACCATTTTGTACATCTCTGTAAATAAGTATCGCCCAGTCCATCAGTCTCTTAGTCTTTCGTAACAGTTCGTTTAGCCCCGACGGTTCACGGATCTCTGGTGAGACCTTCGGCTTTGGCTAAGAACCCTGCCGTAACCGAAGGTCTCGCTGAGGATGGTTTTTTGGCCGAAGCCGAAGCTGTAGTTTCGGTTGGACACCACTAAATATAGAAGTTCCATATGGGTATTTTAGTGCCAACTCAGTAAAATGATAAGTTGAGTTAAAGTAATAGAACTTTTCAACTAAATTGCTAAAACAAGGTTCGTGGTATTTTGCCTACTTGCAATTTACGGTGTTTATATATGGTCATATGGAATGTAAATATCGATATCGATAAATGAAAATATCATTATCAATTACGAATGAAAATTTCAATTTCTTTATTGGTTTTTGTCGATGTCGGTTAATATCGTTCTCTTCAGATGTTGATGTCGTTGCAACCCTAGCGTCAACAGTCAAAGAGCATGTTGTCAAATGTCATGTAATTTTTTCTGAGCGGAATTATGTAAAAGTGTTTGGTATCATTCTGAAAACCACGTATAGGAATAGACCGATCTTCTGATAAATTGAAAATCTTTAGAGGATAGTTCCGGTCTCCAATATATTAAAAATGGCAAAAGGAAAAGAGAAAAGCCCTGAAGATATATACTCGGCAAAGTTAGACATGTGTCTAACTGATGGTATCGTTAAAACAGGTAAACGATTAAAATCCCACAGGTTAGATTAATTAAATCACTAGTTTCCTTGTTTATAAGTGCTCAAATAACACCGTCGGGTCCAAGGATTGAGTTGCTCTTCTTTTTACGGTTTAGTGGCCTAGTTACTCAATTCATTCTTATCCCAAGTCCACTCTTCTTTCTACATCAGTACTGTTCCATACATACTTCACTAGATATACAATATCATCCAGTTTATTTAGTTCAAGGATGCCAATGCCAATAACAATGTCATAATGTTCATTCAAATGCCTGTTTCCCTTAGGATCAAAACCTCTAATCCAGTCATTCATATAGTGTCTGCCGTTAATGGTGATGATAGTTTGACTAGGAGCATGATAGGTACTGACAAGAGCTTTACAACCAAGTCACCATGTTGCAGTGCGACATAAAACATTTTTATTTTCTAATAAATGATCTGATAATAAGTGGTCTAATAAATGGACATAAATAGTTATTTAGGAAACTATTACTAATATAAATTTGTTAAATAATCTATTATATTAATTATGGTCAAAGTTAAATGCAAAAATTCATAGTTCTTGAAATCCTCATTTGGCTTGTTATTATCTATATAAAATAAATGGATGTATCTAGAATAAATATTTTTGGTTTTTACAGGTGGCGGTGTGCTATTAGGCACTTTGACCTCAGTGTTGTTCCTTGGTAGACGGAGATGGCCAATCATAGCTGGAATGGGTGTAGGCATAGGACTTGCTTATGCAAATTGCGAGTATGAATTAAAAAAAAAAGCATTATGAACAATCATCATTATAGTAATCAGGTAGGCAACACATATAGAAAAGTATATATTAGAATCTTGAATCATATGTAGTAATATTTTAAATTTTAATCATACTGATTGCAAGTATGGACCATGGGAAGTTTCATTGACAGTATTGTTGTTTTTGTAAGACACTTTTAAGTATCAAATTTACATTATTGAGATCCAGAGCTATATCAACTAACCCATTAACGCTTTACTGCAGAGTCTTGAGGATTGGTGCTTTGAATCTGGCTATGATATTAAGATTCCGTGGAATTCTATGTTGTTCACCTCCCTATGAATTAGTTTTTAGGAACAGCTTCAAGTGTCATGAGTCTTATTCTTAAAAAGATATTGCTCACCTTGTCATAATACATATTGATTAAATATGAACTCATGTTTTATTCATTGATAGTGATAGTTATTTTGTCTTACTTCATGCCTTTTTACACTTCACACATAACTTCGAAAAAGAAATCCGAGTAATCATTGGTGTGTGTCCGAAATCGAACTCACAAGCCTAGATGGTAGAGCTAAGCAGTTGCATGAATGGGCTGGCTCTACCAGTGAAATACCACAACCTCTCAGAAGATCGACGTAAAGTGGCTCATGCCGCGTTTCGTTCGGTGAGAAAGGTACCCAGAAGCCCACCACCCTTTCCCCATCCTTTCCTTTCCTCTATAATAATAATAATATCTTGGACACAATACACACAGCACTCTCTAGTTCCATTAATACACATATACTTTTCTTTTGTAAATACATACTTATAATATATAGAAAAACACCCAGACGCCACACAAATGTTCATGTTTGTCACAAATATTTGTGCTCGGGTGGGAATCGAATCCCCGACCTCATTGCTGCAGCCGGTAGTTTTACCAATGCGTCAAGAGGCCCGACTACCGAGCCCTATCCCTTAAAGTTCGGCAACGCAGCAGTAACACTATATGTGTTGCGCTGGTGTCCATGGGCGGCATTGGTTGCTTACCATCAGGTGACACGCCTGCTCGTTTGCCCTCCTATCCCATAAAAAAAACTTATGAATCAGAAACGATGAGCTCGACCACTGAACCACCGAGACTAACATATTGTAATTTTTATCTTCCATATTATTTTTTTTTTAAATCTTCAAGTATATTAATCTAGTTTAAAGTAATCTAGTGAGCACCTTACTCCAGTTTAACAATAAGTATTATTTTTAAAATCCTTTTTTTATTTTCAGCCTCGACTAAACAAAAATGTATGAGTACACACATAGTATTGGAATTATCAACATCGTTTTATCAAGAGTAGACAGTTGTTTTAGAATATTATCATAATTTTGTTGTAAAAATAATTATTTAATTATAATGTAATAAAAACAGTTTATTTATTTGTAATTTCTATTTAATCTACAAACAAACTTATCTACCATTCTTGTTTTATGCTTAAACATAACTTCACGCCTTTTTCTTTTCGATGATGTATCTGGACTCACCGAATTGATGTTGCGGCCCAAATGGAATAGGTGGCGGAACCTATTGTCTGATATTTATCGCACATAACTTTCGAAAAGAGCGCCGAGAAAGCATTGGTACACCGGTATCGATCCCACGACTTCTAGATTCATAAGCGGAAGCTCGTCCACTGGATCACCGAGACTGCAGTATTTTGGAAATAGTAATAATGTTTCTGGATTTCATGCCCTAATAGCTGAATGTGCTAGTAGTAACCATAGGCTTGTTTCCACTAAGAATAAATCGGATGAATAAATAGTTCATTACATGATCTCTGTAAAGAGTGCGAAACGTCGGGAAATAAATATAAATAAGTAATAAATAAACGCGATAACATTCTAAAATTTGTTTTAATCTATGGGTGGGATTCGCGAAAGTCTTAGAAATAAATATGGATTATAGTTTTCTAACTATTGATTAAATTATACAGAGTTTAATAAATAAAACAGTTTATCAAAATAAGTTAAGACAATTAATATATTTAGAAAAGAAAAATCTTAAAAAACAGGCATTGAGTCACGTGACAGTGAACAACAGTCAGAAAATTTGTTGAATGACGTCACGCCGTGCTAAATGCCATTGACAACGTCCTTACATAAACACATGTTTGCCACAGCGAGACGTCATGACAGTCGGAGCGGTATTCTACAGAAACTTGTTTGATTTTTTTAAAAGCAAAATTCGGATTGTAAATTTAAGTTTTTTTTCAAAAATATAGGTATTTCGTAATAATATAAACAATTTTTAAAATTTTGTAAAGTAGCCTATTGTCCATCACGTAGCTTTACCTTTCAAGTTCTGCGGTAGATTCATCTGTAATCGCCAGACCATGCTCTCACTTAGGCCTAAGAGCCTAAAGTCAAATACACAATGTTTTCAGTTATTAATATTTATTACATATAGTCTCGGTGGCGCAGTGGTCGAGCACACGGCTTCTGATCCAGAGGTCCGGGTTCGGTTCCTGACACCTGTTACGAAAGGATCTGTGGGGCATACTCCCGGGCTACGGGGTGAGCGGAGCACTGCTGCGCGCTGTGCAGTCCACTTATGAGGGCTGCACAGCGTGTGTGCGTGTTGACGGTGGCTTGTCCCCCTGGTTTGACGTCAATATCGGCGTCAGACAGGGCTGCGTGCTGTCCGCTCGACTGTTCATCCTGTACCTGGACAGTTTTCTCCAGAGAGTGAGATCGATGGATGTAGGGATGCGAATGGGTGACCTAGTTGTGAGCTGCCTGCTTTACGCAGATGACGCCGTGCTTCTAGCCGAATCGCCGTCGGACCTGCAAACACTAGTCACTACTATGAAAGATGATTACATGATTAAAGGCTTGCAGTTGAATGCGACGAAAACGAAAGTTATAGTGTTTGAAAGGGAGGAATCCAGAACAGATGCAAGGATAATGGTTGATGATGTAGTGCTGGAACAGGTGAATGAAATTGTATATATTGGATGCGCTTTTAGCAGAGATGGAAGGTACACCGCGGATGTAGAAAGACGAGTGGCTATAGGAAATAGCGTAAATGGAGCGTTGGGCAGATTCCTGGGCGCAAAAAACATTAGCAGAAAAGCCCAGCTAGCAATCCACAATGCAGTCCTGATCCCAACGCTAACTTATGGAAGCGAGAGCTGGGTATGGCAGAGTGTTCATAAAAGTAGAATAAACGCGGTAGAAATGAGGGCACTACGCAAAATCTGCGGAGTGACTCTCGCTGACCGCGTAGAAAACAAGGTTGTAAGGAAGGAAGTTGGTTTGAAAGAGAGTGTCGGTGTAAAAGTAAGAAAGGGCATGCTCCGATGGTTCGGACATGTAGAAATAATGGTTGATGCAAGACTGACTAAGCAGATATACAATGCAAAAGCGGATGGATGTAGGAGTCGAGGACGGCCAAGACACACATTCCATGACCAAATAGAACGTGTTCTGGAGGAAGGTGATGTTAAGAGCCTCAAAAACCGACGCGCGTGCATGAAAAGAGTTATGAAAGTAAACGAAGCGAGTGAGGCGTGTAAGAATCGTGCCCTATGGTGCTCTGTTCTCTCTGCCTACCCCGCAAGGGATTTGGCGTGAAGTTATGTATGTGTATGTATGTAATACAACTTCTGAAAGGTACAGTGTAGGTATATCCGAATTAAGACACTAGTCCTCTGAGTAAAAAGTGGAAAGCTGAACGGCCGGCACTGCCATAATATACCTATCAATGTGATAGTACGATTAGATTGTACCTATTACAATAGATAAAAATGTACATTATTCGCACATTAACAGAGTTAAATTCGCGGATATTGAACGTATTGGAAACAAATGTTATGATTGTTAATTGAGTCAAGCAAAGGACTGCTGCACCTGTAAATCGTATGTAATTTTTTGAGTTGCGATATTGTTATCAAGCATATGACCATGGAGACAGATATAATAAAGCAGCTAGAGAATGTCAAACATGTGAGTTTAACATCAAAACTTTGGGAGGGAAAGAATAGGCGATTGTTAATAACAGCTTGCCATTGGATCGATCAAGATATGAAGAGAAAATCATACATATTTTCATGTCGCCCGTTCACTGGTACATATTTAGACAATTCAGCAAAGACAGATCTTCGAAAAAATCTGGGACTTTACGGTGCCCTTCAAGATTTTAAAAAGTTTATCGGTCGTCGGACTTATAATGTTAAAGAGCTACATTTACAAGGTACTGTATTCTGTGTATATAATTTTAAAGAACCTAACTATGAATACTACGACAGACAGCAAAAATGTGTTCTCAACGAGCTAATACGATTCTGTGAATTATCACAAGCGGATTTTAATGCTACGTTTGAAAAGTGTCGCGAACTGTGGCGCTTGACTAAAGACCCAAACTATTCTGGAATTATAGATAAGGTATTGGGATCTGGAGTGGTTGAGGAACCGCGCAATCATTACGGTGGAGCATTCGAACAATCACTAACGAAAATACTTTCAATTGAAAACAATGTCACACAACTGTATGAAGCTTTAAATTTAAAAGATCGTCTTGATGAAGACGATTTTGTCGTGATAAAGGAATATTTAAAACTTTTCAAACCTGTCACTGAGGCCATAGACGTAATGATAAATGATAAAAACTTATTTATCGGCATCATATTGCCTTGTTTGCTAGCGTTGCGAAAGAAATTATTAAAAATATCAAATGAAAACTATGACTTTTTGTTTTACAAAACGAAAAAATATTTGGATAATTTCATAAAGATGTTTGCTGATTATTTCAAAATTAAAACAGATGACGCCATGATGGCAGCTATTGCAGCCTTTTCATATCCAAGGTTTAAAAACACGTGGTTCGGTTGTCTAGATCCTGATTCGCGCCGCTCATTAATTAATAGATTTTTGAGGGTACTGGAATACGAACTCGAAAAATTATCAGTTGATAGAAATGAAGATGATCATATTGAACAGTTCTTTGAATTTGAACCCTATAATATGGACGCATATTTAACAAGTCAGGAAAAAGCATTAGCCAAATACTTAAATGATGACGACACTGATATATCAATGTTACTTCGACACAAAGTAATCCAGAGAGTGTTTGTTAAGTACAACACACCGATGGCGATCAACTGGATCGAATTTGAACCGTTTTTATGTAAAACTTTGGATTCAATTCGGGACGAGGCATGGAGCGACCAAGATTATTATGAGAAAATGGTTGTTGAATGCAATAAGGCATATGATAGAAACAATTTAGATATCAATTAATAAAGGTATTAAAAGTACTACACTAAAATTTTATGCATGTCTGATGTGGCGTTCCTGCCCACTACTTACTAAGCAATTAAGTAAGCATACCATCGTTATACTTTTCAGCTGAACGGATAATTAGAGTAAAACATTAATGGAGTATAAATAAAAGGTTGTCGGCTGATCTAAATATTTGACTAGATCCTCTGATGTTATATATATATATATTTATGGGATAGGAGGGCAAACGAGCAGGCGTGTCACCTGATGGTAAGCAACCAACGCCGCCCATGGACACCAACGACACATATAGTGTTACTGTTGCGTTGCCGACCTTTAAGGGATAGGCGATAGGGAAGGATGGGGAAGAGGGATGGGCCTCCGTGTACCTCTCTCATCGAACGAAACGCGACATGAGCCACTTTACGTCGATCTTCTGAGAGGTCGTGTTATTTCACCGGTCGAGCCGGCCCATTCATGCAGCGAACTGCTCGGCTCTAATAATAATAATAAAGCTTTATTAAATTCCAACACAGCCATTGAAAGCATATTTACAATAATGATTTTAAAAACATTCACAAAATAACATTAACAATTTAATAATTAATTCATTACATTATTAATAATTCAAACCCGATTACAAAAATAATTTCATCAATCCAATACATTAAAATAACAATTATTATAATCCAATAATTATTTTATAATAATAATAATATCAATAATAATTACCTACATTCTAAATTAATTCTATCTTATTTTTTTTTTTCATGTTTTATGTTGTTTTATTGTGGCTTGTATGGACCCCCTTCGGGTAAAAGCCTCCTCCAAGGACTTCCATCGGTCTTTATGTCTAGCCAAAGACATCCAGTTTTTTCCTGCTATCTTTACCAGTTCGTCTGTCCATCTAGCGCATGGACGGCCTCGAGCTCTACGACCACTTGGGCCTTGCCAATTCATCACCCTGATGGTCCACCTGTGGTCGTCGTAACGGGCCACGTGACCCGCCCATCTCCATTTCATTTCCAGACTGAAAGTTAAAGCATCGGTTACATTTGTTTTGTTACGAATATCTTCGTTTTTAATCCTATCCTTTAGCTTTACACCTAATAAGCTCCTTTCCATTCTTCTCTGTGTTGTTTGGATTTTGTTTCTTGCTTTCAGGTCGAAAGTCCAGGTTTGAGAACCATAGGTAAAGCAAGGTAGAATCACTGAATCCACAGAGCATATAAATAAGAGTCGGCACTCCATACAATGTCCTGAGCTCATTTAGACTGCATCTTTCACCAACATAATAATCATTCGTTTTTCCTCTGTACCTAATGTTGGCATCGTTGCCGTCACTGCCAAACGTCAGTGTCACTGTCAAATGTCAGTGTCACTGTCAAATGTCAGTGTCACTTTCAAATGTCAGTGTCACTGTCAAATGTCAGTGTCACTGTCAAACATCCTCATCCATATTATTAGTCGTAGGAAAAAATAAAACATTTTATTTTGATGTAATTGATATATTTCGTAATATATAAAATGATTTTACATTCAGTCAGGGTAAATAGACAAATAATAATGCATATTTCATTCACACATCTAAGTATTGATAAGAAAATTAGAAGCGATATTAATTCAAACTCAACTTTGTTTTAAAAGTCTTTAGTTAACCTAAGCAAATAAAAGCAGGTTATTTGCAATATTTTCAGCGATGTTACTATTAGTAACGCCCCGTTTCCCCATTATCGCTGAAAAGTGGCCTTAGGCTGCGTTTCCACCAGAGATGTGCGATGGAAATGTGTCGTGCGAGGATGTCTAGCTGTGCTGTGAAAATGTGTGGGTGTTTCCACCAAAGCTGTGCGATGATAATGTGCCTACGAGGATGTGTAGCGGAGCTGTGAAAATGCGCATTAATGTGTGGCGCGAGGATGCGTTGCGAAGCTGTGAAATGTGTCGACGGGGGTGCGGTGTAGTGGGAGCGGAGTAACGCGAACGCCTGCCTGCCGCTCACCGCGCTGCGCTCACGTCTCACTTTGCTGTCGTAAGCGCTTGTAGTCGTACGCATGTCGTACGGTTGCGTGGCATAATGGACGAAAAATTAATTGATGCCGTTCAAAAGTTTCCGTGTTTGTGGAACACTTCTTTGTCATTTTACAAATGTAATGAAACTAAGGACGCTGCGTGGGAGGAAATAGTCAAAGAAATACAATATAAAGATGGTAAGTAATAATCATGTATTAAAATCAGGTATATTAAAATACAAGTTACAATATTTGGGTATTTATTGTGTGCGATGAATTCGTGACGAAATACGAGTATCTTGCCATGACACTTTTCCTTGATTATTGAAATAAGAGCAGTATTTCTCTCTTACATCATAACTATCACTTGACACGACGACGGAAATGCTAGGAACCGATACAAGAGTACTTGTATTTGTGTTATCAATGCAATCCAAATAATTACTTTGTCTTTCAATTAAAAAATTATGCATTACACATGTGGCTTTTACGATTTTGTCAACCGTTTCCACTCTGCATTCAAAGTCTTTACGATACACATACCACTTTCGTGCCAATACACCGAATGTAGCTTCTACAATGCGACGTGCCCTCGAAAGTCTATAGTTAAATATACGTTTCTGTTGGTCTAACTGGTCCCGCGGATATGGGCGCATGAAATTTTCCATCAAAGGAAAAGCCTCATCTCCAATGAATACAAATGGTACTGGTTCACCTCCTTCATATAATGGTTCAGGTTCTGGAAGATTCAATCTTTTTTCTTTCAAATATTTTCCAAAAACACTATCATCAAATATTCCAGCATCACTAAATCTTCCCATGGATCCCACATCAACCATTATAATCTTTCTCCTAGCGTCAGCTAAGCACATAAGCACTATAGAAAATCTTTGTTTGTAATTAAAAAAAGAGGACCCAGTGTTTGCAGGACACATTATATAAACATGTTTACCGTCTAGAGCCCCCAAACAATTTTTAAACTGCCATAGCTCTTGAAAATCCTTTGCTATTCGCTTCCAGTCGTCTTTGGTAGGTTTTGGAATAACAAGAGGTTGTAAAACAAGCCAAAGAGCATTACAAACTTCTGCCACAATTCTCGACACACTTGCTACTCCAATCCTAAAATTTTCTGCCAATCGTGTGAACGACGAGCCCGTGGATAAATACCTGCAAAAAAAGGAATGTTTATAATAATAGTAAGAAAAATAATTAACAAATAAAAAAGTACTCTTTACCTGTTACTGATTTTTTGCGATCTGTAAGACAACATGCTTGGTATAAAAATGTTATATTCCTAATCATAATTTTCTATTATTTCAGTGAAAAGCGCTAAGTATCGTTGGAAACAACTACGGGATAGCCATCGGGACGCGCTAAAGAGGCAGAAATCTAAAAAAAGCGGACAGGCTACAACCAAAACACGTGAATGGAAATACCAAAAATTGATGGAATTTCTTTTACCGTACATGGCCAACAGAGATAGAGAGTCAAGTTATAAAGAGGATATTTCGTCACCAAATAATGAAGATGACTCTTCGCAAAGCACTCAATATTCATTAAACCAAGATGACTCTTCGCAGAGCACTGAACATACACCAAATCAAGCTGACAATCCCAACAATCTTTACGAAATAGCCTCAACTTCAGGCATTTCAACAGATTCGGTCACCCCGTCATCATCAAAGAAGAAAAAAGGCGATGAATTATCAATTTTAATACAAAAACATATGAAAAATCAAGAAGATTTTCGAAAAGAAAGGCAAGAATTAAGAGAACTTTTAAAACCAACGGACTGCGATGATACTGATCATTTTTTTCTTTCAATGGCGAAAACATTTAAAAAATTACCAGATTACATGCAAGTTCCTTTAAAAAGGAAACTTTTTAATATGATTAGCGAAGCCGAAGAATCTTACGTGCTGTCGTGGTATAATCAAAATATTGGTTATTCTTCAAGCTCTGGTAGCAGTATAGCAGTAGGTAGTAATATAGCAGGCCAGATGGATTTGCCGCCTCAGCTGGATCCTGAACAACTTGGTTATTCTTCAAGCTCTGGTAGAAATACAAATAAAACAGTGGGCCAGATGGATTCATCTTTCCAACTGGAAGCTGTACAACCAGCATCTCCGGGAACACAACATTCAGACCTACAAACGCCAAATACTTCAAACAAAGTAGGAACAGAGCCTAATTTGCCATGAAAAAGAGGAACTTGTTGTCTACTTATTTTGCAGATTATGATTACTTTTCAATTAATATGTTTAATAAAGACAAAATTGATTCAAACTATTTTACTTACTTTAAACATACCGCCAATTTTTCCTTGGTGCTGATGCATTCTCTGTAGTGAGTGTCTTCTTTCTTGATAATGTTCTCAATCAAATTGTGTAACTCATAAAAGTTACTTCTATTTAGAATTTTCGAATATTTCATCATCAGCCGTATGAAAAAAGGTAAAGAATTCTCCATGTAATCGATGATATTTAATATGGTTACGTATCCAAAACCTGTGTGTTCTTGTATTGCTCAAAATTATAGAACTAATAAACTCCGTATCTTCTGCTTCCATTTCTTCATCACAAATTGTTAAATATAAAAGTATTTTCTTTTTCCAATTATCCATATTATTATCTATTTTGCGCACTTCTACTTCCAACAAACTCCGTCTATGGACTGGCTGGTACAGTATGCGCAAACCTCGCAACACATCTTTCTCAACACACATTCCTCGCACACTTCCCTCGTACACATCCCTCGCACACTTCCCTCGTACACATCCCGCGCTTGTTTTGTATGCGCAAAAATCTAGCTCCGCTGAGCCGTTTCCACCAGAGCTGTGCTGACCGAGGCAAGGTAAATGAAGCGATCCTATTGGTTCTTTACAAACACATCCCTCGCTATGCATCCTCGCACATCTCTGGTGGAAACGCAGCCTTAGCCGCGTTTCACTAGCTGAGAGAGGTATTTGGAGGCCCAATCCCTTTCCCCCTCCCCTTCTGAAACCCACTCCCGACCCCACCCATATCCCATTGTAGTGGCCGGCATTTTTCTAGTTTGTGTTGATTATAATGTAACGCGTAAATTCTTGATTTTCTGATTTAAAGCGTCTGTGAGACAATGAAACTGTATTTGTTACAATATACCTTTGGTTTCAACACTTGGCTTGTTCCTTTGATAATATTTCACATTCACCATGTGTGAAGGTCCCGGTACTTGTGGTGAATCTGAAATATGCAAAAAGAAATGTTTAGATTAAAAAAATACTATTACAAGTAGATAAACAACCGTGTTACATGTTGTATTAGTAGTCCCTTTATTAACACTAGCTTTGATCAATTGCATGTCATGAAAGATGGAGATAATGCATATGCGTTTCTTTAAGATAATCACCGCAACCTTAGATAGCTGCACCGCAACCTTAGATAGCTACACCACAATTAAGTCTGGTACACCATAGTAACCTTTTCTGAGTAGCTATTTGTATAATAAATTAAATGCTTTTTTGAATATATATCACCTTCCTAGAAAGAAATGCAAGCAATACATACTATTAACAGTGGTAGAGCCAAGCAGTTCGGTGCATAAATGGGCCGGCTCGACATGTGAAATACCACGACCTCTCAGAAGATTGACGTAAAGTTGCTCATGCCGCGTTTCGTTCGATGAGAGAGGTACCCGGAGGCCCACCACCCTTTCCCCATCCTTTCCTTTCCCCTATCCCTTAAAGGTCGGCAACGCAACAGTAACACGTTAGTATATGTGTTGCTGGTGTCCATGGGCGGCGTTGGTTGCTTACCATCAGGTGACACGCCTGCTCGTTTGCCCTCCTATCCCATAAAAAAAAAATATTTGTCATACAATTACTCCCGCATTATAAAAATTATTCCTAATTGATTTAAATAAATAACTTTATGGTACTTGATAGAAATATTGATAGTGTAGTACATTTCTTATTATTTTGTCGTTGGCTTAGAACAACTCGTGATTTTCATGATTGCAAAAGATATTTTGAAAGACATTTTGTACATTAGAGACTGTAAAAATGCTTAGAAAGGTAATAGTATCACCTATTATACAGGCAACTTATCCATTTAGTCACTTATTATGTCATAACAACTATGTAAACAAGTTTGGTAAAACATACAATACAACCCCACCTACATTGTACAAAATGTTTATATCTATGATGAACTAATATCTACTGAATATTTAAGAGTGGTAGAACCAAGCAGTTCGCTGCATGAATGGGCCAGCTCGACCGGTGAAATACTACCACCTCTCAGAAGATCAACGTAAAGTGGCTCATGCCGCATTTTGTTTTGTGAGCAAAGTACCCGGAGAGACCCATACCGGATACCCCTTCCCCATCCTACTTTAAAGGTTGGCAACGCAACTGTAATACTATATGTGTTGCAGGTGTCCATGAGCGGCGTTGGTCGCGCCTGATTTTAATCAGGTGACACACCTGCTCGTTTGACCTCCTATCCCATTAAAAAAATATATTGAAAAACATAAGAAATCCTTAAGAATATGATGATAAATCATCATAAAAAAAGTTACCCTAAAACTCGAGTAACATAGTTTCTTTTGTTTATCAGGTAATATTTGAACTTATACTTTGCATTCATATTATTATTTTCTATAGTTTAAGCTATAGTTAGTGTAGTGTACTGTAGTTTAGTGCGTTTATTTCTAATCTGGTCACCAGGATTCATGTATATTTACTATCGAGGTTTTTAGCTACTCAACTTACATACATATTTATTAGTAACAAGTTGAAATCAACAAACAATCGTTATATGTAGTATAAGTGACTGAAATGGCAATAAAAATACCTCTAATCCTTGGCATAAGATACTTTTTGTTTATTTATTGATAAAGGGGTTAAAGTCATAAATACACATAAATGGACATTTTGGTGTTATAACTGTATATGTTACAACATACCTTTGGTTTCAACATTTGGCCTGTTCCTTTGATAATTTTTTCATTCACCATGTGTGAAGGTCCTGGGTGCTTGTGGTGAATCTGAAATATGCAAAAAGAAATGTTTAGATTAAAAAAATACCTAGAAATTGTAGTCAATTGGTTCTTAGGCACAATTATTCTAATGGTTTCTTTTATGTAGTCTTTAAAAATGTTTATGTAAAAATATAGATAGGTACTATGTACTAGAGTTCTAATATTTGATTAAATCTATACACAACATAGGAATAGTGAATGGAACTAATCATGAGACAGAATCTGATACTAATTAAATATTATTTAAATAGCAAAAAAGTGTCAAAGACAGAAACAAACTTAATTAAAACATTTTATTGATAGAAATTTATTTTACATTTGCCTTTTCAAAACTATTGTGTTACATACATACAATATGTTGTCAGTAAGAATAGTTATGCCAAGCTAATAGCCAGTACACATCATGAATCATTTAAGGTTTGAAGAGATGATTGATGATTACTTACATGTCGGATGTTGGCCAAAATACACAGGGAAATTAACAAATAGTTCATCTTCTACAGGTGTGGGTAAATTAATTGTTGGTACAGCATGTGTTAAGAGTCTTGTTCTTAGTTTATTATTGTGTTCTTCACTAAAGTGTTCGAAATACATACATACATCAGTTCATGAAACTTCTCTATAGGTAAGACGACCAGATCTTCTTGACCAACGGCTATTACCACTGGCAACATCTATAAAATACATCAGATTTTTATTTGTTTTCCACAATTTAGTAGGCTGTAGGCAAATATTCTGTAGTAATATGATGTATGGTTACTATTTTTTTTTTATAAAAATGAGGTATATCTGAAAACTTAATCTGTTCATTTTGAGCTTAATATTTATTTATTCTTTGTATTGGGTTAAAAAGATAATGTAAACTGGTGCAGAAATGTAAAATTATATTAATACATAAGTATAAGAAATAAATTTAATATTATCCTACTAATATTATAAATGGGAAAGTTTGTGAGGATGTATGGATGTTTGTTACTCTTTCATACATCAACCGTTGAACAGATTTTGATGAAAATTGGCACACACAGTTGCGGGCAGAAGCTAGTTAACATATAAATACAAACCTAATGCATGAGAGTGTATATATAAGGTTTTACATAATAAATACTTTAAAGACAAAGCTGGATTGTTTGTGTTTTTGTGCCTGTAATATAATTGTATTAACCAAAACTAAACGCATACAACATTTATGTTATAGTAGGAACAAAACGCCAATCAAGTACAGACGGTGGTTAAATAGTTAATACACCCTAACCTAAATGATGTATGCGTGGGTACAGACAGTCAAAACAAGAGGATGCTGTGGCAGTACATGTCCTTCAGAACACCAGTGGGAAGGGATTTCAGAATAAGATAGAAGCTAAGTATACTAGGAATACATGTAATAAATTCAAAACAAATAATACAAATAGTGGGTATTTTTATCAATGTTTAAAATGTAATAGACAGCATGGGCCAAGACAGTGCCCCGCTTTTGGCAAGGTCTGTGCCAAATGTCATAAGCTAAATCATTTTGCAGTAGGTTGTAAAACTAAATCAGCAAATTTAGTTCAAGAAATAGAAAAATCAGATGAAAATTTTGTTCATAATTTGTGACTAGTAAGAATGTGTCATTCCATTGGTAATAATAGTAAAAATATGCAGGAATGGCTAACGACAGTACAAATTGAAGGAAGTTAAATATTTTGGACACATTTTTTCCAAGGACAGAATGAGAATTGACAAGGATAGGGTAAAAGCCATAAAAAATATTAAAAGTCCAAGTAATAAAAAACAATTGCAGGTATTTTTGGGAATGATAAACTATTTAAGAAATTTTATTTGTAATCTTGCAGAGTTAGTATCTCCTTTACAATTGTTATTAAAAAGAAATACAACTTGGTTATGGACAGAAGTTCATGAAAAGGCTTTTGATAATATAAAAAGATGTATAAGTTCAGCACCAGTTTTACAAAATTATAATGATAAATTACCGTCCACTCATAAATATTTAGAGCCCAAGTTAAATAATAATGTAAAAATGGATTTTAGCAAAGTAATACATAGAAATGTAAATAACTATAATAAGAATGTAAAAACTAAGAGTAACTTTTGTATTAACCAAGGGGTTTGGTTCTTAAAAGATCCAACAAAATGTAAATGGTATTTGGGTAAAATTATAAAAGTTAATAATAACAGGTCTTATGATGTAAAAGATGTTGAGGGTTGTGTCTATACAAGAACATCTTATCATATAAGATCTCAATAATTTGATGGACTTGGCCTGACTTGGGTGTGTGGTTCAATGTAAAATTGTGTTAAATTGTATCTTAGTTTATAGTACTTACCTATTAAAACTAAAGGTTTCGCTTTAATTCATAAATACTTATTGTGTAACATACAAACATTACTTTCAAGAGTAAAAAAGGTAATATCATTACCTTTTTTTTTTGTAATTTTTTTTTAATGAAAAGGGTATGATGTAATATAATTGTATTAACCAAAACTAAACGCATACAACATTTATGTTATAGTAGGAACAAAACGCCAATCAAGTACAGACGGTGGTTAAACCCTAACCTAAATGATGTATGCGTGGGTACAGACTACAGACAGGAGGAAAACGGCTGAGTTTTATAAAAGACTGAATGATATGTGATTCAGCCCTTTTGGTTTTACGTGTTGGAGATCATTGTAATTAATATTAAAGAAATCTAAACAATATAGGTTTGCACATAAATTCTTTGTGTTTTATTGGAGAATAATACAGTGCCTTCATTAATCTTCAAAACGTCGGCAGATTAGATATCGGGTTAATAACACAAGATGACCGTTTTTAACTAGTGATATTTTGAAAACAATATTTTAGCCAATATTGTTTCCGTGGATAGATATGCTATGAAATAGTTACAATAATTTAGCGTTTATATTTGAAGTCTTTAGTTTTAGTTTATATTTCAAAGCAAATACAATAACAAGTATAAATAAATTGATGATCACCATGTGGATATGTAACTTATAAGAATTAATAAGATGTCCATATGAATTTCATACCTGTCAGGGTCCAGCGGTAATTTAGCCAAATGTACATTAGAGCCAGGGACACGCCTTTTACTGCAAATGATGCATTTTTTATAAATCCTTGATGCGTAATTGTGATTTCGTGAATGCTCCATGTTGAAAAGAAGAAATTAGAAAAATCTTCTATCGACGTCAAACTAATGTAAAATATTAATTTAACGAGGAACTAGAGTTCAAATCAAGCAATTTTCAGAGTAATTTGGATAAATGAGGAAGAAAATTATTGTAATTTATTGCGATTAAAATTTGCGAAGAAATTTTGCCAAGCTTAAGACAGAAAATGGCGGTTTTAGACAAAGAGTATATAAATGATTTTAGATATTTTTCACTTTGACATCGACGATCCTATTGGTTAATCATGGTCGGCCATGATTTTGAATTCGACGATTCTATTGGTTAAAAAATACCTCGTACAGATAAAACAAACTTAAATTATTTTTGTTCTAAAGTGAATACCCCGTGACTGAATCCATAACAATCTTTTTAATTGACGGTTTAAACTGTGCTTTAAATATGTCTTTGTTTGCCCAGTATTTCTTCCAGGTAATTGATATTCTGCGATCTATTTCTTCTGTGTTTCTGTCTTTTCTAAAAGAAATCAGTTTGCCTAAGTAAACATAACTTTCTACAAACTCTAGAGGGGTGTTATTTACGAAGATGCACGCGGTGTGGTGGTTGGTCATTATTTTCGTTTTATCTAGATTCATTTCTAGACCAACAACGATGCTAGCTTCGTGTAGATCGCTAATCATATTATTCAGCTGTGTAGAGCTCTCTGAGAGTAGAATTATGTCATCGGCGAAACGGAGATGACTTAAGTATACGCCGTTTATGTTTAGTCCCTTTCTTGACCATTGTAGATTTTTCATTAGATGCTGTAATACAGCTATGAATAGTTTTGGAGAGAGCGGGTCGCCCTGTCTCACGCCTCTGTTAATATTGATTCTTGTACCTATTCTGTCGAGTTTTATTCTGCTTGTGCTTTCTGCATATAGATTTTTCAAAATTTTTATATATTTATCTTCGATGTTTAAAGACTCTAGAGTTTCCCAAATAATTTCATGCGATATAGTATCGAACGCTTTTTTGTAATCTATGAACGCTACATATAGAGGTTTACGAAATTCCACATATTTTTCGATCACCTGGTCAAGAACTTGAATGTGGTCATGTGTGCTGAAGCCTGGTCTGAAGCCGGCTTGTTCTATCGGCTGGTGGGCGTCGATCTCAGGAGACATTCTTGCAAGCAGACAAGAAGCGAAGAGTTGGGATTATATTCTTCATGTGGTTGGTAATTATTTTGTCGTGTATCTGATTCGACTGGCTGTAGAGTTTCGCATAGAAGTCTGTAGCAACATTTATGACATCTGATCTGGTAGTAGCTTTCTTCGAGTTTGATTGGAGACAAGTGATCCAAGTTTTTGATATATTCAGTTTAGACATGGGATTAATGTATCAGTGAAAAGAAAAGATGCATATGAATCTTTTGATCACTGCGATATGTATCATTCTTTTCTATCACTATATCACTTTGAATCGCGCTCCGCGCGACAACTCACCACTCATTCTACTCAGCGTGATACATTTGATCACCGAGTGATCAAATTCAAAAGTGAATATATTCACTCTTTTAAATCATTATATATTTTCGTATCAACAAGCGTTCCGTGCATAATCCATGGCTGCCCATGTTCAACATGGTTCGTTTGTTATTTTAGAAAAGATACCGAGCCCTACAATGAATTTGAATTTTATTAATAATACTATTTTATTAGTATTTAATAATATTAATAACTATATTATTATAATATATTTTTTACATATTATTATTAATACTAACTACATTATAAATTTATAGTAAAAAAATGGAGTATTATTAATAATAATAACTATACTATAAATATGAAGTGGTAGCGTCTTGCAGTTCGCTGCATGAATGGGCTGGCTCGACCGGTGAAATACTGAGAGGTCGTGGTTTTCACTGGTCGAGCCAGCCCATTCATGCAGCGAACTGCTTGCCTCTACAACTTTTTGTGCATATTTTTATTTAAATAAAATTAAGCCTTAGCAACCAAATAAAATTATTGATTGTTTAATAATATTATATTGATAGAATTAAATTACTCACACTAAACTAAATATTGTAATTTTGTAATAATATAATAACGCATCATATATCAGAACCATGGCATACCATAATTCAAACAAAACGCGTGGTTCGTTCTACGAAACGAACTTATATTAATGTAATCACTCATCGCCGATATACATCCGTTGCGATCACTCCTAGTCAGTGATCGCTATGATCGAAATGATCGCGATTCAAAAGATTGAAAAGATACACTGATAGATTCATAAAGTAAGTGATAGATAGAGTGATGGATAGAAAGAGACAGATACATATCATTTTAATCTATCTCTCCTGAGTTACTCACCTATATTTCAGTTGTCTATAGGCCTTTTTTGCTGATCTTGACTTGTCAATGTGTCTTTTCAAAGTATTTAGTCTGTATGTGTCGTAGCATGTCTTAATTTCTTTGTTTGTAGTTTTGTAGAGCATTTTCAATTTTTCTTTGTCTGCTCGGCTCTACCACTGTTAAATTTAAGTTATTTATGCATACGGCATTTCAAACGACAAAATTTGCTCGTGCTTTTTTACGGGATAGGAGAGCAAACGAGCAGGCTGTCTTCTAACGCTAACCAAAAACCTCTCTCAGCGTGCGAAAACCGCCCTAAGCCACATTACGTCAGTATTCAGAGAGGTCGTGGTAGCCGGCACATTCATGCAGCAAACTGCGTGACTACACCACAAGATAAGTAGTGTGGCAAAACTTGTATTAATTTATTTTTCCGTTCCTGTAAATTACTTAAATATGTTCTTGGGATAGATTGGAGCTTAGCTCTAGATTGTATTGCTCTAATCTTCCCGATTAAAAGTTACTTTACGTGCACTTAATAAATATACTATATACATTTATATAAAATAAACTATAAATTTATTAATCAGACATTTATGTTTTATTTAGAGTAGGTACATAAGATCCGTAAATTATTAGATGAAAGCACACATTGTTCGAACTGGTGATACAGAAAATATTTTCGAAAGTTCTCCAGTCCCATACCTCAATAGTACTTTCAGATCTTTAAACGTAATTTAACTTTGTTCACATCCATCAAGTATTTTTCTGCTATTTTCCCTTGGCCCTTTTTACCGATACCGCCAAAATTTTGAGATGGGCAGGAAAACAAACAGTCAAAGAACAGCTTCTGCGATATAGCTAGCTATATCGCTGCAGCTGTTCTATGAAAATATTAACTTTAAATAGTACAGTCAATAAAATATTCAATACCCGCAAAAAAACGCAATAAATTCGATCCATTAGTTTATGAGCTAAAATGCCACAGTGCTACGCAAACTTACCTATAAGTTTCTTCTTTCTAAACTATTTGATCTAATCCAGGTGATGATGATAAAAGTAGATGTGACGGAAGAAGTTGAAAATAATGATACTCAGAAAAAAACAACATTCAATTTATTGTAGAATTAGGAAGTACAATTAGGATAAAAGATAGATTTTGTGTATGCTAACAATAATATAATAATATGTAATAATTTCAATACAATAATCATTATCATAATACAAACATATGAACATACAAAGACACTACTAAACAGAACATGGCAGCATTTAATTATTCGGACCGAAGGAATCTGCATCCATGGTCACGAAGTAAAATTAATAAAAAACTTACTTTTTGTTTTTTATTCAATGTAGTGTTGTTATTTCTTAAGGTAAAAATTGTTGTACATCTGTCCAAGCTTCAACCGTCCAAAAAGCATAATCTATCAATTCCTTCATCAAAAAAATACAATCGAACACCTTGTGGTCGTATTAGATTTGAGAAGCTTTCTGAAGGTGGAAAGACTTATTAAAATTGGTTTATTATATCCAGCATTACCAAGAAGTGTTTCCTCTTTATAGTATTGGTATAGATCAGGGGTTGGCAACCTTTTGAGTTCGAAGAATGCTAAGATTATAAAGAGCCCCTCTACCTCTACTATGGTTTCACTTCAACAATAATTACTACTAATATAGAGTATTTTGTTAAAAAAAATTGATTTAATAATAAATGAAAAATACCTATTTGTACATATAGCAAGTATATCATATCTAAGTGTTTTATAGACAGAAGTTTTTTAAAGTAATATTTGCGTGTAGTATTCAAAAGTGATAGCTTCTTATAGGCGAGCTGTAGGTTGCCGACCCCTGGTGCAGACTAGTAAATTAATTTTAAACAATTATCACCACTGCATACTACTTGGTAAAATTTTATAAATCAATACGATTATCATTAATAGTCAAAACATAATACATAATATACATAACGATACATAGAAATAGTTAATTTTTTAAATTGTCTTTTACCAAAGTAACTAACACATTTTATTTCGTTAAATCACTATAATAAAAAAATACCTCTTAAAGTGTTAAAACCACGAACAACCCGCAGACCTAACACTTAAAGGCATTCTCGCCAAAAGACGTTAATATGTATTGCGTAAATTATTGTTTTGACGGCATGTAACGTAGGTTAATTATAATTGCATATAACTTGTTTTAAATATTAGTATTTGACAAATATTTCTTTAAAACTATATGAAAAACAATAATTTGTTAACAATTAAAATTATATATTCTATTTGTTGAAAACGGTAATCGCTCTGGGTGCTTAGATGTGGTGAAACTATTCTACTTTAAAAATGACTAAGCAGATATTATGTAAACATGCCTAAGCAGATATTCTACAATGGTAAAAGTGGAAACATGCGCCGGTGGAAACATACCTTTACCCTGCCACAGAGGTAATAGGTGTTTTTATACAACACGGTTAAAGTGAGAATTATTTAAATACTTGTGTTGCTAAAGGCAGATTATAAAAATTACAAAAAGGCCACTACCTTATCCCCTTTGCATGAGCGGTTATTTAATAATTATTTATATCTAAATTAATTATCAAGTGCTATAACTAATTCACTTTACTTCATTTTTTCTACGTTTCTTAAAAGACCGAAGTGGCTCATGCCGCGTTTCGTTCGGTGAGAGAGGTACCCGGAGGCCCACACCCCTTCCCCAACCTTTCCTATCCCCTATCCCTTAAAGGTCGGCAACGCAACAGTAACACTATATGTGTTGCTGGTGTCCATGGGCGGCGTTGGTTGCTTACCATCAGGTGACACGCCTGCTCGCTTGCCCTCCCATCCCATAATAAAAAAGATTCACTATTAACAATTGATGGGTGTTGGCAAAGTTGAGTATAATGAAAGTATACAATAAATATTTTTTACACACAATACATACAGCGCCCTCTAATAATCCAATCTAAGCATCTAAGAGCTTGTGTTATGGTAACTAGAGAACGGATGTAATTCATATAATATATCGTTTTTTTTTTGTAAATACTATACTAATAAATACTAGAAAAAACGCCAAAAGACAATTTAAACATTAGTGGTCATCATAAATATTTGTACTCGGGTGGGGTTCGAACCCGCCGACCTCTACTCAGAAGGCATATGAAAATGTAAACAATTTATATATATACCGTTAGTGATCTTGTTTGTGTCATCTTAAAAACACCATTACACTACAAAACAATATTATCCATTAATTTTATTAATTATCTAAATATTACAATAACATTTGGTAACACATGACTAGTACAGAATAATACAATTATTGTGATGGGACAAAAGAATAAAATTAATATATTTTTTTAAATTATACCACTTTGAAAACACACACACATACCAATTTTCCATAATTATAACCATATTTTCCCAAATTAAATTGGTACACTTGAATCGGCTGTTGATGAAAGAAAAGCATGGGAAATGCTAATGCATATAAAATTATTTTTTAATAAGAAACAAGCCTCTTTCTGGAACAGCCGGGTAAATATTTGACGAATTACGTCCTGAATATTGTGAAATTCGTTATATTTTTAATTATAACAAGTTTGCCAGATGTAAAGCCAGGCTATGTATAGGCCCAGTGTTGGCCTCTCACTTGGTGGTCATGTCCGGCCAGTAGTTGATGTAGTATCTGTGCGTGGAGCCTTCGAACAGCCTGTCTAACCAATTTTCAAGACCGTCCAGAAGGTTCTCTGGAAGGACATTTAGAATATTTAGAATTTTAAGTGTAAACAATATTTGTTATATTTTTTTTAAGGGGGCAAACTAGCAAGCGGGTCACCGGGTGGAACTAGCGCCGCCCATGGATACTTGCAACACAGATTGTGTGACAGTTTTGGGTTGCCGGCCACGGTAAGATGGGGAAGAGAGGTCGGTCTCTCGATAACCGACGTAAAATGCGTTACGCATTTCATTCGGTAAGCCGAATGAAATGCGTAACGCATTTTACGTCGACATTCTGAGAGGCCGCAGAATTATCCCAGTCGAGCCTGCCCATTCATGCAGCATATTGAACTACGTGACACTGTGTGGCTCTACTACTATTTATGTCAAATCCCTTGAGTTGTAAGCAGTGGGAACCGAGCCTTATGAAAGAGCAAGATGCTACACTGCACACGTCACTCGTCACTTCCACGTTCCATTACTCCTCTCTTATGAATTGCTTAGTATACCAAGGAACTAGACAGTGCAATTTTGCATAATATTTAAAATGAAATTTTGTTTTATGCAATCTAATCTATTATAGGGTTTCTACATACAAATAAGATGGATTTTTATAATTTACTTAATTTGTACTGTTAGGGATCGTCCATTAATCACGAGATAGTTATTTTTTATGGGAATGGCAAGCTGGTCACTAATGTCGTCCATGAAAATCTGGAATTCCGAGGAGATCACATCTGCGTTTCCGGCCTTTAAGAGAGCCTTTTAAAATAACCCACAGGACACATAGCCCACTAGTTTACCTTGCATTAGTACCGGCGGATCGGTCGCCTCGTCTGCCGAGGATGAATCCGGGTCCGTATGGAAGCCGATGAAGGCACCAGCCTCGGGGTCGTCCACCACGCTCTCTCCCAACGAACGCGTCATACGACTCATCCGCTAAAAGAAAACAATGTGTAACGTTCAGCTTAATAATATGAGTGTACGGAACGTTGTGGTGTATTATAGTACTAGCTGACGCGACAAACGTTTTTTATTGTCAAAAAATAAATAAAGTTTTCGACAAACACATAAAAAATAAATGCTGCTCGTAGTGGGTTGAAAAATAAGGGTTGTATGCATATATCCTAAAATTTAAGAATAAATTAGGGTTCCCCTAAATGTTAAGTAACCTTAACATTTAGCGGAACCAAAAATAGAAGTTGTCCGATTCTCAAACTATCCTATACGCACACCAATTTTCATGAGAATCAGTCAAAGGGTCCACAAACACCACAACACGATAATTTATGGACGCTCCCTAATATTTAATATTTAGGAGCGTCCATAAATTACGCGAGGGGTTGTGTGGAAAATACCTCACGTAATCTATGGACGCCCCCATATGTATGGGAGTACTATAGCTATGATGTGGTGGTACCTTGTGCGGCTTGGTGCCCTCGGGGTGCTTGGCGTGGTAGATGCAGAAGTACTTGCGGTGCGGGTGGAGCGTTAGCTAGAGCTATGATGTGGTGGTACCTTGTGCGGCTTGGTGCCCTCGGGGTGCTTGGCGTGGTAGATGCAGAAGTACTTGCGGTGCGGGTGGAGCGTTAGCTAGAGCTATGATGTGGTGGTACCTTGTGCGGCTTGGTGCCCTCGGGGTGCTTGGCGTGGTAGATGCAGAAGTACTTGCGGTGCGGGTGGAGCGTTAGCTAGAGCTATGATGTGGTGGTACCTTGTGCGGCTTGGTGCCCTCGGGGTGCTTGGCGTGGTAGATGCAGAAGTACTTGCGGTGCGGGTGGAGCGTTAGCTAGAGCTATGATGTGGTGGTACCTTGTGCGGCTTGGTGCCCTCGGGGTGCTTGGCGTGGTAGATGCAGAAGTACTTGCGGTGCGGGTGGAGCGTTAGCTAGAGCTATGATGTGGTGGTACCTTGTGCGGCTTGGTGCCCTCGGGGTGCTTGGCGTGGTAGATGCAGAAGTACTTGCGGTGCGGGTGGAGCGTTAGCTAGAGCTATGATGTGGTGGTACCTTGTGCGGCTTGGTGCCCTCGGGGTGCTTGGCGTGGTAGATGCAGAAGTACTTGCGGTGCGGGTGGAGCGTTAGCTAGAGCTATGATGTGGTGGTACCTTGTGCGGCTTGGTGCCCTCGGGGTGCTTGGCGTGGTAGATGCAGAAGTACTTGCGGTGCGGGTGGAGCGTTAGCTAGAGCTATGATGTGGTGGTACCTTGTGCGGCTTGGTGCCCTCGGGGTGCTTGGCGTGGTAGATGCAGAAGTACTTGCGGTGCGGGTGGAGCGTTAGCTAGAGCTATGATGTGGTGGTACCTTGTGCGGCTTGGTGCCCTCGGGGTGCTTGGCGTGGTAGATGCAGAAGTACTTGCGGTGCGGGTGGAGCGTTAGCTAGAGCTATGATGTGGTGGTACCTTGTGCGGCTTGGTGCCCTCGGGGTGCTTGGCGTGGTAGATGCAGAAGTACTTGCGGTGCGGGTGGAGCGTTAGCTAGAGCTATGATGTGGTGGTACCTTGTGCGGCTTGGTGCCCTCGGGGTGCTTGGCGTGGTAGATGCAGAAGTACTTGCGGTGCGGGTGGAGCGTTAGCTAGAGCTATGATGTGGTGGTACCTTGTGCGGCTTGGTGCCCTCGGGGTGCTTGGCGTGGTAGATGCAGAAGTACTTGCGGTGCGGGTGGAGCGTTAGCTAGAGCTATGATGTGGTGGTACCTTGTGCGGCTTGGTGCCCTCGGGGTGCTTGGCGTGGTAGATGCAGAAGTACTTGCGGTGCGGGTGGAGCGTTAGCTAGAGCTATGATGTGGTGGTACCTTGTGCGGCTTGGTGCCCTCGGGGTGCTTGGCGTGGTAGATGCAGAAGTACTTGCGGTGCGGGTGGAGCGTTAGCTAGAGCTATGATGTGGTGGTACCTTGTGCGGCTTGGTGCCCTCGGGGTGCTTGGCGTGGTAGATGCAGAAGTACTTGCGGTGCGGGTGGAGCGTTAGCTAGAGCTATGATGTGGTGGTACCTTGTGCGGCTTGGTGCCCTCGGGGTGCTTGGCGTGGTAGATGCAGAAGTACTTGCGGTGCGGGTGGAGCGTTAGCTAGAGCTATGATGTGGTGGTACCTTGTGCGGCTTGGTGCCCTCGGGGTGCTTGGCGTGGTAGATGCAGAAGTACTTGCGGTGCGGGTGGAGCGTTAGCTAGAGCTATGATGTGGTGGTACCTTGTGCGGCTTGGTGCCCTCGGGGTGCTTGGCGTGGTAGATGCAGAAGTACTTGCGGTGCGGGTGGAGCGTTAGCTAGAGCTATGATGTGGTGGTACCTTGTGCGGCTTGGTGCCCTCGGGGTGCTTGGCGTGGTAGATGCAGAAGTACTTGCGGTGCGGGTTGAGCGCCAGCACCGTGCCCACGCAGTTGCGCGCATTGAGCCGCAGCTCACCACCGCCCAGGGACAGCTGCAGCACGCGCCGGAACCACGAGATGTTACGCTCCACGCACAGGTACGCGAACAGCAGAGTCTTGTTCCTGGCACCGCGTCACAACACAAACCACATTACTCTCTATTCTTAAGTAATCGAAGCACTACCACTTTTGTGTTAGAGGGGGGCGAACGAGCAAGTGTGTCCATGGACACCTGCAACATAGCCGGCCTTTACAATGGGATAGACAAGGGGTCGAAAGCGGAGAGGGTACTTATGCTCTCACACTTTACGTGGATATCCTGAGGGGTCGTGGTATTTCACCGGTCCAGCCGGTCCATTCATACAACGATCTGCATTATTTTATCATCAATAACATCCTCTCTGTGTGATCGGGTAAAAATTGGGGAACTCACTTGCGATAAGGCCAGACGATCTTGTGGAATTTTGATAGAAGCTGTACCCGGCTCTGCATATCGACCAGTAGTACAATAGTACGGCAACCGGGCTTCAGCAGTCTGCGACAGATTAATATGATAACATTAGTTTTTATTTATTTATTTTTTTAGGATAGGAGGGCAAATGAGCAGGCGTGACACCTGATGGTAAGCAACCAACGCCGCCCATGGACACCAGCAACACATATAGTGTTACTGGTGCGTTGCCGACCTGTAAGGGATAGGGGATAGGAAAGGATGGGGAAGGGGTGGGTCTCCAGGTACCTCTCTCACCGAACGAAACGCGGCATGAGCCACTTTACGTCGGTCTTCTGAGAGGTCGTGGTATTTTACCGGTCGAGCCGGCCCATTCATGAAGCGAATTGGCTCTACCAATGTAAAAGGCTAGACATCATGGGACTTCAAGTATGCATGTTGCATGCATGTAATGAGTTTTCCCAATTTAATGGTGTTTGTAATCACGGCTTCGATCCCTTGATCCAGTAAACAGCAAAACCTTATTTAAAATGTTCAGCCTAAATAAATACTTATCGAAATGATTAAAAAAATGTACACAAATAAAACACGATTAGATTGTAATAAAATAGATAAAAACAAATGTACATTATTCGCACATTAACAGAGTTACATTCACGGATATAGAACGAGTTAACGAATAAAGGAACGACACTTATACATTATTATAAGCTTTCAAGTCAGGTTCAGGTCTGAAATAAGCTATAATACCTTAATCCATTGATGAACTAACCAAACATATTTTATTGAATGACAGAAATGGCAGGTGTGATATCTGAAGTATCAGATGCTTGTGATTTGTGTTCGGGTGAGATCTCGCAACAACAATTCAATAGCTCTTTAACGGATTATTTCATTAATTCTACGGTTTCAACTAATAGTGTTGATAGCTGGTATTTTCAACAAATGTTTTCAATTTTCAATATTCAAAAACGTGGACTGTATATTATGAAACGCTTTGATTTAAATTGGAGCATCAACGAGAAGCTAAATAATATAGAGCTGGATATAAAAAAACAGCTGGAGAATGTTAAAAGTGTGAGTTTTACATCAAAACTTTACGATGCAAAGAGTAAGCGATATTTGATAACAGCTTGCCATTGGATAAATCATAATTTGAAGAGGAAATCATACATTTTGTCGTGTCGCTTGTTCGGTGGTAAGTGTTTTGACAGTTTTTCAAAGTTTAATAACCAAAACGAACCGGTCAATTACGGTGTTGTACAAGATTTTGAGGTAATCTTGGATGAGCGCTATGTTCCTCTGAACGAGGATATAGAAAAAGTAATACATATACAAGACACCATATTCTTGCTATCCGATTTCAAAGCATCCCTAGATAACATAACACAGCACAAATGTGTACTCAGTGAGCTAATACGATTCTGTGAAATATCACAAGCGGATTGTAATGCTACGTTTGAGAAGTGTCGCGAACTGTGGCGCTTGACTAAAGACCCAAACTATTCTGGAATTATAGATAAGGTATTGGGATCTGGAGCGGTTGAGGAACCGCGCAATCATTTCGGTGGAGCATTCGAACAATCACTAAGGGAAATACTTTCAATTGAAAATAATGTGACGCAACTGTATGATGCTTTAAATTTAAAAGATCGTCTCGAAGAAAACGATTTTGTCGTGATAAAGGAATATTTAAGATTTTTCAAACCTGTCATTGAAGCTATAGATTTGCTGATAAAGGACGAAAACTTATTTCACGGCATCGTATTGCCCTGTTTGCTAGCGTTGCGAAAGAAATTAATAAAAATATCAAATGATACCAACAACCATTTGTATTACAAACCAAAACAATATCTGGACAATTACGACAAGACATTTTCTGACTATTTCTACTTAAAAACAGACTACGCTATAGATGCTGCTATAGCAGCCATCTCTTATCCAAGATTCAAGAACGAGTGGTTCGGCTGTATAGATGCCAATTTACACGGTAAAATAATTACCGCATTTTTGTCAGCAATTAAAGAAGAAAACGGCGGATTCTCAGATGTTGTAAAGAGAAATGACTCATTTTTTGAGTTTGAGCCATATAATATGGATGCTTATAAATCTGACATTGATAAGGTCGTATACCAATATTTGTATGATTTTGAAACGGATGTATCAATGCTACGCAGACATAAAGCAATCCAGAAAGTTTTTGTTAAGTACAACACAATGATGGCGACCAACTGGGTAAAATATGAGCCACTTTTAAAAGAAACTTTAGACGAAATTAAAAATCAAGTACGCAACTATTACGATAATGATGATTATGAGAAAAGGTTGGTGGTCAAATGCAATGATGTATACAATGCGAATAATTCAGATAGCAATTAACGTTTTATGAGAATTTTAAGCCCAAAAATATATCATATTTACAAAATGGGATAGACATAACAACTGCAGATATCGTACAGTACCTATTTATAAAGAATTTTAATTAAAACTAAATTAATCATTTATAGTAAATTCATTAAAAATATGAATATTGCAATGTTATTTGTTTTTTATTATTATTATTATTTTTCACTGAAAAAGTTAGAAGTGTTCCTGCTTCTGTGATAGGTTAAAGGGCTCCATCACAATACGCTATGTTGACTATCAGGAACCAATATCTTTTTGATAGCCCAGAGCCCAGCTCTAAATTTCAGAAGGGGACGTGAGACGAGCATGTGGCTGTTTAGGTGATGTGAAACAGTGAGCCAAGTAACTGCTGAGCCTTAAGGCGTGTATTTTTTGGCATTATCGTTGATTTTTAAAGATAAAACTTTACAAAAATAGCAATTAGAGAGTGGAGAGCCAAGCAATTCGCTGCATGAATGGGCCAGCTCGACCGGTGAAATACCACGACCTCTCAGAAGATCGACGTAAAGTGGCTCATGCCGCGTTTCGATCGGTGAGAGAGGTACCCGGAGGCCCACCCCCCTTTCCCCATCCTTTCCTTTTCCCAATCCCTTAAAGGTCGGCAACGCAACAGTAACACTATATGTGTTGCTGGTGTCCATGGGCGGCGTTGGTTGCTTACCATCAGGTGACACGCCTGCTCGTTTGCCCTCTTATCCCATAAAATAAAAAATCTGCTTTTGAATTTTTTAGTGTTCTCCTGATTGGGTTTCTTTGAGACCCTAACTAAAGATGAACTTTGATCTTCACCAGATTGTGTAGGTGTAACTAAACAAGTAACAAAAACTCGTTTGATAAGTCACTAAGCAAATTTTGCAAAGCTCATTGCCATACCCAATTCTCGCTTTCAAAGTCAGTGAAGGTATCAGTATCATCAGGCTTTCTTTCCCTTGGTCTTGGCATCATCTTTTTAGTTTCTGATATTGTTATAATTTAATAATAGTCTATTTGATATCTAATTTTTGAATTGATATGAACTGATTTATAGGTCGTGCCCAAGCCTCCCACAGGGTATGCCCAAGCCTCCCACAGGGTATGCCCAAGCCTCGCTACCATAGGGAGCAAAGGGCACTTTTCACTTAGTTTATAAAATATCTCGTAATGTTGAGACTGATTGTAATTTTTAAGAAAGCTCTTTAGTTATATCTAGCCAAATGTGTGGTGCAATAAAAATTTACAGCAAAAGTTGATTATCTATAAAATCTGTTTTTTTTTTATGCAACAAATAATGAAAAAGTGCCCGTCCCTCCCCTACCTCCCTTAACTCAGGCTAATTTATTTTGGGAACATTCTTTTATTTAGATATTTATTGCTTCTGTGGCGAAACAAACTTCGCCGGTTCAGATATAAATAAATATTCACCAATGCCTACAGCATTTATAATAGTCGGACGGGTAAGTACCAGTATATGTATATCTAAATTTGAAAGCATTACAATCTGATGATAACAGAATCGTTACACACAATACTTAATCTAATCGATTAAAATAGATAAAAAACAATATATTTGCACATTAACAAAGTTATGCTCTCAGAGATATAACGACTGAGACAAACCTAGAAATTTTAATTTATATACGTTTACCAGAAGTCTTCATACGCTAAGTGAACATCTGAAATGGGCAACGCGTCAGCCGTTAATAAAGTGAGCAGTGTATATAGTTAAATATTAAGATATCGAGGTGTACTTTAAGTATATTATATTGTAATCATCTGACTAAATTTCAACAATGGCTGCCATTACACCTATTGCGTCTAACTCAACGAAGAACTGTAAACTGTGCTCTAACAAGGAGGATTCACAAGATGAATTTGAAAATTGCATAACAAATTATTTCATATATTTTACAATACCATTGAGAAATGTTGAAGGATTTCATTTCAAGCAAATATTCTCAACTTTCAACATTGACAAACTGGGACTCCGTGTTCCGAGTGGTGACGATTTGAGGTTGCGCATTGGAGATAAGCTGGCGAATATGGAGACGGAAATAAAAAAACAGGTGCTGGATGTGAAAAATGTGAGCATAACAACCAAACTATGGGAGGGCAAGAATAGAAAATTAATGATAACAGCTTGCCATTGGATCGATAAAGATTTAAAGAGGAAATCATACATTTTGAAGTGTCGTCCGTTTGATGGTAACTCTTTTGATACCCCATCAAAGATTGATCAACAAATTTGTATAGCAGAATACGATCGTTTGCGTGATTTCATAAAATTCATCTCGAATGATAGTGAGTACATCGCGGACAAGGAAAAGGAACAGCTACAAGGCACTGTGTTTTCTTTATATCATGAAAAAATCTGCGACAAAAAATCAAGAACACGCGTGGTACAGCGCAGGTGTGTCGTAACAGAATTAATACAATTCTTTGAATCGTTGCAAGCGGACTTCAAAGATACATTTGAGAAATGCCGAGAATTTTGGCGCAAATCAAGACGTCCAGAAAATTCTAAAATGATTGACAGCGTGTACAGTAACCTAGGAATGAAATGTAAAACTGTTAGACATCTGCGTAACGATCGCGGTACATCATTCATGCAAATTCTAAGCGCGGTACTTTCATTAGAACATGATACATCGGAACTGTATGAAGTTTTTAATCTGAGTCTCGAAAAAGACGACTTTGTCGTCATGAAGGAATTTAAAATATTTTGCGAACCTGTCATTGAAACAATAAACATATTGACAAGAGGCGAAAATTTATTTTACGGCTCCAAATTACCCAGTTTGCTAGCGTTGCGAACGAAATTAATAAAAATATCAAATGATAGCAACAACTGTTTGTATTACAAGCCAAAAAAATGTTTGGAATATTACGATAAAACATTTTCTGACTATTTCTACTTAAAAACAGACTACGCTATAGATGCTGCTATAGCAGCCATCTCTAATCCAACGTTCAAGAACGAGTGGTTCGGTTGCATAGATGCTAATTTACACGGTAAAATAATTACAGCATTTATGTCAGCAATTGAAGAGGAAAACGCCGGAGTCATATATATGACAATGAGATATCGGCCATTCTTTGAGTTTGCACCATATAGAATGGACGTTTACACATCCTACGGAAATATGGAGTTAACCAAATACTTATACGATGACGACACTGATATACCGATGTTACTCAGACACAAAGCAGTCCAGAGAGTGTTTGTTAAGTACAACACACCGATGGCGACCAACTGGATCGAATATGAGCCGCTTTTATGTAAAACTTTGGATAAAATTAATGAAATGGAATGGAGCGACGGAGATTATTTTGAGAAAAGGCTGGTTATCAAATGCAATGAGGCATACGATATAGATTACAAAGCTCGCAAGTAATGAATGTAAGATATTATTTTTCGAATGATATGGTCCATAGAATTCATGGCACCGATCTGCTAATCATAGTAGTGCTAATTTCTCAAAACAAAAAAACACATGAAAAAATGGAAAGTGGAAAATGTCAAAGACTAAGCATAAACACAAACTAGCTCGAGTCCTGAGTATCGATAGTGGTGTTCTATCGATTTTAGAACAATGGCTGTTGAATGCTGAATATCTTGCCTAGGATAGTGATACGGTCTACTTGATTTCCAGTAATTTAGATAGGGCAAAAAATTTGCGTGCTATCGTGTGATCGAGTTGTAGTAATCGCAGCGGTATCGGTGAAAACTTATAGTATACTAGCTGACCCGGCAAACTTCGTCTTGCCAAAAAATAAAGTTTAAAAAATAGGGGTTGATTGTAGGGGGTTGAAAATTTAGGGTTGTATGTATTTTTGTATCCCGTTTTATAAAAAAAAAGAAACAGAAAAATGTCGAAAAATTAAAAAAAATATTGAGGGGTGGGTTACCCTTGTGATTTAGGGGGATGAAAAATAGATAAAAACCTATTCGCAGACCTAACGAATATGTATACCAAATTTCATTAAAATCGGTCTAGCCGTTTTGGAGGAGTTCGAGGACAAACACTGTGACAGAAGAATTTTGCCTTGAAAATTCGCAAAACGGACACAACCGTCAACGACGTCTGCCCGCGTTCGGGTCGCGCACTCAGCGATGAGCCACTTCTTCCCCACCGCACCTACCCCGCTCCCCCCACGCCCCGTTCGCCTGGCACCGGCGCTGCCGGTATTTATCACCGAAACGGTATTTATCGCCGAAATTGCTATGACTCTGCATTTTAAATCTGTGATATCTTCGAAAATATTTATTTAATTTACATGCTGTAAAAAGCCATATTGATCTTTATTAAATGCACAATGTATTTAAGATACTTAATTGGATAAGGATTAATACTGTATTGCTTAAAATCGTTTCGTAAATAAGCCATTATTTCTCGTACAAAATAAAGGATAAAAAATGGTTATTGTGGGTTATTCCTAAGAGATAAACATATACCATCACGGATTTTTTTGTAGACCTTTTTAAGTTGTACAATACTGTAGTAAATTGTTTTGATCTATCTTGTAGGATTCAGTCAGCGTTTGCAATGTAAGCGCAAAAAATGTGTTTTTTTTACGACCTCACATTAGCCTCAAAAAAAACCTCAAAAATTGTAGCCTATGTGTTATTCTGATGTATAAGCTATATTGTGGTAAAGTTTCATTCAAATCCATTCAGTAGTTTTTACGTGAAAGAGTAACAAACATCCATACATACAAACTTTCGCCTTTATAATATTAAGCCATTATTTCTCGTACAAAATAAAGGATAAAAAATGGTTATTGTGGGTTATTCCTAAGAGATAAACATATACCATCACGGATTTTTTTGTAGACCTTTTTAAGTTGTACAATACTGTAGTAAATTGTTTTGATCTATCTTGTAGGATTCAGTCAGCGTTTGCAATGTAAGCGCAAAAAATGTGTTTTTTTTACGACCTCACATTAGCCTCAAAAAAAACCTCAAAAATTGTAGCCTATGTGTTATTCTGATGTATAAGCTATATTGTGGTAAAGTTTCATTCAAATCCATTCAGTAGTTTTTACGTGAAAGAGTAACAAACATCCATACATACAAACTTTCGCCTTTATAATATTAATAGGATTAATTATTATCAAGTAAAGTTATCAAATATTCAGATATAATATTAAATAAAAATGAGTGATTTTACGTTTATCAATGCATATTTAACAAAACACTATGAGTATAATACATAGTGCTTTATTTATGTTGATGATATGACATGTATGATTAGACAAGAACGCATTTCTTTATACCTTCACGCATTATCCGAAGAGATAACACTATTTTTTTTATGAGATAAAAGGGCAAACGAGCAAGTGGATTACCTGATGGTAAGTAACTTCTCACCGCCCATGAACCCCCGCACCATGGTGCATTGCTTTAAAGGAGTAGGAGGGGGAAGGAAGGGGTTGGGCCTCCGGATACTTCTCTCACCGAACGAAACGCGGCACAAGTGACAAGCCACTTCACGCCAATATTCCGAGAGGTCGAGGTACTTCACCGGTCAAGCCGGCTCATTCAGGCAGCGAACTGCAAGACTCTACCACTATGAAAGTTGTGGACTAGAAAAATATATCATTCAAATATCAAATGAAATACAAAATATTTCAGAACTACGACGAGGGCTTACCTAACTAGTCCGTTGTACTTCTCGGCGCGCAGTTCATGCAAACGCAGCTCAGATTGCGTTTCATTATTAGTCTTTCTACCGGAGTTCTGCTTCTTCCTCTCTTCTTTCTGTCGCTGAACTGACTCCTCTTCAACACGTCTGCGAATAAACACGGTTAATATGATATAAATCTATAAGTGGTTCTTCTGGTGGTAGTATAAGCACATGAGGCCGTAGTAGGCGGGTAGTGTACGCTCATGACTTCGTAGTAGGTAGGCGGGTAGTGTAAGCTCTCGCCCACGGTGGCCAGCACGGAGGCGGCGGCAGTGTGCGCTCACGAGGCGGCAGCAGGCAGGAGGGCGGTACGTACATGAGGTAGGCCATGAGGTAGCCGGCCGCCAGCACCAGCCCCACGGTGGCCAGCACGGAGGCGGCGGACAGCGCGCGCTGGGTGCGCAGCGCGGCGGCAGCAGGTAGGAGGGCGGTACGTACATGAGGTAGGCCATGAGGTAGCCGGCCGCCAGCACCAGCCCCACGGTGGCCAGCACGGAGGCGGCGGACAGCGCGCGCTGGGTGCGCAGCGCGGCGGCAGCAGGTAGGAGGGCGGTACGTACATGAGGTAGGCCATGAGGTAGCCGGCCGCCAGCACCAGCCCCACGGTGGCCAGCACGGAGGCGGCGGACAGCGCGCGCTGGGTGCGCAGCGCGGCGGCAGCAGGTAGGAGGGCGGTACGTACATGAGGTAGGCCATGAGGTAGCCGGCCGCCAGCACCAGCCCCACGGTGGCCAGCACGGAGGCGGCGGACAGCGCGCGCTGGGTGCGCAGCGCGGCGGCAGCAGGTAGGAGGGCGGTACGTACATGAGGTAGGCCATGAGGTAGCCGGCCGCCAGCACCAGCCCCACGGTGGCCAGCACGGAGGCGGCGGACAGCGCGCGCTGGGTGCGCAGCGCGGCGGCAGCAGGTAGGAGGGCGGTACGTACATGAGGTAGGCCATGAGGTAGCCGGCCGCCAGCACCAGCCCCACGGTGGCCAGCACGGAGGCGGCGGACAGCGCGCGCTGGGTGCGCAGCGCGGCGGCAGCAGGTAGGAGGGCGGTACGTACATGAGGTAGGCCATGAGGTAGCCGGCCGCCAGCACCAGCCCCACGGTGGCCAGCACGGAGGCGGCGGACAGCGCGCGCTGGGTGCGCAGCGCGGCGGCAGCAGGTAGGAGGGCGGTACGTACATGAGGTAGGCCATGAGGTAGCCGGCCGCCAGCAACAGCCCCACGGTGGCCAGCACGGAGGCGGCGGACAGCGCGCGCTGGGTGCGCAGCGCGGCGGCAGCAGGTAGGAGGGCGGTACGTACATGAGGTAGGCCATGAGGTAGCCGGCCGCCAGCACCAGCCCCACGGTGGCCAGCACGGAGGCGGCAGCAGTGTGCGCTCACGAGGCGGCAGCAGGTAGGAGGGCGGTACGTACATGAGGTAGGCCATGAGGTAGCCGGCCGCCAGCACCAGCCCCACGGTGGCCAGCACGGAGGCGGCGGCAGTGTGCGCTCACGAGGCGGCAGCAGGTAGGAGGGCGGTACGTACATGAGGTAGGCCATGAGGTAGCCGGCCGCCAGCACCAGCCCCACGGTGGCCAGCACGGAGGCGGCGGCAGTGTGCGCTCACGAGGCGGCAGCAGGTAGGAGGGCGGTACGTACATGAGGTAGGCCATGAGGTAGCCGGCCGCCAGCACCAGCCCCACGGTGGCCAGCACGGAGGCGGCGGCAGTGTGCGCTCACGAGGCGGCAGCAGGTAGGAGGGCGGTACGTACATGAGGTAGGCCATGAGGTAGCCGGCCGCCAGCACCAGCCCCACGGTGGCCAGCACGGAGGCGGCGGCAGTGTGCGCTCACGAGGCGGCAGCAGGTAGGAGGGCGGTACGTACATGAGGTAGGCCATGAGGTAGCCGGCCGCCAGCACCAGCCCCACGGTGGCCAGCACGGAGGCGGCGGCAGTGTGCGCTCACGAGGCGGCAGCAGGTAGGAGGGCGGTACGTACATGAGGTAGGCCATGAGGTAGCCGGCCGCCAGCACCAGCCCCACGGTGGCCAGCACGGAGGCGGCGGCAGTGTGCGCTCACGAGGCGGCAGCAGGTAGGAGGGCGGTACGTACATGAGGTAGGCCATGAGGTAGCCGGCCGCCAGCACCAGCCCCACGGTGGCCAGCACGGAGGCGGCGGCAGTGTGCGCTCACGAGGCGGCAGCAGGTAGGAGGGCGGTACGTACATGAGGTAGGCCATGAGGTAGCCGGCCGCCAGCACCAGCCCCACGGTGGCCAGCACGGAGGCGGCGGCAGTGTGCGCTCACGAGGCGGCAGCAGGTAGGAGGGCGGTACGTACATGAGGTAGGCCATGAGGTAGCCGGCCGCCAGCACCAGCCCCACGGTGGCCAGCACGGAGGCGGCGGCAGTGTGCGCTCACGAGGCGGCAGCAGGTAGGAGGGCGGTACGTACATGAGGTAGGCCATGAGGTAGCCGGCCGCCAGCACCAGCCCCACGGTGGCCAGCACGGAGGCGGCGGCAGTGTGCGCTCACGAGGCGGCAGCAGGTAGGAGGGCGGTACGTACATGAGGTAGGCCATGAGGTAGCCGGCCGCCAGCACCAGCCCCACGGTGGCCAGCACGGAGGCGGCGGCAGTGTGCGCTCACGAGGCGGCAGCAGGTAGGAGGGCGGTACGTACATGAGGTAGGCCATGAGGTAGCCGGCCGCCAGCACCAGCCCCACGGTGGCCAGCACGGAGGCGGCGGCAGTGTGCGCTCACGAGGCGGCAGCAGGTAGGAGGGCGGTACGTACATGAGGTAGGCCATGAGGTAGCCGGCCGCCAGCACCAGCCCCACGGTGGCCAGCACGGAGGCGGCGGCAGTGTGCGCTCACGAGGCGGCAGCAGGTAGGAGGGCGGTACGTACATGAGGTAGGCCATGAGGTAGCCGGCCGCCAGCACCAGCCCCACGGTGGCCAGCACGGAGGCGGCGGCAGTGTGCGCTCACGAGGCGGCAGCAGGTAGGAGGGCGGTACGTACATGAGGTAGGCCATGAGGTAGCCGGCCGCCAGCACCAGCCCCACGGTGGCCAGCACGGAGGCGGCGGCAGTGTGCGCTCACGAGGCGGCAGCAGGCAGGAGGGCGGTACGTACATGAGGTAGGCCATGAGGTAGCCGGCCGCCAGCACCAGCCCCACGGTGGCCAGCACGGAGGCGGCGGCAGTGTGCGCTCACGAGGCGGCAGCAGGTAGGAGGGCGGTACGTACATGAGGTAGGCCATGAGGTAGCCGGCCGCCAGCACCAGCCCCACGGTGGCCAGCACGGAGGCGGCGGCAGTGTGCGCTCACGAGGCGGCAGCAGGTAGGAGGGCGGTACGTACATGAGGTAGGCCATGAGGTAGCCGGCCGCCAGCACCAGCCCCACGGTGGCCAGCACGGAGGCGGCGGCAGTGTGCGCTCACGAGGCGGCAGCAGGCAGGAGGGCGGTACGTACATGAGGTAGGCCATGAGGTAGCCGGCCGCCAGCACCAGCCCCACGGTGGCCAGCACGGAGGCGGCGGACAGCGCGCGCTGGGTGCGCAGCGCGGCGGCGGCGCGCTCGGCCCACTCGCACACGCGCAGCAGCGCGCGCCACACGGCGCCCAGCGCCGCCTCGTCCAGCAGCTCCGCCACGTGCGCCTCGTACGCCATCACGGACGTGGGCTTCAGCAGCCGCTTGATGAGCTGCTCCAGGGCGCGCTTGGTCTCGTTCAGCCGCTCGTGGTACTTCAGCAGCTCGTCGCGCAGCGCGGGGTCGGCGGGCGCTCCGGTCGCGGGGGGCTCGGGGTCGTGCCTCCACACCGGCCACGTCTCGTTCAGCCACTCGTACTGGATCCGGGTCGCCTCTCGACGCCAGATAACGACGATGCGGTGTTCTATATCGGATATGTCGATACCTGCAGCGAGACGGTGTCATTCATTCGGATCCGAACATTATCGATAGATACTGTGGTAATAAAAAGAACAGTGTTTTGAAGAGTTCGAAAGAGACACGCAATTCGATGAACGAATGAGCCCGCTCGGCCGGTGAAATACGATACGTGAACGACGTCTACGGACAGCACTCGCCACTTTGTGTTAGATGACAAGCTCTCTCGTTTGTCTTCTTTTCCATTAAAAAATAGTTTAATTTGGTCTCAGATGTAATCTTTTTAATTTTCTGACTGACCGATGCTAGACAGCGGTTCAAATGGTGTCTCAGGAATCAAATATTTGGTCAACGTTAGAATGGACTGGACACTGTTTATAACAAATGAAGAGCGTCGGAATATCAGACCTGAGCCGTTAGCGAGCGCGTGCACGAAGGCGCGCTGCTTGTGCGCGTACACGTAGGCGTAGTGCGTGCGCTCGGGCGCGGCGCGCGCCAGCTGCAGCAGGCCGCGCCGCGCGCCCCCCGCGCCGCCCCCGCCCGCGCCCCCGCCCCCCGCGCCCCCCGCGCCGCACACCAGCACGCAGCACAGCCGCCGCCGCGCCGCGCGCCACTCCACCGGGCACACGCTCTCCAGCACGCTCTGGGGACGTACCGATATGTTATCGCTTCATTCGGAATGAGAATCACGAAAAAATTTGAGCCGTCAGGGCACGCCTAGCAGATGGAATAGGCACAAAACACAACAAGACTATGACAGGAACTAAATATATTATGATGAAAAAGACTTCATTGTGCATATTTATCGCGTTTTATAACGTCGTCCCGGGTGTCTCCCCACTCCCGCTTAGGCGGCTCGCCTGCCCGCCCAGTTAAACAACTAACACGCTATTACCCAGAATTTACGTATATGTATCCCTTACATATATATACTCCGGCATAAAGTAGCAATAGCGTAGCGATGCGTCACCAGACTCGCCACAGCCCGTATCGCCATACCAACAATCAGGTTTACCCTCGCCTTCACAAAATAACATAAGCAGAAGTAAATAGGAATAATACGATTGGGAACTATTTTTGCTAGCACTGCAAAGTAAAACTATTCATACATACATACCTAACACACCTACAATACATACGGCGAACAGTAGGCACATGAAACCCAACTCTTCTATACTTAAACCACATTCAGTCTCTTAGATTTATGAAACAACTGTCCATATAGATATTGAAAAGCCATGGTGACGGTAACGCAACACATCCTTGTTGAAAAACTTGTGTCTTTTTAGTTTTAATGTGCCTTTTGCTAGTAATGTGCTTGTTTGTGGCAATATCTTACTTCTAATGACATCTTTATAGATATTTATATGGTTTTAATCAGTCTAGGGAATTTAAAGCCCGCACTAATTTATTCCTGGGTCCAGATCTATAGCACAGAATACTTTTTTGGTCTTAGTTAAATGTCTTTCACATCATCATCAGCCTAGATCTGTCCACTGCTGAACGTAGGCCTCCCCCTTAGCACGCCACAACTCCCGGTCCTGTGCCGCTAGCATCCAATGACTCCCAGCGGTTCTCACTAGGTCGTCGGTCCACCATGGGGGGACGGCCTACGCTGCGCAGCCCAGTCCGTGGTCGCCACTCTAGAACCTTCTTTCCCCATCGTTCGTCGGTTCTTCGAGCGATGTGGCCTGCCCACCTCCACTTCAGCGTGCTAACTTTACGGGCTATGTCAGTAACTCCCGTATGTCTACGGATCTCCGTATTTCGGATTTTATCTCGTAGAGAGATGCCGAGCATAGCCCGCTTCATAGCACGCTGAGCGACCTTGAGCGTCCTGATGAGGCCAGCATTTAAAGACCAGGTCTCTGTTCCGTAGGTCATCGCTGGCAACACACACTGGTCATAGACCTTGGTTTTTAGGCACTGAGGTATTTTGGACGAGAAGATATCCCTAAGCTTCCCGAACGCTGCCCAGCCGAGTTGGATCCGTCGGTTAACCTCTTTCTCGAAGTTGGCTCTACCTAGTTGAATAGTTTGTCCTAGGTAAACATAGTGATCGACAACTTCGAGGATCGTATCGCCAACTGTTACCGGTACATGAATAACATGGCTATTGGACATGACTTTGGTCTTGTCCATATTCATTCGTAGACCCACTTGTTGGGATACCTTGTTTAGGTCCTCGAGCATTGCACTAAGGCTCTCCAGCGATTCTGCCATGACTACAATATCGTCGGCAAATCGAAGGTGAGTGATGTATTCGCCGTTGATGTTGATGCCTAGCCCGATCCAGTCTAGGAGCTTGAAGACGTCTTCCAATGCAGAGGTGAACAGCTTCGGAGATATAACGTCTCCTTGTCTGACACCCTTTTGCAGTGGAATAGCCCGTGTACTCCCATCTTGGATTCGAACTGACATACTGGCGTTTCTATACAAGCACTTCAGCACTTCGATATACCGATAGTCAATTTGGCACCGCTGAAGAGACTGTAGTACTGCCCAAGTCTCGACGGAGTCGAAGGCTTTCTCATAGTCCACAAATACCAAGCATAGAGGTCGATTGTATTCCTCGGTCTTCTCTATGATCTGGCGTAAAGTGTGGATGTGGTCTATGGTACTAAAACCCCTTCGGAATCCGGCTTGTTCGGGAGGCTGGAAGTCATCGAGTCTGCACGAGAGTCGATTTGTAATGACTCTGGAGAACAGCTTATAGACATGGCTCAGAAGCGAAATGGGCCTATAGTTCTTTAAGCGGGTCCTGTCACCCTTCTTAAAAAACAGCACCATTACGCCTCTGGTCCATGCCTCTGGAACGTCGCCCCCGAGCACGACGGAATTGAAAAGGTTCTGAAGGGCTATTAGGATTGGCTCACCGCCTGCCTTCAGTAGCTCGGCAGTAATTCCGTCATCACCCGGTGCCTTTCCTTTCTTTAGCTGTTTAAGAGCCATTCGGATCTCACGCAGACTGATGTCCGGGAAATCCTCAGTATAGTTCAGTAGTCGGGTTAGCTTGGATCTGGGATCTTGAGCCAAGCCGACAACAGGAATCTGTGAAGATTTGTACAGTTGCCCATAGAACTTTTCAACCTCTCTCAAGATCTCAGCCTTGGAAGAGATGACGATGTCACCGTCGATCTTCAGCTTGGTCAATTGGCGCTGCCCAATAAACAGATCCCTTCTAAACACCTTAGTGCCTTCGTTACGCTCATTGGCCTCTTTTATGCGTACCGTATTGTATTGACGAGTGTCGCGTCGAATACACTTGGATATCTGCCTATTTAATAGCCTGTGGTCGGACCAATCAGCTGCAGACTGCATCGACATTTTTCGTCTTTCCTCCAACAGCTTGAGAGTATAATGAGATAGTTTTTCTGTTCTATGGGCCCGTTGATTCCGGAAATGTTTGGTACCAACTGTGTGGACTGCTTCCACGAACCTGTCTTTCACATATGATCCGCAAAAAGAAGATCTGATCGATGCACCTCCTTCCTCTCCAGTATCCCGCATATACATATCACAAATTCTCATCACTTTTAGTCGTCACTCTTGCAATAAGAATCTTCGCATACAAGTTGCCTACAATACTGAGAAGACTAATACCTCGCTGGTATTTGAAATCCTGCCACGACCCCTTCCCCTTATGCAAGGGCACATTGACTGCTTTCGTCCAGTCCTCCGGAAAATAAAACTATTCAGCCCGAAGAACCACGTTGTCTTTATATTTTAGTATTATTACGAAATTTCTATATCCCTACTAATATTATAAATGCGAAAGTAACTCTGTCTGTCTGTCTGTTACGCTTTCCCTCTTAAACCTCTCAACCGATTTTGTTGAAATTTGGCACAGACAATCTTCAGACCCTGAGAAAGGCCATAGGCTATCTTTTATTGCGAAAAAAGAGGTTGAAATAGAGGTTGTAAGTTTGTATGGGATTTCTTAATTTTAAAAGATAAAACCATGAAACTTTATATTTAAGCACTTGATAAGAAATTAAACATTAGTTTTAGCGTTTTTGCGATTTCGACTTGTGAGGATGATTATAGGGGTTGAAAGTTTGTTATTATTAATTCTAATTGAGGCGAAACGAAGTTCGCTGGGTCAACTAGTATCTAATAATTGAGCAGTTTAGATGAAGACTGACCTGTGAAGAAAGCCTGGGCAGCGTGAGCATCTGATTATTATCGATAAGCTGGTGAAGAGTCTGCGTCGGTATTTCGGTGGTGCTGACCGTGGCCGCCGGCTCCACACTATCCTCCTTCAGTAGAACCATCGTATCCATTTGTCGCTGCACTTTGTACCGTCCAGTTGTGTTATAAGTGTCTCGAGAACGCATATCTACGAAACTGGAATGAAGACAAGTTGAATATATTACGTCAAATACTGTTTGCGATATTGAGAAAGATATGCGATATTAATATACACATAAGTATTACGAAAAATAATAAGTATCCTAAAAAAATGGCCACGCACACAGGCCACCAATGACTAAGTGAATCTTTCCGGATAGATAAGGAAATGAGTTCTAAAAATATCGATAACTCATAAAATGGTGACAGAAATAAAAGAAGACCTGTTTTAGATATCGACTCACCCGAAAGCCACCCTGTCTCTGTAATGGAACGCAGTTATCAGATATCTGAGCCGTATAGTCTGTCTCTCTTCAAAAATCAGCGCCTTAACCTTATTATCCTCGAAGTCTGACACGAAACCGTCAACATTGCTGTCTCCAATAGATCTGACCAACTTGTATGGGAACTTCCAACGCATGAACTCTGAAGCGATATAAAAAGGAGGGATATTTAAGGAAATTCACATAGGACTATCTTGTTTGCTTAGACAATTAATATCAGTTATATTATATGGGAATTTTATAGGTATCTGATAATAAGCAAAAATCAATATCATAAAAGAAGCAACCATGCCCGGTGAGTATCTGAGTCAACCTGCAGGCTGACAGTGCCCCATTTACGGAGTACCCAGGCCTCGAGGTTTGCCTGGACGGCACCAACGCTACAAAGCCACGGATAGCACGACGTACAGGCGACCGTACAGGCGGCGGACTCCCTCGCCCGGTCCCCCGAATTTGGTCTGCAGGCGATGTAGCACACTTGCCACCCCTCGCACTCGGGGGACCATCCTCACGAAGTGCTCCTAGAAGCTCGGCTGTACAGATGAGGCCGAGGTACTCTAAATACCTCTCCACCGGGACAGCCGTGTCACCCACCTGGATCGGAGAGGCCAATTTCTGCCCCTGTTCTTATTTTTATCACGCGATGAAACATACTGGTAAGAAATAGGTACTAAGTACTTACCTAATATCTTGGGCAGGTTAGACAATGGCTCTTTATAGATATACACATGTTTATCCAGCACAAATGTCAGGCAAGGCACTCCATGGACACCGACTCTCCTGGTGAGGCTCGCCTCATGACCTGCATGGACAGTAGCCATGGTCACACCTAGTGGTTGAAGTGCTTCAACCAAACGCCGCCATGCTGCTGCAGATCGGACACAATCGAAGCACCAGTCCGTGTAAAATAACACCAATGCTGGTGTGTGTACACTCTTCTCTAATATGTTGTTCTCGAAATGCCTGGAATAGGGTAGGTAGGTAGTAAGTGTATTTTTATCAGAATACTTAACGAGTTTAGAAGGCATATACTGCTTAGTTAATGTATGACTAACCTGGCAGTGACAGTAAGTTTGTGAAACAACGTTATATCTTGGTCCTGAGTACGGAAATGTGTTCCAAAGAATTCTTCAAATGGATCATTGCTGAAACAAAATATAAAATAAATATATTAAAACATTTTCAATAGATATTTTAGGAGCCTCAAAAATTGACGTGCGTGCATTAAAAGAGTTTTGAGAGTGGTAGATCCATGCAGGTCGCTGCATGAATGGGCCGGCTCGACGGGTGAAATACCACGACCTCTCAGAAGATCGACGTAAAGTGGCTCATGCCCCGTTTCGTTCGGAGAGAGAGAGATACCCGGAAGTCCACTCTTTCCCCATTCTTCCCTTTCCCTATGGGCGGCGTTGGTTGCTTACCATCAGGTGACACCTGCCTGCGCGTTTGCCGTGCTATCCCATAAAAAAAAACAAGAACGTCGACGAACTGTCGCACTGTCCTGTGTTGAGCTTGAGCAATTTATTGTGTTATGTGTTTATAGGCCCCCTTTGGGTGATTTTAATAAATTTGAATCCACTATGGATGATATTATGCAAAAACTTATTGGCAACGGTAGGAGTGTAATCGTGTGTGGTGATTTTAATGTTAATCTGTTACAAGATTCAACTAACAATACTAGGCTCGTTAGTTTATTTAGCTCGTTTGGACTACATCATCTGTTCTTAGAACCCACAAGAATTACATCTCACTCTGCTACCTGCTTGGACAATATTTTTTGTAACTGTAATTTTGTAAAGAAAGAAATATTATGTCACTTGCCATCGGATCATTGTGGTCAAAAGGTAGTTTTTGTGATGAATAGTCCTAAATTAGTTCGTAAAGTTACTTGTAGACCCATAACCCAGAAAGGCACCAAACAATTCCGTAACGCTATAGCGGCTAGGGTTAGTTCGCCGGACATGTTGAGTGATCCAGATGACCATTACAACTCACTCTTAAAAACCATAGACTCTGAACATAAATCTATATTTAAAATCAAAACTATGTGTAAAAATGTCAATTTAACCTTTTGTGATTGGGCCACCAACAGTATTTACAAAAGTAGAAATAAGTTATATGATTTGTACAGTTTAAAGAAATGGCATCTTGATCCCGTTTTCAATACATATGTTAGAAATTACTCTAAAATATTTAAAAAAGTTTGCTTTACTGCCAAATCAATTTATTTAAGTAGGCGGATACAAGAATCTCAGAACAACATTAAAGCAACTTGGAATATCATCAACAATGAGACTGGTCGTACTAGGAACCGTGAAGATGATATTAAACTCTTAGTTAATAATAAAATTATCGACGATAGTTATGCTGTTGTGGAAATATTTAATGACTTTTTTGCCAAAATTCCCATTTCTACTACAAATAGCACGAGAGCTAGCAACGTCGGGAAAACAAGGAATTTAGGTCGGCCAGTTTTAAGATATGTTATTCCTCTTACTCTCCTGACCGTAACACTGGCAATCTGGCTAGCTGTAGTGGTTGCGTTTGTTACTGCGCAGCCTATTTGTACACGTAAAATATCTGTTTTTCAAATCATTTTAAGAAGATTATTGTTTGTTACATTATGTTTATTAAAGTTTTTGCAACATATATTGATTTTGCCAAACCGTTCTGATATTGCTAACGCTGTGCCAGACGCAATTTTAGATGGACAAATTTTGGATTTTTTAAATCAATTTAGTATGGCTGAAATTTTGATATGATTTTATATGGGTATCCAAAAACCCAGATTAATTTTGCCAGACCGGTATCTGGTCGCTACCCTTCTGCCAGACGCATCCAAAAGTGAAACGTGATGTAGATCAATTTGCTTTGTCTAGCAATCGTTGTCGAATAAAATACAGAAAAGGGATTGAAAACAATGAAATAAATTTGTCAATCAGTACTGTATCAATGTGATAACACATTGTTGTAGAAAATTAAGATAATGATAAATCTCAACTATGAAAATCTTACTTATGAAGGCGAAAATTTGTAAGTATGGATTTCTTCATGTTTCTAACTCTTTCACGTAAAAACTACGGAATGAATTTTAATGAAATCTTACAAGATACAGCGTAAACATCAGAACAACACATAGGCAACATTTTATAACGATACGGTGTTTATTGCTGAAAATATGGCAATAAATACTAAGAAAATTAATCATGAAATGTCTTTTAACGCGTACGCTGCGAAATTTATAGATTACAAAACAAAAACATGTTCTACAATATTGAAGACCATATTGATATCTGTAAAAAAGTTAGTGAGACTATACTATACATTTATTTAAGTACTTTTGCTCATTTTAAAATTTCGAAAAAATCCTGTTCAAATATTAATAGCAATAAACTTTGTATGCAGTTCCTTATAATATTTGAACAGGCGCTTTTACCAAATTTTTAAATGTATAAAAGTACTATGTAGGTGTAGTATAGTCTCGAGAACGTTTTTGCAGATATTAATATGGTCTTTAATATTGTAGAATATGTTTTTGTTTTGTAATCTATAATTTTCGCAGCGTACGCGTTAAAAGACATTTCATGGTTAATTTTCATAGCATTAATTGCCGTATTTTCAACAATAAACATCGTATCGTAATAAGATGTTGCCGATGTGTTGTTCTGATGTTTACGCTGTATCTTTTAAGATTTCATTAAAATTCATTCCGTAGTTTTTACGTGAAAGAGTTAGAAACATGCACAAATCCATACTTACAAACTTTCGGCTTTTTAAATAAGATTTTCATAGTTGAGATTGATCATTATCTTAATTTTCTACAACAATGTGTTATCACATTGATACAGTACTGATGGACAAATTTATTTCATTGTTTTCAATCCTTTTTTTGTATTTTATTCGACAACAATTGCTAGACAAAGCAAAATGATCTACATCACGTTTCACTTTTGGATGCGTCTGGCAGAAGGGTAACAACCAGATACTGGTCTGGTAAAATTAATCTGGGTTTTTGGATACTTATATAACATCATATCAAAATTTCAGCCATACTAAATTGATTTGAAAAATCCAAAATTTATCCATCTAAAATTGCGTCTGGCACAGCTTTAGCAACATCAGAACGGTCTGGCAAAATTAATATGTGTTGCAAAAATTTTAATAAACATAATGTAACAAACAAAAATCTTCTTAAAATGATTTGAAAAATGGATATTTTACGAGTACAAATAGGCTGCGCAGAAACAAACGCAACCACTACAGCTAGCCAGACTGCCAGTGTTACGGTCAGGAGAGTAAGAGGAATAACATATCTTAAAACTGGCCGACCTAAATTCGTCGCTCAAAAACGTTGCTAGCTCCTATACTAAAATATGTTAAATTCGTGCCCCGTCAAAGCTGAAGCCCTGCTCAAGGATGGTGTGGGCGAGTGCAATGTTTCTTTTAAATTTGAACATGTCGACCCTTACGACATTATAAAAGTGTTTAAACAATTAAATTCCAAAAAAACGGCAGATTTGTGGGGCATTTCCGTTAAACTATTAGATTCAATCATTGCCCTCATAGCACCAAACCTGGGTGTGCTTTTTAATAAATGTGTAGATGCAGGTGTATTTCCCGATTTAATGAAGCACAGCAAATTGATACCATTATTTAAAAATGGTTGTAAAAATGATCCAACCAACTATCGTCCTATTTCCATTTTACCTGCACTCAGCAAAATTTTTGAAAAAATTATGTCAAACCAAATACTTAACCATTTCAATTTAAATGATCTTTTTCACAAAGAGCAGTACGGTTTTACAAAAGGTCGTTCTACTACTGATGCTGGCGCTACTCTTATTAAACATGTTTTCGATGCTTGGGAAAACTCACAGGATGCAATCGGCGTATTCTGTGATCTCTCTAAAGCTTTTGACTGCGTGGAACACAACACACTTTTACGTAAACTAAGTCATTACGGTATTAAGAACACTGCACTTAGTCTTGTTGCATCATACTTGAGTAACAGGTTTCAGTTTGTAGATGTAAACGGAGTGAGATCGTCTGGATCGCCAGTGTCTATGGGCGTTCCCCAGGGTTCCATTCTCGGTCCACTATTGTTTATTATCCATATTAATGATTTGCCCTTTTTCGTACAGAAATTTTGCGACATTGTACTGTTTGCCGATGACACTTCACTCCTCTTTAAGGTAGACCGTAAAAAAGCAGTTTTGATGATGTAAATTACTCTCTTTCACAAGTCCATGATTGGTTTACAGCTAATAATTTAGTCCTAAATTCGAATAAAACCAAAATAATAAAGTTTACTATGCCCAATGTTAAAGGTCAGGTTATAAATATATCTTTAAATAACAGAATACTACACCCAGTAAATACAACTGTATTTTTAGGTATTACTCTAGATAATACGCTCCAGTGGGGTCCTCAAGTAAAATGTTTAGCCGGAAAACTTAGCTCTGCTGCCTACGCGGTTTGAAAAGTTCGACAGCTTACTGATGTTGCAACCGCCAGACTAGTTTATTTCAGTTATTTTCATAGTGTCATGTCTTATGGCATTTTGCTGTGGGGTAGAGCAGCTGAAATTCAGTCTATTTTTGTGCTTCAAAAACGAGCTATTCGGGCAATTTATAATCTGGGGACCAAAGTCTCCCTTAGAGAACGGTTTAAGGAAATCGGAATATTAACAGTTGCTTCTCAATTTATATATGACAATATAATGTTTGTTAGGAAAAACTTAAGTAGATATACTAAACATAGTGATGTACATAATTTTAATACCAGAGGCAAGCATAAACTTGTGTTAAAGTGTCATCGCCTGCACAAAGTACATAAGCCGTTTTTGGGAATGGGTGTACAGTTCTATAATAGGATCCCTGCGCATATTCTGGCTCTCTCTTTCGATCGGTTTAGGCGCGCTGTGAAGGATCGTCTCGTTGCCGGTGCTTATTACACCATCAATGACTTCATGACGGACAAGTCGTCTTGGGACCGTCAAATTGCTTGCTCAACGCGGATTGTGTAGTTTGCGTATTGGAATTTGTTCACTTATTTTGGAGTGGAGACGTGCTGCAAACATTTCTATTTCTAATAGTAATCAACATTTCTTATTATGAGTTTGCATTGATGTTGTTTTTATAAAAGATTTATATATAATTTTTTATTATTGTACTTGCTTGTTGCACAACGTTACCATTCTAAATAGAAGATGTCGCATCAATTGTGCTCGACTAATATCATATATGTAATTTCTCTCATTACTTGTACTACGATGATTTTAAGTTGGTTGGATCATAAATGTGATTGTCGAGTAGTCTGGCTGCTACACCTTTTATGCGATATTTTTCAGTAGCGTTGATAATACTATTGTGTAAATTTTCAATGGTTTTGAAAAGAGTATTGGCACATGAGTTTCTTGCCCGATTCTTCTCATGAAAGCCCCTACACTCGGAATCGGGCCGCTCGTGGCGATTGCTTCCGTGTTTTTTTTGTTCCACGGAGGCACTTGCGTCAAGCGCTCGTGTTTAAATTTTTAAATATTATTTTAATTTGAAACATTTTTGTAAATTGACTATTTTTAAGTGTCTGTGAAGACCTATGAAAATAAAACCACTTTGACTTTTGACTTTTTTTTTTTTGAAGCGAGTGAGGTGTATAAGAATTGTGCCTTATGGCGCTCTGTACTTTCTGCCTACCCCGCAAGGGATTTGGCGTGATTTAGAAGTGTTATATTGATAATAAATTAAATTTGTAAGGTAAATAGTGTGAGTTTTAATAATGTGATTTTAAATAGGCGCTCATAATTCCGTTTCCGTTCGGATAGCCATGTAGCTATTTCATAACATCATTTATTACTTTTGGGAGAAAATAGAAAAGTACATATATATGACATTGTTTTTAAAAAAATTTCTGATACTACAAATCATAGTTAATTATATTCCACAGGCCTCGTGGCGCATTAGTAAAACTACCGGTTGCAGCAATGAGGTCGGGAGTTCGATTCCCACCCGAGCACGAATATTTGTGGGGTCTGGGTGTTCTTCTATGTATTATAAGCATGTATTTACAAAAGAAAAGTATATAGGTAATATATGTATTAATATCCGTTATCTAGAATCCATAACACAAGCATTTACTTACTTAGCTTGGAACTAGAGGGCGCTGTGTGTATTGTGTCCAAGATTTATTATTATATGACCACCACTGTATATGATAGTGGAAGAGAAAAAACCGGGGGTCTATTATGAAGTCTAAATACCAGACAGCTTACGTAATGACGAATTCCAGCTTTAAAAGTCTGGATGGTACAGTGATCGAGCACAGTGCTTCTGAATCCAGAGGTCACAGGTCCGAATCATGGCTCACACCAATGACTTCGAAATAAATTTCAAAAGTTATATATCAATGACTAAAAACTTTGTGCCACCTATTCCATTTGGGACATAAACATAACAGGGAGTCGAGGCTTAACAGCCACTGCCTACACTTTCAGGTATAACATCCTGGCTCACATTAATGACTTTTCGAAAAGTTATGTGTGATAAATATTGATGACTAGAAACTTTGTGCCAACTATTCCATTTGGGACATAAACAAAACGGCGAGTCGAGGCTTAACAACCACTGCCTTTTTATACACTTTCGGGTATAAAAAGCCGTGAAGTTATGTTATGAATTCCAGCTATTTAGTGACAAATAATCACTGTCAAATTCACTGCAAATTTGATTTATTAATGACTAGTGAGTGATGAGTAGTCTCGACTAGCTGGAATTAGCCATTGGAAATATGAATTTGCAAGGCAGCACATAAATTTGTCAACTATCTACATACCTAAATCTTGCATAATGACTATAATCAGGTCTAGGCTTATAGAGGTGGTCATCTTCATTTGTTATTCCATGTAAATCATATGCTTGTCTCCTCTCTGTGTCAGACAAAAGCTCATAAGCTTGCTTGATCTCAACAAAACGTGCTTCAGCATTTGGATCTTCATTTTTGTCAGGATGCCTATAGCAACAAAAAAGATGCAATAAATATATAATGAAATTTTATGAAAGTTGTCATGAAAATTTAATTTAATTCTGCTGGAAACAGACTTATTTCTTCTAATGATACTTCACTTAGAGAAGCTTCTAGATCTCAATCTCCTTATTTTACTCTAGAAGATACATTACATATGCTCAATCTTAGTCTTCTAGTGTAACTCACATTCTAAACAAACAGAATGATAAAAGTTTCGACAGCAGAAATATAACTTACCATTCTTTAGCTAACTGTCTATAAGCCTTACGAATTTCCGATAAACTGGATTTGCGGTGCACCCCAAGAATCTTGTATGGATCACCGATTTTCTGTGCTAAAAGCATTGAGCACAACGTAAAGAACACCACCGCCCATAAACACAGCCTTGTCCATCCTTTGCATTTCCATCGCATATTATTAGTTTAATTCAGCAACTGTCCCTTGCAAATAAAATCTTATCCGGTCCAGATTGTTTTCATAGCAAAATGTGATCTGGTCTACATGGAGACGGAAGACATGGCTGTTACAATTACCATTTATACTAAAACTACAAAACCCCAAATTTTGTTATAAGTCATTTGTCTTAAAATAGAATATCTCGGAAATCAGGCTGTCGGAAACCACCAAAAATTAGTGATTTTTTATCAGAAAAATTAACAATTTAGCAATAGAGCTCTATCTATATATATAAAATACAGTCAATCTCTGTGATAGCGATGGTCAACTCGAGTTACTAACTCGAGTTGAGCCTCACTTGAGTCAAGTTGACTCAGTCAACCCGAGTTAATTACCTCCAACTCGAGGGCAAATACATAATTAGACCGACATGGAACGGAGTTCGTGAGACCTTTATTTGAGCCGAGATTATTTATGACTACATTTGTTCATAGCAAACAAAGCGTTACATTTAGGTGATTTGAAATTATATTTTTATTCTGTATCTGTCAATTATCTATCATCTCCAATTTATTTAATTGTATATTTTAGTTCTTATGTAATATGACTTTACGCAAACTCCTTTGCAGGGTAGGCAGAGACAACAGAGCGCCACAAGGCAAGATTCTTACACGCCTCTCTTGCTTCCATCTGGCATCATCCTACATGTCCAATTGTCTGAACCACCGGATATATAGAAATATTTTTTGTTCATTTATTGATAATTTTAACAACAACATAAATAATACAATGAATTTTAAGCTTTAGACTTTAGACTGGTCAATATCGGCGGACTCTTAACTCTCCAACTCTTGAACTCGAGTTAGGATTTATCCGAGTTGTACATGTTGTACATCACTAAGAATACTCAACCGCAGTACTACATATTGATGGCAACTAAAGTTACTAAATCGAGTCAACTCGAATTGGGCCTGACTAGAGTTAAATCGAGTTGATTTTCTCCAACTCGAGTTCAAATACTTAATTAAACCGACATGGAACGGAGCTAGTGACACATTTATTTGAGCCGTGATTATTCATGACTACATTACTATATTTATATAGATTTGAAATTAACTTATTTTTGTTCTGTTTCTGTCAATTACCTTTCACCACCAATCACCTTGGATATGTATTTCCTATTTCCTTTCTTAGAATAATAACGAATAGAAACCGAGTTCACGCGCAGCAAGTGAGGCAAGTTTTACTAGGCCATTTATTGCCTAGTAACGAACGACCCGCTGCAGTGCTCAAGGTCACGTTGCGGCGATAACTTCACTAAAATTTTATTTGGAAATGACGGTTTGTGCTGTAAAATGGTGTCACAATACAACGGAAAGACTTCACAAAGATTCGAACATAATATTTCATGTGTAAGTAGCGTAAGCGTAAGCGTTTTAACTTGTATTTTGTTCTAAAACTTAAATCGAAAATTATTATTCCATACATTTGTTCAAAATACATTCATATTCATTCCAAAATACATTAAATTTAAAATATATTCCAAAAAGTTAGTTTTTGGGGGTCACTAAAAATGCATAATGAATTTGACAGTCAAATTTGGTCAATTGATAATGTTATTTTATCGCAATTTTTTTTTTTTTTTTTTTTTGTGTTATTTCTGCAACGTGGCGATCTGTCTAGAAGACAATAAGCCATGGATTTGTCCGATTTCCATCTGTAGATTGGTATTATATAATAAAGAGTGACAGCACAACTCCATCAGCTGTCTCTCTTCAACTTGTGGCAAAACGCGATTTTAGTGTTGGAACATCTTTTCGTTTCAGTCTCACGTGACGGATACCTCCCTCCCCACCGATTGCACGAGCTAGTTCGTTTACGTGGCTGTTTAATTTGTTTTGGTAGTTCACGCTGTAGTGCTGTATTTCCTGTTTGGCTGTGTTTATTTTGAGGTCCATGTATATATATTTATTACTAATACATTGAGGTATGTTGAAGATTTGTCTTAATGTTTTGGTCTGAAATCTTTCAAGGATTTCGATATTGCTCACACTGGCTGTACCCCACAGTTGGATACCATAGGTCCATACTGGTTTTAAGATGGCTTTATAGACTGTCATTTTGCTTTGGTTGTTTAATCGCGAATGTCGTCCTATTAACCAATAAAGATTCCTTAGTTTGGCATCGAGTTGTTTGCGCTTATTCCATATATGTTTCGTCCAGGTGAGGCGTCTGTCAAGATGCATACCAAGATACTTGGCATGTTCTTCTTGCGGAATTTCTTCGTCGTTGAGCTTAACTGGAGGACATGTTTCTTTCTTGAGGCTAAATGTGACATGAGTGGATTTAGTTTGATTTGCCTTCATTCTCCATAGTTTCAGCCATTTCTCCACCTCGTTTAAGTGCCTTTGTAGGTTTCGTGACGCAGTTTCTGGGCAGGCGTGAGCAGATAACAGTGCTGTATCGTCCGCAAACGTGGCAGTGGTCGTATTTTCTGTTGTTGGCAAGTCGGCGGTGTATATGAGATACAATATAGGACCCAGTATACTTCCTTGAGGAACTCCTGATTTGATTTCATAAAGAGCTGAGGATTCATTGGTTTCTTTAATTTGAAAACTTCTTCTGTCAAGATAGGACTTTAAGATGTTAGTAAACGAGTGTGGAAGTTGCTTCTTTAATTTGTAGATGAGGCCGCGATGCCAAACCTTGTCGAAAGCTTGACTAATGTCAAGGAATACTGCAGAACAGTACATACGATTTTCGAAGCATTTGGCAATGACGTCTACAATTCGATGAACCTGTTCGACAGTTCCATGTTGTCTTCTAAATCCGAACTGGTGGTTTGGCAATATATCTTCCAGGTGTTCTTTCATACGGGTGAGTAGGACTTTCTCAAACAATTTACCAACAATCGAGAGCAAGCTGATTGGTCTGTAAGATGATGCATCTTGTGGTGGTTTACCAGGCTTCGGAACCATCACAACCTGTGCAATCTTCCACTGGCTTGGAAAGTGCTCTAACTTTAGGCAGGCATTAAATATCTTGACCATGTACATGACTCCTTTGTGTGGAAGGTGTTTTAGGAGAGTGGCGTCGATAAGATCATAGCCAGGAGATTTTCCTTCCACTAGATTGTTAATTTCTCTTCTGATTTCTTTTGGAGTTGTATTCTTAAGGGGTGGACACATTTGATGAGCCGACTCCAGGTATTCTGAAACGACAGATTCATGTTCTTGGCTGCTCCCAGGAAAGGGCTGGAAGACGTCATATAGGTGTTTAGCGAAAACTGATGCCTTTTCCTCGTGTGATCTGGCCCAATCACCTTCCACATTTCGAATAGGTGGGATCTGGGTTTTAGGGCCTTTAAGCTTTTTGGTTGCTTTCCAAAGAGAATAATTTGTGTCTTTTGTGGGACTCAGTTTGGACAGATAGGTTTGTAAATGTTTGTTTACCATTTCTTTTATGAGAGCCGATAATTCAGCTGAGCACTTATTAAATAAAGTTTTGTCTTTCGGATAACCACTGGTATGCCAATTTTTCCTCAGTTTACGACGTTCCTGGACTTTTTGTCTAATGTTTTTTGGGTACGAGTTGTGTTTGGTGGGTAAACCTTTGAGTTTTGCTGTTGCTGAATCTGCGGCGCTACAGATTATTCTGTTGAAGACCTCCACTGCATTTTCCAGATCTTCTATAGATTCAATTTTCGTAGTTAGGTTTGTATCGTGCGTTATTTGGCATGCGTAGAGCTCCCACATCATGTTTTTAGGGTTATACAATCTGGTGGAACTCTCTATCATAGTGATGGTTGAGGTTTTGTTTAGGATAACTGGAGTATGATCCGATGTTAAGTCTATGCAAGATTCTATTTGAATAAAGTTTCGGTCGATGTTTCTTACTATGTAGAAGTCTAATAGATCAGGAGTCTTCTTTCTGTCCGTTGGCCAGTAGGTAGGTTTCAGGGCCGATATGGCTTCTAAGTTATTTTTACCTATAACTTTAAGTAACTGCCTACCTCTTGGGTTGACCAATCTGGAGCCCCAGTGTGTGTGCTTAGAGTTCCAGTCTCCGCCACAAATAAATCGATTACCAAGTGTTTGGAAGTAAGCTTCGAAATCATACACGGTTAAAGCATGTCTTGGAGGGCAGTAAATGGCTGACAAGGCAGTCTCCGCATTATTGTCTAGAATTTTGACGGTTGTAGCTTGTATCTTATCTGTGCTGAACTCTTTAGATAGGTAGTGTTTTATGTTTTTCTTAATTATTACTGCTGTTCCTCCATGGGTGTTGCCAGACGGGTGATTTGTAGTGTAGATAGAATAGTTTTCGAACGATACATGTGATTTGGAAGAGAATCTTGTTTCAGATATAAGTGCTACATCGATAAATTCCATGTTGGGGAATGTTTCAAGTTCTTGACGCCTTTCCGTCAAGCCGTTGGCGTTCCAAGTTACTACTCGGAGTTGTGAGATCATTTCTTAACTAGGCTGTTGAATATCTGGACCATGCGGTCGAGCATTTTGTCCACCATTCTGTCCATCATGTCGATCATATTTTGCTGCATTCTATTTAGCATGGTTTCCACAACTTCCGTCATTTCCTCATAATCAGTGCGTTCTATAACTCGTGGCTGAGGTCTCGGTCTTGCTGCTTCGGCGTAGGATTTAGTAGGCCTGCGTTCTTGTGGCAAAGGTAAGTTTAACAAAGGCTTGTCAGCTTGTTCTTGTCGAGTGCTTGGTGGTTTTTCTTTTGTCTTGTGGGTAAGTTTGAGAATTCTCTCTCTGTGTTCTTTGTAGATTTTACAGCCTCTATAACTAGCCGGATGCTTTTCAAGGCAGTTTGCGCAGGTAGCCTCGGTGTCTGGTCTCTTTTTACAGGTAACAGTAGGATGCTCTTCACCACATTTCACACATCTGTGCGAGCGATTACAATGGTTTTTTGAATGCCCAAATCGTTGGCATCTTTTGCATTGCAGAATTTCTTTTTTATGGTGTGGCGCCTCCACAGTTATTTTCATGTTATTTATGTATTTAACCTTGAAAATTTCTTTGTTATTTCCCTTGGGTTCCAAGTCAACGTGGAAAAGTGGCAGGGGCTCTTTTGTAACCCTATGACGGATATTGACTATTTGTCTGATCTCATGTCCCAATGCAGTCAAGTCTTTTGCAATCTGAGTGGTGTCTTCTGTCGAGTGGAGTCCACGGAGCACTACTCTATACGATCGTTCACTTTTTAATTGGTACGTGTAGTGAGCGATATTATTGAAAATAAAGTTTTCTCTGATGTTTTTGTACGCCTGAATGTCTTTGGGTATTATTTTGATAGTATGGCCTGATTTTAGTGCGGTTATTATATACTGGTCGTTTGTAATGAAATTATTCATGACCTCTTTTAATGAAGTAATATTGAGAACTCCTGTTACAAAGATTGGTTCGGGCTTCGGAGCATACTCTTTCTGCAGTGTGTTGACATTGTCACTCTCAGTTTCTAGAGTGTCAAATCTGTTATGGATGGGAATGGAGTAAGATGTTGTATTTCTCATCTTTTTCTGAGTGTTATTAGTGATTGGGCTAGTTTCTTTCCTTTTGTGCCTTCTTGCAAGTGCACTGTCACATTGCCATTCTTTTTGGCTGACCTTTTCTTTATTGTGAGGTGAGTGCTGCAATGTCTCTGATACACTCAGGCCACTCAGGGAGTTCGACGTGTCTTGTTCCGCTATAATGTTTTCCGTATCATATATTGGTGCATTCGTTGGTAAGGAGTTACTTCGGTTTCTAATGATTAAGCTTTTATGCAAAGTTTGTTGTATCATGTTGGCTGAAGTTGTTGGGGTTAGTATATTGGGTTTGGTTAGTAATTTTTGAGTTTGGTTTTGTTTCATCTTGATTTTTGTTCCCACGAGTAGGGTCGAAATAAGTGGTCACGCAAAGGGGTGACGCCCATCCCCCCACGAAGGCTCGATTCAACGACGTTAGCCGGGTCCGTCGAGGTTGGCGTTCGTGACTTGTCTCCCACAAGCCATTCATCCTGTCGGCACGTTCCCACCTTAGGATTGGGGAATTTTTTTAAGAGAGTTTCAATCTCGCGGCCCGGGCGGTAAAGCCAAGGCCCCCGATTCTGAGAAGCGTTAATCTTTCCAGATTTGCGGGTTGCAAGGTCATTTCCTACCTTTTAGCCTAGTTGATTCAGGTTTATTGACCGTCGCCTGAGACTCGACGTTGACCTTTTGCGACTAGTTTGGTCTTTTCTTAGTCTACCCTCCTCTTTTTTCATACGGGCTTGGGACCGTCAATGGCAGAGTTGGACCGTCAATGGCAGAGTTCCGCTTTATCGCAATAACATAAGAGTATATTACTATTATTACTAATTGATATATCTATTCATCATTCTGTAAGATTATAAACGTAATGTACCCAAAAGGTACGAGGCCGAGGAAAGTTTGTTCCAATTACCCCATTTTTGGGATAATATGACTTCACTACTAACATTATTTTGACGCATTTGTGTGTGTCGTAGCGTGTAACGACACATAGTTCTCGCACACGCCAATTGATTTTGTGCCTCACTTTTGCCGTTTTGTAGGTATGAGACTATACTTCTATGCGTTATTATTCTATGTTAAAATGCAATTGTACAATTTAGTTCTAATATAATATAACTTCACGCAAAGTCCCTTGATATGCAGAGCGCCACAAGTCACGATTCTTACACGCCTCAGTCGCTTCTTTAACTTTCATAACTCGATTTCGATTGTCTATTTTTAAATCTTCTGTCACCTTCGTCCAGGACTTGTTCTATTTGGTCAGGGAAGGTGTATCGTGGCCGTCCTCGACTCGTGCATGCATCCGATATTGCATTGCATATCTGTTTAATCAATCCTACATCCTGCATCATCCTACATGTCCAATTGTCTGAACCATTGGCTATATAGAAAAAACAGTAAGTAAATATAAAAAGGCAGATTTCTTACTTTCCTCTTAAATTATAATTAAACAATGTCAATAGCAATAACCAATTGGAATAGTAAGAAACTACCGCCGCCTACTGATAGTGTCACAGTTGCTCAAGGATGTTACTCTTAAAATCGGAAGCTGATGATTGATTGATTACTTGTGAATAAATATCACTGTAAAATAATAAAGACGTTGTGGTCAGTGTTGGGGATAAATTAATTAATTACTTAAAAATGAAAGAAAAACTAATATGGTTCGAATTCTGACAATGGCTCACACTAATGACTTTCCGAAATCGTTTTCAGAAGTTATGTGATGACTGAAAAACTTTCTGCCCGGAATGGCAATAGGTTCGCCACCTATTCCATTTGGGACTTAAATATAACAGCGAGACGAGGCTTAACAGCCACTGCCTACACCTTCGGGTAACATATATGTATAACAATAATGAAACAAGAATTCACCTCAAGATTTTTAAAATTCACATATTTTTAAAGACTGTATCGATTCATTCCATTAAGTCGGTGTTTAGCAGATCATCTCACCTCACTAAAACTATAAAACTGACAGAAGTGACAGATGTCAAATTTTGCATAAATTGGCCTGATTTTATTTTAAATTTTGTAATTTGTTTGACGTTGTGTTGAAGATTGGATGTGCCGTGTGTTTAAATGAATTGTGTGAGAAACTGAGAATTCGAAACTGTTGATAACTGAACTGAAGTCGCATAATAAGTCACAGTGTAAGTCAAATTCCTTAGATTTGTACTAATACAAAGTTTATTCAAAATTCTTACATTTATTCCTTTTTTTAATAATGATTTTTTTTAAATATTTAATGTACCTACCACGTTCCATAGCCTTTTACAATGTGATTTCATCATTCTTGTTACTTCACACAGTTCAAATGAATTGGAGCTAGTTTATGATTAACTCTTACTGAGTTAATAGTAATATTGATTGGGAAATTTGCTAATTAATATGGTTTAATTCACATTAAATACCGAGTTAGTAAATAATGTGTTGATGTTGCGAACAGACATTTTTATAAATTTATCTGTACAGATTGTAGAAGTTTTAGATAATCTGTAAAATTTGTATAAATATCTCAACAACTTCAACTCAATTAACTCGTAATAGCTAAAATTAAATTTAAAAAATTTAAAAAAAACATGACAAACTAAAAAAATCAAACTAAATTAGTAAGTTAATGTAACTTTATTTAAATATATTATTCTTCTATTAGATTACTGCCAATCAAACTGTTTGACAAAGAAAGGAAATTATTATTATTATTAGAAATTACCTCTGCATGTATGCTATTTGATTCAATTAGCAATTAATATAAAAGCTCAAATAGCTAAAACATTACCTAAAATCACTTTCACAAAATAAAATTTGTTTTAAATTAGTAAAATATAGAACAGTAATGATGAATATTCATGTGCCTTGAAAAGTAATTTTCTACTTTCACTTGGAGATAAATTATTTATTATTGAATATTGAATGAAATTACATGTCAATATACACTAGTAGCTTTTGTGTGTGACCTCGTTAGAGTCATTACCATATAATTTTTGATCAAATTGACAAAATGTATTAAATACTAGTTGATACCATACATTGGAATAACAATTATTGTGGTAGAGCCACACAGTATGGTTGGCTGGACTGGTAATGCCATGACTTCTTACAAAAATTATGAAAAGCATACAAAAACTCCTTGTTTAATTTTTTAATTCAATACAAGCCTATCATTCTACAACTTGGAAATTTAACATTTTGTCAATCTTCTTCTTATCTTATAATCATCAGATTAGTTTAAATTTATTTTTGCACACATATATATAGATATAATTTAAATAATGTGATTATGTTTAAATATGTGATAAATTTAAATCATGCTGTGTGGCGCCGGCTTAGAATACCGCCACTCCATCTCTTCCCGTGGGTGTCGTAAAAGGCGACTAAGGGAAAAGCTAGAAGAATGGGCAGCAGCATTCCTCTCAAGAAAATACAGCCTACTGCGATCGCCAACCCGCCTGCCAAGTGTGGCGGTTATGCCAAAAATGTTAGGTGGTGTCTTGGTGGTCTAGTGTTCTAACTCCATCTTCTGTTTCAGAAGTTTTGGGTTCAATTCCATACTCACACCAATGATTTCTTCGAAATCTTTTCGTAAATTATCCGTATTATCCGTAACTGACAACTTTGTGCCCAGTGTATATATAGCAGTGAATAATATAGCACCGGGCCCGGCCAGCGTTAAATTTTGATAATTAACATGCAGTGATAATTTAGTCAAGTGACTAGTGTTTACAGGTCGTCATCTGCGTAAAGCAGGCAGCTCATAACTAGGTCACCCATTCGCATTCCTGCATTTATCGATCTCATGCACCATGCACTTACCTCTGCTTCTAAAACCACCTTGAGCCTCCCACAACTCTCCTTTCAATAATCTCTCCATACACTTTCGCTGCTGAGCTGATTAAACTGATGCCCTGTAACATACGTGATCCCTTACCTTTATACAAGGGCACGATAACAGCATGTCCAGTCTTTACCTTACTTGACCTCCAGTATAGATTGCTCAAGGTCAGGACACACGTTTCATTGTGTTTGACCATTTCAGCAGACATCATATCAATTCCTGCTGCCTTACAATGGTTGGCGTCAGTTGTCGTCCACATCCGTGCCCTGAGTGAGTAATTTGGGGAAATGCACAAGTATCGTACATCTCCCCAAAGTGCTCTCTCCACCGACCCAATACATCGTTTGGGTTTGCAAGAATGTCACTTGCCCTGGACATAATTGACGACGAACCCCGAGACTTTCTAATTTCTCTCCAGAAGAGTTTGTTATTCGCCTCGAAGGTCTTCGTCAACCTCACTTGCTCATTCACAACTAATCTGTAGCGGCGGGAGTTCTCATACTTATTCTCTGTCATACTATCATTCTGATTCAAATTTGAGACATAATCCAGTCAGGATTTTTTTATTTCTTTCTACGCTAGACTTAATCCGCACCAGGCATCACCCCTTAGAATTGTAAGCCTCTTTGCGCAACCACATACTTCTTTTGTACTATTCGTAAAAATATTCGTAGGTCTACCTTTAGGTCAGTGTCTAGCTACTTTACCTTATATTTTATTTATTCACTAAACGATTTTATTGAAATAAACTATCGCAATGAAGAATAAACCAAATTGTAACATATATAAATTTTTAACCCTTTATTGAAAAAAAAATATAAGTATGGATATAATATTAACCACTGTGCCATAAGGATAACAATATTTATAGGATTTATTGGCTGGGTCAACTTTTTATCGGGTTTAATTGGAGCCAATTGATCCATTGTACGGCGCATTGATTGCATTTGTTATAAAAATAGAATTGCACATTATTTACTTCAAAGTAATTGGTCGTTTACTTTATAATTTGGCATGTCTAAACTGCATGACTAGGGAAGACGCTATTTTTCCGAACTAGATTTTTACCATCTACAATTGTATAGATCGATCTGGATACATTTCATCCTAATCTGCTCAGCTTTTCTCGCACTCGTTCTAGTCTGTCTTAGTATTGATTAAAAGGCGAACTCAGCAGTTATGATCCATCGGGCAGAGCATGGTGGAAAGATCGGCGGAGAACATTGCTGTTCTATACAAATTTCAACAATTTTAGTTCCTAAGGGGGCGTCCATAAATTACGTGAAATTTTTAAGGAGGTGAGGGGGTCGAATCAAATTTCATCTAATCTTACGTCGGAGAGAGGGGGTCTCTACAAATATCGCGCATTTAATTTCTGATAGAAATAAAAACAAAAGCAGAGAAATTGAGCTACTGTGCGTAAGCACCAACAACTTAGAGTGGCTACATCAGAACAAAGTTGAAAGAACAGCTGGGAATCACATGGACATGTTGGTTCCCATAGTCTCTTTTGAGACCGCCCATGATTCTCCATGGACTGTATTAGAGTAGACATTCTGTTTTTAATCACAGTAGTTACGATTTAAGTATTCTATTGTTAGATTTTTATTACAGTTAAAATTAAACTCTCAGCAATATTGCATGTCGTAAATGCACGAAGCATTTTTTTCTTTTAACAATAATAATCCAACGTTTATAGTCGGATTTATAATTAAACACCAACCACTGACGTTTACAGTGTTGTCAGTTGATGATAAAAAAAAAGTAGTGTTGTAGCAAAGCGAATGAATGAAAACGCTCTTTAATGAATAAAATTGGCACGATTATTTGGCTTGGGAATAGTAGTAGTCAATCTTAGTTCGGAAACTCGTAAGATTGTCCGATTTTCAATACATCACGTAATTGAAACTATGGATTTTATTATTTATTAAATTGAGTAGAATAAGTTTTAGAATAGCTTTTAGTATATATTGAGATGATTAACATTTCATTCATTGTTCATTCATCTGATGGAATAAGAACTGAATGCATCTCTATTGCTATAGATTTGGCAACATTATTTTACAAAGTGACATTAACTACTGTCAGCTAGCGTTGTCTAATTAAAATAGGACTATAGATACGTAAGAAACCCACATTTTGAAAAATATCACGTTAGATTGGAAGATGGGAAGGGGTTTGAATAAAATATCACGACAGACCCTAGGGACAGAAAATTAAAAAAAAAACATCTCACGTGATTAATGGACGCCCCATAATCTACTCCCAAGCATCATTACGAGATAATATATTCGCAGTGTTTAATTCTGTAGTCCTAACATGGTCATCGCAGGAGTAATATAGACGCCAGTGTATGAAAAGTAAACAAAAAGGTGACATTTTGTTTATTTTTCATACACTAACGTAACGTAACTTAATGAATGAACTGAATTCACATTCGTATTTATAAGTTAAGTTACGTGTACTCATTTCAAATTTACTGACATGGCAACCGTGGTTTATATGTATAACAAGTACTTAACAACTCTTCGATCTTACATAAATTAAGATCATTAATATTAATCTGGGGTGTGATATTATATGACAGTTCATTTAAAAGTGATCAGTCTCTATGAATGTATTTTGTAGAATGATAGAGATTGTTCCTTGGGAGTCCATTTAACCATAGGTATATTTTATAAGTAATTTTTTTATAGATATGATATAACATTTAAGTAAAAATGACACGATTTTAAGTTATAGTCACTGTTAAGTAATTGTAAAGCCTTCTGCTGATTTGGAAATTTCATTAATATGTATTTTAATAATACAACTTTATTCAGCACAAAAGTGCGTCAGCAAAATCCCTTAATATATATATATTTATGGGATAGGAAGGAGGATAAACGCACAGGCGTGTCACCTGATGATAAGCAACCAACGCCGCCCATGGACACCAGCAACACTATAGTGCTACTGTTGCGTTGCCGACCTTTAAGGGATAGGGGATAGGAAAGGATGTGGAAGGGGGATGGGTGGGCCTCCGGGTACCTCTCTCACCGAGCGAAACGCGGCATGAGCCACTTTATGTCGGTCTTCTGAGAGGTCGTGGTATTTCACCGGTCGAGCCGGCCCATTAATGCAGCGAACTGCTTGGCTATGGCGAACAAAGCTATTATCTGGATCACACAGCACACCTTAGTGAACAGATCGGGACATAATATTGTTGATGCGTGATTGTAATAGCTCAGCATAACTTTATTTATGCTAAATTATATGTTTACTATTGAAACATGTGCACTGTGATTTCGTATTATTTTTAAGATATATAATTTACGTAAATGCAAACAAACAAAGTTAAATTCGATACGATTGATATTAGTATTAAAATTTGACTTACGAAAATTCTTATGAAAATACATCTCTTTGGGAGTATTACCGTCTTTTTAATACTTGTGAATCTGTGAACCGGACCCAAGCTGTATCTCATTTTAGAGAAGACGTACAGTTGTCCGGTGCTCTCTAACAAATACATTAAAAAATGGGACGGAAAATCCCACTTGCACTTGGCGGGTTATTTCCTCTAACTACTTTTCGGTCACTTACATTTTATAAGCGGTAGTGACTACTAACTCCTTTTTAGGTAAAATATGTACTAAAAGTATATATTGAACCGTTCGCGTGTATATCCTTTGTTCTTACGTTAAATTTAAAAATAAAACCGTTCAAAAATGCTCGAATTACAAACTTTTCTAACTGACTTATCGTTTTTATTTTATTTTAATTCAGCGTTCTATTTCCACCGCTGACTAAAGATAGTGGCAGAACGGTGTGAGAATACATAAGATAATAGAAAATACCTACTAATGTATTGTCTAGAGCATATTGAGTGGTATATTGGTAAAAATTAGGTGATTACGTCATAATTATAAGATGTTGTGCAATTCAAACTTGTTAATTAAGGTCGAATTGAAATTTTTGTATCACATTACTGGCCAGCAAGTTTGCATGCGCATGTACGCACACTGGGTGAGGTTTTCAGTTTTTTTCTCATATAAATAAATATTAGCATTTTAATTACTCGCTTTATATGGTTTTTTCTTAAAGGAATGATTTTTTAATTTTTTTCTGTGCTACGACTGTGGCGATTAAAAAGGTTTTAAAAATATGTTGAGCTCACTGGCCACCTAAAAACTCCTCTTGATTAACGACATGTTTGCTTTGTATTTTCAATGTTTTTCGATAGCTTTTTGATGTCTTGACTATAGACCATAGTAATATTAGCGCAATGCATACGCCGAATATTATTTATATGTGCGTTAACATCGTTTATTTGTGAAATTAGTCATTCCCATTTCGTTGCGTCCAATTTTAATTTGTCATTAAAAAAAATCTAAATACCCTGACTTAAGATCCATTTTATTTTATTTCCATGTTTAGGATGACATTAATTTGATTCTAGCTAAATTTTAGAGAAAAAATACATAAAAACAATCAAAATCGATCCAGATTCCGATTCTGAATAAATCACTTTCAATTACACGTTGTTACTAACATAATTAATCCACAGAAAAAAAAAACCTGTGTAATTATATTCAACAAGAATGGTATATAAGCGCACCCTTAAATAATAAACTCTAAGTTTATATATTTTGTTTTGTTGTTTCTAGAATTAAAAATGGACGCCCTCGCCGATATCCTGCAGCCGTACAAGGAGATTGTGGGGAATGTAGCCGCCATAGTGACAATTGGCCAGATGTTCTCTGGTAGCTTCATCTGCTTGGACATTTACAAGCAAGGTGGCACCCGGGGCATCAGTATTATGCCTTTCCTCGGCGGTAATGTCATGTGAGTACCCAATGCAATACATATCAAAACTTTGTATACTAAGTTATTTTTTTTTACAGTCTGCAGAATTATTGATAGATTGCGCTTTCCTGTCAATGACCGTGGTAGGAATGAGTTATTAAATCTTAGACTACAAGTAGATCTATATTATCCTATATTATTTAACTATAAATCTACATAAAACATGACCTTTTATCTAGATTTATAGATTCTAGGGTCATTGGACGAGTTGATATCACAGTAAACACACCGATCATCCAAACGCTTTCCAATTTCCGTCACTGTTAATGTATCGAATGAATGGCCGCTGTCGGCGTTACCCTATGTAAACTTAGTGTAGGCGTGAAGAATAAAATGTACAGGGTTTTAAATTACAATTACGTTTCATCGTGTCTCCCCTCAGTCCTCACTATAGCTCACGGCGCCATAACTCAAAAAAAGTTCGCCTAAAAAGACATTTTTATGGGATAGGAGGGCAAACGAGCATGCGTGTCGCCTGATGGTAAGTGACCAGCACCGCCCATGGACCCCTGCAAGTCATATAGTGTTACTGTTGCGTTTGCCGACCGTTAAGGGAGTAGGATGGGGAAAGAAACTGGGCCTCCGGGTACCTCTCTCACCGTACGAAACGCGGCATGAGCCACTTTACGTCGATCTTCTGAGAGGTCGTGGTATTTCACCGGTCGAGCCGGCCCATTCCTGCAGCGAATTGCTTGGCTCTACCACTGTCAACTCTCACGACTCTGCGGGCCGCAATGATCCAAGCCATGGTTTGGGCAGCCCTTCTATAGCTAATATCTAAATTGTAGGTGTAAACAGCGTCTTTTATGGCTCCGCACATTGATTGAATTAATTAACAACATGGAATAAACATTATCCAGGTTGGAACTCGTAGCCCCTCGAACAGAATTCAGAATAATAAGGAAATGATTTTGTGTAACCTATAGTAACTAATCTGGCGATGAATTCGTAAAAGTTAGATAAGTTATCAAAGATTAAAAATTATGTGAAGTCATGCCAAATGATACGTAGACATGACGTTTCCAAAAAAAAAATGTTCCGAAAATAAATAAAAAATGTTACCCATTGTTATGAAATATGAGAACTGATTTTTATTCATATCTTAAAAACGTTTCGATGGCGTGGCATTTAAGTATACAATGGTAGTATTATTTATCCTAGTCTAACTATTAGTACTTATTACATCAGCTTACTTTCCGAAGGTCGAACGCAGAAAAATATTGTAAGGTCAGTCAGCAGGCAATCATAACTTCCCGAATGATATACGAAAAGCTGTTGTGTACCCGATTTTGATTTCGGTACCTATAAAATAGAAGTCCCAGTGCAAAACCGCAAAGTCATAAAGATATTTTTTTTGTTTATGAAATTAAATTTAGACTACTTTAGCCATATTTATGATCAATTATGATGATCTCCATGGATTATATACTTATCTACTACTTGCATGAGTCATAACTAACTTATAATATTTATTTAATAGGAGCATACTGAACTTGAAATTCGGATACATACTTCGGGACGACAAAATGATTCAAGTGAATCTTGTCGGTCTGGCCCTCAACATACTGTACACCATGGTCTACTACCACTATACACACGAGAAGACTAAAGTGTGGGCTCAGATCGGTATTTCAGGAGCTATATCTGCCGGGTTCATTGCGTACGCGCAGATGGAAGACCCGGAGTTGGTTGAGAACAGATTCGGCACTATCATTACGGCGCTTATGTTTTATTTGATTGCGTCACCGCTTTTCGGATTGGTGAGTTTTCTTGTTTTAAAATTTTTATCCGAGTCCGCAATAAGGTGAATAATGTTTTCAAATCTGTGTGTATTTGTGTTTGATATTACGTTAAAATTTAGTATATATGTACTAAACAATGTTTCTAACATGGCAGAGAAAAATATATTCTCTCTGCCTACTACTACGACTTAAGGACTAAACAAAATTTTTGTCTTTTTTTTTCACTAGCAATAATTTCATTACTACTTAACTAGTTCACAGTAATATTGGCTGTAGGTTCATTGTCTCTGCATTACCTTATTCATATGCTCTTAGTGCAAGACGGAATAGACACATATATAATTTAAACCTGTTATTGTTTATTAGTCCATATTATTGGGAAAACAAAATATCACTTTTTGATATTAATAGTTTTGAGACCTGCTTTAGGTTGACAAAGGATACTATGTATCTGTCACATACTGACAAGAAAAAACTTGCTAGATTACTAGCATTTAATATACAAAGTGACTGGGGTACTAGTAAAGTAACTCAAACAATTAGTTGTAAGGATTATGACGCTTCTATTTCTTTAAATTAATTGAAGAGACAAAGGATAAACCTAAATCATTGCTTACAATTGTACATCAAATATGCAAGGTTTATCTGGCAAAGAACTTGAGCTTGACCTTTTTTGTGAAAAGCACAATGTTCAAGTATTATGTTTGACTGAACATTGGCTTAAAACTTGTGAACTTGCTTTCAATAATGCTTGCTTGTTGGCAGAGTTTTCTGTAGAAAAAAAAGCCAATCATGGTGGTGCCATGATCTTTGTGTCAAATAATATTAAATTTAAAAATAGGAGAGACATTACAAATCTCTCCATTGAACGCAATGTTGAACTGTCCTGCGTTGAGCTTGAGCAATTTATTGTGTTGTGTGTTTATAGGCCGCCATCGGGTGACTTTAATATATTTGAATCCACCATGGATGATCTTTTACAAAAACTTATTGAAAGTGGTAGGAATGTAATTGTATGTGGTGATTTTAATATTAATCTGTTACAAGATTCAAGTAAGAATACTAGGCTTGTTAGTTTATTTACCTCATTTGGACTACATTACCTGTTCTCAGAACCCACAAGAATTACATCTCACTCTGCCACCTGCTTGGACAATCTTTTTTGTAATTGTAATTTTGTCCAGAAAGAAATCATAAGCCACTTGCCATCGGACCATTGCGGTCAAAAGGCAGTTTTTATGATGCACAGGCCTAAATTAGTTAGTAAAGTTACATGTAGACCTATAACCCAGAAAGGTATCAAACAATTTCGTAATGCTATAGCGGCTAGGGTTACTGCGCCGGACATGTCGAGTGATCCAGATGAACTTTATCACTCACTCTTAAAAACCATAGACTCACAACATAAAACTATTTTTAAAGTTAAAACTTGTAGAAAAAATATAAATTTAACGTTTTGCGATTGGGCTACCAACGGCATCTATATAAGTAGAAGTAAATTGTACGATTTGTATAGTTTAAGGAAATGGAATTTTGATCCTGATTTTCTACTATATGTTAAGAACTATTCTAAAATATTTAAGAACGTTTGATTTGCTGCTAAATCAAATTATTTAAGTTAGCAGATCCAACAATCTCGGAACAAAATCAAAGCAACTTGGAATATCATTAACAATGAAACAGGTCGTACAAAGAGACATGACGATAATATTCAGCTTATTATTAATAATAAAATTATTAAAGAGAAATGTGCCGTTGCCGATGCATTTAATGACTTTTTTGCCAAAATTCAGAGTACTACAACGTCTGCGTGAAATTCATGTCCTCTTCAGGCTGAAACTCTGCTTAGGGATAGTGTGCGCGAGTGCAAAGTTTCTTTTAAATTTGATCATGTCGACTCTTACGAAATTATAAAAGTGTTCAAATTATTAAATTCTAAAAAAACTGCTGATCTATGGGGCATTTCCGTTAAATTGATAGATTCTATAATTGCCATCATAGCTCCAAGCCTGGCTGTGCTTTTTAATAAATGTGTAGATGCGGGTGTGTTTCCTAACTTAATGAAACACAGCAAATTGATACCCTTATTTAAAAATGGATGTAAAAATGATCCAACCAACTTTCGTCCTATTTCAATTCTACCTGCAATTAGCAAAATTTTTAAAAAAATTATTTTGCGTCAATTACTAGACCATTTTAATACTTCGATTTTATATCGAGTATTCTGTTTGCTACACCTTTTATTCACCAACCTACTGATTTGTTTTCAGTAGTGATAATAATATCGTTATTTATTTCAAATGGTTTTAAAAGAGTATTTGGCACATGAGTTTCTTGCCCGATTCTTCTCATGATAGCCCTTACACTCGGAATCGGGCCGCTCGTGGCGATTGCGTCCGTGTCTTTTTTTTGTTCCACGGAGGCACTTTCCACAAGCGCTCGTGTTTGTATTTAATTTTAAATAATATGATATCTGTACTTGTTGACTATTTTTAAGTGTCTGTGAAGACGAAGACCTATAAAAATAAAGTTATTTTGACTTTGACTTTAACTAAACTGCTACAAGAACTAAAAAGCTAGAAGAATGGGCAGCAGCATTCTCTCTTAAGACAATACAGCCTACTGCGATCGCCAACCCGCCTGCCAAGCGTGGCGATTATGGCAATAAACCCCCCATGATTGAGCGGACCGTCAGTTGTGGCGCTCTATGGGGGAGGCCTATGTCCAGCAGTGGACCTCAAAAGGGCTAATGATGATGATGATGATGATAACTAAACTGCAACCTACCAAATAATCGATTGTTTTTTAAGTAAAATAATAATTAATAATGGTGTTTTTCTGAATTAACTTGAATTCATAAAAACAATTTGTGGAATCATGTATTTCACAGTTATGTAACTAACAACCCATTAAATAACAGCGATCTGATAAGGAGACATAATTAATCTTATTTATTTATATAACATCCTAATTTTTATTGCCATGTATAACATAATAACTAGTAATAATAAATCTTAAATCAAATAATATGGTTATATCAATATAACCATATTATTTGGCCTATGTGGGCCTCTTAAGTACATTTGTTGAAACTGCCGAGTGCTAAATGGAGAGGTCGAACGTCGAACGGAACCATTTCCAACCGAGTTTTTTTTGGCTTAGCTTGGAAACTAGATGTCGGTGTTTTTATTATTAAAAACAATATATACTGGTGAATAATATGCTGGAATGAAAAACTAGCTACCGGTAATCACATCGCTTCAGTATATATAAAAACTAGCTGACCCGGGGACATTTGTGCCGCATAAAAAATAATAAATGAGTAATAGATAAATTAATTTTCGAGATATAAAACTCATTTATTACTGCACTACAGTAATAAATGAGTTTTATATCTCGAAATTTATCACTTTTTCTTTACTAAATTATGCATGAATTGTACATACAAAGCGGGTTGCTTTGTATGTACAATTCATGCATAATTTCGACCATCTATCTACTAAATAAAACCGCATTAATATCCGTTGCGTGATTTCAAAAATAGAAAAGATAGAGCATATAAGGGGACAGACAGCGGAAAGCGACTTTGTTTTGTACTATGTAATGATTAAAAAAAAAGTTTAATATAACTGTTTGTTTTTTTCAGAGGGACATCATAAAAAATAAGAGTACCGAGGGTTTGCCGTTCCCCATCATCTTTTCCGGCACAATAGTGACATTTGCGTGGCTATTGTACGGAATCATATTGAGGAATAAGTTCTTGGTCGTAAGTACCCGTCTTCTTGTATTGTATTTTCTTTCGACACCCTTTTGAATTATCCGGTCCTACAGTGTAGGTGGCAGAAGCATAATATTATCAGTAATCAATATTTATCTTTCTGAAGCTATTAGTGCATAGTTGGATTCGAATTTGTGACATGTCCAATCAGAACTCGATTGCTGACCACATGAAAATCAGCTTTGTAATTTATTAAAAACAGTATTGTAGGGTAAGGAAAAATCATGTTTTTCTATCTGAATTTAAAAAGTCAGTTCAAATTATTAACGCCATTTTTTACCCGAAGGTGTAGGGAGTGGCTGTTAAGCCTCGACTCGCATGTTTGAATCCCAAATGGAATAGGTGGCGAACCTATTCCCATACCGGGCACAAAGTCTTCAGGCACCAATATTTTTATTACACATTACTCTCGAAAAGTCATTGATTTCACGATTCAGAAGCGAGATAATCGATCACTAGACCACCGAGAGTTTAAATTAACATTCGTTATTTGTTCCTCAAATAAATAATATCCACAATTTTTGTCCGATTCTTTTTTTGTTACAATCAATTCACATATCATTTTAACGTATTAGATAACACTCTACAATATTGCCTAATCTGTTACACCAAAGATAATTAATGTTATCATTGAGTAGTTAAATTTTATGAATATTATCAGCTGTCTACCTTCACGCCATTATACCTATATCTATATGAAAAAATAAAACTAAGAATGATCAAGCAGATCTAACACAAGAGATTCGATTTATAGGATAGCTGTATCTTTCGCCTGACGTGGCTATTTTTGAAATAACCTTCATATCGTTACGCTACTTTCCAAGACAGCCTAGCAGTAGTCTAGTCTGCCTATTGATCAGAATTTGAATTATCTGAAACGATAGCAAACGGAGGCCTACTCCCCTTCCCAATCCTTTCCCATCCTACTCCCTTAAAGCTCGTCAACGCAACTGTAACACCAAATGTATGTGTTGCAGGTGTCCATGGGCGGCGTTGGTTACTTACCATCAGGTGAGACGCCTGCTCGTTTGCCCACCTCATCATCATCATCATCATTAGCCTATTGCAGTCCACTGCTGGACATAGGCCTCTCCCAATGTGCGCCACAACATCCGATTCTCTGCCTTCCGCATCCAGTCTTTGCCAGCAGCCTTTCTGAGGTCGTCTGACCATCGGGCTGGTGGGCGTCCTACGCTACGTTTACCAAGACGCGGTCTCCACTCAATGACCTTCTTGCTCCATCTACCGTCGGTCCTTCGGCAGACATGACCAGCCCATTGCCACTTCAGCGAGCTTATTCTGCGAGCTATGTCGGTTACCCCAGTTCTCTGGCGGATATACTCATTCCTGAGTTTATCCTTCAGAGATACCCCGAGCATAGCCCGCTCCATAGCTCGCTGAGCGACTTTAAATTTGTGGACTAGCCCCACCGTGAGTGTCCACGTTTCGGCACCGTAGGTCATTACCGGTAGGACGCACTGGTCAAAGACTTTGGTCTTCAGACATTGCGGTATAGGCGAGCTGAAGACCCGACGCAGTTTGCCAAATGCAGCCCAACCCAGCTGAATCCTCCTTTCGGCCTCCTTCTCGAAGTTTCGTCTACCTACCTGGATAGTTTGGCCTAGGTAGACGTATTTGTTTACGACTTCGAGAACTGACCCTTCGACGCTTATCGGTCCGGGCACGACATGTTCATTGAACATGACTTTGGTCTTGTCCAAGTTCATGCCCAAACCGACACGCCGGGAGGACTCGTCCAGGCTGCGCAGCATTCCGCTTAACTGTTCCAGCGACTCTGCCATTACAACGATATCGTCGGCAAACCGAAGATGTGAGATGTACTCACCATTCACGTTGATACCCTGTCCAGTCCAATCCAGGGTCTTGAAGACGTCCTCTAGAGCGTTGGTGAAGAGTTTGGGAGATATGACATCTCCCTGTCTTACACCACGATTCAGCTCGATAGAGTTCGTCACCTGGTCCTGTATCTGGACAGCCATCGTGGCGGTGTCATACAAGCATCTCAACACCTCGATATAACGCCAGTCAATCCGACATCGCTGCAATGCATCCAGAACTGCCCAAGTTTCGATGGAGTCGAAGGCTTTTTCATAATCCACGAATGCCATACACAGCGGCTGATTGTACTCTTCAGTCTTCTGTACAATCTGCCGAACAGTATGGATGTGGTCCACCGTACTAAAGCCTTTTCGAAACCCGGCCTGCTCCGGAGGCTGGAATTCGTCGAGTCTTGCAGCGAGACGATTCGTGACGACCCTCGAGAACAACTTGTAGATATGGCTCAGGAGTGAGATGGGTCTGTAATTCTTCAGTAAGGTTTTATCACCTTTTTTGAAGAACAGCACCACCGCACTCCTGCCCCAAGCCTGTGGTGTTATGCCCCGGTGTATGACGGAATTAAAAAGACCTGCTAATTCCTTTAGGATAGGAGTCCCGCCGGCTTTTAGAAGCCCTGTAGTAATTCCGTCATCACCGGGTGCCTTGTTGTTCTGAAGTTGCCCGAGAGCCGCACTAATCTCGCTTTCAGTGACATCGGGAATGTCCTCACTATAGTGACCTTTGCCCACCTATCCCATAAAAAAACTACACCAAATCCCTCGGCTGGGATAAACAGCTGGGAAACTTTTAGTTGACTTTTATTTAGAAGACGATTGTTGAAGATTTACCATTGGCAGCGATAGGTGGCGCTGTAACCAAGTTTTAGTTTTTCCGCCGCTAGTTATTAATATATGCCGCCATTTAATTTCCAGATGCAAAATATTGTCGCTGTCCTCCTGTGCTCAGCTCAGTTGGCGTTATTCGTCATCTATCCATCGAAGCCCAAAGGGAAAGACAAGAAAACGAAAGCCAAGAAAGCTGATTAATTTAAGTATCTTAGTAAACTAAGAGATTGTGAACGACCAATTTGTGAAGTGCCGAATAGACAAGAGCGTAGTTTAATTAATTAATTTAAGTAAAGTATAAGTTAATCACTTCCATCTCGAGTGTGAGTACCTACCTCAAGTATCAAGACGAGTACTTCACTTCAGAAACTCGAGTACACATAAATTGTATAAAATTATACGATATTTTGTCACAAAGTACAAAGATAATTATGTTTCAATTCAAAGAACAAATAGACTTTAAGGGATCCTTTGAGGTGGGCTGGATATAAACCCCCCAACCCTTAAGACACTATTTACTTTGATGGACTATGATGTTTGTTTTTAATTTGAATATTTCTATTATGTTGAGTAAACTAGATATACCTTTTACAAAAAAAAATGTGTGTTGTAGTATCAAGTTTTAAGCTTAGCCTGGACCTAGATGGCGCTGTTCAAAGTATGACTATAAATTCTAACAATCATACAAAAGAAATCATGTGTATATTATTAATAGATGACTAAAGTAATTGTGAGCATTGTGTCTTGTGAATGAATGTTTGATTCGATGAGACAAAGCAATATTGCTGCCTATACCTTCACATATTGTCAGGGTAAATATGGTATACATAGAAATAATATTTTATACAGCATTTATTATGAATGACTTGTGGCTCTTTAGGCCTAAATTGAAAAATTAAAAAAAAAAACTTATTATATTGTTACAAATCAATTTTATTGTGGGTTATTGTATATGTTATTATATATATGATTTATTTTTTGGTGGAGTTTTATGTATTTTATGAAAATACACTTTATATTTTACTAAGTGTTTTTTCATTAGCTATTTTATCTGTATGTTTTTGAAGTACCTATCACATAGGGTTTTAGTTTTCATGATATTGCGAGCTCAATTTAATCTTAAATGTTGTTGATATGAATATTATTTAAGGAAAATATAATTGTGTTTTACATAATATATACATTTTACATATATATTTAATGAAAAGAAGTTATTAAAATATTTCAAGTATCAAAAGTACAGAAATTAGCCTTAAATAATTAAACAAAAAATAATTATAACATTCAAGCGGGCTGTCATGAGAAGAACTAAAAAAGTAAAGTAGTTGTTTTCAACTGCTGTCTTTCTGCTTTACTCGCCTTTGTGAAGAACTATTCAATAATCTTTTATAACCTTTTAGGATACAGGAAACAACGCGTATAGCAATTGCTATAGTTATATATGATCACTACTTTATCCTAACACGAGTTTACAGTACTACAAAGTACGAAGTAAAGTATCTTTATATCACATTATGACATTTTTCGATCGAAGGAGCGATTTGTTGAGATCTTATAAACTACGTAACAAACCATAGTGCAGTTATTAGCAGTGCATAGAGTAGTTACCGAGGCAGTTTTTTTGTATATAGTAAATTTTATGGTACATGGTCGAGAAAAAGCAAAAATTTCAACTTGTCAAATATTATTCAAAATTTTACAACTACCTAGTAAAATAGTATAACGTTATTTAATTTTCAAACAGGGTATTTGAGAATCGATAATAATGTAAATGATAAAGATATATAAAATAAAATGTGTATATCTATAATCATGTTTTATTATTTGTATTGCCTTCACACTACTTCACAGTCCCAAGCGTATATATTAGTTTACAATTTTATTAGCAATAGCAACAATGTTATCAGTCCGTCATGCAAATTTATAAAGTCTTTAATAGAGATTGCCACCCTGTATGTTTCTTAACCCGGCCCGGCCCGCTAGCTAGCGACGGCAACGGGTTGTGTAAACAAAGAAACCTTCAAGTATTTTTCTTTATGTGAAACTTCTTACTCGACGTGCAAACTTTTAACCCATTTAACGTCACGTTAGCTGTATGATATAATGCTGTTACACTTTTTTTTTATTTTATTACAATTTTTGAAATATTGGTTATGAACAATTTCATCGTGCTCACTAGGCTGTAGATGTTTGTTATAAACCTAGTATTCCAATTACAGCGCATTATGCGGCATAATGCTTAACGTTGATGTTCCAACTAAAGCATTGCTAAGCACAGTTGGGCACTCGCAAAAGTACTGCTTTGCCATGAAGCGTGCCATGGATACCAACATTACCAACTCATTGACAGAAAATTATGAAGCATTTTTTCATTAAGTTGGCATTGATCACAATATTTTAAATATTTTTTTTAGTAATAATAATATTTGATAAAAAAAATTATAGCTTTGGTTTCGTTGCAGTTTTTTAGAAATAATCAAAGTAAATTCATCCTGTGTTAAAAAAAAAGTAATATAACTATGGATTGAAGGTTCAAGCATTGACTTTTTTATTCCACATTTAATATCAACACTGAACTTAGTGCACTCTACTGGCGCATTTTAATAACAATTCGCGTTCCAATGAGGCTTCAGCACAATTCGGCAGTGTGCGGCACTGAGTCGCATAATGCACTATAATTGGAAAACTAGGAATGTCATTAAATTAACCAGTCCATATAATAACCAACTATTTTAACGTATCGCCATCTATGTCCAGGTAAAATTACTTTAAAGATTACCGATGTAGATTTGAACGACTATTCTGAATTTCATTTAAGATGTAGCGACATCTACGAATTTAACCTTTTTTTTTTTACGCGAGGAAATGCTTTATGCACACCCCCCGCCTGGGGACGGCAGGGGGTAGTGTGGGACTCCCAAAACAGTAAACTGAAATCCGATCCTAGAGTTACCCACTAAAACCTCGCGGCGGCCTTCCTCCGGCGTTGGGGTGGTCCAGGATTCGGATAAACCACTCTGGTCCACCCCGCCGTCGCCCCACCTCCGTCACGAGGGGGTGCTCGTCCTCGGGGAGCCTCGGCGAGGCTCCCCCGGCCAGCGTGTGCTGGGCCGAGTCCAGGTCGGATGCGCAATGGTGGCATCTCGCCGTCTCTTCACGTTTTTTTCGACTCAGATACTCACCGAAGCACCCGTGCCCGGTGAGTATCTGAGTCAACTGTCAAATGTGACAGTGCCCCATTTACGGAGCACCCAGGCCTCGAGGTGGGGCAGGACGGCCCCGACGGCGCGTGAACGCGTACCGCCCTGGAGGACCAGCGCATCGCGCCAGTCCCCCAGGACCCGCCGGAAGGCCTCCCGCCTCCGCACTTCGTGTCCCCTAGCGTCCCCCCCTCCCCGGCCGAGATCGTACGCGGCTGCGTACATCTCGGCCAGGATGATGAAGGGGGGATAGCTCGCGAGGACCGTCGCCGCCTCGTATGAGATAGTACGGTAGCCCCGTACGATCCGTATGGCCATGATCCGCTCCAGGCTCCTCAGCAGAGCCCTGGAGCGGGAGGCCCCCGCGAGGTCTCGCGACCAAACGGGGGCCCTGTACAGGGCCACGGACCGCACGACGCCACCGTAGAGGCGGCGAACTCCCTCCTCCGGTCCCCCGAGGTTGGGCAGCAGGCGGTGTAAAGCGCCCGCCACCCGTCGCGCTCGGGGGACCATCCGTACGAAGTGCTCCTCGAAGCTCCAGCGGCTGTCCAGGGTGAGGCCGAGGTACTTCATGTACCGCCCCACCGGGACAGCCGTGTCACCCACCTGGATCCGCGAGGCCGGGGGTTCCCTGCCTCTGGTGAGGCGGTGGAACCACAGCGCCTCACTTTTGTGAGGCGCCACCTCCAGGCCCAGCCTGCGGATCCGTCTGACGACGATTGCCACCCCCAGCTCGGCGAACCTGAGCGTCCGCTCGAAGTCGGGCTCCGTGGCGACCACCAGAGTGTCGTCTGCGTAGCAAACGCCACGGGGCAGACTGGTGCGGAGGACCGGATCATAGGCGAGGTTCCACAGCAGGGGCCCGAGCACGGACCCCTGTGGAACCCCGCACGTCACCTCCTTCCTCTGCTCCGTCCCGTTCCGGTCGACGTAGTCCACCCGTCTCTCCTGCAGGTAGGCCCCGATGACCGACCTGAGATAGGCAGGCACCTCGTGGTATACGAGGGCCTCCCTGATGGCCAGCCAGGGGAGGTTCCCGAAGGCGTTGACGATGTCGAGCGACACCGCCAGCGCGAAGAGTTTCCCCGCCTCGTTCAGCAGGCATATCGGCCGGAACGACGACGGAGCGTCTCCGGTCCTCCCCTCCTTCCTTATGAGTACCAGTCTCGCCGACTTCCAGTCGAGGGGGAACACCCCGCGGCGGAGACAGCTAGTGAACAGCTGCCTCGCCTTGTTCCCTAACACTCCCAGAGCGAGCGCCAGGACCCGACCCGGAACTCCGTCCGGGCCGGGAGCGGCGCTGCGGGAGGCGAGCCGCGCGACGGCTCGCCCGAGCTCGTCCTCCGTCACCTCCAGCTCGTCGGATCACGGAGTGTGGTCCGACTGGGACGGAGGAACCGAGGGACCGCCCTGGACCCTAGGGAAGAGTGCGTCTACGACTCCTCCCACGACCTCCGGGTCCAGGGATTCCGTCAACGGAGGGACCCACGGGGTCAGCTTGCCCAGTACCATTCTATACGGGCGTCCCCATGGGTCCCTGTCCAGTCTCTCGACGAGCTCGTTCCAGGACCGCTCGCGAGCCGCAGCGATGGCGACGCATACGGCGTGCGCGGCGGCCCCGTATTCCCGTCTGGCTCTGAGAGCCTCCTCGACCGTGGTTCGCCTTCTCTTCCGGGCTCTCAGGTACCGGCGGCGAGCAACGAAGGCGGCTTTTTGCAGCCGCTCGATCTCCTCGCTTCACCAGTACACGGAGCCCCGCCGGGGCGGCCCGACTCGTGGCATCGACGCGTCGCAGATCGACGTCATCGTGTCGCGCAGCCAGGCCGCTTGCGCCTCGGGATCGGGCGATACCACTCCCTCCGTCCAGTCCGCGACGCTGGCGGCGGCCACGACCATGTCTCGGTCGAGCCGCTTGAGAGACCAGTTTCAATACAAGCACTTCAGCACTCCGATATACTGATAGTCAATTTGGCCCCGTAGAAGACGGGTCGCTTTGCCTACAAATATGCACATAAAATGTGTGGCCTTAAATTTAAAATGAAAGAAATTGTAAGCTTAAAAGTCAACTTAAACTTTGTAAAAATATATTTCTTCCTTTGTTACGCAATTTAAAAAATAATACCCTGAGACAACACTGTTCATATGTGCGATGTGTTTTAAAGTATAGATTACAAATTCGGAAGTGTCGCTACATTACGTAGATAGGTTTATTGAATATATTAAGTATTATAAAAACTTTTTATGGCGGGTAAAAAGCAACTAACTTCAATTATTTTCAATATAAAAATTATTTTGATTTAGTAATTTAGGTACATAAAATGGAGATTTAACTTAATGACAGCCATTGTTACGGTAATATATTTACAGTTTATATTACCAACTGTGATTACACTGTCTAGTGATCTAAATTAGGAGGTAATATAATGTACTAGTTATGTACATTATATTACCTCCCTATTATATTACCCTACTGTAATATAATGGACTAGTTATGTATGTATAGACTTTACATACATAATTATAGTCCAACATGTAACAGTCCGCAAAATCTTGATACAATCGGGCACAATTTTGGCATTCCTTGACATTTATTGCTAACATCTACCGAAAAGTCATTGGTGTAGGCCGGTGTTTAGACAGATAGCAGCACATTAGCAAAGAGATTATTGTTTCCTCGGTACCAACATGAAAGCATACTATTTTTTAAAGAAAATATTATTAATTTTATGTTTGAGTTGATTGATAGGTACAGATAAAAATAGAGATAGTATTTACCTTCCTATGCAGATTCAATAAGTTTTTTTTTTAAGTAAACTTGTCACAAAGAAACTCAGCTTACACTTGTATTTTATAAACGATGTTGTATACTATACTGTATTTTAAGTACTGGATAGGCTAACGGTTGTTACAGCTGCTACGAAATAGTAGGTATGTAATATAGTAAAACCCAGGCCTACCCTATTTTTTGATGGGCTACAATTTTTCGTAGGCTATTCAGGTTAATAAGTTATCTTATAATAGCTATAAGAGATATAGAAACCCAACCAAATATAAACACTTCATATAAGGGCGAGCTTCGAGGACAACTAGTCAGATTAAGGCCAGCTGGCGTATTATGAACTCATAATTCCAGCCAGCTTACGCACTGCCTTGCAAATTTGTATTTTCAACGAATGATTTCAGCTAGTCGGTGACGAGTAGTCACTGTCAAAGTCACTCTAAATTTATAAATTAACGACTAATTCCATTTAGTCAGTCACAAGTAGTCTAGATTAGCTGAAATTAGTCTATGAAAATACTAATTGGCTAGGCAGCGAACAAGCTGGCTGGAATTAAGAGCTCATAATATACCCCCAGGTAAGTTAAATACATACAAATTAATAAAATTTTACCTTCGAATAAAATTTGTATTATGCTTCCAATGACGTCCGAAGTCATTATGAGAGTACGTCATGTCCCTTGCCCCCCATGGCGTTACTTCCGCTATCATATTGCACCAATAGCGCCCCATATCCGGCGCGCCTAGCGCCATCTATCAACTTCGACTGCTACCGATTCTTATGAACACAAGCCGCCATTTTGGTCATTGTTCGGCTCATAATGATATAGCACCAGAAAGACATTACTGGGACTTCGGACGTCATTGGAAGCTTAATACAAATTTTATTCGATGGTAAAATTTTAATATTATGCGTTCCGTTTGACGTCCGAAGTCATTATGAGAGACCTGTTTGTTAGCTTCTGGTGGCTTGTAGGTTTAATATCGAATTTAAACGCAACAATGTGAAGGAGCGTTATATAATGTAAACTTAAAGGCGCGATTAATAAAGTGCCCTGTATAAACAATGTATTATTATTTCATCAAAGTTATAGAAAATTTTCTCGAGTGATCTACAAGTTAAGTTGCTGATTTGTCAAACTTAACGAAAAAAATATTTTAAAGACACCATATTGTCGGTTCGTTTTGGCTTCCATACAATTAATATATCTAATTGTCTGTACCACTGATTTAGTAAATCAGTTTTTTCACCAATCAAAATCAATCAACTTTTCTCGGAAAGTATAGACTTTTCCAAATTTGGTGGATCGTACTAGGAGCTGTGATTACTTGAGGTTCCAAACTTCAGGCCACGAGTTATACTCGAAAACGCTTGTAATTTCGCTAAGCAACTTTCTTGTTAAGTACGTAGTGACTGTTGCAAAATTGGAGTGTCCTAATAGGCATTGCACCTGTTATAGGTTCAAACTACGGGCTGCGAGTGGCGCTCAAAACATCTGTCGTATTGATCGCAATTTGACAATGCCAACTTCCCGCAGGTGTGATGACGGTGGCGAAGTTATTAGAGTCTTACCCATGATGTACGAAATCGCTTGTAATTTCGCAACGCAATTTTCTTGTTAAGTACGTAGTGACTGTTGCAAAGTTGGAGTGTCCTAATAAGCATTGCACCCGTTATAGGTTCCAACTACGGGCTGCGAGTGGCGCTCGAAACATCTGTCGTATTGATCGCAATTTGACAATGCAAACTTCCCGCAGTGTGATGGCGGTGGTGAAGTTATTCGAGACAAACCCACAAATTTCTTGTACTATGGCAATGTAGCCTTCCCCGGAGGGTGATGAAGGTTACAAAATTGGTGTCCTAATAGGCGTTGTGCCTGTTTTAGGTACCAACTGCCGACCGAGAGTTGCTCGAAAAATCAATAGACCGTGTAAGTGTCGTTGTCGATTTTTCTGTTACCAACTCAAACCGGTCGTTAGCTGTATGGCGATTTTTGCTTGAACCGTGAACGTGTTTCAATGCTGATGTGTTATTAAATAATTGTTTGGAATTATAGCAGAAACACCCTTCTTGGGATTATTTTTTGCTGTTCAGTTACATACAGCGCGACGAAACTCCTCTGCAGCACTTGTTGGTTGTCGGCTGTAGTATTCAACAATGATATCCGATTTGAAGACGAGTAAATCCATAACCGGTAGCTCACATTAATAATCATCAAATTTCCATCTATTTAGGTAATGTGACACTTCGGAATTGGTGACAATTCGGAAAAAATATACTGTATATCGAGGCATAACTTCCACTGCACACTCTTCTGGATGATTAGCTGTAAAGGTTCTGGCTGCGAGACTTCACTTAATTGCTTCATTTAATTGATATTTGCTTGATATGAAATAATGACGTTAAAGCGTGATGCTTTGTTCTAACGTCAAAAATATTAAAAGCCCATGTCGGTGTCTTGTTAAATGGTATTTTAAAACACGTTATTAACACTCATACAGATGAGTTACACTGTTCGAGGATTATGCGCAATGTGTTGATCTGATCCGTGCACGATCGGTTGGGCCGGAAGCCAGCCTGTTCTCCGCGAAGAAGAGGTTCGACGGCACTCGTAAGTCTGTCGAGAATGATCTTGCACAGAAGCTTGGATGGAATCGAGAGCAAGGTGATACCTCTCCAATTACCACAGTCACTAAGGTCTCCCTTCTTTGGGACGGTAATAAGGACGCCCTTATTTCAGGCATCAGGAAATTCTTCAGCAGACCAGATTTTTCTTAGGAGAGCAGTCAACACATTTGCAGCTGAGGATATATCAGCTTTGAGCATTTCCGCTGAGATCAAGTCCACTCCTGGGGCCCTCCCATTCCTCAGTGATCGGATGACCAGCACTACTTCTTCTGCTGTGGGGGGAGACACATCAATGTTGAGGCTTGGCATGGGCAAACTAACAGCAGTTGTCGCTACTGAGACGGGGTTGTATGACGCTCGGAAGATCTCGAAGTGCTCCCGCCATCGCTGAAGTTGTGCCTCTGGTGTCACAATCAACTGGCCACTCTTGTCTTTTAAGGGCTGCCTCTTCCTCTGATTGCGAGTTCCGGCCAAGGCTTTCGTGGCCTTGTACATATCTCGGAGATTACCGGAGTTGGCGGACAGTGTATTTGGGACATAAAAAGTTTTCACCAAATTTCATGAAAAAAAATTATAAAATTTTTAACATAAATTTTGGGGATATGTTAAAAATATAAATACATAAGTTCATAAATACATAGATCTTTTTATTACCTACAACTTTTCCAGTCAACTTTTTTCAATATGACTTTTAGTTTTCCCGGAAATCGAGAAAATCCGTTTTTTACCTTTAAAACCTCATCCCCATCCTCTTCCCGACCTCAGATCGCCCGTAATTTTTTTTCCTTTCATTTTTATAATATTCTCTTCCTTTTCCAATGGGTTTCAGCCTACTATTTTTTTTTTTTAGTTTTAAAAATTATCAACCCTGGTCTAATATTCTTATATTAACAATTGACGAAAAAGGTATATGCAATGTTGACAAGAGACTAATGGTTCTGTAATTTCCAATGTTATGTCTAGACGGTCTACTTTCTCTTCACTTTTCTGTTTTCCTTTTAGGGGAGCTTTCTATAGCGATGGCATAACCACCTCGCCTGCTATTTTACTTTATTTTTAGTCTGCTATAGTTAGGTGACATTTAATAATGTCGTTATAAAAACCAACTTAGTGAATACTAATTCCAGTAATCGACTGTACCTCGTTCTGAACTATTGAACATCCAAATTTCGTAACTTCCATAAAAATATAATGGTATGCAATTCATGTAGTCACATTTTTAATAGCAGGGTAATAATATGTTTTCCTGCGCTGATAGATCTGATAGCAGACCTAGTTGCGTGTCGGCTTACAGGCAGCATGTCGTCTAAGTTGAGCTTTATTGTTGGCTTATATCTGATATGTTGCATTTGGCTTTATGTAGACGTGAGTAGATTATTTTTAATAAATATATTTGTAATAAAGAACCGCCGGAATACGAATAAGAAGGCTCATATATATTCCTTGAAATGTCTCAACTTAAAAGACATGTTAGGATTCTCATGGGGAGGTTAACCGTATCCCATATCCCGTCCAGAGGGGTTAACCGTATCCTGGACCACCCTAACGCCGGAGGAAGGCCGCCGCGGGGTTTTAGTGGGTAGCCCTAGGATCGGATTGCAGTTTACTATTTTGGGTTTCCTACCCAGCCGTCCCTAGGCGGGGAGTGTGCATAAAGCATTTCCTCGCCTAAAAAAAAGGATTTTAATGCCAATAACGAAAGAAGAAGAAGAAGGATTCTAATGACGCTTCTCCAGCTAATAAAACTCAATATGACTGTCCTGTAACTTGTAATATTTTTTTAATTTACTAGTTGAACCCGCGAACTTTGTTTCGCGTAAAAAGTAAAGAAATAAATATGGCCATTGTGGCTTATCCCTAAGATATAGACATATATATATACCATCGCGGACTTTTTTTGTAGATCTTCTGAAGGTGTATTAATATAATGTAGTATGTTGTTTTCATCTATCAGTTAGGGTTCAGCCGGCGTTTGCAATTAAAGTGCTAAATCTCGCAAATTATTACTTTTTGTTTACTAAATCATATATGATTTATAGTTACAAACCACCCTGTTTACACCCTATTAAAAACCGCATCAAAATCCGTTGCGTAGTTTTCAAAATTTAAGCCTATAAGGGTACAGACAGCGGAAAGTGACTTTATTATAAACCATGTAATGATACAAAACAACAACAACATGTCGGACAATATCATATATGTATTACAAAATACAATGGACAGCTGGTACTTAAAAACTCCTTATAAATATTTTATCAAACTCAAGGAACACAAACGATAAAAACAGATAAAGAACCTACATAAGCTAAAAGCGATGTATAATTCAAGGGAACTAATTTATCTACTTAGTTACTACAATATACAGAGCGTATTTTTTTAACAAAGTCATCTTTAACTATTACAATAAGAGATGAGTTTACAGTCCTTTTTATATTACAGCGCTATTTCTATCGCTGTTGTGATTCACTAGCACTTGATCGGAAGTAGAGTCCTTTTTTTCTGTGAAACCAACCAACCAACCAAATTGATAGTCAGAATTAACTTTTTCTCTTCTATAGGTAATTGGCACATTTGGCAATTGTAAAATGTATTAGTTTTGAAAATGCTCTCTAGATTTAGATCATACAACATACGATAATCCTGATGATGTATTACTTTGCAATACTTACACTTTTATGGTTGAGGAATGTTGTTGTTAAACAACAAGAAGAGAAAACAACAAGAGTTAAGAAATAAAAAACATCTTAAATTATCGGAGATTGGGTGTAAACATTTAAGGACTAAATCTCGGTGGCGCAGTGGCGAGCATCCCGCTTCTGATTCAAGGAATAATGGGTTCAAATTCTGCCTCACACCAATGACTTTTCGTAATTTTCGGAAGTTATGTGCGATAAATATCGATGACTGACAATTTTGTGTCCGGTATGGCAATAGGTTCGCCACCTATTCCATTTGAGACGTGAACATAACGGAGAGACGAGGCTTAACAGCCGGCGCCTACTTCTTCGGGTAAAACTTAGGTGAAGTTATGCTATGTTCATTAAAAATAAACCAATTGTTAACAATCTACTACCTATACTGAACATAGTAAGAGGGAGCATTGGGCATGCCCAAACCTCCCCATCATCCAAATGCCCATTACTCCCTCTGTATACATTTTTGACTTAGGTTACTGGTATTTTATTGAATCTTCGTATTTAAGCTTGAATTTCAGTTTAATATATAGATTAGTGAATATACAATAGATAAATAATAAAAAAATTGTGTGGTTTTATGAAACCACCGTAAAAGTGAAACTTTTAAAATTGAGTCTTGGGTTATTGATTTTTAAATCTACTTTTTAAATATACATAAACAAAATATTTTTTCAATAATTATTTTTCAATAATTTAGTTAGTAAGTTTTTTAAATTGATGATTCTGATAAAATGATTAACATTTATATTTTTTTAGAGTGCAACAGTGTAAAACAGTTACTTCACAGCAATTTTTTTAAAAGTTTGCTTTGGCTTCGTTTAACTTTAAGTTAAAGATTTAAATCAATTAATTCGATAATCTCATCATTTTCAAGTTCTTTGGAAGTTAACGACTGAAGATTAAGAATTCCTAGATGGCGCTACTAGGTTGCTACTATTGATGATTCTGCCGTAATATCGTATTATATCGATAGATGTCGCCCGAATCGACAAGTATTCCAGCTTCGGCACTAGGGATAACGCGACACCTATTAAACGTTAACAACATTACAACAAAGGATCTTTACAAAACAAAACGATATTTTTTCCTCCAGTAAATATGATATTTTGATTTATTATGAAAATGTGACAAATACATATATAAAGAGCACTATCTTATCGCTAATAAATTGACGAACATAACTGTGTCACATATATGTAGTTCCGGTGGTCCAGTGGTCGAGCACACGGCTTCCGAATCGCATAGGTCGCGTGTTCGAATCCTGGCACACTTTTTGGAATTGGAAACTTAAGTAAAGTAAGAAAGGCGTCAGTCTGCTTCCTCCACTAATTCGTTAGTTACAAGTCAGTGGCAGTTTTGCAAAGAGAGAGAAAACTAGTTTAATTTGAAATCGAACCGGACGTCACCGGCTTTCAGGGGATTGTGCGATAAGGGCTATTTTAATTTACTTGCCATCTTGTATTTGTTAATAGGGTTTAATAAATGTTTTTTATTTTACGTGGTCACGACAATAATTCCTAGATGGCGCTACTAGGTTGCTACTATTGATGATTCTGCCGTAATATCGTATTATATCGATAGATGTCGCCCGAATCGACAAGTATTCCAGCTACGGCACTAGGGATAACGCGACACCTATTAAACGTTAACAACATTACAACAAAGGATCTTTACAAAACAAAACGATATTTTTTCCTCCAGTAAATATGATATTTCGATTTATTATGAAAATGTGACAAATACATATATAAAGAGCACTATCTTATCTTATATCTTTAAACGAGCAATTCTTGTATATATATATATATATAAAATTGGAATCTCGGAATCGGCTCCAACGATTTTCATGAAATTTCTATTCCAGCAGATGGCGTTGTTAACTAACACGAAGTCAATGTGTGTTTGCTTTGCTTTTATTACAGTTTATCACTGCAAAAAATTAAGTATATGTTTCTAATATAATATGTTAGTACATAGTATATATTAGTATATATTTATTATTCTGTCGGTAAGATCGAAAAATATTATTGATATTTCATTATTTTATTAGTATGTAATTCGTACTTAAATATAATTTTCAAAAAACACAATTTATAAAAAAAAAGAAAATACCGAGCAAAGCTCGGTCATCCAGATATTCACTACTAAATTGACGAACATAACTGTGTCACATATATGTAGTTCACTTTTTGGAATTGGAAACTTAAAAGCCGCCGCCTACGCCTCCGTCGTTTACAATACATACGAATTTATTATATTCCCTTTTATCGTGTCATTTGTTATATTAATAATATAATTTTTTTTTTCTCCGCCTGCAATACGTACGTACGTATATGTATGTATGTAAAAAACAAACAAACCCGATCCTAGAAAATGTGTCGAAATTGGTAAAGAGGACGGTAATTAGACGATTATACATACGGCCCTCGTGGTGCATCGGTAAACCGCACTACCGATAACACAAGGTCGGGGTGGGTTCGATCCCTCGTCTGGGGGTGTTTTTCTACATGTTTTTACGGTATTTATTTACAAAAATAAAGTGTATATTTGGGTAATTAATTAATAATAAATAAACGATAATAGACGTGAAAGGCGCTCTGACGAGCGCCTTTCACTTTATCCCTACTCCGCGGCCGACCGTCACGCGACATGCAACACGCAGACGAAAAAGTTTGAGACGATGTAATAAAAGTTTCACTTTAAAAATACACATACCTTTTATTAGTTTTATCTATATTACGATCCGAAACCACAACAAAATATTTACTTTTGCTAGCCCAAACCTTTAAACGTGTTTGTGTTTGACAACTTACAGAAATTACATATACCCTATGGATCAACAGTGTTGCCAGTTGGTAAGGAAAACTAACAAATCAAGAAAAAAATAAAATCTATGATCAAACCAGAATAAAAGGGGGGTGCCCATGTCTCCCAACTGCCCATCCCTCCCCTACCTCCCCTACTCTTACGCATTAAAATTTTGGACGCATCACAGCCTTCACGATCACCTGATATGGAGTTAAATTAATAAAGTACGTACTTATGTTGCTTTTTAGACTATGTTGGTGGTTCCAAGCCGTGCCAATATTACAGACCAATATGTTCTTATGAATGTCAGACGAACTGGAAGGCGATCACCATATTATGTGAATGTATGGGGTGAAACCTTACTCACCCTGGGTAATGGGTTAAAGGTGAGATGCTATTTATTTATTTACACTTTATTGCACACGTACTAAAGGATTACAAATACATACCTAAACATACATACGAAGTAGATCAATAATGATACAAACATGCTTATGATAATAGTTCAAGATAATGTTGTTTCACCATTATTTTAAATCTTGCTAAGGTTTTAGCCCGTCGGATTTCTACTGGTAAGTCGTTCCACAAGGTTACGGCCTTAACGGAGAAAGATTTGGCGTAGAGACTCGTAGAATGTGTTGGGACTATAGGTCTAAGATTTTGCGAAGACCTTAAATTCTGACAATGAGTGTCATGCAAGTACTGAAAACGTACTTTGAGATAGGAAGGAGTTGAAAGGTTGAACAGTATTTTGTATAACACTGAAAGGATATGAGCATTCCGGCGAAATCTTATTGGTAACCACTTGAGCTGTTTACGGAATTGTGAAACGTGATCATATTTGCGTAATCCAAATATAAATCTTATGCAAAAATTTTGAAGCCGCTCAAGTTTATCTAGTTGGTATTCGGGGAGGTCGGGATAGCTGACATCTGCATAATCAAGGGTGGACAGAAGAATAGACTGAGCAAGCGCAATTTTGGTGGCAATGGGTAAGAAATTTCGAAGTCTATTGAGAGGTCGTCCTGAAGCAAACAGTTTCCGGCTCACTTCTTGTAGCTGTGGTCCCCAAGTTAAATTGGAGTCAATGATAAAGCCAAGGTTGGCAGTACTAGTAGGTTTCTCCTTACTACTACGCCCTGAAGTTCAGAGATCATGGTCACTCGATGCCGTACCTACACCGTCCGGAGTCTTTATGTAAACCACTCCTTCTTTGGTCCATCATTAAGACATACCAAATCTTTGGCGGGCTGCCATGAAGTCGTCATGACGCTGCTTGGTCAAGAATTCAGACATGACCAGATCCTTTCAGTTTGGTTTTGGAAAACCACAAGGTATCCTTGATTGTAGTGGTCTGGCATTTTACAATAATGGGCCTGGGTTTATGATCCGCTAGACTGAGCACTGTAGGCACTCCCTGTATTCTTGTAAGCTCAGATTCGAACACTGCCATTCGCCTCTGGAACATTTTCTCAGGCTACTCAGTGACATTTGTGATGTTGACTCCATAATTTGAAATAGCTACTTTTTAAAGATACTAATAGAATACTGGCAGGTACTGGACGTTAATTATATTATCTATGTATAACATGTAATATCTAAGTAAACAAATTTAAACTATAAAATTTAAATTAAATTTAGGCGACCAAAATTTTTACTACTTGATGTTTCCACAGAAAAAAATCTATTATTATCTACTATTATTGCTATTCTAAATCTTACTAAAGAAAATTATATGAAATCCTATCTCACTAACACTAAATCTGCAGTTCTTTTTGCAATATTTTCTATTTATCCACTGTTTAAAGTGAAATTTATAGTAATATAAAGTAATACATGGCCGCAAACTTTTTATCCATCTTTTTATTCTCGGCAGAGCAGCCGAGATCTATGGTTCGCATCAGCTTACCGTGTAGTGAATGCTTGATTCCCCACAATCCCGAGAGCGCCCTCAATTTATTATTTTTATTTTAATTGATTATTTATTATCCTACATTTATCCTACCTGAATCAGTGCCAGTGCTCTAGGCACCAATAAGTAAATGATTCATTAAGTGATTTGAAGTTGTTATTCAATAATCAGAGCGCCCTCTTGATCTGGTGGGATAGATTGAGGGCGCTCTCTCGCTTGCGGTATGGGGGGGGTGGCATACCATCATGAAGATTGGTTTAAAAAAATAGTTTTGAACTAATTATATTACTTGTTTGCAGATGGATATAATATTTAGCGAATACTTGCACAATGAGTACCGGCGTTCCTTCGTTGAATTTCATTATAAATTGTGTGATTTAGTGAACAATGAGCCATACATAGGCAGAACGTTAAAAAATAATAACTTCACTTGTCCTCTACCACCTGTAAGTTTTCAAAACGATTATTTAGTGAAAAAGCACACTTAGCTGGTGACAACACAATTTAAACCTTATGATTTAAACACTAAAGTGCCTAGCAGGGTGGGCATAGAGTCATAGAGAGCTGTCAACTTTTCACTTTAAATTGCTGTTTGCTTTTTGGAGAATGAAAGAAAGCGTATCTGGTAGTTCAAAAGAAGCATGTGGTTGTTCAAAGAGGCCTACGATTCTAAGAGGTGATGCAGGTGTGGTGGGACAGGTATGGATTTAATTAAAATGCAGCGTCGAAAGAAAGAAAATGCGTGGCTGGATTACGTCTCAAGTTTGAATCAGAATGATAGTATTCGAGGCCAATAACAAATTCTTCTGAAAGGAAGTTAGAAACTCGGGGTTCGTCAATATCCAGAATGGACAAAATTGTGTGTAAGCCTGGTGAGATTCTTGCAAATCCAAACGATGTGTTATGTCGGCAAAGTGAGTACTTTAGGCAAATGTATGAGTATGCGCGAGTATTTTCACTACGCAACATCGAGAAGGAACTGGCTCTGAGCCAAAAAGGTGTTACGAAACGATCTGTGGGACATACTCCTACGCTACTACAACTACACTACAGACTACGAGGAGGGCGGCGCACTGCTGCGCGCTGTGTAGTCCACTTTTAAGGGCTGTACCTACACCGTGTGCGGTCGCTTATATCCCTAGTTTCACGTCAATATCGGCGTCAGACAGGGTTGCGTACTGTCCGCTCGGCTGTTCATCGTGTAACTGGACATTAGTCTCCAGAAAATGAGATCGACGAATGTAATGACGCAAAAAGGTGACCTAGTTGTGTGTTGCCTGATTTACGCAGATGACGCGCGTGTATTAAAGTTAAATCGCTCCTCAAGGGATTTGGCGTGGCATTAAGTGTGTATGTCATTAATTATTTGATGTGCCCGGAAGACTGGCCGCATTGCCACGTGGAATGGCAATGCTTATTATCAAGTCTTTTAGTAACAACGTTCCTAACATACCTAAATGTGCTATTAGCAGCAGTTGTGCCATCCCTGCCAAAAAATATTTCAAGGTACTCATAACATAACATAAGTTCACGCCTTTGTTACCCTTAGGTGTAGGCAGCTGTTAAGCCTTGTCTCGCCGTTATGTTTACGTCCCAAATGGACGAACCTATTGCCATACCGGGCACAGAGACGTCAGTCATCGATATTTATCACACGTAACTTCCGAAAACAATTTCGAAAAGTCATAGGTGAGCCTGTGTCAGGATTTGAACCCGCGACTTCGGGATTTAGAAGCGGGTGCTCGACCACTGGACCACCGAGACGTACTCGAACCAATGAAACTGATATCTTTATGGAATCGAAACTTTATAGATCTGGTAATAACATATAAAAATGATTTCCTAATTTTAATTTTCTCTTTTTTGCCTACTTCTTCAGGCGTACGTATATTAATGATAAGCGATGTCTTTTCTAGGGTAATCATAGATTCATGAAGCTGAAAGCGCCAACTGAAAACTTCCCCAACGTGTTCCCGTTCACGAAAGGTCGCTTGGACTTCACAATAACTGTCATAGCTACTAAGGAAATGGTGTTACAAGCTTTTGTCGAAGCTACCTTTGTACAATAAATCTATTGAAATGCTACAATTTAAGGACCTTTTTTTACGCGAGGAAATGCTTTATGCACACCCCCCGCCTAGGCACTCCCAAAACAGTAAACTGCAATCCGATCCTAGGGTTACCCGCTAAAATACTGCGGCAGCCTTCCTCCGGCTTTGGGGTGGTCCAGGATATGGTTAACCCCTCTGGACTACCCCGCCGTCGCCTCCCCACCCTGTTACGAGGGAGGCTTATCCTCGGAGAGCTTCGATTTGAGGCCCGAGTTGAGGGCGGGGCGTCGCCCCCGACGACTCTCCCCGGCCGCACCGGGGGGTCATCCTTCCCGGGCCGCGACGCCCGAGCACCTGCGGACGGGTGGATGCCTTCGAGCGGGATCGGCTCTCTCCCGATCATCCGAGGCCTTCTTCTGGAGCATTAGTCGACCTGGACTCTACGCTCGGCCGGCCATGCCGGGCAGACCTCCAGCGTGTGCTGGGCCGAATCCAGGTCGGATGTGCAATGGTGGCCATTGGACTCGACCCAGCATCTGGCCATCTCTTCTCTTTTTATTCGACTCAGATACTCACCGAAGCACCCATGTCCGGTGAGTATCTGATTCAACCTGTAGGTGATAGTGCCCCATTTACGGAGCACCCAGGCCTCAAGGTGGGGCACAGTGGGGCACAGTTCTGGAGGACCAGCGCGTTGCGCCAGGTCCCCCAGGACTCGCCAGAAGGCCTCACGAAGTGCTCCTCGAAGCTCCAGTGGCTATCTAGGGTCAGCCCGAGGTACTTCATGTACCGCCCCACCGGGACCCGTACCGGTGGAACCACAGCGCCTCACTTTTGTGAGGCGCCACCTCCAGGCTCAGCCCGCGGATCCGTCTGACGACGATTGCCTAGCTCGGCGATCCTGAGCGTCCGCTCGAAGTCGGGCCCCGTGGCGACCACCAGAGTGTCGTCTGCGTAGCAAACGACACTCTCGACTGCTTCTGTGACGGATTCAACCGCACATGATCCTACTAAATTTCAAGAATGAGCAGCACAAGGAACGTAATCTGCTAGAGGATTAATTGTTTTGATTCGTGTCTGAAGGCCTGAATAAATACATTACTGACATATTGCTTGCATTATCATAAGATTGTCCACGACAGTTCATTATGTCCAAACCATTATTTTCTAGAGATTTTAACAAAGCATTCTCAATATCTTTAGCTTTATGGCCGATATTTGGTATAAATTCTAGAAACATTTCAACAATTTCACCGTTATCACGTACATATCTAATAATTATAGTAAACTGATCGACATGTGCAATATCAGGCGTAGAATCTACAATTATACCAAAATACTTAGCAGATTGCACCTCACTAGAAATTTGTTGCAGTACTTTATTCTGCATCAATAATATGATTTCTTCATAGATTGTTTTAGATAAGTACGATGTATTTCCGCTTCCAGGGTGCGCGTACAATTTTAGATGTTCAGACAAAAATGGATCAAATTCAGCAAGAAGCTCTACTGTTCCTAAAAAATTTCCATTATGGGGATCTCCGATTCGTTCTGAATTTCCTCGAAATGGCAAACCTCTTATTGCTAGTGATTTAATAATTGCAATGACTCGGTATAAGATTTTTTTCCAGTATGTAATTTCCTCATCCAGCTGTTTTATTAGACGTTGATGAACACGCCCGTGAATTACTGCTCGAGCTTTGAAATAACTAACGTTATTCTTGTGAAAATCAGAATTTTCATGACCTTCGAGGCGTGCTTTTGAGTTTTTCCAATCACGAAATCCTTCACCAGTAAAAGCATTCGTTTCAACACTTCTACCAAATAATAAGCATGGAACACAAAATACAGAACCCTTAGTTTCTGAATAAATTAACCACTCACGGCGTTAAATCTCTCCATTTTTCAATGTACGTTGAAATAAACTTTTGGAACAATACCTTGTTTTATCATTATATACATTTTTAGAATTTTTAAAATCCGTATTATCATTTCGTGGTATACCGTTCATAGTTATAAAATCCCGTGTTTCTTCATTCAAATTCCATAAAACGGGATCACTATTAAATCGTAAAATATCAGTTGTTGACTGGAGTTCTTTTGTATGTGATGAAGAGAAATTTGATGGCGTCCTGTTCGTATCTTGTGATGGAGAAGTGTTAGACAGTACTTCTTCGTTATCTTGTGCTGAAGTTTCTTCCAATTCCGGCTATGAAAAAAAAATAATTTTAGGTACTTGATATTTATTCACTCTTTATTGAAATTAAAATTTTATATCGAAAAAAAAGTTATTCACAATTATAACAAAATACTTACGACAGATGAACATGACGGTTGTTGTTCATTATTAGAAGAATTAGTTGAGCTTGTAATAAAATTAGATATTTTTGGAATTTTTTTTAGTAAACTATCTATTTTTGTAGATTTTTCTGCTTTTCTTTTACGATATTCTGCACCACTAAGTTTTTTTCGGTAGCCACTCATATTCAATTAAAAATAAAATCAGAACTATGACCGAATTATAAAAAAACACCACTAACACCTCATTTAAAGTTATCAATCAATTATTTTTTTAATATTAAGAAACAGAATAAAATGATTCGAGACTTGTAGACATGAAGAGCATTTGTAAGACTGGAACGATTTCTGTATTTTTTCTACAGCGCGATGCTTTGTTTTCTGCATTAAACAAAACAAAGTCAAACGCGTCAAGACCTGTTAAGCGTAGCGCTCTTGTTTTGAGTTTACGATCACATAAATAAAACACTAACAAATTTTTTTAAATTTTCATTTATATACTTATAATAAACACATAAATGTATAAGAATATATAGAATATATGTATAGAATATATAGAATATATGTAAACTGAAATAATGACTGAAATAATGTATATGTAACTGAAATAATGTATAGAATATATGTAAACTGGTTTAATAGATATCAGCTTACATAAATAAACTTAATGACTTTTCATGAAAAATTATTTATGTTAATAGTAAATTTTCTGACATTTAAATAAATACCGCAATGATATTTAATACGTGCATATCTTCTTTTTATTTAAAGTTAAAAACAAATTGCGAAATTATTAAGATTTAGTAATTTTCAAAAGCTTTGTAAGCATATGATTAATTTCAGTAATAAAACAAAAAGTAAAGAACATCATTCGATAAAAACTGTAATTGATCTTTTAAAAATTATAATCTTATTCATAGACTGAAAAGTAAATAAAAAAATTGAATTATAATATATTCCAGAGAATTTTTTGTTACAAAAATTAATCTGAACTCATTTTCAATGGAGACTGTCTTTATTTTTTTTCGTCTCTGAAATTTTGGAATTTCAAAAATTTCGCCGCCCCTCAAATCATGCCGCCCTAGGCCCGGGCCTCGCGGGCCTAGGCGTAAATCCATCACTGCATATAGGTCAATGACTTGCACTGTATGTATGTATTGCAAGATTCCACCGAATATACATATAGTATGTTCGGTGGAATCTTGCAATTCAATTTTGAAGTAGATATCTTCAACCGATTGAGCTGAAATTTTGTATACACGTTTACTTTGGATGATAATGCATGATATGATGTGTGACATTATTCTATATCCTATATCTATATATGGCGGACCACCCAAGATGGAGGAATTGATATTTTGAATGCTTTTCTGCAATATGGGTATCAAATGAAAGGGCCTATTGAGTGTAACTCAAAAAATTATATGACGTCATTCTAAATCCAATATGGTGGAATATCCAAGATGGAAGAAAACATATTTTAAGCTACTGTACAATATGGGTATCGAATGAAAGGGCTAGTTGAGAGTAACTAAAAAAATAATGTAACGTTATTCTAAATCCAATATGGCGAATCATCCAAGATAGAGGAACAGTTTTTTTCAATGCATTTCTAAAATATGGGTATCAAATGAAAGGGCTTGTTAATAGTAATTCGAAAAAAAATATATGACGTCAATATGGCGCGAAAAATATTTGCATTTCAACAATATGGGTATCAAATGAAAGGACTTGTTGAAATTAACTCAAAAAATAATTTGACGTCATTCTAAATCCAATATAGCGGATATTCTACCATATTTGCATTTCTACAATATGGGTATCAAATGAATTGAGTTAGTTGAGCTAGTTGAAGAATAACTCGAAAAATAATCTGACGTTATTCTAAATACAATACGGTGGACCATCCAAGATGACGGCATACAGATTTTTGATGCATTTCTACAGTATGGCTATGAATTAAAAATCATCATTGCGAAATGGAAAACTCCAAGCTGAAATTGAATTAGATGATCTCCTTATTGAAGAGCTAGACTGTTTGAAATTAAGCGGTAAAATAACTTGCAATAATGATACGCTGAATGAAATGACACTAACCTAGCCAACTATAACTAAAAATAAAAAAATAAATAAAAAGCAAAAACCCTTTTTAAAGAAGCTTTTATTTAAGCGCTCTAAAAATAAGAAAATAATATTTCCTTAAAAATTTCAAGTATCAACTTAGAACCTCAGTATGTACAATTTATATAATAATACAAGCTTGTCACGCGAGTTGTAAATAAACTGTACTAATTTTATAATGTCAAATCAAATGAAAATAGCTTTATTTTCATGGATCTTCTCACACAGTTAAATATAGTCCGTAAATACAGATATTTAACTTATTATTATATTTAAAGCACAACATATTAAAATACGAGCGCTTAATTAATGTATTAATAGTACCTATAATATATTAGTAATATGTATTAATATTCTCGGTGGTCCAGATAAGTAGTCGAGCTCTCCGATTCTAGAGTCCTGGGATCGATTCCGGGCTCACACCAATGATTTCTCGGATTTTTTGGTATCTTACTAAAGTTAATTTTAGGTACCCTATGGTATTTTTTTATGGGATAAAAGGCAAACCTAATGGAGTAGGATATAAAAGGATGGGGAAGGAGGGTGGGCCGGGTACCTCTATCACCGAACAAAACGCGGCATGAGCCACTTTACGTCGATCTTCTGAGTGGTCGTGGTATTTCATCTGTCGAGCCAGCCTATTCATGCAGTGATTATTTTTCTCTATTTCTGAATAAATTTCTAACCCTTTTTACTTTCTTTTCTACATCACGAAGTTACACTTCCAACGCGCGGAGGGACTCTACGCATTTTGACGTGACAACGTCTTAAATTAGGTTGCGGCTGGGAGTCACTTATGAAAAAGTGTAACGCTCGGTAACGTTACGATGAGTCACCGAACGAGAGAGAGGCCCGCCGAATGCCTTGCGTCTCTCTCCCACTCAACTATGATCGGTCTGCCGCGCGCGCAGCACTAGAGAATTAGGCGCATTGAATCGGCGCATGCTTGTGTCTCTGTCTTTGTCTTTCTCGAACGTTCTTGGCGTTGGAAAAACAAGAAAGCGTCATAATACAAGTTCACACGTGTGGTTAAAGTATCGTCAGCTGTGTCTGTAGTGAAAATGTGGAGTGCTTAGATTCGTCATTTACAACAACTACAACAATAAAGGTAAATAATTGTACACTGATATTTCATTATCGTAAACTATGATTGATTGATTAATTGTTAGATTGACACAAAAGTTGAGAAACTGAGTTTATAGCTTATGTCATACTATTGATAAATGTTGATAGTGTTAAGTAAATTATTAGTTTAAAATTAATTAATTAATTAATTATTATTTTACAAATTTTCATTAATTTCAAATTTATTTAGCAAAAATTTGAACCTTCGATCTGAATAAATGTTTTGATTTTCGAATTGATTCTTTAAAATTACAAATATTAAGAAAAAGTGGCAGATATAAGAAAACTTGATTTAAACTGTGTTGAGCAAGAATTTTAACATCTAATTTAAGTAAATGTTTTAATTTTCAACTTCATCATTTACAATTACAAATTTTAATTAATTTCAAATTTATTTAGCAAAAATTTGAACCTTCGATCTGAATAAGTGTTTTGATTTTCAAATTGATTCTTTAAAATTAAAAATTCATCCATTCAATTTCAAATGTTCAATGTTTAGTAAACAAAATATATTTCTATAGTTAAAATTTGTGCAATTCTTATTTTCATTCAATTCCTTGTTCCTATTGTGCAATTTAATTATATTCATATCAATAAATATTCTACCGAGAAAAAGACGTTGTCACGTAAAATCTTCGCCCGTAAAACCGACTTTACAGGCAACCAGATTTTTTTTTTTAATACTTTTTGTGAGATTTAATTAAGATACAGCCATGGCATCTATAGGTGAATAATGTAAATCTACTGTAAATATTATTCATTTGTGCCAGTTAATAAATTCATTTGTGGCGTTATTTTGTTTTGATCAGTGTTTACCATGTGTTTACATTTTACATTTGTAATCTGTGAAACTCATAATGACGATGAAATTCATAATGGAATGATTCAAAATAATTAAAAAATAGTTCAAAAAGACTCAACTATTATACTAAAAAGCCTGAGCTTCTCCAAAATTATTGTATTCGATTCATATTTGGCTTGCGCAAATATGATCACGTCTCACAATTTCATCAGGCTCATGTTACGTTTCACTCGGTCCCTCTCCCGTCCTCACTCCTTCTCTATCACGTATTATAGGCAAAGTATTAAAGGCAATCTGTATTGTACGTGTCTATGGGCAGCGTTAGTTACTCACCATCAAGTGACACGTGTGCTCGTTTAGCCCCTTTCTTATAAAAAAATATTTAAAATATGGGTCACAAATATAAAACTTAAAAATTACTTAAAAAAAAAGTTAAACCGACTTCTAGAAACGCAAACCACACAATCTATACGTATATGAAAACAGTACCTCTATAACTAAAAAGCGATAAATAACGTAACATGCTCATTTGTATACTTAATACAATTTACAAAACGTAATACTTTAATAAAATCATCTTAACTATTATAATATTTACAGAGTAAATATATTTTCACTAATTAAAAGTCCGTTTGTTAAATGATTAATACTTTTAGGCCCGTAAGATCAATCATAGTTAAAACTGTCGATTTTCTAAACTATAGTCAATTTTAATCTAGAGTTTAAACCTGCCTCGTAAGATCAACAGCGAAATGGACATAGATTACGTAAACTAAGTTTAGTTTTCGACAGATGGCAACATTTGGTTATTTAATGTCCATATTTCGCTCATCATTCACTCTTTTGTACATTGTCTGTGGCATATTTCGTGAAAAAACTCTTTTTCTCTTTCTTTTATGAAGTTTTATAGTGTGACCATAGATTTAAGAAAAATAGATCGGCAATAGTCACCCAAACAACGTGACCAAAAATGGGTTGTTAATGTGTGAGTGACTTACGGGCCTCGTGGCGCATTGGTAAAACTACCGGCTGCAGCACGGAGGTCGGGGGTTCGATTCCCACCCGAGCACAAATATTCGTGACAAACATGAATATTTGTGCGGCGTCTGGGTGTTTTTCTATGTATTATAAGTATGTATTTACAAATGAAAAGTATATATGTATTAATATCCGTTATGTAGTATCCATAACACAAGCATTTAGTTGCTTAGTTTAGAAGTAGAGGGCGCTGTGTGATTTGTGTCCAAGATATTATTAATATTGTTATCAATGTGTGCGTAAAAAGCGCTTCAAAACGTTAACTTTTACAAAGTTAATGTTCATGTGTGGAAATGTAAATAAAATATACGCGGTTCCCAAAATCTAATATACGCGGTAGCGCTGTCAGTGATTCGATGCTATTAGTAAATTTTTCCTGACATGTGCCATCTATTGTAGTCTATGCTAAATCTATGTATGAACCCACAATCGTTGTGTCAGATGTCAGCTGATAAACGACCGCCATTTTTAAACTAGGCAGGACCACGGTTTAAACGGCAAAATCTCCTGGTGTAAGCTAAACTATAGTTTAAACTGTTGTTGGAGGTTTATCTAGCATTGATCTTACGAAATAAACGACAGATGAGGTTTAAACTAGGTAAAATAGTTTAAACTGTGATTGATCTTACGGGCCTTAGGGAGCTATAATGGCCATAAATAGGTACTCTGATAAAAGAGTATGAGTATACTTGCTAAGTATTTATATTTTTGTAATTTTCATGGGTACAATAACACTACAGCCCGAATGAAGGCCAATCGTAGCCTGGAAACTATTGCAGAAAATAAAACAACATTTTTACAGAATTGTGTCCTAACTCCTAACCATTTAAGAGTTCTCTAGCTTCATCATCAGTACAGCAGTATCAGACGTTGATTCAAGCATACCTCCCAAGCAACACGTTAGTCCTATATACTAGGTACTATGCAGTTTCCATTGACTAGCTGCAGTACTGTCTCCCAACTCCTAACCGTTAAGGAGTTTTGTGGCTTTGAAATCGGTCCATAATTGATGAAAATATCGGTGAACATACAAAAAAACATAACATAACTTCACGCCTTTTGTTACCTGAAGGTGTAGGCAGCGGCTGTTAAGCCTCGTCTTGCCGTTATGTTTACGTCCCAAATGGAATAGGTGGCGAACCTATTGCCATACCGGGTACAAAGTTTGTCAGTCATCCATATTTATCACACGTAACTTCCGAAAACAATTTCGAAAAGTCATTAGTGTGAGCCAGTGTCTGGAATCGAACCCGGACCTCTGGATCAGAAGCCGTGTGCTCGACTACTGCGCCACCGAGACTGTTACAAAAAAATATATACATACAGACGAATTGAGAACCTCCTTCTTTTTTCGAAGTCGGTTAAAAATCATACATTCTCACTCACAGATATTCGCATTTATAATTAGGATGTACTATACGCTACTCCATAAACACATAATTAAATTAAAATACAAGATCTATGTGTAAGATGGAAATTAATTGATTATTTCCCATAATCTAAGTATAAAATTTAGATTGGTGATTAGATTTCAATAACCGAAATCGCCTGTTCCCAGTATTTAGGCAAACACAGGAGGAAATTACTTATTGATTAATTAATTAACTCGAATTATTATACCGAAAAAAGTGTTAAATTTCTACGAAGGCTAGATTTTAAAGTTTAACTATAGTGTGGTTTCACAAAACCACACAGAATCTATAAATATGTTCTTTGACAGTGGTAGAGCCAAGCAGTTCGATGCATGAATGGGCCTGATGAAATACCACTATCTCTCAGAAGATCGACGTAAAGTGACTCATACCGCAACAGTAACGCTATATGTGTTGCTGGTGTCCATGGGCGGCGTTGGCTGCTTACCATCAGGTGACACGCCTGCTCGTCTGCCCTCCTATCCCATGAAAAAAAAATTGTGTGTTCAGTAATAATGAAATGAAAAATTGAAAAACAGAAAAACAAATAAAACACTTGTATTAATACCGAACAAAAGCTGACCACAAAGTACACTTGATATTGATTAATTATAATATTTCACCTATTTTCTCTTTTAGTTCTTTTAACTCCTTGTTGTGAAGCCACTTGATGCCCGTCGCTGATGCGGAACTGGGCGCTCTTGATATACATCTAAAATTGATTGTTAAGAATATTGTTATTAGGGACAAAATACTTGACGTAGTAATACTTGACGATCAATGAAACTAAAAATCTAAATGTAATTAATTACTAACTCAATACTACGCCCAATCAGATTTTCAATTCTTGGCCTACAGAAACGCCAAGGCCCTTGATTCTTGTGTTCCTCCTGACAGAAATACGTCTTTGCCTTATCATACTTGGAGTACTCTTTGAGGACCACATCATAGGGAAATGGGTAAACTTGCTCAATGCGGCACATCGCTATCTTGTCTTCAAGCTTCTTCTCTTTTCGCACTTCGTCTACCTTGATAGCCACATTGCCCGAACAGAATATGAGTTTCTTAACTCCCGATGGATTCTTACTTGCCGGACCATCTTCTGGGATAGCTCTGTTGAATTTTATCGTTTGGGCAATTAGTAACAATTTCTTATAAAGGAAGTGAGAAACTTAACGCGGTAGCCACTAAGTTCGCTGCACGGATTGGCCGATCGTCCTGTGAAATACCACGACCTAAATCGACGTATCAACACAGGTGTAACCCCTCGAAGTTACAGATGACCATTCGTGGCGCTAGTCGCTAACCAACAGCTTGCCCGATTGCACCATTTACCATACAAAATATACAACTGAATTTAAATAAAACCTTCGAAACTCGGTGCCTGTCAAAAATTCCGTCAATTTTGATCTGTAGTAGGGGTGCTTCAGGCCGGTTTTTGGTGTCATCAGTGCAAGTGGCCTGCGGAACGGCATCGCAATCTGTCGCCGAATCAAATGGAAATAGTTGGCTGGATTCGTCACGTTCGCTACTATCCAATTGGCATCGCGTAGTTGTTTCACTGAAAACAAAGAAATACCGTTTCATTTACTACATGATCCAGCAAACTTTGTTCTAATATGTATTTTACTCAGTTTGAGGACTTGTTGAGACATAATGACGCACCCTATACATTCCAGCACCGAAGGCATTCATGGTACAAATTACAAATGTTATAACTAATTTCAACAATGTTTTTAAAAATAATGATGACGATGACACGTTAATTTCTAGTAAAAGTAAGGAGATATAAATAAAAACAACTAAGTATTCACGTCATATGTCTGTTAAAATATGGGCTTTACTAACAAGCACTCATGAAGGTTTACTTTCATAGTTAAGTAAATACTCACACGGCATTAGTTTGTCGTCTAAATTTGGTATAACCTCTTCGTCATCAGCACATTGCTCTAAATATCTCTCCACACGCGCTGATGAATGCTCAGGGCCCTGATATTGAAAATCATTAGAAATTAAATTAATTAATCAAGTCTGGTTAGATATTGGTTATTTGGTTAATAAGCGTTTAGTGCGAATCTTGGCAAACGTTAGTGTGCAACTCCTTTTCTGAGATTATTTACCGTTGATTGGTATATAATGTGAGATAATTAGGGCTGCCTATACCTATGCCTATTCCATCGGACCAAATATTTCTTTTGGGGAGACAATATGTCCTTCCTTTGTTTGAAACGCTCTGACGGTAAGAAGTCTTTGGTAAGGATCCATTTGCCATTAAATCTTTAGACTCGTAATTAGTGTAAAACCTTTGAAAATTGATTCACTCTTCTTGGAAAAGAGTTGTGTTTGAACTTGCGAGACATTATGTTATTATTAAAGTCAAAGCCAAAAAAGTTTTATTTTCGATGGTATGCACAGACGTAAATATTGGTCATAAATAGTCAACAAACACAAGGATTAAGCTTAATATTTTCAATGAAATATTTAAACACGAGCTTGAGGAAACTGCCTTCGTGTAAGAACAAAACACGGACGCAATCACCACTAGCGCACCGATTCAAAGGGTTCAGTCAGCAAATAGACAGTCTAAGTGTCCATGTCCGTCATGAAGTCATTGGCGGTGTAGTAATCACCATCAACAAAGCGATCCTTCACAGCCTATATATCATCTAAAGGTATACTGGAACTTTTGTTATTATCATAACGAGTCGTGCCTGATAAAACTAAGCTCTGTAACCTTACTCACACATTACCTACAAGTGGAATACCTGGAGTAGTCTTGTTGCTTCACTTCAGACACAATTTGATCACTCACTGAAATTTATTACACATGTATATTCCGAAAATAAGTTGGGTAGGAAGCCGTAATATATCAAGCACAAGATTTTAACACTCCCGTCGTTATACATATTAGAAGTAGCTTTGTTTGTCCATAAAAATCCCCATCTATTCCAACGCAAGTCAGATGTGACTAAACGAAATAGACATGATGATGGTAGACATGTTTGCACAGGGCTCAAACAACTCTAATGAGCAAAAGCCTGCTGCTATGGCGCCAAGAATATATAATAAAATACCACACCACATAAAAGTTTACAACTTAATAAAATTCAAAAATATTGTGAAAAACTTTTCACAATATTTTTGAATTGATAGAAAAATGTTATTATTGTGTAGAGGATTTTTTAAATGATAATTTTTTATAATTCAATTTATTTAATGTGTAGATTTAACTAACTTTGACTATTGACTACAATTTTTTGACATACGAGTACGTTGGTTTATTTTTATTTGTAGACATTTTTTTTTAATTGACCTTGTTTAATTTAAACTATTTTATTTGTCATTTTTTTTTATTTAAACACTCATACGCTTCTTTTGGCAAATTTTGGAGAAACGAAAATGTATTGTCACCATTTTGTAAATACCCAAAATTTTATGAATAAATAAATGATTGATTGATTAAGTACATTCGAGATCTCTACATTAGAAGAAGACGAAGTGCAGACCTCCAAGACTGCTATTATATTAGGTCGGGGAAAAAGTCTTTTCGCATAACGTAGGTATAAACTTATTATAAAATTTCTTTGACTGTACTATTTGTGTCTGGCTGGTTTTGGTAACATTAAAAAGGTTACATTATACAGAAAAGAAAAAAATAAAAAAAAGTTGTTTCCCGCTATTTTTCATTTGTTTTTCTCTCCGTAAAAATGAGTGAATCTAATGAAGAAATTCGATACATTTTAAAATTTTATTATAAAAAAGGCAAAAATAAACTCAAGCAGTGAAAAAAATTTGTGATGTTTATGGACCTGATGCAGTGTCAGTAAGAGTAGCACAAATTTGGTTCAAACGTTTTCAGTCCGGAAATTTTGATGTTAAAGATGCACCTCGCTCTGGTCGCCCTGTTACGAATAAAATGGACGCCATTTTTGAAAGAGTGGAGCAAGATCGGCATATTAGTAGTTACGATGTAGCTGAAGAACTGGGAATTGACCACAAAACAGTTTTGACCCATTTGAAGAAAGCTGGTTATACAAAAAAGCTCGATATTTGGGTGCCACACGAGCTCACTCAAAGAAACTTAATGAACCGTGTACTCATTTGCGATTCATTATTGAGACGTAATGAAACCGAGCCGTTTTTGAAGAGATGATAACTGGCGATGAAAAGTGGATCACGTACGACAAGAACGTGCGAAAAAGGTCGTGGTCGAAAGTTGGCCAGGCTTCACAGACTGTGGCCAAACCTGGCCTAACACGAAATAAGGTGATGCTGTGTGTATGGTGGGATTGGAAGGGCATTGTTCATTATGAGCTTTTACCGTCCGGCAAAACCATCGATTCTGATCTTTACTGCCAGCAACTGATGAGATTAAAGGAAGCAGTCGAGAGAAAACGGCCGGAATTGATCAACAGGAAGGGTGTGGTCTTTCATCACGATAAGGCTAGACCACTCACATCTTTAGCCACTCAGCAAAAATTAAGAGAGTTCGACTGGGAGGTCCTAGTGCATCCACCATATAGCCCTGACCTTGCGCCTTCAGATTTTCACCTGTTTCGGTCTCTTCAGAATTCTTTAGGTTCTGTAAGGTTGACCTCAAGAGAGGACTGCCAAAACTATTTGTCCCGTTTTTTTGATCAGAAGTCCCAAAGTTTCTACAGTAACGCGATAATGTCTCTGCCCACAAAATGGCAGAAAGTTATTCAACAAAACGGTACATATATATTGTAAATAAATGTAAATAAACTTTGAAAAAAATGTCTTGACTTTTCATACAAAAATACGAAAATACTTTTTCCCCAACCTATTATATCTTTTTATTGAATATTTTCAATCGACGTGTGTACTTACAGCGCCATCTATACCATGCGGTAGCTGCATCACAACACCAGATTGACACAACCACTTGGATTCGCCATTGCATATACACGTGTCCGTCAAAGCTTGTCCAGTATCCGCAAAGTCTCCATACTGAGCTTCCCACATGGCCAATACATACGGGCTCGAAGTGGAGTAACCGTATTCAAAGCCGAGGATACCTGTGAGATTAGTATTTGTAAAATATATTACACTATTTTGTCACTCTATACAAACAATTTCACAGCTCACCACGTTGCTATATCGTCAGAGGAAAATTGAAAAATTGATATGTAAAACACTCTGTATAATAAAATTTCATGACCATTGATTGGACACTTAAAGAGTGAATATATTCTTGTTATGTAACAAGCAAACGCAAGATTAATATTTATAATGACTACTAGTAATAACTACACTACTACCTGGCATACATAAACTTCGTCGGCGTTCTCTTTCGACCAAGCTTTGGTAGAGCCAAGCAGTTCACTGCATGGATGGGCCGGCTCGACCGGTGAAATCCCACGACCTCTCAGAAGACCGACATAAAGTGGCATGCCGCGTTTCGTTCGGTGAGAGAGGTACCCGGAGGCCCACCCCCCTTCCCCATCATTTCCTATCCCCTATCCCTTAAAGGTCGGCAACGCAACAGTAACACTTTATGTGTTGCTGGTGTCCATGGGCGGCGTTGGTTGCTTACCATCAGGTGACACGCCTGCTCGTTTGCCCTCCTATCCCATAAAAAAAGAACATCTTAACATATCAATGACAACTTTGTGAGTTAGGAGTCAAGTATCATAGAAAATCAACAGTGAAAAGGGACTTGATCATTGCACTTACCAAACTCAGACAAGGCGCTATTGTGCAGCTCGTATCTGGCCTGGTCGGGGTAGACCGTGTCGAGCACGCGGTGGGTGGCACCATCGATGGTCTGGTGGTGGTACACGTGGTGTCTGGCAGACGAAAGAACAATTGTGAGGTGATGACCATATACAATAAGTAACTTATTTAACTCACACCCTCAAACACCCCAATTAGAATTTACTAATGTTAACGTTTATAATATGTGCGTTAACATTGTTTATTTATGAATTTAGTTATTCCCATTCCGTTTCGTACAATTTTAATATTTCAATTATAAACAAATAAATCATTTTCATTTTTTCATTTTCAATATAAGAAGTCTTAATACGCTGACTTGCCGTCCATTTTCGACACTATGTACTGTTTAGCTAGCTGTGTAGGATGACTGTAATTTTGTTCTAGCTAAATTTGAAAAAAAAAATAGCTGCATAAAAAATAATCAAAATCGACCCAGTTACCGATAATGAACAAATCACCTTCAGGGTATGCTACATGTTGTATAAAATAAACTCAATAAAGCTACCAAGGACCAATCAGCACCTGTGAGCCATGGTGCCTCGCTCCACGTCTTGCCCAGTTAACCGTATGTGGATATGGTCCCGAAGCAGTGAGCCGTACGCGAGCGCCTCACCAATTGCCCAATCGGCTGTGCCTTCTCCCACCTAGTATATAATAATTACACCAAATAATAAATCTTTTATAGTTAAGAAATAAGGATTATAGGCATATGTGAAAATACTTTCATGTTTTAACTAAGAGTGGTAATATCGATCATGATTTGTATTTTGCAAGCTTTCTGCACCCTTTTACGGACATTACTGCGTATCTTCCTCTTATACAACAAAGGCTAAATTTGAATATAATTCAAACAGCAAAAGTAAAGCAATACGCAAGTAAATTAAAATCGATGATCTCATCTGAAGATTACATAAAAATACATTTTAAAATTGGTTCCTCAGACTGATGTTCATTTAATGACATGGAACATTGTCCATTGTGATGTATCCACTAAGATCAGTCTTAAGTATCAAATCCAAATGCATATAAGCAATTCTGTAGATCAATCCACAGACATACTCGTATGATGTATCCGCTTAGTCTAAAACAATTCTACATTAGAAATATGTTATTTATTAGGTTTAATACCAATTTTGCTCTGGTCGCAATTATTCTCTCCAGACCTTTGTGCAGTTGGAAGGCCCACTTTTCAGGTGGTGTACAGAAGTGAGTCGTTATTTTTTTTATCGTAGTCTCTGATATACCTGTTTCAGCAATCTGTAGGAATGGTTATATGCATCTCAATTACGCTTTTAAAATATTTAAGAGATCCATACCAAAGAGGACTGAGAAGACAAAGATAAATATGACGGCTCTACCTTATTAGGGTCAACACCCTCAAAGAAACCAGTCCAAGGAGTGTCTATCCAGCCCTTCTTACTGAACTTATCCGTCTTTTTGGCAAGCTCGAAGTGCTCGTTAAGAGTTTTTGAATATTCATCCTCCATTGCCTTTATATCACCGTCGCTAAGGACTCCTTCCGCCTTCAGTTGATTAGCGTATATAACATTGACTGTGAATTACAATTTTTAAATTAAAGCTATGTGGAGTAGTTGATCTCAAAATATTTGATATAATTAGACATTATTTTACATAATCAAAAAATCTTCAAACTGGGCTAGTGTTTCCAATTACTTATTGGAAACCCACACGAACCCCAAACATGTTTCATCGACGACAAACGATGTGTATTTTGCTGACGATAGTTAGGACAAGATCCTAACCACGTTATCACGATTATCCCAAGTCCTGACCAAGAGAGGCGGGTATATAAATATTAAATATAAATGTGATTGGTGATAAATATGAATTATAGATACAATCAAAAGCATTAGACGCTTCTAGAACAATAATTTGTAAGCAATATAAAGTTAATATGAAAGAAGTATTCTTTGGAGATAAACTCTAACCAGGTGGTAAACTCTTGATCTTTCTATACATGAACGGTTGTGTATACATGGGATCGTCCACTTCGTGGTGACCATGCCTGCGGTAGCAAACCAAGTCCACTATTATATCCTTTCTGAACTTGCAGCGGTACTCGGCTGCAATGCGACCCACAATCGCCACGGCCTCTGCGTCATCACCGTTCACGTGCAGCACAGGAGCGTCTATGGCCTTCGCTATGTCTACAACATTAAAGATCATCGGACATCATATTCTACATCGTATCATACATCGGATAGCAGTCATATAATACATTAAAATTAAAAAATATAAATACATACATACATAACTTCACGCCAAATCCCTTTCGGGGTAGGCAACAGAGAGAACAGAGCGCCATAAGGCACGATTTTTACACGCCTCACTCGCTTCGTTGACTTTCGTAACTCTTTTCATGCACGCCGTCCTCGACTCCTACATATACGCTTTTGCATTGTATATCTGGTTAGTCAGTCTTGCATCAACCATTCTTCCTATATGTCCGAACCATCGGAGCATGCCCCTTCTTACTTTTACACCGACACTCTCTTTCAAACCAACTTCTTTCCTTACAACCTTGTTTTCTACGCGGTCAGCGAGAGTCACTCCGCAGATTTTGCGCAGTGCAGTGTTAAAAATATAAATATAACAGAGTTATGCTACATATCAGTACGCTTATCATCATTTTTATAGGTACCCACCGAACGTGTGTGACGTTTAGTGTTTTATAAGATGACAGCAGATCTAATATTTAACACCTAAAACGGCATTGGAGTAAGACAGATACCTGCTAAATGCTGAACCATTAGACATACAATACAGTAAATAAGCGAACAGTATGTAGACCGCATAAAGACTAACCACCTAAAGAACTGATTATAAGCTCAATACCTGTGCAATAAGGTGTGCTTCTACAAAACCTTGGATCAGTAGTGAAGCCGATCTGGTTGTTCCAAACAATGTGAATGACACCGTGGACGGTGAAGGCTGGCAAATTAGTCTGTAATACAGTCTCGTACACTATGCCTTGCGCAGATATTGCAGCGTCACCATGCATCACAATCGCCATTACCTGTTATTGTAAAATGAGAAATATTTATAAACTTCCTTCATTAACTAAGAGGCATATCAAAGTTAAATGATGGAAGATGTATATGACAGACAGTGCGCGTATACAGAACAGAAAGAGGGTAAAAGCGATGGTGTCTTATCGAAAGGTTAGGAGCCTGACAACCTTAGAACGATGGTTATGAAAGTCTGGTGGATTATTTTTTATTTTAATAACTCAAGACTTCTTTAAGACTGAGTACAAATACTAAATCTCTCTTCAGCTACGAATTAAAAAAGAGAGATTAATGTTACTTTCACCTTTTCTCCGTTGTCCCCCATCCAAAACTGTTCAGCGCGTGTTTTTCCAGTCACCACAGAAGCAGCCATTCCCAAATGGTTTGGAGTTCCGCTCATCGACACCTTCACGTACTTCTTAGTACGACGAATGAACCGATGGACGTGGGTTCCGAGAGATATGTTCATGTTGTATTCGTATTTAATGTCGCCGAAACCCTAAGAGTTGTTTATTATAAGGAGTCCAAAGGAGTATTTATCAAAAAACTTAACCTAAATTAATTGCTTTTATTTTTTTCAGTACTTTGTGTACTATTAAAATTTCATCAAAGTTCATACATTTAATCATTAATTGACGTTACATAATAGAAATTTGGTGGTGTTAGCTGTCTTGGCCTCCCGATACTTACAGGTTTAAGGTTTCATAAAAACATAACGCAACCAACGGGGGTACATTTCAAAAATACTTATACATATCACCTATACGCACTGGTTCTTTGGAGTCCGTCTGTTTGAATAACCCAAAGATCTCTGCCAGTTGTTTCCGAAACACATTAGCCAGTATATTAAGACGACCTGGACATAAAATACGTTTATTTAGGGGATATACATACCATTATAAAATATATAAATGTAGTATTTTAGGTGGCAGTATGACGAACAGATTTCCGAAAATTCACTGGTGTGTCAACTGGATCCAAATTTAAGATTGTGTGTATATCACATTATATTCTATATATTTATGCAATCCCAGCCGCCTGAGAGGTTTTTCATATCAATTAAATATCAGATTCTACATGTTGTCAAATCGTAGCTCCCATACAAAGTTGGTAATTCCATAAATGTTGGCTCACCATAACCCATTTAATATACTACCCATTTAGTAATCGTGAATTCACATTTAAAGTCTATAGATCTGACAAAAAAAAACAAAAAGGTCGTACTTGGATCATTTTTGATGCCCTTTAGTTAAACATTGTCAATCAAACTTTACAATGCCTTGAACTTCTATTTGTTAATTTGTTAAAAACAGTAAGAAACGAACCTCGATGATGACCGGAAACCAAAATAGATTTGACTCCAAGTTTGCTGCTGCTGTCCAAAATCTCCTCCATCAAAACGAGCATGGTCTCTGCACCTTCTGCGCCGAACCTTTTCTCTGCTGGCCACTTCGTCTCGAAGAATTTATCAAAACTAGAACGCAACGATTTAAGATATATATTAAATGACGGTTGATTCCTCCAGTCAGTTCATAACAGTCTACTCTTGTGTTTAACAAGCAATTGAAATTATCTTGCACGGAGTATTCATTCTAAGGAATAATCTCTTTTTCTCTCTGTGTCTCTCTCTCTCTTATGACTTAGACATCGCGCCTATCACGTATGCAGTCTTGTAAAAATAACACAATTTATCCAAATTCTTAGTGCATAAGTTATCTAAAGACTATAAAAAAAAACGAAAACTCACGTAACAGCCTTCGTGAGTCGTTTCATGATGAGTTTCTTCTCCACAACGGTTTTAATATCATAGGAGCCAGGTCTCTCCACCTTCTTCCGAATGAATTGGACACCGTCTATATCGTATAAGTGCATGAACTCAATGCCAATACGGCCACAGTAGACGTTCTCCAAACGACGAATCAACTCCCTGAATAACAATTAAGCATAATCTATTAAGTAGTGGTTAACAAGTGAAATACGTTGCCTACCAAGCCAGGAAGCTACTTTTGCCAGAGCTCACTGATTCAAAGCTGGATTTCTAATAAGACACTCTGCTAAATCATTCAATCGTGGAAGGCCCACAGAGCGGGCTAACTAAGATAACTCGGTATGGGAGTCGCGGGCTAACTAAGATGACTCGGTATGGAAGTCGAAGTCAAGAAGATTTGGACCTCACCTGAGAGTTAGTTGACGCTCTACGCCTCCAATGTAAGTTCTGTCCGGCAATTGAAACACCATATCCATGTGTTTTTCAGCTAAAGACGAAATTCGGTTTCAAAATGTTCATATTAAGACACACTTTTAACTGTGGTAGATCCAAGCAGTTCGCTGCATGAATTCGCGGGCTCGACCGGTGAAATGAATGCAATTCCTCAGAGCACGGGGAGTGCTCTGAGGAATTGTTCGGATTAATACCGCCAGCCGATTTCCGCCACCGCTCGACGCGCCAACGCTACCACCCGCATTGGCTGAATGGTTGGCGATCGACAACAGTGCGTTTCAACAGGCACGTCTTGCCACGCACTATTCCTTCATGGAACCAGTTGCCGGCGACGGTATTTCCGGACCGCTACGATCTAGGAACCTTCAAGAAACGAGCCTATTCTTATCTGAAAGGCCTGCAACGGTGATGTGATGCCCCTTGTTTTGCAGACGCCATGGGCTGCGGTGATTGCTTTCCATCAGGTGACCAGCAAGTTCGTTTGCCCTTTCTCTCATAAAAAAAATTATAATACCACGACCACTCAGAGTATCAACGTAAAGTGGTTCATGCTGCGTTTCGTTCGGTGAGAGAGGTACCCGGAGGCCTACCCCTTTTCTCTATCGTTCCCTATCCCCTATTCCCTATCCCTTAAAGGTCGGCAATGCAACAGTAACAATATATGTGTTGCTGGTGTCCATGGGCGGCGTTGGTTGCTTGCCATCAGGTGACACGCCTGCTCGTTTGCCCTCCTATCCCATAAAAAAATAAAAATAACACTCGCTCCTAATTCAGAAGATAATGTCACACGGTGAAGACAGCGGTAATTATAAGTCGACACGCCGATATTTTTACAACCTAGGAGGCTGTAGATGCGCATTAGACTGGCATGTACGCTACAGTTATGTATGAAGATTTGGTATTAACAATTTTAGTAAAATAACATATACTTACTCAAAAGTGTGCCCAATTCTCGGGTAACGATCGCACATTCCAGTGCTTTGGCTTCAAGTGACAACTTCTTCGCCTTATCCAGCATTTTGATCGGCAGTGTCAGTTCTAGGGGATCAGTCTTTGCTAGCAGGTGGCCGCGAGCCTATTATTTATTTTATTATACCTCTTATAAAAATATAATCAAAAGGGGCGTTGGTATACAGCAAGTAGGCTGTAGTTACCAAATCAAACCGAAAATGAACTTAAAAAGATAGTACTTAGATGTCTATTTATTTAATGACGAGATAAGAGAGACGAGGTAAGTTTTAACATTGCTTGATAGATATTAGAAATATAAATTAAATTGGGTATTTTATGTTTAAACACTAACCTGATAACTTCTGATCAAACCTTGCACCGCTAAGTGCAGTTTAATATTTTCAAGTGCCTCTGTGCGAGATTTGACTTCTTTACCTAAAATGATTTATTTGGAAAAAGTTATACCTTACTAAATACCCTTTCCTGCTCTTCCTGAATAATTATATATACCACAAGTAGTCAGGGAACTCTTGTAAGTTAACTAACAAACTTGTTTTATGGTAGACGAGCTTGCGGCTCACCTGATGTAAAGCGACTACTTTGGACATCTGCAACACCAATGGCCATCACATCGGCGTTGCCGGCCTTTAAGATGGGAATAGTCTCGTTTTTTGAAGCTTCCTTGGTCATAGCGGTCCGGAAATACCGTTGTCGGCAACTGGTTCCATAGAGGAACGGTGCGTGGAAAAAAGTGCCAGTTGAAATGTACGGTTATCGATTGCCAACTATGCAGCCAATGCCGATGGTAGCTTTGGCGCATCGAGCGATGGTGAAAATCAGCTGACGGTATTAATTCGAACAATTCCTCAGAGCACTCAAGAGAAGCCTCAAAGCAAACAAAATCTGATCGGATCCGATCGAAAAGAGCTTAGCTGTCGACAAGCCGAACCGCACGTCGTTTGATGTGGTCAAATGGAAAAAGCTGGTTCTGGGCTGCCCCCGCCCAAAGATGAGAACAGTTATCTTCGTCAGGACGGACCTGCGCCTTTCTCCTCCCCTTTCTTTTGAGCACACCTAGCTTTTTTGAGGCCAATTTGTCTTGCCTTCCAAATGACCACGAAACTGAACGTCCCTCGTCAGGTCGACACCAAGAATTCCGATTTGGCTGAGGTGGGTAGGAGAGTGTTCTCAAAACAGGAAGCTACATCAAAGGGTGTCTTTACAGTTTTTAGAAAACTGTAGCCTAATCAAGTGTTCATATAATAAGAACACATTAATTTTCATCGCAATCTTGTAATTATTAGTCGACTGATTTACAAAACAGTAACGATATTAAAAAAAAAATTACGCGGAGTCCCTACGCGCTACTGAAGTGGAACTTTTTAACAGACGAACATTTATAACACGCTTAATTTGTAAAGAGCACAACTTACATTCCACAGTCGGTAGTTTTACCAATACACGGTAAAACTACTGACTGTGGAATGGAGATTGGCGGGTTCGATCCCCACTCGAGTATCCCTATCTTAAGGTCTGGGTAGAATTTGGTGACTATTTTATTTAGGAGGATGTGCCATATTTGACGTCGCATTGTTCTTTGATTTAGGTACTCCCCCAAGCTCAAGCCCATTCGATACCCATATTGTAAAATGCATTAAAATACTTATAGCATTGGATTTAGAATGACGTCACATTTTCAAGTTACTATCGAAAAGCCCTTTCATTTGATACCCATATTGTAAAAAAGCATTAAAACTATATTTGAATGAGTGGCGGTGGACTTTCACCGGTCGAGCCAGCCCATTCATGCAGCGAACTGATTGGCTCTACGACTGTTAATAATATTATCCAAACTTAGCGTGTATAAAAACTTTAAAATTGAGTTCTAAGATTCAATACATTACAAATATTTATTACATACATAATATATACATACTTAGATACTTACATACATTGCAAAATAACAAATATCGATTTAATTATCCTTATAATAACAAATATACGTCTGGCATGTTCGGTAGCCGCTTCGTACCTACTTGTGGTGTTACAAAAAAAATAGAGATTTACAAAAAAAAATACTAGTACAGATAGCACAAAAAGAATTAATTAGAAATAAATTGCAATAAGGTAAAAATAATTAAGACAAATCAAAATTTAGTTTATGTAATGAAATTAAATACAAAGAAATTAAAAAGCACTTATTTTACTAGCTACATATTGCATTTTAATAACTATACTAGTTGTTGCTCGCTACTTCATCTGCGTGGACGCCAAAAAAGCAGGAAGAATACTGTGCCTGTGCCATTATACGGGTTCATCGCTCACCCCCAGTTAGTGATAGCATGATAATATTTAGCCTGTGTTGACCCCACCCTCTTGGCTATATTTAAGCAAAATTCGACGTAAAAGCATGCAATACTTTTACAGTTTATCCGTAACAAACATACAGACAAACAGACAAAATTTCTAAAAACTATATTTTGAGGTTCGGTATCGATTGTAGATCATATCCCAAGAATTATGCAAATGAAATATTCAATGAAACTCAATGAAATATTCAACTTTCCTACAATTTTATTACATGTATAGATTATTTGGCGGCACATTAGAAAGAAATTATTTATTTTACCCATTTTGTTTTTCATACTTCTTAAACGTATTTGTAATCTAATTGTACTTTTGTACATGTACACTAATGGTTGCAATAAGGTAAAAATAATTAAGACAAATTAAAATTTAGTTTATGTAATGAAATTAAATACAGTAATAAATACAGAAGTAAAAAAGCCATTATTTTACCTGCGACCTATTGCATTTTAATAACTATATTATTTATTGACTAATTACTTAATGTTTTACAATTCTAATACAGTTTTATTAAGTTTTATATATACACTTTTTATTAAGTTGGTTGCCAAGGTTGGTTTTTCAGTTATAGCGACGTCAAACTAATTATTATTTGTTATTATTATTATTATATAGCATTAAAAAATGGCTTGTTTGTATATTCCTACTAATATTTGAATTTTTGGTTTTGTTCTTTTTTTTAAGTAGCATATAAATTTAAAACTTAAAAACAATATTTTTATGCAGTTAGTACTTTTGAGACACGGTGCGATAAAACAGTACCGCTACTAGCTACTAGATGTCTATGTACAGTTTTTAATTACGCTATGGAAATTCTCTTCCTTGGTTTATATAAGCCGATTTATGTTTTAGTGTTTTATATTACCTATAATACCCGCGAGGGGGCGTTAAAAGCGTTAAACGCTTTTGCACGAGACATTAGAAGTTCCACTTCAAAAAAACAATAGATACGATACGTTATAACTATACGTTAAAACGTTATAACTGAAATTTTGCTATACTACATCACTTTTAACTTTGAATTCTGTCCTACGAGAACTTTAAATTTTCGGGATAAAATACGGCGAAAAATTATATTATTTACAAGTTATAGCACTATAACGACTGCGAGCGACCCATCCTCGACGCTTAACTATACTTCTGAGTAAATTGATGACTTAACTTCTGTTAATACTCACTGTTACTCCCCCCAGTCACGGTTTGTGCTGTATATTCATTTTGAACTTCTTCTATATTCAATGCTGATCCAGACAGACTGTTATAGAACGCATCCCATGACTAAAAAGATAATAATTTATTCATAAAGTATTGGCAACAGTCAACCAGAGATTAATATCGATTACTGATTAGCCATCATACGTCTCAAAATATCCCTGCCTTCATAGCCATCACTATGATAGAGTCGGATATCTAATCCATCTAGGCACATCAATAGCCAGATAGGATTATATAATTGAGACAATGAGACTCAGGTGAAAGCAAAGCATTAACAAGAATCGACGACTCATAAGTTGGAATGCTCTGATCCGGAAGTTCTGTTAACCGACTTTTTTTTTTTTTTTTTATGTTTTACTGGGCAGCGCTTGACCTCGTTTCACCTGATGGTAAGTGATGACGAGGCCGATGATGGTGAAGCGCACTGTCCAGTTAGTAGCCTATTCACTCTTCTTTTGAAGAGACCTATGTCATGGTTAACGGGAAACACCGAAGTAGGTAGTTTGTTCCATTCACCAGCCGTGCGGATGATGAAAGAAGACCCAAAGCGCTTAGTTCGTACAGGTGGGATTTCAACAACGTACGGGTGTAGACGGTAAGTACGTCGGGTGGTTCGCCGATAGAATGGGGATGGAGGTATCAAGTTGTGTAACTCTTGCGCACACTCACCAGAATGTAGCCTATAGAACACCGAGAGGCTGGCTACCTTCCGCCTGTGCTCGAGGCTTTGCAGATCATTGTCGACCAACACAGGATCGCCAATTAATCTTTTAGCCCGCCTCTCCATCGAATCCAGCAACGATAGGTGACATTTGGCAGCACCAGCCCAAATGTGACTACAGTATTCCACGCAAGACCGGACTTGAGCTTTGTACAGTGTTAGAAGCTGTCCTGGCGTGAAATGCTGCTTCACCTTCGCAAGAATTCCAAGCTTCCTTGCTGCTATCCCTGCTTTGGACTCGATGAACCGCCCGAAGTTAAGGTTCTGAGATATTTCAACACCCAATAACTGTAGGCGGTCGGAGTATTCCAATGCCACACCCTGGAAAGTAGGAGCCAAGGTGAAAGGGCTCCTTTTGGCAGTGATAAGACACGTTTGAGTTTTGGAAGCATTGAAGCTCATAAGATTGGCATCGCCCCAATCGGAGACTGCCTTGAGTGTGAGATTCATTCGCTCTACCAAGGCCTCGCGCTCAATCCGTACCTGCTCCTGACTGGCCCGAGCTCCCAATTCGTACATATCAACGATGGTGGTATCGTCCGCATATCCATAAATACCGGACTTAAGCAGGTCGTTGATATGTATTAAAAAGAGAGTTGCAGATAGTACTGACCCCTGAGGAACACCAGCGTTGGTCGACAAAGGCTCTGATGCACAGCCGTCGACTACAACACGGAGTGATCGTTCACTCAGGAAGTCCCTTATCCATGTAATCAGGCCAAAGGATATCCCGAATGCTGCAAGCTTGCCAATGAGGCTGTCATGCCAAACACGGTCAAAGGCCTTGGAGATGTCTAGAGAGACAGTAAGGGCCTCCCCGTTTCTCTCCAAGGTTTGAGAGCATGTGTGAATGGCATACACTAGGAAATCTCCAGTTGATCGATTTCGGCGGAATCCGTATTGTCGGTCACTGAGAAGGTCGTTATGCTCTAGGTATGCCATTAGGTGCTGGTTCAATATACGCTCCATCTATAATCTTGCAGATTATAGAGGTAATTGAGATGGGACGATAATTGGCTGGGTCAGCTCGATTACCCTTTTTGGGCACGGGTTGTACATTGGCAAGCTTCCAGGATTTCGGAACAGTTCCGGTCTTAAGTGAGAGGCGAAACAAACGTGTCAAAACAGGAGACAACTCAGGAGCACAGGTTTTCAGTACTACGGCTGGTATACCGTCAGGTCCGCTGGCCTTGTTCACATCTAGACTCCTTAGAGCTCTCAGTACCTCCTTATTTTTGACGGTGAACTCAGGTAGTGAAAAACCGTAGTGAGGTAATGTTTGTGGAATAGCAGAGCCAACATCCAGACGGGAATTGCTCGCGAAGAGAGATGCAAAAAGATCTGCTTTCTCCCTTGCTGCATGGGCCAATGTTCCGTCGGGTTTAACCAGCGGAGGTGTTGATGCCTGACAGAAGTTTGCCTCAACCGCTTTGGCAAGTGACCAGAAAGCTCTGCTGCCAGATGGAGCGGCAGAGAGCTTTGCGCCAATGTGTTGAATGCGATCAAGACGAGCCTTCTTTAGCGCCTTTTTTTGGGACTTGGCAGCACGGTTAAAGGCCCTCTTCTTAGAGCTAATATCCGAGGCTTTTCGATGTCGAGCTTCCACCCAGGCCATGTACGCTGACTGTTTCTCTTGCTCAGCAAGAGTACACTCATTGTTGTACCATGGACGAGCTTTGCTACCAATTGGTACGTCAGTAAATGGGATGAAATATTCCATTGCCTGACGGACCACTTGGGTTAGTGCATCAGCGCATTGCGTCGGATCTTGAGAAGAGAAGCAAACCTGCCGCCATGGATATGCAGCAAAAAAATGCCGCATTTCATCCCATTCTGCCGACTTGTACCGCCATAGTCTCCTCGTTCCGTAGAGGTCGTGCTCTGGTGGAGAATAGGACGATAAAGACTTCACTAGACAATGGTCAGAGGTTCCTAATGGAGATGTGACTGTCACCATGTATCTGTCTGGGTCTGTTGTCAGCAGAAGGTCCAGGCAATTAGCGGAATGGCTTTCAACATCTGGCACCCTAGTGGCTTCATTGACTAGTTGGGAGAGGTTTAATGTGATGGCAAAATTCCATGCTTCTCTCCCCGCAAAGTCAGTTTTTTGGTACGGGAACAGCCACTCCTGATGAAGGGCGTTGAAATCCCCCAAAAAAACCAGCTCCGCAGAGGGATGCCTTTGTTGGGCCATATCAGCAGTCTCACTGAAATGTTGAAATAGCCGAGCTGTCTCCTGATCACCCCGGTGCGATCTGTAAACACAGCAACATAGAATTTTTTTTATACCAGTGTCTACCTCCATCCATAAGGTAGAGAATGTAGGGTCTTCAAAATGACGGAGACGCTGACAGCAGATATCATTGCGTACATACACACAGACTCCTGCTCGCTGTTGAAAATTGTGTTCAAGTGAGAATCCGGGGTAGTTGAGGTACGCTGTATCCACAGGGTTTCGAATCTGTGTCTCCGTCAAGAAGAGGAGGTGCGGCTTATCAGTCTCCAGGTGGTGATGGACTGCATCGAGATTTGAGTGCAGACCTCTGATGTTTGCAAGGTGCACTTTTAATGAGAGGGAGTGCTGCCGCTGTCCTAACTTTCTCTTCTTATTTTTCTTCATGTTATGTTGTTTAGGGATGAATAGGAAGGAAAATGGCAGTTAATAGCGACGCTATACTACTAACCCAACAACGCGAACAGATAAACAGTATCTTTGGGATCTAGCATGGACACTGCGGAGACGCCCGAGCCCCCCTGAAAATCGCCACCTGGCCCTCTCTTCCGGTCGCCAACCGGCATGGTGGAGCCATTCCAGGATTTTTCGCGAGATGGCGGGGCAGCCGTTCGTGCGTGGCTTTCACACTACTTGGGCCCCCTACTGTCTGCGGTCGGCCAGCAGCAAACCGTGCCTCGGATCCCACTAGTATCCAGTACTAGACACCAGATACGTTAGGACTGTCACGCTTCGATCAGTACCCGAGTACAGCGTCACGACTAGACCCATCCTCCTTGTAACTGGGCTTCACCTAGCATCATACCGGAACACGACATAGGTCGCTTGGCGGTATGGCTTTGCCAGGTGGGTGGTAATTTGCCCGCGGCCTTAGCCTACCACCAGATGCAATAGGTAGTCAGCATCGGATTAAAGATCAAACCCTTAGTCGCCTTTTACGACACCCACGGGTGGAGATGGGGTGGCAGTATTCTATTAAAGCCGGTGCCACACATCATAAAACTTTTCTATCAAGGACTGTCCGAGAAGCGGCAAAAACCAAAAAACTATAATAATAATGAAGAACATCGGAAGGATGGCATCAACGACATAGAAAATAAAGAAAAACATACTACAGTAGGTACCTACAGGGTCTATGGAGCCTTGTGCCCATTCTAAATACTGCGCTTCCAGATAATTAGCATTTGACCCACTCAGAAAAGACTCTGCGTTCGAGACGTATCTTCTATCACTAACTTTATGTATAGCGATCTGGAAAACCAAAATATTACGGCATACACTTTCAAAGTGGATTTAAACAATAAAATACGACAACCCACCATCCCCGTTAGATACTATTTCAAACCAGTGACATATTAAAGTTCTCATTAATTTCTTTTTTTGGTTCAGACGTTTGGACGTTCTGAATCATTAGGAATAGTCACATGTGATAGTTTGATGTAATTTTGCTCAATGTATGGTAATAGGCCATGTCCTATGAGAATAAAAATCTAAAAACACTGCCTACATTGTAGGGTAAGAAAAGGAGGTTTAAACTTACCAGAGGGCTGTACGTGGCATTTTTCTGAGTTTTAAAATTTAAACTTACACGACGAGCGAGAAACATCTTGTAGTTAGCTGAAATCAAAATTATATTACAACAAGTTGAGAATCGTGATAGAAACCCCTCTTACAACATAAAGCCTAGAAAAATCTTGTCTTTATTATAGTAGGGGAGCCCAATTTTTTTGGAATAACTTTTCACCGGCCTTATCGATTAACTTCAAAAACTAATCCGCTTTTGAAGTTAAAAAACCACGTCGAAAACTAATCCGCCTTTGAAGTTAAAAAACCACGTCGAAAACTAATCCGCCTTTGAAGTTAAAAAACCACGTCGATCGCCACAAAGCTAGTCAAAATCGGTTGATTCGCTCGAGAGATATCGTGAACGAAAGAAACCCGAAAAAGTGTTTTTTCGGGATTACTCCGAAATTTGTGGTTCGATCAATTGAAATTGCAAAATGACTTTCGAGCTGGGAGAGCTCAAATGCATAGAAATATTATTTCTTTGAACTCAGAAAATGTCATAAGTACAATTTTAAGCGTCCAGAAATGGAATTAGCGGGAAGTTGCAGGGATGCCCTTTAAGGTCAACCGTTTTTCAATATTTTTTTGTCAGATCAGGCGAATCCCTCTAGATAATCGTCAGATTATGCGTCAGTACGTTTAGAACATAAAAAAGAACCATATATATCTTTTTTTTGGTGCACTTAACACTCCCTTTGAAAATCTGACGCGCTCCATATTTTTTTTTTTTCATTTTTAACCCTTACATACAACCACCCGCATCATGCAAACGATCAGATTAACTTACGTACATTATTAAAAATACGTAGGGCATTGATGCTATCAATATCTGACGCCCTCGAGAATGTCCATGCAACAGTTTTTTTTTACATATTTAATAATCTATAGCCGCTTCCCCCACCGATGTAAATGTATATATCATATAATATTTTTTTGTTGTTATCATCTAAGCTTTGCAACCCAATAGGTCTCTACGACGCTCGAGTAAATCCCCATTTAGCATCGTGGGCTCCCCTACCATTACAAATATAATTTGATCATCTCAAGACTGGCAAGTGTGGTCTTGTGGCATGTGGTTTTACTTGGCTCCTTACATTCTTCCGCTTTTGCACCTTCGGTATATCCGCTTAAAATTATTCTTGCATGTTACGTGTTTTTCACATGCCTGAACAATTGAAGTATGCTCTTATATTTATATTTTTTGTACTTACAGAGTTTTTGTATTTACATTTCCAGTCTTTTAAAATTTGTAACGCAAGGAATGTATATAAAATAATAAAATCTAAAATTTCAAAATGATCCGATTTCGTGATGAAGATACATTTTGGAAATAAAATATTATCTTCTTGTCAAATGTTTGAAAAGAGTTTTTATTATTATTCAGCTTTCTCGATTAGCAGGTATGAATACTCTGTGGATCAGTCACGGTGGTCAAGCGCGTAAGCACTCCAAGTTCGAATTTAAGTGTCCCTAGTTCGCATACTTGCTCACACTGATGAATTTCCCCAATTTATGTGTGATAAAATGGTGTCATCAAGTGTTTACCGATTTAGGACATAAAAAATGAATGCGACGTGTCAAGGCATAATTTCCAAAGCCTCCCTCTGCCCTGTCTTTGTTGCTTAACTCTACTTCTCCATCATGATAATTGCTTTTCTGTAAAAGAATTGAAGTTTGTATAGGAAGTCATCATACATACACAACTTCATGCCTTTTTCTACCCGAAGGTGTAGGCAGCGACTGTTAAGGCCTCGTCTCGCCGTTAATGTTTACGTCCCAAATACAATAGGTGGCGAACCTATTGCCATACCGGGTACAAAGTTTTTAGTCATCGATATGTATCACACGGAATTAATGTCGAAAAGTCATTGGTGTGGCCAGGATTCGAACCCGCGACCTCTGTATTCAGAAGCCGTGTGCTCGACCACTCGACCGAATCGAAATATAAAAATCAGGTCTATTGTATCATAACAAAGTAACCAAAATATTATTTTAGCCTCCATCAACTTCTTTCTATTTAAAACAAAATACTGGCTGTCAACCACTAAAACCTTTTGAGTATTTATAAATCAAATTTTAAAAGACTTTACATACATTTATTTATATTGTAGTTTTTTAAAATGTCCTCAGTATAAAATGAAATCAAATCGGCGTATTTAATATTTTATAAATTTGTTTGGCGTATATCATAATCATCTAAGTTGTCTGTAAGATATTGATAGATTAGGAAATTCTTATTTTCTGCCATTTGCTATCTTCTACTGAGATAGTCTTATAGCTCTAGGTTTTACTAATGTATAATTTCCGAACGGCAATCGTATTATTTCTGACTATAAATAGCTCTGGTGTGTTATATGTCCATTTTCGTAATTCAATTTGTAATCATTGTAAAATGTATCTTTAAATTAATTAATTTACTAAATACATTACTAGCTCTAGACTAGAACAATAAAACAATTATTTTCAGTTCGTCATGCATTTCAACAGTTCAATACATGTTCTAAGACAAACAAAACAATGTCTGCGTATGTGCAAACCTACCGTAAGTTGGCTCGTGGTTAATTATTCATTGAAGTATTAAATTCAAGCTATAGTCGTCCCTTAGTTGTATTTATTGAAGACTAATTCTATTCTATTCTCCTTCGCAGAACACATTAATGGAATATAAAAACCAATACTCTTCCAAGTCTGAGTCATTTCTGTCAGGTTCAAATGCAAATTATCTTGAAGCGCAGTATGTAAATTGGTCAAAATCCAAAGGAAATGTTGATTCAGTAAGTGCCTCCTACTAGTTACTAAGAAGATTTTTAAAGCCCCTTATATTCCAGACAAATTTAAAAAAAAAACGAAACAATCCACTAGCTGCCACATCGCATGCCAACTTTGATTAGTTGGTTGTAGTAGATTCGATTCCTGATTCCTGAATTTTAATATTTTTTACTCTGTTTAACATGTTTTTACTCTGCACAGTCCTGGGACAGTTTTTACGACAGTGTCTGTGGGCCAGCACTGAAAATTGAAGAAGTACAAGATGATTATAGCCCCGGCACAAGTGGTAAGTAGGTAATTTAGAATTAGATGTCGATATCTGTTATACTGATAAATAACATCTATGCATTACTTATCTGGGTATTTGACAATTAACAAATTACAAATAATTTCAGGAAGGAATACCAGACCAATTTCTGGAGAAGATCAGGAAAAGAAAATCAAGCTTCATTTGGCTGTTCAAAACTTGATTAGGAGTTATCAGGTAACTGTAAAAAAATAAGGAAATCTTTGCCCTCATGGCCCCACCAATCGTCACGCAGAACTAACTAATAAAAACAGAGGTGTATGCCAGGATAAGTTAAAGATTGTTGGTGTAAAAAAAATAAGCAAGGGCTATACTCCGAAGGTACGGACGTGTAGAAATAATGTATGCAAAATACACTAAGCAGATATACAGTACTAAAGGGGAAAGTTTAGGAGTCACGGACGGCCATGCCACACTTTCTATGACCGAATTGTTCGTGTTCGTGAGGAAGGTGATGTCAGGAGCCTTATAAGCCGACGAGCGTATATGACAAGTGCAGTCTATGCCTTATGGCGCTCTGCCCTATCTGCCTAACCCGGAAGACTCTTATGTTTGTGTTTCTGTTAGTGAAGTTATGCATGTATGTATGCCAAGATTCGAATTCGTAACTTTCATACAAGACGCTACACGACAGGGCTATTATTACGAGAAATATATTTAAATATTGTATTTTATCTATTTCTCATTTAATGATCTGGTCTAATGCTAACTTTTAGTTGTACTTGCTAAGTGGTTTAGAGACATACCAAAAGTACATATTTCACAGGCTCGTGGCCACCTTCTAGCTAAGACTGATCCGTTAGAACTGACGGTGCCAGCCAGAATGTTGGAAAAGATGAGAGAGATTGACCTGGACGCCAAAGGACTGAACTGTAAACTGGTTGCTAGAGAATTAGGCAAAGTTCTGAGTGAGTATGACGTGAAGTTTTCAACACTGTGCTAGCAAGTTAATAAGGTTTTTACCACTTTTTACGATTACTTTTTACAAAGATAGCAAATTTTGTACCCATATTTTTGGTTATCAGCGGAGGAGCATATGGATATGATGTTTGAGCTACCAAAATCCACACTCATTGCGGGGAAAGAGCATCAGCTAACCCTCAGGTACTGTTTTTAAATACATAACTCACAAGTTTATTCAACACATTATTATGACATTGATATTACCAGCCAGACTATATGGAAACACAGAAGGAAGAAAAAAATAGAAAAATACACTCGAGAGCAATGAATCCGGGTCACTTAAAGAATCCTAAAAATCTCGGAAACTAAAAATGCTAGGTTAATGCAATAAATTGTATTTAATAGACAATGTAATACTCCTTAAATGAAGGTATTAAAACTTCTTAGTTATTGTAAAGTTATATCATAAAAAAATCAAATTTGAAAAAGGGCCACTTTCGAAGATGGAACTACGAAATTACAGCATTTGGTTTTGCTTTTGTTTGTAATCTGTCATTTATGTGGGTACATAAACCATGTTGATAGTGCTCTATATTCATTATTCAAGCTGAAATTATGTCGCTTACGCCTGAAGAATGCACCAGAATACTTACAATGCTGGAAACCGGCCGGAGTCAGCGCGATACAGCCAGGACTGTTGGTGTGTCGCTGTCAACAGTACAAAGAGTTCTCCGACGTTACGAAGAAACTGGTTCTAACCTACGCAGACCAGGAACGGGCAGAACCAGGTATACCACAGCACGAGAAGACCGATACTTGGTGAACACCATGCTTCGAAATCGCTTTCTCACAGGAACTGAACTCACCAATCAGTTTCGACGCCTCGGAGGAAGTAACCCAAGTGCATGGACAGTAAGACGTCGGCTTGCTGAATCTAACTTAAAACCCCTTAGACCTGCAAACGGCCCTAAACTGGAGCGTGGGCATCGTATTTCAAGACTAAGATATGCCCAGAGCCACGTAAATTGGAGTATTGAAGATTGGTCAAAAGTTATGTTCTCCGACGAATCAAAATTTATGCTCTACAAGCACGATGGAAGACACAGAGTGTATCGAAGACCAGGGGAAAGATTCAAGCAAGCATGCATCGAGGAAAAAGTAGCCTACGGTGGTGGGTCTGTACTTGTGTGGGCCGGAATTTCTTCTGAAAGTCGCACAGAGCTGGTGATCATAGAAAACGGCTCTTTATCTAGCGTAAGATATGTGGAAGAAATCCTCAATGATCACGTTGGTCCATTTATGGTCAATTTAGGTGAGGATGCTATATTTATGCATGACAATGCCCGACCTCATACAGGTAGGATTGTGAATGACTACCTTCAAGAGATGAACATTACTCGTATGGAGTGGCCAGCGCGCAGCCCGGATATCAACCCGATCGAGCATGCTTGGGACGAGCTAGGCAGATGCGTAAAACAACGAAACCCTCCCCCAATCACGCTTCGTGAGCTCAAAATTGCTCTCACAGAGGAATGGGAGAATATTCCCCAAAATCGTATAAGGAACTTGGTGTACAGCATGCCAAACCGCGTAAACGCAGTAATGGAAGCACGAGGAGGCAATACGAAGTATTAAAATTCAAGAAAATCGTAATAAAGTTCAAAAATTTCATGTTTCCTATTTTTGTTTTAAGGAGAGATCAGCAGATTTTTTCTTTATGTAATTTTGTGTTAATAAAATGTATGGTGACTCATATTTTTTTTACTTTCATTTAAGGAGTATTACATTGTCTATTAAATACAATTTATTGCATTAACCTATCATTTTTAGTTTCCGAGATTTTTAACATTCTTTAAGTGACCCGGATTCGTTGCTCTCGAGAGTATATCAGAATTGTATTCACAGGGAGATAATCAAACGGTTGGAATACGTCTACTGCGGCCATATTGGCATAGAATACATGCATCTTTACGATCAGGATGCCGTTAATTTCATCAGGGAGCGAATCGAGCCACCAGGTTCTTATGATAAGACGCCTGACGAAAAGAAACTTATCATGAAGCGACTCACAAAGGGTGTTTTGTAAGCTTTTTATTCTATTTCTAGAATTTTCAAGCTAAGACCTTAGACTAACCTCGCATGCCTTGAATGTAACAGGTGGTTATAATAACATATCTATTGTAAAATAAAATATATATTGGCTATCTTGTCTCTTGGGGAGAAAGGATCTTAGATAGGTAATCACAACTTGCAAGATATCTAGATTGGTAAAGTAATAAAGGAGTCAACTATTTATTGGGGGAAACGCAAATACGACAAAAAACGAAAATATATTTTGTGGGTTGTGGGCTCTTGGTAAACCTTATCAGTTTGCTTATCATGATCGCAGACCAAAACTATTATTAAATATCTGTAAAGGGCGAGTGTGGCTTGTACTAGATACAATATTTTTTTCTCTGAATTAATTTTTTTAATTTAATTTCTGAATCAATTTAAAAAGCAGACCTTTTTAAATACATAGAGTAAAATGTAAATCATAAATATATTTTGAACTTATCTCGGGAGCAGCTTAGAGAAATATTTTGCGACGAAATGGCCGGCAGAGAAACGTTTCGGCTCTGAGGGTGGAGAGAGCATGATCGTTATGTTGGAAGAGATTGTGGACACCAGCAGCAGGCTCGGAGTACAGTCCATCGTCATGGCCATGCAGCATCGAGGTTGGTTGATCATTAGTGCCATAAAATATAGCATAATCACTTGACATTTATATTATACCTAATTAGTGTGATTTTTTTTATAGTTTGTTTTGTGAAAGTAGAAATATATAATAGGTTTTATATTCTTATGTATTCTTCGTTAGGTCGCCTAAATGTACTGGTGAATGTTTGCCGTAAACAGTTGAAAGATATATTTGCCCAGTTCAAGCCTATGGAGCCCATGGAGCCGGTGAGCAACGTCATATTATTCTGCTGATACTCGCAACCATTTAGTTTTAAAGTGTATACCTTTTATAATTGTTGAGTGCGCGAACGTCGTGTCGCCTTAGTATTAATACTAATAGTGTCCGACCGAAAGTTCGGTTTCGGTTTCGGCCGAGTTTCGGCCAAAAATCAAGTTTCGGCGGAAGTTTCGGTTTCGGCCGAAACTTTTGCCGAAACCGAAACTATTGTAGTACTAATTCTGACTTGTGGTACTCTTCTCTTCTTGTTCTTCTGTATGTTATTGTACTGTATCTTCTGTATATTTATGTCGTGTGTATCTTTGTCGAGAGTGTAATAGTACATACATACATCTTTACACCAGGTCTCTGTGTGGTAGGCAGAGAAAACAGATCACCATTAGGCACGATCCCTCACTTATTGGACTTTCAATCAACATTGTCATACATGGCCGCTGGTTAATAAGACTCGTGGGATAACCTTTCTTAAGGACACGTTTGATCATGGAAAGTTTGTACTCGCCCTCATCGATTCCAACATACTTCCGCTTTTATACTGTACATCTGCTTAGTCAATCTTGCATCAATCATTCTTTCTACGTGGCCAAACCATCGGAGTATGCACTTCCTTAATTTTTACACTGACACTCTACCAATCCTCTTATAAACTTTCCTTCCTTGTAACCATTTTTTTCGATGCGATCGGTGAACCTCATACTGTAGATTTTGCGCTGTGACCTAATTTCGACTGCTTTATCATTATTTTCATGCACACTCTGCCAAGCTAACTCTCGCTTCCATAATTTAGTGTTGGGATCCGCACTGTAAATAAGCAAGGTTTTGATGCTCAGGTTGTTTGGGCCCAGGCATCCGCCCAACGCTCTATTTATACTGTTTTCTACATTACTGTTCTTTCTACATTCCCGGTGTAAAAGTAATTTATGTAATTATTATTATGAGATGAGTGGTAGAGCCACGCAGTTCGCTGCATAAATGGGCTGAATCGACCGATTAGATACAGTCGCGTTTTGCTCGGTGACAGACCTGGAGGCTTAACTCCTTACTCCTCTCCCCTCCTCATTCGATTTCTAACTGCTTTCCTATCCTAGTAATGAAAATATTCTCAAGGTTTAACGTCGGTCGGCTGGTCACAAAACCGCAGCCAAATCTTTTGACTACATGGAAAGTTCGAAAGGATGACATGTTGTACCGACCCCATTTAAAGTGGGCAAAAGAGAGAAAAGTGATCATTTTTAGTTCAGTGATAGGCACCACAAAACTCTCAACTTATAATACATATAATAGCATTTCTTCGCGTAAAAAACCACCTCAAATTTTTAGATTAATGATTCTTCTGAGTACAAGTACAAAACAAAATATTAAATAGTAATATCTCAAAATACCAATAAGTACTTAGTATATCATGAAACTAAAACAATTACCGATTTGAATGTTGGTTTTTCACCTATTTCTTTTGGGATGTAACGATTTGATGAGTAGAGGCTTAACTGCCTCTGCCTACACCTTAGCATAGAAAAAGGCGTGAAGTTATGTTGTTGATTGGACCAAAATTAATAAATATACCCATTGTTTTCCATTTTATAATCTAACTAATGCAAAAAAATGGGCAAAATGAATAAAATTTCAGTATTTTAAGGAATTTTAAACTGAGTTTCGGTTTCGGTTTCGGCCGGAAAACCAGTTTCGGCCGGAAAACCAGTTTCGGTCGGACTCTAAATACTAAGAACTCTGATACTAAGAACTCGCTCACATATCGTTATTATAGCGTAATAATATATAGTCTATATCTTTTATTGATCAATGGTCCATCTAACAATTATATCTCAAATCAGATCAGTAAGAAGTTTCTGAGATTTGCGTATTCAACCAAACGAACAAATCAATTTTTGTATATATTATCGATAGTCTGAATTGGACGAAACTACTGACCCCAATAGAGACTTTGATGTAGCATATCAGAGGTGGCTTAAATGTTATTTTTCATTCAATCATCGTAGGGCTCCGGTGACATTAAGTACCATTTCGGCACTTACATCCACCGTTTCATTCGTCGCACCAACAAGTACATCAAGGTGTCGATGAGCGCCAATCCCTCACATTTGGAAGTAGTGGCTTCAATAGTGGCGGGCAAGGCGCGCGCTGAAAAGTTTTGGAAGGGCGATGATAGCGGTGATAAGGTGGTCATCATCATTTCTATCGTTTGTAGTTTTTGAAAGGAAATACACTTAAAATAATGTATCTATGACATGAAACACGTTAAAAATGATAATAATATCTATTTACTATTATTATATTTATATAATTTTGCGCTAAAAAAAGTGCTATGTTTCTTTGGAGTTTATATTTCTTTTTCACCCTCTGTAGCCTAATTGTTGATGAATTTTAGATTATATCCACGAAAGTTATTTGCAGTTATATACTACAGGTGCATGTTGAAAAATTACTCAAATAAAATATTAGTTTAATTAAAATAATTGAAGTATAGTTATTTACGTATACTGAAAAATCTAAATATGTTTTACATACAATCAATTTCCGTATCAAATCAGGTAATGGCGATTATAATGCACGGGGATGCAGCTGTATGCGGCCAGGGAGTCGTATACGAGACCATGATTCAGAGCAACTTGCCAGCATTCACTGTACATGGAGCGATACACATAGTCAGCAACAATCAAATAGGATATACAACAGACCCACGGTTCTCTAGAAGCACGCCGTATTGCACAGGTCATTGGAGAAATTATATTTGCTATACATTTTGCCTAAGAACACTGACTTCTTAGCATTTATAGCAGTAACAATAGTTCTGTCTATTGACTCTTCACGCTTATACCGTTATTTGAAATTTACTGTCTAAGGAGAAACGTATTTTTATCACGCAATTCATGATTTAAAGGAAGTGGAAAGTCTTTATAAGGTATAAAAGGTTTACAGGTAATGAATGTAAAAATAATTCCAGGTGATATTCCAGGCTAGGTTTGCTTGGATTTAACTAGACCGGCCAAGATCAAACTTGCAATGGTGAGACGCGAACACTCCCGCATAAGACCTAATACCTTTACAGATGTGGCAAAGGCCATTGACGCTCCTGTACTCCACGTGAACGCTGATGACGGTGAGGCGGTGGCGACTGTCGCTCGCATTGCGATTGAATATCGTTGCAAGTTCAAGAAGGACATCGTACTTGACCTCGTTTGCTACCGTCGTCATGGACACAGCGAGGAAGACGAGCCTATGTTTACGCAACCTTTCATGTACAAAAAGATCAAAACCTTACCCACTGGTGAGATTATATCATCCTCTTATCATCATCATCAATCTTATCAATCATTATCGATCTCAAACAACAAACACGCTAATTTGACGAAATTAGTGTGTTTAAAACGACGGTTTTATCTTGTAGGTTTATATTCTTTATTTTGTAGGTCTCGGTGATCCAGTGGTCGAGCACCCCGCTTCTGAATCAAGAAGCCGCAGGTTCAAATCCTGGCTCACACCAAAAACTTTTCGAAATTATTTTCGAAAGTTATGTGTTATAAAAATCGATGACTGAAAACTTTGTGCTCGGCATGGCAATAGGTTCGATTCCTATTCCTATATTATTGGGACGTCAACATAACGGCGAGACGAGGCTTAGCAGCCGCTACCTGCACCTTCGGGTAGAAAAAGGCGTGAACCTGAGTTATGTTACTTTATAATCTATGTATTTTATTCTACACTAGCTGACCCGGCGAACTTTGTTCTGCATCAAAAGTAATAACTGCTGTCCCGCTATGTTAATACTGCAATATCTTCGAAAATATCCGTTTAAATTGCATGCTGTAAAGGGCCAAGATCATGTATATTACATGCACAATCTATTTAAGACACTCAATTGGATAAAAATTAATACTGTAATGTTTAAAATCACTTCGTAAACAGGCCATTATTTCTCGTAAAAAGTAAAAAAATAAAAATCGTCATTGTGGGTTATCCCTAAGTCAAAGTCAAAATAACTTTATTTTTATAGGTCTTCACAGACACTTAAAAATAGTCACCAAGTACAGATAACATATTATTTAAAATTAAATACAAACACGAGCGCTTGTGGAAAGTGCCTCCGTGGAACAAAAAAGGACACGGACGCAATCGCCAGGAGCGGCCCGATTCCGAGTGAAGGGGCTGTCATGAGAAGAATCGGGCAAGAAACTCATGTGCCAAATACTCTTTTGAAACCATTTGAAATAAATAACAATATTATTATAACTACTGAAAACAAATCAGTAGGTTGGTGAATAAAAGGTGTAGCAAACAGAATACTCGACAATCACAAATAAGATCCAACCAAATTAAAATCAACGTCCAACATGTTAACAAGAAATTCTATGCGATCACAGTAGTCGAGCACAACTGACGCGACATCTTTTAATTAGAGTGGTAACGTTGTGCAAAAATTGTGGCGAATAATAAAATTTAAACACAACATCAAGGCAAATTTACAATTAAAAAGCTATCAGAAATTATTACAGAACGCCTCCACTCCGAAAAAGTGAACAAATTCCAATACACAAACTACAAAACCCGCGTTGAGCAAGCAATTTGACGGTCCCACTCCGACTTGTCAGTCATGAAGTCGTTGATGGTGTAGTATGCACCACCAATGAGACGACCCTTCACAGCCCGCCTAAAGCGATCATAAGGCAAATCCAGAATATGCGCAGGTATCCTATTATAAAACTGTACACCCATTCCCAAAAAAGACTTGTGTACCTTGTGCAGGCGATGATACTGTAATTGAAGCTTATGCTTGCCTCTAGTATTAAAATTGTGTACATATCGCTATGTTTTGTATATTTATCTAAGTTTCTCCTCACAAACATGATGTTATCATATATAAACTGGGAGATGACTGTTAAAATGCCAATTTCCTTAAAACGTTCTCTGAGGGAAACCCTAGCACCCAAATTATAAATTGCCCGTATTGCTCGTTTCTGAATAACGAAAATCTGCTCTGCCCCATAGCAATATACCATATGACATAACGCTATGAAAATAACTAAAATAAACTATTCTGGCGGTTACAATATCGGTGAGCTTTTATATTAGCCGTGAACCATTCATGAACTTGTGTGAGAGAACGATTCACATAATCAAATAAACTCTTTTTACGGTCTACCTTGAAGAGAAGTGATGGGTCATCGGCAAATAGTACAACGTTACAAAACTTCTGTACGCAATAGGGCAAGTCATTATATGGATATTAAATGAAGAGATAGACATATGCCCTCGCGGACTTTTTTGTAGACCTTTTAAAGGTGTATACTAATGTAGTATTTTGTTTTGATTTATCACTTAGAGTTCAGTCAGCGTTTGCGATTAAAGTTATCTTGAAAATTATCACTTTTTTGTAATACACTTATTATAGATCAAAACCACCCCGTTGCCTCTAACTATTAAAAAAACCGCATCAAAATCCGTTGCGTAGTTTTAAAGATATGCGCATATAAGGGGACAGACAGCGGAAAGTGACTTTGTTTTATACTATGTAACTATTGACCCGGCGAACTTTGTTCCGCATCAAAATGCTATTTATCGGCACGCGTTTTGGCGCGGAAAGCAACTGCTATGTCCCGCTATGTTAATACTGTAATATCTTCGTAAATATATGTTTAAATTACATGCTGTAAAGGGCCAGGATCATCTATATTACATTACATACACAATCTATTTATGACACTTATGCCCGAATACTGAACCGCCACTCAAATATATCAGCGCTACTTAAGCGTTTAAGTAGCTGTCAAATTAGACAGAATACGTGAAATTTGAGCAGTAAGTAGCACTTTATTGATTGCCTGATTTGAGTGGCGGTTCAGTATTCGGGCGTTAATTGGAAGAAAATAAATGCTGTAATGATTAAAATCGCTTCGTAAATAAGCCATTAAATCTCGTAAAAAATAAAGGAATAAAAATGATCATTGTGGTTTATCCCTAAAAGATAGACATATGCCCTCGCGGACTTTTTTGTAGACCTTTTGGAGGTCTTTAATAATGTAGAACATTGTTTTTATCTATCACTTAGGGTTCAGGCAGCGTTTGCGATTAAAGTTCTAAATCTTGAAAATTATCACTTTTTATTTCTACACTATACATGAATTATCGAATTATATTGAATGATCAAAACCACCCCGTTGACACCCTCTAACTATTAAAAAAAACCGCATCAAAATCCGTTGCGTAGTTTTAAAGACATGCGCATATAAAGGGACAGACAGCGGAAAGTGACTTTGTTTTATACTATGTAATGATGATGATTGAAATCATGTTAACTGAAGCTTAGTAAACGTAGTATCTGCTCAAATTGACTCCATATATAAAAGGTCCTTTTTATAAAATTTAAACTAGTCGTGACTTTTTTACGGTAATGATGTTTACATTTTTTACCCATAACCTATTAAATGCTTATGTAGTCTGTCTGCCTAGAGGCCTAGACTTTAGTCTAGGCAGACAGACGAGGCAGGAAGGGAGACACTAGGATAACTTTTTTGTAGGATAGGGAGGCAAATGTGTAAGCGTGTCACCCGATGGTAAACATCATTTTCCCGCTATTATGCCACTTTAAATGGGGTCGCCAAAACCTGTCATCTGTTGAAACATGTTGTCAAAAGATTTGGCTGTGGTATTACGACGGTGGCTTAACATCAATCTTCCCTGGGATTGTTTTTGTTGGTGGGATAGGGAAGGGGTCGGAAGTGGGGTAGAGTGGGACAGAAAGTATATAGAATTTCGTTTACTTTTTCCTAAACGTATAAATTTTCCTATTTTTTATATTTACCGTAGATATCACGATTTTCTTCTCATTTTTTAATGACCCTTTCTAATTAAAATGAGATAAGCATCTTTACGAATTCACCAAGATCAATGGTTTATAAATTATAAAATAAAAACTAATTCAACAACTTTTCAGTCGATGTTATATACTCCAATCAACTGAAGGCCGAGGGTGTAGTCAATGACAGCGATGTCAAGGCTTGGCATAAGGAATACTTGGACACTTTGAATGAGCACTTCGAGCTAGCAAAGAAGATAACAAAGCTCAGCATCAAGGAGTGGATCGATACTCCATGGACTGGCTTTTTTGAGGCCACTGATCCGAATACGGTGATTTCCCAATTTGTTAAACATCAAAATTTAAAACGACATAACTTTACATCCAAGTCCTTCGGGGAAACCGGAAGAAACTGAATGCCACAAATCGGAGTCTGCAGTAACTTCAGTTCGCTTCCATTACTTTCATAACTCGTGTCAGGCACACTTATATGTTTCTAAGGCTCCTGGCATTGACTACAAATAAAAAAATGAGGGTTGTGAAGAGTTGTGAGGTGATAATGGAACATGCAATTTAAAAAAAAACGTCTCGAAAGCTCAAATATATAAAATCAAATATATATAAAGATGATCATTATTTACTGATCAAATTCTTATTTGTTATTTGTGTTAGATTAAAGAAACTGGTATATCAGAAGCTACAATAAAAACCATAGCCAAGCATTTCTGCACTCCTCCGGAGAAATGGGCATTTGAACTTCACAAGGGCGTCGAAAACATACTGGCAAACAGAGAGAAAATGGTAATAGATAATTTCACATTCACTCGTATGCTAAGCAAATCAGCGACGAAACATAAGAACTTGTCCTAAGATATTTATGAAATTATGTTCCGAAAGTCTGTCACTGTCACTACTCAACAACAATCACTAGCTTCGAATTACTCGGGAAGTTTTAGCGTCCCTGAGATAAACTGAATCCTGTCACTCGACATCCTATGACCGCTTGATTAAAAATGCAAATATCGCCAAGATAACGACAATACAATCCTGAATCTTGTCCACACCAGTGATTTTTTGGAAGTTGTGTGTCATATCATTACATAGTATAAAACAAAGTCACTTTCCGCTGTCTTATATGCGCATATATTTATCTATAATTCATGTATAGTGTAGTAAAAAAAGTGATAATTTTCAAGATTTAGAACTTTAATCGCAAACGCTGCCTGAACCCTAAGTGATAAATCAAAACAACGTACTACATTAATATACACCTTTAAAAGTTCTACAAAAAAGTCCGCGAGATATGTTTATCTCTTAGGGATAAGCCACAATGACCATTTTTATTTTTTTACTTTTTACGAGAAATATTGGCCTATTTACGAAGCGATTTTAAACATTACATCATTAATTTTCATCCAATTGAGTGTCTTAAGTAGATTGTGCGTGTAATATAGATGATCCTAGCCCTTTACAGTATGCAATTTAAACAAATATTTTCGAAGATATTGCAGTATTAACAGCAGTTATTACTTTTGATGCGGAACAAAGTTCGCCGGGTCAGCTAGTATATCATAAAATTGTCCACAATGTAACAGAATGGAATAGGTTACTCCATGTATTCAAGCAGCTTTCGAAGCGAATCGAGATGTAATTGTATCGGATATAAAATAAAATCTTATTAATATTGTTAGAGTTATTCAATTAACACGATTAAAATGCAATCTATCAGGTGGCTGAAGGTGTAGCCGACTGGGCGATGGGTGAGGCATTGGCTTTCGGCTCGCTGCTACGAGACAACATCCATATACGTTTCACGGGCGAGGACGTCGAGCGAGGCACCATGGCACACAGGTGGTGATCTGAATATAGAATATATGCTAGTTTCTTAATGAAGAATTAATGATAATACATAACTTGTACACTAATGTACACAATACACACAGCGCCCTGTAGTTACAAGCTAAGCAACTAATTGATTGTGTGATGGAAACTAGATAACGGATATTAATACATAAATAATAAAATTAATGCTGTTATTTTGTAAACACTTACCTAAAATACATATAAAAACACCCAGGCGTAATAAAAATATTTATGCTTGCAATAAATATTAGTAGTCGGGTGCGGATCGAACCCACCAACCTCGATTCTGGTCTGATCTGCAGTCGGTTGTTGATGTATACGTTTGCCAAATGTTATGTGTTTTTGTCAGACACCACGTGTATCACCACCAGGGTGTAGACGGAGCCACGCACCGCGTGTTTGATACCCTTTACCCTGACCAGGCCAAGTACGAACTGTACAACAGTGCATTGTCAGAGTATGGTAAGTAGAACATTGTCATTTTTGCTATATTAGCAAAAATCCTTTTACGTGCCCAATGGTTTCTTTTTTATGTTTCGGTTCTTCACCTCCATATTTTGGTACTAATACTACGTTCTGTTATTATAGCTGTTCTAGGATTCGAAGTAGGATATTCCAATTCGAGTCCATATTTGCTGAGTATATGGGAAGCACAGTACGGAGACTTCGCGAGTCTCGGCCAAACTGTATTTGATACGTTCGTCGCTAACGGCGAGAGCAAGTGGGTCTCGCAGTCAGGTGTTGTGGTGCAGCTACCACATGGTGTAGATGGCGCTGTAAGTTATTTGTATTATTTTTAGCACTGTCTATGAAGTCCTGCACTTATAAACCAGACTCCAGACTTCGGAGAGTTTATAAAATTATGTTAGTGTTTATACCCAAAATTGTAAAATGAGACACGAAGTTCACGTGTTTCCCACTAAAAATGAAACGAAACGTGGAAGTGAACATTTTTTTTTTTCACTAGACAGTGACAATGGGTGAGCTTTTTAGACATTACACATCATGTTAACAACATAACATAACTTCACGCCTTTTCTACCCGAAGGTGTAGGCATCGTATGTTAAGTCTCTACTCGCCGTTATATTTATGTCCCAAATGGAATAGGTGGCGAACCTATAGCCATATCGGGCATTAAGCTTTCAGTCATCAATATTTATCACACATTACTTCCGAAAATAATTTCAAAAAGTCATTGGTGTGAGTCAGAATTCGAATCTGCAACCTCTGGATTTAAAAGGCGTGTGCTCGATCGACCACTGGACCACCGAGACACTCGTCTTAACAATTTTAAGTATTTGCATCTTTAAGAGATAAATCATTATTCCAGGGCCCGGATCAATCTTCCGCTCGCATGGAAAGATTTCTCCAACAGTCTGACGACGACGAAGACGTCATTCCAAATCTTGACGACAAAAATATGGCATGTAAGAACTATTATTCGATAATAACAACGTAACTTAAGATTTCAACTTAGAGTTTGTTCGTCTGCCATCGTACATTCATTTGGCTATTTCATTTGGCTGATTGAAAATGTTTAATGATATTAATGGATGCAAGTTAAGTTAAAGTCTGGGTTTTGTGCACATGTAGTGAATCAGCTTCGCTCGGCTAATTGGATCGTGGCTAACGTGACGAATGCTGCAAACTACTTCCACTTGATACGGAGACAGATTGCGCTACCATTCCGTAAGCCTCTTATGCTGATGACACCGAAGGTTGGACTCAAGCACCCGTACTACATGTCCAAATTTAAGGAATTCCATCTTGGAACTGAATTCCTAAGGTTGGCGTAGTATTATAAAACTTTATCTCTACTCACTATTTGCTTAAAAGAAGTAACAAAGCCGAACGACTAACAAATATTGCTGTATGTGTAACTGAAATAACTCACGTCAATCTGACGACACCTTACAATTTAAAATCTATTTTATACAAGGCATGCCATAGTATTTACACATTTATTTATGAATAATAATAATAATAATATCTTGTACACAAATCATACAGCGCCCTCCAGTTCCAAACTAAGCAACTAAATGCTTGTGCTTTGGATACTAGATAACGGATACTAATACGTAAATACTTTTCTTTTGTAAATACATACTTATAATACATAGAAAAACACCCAGACGCCGCACAAATATTCATGTTTGTTACAAATATATGTGCTCGGGTGGGAATCGAACCCCCGACCTCAGTGCTGCAGCCGGTAGTTTTACCAATGCGCCACGAGGCCCGTCAAATTTCACTAAGTCAATGTACTAACTTAATGAAAATAATTACCTTACAGAGCTATCGCCGAAGATGGACCGGCAAGTAAAAACGCTTCGGGCGTACAGAAACTTATAATCTGTTCTGGAAACGTGGCTATCAAGATAGATGAAGTACGAAAGGACAAGAAGCTTGAGGACAAAATAGCGATGTGCCGCGTAGAGCAACTCTATCCATTCCCATTTGATCTGGTACTTAAAGAAATTTGCAAATATGAGAAAGCAAAGGTTTGTTTCTGTCAAGAGGAACCGAAAAACCAAGGACCTTGGTTATATTGTAGACCCAAATTACAGAAATTGTATGGGAAAAAAATTGAGTAAGTTATAACGGTCTTTTAAATTTAATTATTTATTGTTTTAACTTTAATACTAAATACACTCTCGTGCAATCTATTAGATGTTAGTAAAAGGCCAATTCTTGGATCAGCGTTTAATCGCCAATGTCCACTTTAATGTCCCAGGTACCCTTCTATAATATCAGGTGGTATACTCGTTCCAACCATTTATTTTACTTTTGACAGGTCGAATTCTGATCAATTAGTGTTGTACTAATGTATTACGGATACAATGTTTTGTAATAATCGATTTTAGTCAGGAAGAATTTCTAATCGATTTAACACGGATATTTTAGTTTTTGCTTAAATACATATTTCATATTACTTAAAAACTTCACTTCTGTAAATATATTTGTTATTTGGGCACAATAATTTTTGCATACCCACTAACTAATTCAGTCCTCCCAAAATATTTTACTTTGAACTTTGCAAAATAAAAACTAACTACCTTATGAAGCATTTTTTCTATTAAGCGGGGTCCGCTGCTCCAAACTCCTACCCCTTTTTTTTTAATCTGAGTTGGCAACACTGAACGACGCGCTGGCGACGCCATTTTGTTGTGTTGTCTCTCACTCGCAACAAGACTCTCGTGCTAGTCACATTTCTGTTCGCTGAGTGCTTTTTCATATTTTTCATACGCTGTGTTGAGTATTTATATTCCACCGTATTGATTTCATTGTTCTTACTTTGGTTGAGTTGAACGTATCGTTCCTCCCAGTAAGATTTTTACTTGCAAAATGCCGAAAGGTATGGTGCTTAAAGGACAATCCAGAGAGTTAGTGCTGCGGCTTCGTGAATTTTTTGAAAAGGAAAGCCGCAATGGCGGATTCCTTATACCAGTAACGCAAGTTAGAGACCGTGTTGCAGCAGCATTAGGTATTAGTGCTCCAACGGTGGCGAAAATCACTAAAGAAGCCTATGGTAGCAGTGGTATTGAACAGAACAAGCTATCTACGCCTAAGAAAAAACGTCAGCCCCGTAAAGTGACAGCAATTGACAGTTTTGATACTGATGCTATTCGTCGTCATATATACAATTATTATACAAGAAAGGAGATTCCTACTTTGAAAAAATTAGTAGCGTCTCTACGAAATTGTGGCTTGTTTCGTGGTCAAAAATCTTCTTTGTCAAAGGTGCTGCACCAAATCGGGTTCTTGTATAAGAAATCCGACAAAAGAAAAATTTTAATGGAACGTCGTGATATAGCCTTGTCTCGCTGTGAATTTTTAAGGCAAGCGAAGAAAATAGAAGACTGGTCGAATATCGTTTTCACAGATGAAACTTGGCTCAATGCCAATCATTCCATATCAAAAGGTTGGACTGACGATACTGCTGCTTCTACTTCTGCAGTGCCAATGGGGAAAGGTGAACGCCTCATCATTTGCCATGCGGGAACTACAAAGGGATTTGTACCAGACGCTCTGTTAGCGTTCAAATAAAAAAAAAACAGGAGACTATCATGAGGAGATGAATGCGGACGTGTATGAAAAGTGGTTCAGAGAAATGCTTACATCACTTGAAGAGCCATCAACAATATTTATTGATAATGCACCCTATCACTCTCGCCAAATTAATAAAATGCCAACAACGGCCAACAAAAAACACGAGATTATAAACTGGCTTCGTGATAATGGGGAAGATGTGGACGAATCCCTACTAAAAGTAGAGTTACTTAAAATTTTAAAAAGTAAAAAGCAGCCAAAACGATATGTCATCGACGAAATGGCAGCAGAATATGGGCATGTTGTAATCAGAATTCCTCCGTACCACTGTCAATATAATCCAATTGAAATGATCTGGGCACAAGTCAAAGGACACGCCGCAAGAAACAATACAACTCCTCCTTTCACAGCAAATAAAATGCTAGAACTTTTAAAAAACGCATGTGCTAATGTGACGCCTGAAAACTGGGCGAGTGTCGTCAACAAGACAAAAAATACAATATTCTCTGATTGGGATCGGGAAATTGAATTTGACAACATACCTATACAAGAGTTAATAATAAACACTGCAGATGATTCAAGCGACGATTCGAGTTCGTATGAAGAATCCGACGATTCGTTATAATAAAATAATATTAAAATACCTATTTTGGTTGTTTTATTTCATGTTATAGGTATGATATGAAGATTTCCATATCTTCCTGATACAATTTTAACGTGTTGTCTATTACAACAATTCAAAACTCAGTTGTCAGCTGACTTAACTGCAAATAAGTGTAATCGATTATTTGCGATTCATTAGTTTGCACCGAATACTTTTGATCCTGTCACTAGATGCGATAGAACGTAACTTTTTTTATAACGGAAATGAATATTCACATAAATTTTATAAATAGAGCTATTTACGGCATATTAATGTATTTAGTGGGTAATAATTAAGATTTATAAATATTATTGGGCAGTTTATATATTTCTCTGTTCACTCGTTTCAAAGTTAATAATTGCGTAAATGAAACAGTTACGTCCTAAAGCATGTGTCAAAAGTAAAATAAATGGTTGGAACGAGTATAGTAACTATAGACTACAGGCCCGTGTTGAAAAATCATCGGTCATTTGAACCAGCAGAAGACCTATCTAGAACGATATCCTAGAGCATAAAATAATATGATTCAGCACTATGTCGTCATTTCTAAGCTGTTCAACTGAGTGCAAGTGAGAATTCCCTCCGAGAACCCTCGATACTTTCCCCTACCTGGCATGATTTTTGTATGGCGTTGCGTAATAATGGATTAAAAGCAGTATTGAAATAGTATGAAAGTGATGCCGTACAAAATCAAATGATAAAATTTGCTCTGGAAATGTCGAAAAGTAAAAAGAAAATTCCGACCTTTTCCGAATTCCTTTTTTTACGGCATTGAGCGTTTTCTTATTATTTTTCATGGATTAATGCATGGTAATAATGCCGCACAAAAATATATGACTATAAGGTCCCAACCTGTACTTTTGAATTCTCACCTGCACTCAGTTGGACAGCTTACAAGTGGTATTAAAGTGCGGACGGAATCATTATTTATGCTCTTATATCGTTCTAGATAGGTCACCTGCTGGTTCAAATGACCCATGAGCTTTCAACACGGGCATGTAGTCAACTAGTGCTATAGGACAGGCATTGATTAAAACTACGCATAAGTTTCATTCAATGTACCTATAACTAAATGCTAGGTACTTGTTGGATATTTATATGTGACGGATACAAGGAGAAGTATTCTCTAAGGAGTATGTGTGGAGCCACCCTTGTGGATCAAATATGAAAGACCTGGATAATGGAGGAATGCAAGTTAAAGAGTTTTTTTAAGCTTTTGCAAGTCTTGTTTTAAAGAAAAAAGAAGGGTGCACGAAGCTATGTATGTTTGCCATATGGTGGCATCGAGAGGGCAAAAAGGACCCTCCAGACCAAAATAAATGGTCTGATGCTGCAGCATCTGAAATCGACGTGAATGTAAGATATGATGACTGTTGATGAGGCGAAAGACGTGTTCAGGATCATAGTTAATGAAAAAGCATAGACTCTACCTGACCCTATGGGATACAAGCGTGAGGATATGTTAAAGTTAAACTAATTGTCAATATATGATTCACAGGTGTATATCAAGACCGCCAAGTGCCATTGCAGGGACAGATATCAAAAGTGTATTTTTAAAAGAAGAAAAAGAACTCAAAGAAAAAATTGCGGCATTGTAGTGTTACACAAATGACAAGGTTAAAACAAATTGTTTTTGTGAATTAAAATCGTAAAACGTTTTGAAATTATTTTTTATTTCCACAATAACATAACTTCACGCCTTCTTCTACCCGAAGGTGTAGGTAGCTGCTGTTAAGCCTCGTCTCGCGGTTATGTTTACGTCCCAAACGGAATAGGTGGCGAACCTATTGCTCTATATCATCGATATTTATCACACTTAAGAAATTAATTTCGAAAAGTCATTGGTGTGAGCCAATATGAGGATTCGATCCCGCGACCTCTGAATTCAGAAGACCACTCGACCATTGGACCACCGAGACTTTTTTACTACGGATTGTTTAAAATTTGTTGTTGGTGATCCCTGTAAATTATTTATTATTAATTTTCTATTTATTGAATAAAATTCGTGTGCAAATGTGGAACATGGTGTAAATATCGTGTGTAGCGTGCTCTTCTGCATTATCATCACAACCCCCTTAGAACATCGTGCATAAAGTGCCACAACTTTATGAATGATTAGGTTAGTTTGGGTTATTTTAAGCCAGTTTAAGTTTCTTACTTCTAAAATAATAATACGGCCGTATGGTTTCAAAGCTTTAGCCTATCCAAACTGGAGAAATGAAAAAAATCTGCACTCCCCATCGCCGTTGTCAAATATCAGCATTTATATACTCTTTGGTTATCAGTTGTCAAATTGTCCTGTTTTGTGTGTTTGTTCAGTCAGTTTTGTTTGTTGTTTTGTTGATAATCTGGATCACGAAGTTCTGGTTGATATTTGATTAATTTTTTGATGTTTCTTTTCAATCAGTCATGACTTCATATTTTGAATATTACCAAAATGTAATAAATGAGACTGATGAAATCAAGGGCACATGTTATTCAATGTGTCCTCGAGATGAATGTAAACTGTATGTACGATTATTTATTCCTCGATTATTTTTTACTGGAGTGATCAGTGTAACATCCCAAACCGGGCATATAGTTAACAGTCTTCGACATTTCTCATGCATTATTACTTCCGAAAAAATCATCATCATCAATCGCTAAATCATAAATGAATCAATTTTTACATTCAATAAAACCAATAAAAACTGGTAGAAGTAGTTGGTTTTTACTTGTTAATACAAATCTAACTCTACTGTAGTATAGCTCCTAACTAAAAATCATTGCTTCTAAGGAGAGAAACTGAAAAATTGGTGCATGTGCTAGAGGTTCAGGGGGATGAAAGAAAGCTAGTGAAAAGTTACTGCAGATCAGCAGCTGACTTTCAAATGGCAGTGCCACATTTACTGAGACCTTATTCTGTGCTGCTAGATACTGTACAATATCTATTACTAGAGTAAGTATTCAGAATTAATATATTTAATAGGATCAAATTCAGTGTACCACACACACAAGCATTTAGTGCCATACTTATTTGTGTTCATGGTATAGACAACTTAGAAATCCTAGATGCATTGTATACACATCTTTATTTATTAACATATTTGTCCAAAAACACAAGTGCTATCAGGTTTATTTTACAGATTTATTTTTTCTTATTTTAATGACATTCAAATATCTAATTTCCAGGGTAACCAAAAGAGTAGATGTCCCACAGTGCATTGTATATGATTTTGTGAATGATCGTCTCAGAGCTGTTAGACAAGACATGACTATACAGAGGCTTCCACCAGATCTTAGTGTCCAGCTACTTGAGCCTATGGTGCGGTTTTATGTGTATTATGGTTATCTGTAAGTGTTTGTGATAGCTGGATAGTTTATTTGTATGAACATGGTGGTAAGTAGTATATTCTAGGTTTCATCTCATCTGTTATTATCTGTATTTTTCTTCTCTTAATATCTGATAAATATATATCTATGTTTGTTCTAATTCATGCAATAAACTTTGTAGTAGTAGATTATTAATAATACAAGAATATTATTTCAGTTTTAGTCTGTATTTTGTAGATATGTTAGTTGGATTTATATCAGATATCGAAAATTATTACAGATAACTTTTGAAAGTACGTTGCTGTGTTCCAAATAGAAGACTGTCATTAAACCACCTATTAATAAAGTATATTTTTATTTTCCAATAGTATTTTTTAATCATATTACTGTATTAATCAAATATACTTTAAAAATATTGTCTTTTTCAGATTATCAAATCTATCTCTAAAAGACTATGATCCTACACTAAATAAGAAATACCTATTGGAATGTACAAAGTGGTGTCTGAGTTGCTATGACAGCATTATTGAAAAGCCAGATAAAGATGTTGTTGAACGTTTGACCAGTTTCCTTAATAAAATGGAGCTATATCCAAAATTGTGCTGCGATAGAGTTTTAGTAGAATGTATTTATGTTTTGTGTAATCTGGATGATGTCCATCCATACTACAGGTTATTAAGATTGCCTGAAGACATAAAGAGGTACTATTTTTTTAATTACACGTTCACATCTGTAATACATCCTGCTTGTAAAGTTCAGAGTAAACTTTTATTTACTTAACATTAAATTTGAAGTAAAATAATAATTTTCAATCTATATAATTTGCAGCCAATTCCCTTCAAACATCATAATAATCTTTTCCATTTATAATGTTCACAAATATTGGGAGCTTAATAAAATATTAAGTATATGTATGCATTACAGTTCTATATATTTAATTCTATCCTTGAAAATTTGAAGAAAGAAAATATTATTACGATTAAGAAATGTAATGTGTAATGGCTGTAACACTGTTTCCAGAGACCTAAGACTGCAGTTAGCTCATTCAATATTAAAGTGGCATCATCAAGGAAACTTTGTAAGGGTGTGCAGACTTGTGGACAAACTGTGCATACTTACATATTGTGCTGCATTCTCTTCATTACCAAACATACAAAGGTATAATTTTTGTTATTACTATATTAGGTTATTGTTATTTTGCGCATCCGAGCTGGAGTCGGCCCAGCATACGCTGGAGATCTGACCGGCTTGGGCGGCCGAGCGCCGAGTCCTGGTCGACGGGATCGGGCGAGATTTGTCCCCGCCGGCGTCGATCGCGGCAATGCTGGCGGGCGAGGCGAAGTCGAGGGTCGTGGTTTCCTTCTGCGAAGCTGTGATGCTCCAGAAGGAGGCCGCCGAGCAGGGTCGGGAGCAAGCCGATCCCGCTCGAAGGAGGCGGCGGCGAACTCAGTGATCGCCGCCGCCGCCGACGGGCTGCGAGGGCGCACCGTCAGCAAGTGCGCCCGGGTCGCGGCCCGGGAAGGATGACCCCTGGTGCGGCCGGTGAGGGACGTCGGGGGCACCGCCAGTCGTGCGCCTCTTTACAGCGCGCGGTCGGAGCCGCCCCGCGCTGGGGAGCCTCACGCTGAGGCTCCCCGAAGACGAGCCCCCCTTGTAACAAGGAGGGGCGACTCATAACACGGAGTGGACCAGAGGGGTTAACCGCATCCTGCACCACCCCAACGCCGAAGGAAGGCCGCCGCGAGGTTTTAGTGGGTAGCCCTGGGATCGGAATACAGTTTACTGGTTTGGGAATCCCACACTACAAACAAGTTAGTATAAGTATCTCAAACACAAATAACTATAAACTTTTTTTTACGCGAGGTTATGCTTTATGCACATCCATCTCAGGCGGGGGATGTCGCGTCCTCGCGAAAAAAAATAAGGTTAAAGGAATCACATTCATAACATTAAAACATTTGTTTAGGCTATTTAGCAATTAACAATTTTTAGCATTTTTTTTATAATTTAAGACACTGTGCAACCCACGAATTTCTCTGGAAACCCTTGATGAGTACCGGAACAAATTTGTGGCTGAAATCGAAACTTTTCTTAGACAAGTTTCAAACTGAATTTACGGCTAAAAATACTCCCTTTTTCGTAAATACCTGTTTTGAGAGCACTACACTTAGGCAATATGGAGTTTGGTGTGTTCAATAGAGCGGTATTTCACATCCGACCTCACGTGGAACTACTACTGTTCTGTTCTCATCTTTGAGTACACCTCAGTACCAGCTTCTCCCATTTGCCGGCGTGCAGTTCAGCTCGTCGATATCCAAGCTTTTTCCGATCGGCTTGATCCGTTTTCGCGTTGCGGAGAGATGTTTCATCTCTATGCATCAGGTACCGCTTATACTATGGGAAGTGCCTTGAATTGTTTGGACTTATTCCACGACCAAGAAACTTCACTTTCCATCAGGGGTCACCTGATGGAAAATGAAGTTTCTTGGTCGTGGCATGCTCGTTTTCCTATAGAAAATAATAATAATGACTAGTACGTGAGTTAGTACGTTAGTAGTATCCCTTTGATACTAGTAACTACTCTAATTAAATGTTTCAGGCGTTCATTACAAGTGCTTAGTGCTGGATACAACAATAAACGCCTGACAGTACCAAGCGCGACCATATCTCGCTGGCTGAAGTTTTCAGACCTAACTGAGGCAGAGTTCGTTTGCGCGCATTATGGGCTGAAGACAGAGAACAGTGGAATACTATTTGACAAGACTGCATTTAATATTGGTGCACGTCTGGTGAGTTGGCCATTCATACTAAATAATAATATTGTCAGCCATAATCTCCAACATGCCTATTTTTTTTTTGTTTTCTTTTGTATTATTACAAAAGTTAGTTGCTAATTTAGATTACTCCTCAATTCCAGTTAGGACTTCTAGCCTGCCTAGTTTAGTATTTAAATATATTATTGTGTTTCTTAAGTCTGTTTGATCTTAAAAGATCATTCCTCTACTTTTCGGAACTCTTAAATATAAGCTCAATTTTCTGGCATAATTTTGATATTTAATCTGCTCTTTGTATACCTAATTTAATTATATTCTTGTTTTTTTTTTCAGCACCAACTCAAGGCAGAGGATATAAAAAATAAGTTTCATATTAAAAATATAACAGATATTTACAAATACACTAAAAGTGTGTAATACAATTTATCTTTAAATATTTTTATATAATTGTTGATTTTCAAAACTACCTCATTAGCGACATTTGATATGCAAATGTCGAAGAAGTAATGGGTTTTCTTAATCAACTGATTTAGTTTTAAAGAAAATCATATTCATAATATATTCAAATTAAATTATACAGGGTTATTTGAAGAATATTAATAAATTTTTGTACTCAGTAATTACATCATAAACAACACATTATTGTTATTTTGTTCTATGACTATTGAAATTACCAGTAAAAAATATCTTAAAAAGTCTTAATAACATACCACAACTTCACGCCTTTTGTTACCCGAAGTTGTAGGAAGTCTTAATCCTTTTTATTATGTATAATGTGTTTTTCTATGTATTATAAGTATGTATTTACTTAAGAAAAGTATATTAATATCCATAACACAAGCATTTAGTTTCTTAGCTTGGAACTAGAGGGCGTTGTGTGTACAATACTCCAAGATATTGTTATATTTTTATCGGTATTTTCAAAATTCCTAGAGAAAAAATGGTTGTTAATAGGACAGGTAACACCAGTGAAATATAACCAAGGTTACGGTTCTAAAAATAACCATGTACGAGAAATAAATGCGCTGATATTGTTGTTATTGTACTGATTAAATAAAATAACTTTTCTTATAACTTGGTTTCCATTATTTTTTGGATCACAAATTCACAGCTTTTGAATAGCTCAAGCTCAAGACGCCCAACAGAAGTATGTAATAACATTAAAATATATCGACTTTTGAATTGACTGGTGCCTTACCCTACGATAAGTTACTATGACTTAAATTTCTTGGTGTTTGCTAATTATTGTATATGTATTGCTCATTCAGTTTAAGTATGCAAGCTATAATGCTTACCAAAGGGAAAGTGCCCGACCGTAACACCGTGCATTCTTCCAGTATCTTAATGTTCAGTTCCTAGAAAAAACTGGCAAAAGCATGGCCAGCTTATTAATATCACTCTGATTAAGGAATTATTTTGATAGCGACAGTTATTTAATTGGTCTATTACTGGTGAGTGGATATTTTGGAATTTATATATATTTATATGTCCAGTGTAAACATGAGTTTACAACAAAAATACGCAATACGTAGCCATTTTGTTTCCTAATAAACCGCATGTATTATTATTTTTTTTTTATAGAATAAGAGGACAAACTTACAAGCGGGTCATTTGATGGTAAGCAACTACCGCCGCCCATGGACACAGTTGCATTGCCGGCCGTATTAAATAAAACCAAGATAATATTATAAAGGATCCCTTTATATGTTATGTTTTATTTATTTACATAAAGAAATTCACCTAATTATGCGACAACTAATTACAAACGGACAACAAAATCGTATCTAATATCATGTGGTAGCGTGGCTCCGCCTCCCGAAACATATAATTCATTTCATACAATATACAGAGTTGCACTCTCCTATTAACAACTTGTGACGTCATCGTTTTCTACAGCGCGATTTTATTAAACCTAATGTATTGTAATATTGATATTAATTCATTAACATAAATTAATATGTTTTAGCTATCTGAAATTCAGCAAACATAAATTTGGATTCCAACAACACAGTTAATTGTCAAAGACATTAAGAAAAGTTGTAGTTGTTTATCTTGAAATTGTATTCGAACCCCAAACCATCCAGTTTACCCTAGAGCTGCTACGAAAATGTACATGTATCTTCACCAATTGTTAAACGCCAATCAGACTTTGAATGAGCGTGACTTTCTTCATAGTGTCAATTTATGCCAAAGACGCGTATGCGCCGTCAAGAGATCAATGAATTTTTAAAATCACACTGTATAAACGAATCTCACAACAACAAACAAACAAACACAGTTACGAACCACACTTCAAGTTTCTCTAATAAATTAAAAATAAATACTTATCATACATGTATTGTTAAACAATTTCATTAAATCCGCAATAATGACCACGCTTTGTTTTAAAAATTAAAATTATTAATTCATTTAAACTTTATTTTTATCACAGAATACTAATAATTTTTATAAACAATCGTATTCTCGATATTCATATTATAAAAACTATCCGAATGGGACTTTTTTAACTAAACAACTTCCCAGATTCCGACTCTGTATTCATCTATTTCTAAACTGTTTTCATCTTTGATTTGCATTTATTTTAAGTAGTAAACAATTAAATTTTCGATTATACAAAAAAAAATATTTTTTAAAACAATTCAGTCTCAAAACCAGTATGTGCTATGCTTTTTTTTGGTGTCATTTCTTAGATGTTTCGAGCTAGGTTTACAATAAATTGTCTCTTAGGTTTACAATAAAACAGTCCATCTGTTTGTATGTATATCACAGATTACAATGTATTAGTGCGAGCGGATGGTCGATATTGCGGAGTATGGTCGATGGTCAAAAATATAAATGAATGATGGTAACTAAATAGCTTATACTGACTACAATTTATATAGATTTCAAATATTATCTAAAATGAGAGAAAGCGTAACGGAAGGTAGCTGACAAATAATTAACTGGCTCATTGGACAACTTGCTTATTGATTAATTAAATTAATATTAAATAACTATGAGAATAACAGAGAGAATTAAGTGCCATAAAACACGGATCTTGCACACCTCACTGTTTACCAGATTCTTGATTCAACAATATTTTTTTATACATAAACACTGAGGTACCTTGTCAAATATTTTTCTCACGACTCTACTGTTTCACTTTTTCAAGGTAAAAAAGTAATATTTCAGTAAGATTTGAATAATTTTAAACACATGTACTTTTAAATTTCAAATTGTGTTCAAAGATTAGAACATTTTCAAAACAATAACTTATAATTGCTAAAGATTTTTTTTAAGTCGTCTGATTGTGAGTATATATAATTATTTGCCACTGTAAAGGATGAGAATGTAAATATGAAATATTTAGGCTATAATTAATTTCTCAAGATAAAACTTCATTTTGCATAAGTTTTACGATTTTGCTGTGTGGTAGCACCAGTGTAATAAGTAATGGTGGGAAAACATAATCAATTTAAACTTAGTTATCATTAAAAAATATTGAGACAATTGCAGTTGTCCATAATAACGATAAGAACTTCTTTGGTGATAAATACAGTCAATATGAAATTTAATATTTTGACAACCAAATTAGCTTTTGTGTACCGACTAAGCCAAAAGCAGGATAATGTTTTAATAGATTTAGCAAATAAAATTAACATATGTATGATTTATAGAACAAATAATTGTAATGTGCTAAAACGCATAATCAGACCTTAAAAATAACCAAAGAAGTTTCACAAATTAAAACTAAAAACAAACTCGATTACGACGAGTCAAATGTCACATCTTCTTCTGCGCGTGATTTCATTGAGAAAGTGCAAGTAAAAATTATTAAAATAACATTTAAAACAACAACAAAAGCTAATAATTTACAGAAGGTTACATAATATTTACTATACAGTCAGGCATTATATACTCTAACCTGCAACAAGAGTCTTTTGGGCCGCTAACTAAACTAAATGGGCATTGGTCAAATAACCATCTTTAATCTAAGCGGAAATACTTTTTGGTATTCTACACGTCTTCCTCTGCAACAATGTCGCTATAAGAAATGACATTTATTATTCAAAATATTAATTTTATTTGGAATTCATTTTATTATAATTAGAAATACCTATCTCCAAGTGTTTTGAGTCTATTTAATATAATCGCAAGTTAGAGTGCACATGGCCTTCATAAGAACTTGTGTACATTTTTAATGTCACCGGCGAATCATTGTTGTGGCCGTCGAAGTTCAGTGGAAAAATAGTACTGTCGCCAGAGGGAACAAAACATATTAAACTGTAGGTATATATTCCATTATACTAATAGACCTAAAAACGTGTACAACATTCGTATAATATATTCCTCTTAATAATTAACAACAATAATACGTGTCGTGGAACATTAGCGTTTGAAAGAGTGGGGTGGGGTTTATGATTAGTGGAGTTTAAAATGTCAACTTAAGACGTGTACCATGATGATCTAATTTGCAATACACTTGTAAATTCGTAAATTTTCAATAAATTATCTAAGCAAATTTCGATTTGAGTTGAGTCATGACACCTAGATAGGGTAATTGCCCTGATTGACTGCCGTCATTTGGATTCATCACTGCTAACCCCCTTGTTTATTGAATATTTAAAGTGGCCGGAGTTTCGCGGCAGTTTTCGATAATGAACCACCATGACATGAGCTAACTGTTGCAGGTGGCGTGAGAATAGTGAGCAGTTGAACTTCTATCCCCAATAGCTTGAATTTACATATTTAATAGCATCATCAACCTATTATATTATTAAATACAGCGTGTCTTGAATAGACCACTAATATGAAAATGGATCTTGCACCTCTATTTATTGTTCTGTGGTTCAATAGAAGTCAGTCAAGATAATGCCTAGCAGAATCACGTCACCAGATAACTAAATACATTTAGAATAATGACGAGCGATGTCAGCGGGGTACGAAGTAACACTATACGAATTAAGTTACACCATATTAGTTACTCGGTATTATTTGAATACTAAATGCATTTTCCGACGCGGATGCTCAAATTCACGAATGCTTCTTACAAATTTAGATCTACAACAGTTCCATAACTATATAATAATAATAATATGTACTGAAATTACAATATACATTTCAATTACTTAATTGCAATAAAACATAAAATGGAGACTATATCGTCGACCGAACACATCGACGGTACTATTTTCCCCGACCACTAGTGGTGACCGCTACATACAAAATATCTCTCGGTCCGTATGTGTGACAGCGAGTCGACCTACAGCACTGACAAAGTCACACTACGTGTGTCAACGCAAACACCTTTGTTTATCTTCAACTGCAAAAAGAAAGCAATTTAAATAAAGAACGTAGCCATTTTTTTTGTTTTGTTGCCTTGTATACCAAATAATAAGAATACTAGCCTACATTTAGGTTTTTATCTAATTCTTTTGCTTGTTAATAAGAACACATAACTTTCGAAAAGTCATTGGTGTGAGCCTGGATTCGAACCTGCGACTTTCAGAAGTGTGGTGCTCGACCACTGGACCACCTAGACTCAAAACTTGGGTCTACTGTTTTTTTTTTAAATATCTAATAAAAACTATACCTTCCCAGAGCAATATCTTCTAATTAAACTAAATAAATCCAAACTTTTAAAACATTTAGTGAAGAGGTAACAGAGAAATTCTCATAGACTACTTAACTGATAACAGAACCTGCGGTTACTCACTAGTGGTTAAGTCTAGTTGTGTTTGAGGAAGGCGTCGTCGAAGAGCTCCAGCTCGTGCGCCAGGTAGTTGGCCTTGTTGCGCAGCTTCTTGGCCGACGTGGAGGCCTGCTCTAGCATCTTGGTGGCCTCCTTCACCTCCTGCAGCTCCGTGTCCATCTCCGTCGTCGCCTCGTCGATAAGGCGGCACAGGCGTGCGAACATCGTGGACAGCTCCCTGGTAACAAACAGCGTACTATTACCCGTTTGTCGGTCCGTAGAATGCGCGTCCACCCATGCAATAGACTTCTATTGACTATATTCACAGTAAAGTGCGTGAGAGCTACTCACTGTTGCACTTGGTGGCTGCAGTTGGCGGAGGTGAGGTCCACGATGAGGCGCAGCTTCTTGCTGGCGTGCGCCACGTACTGCTTCTTGAACACGCGCTCCTGCGCCTTGGTCGTCCACGTGAGGCGCTCGTAGGCGTACAGCGCGCCGTACAGCACGCCCGTCACGGCCACGATGCGCCAGCCCACTGTCTTCAGCAGCTGGCGACAGACATTACTTTTTACATACGGCAATTACTCGCTGCATGAATAACTCGACCGGTATAATACCACGACCTCTCAAAAACTGGCTCTTGCCGCGGTTCGTTCAGTAAGAAGTATCCAGAGGCCTGGTCCGCTTCCCCCTTCTCTCCCTCTTTAACTCACTTATAGACCGACAATTCATACATAAGCTCACGCCTGTATTCCATAGGGATAGGCGGAGACTTTGGCTCTCCACACACTACGATCCTCACTTCTTTCGCTTCATCCACAGTCATACATCTCATCATGCATTCACGCCGGTTTCGGCTACTACGCATATTGCCTTTATGAAAGAGAACATTTGTGTTTTAAGCGTCAATAGCGTTATCATTACCCGCTTTCTCGTTTGCTTATCCCATAAAAAAACTCATGAATATTTATATAAATGCATCATCATCATACAGTTTACATCTTCTGATGACTCACCAGTCCGGAGAGTAATAGTCCACCCATAGTGCCTTGCGACGTGAGAGCTCCAAGAGCAAACTTGTAGACCATGCCCCACTCCTCAGCAGATAATCCCACCTGTCCGGCTAACGTAGGTCCGTTCGAGGTCCGCGCTATCTCCATCGACGGTACCGAGCTCACTGATGGTGGTATCTGGAGGGAATCAAAATATTTAATACACAACAAAATACGTACTTGTTAAGTTATTATTTTCGTTTTGCAGATACTTCCATTATGTGTTTCTTTGATAAAGCAAACTTATAACCTTCAGCGAGCTTATTCTACGAGCTATGTCGGTTACCCCAGTTCTCTGGCGGATATACTCATTCCCGAGTTTATCCTTCAGAGATACCCCGAGCCTATGCTCGGGGTATCTCTGAAGGATAAACTCGGGAGCCCGCTCCATAGCTCGCTGAGCGACTTTAAATTTGTGGACTAGCCGTGAGTGTCCACGTTTCGGCACCATAGGTCATCACCGGTAGGACGCACTGGTCAAAGATTTTGGTCTTCAGACATTGCGGTATAGGCGAGCTGAAGACCCGACGCAGTTTTCCAAATGCAGCCCAACCCAGCTGAATCCTCCTTTCGGCCTCCTTCGAAGTTTCGTCTACCTAAGTGATTCGAGAACTGATCCTTCGACGCTTATCGGTCCGGGCACGACATGTTCATTGAACATGACCTTGGTCTTGTCCAAGTTCATGCCCAAACCGACACGCCGGGAGGACTCGTCTAGGCTGCGCAGCATTCCGCTTAACTGTTCCAGCGGCTCTGCCATTACAACGCCGGATTTTAGAAGTTCTGTAGTAATCCCGTCATCACCGGGTGCCTTGCTGTTCTGGAGTTGCTCGAGAGCCACCCTAATCTCGCTTGCTGTGACATCGGGAATGTCCTCACTATAGTGACGCATTAGCGGGGCTCTGTGGTCATCATCGCTGTGTCCAGTTAGCTTGGTCATACGTGTGGAATAAAGGAGCCCATAAAAAGATTCGATCTCTGCGAGAATCTCAGGTTTAGAGGTGACGACACGTCCATCCGCAGTTTTCAGCTTCGTCAGATGGGGCCTTCCAAGCTGCTGAGCGAACACTTTCGACCCTTTGTTGCGGTCGATCGCGTCCTCGATTGCTCGGGTATTCGATCGACGAAGGTCGCCCCGCATCAGTTTCCTAATACGCTGGTTTAGGCTTCTCCATTCTGACGAAGACAGCTGATCGGATGGAATTTATCGCCTTTGCCTCATCAGCTCGAGTGTCTCGGCAGAGAGTTTGGACTCCTTTTTCTGCGATCTCGGGAACAACCTTTGAGACACTTTCCTCAGCGTGTCGACCACAGTGTCGGTCCTGTCGTCCACATCACCTGTGGTTTCCAGCAGGTCGAATCGATTTTTAAGTTCCATTTGGAACTTTTCGGTTTCGGCTATTTGGAGTGGCGTAGGTCGGAGAATAGACCTCATCTTCCGGGTCCTGTCAGCTTTCAAGTTAATATTTAGGGAGCCCCGAAGAAGTCATCTCTAAATATATGCTTACTATCCGTTATGATAAAATCTATCTCGTTCCTTGTCACAAAATCGGGGCTTCGCCAAGTCCACCTCCTGTGGAGACCCTTCTTGAAGAATGAGTTCATCAAGAAGAGCCCTTCAGACTCCAGGAAGTTGACCAGCATCTGGCCCCTGTGATTTCGGCACCCCAAACCATATGGACCGATTTTCGTTTCGCCGCGTTCTTGTACTCCCACTCTGGCATTGAAGTCCCCGATAACAACGTTGTAGTGAGCCTTGGCGGTACAATGTATTGCTTTCGCAATACATGCCTCGTACATCGCCTCGGCTATCTCGTCAGAGTATGTCGAGGTCGGCGCATATACCTGTATCACCTTCAGGGTGTACCTGTTGGAAAGTTTCAGTACAAGGTGCGCTACCCTGGTCGACACACTGCTGATCACCACAACGCTGCCAACGAGGTCCTTGTGAACCAAGAAACCGACAGCCCCCTGGGAGAGCTGGTCACCTTCTCGAAAATAGAGCAAGTTGCCCGACTGTAGGGTTATCGTGTCCTTCCCCTCTCGCCGGACTTCAGATAGCCCTAGAATATGCCAGTTCAAGCAACCCAGCTCTACCTCGAGTTCGGTGAGGTGTTGATCCAGCCGAAGACTGCGTCCGTTGTAACATACAACGGACGCAGCTTACATAGCTTAACACCGAAGAATGGCGGGATAACCATTCCGAAACAAGGGTTAACCCAAAAATTCTCGGTAGGGACGGGCAGCAGCGTTCCTATCAATAACAGATGAACCCCTGCGGTCTCCAACACGTTTGCCCAGCGTGGGGACTATGGGCAAAAACCTCCCAAAATGAAAAGAGCGCAGAACCAACGGCCCCCAGTTCCCTGTGGTCCCACTATTCCCTGCCAAGGCAGCGGTCGTGATAACGGTGGGACAGGGGGTGCTAAGAATCTCCGGGTTACGGCAGGCTGTCAAAAACAACTACGCGTGGCAACATTATTCTTTACTTATCGAAAATTTTTTCAACATTGTGTAATTCAATAAGCGAATTCATGTTTCTGCTATCTGTATTTTTTTCAGGTGAATGACGTCACGTAGCTGTAGTTATGACTAGGTTCCATTGCAATATCAAGGTGCGGGGCTTATTTGTAATATGTAGAGACATCGTATGATGTAGTCTCATACAAAGCAATGCAATGCCGTATATTACGGGTTTCTAAAATTTTCTATAAATTGGTTCTATTTAACGTCTGCCATACCACATAAAATTATATATAGTGCTCACTGACCGTGGTGTACTGAGGTGCATTTTTGAGTGCGATCTTGTTGGTGTTCCTCCCCTGGAACCTCTGTATGAGCGCCGTAATCCCGTAGGAGAAGCGGAAGGACAGGTCCTCCTGGAAGTCGGCGCACAGGTTGTCGCAGTTGAGGCGGTACAGCACCTCGAAGGGCTGCTGGTGCGGCCGGATGTAGGACGCGGCGGCGGCGCGCTTGTGGCTCGGCAGGATGGCGTACATCCGCTCGGCCATGTCGCCCTGCGCCTGGTCCATCTCGTGGCCGATGTCGGCCGACAGGCGCTTCTTGAGCCGCGAGCCCAGCCCCGCCTCCACGTGGCGGTGGAGCGCGCGCTTGTACTGCTCCAGGGCGCCGCGCTCGCTGCGGAACGGGCTGTCGTACTCGTCGATCAGCGCCGACAGCCGGCGGATCTCCTGGCTCAGGGTCAGCGACACCTGCCACAGTACGGGGCACAGCTCAATGGGAGCTCTCGGGCACTACAAACATTACTGGCCCGTGACCTTATTAATGGAACGTGAGGTTATGGGCCTGCATGTTACTTTCCAACAAATAGAGATACCTTGTGTTCCACACTTTCGACCATACGGTTTATCTTGTCCTTCATCTGGCGAGTGATGGTCGTCAACTGTTCTTCGATGGCCGACAACTGTTCGTGTAGTACTCGTTGTTTCTCCACTTTCTCCGCTTTTTGATCCGTCGCTGTTGTGTACACCTGTTGGACGATTTATTCTTTACTATCCATAAGGAAAATGATTTAAAGTTCTGAAAGTGTAGCTAACTAAAAAATTGAATGACTGTGGAGGCGAGCGAACACTAACCTGTTCCAGCGCCTGCATGACCTCGTTAGCGATGTTCTTGCCTCGTCGGGAGTGCTGCGCAAACTTGGTCTTCACGGCCGACTTGCTGATGCACTCCTCAAACTTGCGTTCAAAGTCCACGAATTCGAAGTATCGTACCTGGTGACCGTCAGCCATTATAGGTGCTGCAAGTTTTATAAAGATCATTTATCAGTTATATCAACCCAAGTGATATACAAAAGAACATTTTGGAAAATAAAATACCTACCAACACAAATCTTGACCAACTACAGAATAGGCAGAATATATTTTTCTCTTTCGCTTACCGATAGAATTTTGGTATGCATCCCGCAATTATGAAGTTATGTAAAATCTGAAGAATAAATATTGATAGCATTACTCACATGAAACCGGTTTCTCCCTCTCCCTCATACGCGTAAGCAGCGCTTCTTTCGCGGAGATGAAGAAGATACGCTCTTCAGCCTCTTTCGGTGAGCAGACACGTAGTTCCCTCGACAAGAAATCAACACAACGGTTGGCATGTTGTGTGCGCACCTAGAACCATGACACTGTTTAGTATTTAGTTCATAGTACAAACGACGACAGTGGTAGAACCACGCAATTCTCTGCACGAATAGGCTAGTCGACGGGTGAAATATCACTACCGCGTTTCACTCGGTGAGAGGGTATCCGGAGGCCAATCTCAACACCTTCGCCTCTCCCACTTCTGATCCCATCGGCAACGCAACTGTAACACTATTTGTGTTGCAGGTGTCCGTGGGTGGCGTTAACAGGTGACACGATTGCTCGTTTTCACACTTATCCCATGAAAATAAAAAGAATTAAGACATTATGGTTAACATGGACATGATAACTCAGTAATTTATTTACTTACTTGATCTAAATATTCAGGTTCTGATGCGGACGCGTCCCATCTATTATTCAATATAAATATGTTGGGTTGTGATATTTTAGTCGACACTTTGTGGAAAAAGTTTTTTTCCTGAAAAGAAACACAAAGTTTAAGATTATCTTTATTCACTTCGCGATGATGAATCGGGCAGAAATTAAGTCCGTGACCTGAGCACTATAATTGCAGTTCCCTAACGCTTAAGTTGTCGAGGAATACATTCGAGTAAAATCTTTGACACTACTGGACCGGAACAAGTTCTAGATCAGAAGCAGTGATGATGTATTGAACTCACGGTGACCATGAGCGTGGACTCCGCGTTGGCGACGAGCACGAAGACGTCCGCGTCGAGGCAGTACTGGTCGATCCAGGTGTCGAGGTTGGGCGTGACGTCCACGCCGGGGCTGTCCACCAGCACCACGTCGTCCCGCAGCAGCGCGCACAGCTCGCGCGGCCAGTACACGTGCACCAGCGCGCACTCCTGCAGCCGCGACGCGCACAGCGCGTGGCCCAGCTGGCTCACCGACTGCAACACACACGCGTCACCACGCCTGCCGCAGACCACCGCCAGCCACCGCCTATCACTACAGACCTACCTGCACGTTCAGTTTCTCCTCAGAGCCGTCGGTGCGCAGAAACGCCTCGTCGGTATCAGAGCCCTCCACCTGCAGGAAGCAGTTGGTGGTGTGTCCGATCCCGCTCGGCAATATTTTGTCGTGCAACATTGCGTTTATCACTGTGCTCTTCCCGTTACTAGTTCTGTTATACAAAAATTAAAAACTGACATTAATGGTATGTTAAGAAGTAAGGCTTACTGAGAGCTAAGACCGTACCGTCAAACCACGTAAGAAATGAGGGAAGGCAGTGTAGTTTCTACCGACATATCTGCAATATACTGACCGTCCGAAGAAGGCGACCTTCATGTGATCACGTTTAAGCACCTCGCGTATCGCCTGTACTTTCGACACGTAAGCTTCAACATTGGCGAGGTCCTGTGCGGTTGCAATCCCATTCTCACCGGTCACCGCTGTAATGCATGTGTAACATTGGAGTGAGGTAGCGAGACAGACACCCAAGTGCTAATAAGATTAAAAGGGTATTATCACCTAATTCTTTTAACAACATGGAGATGTATCAACTAGTCGATTTTTTATGCCCAAATAAAATAGGTGGCAGAACCTATTACCAATCATTAATATTCATTACGCGTAACTTCCTTTCCATGAGTTCTCATAATACATTGGTAAGAGGCAGAATTTGGGGCCATAACTCCTTGATTAGGAAGTAGTTTATAGTCTCGGTGGCGCAGTGGTCGAGCACACGGCTTCTGATCCAGAGGTCCGGATTCGATTCCAGATACTGGCTCACACCAATGACTTTTCGAAATTGTTTTCGGAAGTTATGTGTGATAAATATCGATGACTGAAAAACTTTGTGCCCGGTATGGCAATAGGTTTGCCACCTATTCCATTTGGGACATAAACATAACGGCAAGACGAGGCTTAACAGCCGCTGCCTAAACCTTCGGATAACAAAAGGCGTGAAGTTATGTATGTTATGTTAGGAAGTAGGGTGCTAGACTACGGAAACTTTTTTTTTATGGGATAAGAGGGCAAAGGAGCAGGCGTGTGACCTGATGGAAAGTGACAACATGCAACACATATAGTGTTACAGTTGCGATGTCGAATAAGGAAGTAGGATAGGAAAGGATTGAGAAAGGGGGCGGGCCTCCGGGTACCTCTCTCACCGAACGAAACGCGGCATGAGCCACTTTACATCGATCTTCTGAGAGGTCGTGGTATTTCACCGGTCGAGCCGGCCCATTTATGCATCGAACTGCTTGGCTCTACCACTGCTTTTTTGAAAGTTTTTATTAAACTTGCACTGTATGTATGTAAATTCGTGTGGAATCTTTGAACTCAATTTTGAAGTAGATATTTTCAACCGATTAAGCTGAAATTACACGTTTACATTCGATGACAAATGCATGATCTGATGTATGACATTATTCAAAACCTGGCAGATATGGATTTTTTAATACATTTTTACAATATGTGTATTGTGTATCAAATGAAAGGGCTCATTGAGAGTAATTGAAAAATAATGTGACATCATACTAAATCCAATATGGTGGATCATACAAGATTGAAGATATGTATGTGTTGTGTTATAGAAGATTGAGGAATAGCTTTTTTTAATGCATTTCTAAAATATGGGTGATTCGAATAACTCGAAAAATAATGTGACATTATTCTAAATCCAATATGGCGGAATTGATATTTTTCATGTATAATTTATAAAATTATAAAAGCTTGTTTACTTACCATGCATGAATGTGACAGCATCTTTGACATAATCATCAATCTCCACAAATATATCATTGATCTTCTTCTTGGCCCGCACAAATATCTGCAACGGTGAGTCCACATTGGACATGTTCACACGGACAGCACCATTATTCAGCATCGCAACATTATGAGGCCCATCACCAGCCATCATTGACATGGAACGATTAACATATGCAGCCATACGGGAAGGAAATATTCACTTTTGTCTTTAGGTGGACCTTATGCCGGACAATGCCAACAATATAGTCTCTGTGTTACTTCTACAATCACAACAATGCATGCACAGTAAAACTGCAACAAAAAAAAAAGAGGCATAAGGTAATGCAAATAAAAATAAACTATAGGGCTGTGCTTCCACACACACAAAAGCTAAAATTGTAAAAAATTGTGAGATCCTAATATTTAAAGGTAAACATATTATTTATAGACGACTGCCTGCTCATGTGTACTGGATGATTGCCATTAATTATGGTTGTCATTACATTAGAAGTTTATAATTCATTCTCAATAAAAACAAACAATATCTATATATTTTCAGTGCTTTTTTGTCTCTTCAAACTACAATATTACTACAATACTACAATATTTTATCTTCTTCACAACCTAACCCACACGGTAAACAATTCTTTGCGATGCAAGCAATTTTAATTGTTCTGCACTTTTAAATTTATGTTATTGAAATACTTCACAGTTTATACTTCGATTCAGGAACTGTATAGTGCGAGCTTAGACTAAGACTATGTCTATAAGTTGTGGTAAGTACTAATACTTCACGAAATTATTCAGCATCTAGACATGAATCATATCAACAGTATTAAAGGCAAGGAAGTTAAACTAAGAAAAAATTCAGACTTATTGTGTCATTAAAAACACAGCTTTACTTGAAAACATAAGAATATAGTGTAGATTTCTTGAGTTGTTATGATGAAGTTCCTTGAGTGAGCATTAGCCAGGCTATAAGCTATATCCTCTTTTATTATCATTGGGACTATGGAGGTATCAGCAATCAAATTTCTCATGCTCTTTAGGTTATGTTTATAAATTATCAGAGTTGAATAGATAGCACTACAATGTAACATAGAAAATATAATGACTAAGTGAAATAAACAGAATACCAATAAGAAGCAGAATAGTGGATGTAGAAAAAATGCACCTTATCGTCATCATCTCGTTGCATCATCGCAAGCAAAGCTCATCCCTGATGTCCGAGCCGCGTGAAAATTCGTAAACACACAGGAATAAAACATCACAAATATATTAAGATGAGACGTAAAACAACTGACAGCCGCTAAGGAAGTCTTGTTCAACTGAGAATAACTTGCTTGAGTTGCTCCAGTTATGATATTAGATCAGGAGACATGAAATAAAAAATTATTTAGACTTACCTAGGCCTTAAATCATCATCATAAACATATGACACCTTATTTAATCCTATTCGGCAGAAATTACCAATAATTTTTTTCAGAGATTTTTCGCTGTTTTCAATTTTCGATCATATTTGCATACTGACCATACAGACACATTTTCAGGAATAATTCAATTCTCTATTACAAAATTTACAAATTTTAGCTTTCCTATTGGATGAAAAGAAAATCTAATAAGTCTAACCAATCAAACCTTTGGTTGTAGTTATGCAAGCATAGACGTTTAGTTCTTTCTAACTATTCATGGGATATTAAATGTTATTAAACTTACCTTTATTTAATTACTGTACTGTTAACAAGACCTTTATTTTAAATTTTATACAAATATTGTTTATTACATATGGTCCATCCGAATATATTTTCTTTTCTTTACATAAGTTCCTTACATTTTCCACTTAGGACAGACGACGAATAGCCGTTTGTTCACATGATAACATATTGTACACACATAATTGAATAGAGTAAAAAAAAACAATAATAACATAACATAACTTCTCGCCTTTTGTTATCCGAAGGTGTAGGCAGCGGCTGTTAAGCCTCGTCTCGCCGTTATGTTTACGTCCCAAATGGAATAGGTGGCAAACCTATTGCCATACTGGGCACAAAGTTTTTCAGTCATCGATATTTATCACACATAACTTCCGAAAACAATTTCAAAAAGTCATTGGTGTGGTGAGCCAGTATCAGGAATCGAACGCGGACCTCTGGATCAGAAGCCGTGTGCTCGACCACTGCGCCACCGAGACTGTTACCGTGACCGAGAAAAAAACATAATTTTACCCAAAATATTCTTATGAAATGAAATAACAACCAGAAAGTCCTTCTTACTACTGATTTAACTGAATTATTATAATAAACATCACGGCAATACGTGACGTTTAATAAAATAATTCAATTAATATCATAGCTTCTATTAAAATCTAAAAAAGTTTATAATAGAAGCCGTGATGTTTATTATAATAATTCAGTTAAATCAGTAGTCAGAAGGACTTTAAACAGCTTAACATTATCTACACTTCGGGACACTTCCTAGTAATAAGCTGCTGAATGCGACCAATTTAATTACCTATCCTGAATCTTGGGCTACATTACCAAGTTACCCGACTAATGTAAACTTATGATGATGACGAGCTTATAATAAAAAGTTGAAATCTAGTTGATTATAATAAATTTCATTGGTTGATCTATAGGTATTTTAAGTTAGGACAGACTTGTCTGGCTAGTGTGTACTTTGTGCATGATTATGGTTAAGCCTATCTGCGACGAACAATTAAAAAAGGCACAAGTTGAACGTCAAACAGCATGTTGAAAAAAATTACGGAGGCCAAAATCTGTGGCCAAAATTGTTATGGCGGACGCGGTTGGTTAGTGAACGAATCTAAAACGACAGCGTTTACCGCGTGAGTTGATTATTTGAAATTACAGTTGATTCATTAATCGCTGTACTATAATTTTAGAGGCTTTTATTTGAAATATATCTAACGAAAATGTCCCGTTCCGTGCGCGCGGAGACAAGAAACCGTGTCAAAGATGATATCAAAAGAGTCATGCAGGCCGTAGAAAAAGTTCGCCATTGGTAAGAAACATTAAACGAGTTTTTTAGGAGTAATAATTTTTACATTTAAATTGGTAAATATAGATATTATATACTTTGTTTTATTTTAATATTTTAGGGAGAAAAAATGGGTGACTATTGGTGAAACTACTATGAAAATTTACAAATGGGTTCCAATATCAACTAATGAACAGAAAAAGAAACACGCCGCTAAACGGGAAAATAAAGAAAATACATTGACACCCAAGAAAGTTCACGACTCATCCAACTCTAATTTTGGAATGGCCGAAGACTCAAACACATGTGAGTAATGCAAATATTGTTGTAATATGTTTTTATAATGTCATTTAATAATTTCGAAACGTATATTAACACTCTCTGATCAGATCTAAACAATAGAGATCATTCGCTATATATCTCGTCATTCACATGCTATAACATATTTTTAAAAAAACTTTTATTAGTTTGACTTTTGGCTGTAATTAAATTATAACATTAGCTTCTTTCTCACTGTTGCATCAAATAGACTATTAAAACTAAAAAAGCATTTTTTTTGCCTATCAAATAAATTATGGCTAGCTTCAAAATTTCCTATTTTCAATCAAACAAATCTATTCCTTTAGTTGTCTCCCTGGTGGTATCAGATCCACAAGAATTACATCAATTTCCCAATTAATTCTTATATTTTATTTTAAGGTTTCTTAGTCCAGTTGAGCTGTCCAATTCTTATTAAACTAACTAATTTTTCTATATAACCACTCAGCAGTCGAGCCCAAAATGACAGAAAATAACAGAAAAATGTACATACATACATAACTTCATGCCCAATCCCTTGCGGGGTAGGCACAGAGAACAGAGCGCCATAAAATCTACGCAATCAGCGAGAGTCACTGCAGATTTTGCGCAGTGCCCTCATTTCTACCGCCTTTATTCTACTTTCATGCACACTCTGCCATAGCCAGCTCTCGCTTCCATAAATTACCTTTGGGATCGGGACTGTGTGGTAAATGTAATTTCTCTAAAACTCATTATACCACATTCTGACTAACATATATTTTTTAATATTAAATAAAACCTTATATGTATTTGATGTAGTTTTGTTATTTTTTATTGCCTATTGAAAACTATGACTGGATTTTTCAGGTTTCTCTACAGTAAGTGACTCCCAGGGTCCTACGGAATTCACTTCAACACCAATGAATTTCTCTGAAGACTCAAACTCGCAGAGTAGTGGCACAACTACACCAGCCAAGAGATTAAAAACTGATTGAGACTTATGCAAGTCTTAGTACTCTATGATGTGAGCCTAAATCATAGACTGTGTTAACATAAAATGGACTTATTTATATATGTGGTATGTGATAAAAGTCAAAAGATGAGTTATTATTTAAGATAATAAATGAAGCACTGTATACAGTATGTTTTTGGAGAAAAATACCCGAGTGGAAGAAAAAATATTACTTCTGTATGAATGTGTCAAATGGTTTGTGTAATAATTTATATATATTATTATATAGTTAGATACTAATGATGATGAGATTAAGAGTTAGTAATTCTAATAGGTGAAATGCTGATGATGTTTGTACTCTATTATATGGCAATGATTTTATTGACAATAAATAAATTTGGTAAATGTTTTAGATTTCAAACACAATTTTCAAGTAACTTTTTTTCACCAAGATATGATATTGCCTGATTTTGTGCAAAACCTAATAATAGCACACGAAAAATACCATTAAGTGCATAATGTTTCAACAGTCAATAGACTTCTTTCTACTGTTAAATATAAATTATTTCTACAGCTGATTTGATTTTATAGGTCAAAATATTTGAGTATGTAAAATAATAACTACCAAATTGAGCTACTATACTAGTTCTTCCATTTATAGATATATCTGATACATGTATAGTTGTAATGTGTCTTGTAGTGTTTGTATTCTTGCCTACTTGATAAAATGTTACCTGCACAGTACAATCTAACAAAAAAAAACACATTAGTTAAGTATGAAATTTGATAACATTTTTAGTCATTTTTAATATGTTGAATCAATTGACACAACATAAAAATGTGCTAGCCTTTATTAATCATATGCTATGGAAGTAAATACATCATTCTTTATAAATACTGGAATATTGAAAACATGTAATGCAGTCAGGATATGTTTGCAGTTGACATATATCATATCATGCATATATCAACTAATGAAATTGTAAAACTGATACATAGATTGGTGCTTTGATGCCAACCTGACTTATTATTTAAGCATTCATGATTGAATTGGTTAATTCAAGTATATTACATAAATTGCTTACTGGCAGTGCAAATATTTGTGTTCACCAATTCAAATCTGTGACCAGAAGGTATCATTGAAGTTTTGATCGGCCTCATGGTTATAACAAGGCTCCGGTACTGGTTTTTAATACAATTGTAAATACAGTATGTACTTCTTATGGGCTGTCTTATTATTTGAAAGGTCAAACTAATCACTCTGTTACTGAGTAGTCAAGAACTAAACTATAATTTAATTAATGTAATTTGTAAATATTGTTTCTGTTTTATGGAAATGTGACTTAATTATAATAATTAATTATAGAAACTAAATTAGAAATAAATGGTTTTATAATTAAATTACAATTGGTTTTGTTATTTACAGTGGTCCTTGTACATTTAGTTAGTTTTTTTTTAATCTATGATGTCATTTAAAAACTATTATACGCCTATGTCACCCTCAATACCTGCGGATGTAGGCTATTGCTGTACACATTGTCACGCCAATCCAATTATCCAGTCCCTTGGGACGTGACACAAAAAAGTAGTACATATTGTATTTTGAAACATTTATGATTGCATAACTCACGAAGTAAAGACAGAGTTTTTAACAGTGGTAGAGCCGCGTATTTTGCTGCATGAATGGGCCGACTCGACCGATGAAATACCACGACCTCTCAGAATATCGACGTGAGTGGCTCATGCCACGTTTCGCTTGGTGAGTGAGGTATCCGGAGGCCAACCCCTTCCATCCTACTTCTGACCCCCTATCCCATTGTCAGGGGCGGCAACGCAACTGTAACACTTTCTGTGTTCAGGTGTCCGTGGGCGGCGTTTGTTGTTCACCATCAAGTGACACGCCTGTTCGTTTGCCCCCTATACCATTGAAAATTTGAGTATTAGAATAAATAGTTTGATAAAAGTGTTAACTAACTTCACGCCTTTTTCTACGCGAAGGTGTAGGCAGCAACTATTCAGTTTCAACAAGTAGAATCTAAAAGACTAACGTCTCAAATGGAATACATAGGTGGCGAAACCTATTGATATTGACAGTCGTCGATATTTACAACACAACTTTAAATTCCTAGAAACCATTAGTACGAGCCTGGAATCGATCCTACGACTTCTGAATCAGAAGCGGGGAGCTGACCACTGGACCGCCGAGACTAAATAAGGTACATTGACATATCGTTTAATATGTTAGATATAATAATAATTTCATAAAAATTTTGTACCTTATTTTGGATTATATAATAATGCGTTTATGCAAGACTATCTGACCCGGCGAACTCTGTTTCGCATCAAAAGTAATAACTGCTGCCCCGCTATGTTAATACTGCAATATCTTCGACAAATTTGAAGTCGATAGCAGCTATAGGTTAAAAATGGGAATTTTCCATTGTTAACACCCCCGCAACCCCCCTTGTGGGTGGAATTTCGTAAAATCCGTTCTTAGCTGACCTCTACTCGGCGAAAGGAATAATCCTACCAAATTTCAAGTCGCTACGCCTTATGGTTCCAGAGATATCGTGATGAGTCAATATATAGGTGGAAATCTCTTATATATATATAGATAATAAATATCCGATTCAATTTCAACTTAGAAAGTAGGACCTACGCTACTGGGATCCGTTCGTATTACGCGCAAATAAAATGTGTACTGATAAATGTAGTATATAATAGATGTAATTGTTTGAGTGAAATAACGAATGGATTCATTATTCTGAAGACTCTGATGAAGACGAGTTTGCCGACAGTGTTGAGCACACATTCGTCGAATCAGACACATTATCCAACTCTTGCATGCCTATTATTTCGCCCAGGAAACTACTGAACAAAATATCCTGGAAAAGGAAACAGGTTCATAGATTAAGCTTTTAAATGAAGAAAAAGGAATATCCTATATTTTTATAAATATTTTCACAGCTTGACAGGGGCGATCCCACTATAAGTGTGATCAGTACAATTTTCGATGATTCGAAATTTGATCGAAATTTCATTCTCTCGAACTATCCACATTGTCAAAAGATTTGGCTGCGCTTTTATGATCGGCCACCGGCCTGTCGTCAAACCTCATTGGGAATGTTATCGTTGATGGATTTTCCCCCATCAGGGATCGGCACAACATATCATCCTTTGTTTTTTTATGGGATAGAAGGGCAAACGAGCAAGTGGGTCACCTGATGGTAAGCAACTACTCACCGCTCAAGAACACAGTAGTGTGTTGCCGTCCTTTAAGGGAGTAGGAGAGGAAAAGGGGGCGGGCCTCCAGATACCTCTCTCACCGAATGAAATGCGGCACAAGCCATTTTACGTGGTTATTCTGAGAGGTCGTGGTATTTCACCGGTCTAGTCGACCCATTCATGCAATTTCGATCAATTACAGAATTTACAAATAAAGTGCTAAATCTCGAAAATTATCACTTTTCTTTATTAGATTATACATACAAACCAGCCTGTGGACACCCTCTGTATTATTAAAAACGCCGCATCAAAATCCGTTGTGTAGTTTCAAAGATCTAAGCATATAAGGGGACACAGGGAAAGCGACTTTGTTTTATACTATGTAATGATATGTAGAGAAATTATTTATACCTCCGGCAGAAAAGAGTAGTCGTCTTTGGCGAGTGCAGCTCGATCTTCGTAGCTGTGCCCGCACAGTACAGACAATAAATACAAAGATAACTCCCTGGAGAAATGTTCACCTGCACAAACAACGTCATTAAGCTCTAAACCTGCTATAAGTGCACCACAATATCAATTAAGGTGATAAGAGCCACGCATAAATAGGCCGGCTCGACTGGTAAAATACCACAATTTCCCAGAATATCGAGGTAAAGGGTCTCATGCCGCGTTTCGTTCGGTGAGAGTGGAGTAACATAACTTCACGCCTTTTTCTACTCGAAGTCCAGACGGCACTCTCTTAAAGCATAAGAAAAATAATAATCAATAGCTAATCGGGAATAAATCGCACAAATTTTACTGTATTTCCATTCTCACCATTGTAAGTTAGCACATCTATAAACTCATCGCGCGTTAACACATAATCGTTGCTATCGGACGTGACGTCAGCGAAATGTCTAAACGCATTTCTGATCTTTTTCAAACTGTCTGCGAACGCCGGCCGATGGTTCAGGTACAATTTCACAAACTCTTCAAAATCAATCTCTGACACTGGATTGCGTAAGAATACTTTGTGTTTGGCTTCGACTATCAGATTCTCTACCTGTAGAAAATTTACACTTTATTTTGCACAGTATGTACATTTATAGCGTTTTTCCACCGCGGCCGCTCTGTCACACTCTTAGGTGTTAATCGAATGCAAATCCATTCGATTAACATTACATTCGATCCATTATTAAAATTGAATTACATTTCAGAATTTGATCTTTAAAAATGCTGGCCTGCTTAAAAGTTATAAACGTAGGTAAGTTAAAAAGTTATAAAGCATACCATAAACCTTTTGTTATGGCCCTCGTTGGTTAATTTTCTGGAAGCTTTATATACTCTGCCGATCTCTTTGCCTAGAGAAATTATCGATGCAGCAGTTTCAAGGTAATGCGCGTACAAAGACAGGCGCATACGAAAACTCTTGGTTAGTTGTAGTCAAAGCTCTGCTACAATTTTAGGTAAAGTATACCTCATATTCCGTTGGAAAGTACCCCAGCGCCCTCATTAGATCAGGCAACGAATCTATAGGTATATAATCCTTGACGCGCCTCATGGCTGGCGAGAATGTACCCTGGCATAAGATCTGAATGTAGTAGAACAGGTCTCTTATCTCTTGAAATAGCCAACCTGGCCGTAAATTTTCTATCAAACAATAATAGGGGTCCAATTCTTCACCGCCACTTTTAGTAGAGACTTCTACAGCCCTACAACAACAACAAATCTTAGGTTTTAGTGGGTAGCCCTAGGATCGGATTACAGTGTACTGCTTTGGGAGTCCCACACTACCCTCTACCGTCCCCAGGCTGCGGGTGTGCATAAAACATTTCCTCGCATAAAAAAATGTGTGGTGAAACGCAAACTATGTATAAATAAATATTAAACATTTCTTGTGAATATACACATAAAATACTTATGCTGGGTCAGTAACTAATAAAGTGCATAGTATTCGCATACAACCTGAAATTCGCCGCCCACTGTGACATTATCGTATCTTTATCTCCAATGGTGAACAACAGACCTAGGTCTTCACGATAATTCATTTCTAATATCTGGAAGGAAATAAAAAATGGGCTCAATTAAATGAACATAAGGTCGGAGACGACTCTCTGATGATATATAAGCTAAGCGCTAAGCCACAATATGGCCTAGCGCTCCTAGAAGAATAAAATATCTTCCGTTTCCTTTTTCATTTGTATTGTTAAATAAAAATACAAGCTCACCTTGACTGGATGCCCAAGCATACCGACATGTCTCCAAGGGTTACCATCAAGCGGCATTTTCTGTATACCGATAACGTCTTTAGTGCTGAACAGTAAGTACTGTAGCTTTTCATTCGCTTCTGTCTTGTTGACGAGACGCGCTTTACAGACGGGTGTCTCGTAGCGAGGCCCCAATACCGTCGCCAGCGTCATGGTGGTCTCGTAGTTTATTATTTTGTATTTGTACTGGAGAAGATATTGCACATAATAATAACAACATAAAATCTAACATAAAACTTTACTTCACTTTTCCACTTAGCTTCACAGAAAGTTACTTCTAAATTTCCATGAAGCTTTACAGTGGTAGAGTCACGCAGTTCACTGCATAAATTAGCCTGCTCGACCAGTGAAATATCATGACCTCTCAGAATATCTACGTAAAGTGGCTGATGTCGCGTTTCCCTCGGTACGTTTATTTATTTATTTATACATACATACAACATCAAGTAAATTACAAATAGTTATTAACAATAGTAACCAGAATACAGTGAGCAGCTGGTACTTAATATAGGTTACCCTGTGCTATAAGTACCAGCATCCTTCCAGTGATACAGAAATACATGTATACTACAATTAACATTACTTGCAATAATCATGGAGTAACGAGTACAGTGGGAACATGTAAATAAACCAATACAAAGAAGACCTCTTAACTGATCGTACGCAATGTGTAAAGATAGGTGAACATCGCAGTGTTCTATAAGTAAATAGTCACTGCGATGTTCACCTATCTTTACACATTGCGTACGATCAGTTAAATAACTCTGAAATAATTGGAGCTGCAGGCCTCTAACACCTATCCTTTCTAACTTAGAAATCAGTACTGGGATTGACAGTGTATCAAAAGCTTTTGCGAGGTCTAAGAAAATACCAATACATTTTTCACCTTTGTCCAATATATCTACAATTCGACAGGTCAGGTTATGAACCGCGTCGTTAGTAGATAAATGGCTTCGGAATCCGTATTGATTGTCAGATAGGATGTTCTTGGCGTCAAGAAATTTTATAAGCCGGGTATTCATAATTTTTTCTAGAATTTTGGATAATGATGTTAATACGGAAATAGGTCTATAACTCAAAACTGACTCTCTATCACCGGCTTTATATATAGGGTACACGAGGGCCTTCTTTAGCAGATGCGGAAAGACTCCGTTGCGGATGGCAAGGTTAAAATATGAGTTAAAGGTAGTACAAGAATCGATCTATATTGTTTTAGGATATTAGACGAAATGCCATCTACACCAACAGCACAGTTACTACGCAGTGATAAGATCAATCGCTCCACTTCTGCTGCATCAGTTTCAAGAAATACCAAGGAGTTGGGTATATATTTAGAGGGCTGTGTGTTAACGTATAGAGTTGGGTTAATGGATTTGGACACATCTTCTGCAATTTTTGCCGTGCTTATAAACGTTTCATTAATTTCATTAATAGAATCACAAATGCTACTGGACTTAAGTAGGGCGTTGGCAGAGGGGTTTGACTACGAGAGATATCTGCAGGCCCAACCCGTTCCTCCCTTCCTCTCCTTGTTCTCCCCAGGCTACTTCCAACTTCTTCCCTAGCCCATTTTAAAGGGCGGAAACGCAACTGTTAAATGTACGATTTTTGTTGCAGATTTCCATAGACGGCGTTAGTTGTTTACAATAAGCTTACGTCTACACCCGTTACACCCCCTATCAAAAATAAATCTCTATGTTGATAGCAATGTTAATCTCGAACAGGCTCGCAAGACCCATCAATCAAAGAGTGTAATATAAAGATATACGTTCTAATATTAACTCCCTTACCTCATCATTTGCCACAAGTATCAAAGGTAGATCAGCTCTATACACCTCCGGGTCCAGGTTTTGAGGCGTAGGCCATGTGATAGCAGCTAAAGGCACAGCAGACTGATCGATTCTGTCCAAACTTAATATCTCCAAATGTTCATTGCTGCTCGCCCCTATGTCATACTCCACCATAGTCCTGTCCTTTCCTAATGACAAAAGCTTATAGTCTCCACTAGCTCTTTTTTCTGGTAGAAATATGAGAGACTCTATGTCCTTGTAGTGAGCCCGATGCTTTCCGATAAATACCCATTTGAAAGATGTACAGTCGTATTTATAAACGCATACTGTCTTGCCCATATCCTGTTTAAAATGAAAATGCACTTTCAAAGTCTGTTTTTAAATTTCTATGTATAACATACAAATTAAAAATAAGCGACGTCGAAGTTAAACATGGTGAGTAAGTGATTAACAAAATGGACAGATACTGCCACTGATGTAACTGTGAACTATTTTCTGTCCTTTTATATTTTAAGTGACTACTAAAATTAACAACATGAAAGATGATTAATTTTAGTAGTCAGTATCAGAAGTCTCGAAGGCCTAGTGGACTTGCCGGAAATTGGGTATGACAAAAAAAATTATTTAAGTATCTAATAAAATTTAGGACTAAAGAATTAAACCCGCGCATCCTTATATCCGCGCATATTTATAATTATTTTAATATAGTCTATACCTTCCAATATTAAGGGTTAATTACTAACAGCCAGGGCTAAAGATAGAGAATCCGCACTGAAGGCAAAATATTTGATAGTATGACTTGTATCTTTGAACGATGTCCGAGTCAATAAGTCTATCGTACAAGGATCCAGAAATACCAGTTCACCAGTATTCAACCCACAAGCGAGGTGCAGACCTGAAAATATTTCATAACTACCTATATTCATGGGTAACCTCGGTGTGCAGATGTCCAAGGGCGCCGGTAGACTCCCACTAAGTAACCGTCTTAACCGTTTACCTCCTCTGTTCTATTAAGTGGGCTTTTTTGCTAATAAATGGTATTCTTCGTCATTTCATTTAGATACATATCCATTAATTAGCTCACATCTATAGGTAATTATAATAAAAAAATATAGTAGAGCGCTAAGAAGGGCTCTCGGTAGCCCAGTGGTCGAGCACACCACTTCGGTCTCAGATGTCGTGGATTCGATTCCGGACTCACACCAATAATTTCTCAGAATTCTTTTCGGAAGCTATGTGTGCTAAATATCGATGCCTGACAACTTCGTGCCCGGTGTATGGCAATAGGTTCGCCACCTATTCCTTTTGGGACGCGTAACATAACGATACGGCGAGTCGAGGCTGAACAACCGCTCCCTACACATTCGAGTAGAAAACGGCGTAAAGTTAAGATATGGTTTGTTATTTTGAGAAGTGGGATAATTTCGGAATAAAAGACTAATCTGGAGCATCAGAAGGCAAACAGTCTATTTGATTCTAGAATCTAGCTGTCTACTATCTTAGAAAGATAAAAGCAAGCCAAGTATATGCCATTACCTGACGGAGAATATTGCAAGCAGGTTACGGACAGAGCAGGAACAATAGTTTCAAAGTTATTGTGAATAGAATCGTCTTTAGGAGGTATCACGATTTTGAAGTGCTCCCTGAGATCTAATTTTGCCAATGTCCTGTGACCCACGAAATCGTACATCTCCACAGCACCGTCCATATATCCCAGACAAATGTAGGGCCAATTAACGAGAACAAATTTAGACTATGTACTTTAAATTATTATTTAAGACAGTAATAATGATATATCTGAGAAACATACTTGTTATATCATAATCTTAAATTTAAAGTTAAATCTTTTAGCTGAAAAATAAATCGTAAGCTAATTTTACATTCTATACATACACATAAAACTGCACGCCAAGTACCTTGCCGGGAAGACAGAGAATAAAGCGCCATAAAGCACAATTCTTACTTACACCCCTCAATCGCTTCTTTGATATTCATAACTCTTGTCTTAGGTTGGAGTTCATGAACTATGACATAACGATGTGTTAGCTAAATAGAGCTGTAAATATAATCGGACCTATAAAGTTAACGCTGTTCACCAAAAATAAAATGGGGACTGCTACGTAATCAGTTGTAATACTTATTAAAATAAAGTAAAATGTGTGCAAACTGTATACATTTACTTACATCCGAGCGACATCCAAAAATGTTAGAATAATAATATATACTGCAAAATGTGAACCGTGTTATGGCAATGCGATCAGTTACCATAAACGCCTTTGTTATTTATTAGCATTATGTTTTATTCTGTTGATCTCTGTTGTCATGGCAACTCAGACGTTGCCATGACAACATGTTGAATACGTTTTGCTTTCTCGTCATATTTTCGAAATAATTTCGTCATATTTGGAATAAACGGGGTGCCCGTATAGCTTACGAGTATTTAAAAAACATTGACCTATATGTTCTAGACTTGTAATAACCTTCTCAAAGTGTGACCACTGGCCATAAGCCTACAGGCTTATGCGAAGCTTATGTCAATTCAGTCATCTGTCAGACGCGAACCGAATAACAATAGGTACAAAATGGGTAAATGCGTAGTAAAAGAGTGCGATTCAAGATCGGAAACCCATAAGAAATTAACCGGAATTACTTTCCACACGTAAGATTAACGTTTACATTAATATTAAAATACAGTAAAATAGATAAAATGTTGAATTTTCATAATTAGCTTCAGTGATACCACTAAAAACTTAGTTTTAGTTTCCCACATTTGTGGGAGAGTTATTAATTTATGGAAAAGGAGATTTTAAATATTTTTTGTTATAATAATAACGCTGCAGGGTGCCTAAAGATGCAGCACGCCGTGACAAGTGGGTGAAAATTATCCGATTGCTGAGAAAAGAAACTGACTGGCTACCTGCACCCGGGAGATCATTTATCGTCAATTCAAGTTGATCATTCGCTTTTATTAATAAATGCCATAATTAATAAATACTTAAAAATAAGATTGTATCACGAAAGCAAATTATTAACTCAGACTTATAAAAAAGAGACTAAAAGGCAATTTTATACAAAACTTATGTTACACAGCGGTGTATGATCAATAATTCATCTGCCTAGCTTTTTCCCAATTATGTTGGGGTCGGCTTCCAGTCTAACCGGGTGCAGCCGAGTACTAGTGTTTTACATGGAGCGACTGCCTATCTGACCTCCACAACCCAGTTGCGTGGGCAACACAATCCCCCTTGGTAAGTCTGGTTGTTAGACTTTCTGGCTTCTGACTACCCGTAACGACTACCAAAGATGTTCAAATGACAGCCGGGACCCACCAATTTAACGTGCCTTCCGAAACACGGAGGAACTCGTCATGATAAGATGGTCACCCATCCACGGACCGACCGCGCCAAGCGTTGCTTAACTTTAGGGACCGTACCCATACTACGTGACCCGTTTAGGGGAGGGAGGGGGGGGAGCGGAGTCTTTCAAATACTACGGTTAGTCACAGGAGCGGGGGTGTGGCTCAGGTTTTTGTCACGTAGTCGATTTTAATGAGAGAAATCTCGTATTTTTTCGACCTAGATGAATATTAATGTGATTAAACAGAAAATAATTGTTGTGTTCGTAAATTAAGTTACTGTAAGTTACATACTGTACAGCAATATGTTTTCACAATTAAAGTTGTTCTTTTTCATAATACATAATTCACTAGTAATTTAAGTATGCATGCAGTCTTATCCAATAACGACGAGTATGAGCCAAATTATTATTTTTTTTTTCGATTTTTGCCTGTGAAATGATTAAAAATCATAATTATGAATTACTACGTGAAAACTAAAGGGGGAGGGGGGGGGTCTTGGCATATACTACGAGTGGTCACCGATGGGAGGGAGGGGTCGAAAAATCTTAAAAAATAGGTCACGTAGTAAGGGTTTGTTCCCTTATGATCGATCGACCCGTGCGGCTGTTAGGCCCTGTCCACGTTAAATACAATAATTCCCTTTCAATATAATGAATGTAAGTACATTATTTTACTACTCAAGCGTTTTCACTATTTTGTGTATCTGTACCTAATTGTGTACACCTTACCTACAGCGCTTTAAATCGCTGCTCTAAGGCAGGTGTACACAATTAGGTACAGATGAGTGTGATCCAATTTTTTTCGGAACAGCCTTTCTAGTACGGAGTACACAGAGATCGTTGATCCATTCATTATTTCAGTTATCTTGTAATACATCTGATAAGAAATTAATAAGTAATAGTAAAATATTGAATTTATATTTATTAAATATTTTTACGAGTACATGGCTTGAAAAAGTTGGGTAAAATTTCGCATGGGCTGGCCACCCCACACCGCCATTGCAAATTTATATTGCCATCTTTGTTTAATCAAAGTGACGGCAATCTATTTGCGATTTGTGTGACTGAGATAGATGTATGTTTAATATTAAATGTCTAGTGGTTTCAAAGCTACGTCATTGTATCTAAAAAGTGGACACAAATTTTTTGACGCATTTGTATGAGGTTTGCTCCTCTTGTATATTGAACTCAGTGTTAAAAAAGGTCTAAAACATTATTTTCATCTAAACTGTAATTTATAGCGACTTCTATTATATTTTGTTTAGGGTAGAGGTTCCAATAATGGACTATAAACCAGCGATGGATATTTTTTTATTTATTCAAAGAAAACATAGTTTTTCGATGATTTTAAAGTTATAAACTGAATAAGGAATGGCTATATTGTTAAAATAGTTAAGTTTTAAATAAATTTAATTAAACGGGATTTCATTTATTCGTCTCCTAAATACTGTTTAACTTTGCCATAATTATGTATATGACACGACAAAAAACAATGTCAATGACTGGATATCTAATGCTGGGTAGTGTCTGTGTCATAACTGGGAATAGACAACTGGATCCTAAATGTCTATCAATGGTGATTTTAGATTTTCCTATACCTTCTCAAATTTCTAAGAATTTATTACAGCTACTTTTACTACGCATTCTCGAAATACCACGGCTTCTCAGAATATCGAAGTAATGTGACTCATGCCGCATTTCGTTTGGTAAGAGAGGTATACCCACACCCTTTCCCTCTCCCATACCATTCCACTCACTATCTTAACTGAAAGCCTTGTAACACGACTAGAATACTATCTATGTGTGTTTGTCACTTACCAGCAGGTTACCCTCTTGCGAGTTTACCCCCTTCAATATACAATTAATTTCCCAGAAAATTATTCAGGTATTCATAACAATATATTAATAATTACATACATAACTTCAAGTAAACAAATTCTACTACGCATTCTTGAGAATATTGATATGATATTTTACTAATGACTCTTGGTCTGTGTTTTGTACTAATTGCTTGTATTGCTTTTACATTTGATGAACACTGTAGTACAAGTGTCCATTATTAGATCCTTCACCTTACTTTATTTATGAAATGTCACATTTGTTTACAATATCCGCCGGTTAAACGAGGTCTTTGAGGTATATTAAGATAATCGGTCGATTACAGCACTTAATCAATGTTAAGTGCTTGGTGAACAGCAAAATATTGTTAAAGACCCGTTTACGGCGTAATCGCCTGAATAAGATTTAATCATATCTTCGTGAACACGGGGCTTAAACTTGTAGATCTAATTAATATAGAGTAATAAAATATGTGGGATCTGTGCAGTCGTAGAGCCATGCAGTTCGCTGCATTAATGAACCGGCTCGACCGTTGACATACCACGACCTGTTAGAATATCGGCGTAAAGTGGCTCATGCCGAGTCTCCCTCGGCCAAATCTCTTCCCCACTCCCCTCCCTATCCCACCAACGAAAACAATCCCAAGGCGGGTTGACGATTGACTGTCACCTTCGTTAATCTATGGTTTAAAGGCATAGAACTCACTTGCTGGGATGTACGGACATAGTACAGACGTTAGCAATTCTATTATCTATTATTATCTGATTCTTCTCTGTAATGAAATCCACAAATCTGACTCCATGCTTTACTGTACCTGGAATAATCGACCAGCCTTCTATAACCGAATATGTATATTATGTAATGAATAACATCACGCACTTTTACACGAAGATTTAGGTAGGTAGCGACTGTTAAGCTTCGACTCGCCAATTTGTTACGTCCCAAATGGAATAGGTGGCGAAACCTTTCGTCATATACCGGGCCCAATGTTGTCAGAAATCGAATTTAACACATATTACTTCAGAAAATAATTCTAAGATTATGTGACCCCTGAATCGATCCCACGTCTTCTTGATTCAGAAGCGAGAGCTCAACCACTGGACCACCCAGACTGTTACTATGTCTAACAAATACATAACTTAATTTTATACCTTTTTTACCCAAAGCAAGCAGCAGCGAAGCCTCAACTGGCCAAATCGTTATGTTACATCCTAAATAGAAAAATAGGTGGCGAACCTATTGTCATACACCGGACACAATGCTGTTAATAATCGATATAATCACACATAACTTCCGATAAGAATTTTAAGAAGCCCGAATCGATCCCACCTTGGGGCGCGATCACTGGACCACCAGATACTGTTATTCTAACCAAATACTTTTTTATAACAATCTGATTCTGTAATTTCTCTTACAAACAATGAAGTCTCTGACAACAATTGGTTTCCCACTAGTGGTAGCGTCATAGGGGATCTTCATCTTCAACAGTTTCTGTGTCGTCAAACCAGTGACAGGATCAACCTCAGTTTCCACCTTCTCCCAGCACACGCAAGCCTTCTTGCCTGTTAAAACACGTACATTGAAGATAGATCCTATGTTGTGTAAATAAGTGTTTTAATCCAGGACTACCTGGTAGGTGCCTACGGCTTTAGTCGTCACAGTTACCTATCGCTATTGTTGCATTTATTTTATTATCCCACGTATTTTAAAATTTACCTTCGACGGACTTCCACCAATATCACCGAACAAGTAAATTTGCAAAATAGTATGGCAGATTGTCATAGTTCCAATTGAAGTAGTTTATAATTCCAAAGTAAGTTAGGACACCTGCAACTTTGTCTTATAATCGTCTAAGATAAATTTGCGTTTTATTACAAAAGGGGTATTTGTGTTTCATCCGGGTGTATATTTACATAAAAGTATTATATTTCTTGCCTAATCTGGATCTATAACGTCAGCTGTATTTCCTTAACTTGACATTAGATGGCGTAGGGTGAATTGCGTTTAAAAACATTACAATTATTAATGAGTCCTGTAAAATTTAAAACATAACACACATTTAGAATCGAATATCTTGTAGCTCCGGGGAGACATATTAAAACTGATGTCGACGATGTTGTCAGCGGGAAGCTCGTGCATCCAATACAACAACTTCAACTGCTCGTCGTAGAAGTGAAGCTGACCAACTCTGTTGCCGGTCACCACCACACTGCAATTAACCACTTTAGTATTTAGCAATCTGGTATTATTAAATAGAATTTGATAGGGTGACATGGGGGTGCTGTTTATAGTATGTCAAGAGTATACATACAACCCTTTTCAAAAAATCTGTTGTGAGTTTTCAAAAGTTGAAACCTCCAGAGTAGAGATGAGCGATATTTTTGTTAACTCATTTTTAGTTTAAAAAAGAAATCTTACAGCTCCTCATGTAAGTAACATAGAACATCCAGCATAGTATATACAGGTCAAGGGTTGACCCCTAAAGTCAATCATTATACTAACTTATCAACATTCTTGATTACGTTGATTCTGCGTTTCTCAATCCTCAATACTTTAACAAATCGGAATTGTTCAAAATCATTGATGGTGTATACACCACTCTCATTGTACTCTATGTCATATCCATAGACGAGAACAGCACCCCTGCTAGTGCCCACGAGGATCTGTCTGGTCTTTTCTACACAATTGAAACATGTTAAATTGCCGTATTCGGGATTAATCACTTTAAAAGGTTTCCTTATCAAGAGCTCGTATTTATCTGTCTCTACTGGTACCCCTCTTTCTATAACCACAATTTTCTGAAATTAATAAAATTAAATTAAATCTACAGTTGAAATTCTATCATTGCGTATCAGATGTCTTCTAAGTATCAATTTTTAGTATGCTTTACCTATCCTTAAACAGAAGCTCGATCTGACTGAGTCTACTAGCAGAGAAAGATGTAGCGTGCGTAGTAGAGGTGGATACTCTACTACCTTCATAGACGCCTCGACGTGACTATCGCTCTGCCAAAAGGCTTTTCTTAAAAGCATCATTTAAAAAAAAAACTTGAAATATTCCACCAGCTACAGTAAAATAGAAGAATGAGATGAAGCTGAGTTCACTAACTAACCTTGGCTATGCCTATCCAAAGATCAAGTTTAGACAATAATATAAACTGCTCAGATTGGCAAGGATCAAAACCCATAGCTATTATTTTCTCACTGTCGATCTCTGTGGAAGCTAAAACAAAAACATATTTATCATATCGTCATGCGTTATAAAACCCTAAGATTAAAATACCTATAGAAAGTTTCCTCGAATACACCAAATTAATTTTGTCTCTTAGAGTTGTTTCAATGAACATTTGTAAAAAATGTAGTCATTCAGTTTTTAAATGTTAGAATAGAATAGAATAGAATAAACTTTATTGTACACCACAAACAGAAAGAAAATACATAAGAACTTAAAATTTATACACAGGCAGGTACAATGGGCGGTCTTATCGCTTACAGCGATCTCTTACAGACAATCTTTTATTGTTAACCCTGTTATTGTTTTTTCTATCTACTTCCAAAATTGTTGCTACTGCCTTCTTGGACTACAATTGTTTTTCCTTAGACTAATGTATAAATAGTATAATATAAAAGTATTATAAGTGTAAGTGTTGTGTGTGTATATATAAAGTATAGGTTTTAGATTAAATTTCATTGTACTGTGTCATCTGTGGAGAAGAAACTGTCAGCTGAAACACAGCCACGGCTAGCTCCGCTGACAGGGATTCAGAGTGTTAGAATCCCTGTCACCCTGTCCCTGTCTATTTTATTTTTTAATCAAATAAATATTTTTCATCATTTTTTTTTCATTCCCTCTCAAAGTGTCGGCAGATCAAATGATATGTGTTAAATTAAACTTAACCATTCGTTAAAGTTTCAGCGTATTATGCTAAAAAATATACGATACGTGTACGCTCGTGAAACATAACTTAGTTGGGAGAAAGTACGGATTTTTTTATCACTACTGGAGCTGTATAAGATACATGTATCACAAATTAGCGTCTTTATATGTTTATAATGAAGTGTAATTTTCATTGCAATGATATTAAAGTCCATACATAACATAACTTCACGCCTTCTTCTACCCGAAGGTGTAGGTAGCTGCTGTTAAGCCTCGTCTCGCCGTTATGTTTACGTCCCAAATGGAATAGGTGGCGAACCTATTGCCTATTGCCATATTTTCAGTCAGCGATATTTATCACACATAACTTCCGAAATCAATTTCGAAAAGTCATTGGTGTGAGCCAGTGTCAGGATTCGAGCCCGCGACTTCCGGATTCAATAGCGGGGTGCTCGACCACTGGACCACCGAGACTATGTCCATACAATTTAAAAAACTTGGAACATGCTTACCATGAGGAGTATTCAATCCAAAACTCCATATCCACCAATTGACAACAACTTTATTATCAGAATACCCTATCGTGAGCAGATACTTGGCGTCGGCGCTCATTGCCACTTTGGCAACTTTGCTGGTACCGTGGGGGGAGAATATAGTTTTTTGCGGAAATAAATCGGTGCTACACCATATTATGATAACGTTTTCTGGTCCAGAATCAGACGTGACCAACCATTCACCTGAACTATCATTTGACAAGGATGTTATTATATGCTTCTGTAAATAAAACAAGCTGCATTTATAAGGTATTGGATAGAATGTGATGTTTGCCTGGACTGCTTCATTATTTTTAGTTTAATTTTCACCGAGGTATAATTAGAAGTTCAGAACGTCTAGTCTAGCATTCTAAAATAGGTATAGACACACCATTTTGCCACAGGAATATCATCTAAACCAGGGGTCGCCAATTAATTTCGCTTGCGATCCATTTTAAGAAAAGAAAAGACCTTCGCGGTCCACACCTTTTATAGAAAAAAATAGTTATTAAGCAAAGGTTACGGAAAAAACAAAGGTGTTTGTTTTATATATCAATGAGAAAAATGACGTTTGTTGGAAGTTTGGCCTAAAATTGGTGCAAACTATTGACATCAAATCCTGAAGATGTTAATCAGTCGAGATCGAAATTTATTCTGTAGAAATGATCCTTTTCTGAATTGGCGTCAACAAAAATGTTCCGGGGGATATCATCATCATCATCATCATCCGGGGGATATATTTTTATTAAATTATGTAGTGCAAGTTGCAAGTTTTCGTGGTCCGCATATAATGACTCGGCGGTCCGGATGCGGACCGCGGTCCGCCATTTGGCGACCCGTGATCTAAACCAACGAAAACGATAAGGCATTGCCGAACCAATTCAAAAGATTTTCATGAGATTTTTACAGTCCTAATAAGTTTAGGTACCCGAGTAATCCCGGGACGGACGGAGTAATTGGACGCGTTTATTTTATATTTGATATATGATAATTCGTAAGTTACATGACCCTGTAGAATCTTCATCTGATGAGTGCTCCAGTTGTACAACACGCCACAGTTGGCGGCCGCATAAAAGGCGACTGTGCTACCTTTGTTGTTCAAATTGATCACCTCCACTTTATGGTTGTACCCGTAAATCCAACGCAGGTTCTACATAAAAAAAAACGCAAGTCTACTTAATAAACCATAATGCAAAAATCAAAAGAAGGCACGTAGCTCGCATGAATGGGCCGGCTCGATCGGTGAAATACCACGACCTCTCAGAATATCAACGTAAAGCGCCACATGTCGCGTTTCGTTCGAGAGGTGTCCGCACCTCCTCCCTGACTCACGTATATTGTATATTTGTCACTATGGTCTGTGACTTTTTTCGAGCGAACATTTGTCATTTATAGTCTCCTCATTATGTTAAGATGACCAGGGCCTCCGTCTAACTAAAGACGCCCCTGTAGTTCCCAAGTACAATCGTCTCCTGCACTACTTACGAAAGGTGCATGTTTATAATGATGCAAATAATCCAAGTTAGGTGAACTCCCTTTATTTGCGAACAGTGATATCCGCGAGTAACTCAAACTCCTCTTGTCCGTAAGCTCCTGGTTCTCATTTGAGTTTACATTAGGCAACGATTGTGTTTGTCGCTTCATCGCTGTTTTAGATAGAGTACCTTACACTAATAGACCTGTGAATATTCGTAATAAGTAATTTAAAATTTTACAAACAGCTTATTACAGCAGAAGTGCTAGTTACCAAGGCCCATTAATTTCCTTACTCAATAGATTGAAGCACAGAAGTGCTAGTTAAATTTGACACTGTTAAAGCGCGTCACCTTTTGACAAGTGCGTTTGATGGGCGCTTATTAAAACTTTTTGTTATTTTTTTTGTCATTTCACTCACTCAATACCGGAAGATGTGGTGCTGCTTCTATTAGGCTCGACACACTATTTAATCCCAACTATAATATAATTATTATAAAATTATATAGAACTAGAATAAATGGAGCAGTTCGGGCACAATTACTTGGTGAGAGTCAAAGTTCGTTTTAGTAACGTTTGCCAGTCTTTGAATTCGTGAAGTGCAGACCCATTATTTTCATTAAGACTTGATATGAGAGATGTTCTACAGGAGGAGATACGCTGACTATATTCTTTAGAGTATACTAGCTGACCCGGCGAACTTTGTTCCACATCAAAAGTAATAAATGAGTAAATTTAGGAAATCATGAGGTTCAATTTGTGCTATTTATCGGCTTTAACTGCTGTCCCGCTAAATTAAACTGCAATATCTTCGAAAATATTCGTTCAAATTGTATGCTGTAAAGGGCCAGGATCATCTATATTACATACATAATCTATTTAAGACACTTAATTGGATGAAAATTAATGCTGTAATGTTTAAAATCGTTTCGTATATAAGCCATTATATCTCGTAAAAAGTAAAAATTAAAAATGGTCATTGTGGGTTATCCCTGAGAGATAGACATGTGCCCTCGCGGACTTTTTTGTAGATCTTCTGAAGGTGTTTAATACTGTAGATCATTGTTCATTGATAAAAAAAAACGCATCATAATCTGTTGCATAGTTTTAAAGATATAAGCATATAAGAGGACAGACAGCGGAGAATGACTTTATTTTATACTATGTAATGATTGTAAAAAATTTCGAACAATGAGAGTTAAAGTGTTTATTGATATTTGTTTGTTTATATCTTGAGTCACACATTAATCGATGAGTCTTCCGGCGAAGGGCGTTCACCAGATCACAACATTATCTGAAGTCAAAGTTCAAATACAAACGACACATATTTATCTTTCAGTGTTCCTTCGGCTGCAATGAGTTTCAAGTGTATTGTGTGTTTTGTACATATAATATGTGTCAGTTTGATAACATGTAGGACCATATTTTTAGAATTGAACACACCAACGGACGAGGAGGTTAGTTCGAAATATATCACTTTAATTCAAATTCCATTCAATAAAAATAACTGAAGTTTTGTAAAATAGAAAAACAAATTCGAAATCGTGAACCCGCGACCTATGCATTATAAGTGCGGTGCACTATGCATTGATCTATTGATCCAATCTTCCGTTTGGATATATTTATTTTAAATTTTTAACTTTAATTTATATACAAAGGCATTGAAATAACCATAAAAATTACTTTAAAAAAAAAGTTAAACCGACTTCTAGAAACGTAAACCACAAAATGTTTATGTAGATGAGAACAGTACCTCCATAACAAAAAAGCGATAAAACTGATTTATATAAAACTACAACTAATTTGTATACTCAATAGAATATACAAAACGTAATACTTTAGTTAAAGTCATCGACACAATACCGGCACCGACTCCAAAAACAGTTTCCATCGACTAACTGCAGTACTGCCTCCCAACTTCTAACCGTTAAGGAGTTCTGTGGCTTCTTCATTATCACGGCAGCATCAGATGTATATTCAAGCATACTTCACAAGCTATACGCTAGCCCTACATACTACCAAGTAGTTTTTATCGACCAATTGCAGTGCTGTCTTCAAACACCTAACCATTGAGGAGTTCTGTGACTTCATCAGCACAGTAGCATAGAATGTTGACACCATAAAGCATATCCCTAAGACATCACTTATAAAAATACCATACTCGCATACAATTTTCGGTGGTTGCCTTCAATTTCTCCTGTTTTCCATCATCAGATCCTGACCCGGTGAAAATAGGAATATCTCGAAGGTAAAGACTATCCAACAAAAAAAATTTGAAATCCGTCCATAATTTACGAAAATATCGGTGAAAAGACATAAAAAAAAAATCATACAGACGAATTGAAAACCCTTTTTTCGAAATCGGTTAAAAATACTTATATATTATGTAACTTATAGTAGTTTTGTTGTCTGACACTAATTTATTAAACACCGAGCAAAAAGAAAGGGGTTCGAAGTTTGACCTATCTGTGTATTTGTGTGTCTGTCAATAGCATCATTGCTCCGCCGCGCCGGGAGGGACCGATTTTGTTTGTTTTTTTTATGTTTACCTATAAATATCTTTCCAGTTACTGTTTTTGAAGAAGTATGGCTATTTCCTGGAGGGTGATGGAGATATGGGGTTGGCATATTCTCCTCAGTCTATTTCAGAGGCGCTGAAAAAAATGCAAGCCTTTGCCGGAATACCGGAAACGGGTACACTAGATCCTGTTACGAAGCAGGTACGTAGACTGTACGAGTCTGCAATGAATAATGGTGTAATGATACGATTTTATACATTCGTAAATGTATTGCTCCTTTTCTCTAGAATGATTGAGACGTACAGATAAGTGTCAATTACATACAAAATGTCAATGTAATTTTATAGAACGTTAATTTTTAAAAGGTGTTTCCGTAACGTTTCCCTATAAAACTTTTATATAAAACTTTTATATAAAAATCATAATAGATTTTTTATTTCTAAGATTTTTGCGAATCACGCTCATGACATTAAAACAACTTTTAGGATTATATCGCGTCTATTTATTACTTATTTTATTTATTTCCCGACGTTTCGAACTCTTTATAGAGATCATTTTCACGAAAATGAAACGCCGGGAAATAAATAAACGCGATATAATCCTAAAAGTTGTTTTAATGTCATCAAAATAGATTTGTTTAGAATAATAATATTTAATTTAATAAAATAGATAATATTTTGATGCGATTTATAACCCTTTTTCTAGACGTATATTTTTATTAAGCAACCGCCGTATAAAAACAGTAATTCTTAATTAACAGTAAAATTTAATAATTACTTTCAGTTATTCAAAAAGAAACGTTGTGGTGTTAAGGACATAGAGAATCCAATATCGTCTGGTAGAACGAAGCGCTACATTTTGCAGCAAGGATGGACGAAGACAGCCATCTCATACAGGTAGGGAGCATTTGACTCAGCACAATGTGTTCAAAAATCAAACTGTTCTTGGTGTCAATTGATTTTAAAAGTAAGACAAGACATGCTCCGATAGTTCCGATATGTAGAGAGAGTGGGTAATGCACTAACTAACTAGACAGATATACCTTAATAGGTATATCTGGTTAGTCAGTGTAATGCAAAAGCTGAAGGATGTAAAGACGACCTCGACACTCTTTCCATGACTAGAACGTGTCCTTGATGAAGGCGATGTCAAGAGCTATAAAACTTACGAGGTATATGATAATAGTTATGAAAGTTGAAGGAGCGAGTGAAGTGTGTAAGAATCTTGTGCCTAACGGCGCTCCTTTCCTAACGAACCCCGCAAGGGACTTACGTTACGTTTGGTGTTTTTGTATGTTAATAGGTCATATGAAGAAGGTCTTTTGAAATCGCCAAACTTTGGTAAAAATACATACACATACATAACTTCACGCAAAATCCCTTGCGGGGTATGCAGAGAGAACAGAGCGCCATAATTATTACACGTCTCACTCGCTTCGTTGCCTTTCATAACTCTTTTCATGCTCGTGATAGATTATTAAAGTGAAACTTTTATTACATCGTCTCAAACTTTTTCGTCTGCGTGTTGCATGTCGCGTGACGGTCGGCCGCGGAGTAGGGATAAAGTGAAAGGCGCTCGTCAGAGCGCCTTTCACGTCTATTATCGTTTATTTATTTATTTATTATTAATTAATTACCCAAATATACACTTTATTTTTGTAAATAAATACCGTAAAAACATGTAGAAAAACACCCCCAGACGAGGGATCGAACCCGCCCCGACCTTGTGTTATCGGTAGTGCGGTTTACCGATGCACCACGAGGGCCGTATGTATAATCGTCTAATTACCGTCCTCTTTACCAATTTCGACACATTTTCTAGGATCGGGTTTGTTTGTTTGTTTGTTTTTTACATACATACATATACGTACGTACGTATTGCAGGCGGAGAAAAAAAAAATTATATTATTAATATAACAAATGACACGATAATTTCTTATTTTTTATAAATTGTGTTTTTTGAAAATTATATTAGAAACATATACTTAATTTTTTGCAGTGATAAACTGTAATAAAAGCAAAGCAAACACACATTGACTTCGTGTTAGTTAACAACGCCATCTGCTGGAATAGAAATTTCATGAAAATCGTTGGAGCCGATTCCGAGATTCCAATTTTATATATATATATATACAAGAATTGCTCGTTTAAAGATATAAGATAAGATAGTGCTCTTTATATATGTATTTGTCACATTTTCATAATAAATCGAAATATCATATTTACTGGAGGAAAAAATATCGTTTTGTTTTGTAAAGATCCTTTGTTGTAATGTTGTTAACGTTTAATAGGTGTCGCGTTATCCCTAGTGCCGTAGCTGGAATACTTGTCGATTCGGGCGACATCTATCGATATAATACGATATTACGGCAGAATCATCAATAGTAGCAACCTAGTAGCGCCATCTAGGAATTATTGTCGTGACCACGTAAAATAAAAAACATTTATTAAACCCTATTAACAAATACAAGATGGCAAGTAAATTAAAATAGCCCTTATCGCACAATCCCCTGAAAGCCGGTGACGTCCGGTTCGATTTCAAATTAAACTAGTTTTCTCTCTCTTTGCAAAACTGCCACTGACTTGTAACTAACGAATTAGTGGAGGAAGCAGACTGACGCCTTTCTTACTTTACTTAAGTTTCCAATTCCAAAAAGTGTGCCAGGATTCGAACACGCGACCTATGCGATTCGGAAGCCGTGTGCTCGACCACTGGACCACCGGAACTACATATATGTGACACAGTTATGTTCGTCAATTTATTAGCGATAAGATAGTGCTCTTTATATATGTATTTGTCACATTTTCATAATAAATCAAAATATCATATTTACTGGAGGAAAAAATATCGTTTTGTTTTGTATAGATCCTTTGTTGTAATGTTGTTAACGTTTAATAGGTGTCGCGTTATCCCTAGTGCCGAAGCTGGAATACTTGTCGATTCGGGCGACATCTATCGATATAATACGATATTACGGCAGAATCATCAATAGTAGCAACCTAGTAGCGCCATCTAGGAATTCTTAATCTTCAGTCGTTAACTTCCAAAGAACTTGAAAATGATGAGATTATCGAATTAATTGATTTAAATCTTTAACTTAAAGTTAAACGAAGCCAAAGCAAACTTTTAAAAAAATTGCTGTGAAGTAACTGTTTTACACTGTTGCACTCTAAAAAAATATAAATGTTAATCATTTTATCAGAATCATCAATTTAAAAAACTTACTAACTAAATTATTGAAAAATAATTATTGAAAAAATATTTTGTTTATGTATATTTAAAAAGTAGATTTAAAAATCAATAACCCAAGACTCAATTTTAAAATAATTCATTTTTAAAATTTAGGGAAAAGTAACAACTCGAAAATTCTTACTTGACGGGTTTTGACGGGATTGTAGCATTCTCTACAGCGGGAGTAGAAATTTAATGTTGGCAACGCTGGCATCAGCTGACCGTGTAGTGCACAGAAATAGATCAAGATAGAACGGCCGTGATGGCATATTTCCATACATTTCGAGCGTGTCACTTTTTTGAAAAACCACGCCCTCAGCGTGACGTCATTTTCATTGTGAGCGGCGCGACCAGTTAGGAGACACACACATTAGATTATCGATGTTAATATCGGCAACGTGTGTTAATTTTATTATTTTTATATTTTACTAACTTTATTGATTTTCTGTAACGATAATCATAGAAAGTAAAACATGTTAAATACTTCAATCCGACATATTAAAACCTAAAACATATTTTTCCAACAGTATATAAAATTTAATTATAAATATTTTACTGTCCTTGAAACTATACATATTTATTAAATATTTGCCTTTTTGTAAGGGTTGGCCTCACAGTCCTGGTTAAATAACGAAGCCGAACGTCTACATATACCTCGGTTACTGCCCATTTGAGAAGAACAAGATGATTTTCCATCGGCGATTGGTCAAATTGGTGAAAACTTATACTGTCAAATAAACTGCTGCCAATGTAATTACGAAACACTTTGGTTGAAATTTGTGGTGTTAGAATAAAGTAGGGACAAAGCAAGATATGAGCTGATACTCAAATTATTATTGAATTAATTGATCGATAAGTCCTAAGACTTGTCGATAAATGGATAAATCGACATGGAGTGCCCATCTCTAACATTCGAATCACAGCGATTAACAGACACAGCGATCAACTGGCAGGTGTATTGTGTATTTCGTTCGATTCGACGTACATTACGCGTATAATTTATACGCGCAATGTTTTTGTATACGAGCGTTGAATGCGGACAGCAATGGATATTTATCATAACGAAAAAATATACAACGTGTGATCGTAATTATTGAACATAGTAAAAGTAAAACAATAATTTATAATCTCAAAAAAATACTTTCTACTGATTTTCTGTACTTACTGATCATACGAAATATTTCCTTTTTTCATATTTGATTCACTACTTTTGTTTTTACAATTTTTCACAGCATAATAAGGCATATATGTGACGTTTTATCTATTTTTTTACGTCCTGAACGCATGGCAGGAACGCTCGTTGCGTAATGAGAGCGAGTTTCGAAAAGCATGCAATATAGTGCAGGGTTTTGGCACGCTTGCCACGCCTATTCGCCGTTCTATCTTGATCTATTTCTGTGGTGTAGTGTAATTGTTATGTATTATGTATGTCGTACTCTAAGACACAGAGTTCAATAAAAATATTAGTTGGAGACCTAGTCTACTTTTATCATTTCCCATTATCATTCCCATTTTCTAAGTATAAAATTAAGATTGATGAAGCAATTTTTATACCCTTAATGGAATATTATTCCGAAAATTTTTAGTTAAATGTCTATAATGTGAAATAAAGTTTCACTTTTACGGTGGTTTCATAAAACCACACAATTTTTTTCAAAAATATGACGTTTAATTATTGAAATATGTATGATTAATTATGTGGTTAAATGGTGACTTTGACTTATTGACTTTGACTTAGTGACTTTGACTTATTGAGTTTGACGTAGTTACTTTTGACGTAGTGACTTTTGACTTAGTGACTTGGACTTATTGACTTGGACTTAATGACTTTGACTGAAAGACTATAACCAGCAGGGAAAGTAAAAGTAAAGTAAATTAAAGTGAAGTAAAGTGAAGTGAAGTAAAGTGAAGTAAAGTGAAGTAAAGTGAAGTAAAGTGAAGTAAAGTGAAGTAAAGTGAAGTAAAGTGAAGTAAAGTGAAGTAAAGTGAAGTAAAGTGAAGTGAAGTGAAAAAAAAATACGGCTGAGTAACGAAAGGTTACTGCAGCAGGTTTAAAAAAACAGCTGATAATCGGAGGGGCGATTATTATTGCAGCGGGGTTGACATAATAATAAATATAGGCTGATAAAGGGGTACTTCGAGAACGAAGTACTTGTCACTCTGGCCGTGATAGATTATTCAAAAATATGACGTTTAATTACTGAAATATGTATGGTTAAATATGTGTCTGCCTTTTTTTTATGGGATAGGAGGGCAAACGAGCAGGCGTGTCACCTGATGGGAAGCAACCAACGCCGCCCATGGACACCAGCAACACATAGTGTTACTGTTGCGTTGCCGACCTTTAAGGGATAGGGGATAGGAAAGGATGGGGAAGGGGGGTGGGCCTCCGGGTACCTCTCTCACCGAACGAAACGCGGCCATAGCCACTTTACGTCAGTCTTCTGAGAGGTCGTGGCATTTCACCGGTCGAGCCGGCCCATTCATGCAGCGAACTGCTTGGCTCTACCACTGTTAATTACACTGTTCTTTACGCAATGTACTATGTACATTACAATGTAATATGTTTGGCTTTGAAAGGATTTCTTAACCAAAATAAATATTATTTTTTATTTGTAATAGAGTATTGAACGGATCCAGTACTTTGGAGAAGAGACGTGTGGAGGAGCTGATGGATATGGGCCTAGCGCTTTGGGCGCCTCATGGAGGTCTTCACTACCACAAACAGGCGACAGAAAAAGCTGACATAGAGGTCTCGTTCGTAGCTGGCAAACACGGAGACGGGTATTTGCCATTATTATTTTAATTAAATAAAAATAAATAGTAACCAATTCTCAGACTTACCCGATATGCACTCAAAATTTCATGAGAATCTGTCAAGCCGTTTCGGAGGAGTATGGGAACGAACATTGTGACACGAGAATTTTATATATTAGATGAAGGTTGTATGTAAGCTGATAGATATGTTTGTGTTATTACAAAGTACCTATTACAAACGATGTTTACAGAGAGATAAACATACAATATTGTCTGTACTTGGAAAATTAATTACACGAAGTGACACGTGTTTTAGATATAATCTAGAAAAACATAACAATATCCCTTTACTAGCTGTTGTTGTTGAAAGTTGGTTTCTTTGATGAATCGAGTACACCATGATTACACCTAAATCTACTGAACTTTATTTTGTGTATGGTTTGATTAAACGAGATTTTTGCTAATTTATTTTTAAACGCCCAGGAGGTATTTATTTAACTATTAGATAAGCTGATGTTTTGGTAGGTGTACAGCCACCACAAAATGGAAGCTGTCGAAAAACCATCAAATTGAAATAGAAGTCATTAGTTGAGTAACCTGCCGTCAAAGTGATAGTTTGTTATTTTAAATTATTTAAATATTAAATTTCATAATTCAGAGATAAATAAATAATCCGCCGCCATAATTGTAATATTTCACATGTAGGTTCCCTTTCGACGGTCCCGGTCATGTTGTCGCTCACGCGTTCCCTCCCCCAATTGGTGCGATGCATTTCGATGACGACGAACTCTGGGGTGACAACCCTGAGGAGGATGACGAGGATGTCACAGATTTCTTCGCTGTGGCCGTGCACGAGATAGGACACGCGCTAGGGATGGCGCACTCCAATGTCAGATCGTCAGTGATGTATCCATACTACCAAGTGCCTGTGGAACGACTGCACTCTGACGATATCCTCGGCATGCAAGAATTGTACTGTGAGTAGGTACTTTTAATTTTAAGTTCTTACTCTAACTAAACCAATAAAGCTGAAATTGTCCAATATGATTGTACTATCTAGTTGTTATGTTTGTAATAAAAACTTGTGCGCGGTTAGTCTATTTCTTTTTAGGCTGCTACTACATATTTAAATGTTCAATGTTGTTTTTTTTTTCAGCAAAAAACAAAGAGTCCTCGAAGGAGGCAACAGAGAGTCCGTCAGTCTCATATTCATCAGCAGTGCCGAGGTTCACGAAGGCCGAGAACGAGGACCCGGACGAGAACTACATACCGGACCTGTGCATGACCAACTATGATACGATACAAGTTTTACAAAATAAGATATTTGTCTTTGAGGAGGAGGTAATCTGCACTTAAGTATCATCTTCAGCAGTATTATCATCAGCCTATTACAGTCCACTGCTGGACACAGGCCTCTCGCTACGTTCTCCACAACATCCGATTCTCTTCGTCGTCTGACCATCGGGCTGGTGGGCGTCCTACGCTGAGTTTACCAAGACGCGGTCTCCACTCTATGAACTACTTATTCCATCTACCATCGGTCCTTAAGTATATACTGAGATAGATTCACGACAAGTCTTTTGTGGGGTAGAGGGGATCGAGCGCCACACTTCAAGGTGCGGTGCATTTCACTGTTTCCTACATCCTGATCTAAGTTGTCATTTTTTAAAATTTAACATGCATTAATAATTTCACGCCTTTTTCTAGCCCAAGGTGTAGCCCTGTTAAAACTCTACTGGCCGAAAGTTTAAGTTCCACATGATAGAATAGGTGGTGGAACCTATGCAATGCACCTGACACAATGTTGTCATCGATATTTATCATACATAACTTCCGAAAATAATTTCGAGAATTTTTTTGGAACCGGAACGGAAAAAAGAATTATAATATTATTAAAATTAATTATAATTAAAAATGAAAGTAATGGGTTCGGTCTTATTTCATCCAAATAGCTTATTCATTGTACCTATAGTAGGTACATATACCTAGTTAAGCAAATTATCATAACATGATGTAAGTAATGAAAGTGATACATAAATTAAATGACAATTCTTATTTTGCCAGTGGGTGTGGGTGCTGACCGACAGAACCCAGATGGAGGTCGGCTATCCTCAACAATTTCACGACGTGTTCATAGGGCTACCCACAGATATGAATATTATTAAGACTATTTATGAAAGACAAAATGGAAACGTCGTTATTTTTTCAGGTGTGTATTAAATCCATTATTTATGTTTTGGAGGTCTCGGAATCGAATCTGGGCTAACACCAATAACTTGCAAAAATAAACATGCCCATGACGGCATAATAAATTGTGTCGTACCTCTTGTCATTCTAATGTTAATTAATACGTGTTACCTAGATTATATAAGTCTTATTAAAATAAATAGTTCAGTAAATCAGCAGTTTTTGAAGCAGCAGTTTTATCTCACAAACTTTTTTCTAAAATAATTTTACCGACATATAAAAAAATAATATATTCAAGGTCGAAACTATTGGGAGTTTAACACTTCGTTCCACGCGATCAAGCAAGGCAGCATATCGGAGTACATGATACCTGACGAGGTACCGGAGTTGACAACAGTATTTTTGTCTAATTATAACAATAAGACTTACCTTATCGAAGAGGAGAGGTACTGGCGTTTTGATGAACGAACAATGACGATGGATGAAGGATATCCCAAGGAGATGTCTGCATGGAGACAGGTGCCTTATCCAGTTGATGCCGCCATTGTTTGGAGAGGAGGTAGGTACTTAGGTCCCTTACATTTAATTGTAATATAGAAGGATTTTTAAAATTTATCCAAGGCATAAGCCATTTGTTATAGCCTCGGTGGTCCAGTGGTCGAGCACGCGGCTTCTGAATGCAGAGGTCGCGGGTTCACACCTATGACTTTTCGAAATTAATTTCGGTACGCCCATAACTATAACTACTTCGGGTAGAAAAAGGCGTAAAGTTTTGTTTATGTTTATCCAAAGCAAATTAATAATCTGTGGTCATTAGACTAATAGCTTGTGATTTAGGTAGAATTTTTTTTTACGTCTATTATTATATTTATATAATGAGGTATTTTCCTCCACAGACACATTTTTCTTCCAAGGACCACGTTTTTGGCGTTTCGACAACGTTCTGATCCAGGCTCACCGCTATTATCCGCTGCCGACCGCTCAGATCTGGTTTCAATGTGAATCCACGTCAGATATGAACCTGTACGTCGTTAATAATAGACCATAGAAAATATAGTATAAATTTTCGTGACAAACTTGAGGAACTTGGAGCTGCTTTAAAACCTATACATCCATTAGTAGAAAGAAAGGTTTAGACACAATATTTAATAAATAATTTAACTAGTTAGTGAATATCAAACAAAATGTTTTTTTTTCTGCAAATCGCCATACAAAGATTTGTACATGTTCGTACCCTATATTCGGTCGGTTGTCAGTACGTTCATAATTCGCGGTTTTAGGTACTATTTTTGAATGGTGAAATCATTGACCTATATGTTCTAGACTTGTAGTAACCTTCGCAGAGCGTGACCACTGGCCATAAGCCTACAGGCATAAGAGAAGCTTATGTCAATTCAGTCATCTGTCAGACGCGAACCGATTAACAATAGGTACAAAATGGGTAAATGCGTAGTAAAAGAGTGCGATTCAAGATCGGAAACCCATAAGAAATTAACCGGAATTACTTTCCACACGTAATGCCGGCCATACACGCTACGGTCTACCGGAAAGGTCCACCTGTGCAGATATGCCTGCGCAGGTAGACCGGAATGTGTGTGGGAATAGACCTGTGCAGTTTTTTTGAACCTGCGCAGGCAACCGGCGCAAGATCGAAAATCGATTTTTTCGAGTGACCTGCGCAGGCATACCTGCACAGGTGGACCTTTCCGGTAGACCGTAGCGTGTATGGCCGGCATTAGGATTAATGTTTACATTAATATTAAAATACAGTAAAATAGATAAAATGTTGAATTTTCATAATTAGCTTCAGTGATACCACTAAAAACTTAGTTTTAGTTTCCCACATTTGTGGGAGAGTTATTAATTTATGGAAAAGGAGATCTTAAATATTTTTTGTTATAATAATAACGCTGCAGGGTGCCTAAAGATGCAGTACGCCGTGACAAGTGGGTGAAAATTATCCGATTGCTGAGAAAAGAAACTGACTGGCTACCTGCACCCGGGAGATCATTTATCGTCAATTCAAGTTGATCATTCGCTTTTATTAATAAATGCCATAATTAATAAATACTTAAAAAAAAGATTGTATCACGAAAGCAAATTATTCACTCAGACTTATAAAAAAGAGACTATAATAAAAGGCAATTTTATACAAAACTTATGTTACACAGCGGTGTATGATCAATAATTCATCTGCCTAGCTTTTTCCCAATTATGTTGGGGTCGGCTTCCAGTCTAACCGGGTGCAGTTGAGTACTAGTGTTTTACATGGAGCGACTGCCTATCTGACCTCCACAATCCAGTTGCGTGGGCAACACAATCCCCCTTGGTAAGTCTGGTTGTTAGACTTTCTGGCTTCTACCCGTAACGACTGCCAAAGATGTTCAAATGACAGCCGGGACCCACCAATTTAACGTGCCTTCCAAAACACGGAGGAACTCGTCATGATAAGATGGTCACCCATCCACGGACCGACCGCGCCAAGCGTTGCTTAACTTTATGATCGATCGACCCGTGCGGCTGTTAGGCCCTGTCCACGTTAAATAAAATAATTCCCTTTCAATATAATGAATGTAAGTACATTATTTTACTACTCAAGCGTTTTCACTATTTTGTGTATCTGTACCTAATTGTGTACACCTTACCTACAGCGATTTAAATCGCTGCTCTAAGGCAGGTGTACACAATTAGGTACAGATGAGTGTGATCCAATTTTTTTCGGAACAGCCGATCTAGTACGGAGTACACAGAGATCGTTGATCCATTCATTATTTCAGTTATCTTCTAATACATCTGATAAGAAATTAATAAGTAATAGTAAAATATTGAATTTATATTTATTAAATATTTTTACGAGCATGGGCAGGCCACCCCACACCGCCATTGCAAATTTATATTGCCATCTTTGTTTAATCAAAGTGACGGCAATGTATTTGCGATTTGTGTGACTGAGATAGATATATGTTTCATTTTAAAAATCTAGTGGTTTCAAAGCTACGTCATTGCATCTAAAAAGTGGACACACATTTTGTGACGCATTTGAATGAGGTTTGCTCCTCTTGTATATTGAACTCAGTGGGTGAAATAATTAACTAAAAGAATATGTTTAAAAATATATCACTTTATTGAAATAATAAATCACATCAAATAAAAATACACAAAAGTTGGTGGTAATATTTGACATGTTGTGACAGGAATGTGCTTGGAAACCAGAACATGTTCACGAAAAGTAATACTGTATCATTTTAGTTTGCTTCCATTTGATTTCAACGCTGTCAAGTAATATTTATATTAAATTATATTAATTATTTAGAAACGGATTTCAACAAAACAAATTTATACACCTTTTAAAACCTCAATAACAAGTCTTAAAATTTGTACTATAACGCGATTTGAAAGATATTTTTAAAAAGGCAAGCACCAAAATATTTTTAACACTGATATTTTTTTTTTACCTCTAGACAAATTTGGTCAGTTAAATGTTAACATTTAATAACGAATCATGTATTTAAATAATAAAAACTTGTAAAAAAAAAACTTATTCGTAAAAAAGGTCTTTTACTAAAGTGTGCATTTCAAAACTCAAATGCGCAATCATAGAGAAAATAAAGGCATAGATAATATCGATTAAACGTACTCGTAATTAACAATTGAAATATGCGAGCTATTCATATCGATCACGGTTGCATGGCGAGTAATAAAGTTGTATCTGTACATAAATGAACGCGATAACAAAAACCAGCTAGTTTAATTTAGCATTTTAATTAGGTAGATCCTTTTATTGCCACTTGGAATGGATTCTTTGGTCCCAAAAAGCCTAACATTTTCTGGGCACAATTTTGTCGATAGTCGATATTTATCACAGCACTTCGGAAAAGTTATAAGTGTGGAACGGTCCACACAAAATATATGAAAAAAATAATTTAAGACTTTTTTAATTCCACTGTACCGCAGCTTGTTCAATGTTTATAATGATTATTTACGTAATTTCAAAATACTGTTAAAAAATCAAACATAAAAATGCGTGGTTATTAAATTAATTTTTCAATGTTACTCATACACAACATTACGAATCACGCTAAGTTTTAAACTACTAAAAAGTATTTAGCATTGGGTACCAAATTTAATATGGACAGATACATTAAAATATTACAAGGTTTATTTGTAATCGATTTTAATATCGATATATAAATAAAACAATATCGATATAAAGCGAGTGCGACAACGACAGGCGGTGTGGGTGTCGATCTAACTGCAGCACGAGGCGGGGTTGGGGTCCTTGCCGGAGCGCTTGGTGATGTTGAGGCGTGTGAACTCCTCGGCCACTGTCGGGTGGATACCCACCGTGTTCATCAGCTGTTCCATTGTGATACCACATCTGTAAATACACTTAATGTTGAAACTACCTATACAAATAAATTAATTACACAATTAAAGATGAAACAAGTTTTTAGAATTTTTGTCTGTCTGTATGATCATACCTGCATTATATAAAAGGTGCAGCAAATAGTTTTTACATATGGTTTTCGCTGATATATAGCAACAGCTCTAACTTAATGTATACGCACGCATAATTTCAGCATTAAAAGCTAGAATTATATTAAGAAATCCTCTTTCATATTTGAGTGTTAGATATCCTATTTATGGACGAAGATGACATCACGCCATAACCAATAGGAGCGAAGTACTAGTCTATTAAGTGGCAAATGTATTAGTGAGGAAAGATGTTCGAGTCAGCTAGTATAATAAAAAACAAGTATACTGACTTGATAGCAGCAGCGAAGCCCTGTATGACCTCTCCAGCATGAGGCCCAACAAAGTGCAGCCCCAAGATCTGTTGAGGTGCTGCTCTCAACGCGACCGCCTTCAGATAGCAGTTCTTGATGTTCCTCTGAGGTATAAAGAACTCCGTCGGCTTGTAATACGCGTGGTAGACTTCCAAATTATCCGCTCCGTATCTGTGTAATAAGAATACATGTTTTAGTTTGTATGCTCCACCTTCACAGCTTGCTACCACATTCAGGAATTTGTACATCCAAACTCGGGAGATTTTCTCATTAAGAAAAATAAACAAACAACATAAGGCCTAAGTTGTAGTTCACTAATTTACTCATATTTTAATAGACCATCCTGCCTACTCTTCTCTCTCTCTAAATTAAAGGAAGCCTAAAACAATACCACGGATGCGACTCGATATAGACTCACCATCAGCGTCAGCCGATGAGCTGGGCAGCTCTATCACTAAGCTTGACCGAATATCACACCCTTGACATTATATAGTAACCAATTACAAAGTTACGCCTCATGGTGCATTGATAAAGCTGACTGCAGAATCAAGGTTGGCGGGGGCGTCTGGGTGTTTTTCTATGTATTATAAGTATGTATTTACAAAAAAGTATATATGTATTCATATCCGTTAACTAGTATCCGTAGCACAAGCATTTAGGTGCTTAGTTTGGAACTAGAGGGCGCTGTGTTTATTCTGTCCGAGATAGTAGTAGGGATGTGAAAAAAAAATCGATTATTAAAATAATCGATTAAACATCGATTTTTAAAAGTAAAAAAATCGATTTTAATTAGCAATTATTTTTATATGACTAATCGATTAATAATCGATTATTTTATTAATCATTCAATTACATATTATCGATTTTTTTTCATCTGCAACGCCCCGTTATTAAGTTTGGTCTTCTGGCCCGTAACGAAAACTACTAAAGAATACTTTCTCCATAATGTTATTTTTAACGCCATCTATGACCGCATTCCTTCTATACCTTTGAAACAGTTTGTTATTCATTTAATCAAATATTCACTAGATGGAGTCAATTAATAATACAATTTTATTAGCCGACATTTGGTTGATATGTTTTCTTTTATTGTTTATTTCCAAATTACTAAAGATTACATGGAGACTTTTCTAGTCACATACCACAAAAACCATCTGGGGTTTATCAGTGGTATATCATCCATCCCCCCAAAGGCAACAATAATTATGTGATGACTAGGTCGGTTACAGACAAGTTCCTTAAGACTATTTTACAATTTTTCTTAATTAGTGTGTCACGAATTTCGTTAATTTCGGCATTAATTAAGTCTGCCTGCTGAAATTAACGATTACCAATTAACGAATAATTAATGACACAATCTCAGGATCATGCAGGAGAGACAAAAAATTTCGACGCAGTCTTCGGCCGATTGGTCCAAACTCAGGCAGCTAAATAGGCAGATCTCGAAAAATATACGACGCGATATTCGCAAATATTACACCCAGCGGATACAAAAAGCTATAGAGCGAAACCAAGGCTCTAAAGTATTCGCAAAAGATCTGTCTAATGGGCAGAGTCAATTGACTAAATTGAAGAAGGATAACGGCGTCGTTGTTTCTTCCAAAGATGAGATTCTGGGAGAGGTTCACAAGTTTTATAGACAGTTGTTTGAGTCTACACAAACTCCTGCTGTCGGCTTGGCTCGAGATCCCAGATCCAAGCTAATTCGGCACTACAGCGAAGACATCCCGGACGTCAGTCTGTACGAGATCAGAATGGCTCTCAAGCAGCTAAAGAACGGAAAGGCACCGGGTGACGATGGAATTACTACCGAACTTCTGAAGGCGGGTGGTACACCGATCCTTTAGGCCCTTCAGAAACTTTTTAATTCTGTCGTGCTCGGGGGCGACGTTCCAGAGGCGTGGACCAGGAGCGTGGTGGTGTTATATTTCAAAAAGGGCGATACAACCCGCTTGAAAAATTATAGACCCATCTCGCTTCTGACCCATGTCTATAAGCTGTTCACGAGGGTCATTACAAATCGACTCTCGCGCAGGCTTGACGACTTCCAGCCTCCCGAACAAGCCGGTTTCCGTAAAGGCTATAGTACCATAGACCACATACACACACTACGCCAAACTATACAAAAGACCGAGGAGTATAATCAGCCTTTGTGCCTGGCATTTGTGGACTATGAGAAAGCCTTTGATTCCGTCGAAACTTGGGCAGTGCTGCAGTCCCTCCAGAGATGCCAAATTGACTATCGGTATATCGAAGTGCTGCAGTGTTTGTATAGAAACGCCACTATGTCAGTCCGGATTAGGACTGGGAGTACGAATCCCATTCCATTGCAGAAAGGTGTTGAACAAGGGGACGTAATTTCCTCGAAGCTGTTCACCGCTGCATTGGAGGACATATTCAAGCTCTTGGATTGGTCTGGACTAGGCATCAACATCAATGGCGGATACATCACTCACCTTCGATTTGCCTTGAGCTTCGTTATGAGGCCAACATTTAGAGACCACGTCTCAGCTCCATATGTCATCACTGGTAGATGACATATGAAGTGGAGATGGGCTGGCCACATCGCTCGACGAACCGATCACCACTAGGGTAGAAAGGTTCTCGAGTGGCGACCACGAACTGGTCGACGCGGAGTAGACCGTCCCCCTACCAGGTGGACAGACGACCTTGTGAAATCCGCGGGAGGCCGATGGATGCAGGTTGCACAGTTGCAGATGTGGCGCTCTATGGGGGAGGCTACGTCCAGCAGTGGACTTCTAAAGGCTGATGATGATAATGACATTATTATAATATAATAATGTCATTAATTCGTGACTAAAAGTTTTGTTGAAGTTTATAGAAGTCTTTTTTGGTTTTGTTTATAAACAATGTCTACGACTAAAAGGACAACAAGTAGATGGCGTCAATATTTCCATGATGACAATAAATCTGGCAATGCCAATTAATCGATTTTTAAGTTTTTGGGTAATATGTACATTACCCAAAAACTTAAAAATCGATTAATTTAAATAAATCGATTATTTTTTAAAATAAAATCGATTATTAATTAATCGATTTTTTTATAGTAATAAATTAATCGATTAACTAAAAATCGATTTTTTATGTTGAATGTCACATCCCTAGATAGTAGTATTATCTACTGACTACTGATCATGAAACAATAAGAGGTATTATAATCCGTAATATCGGTTACCATGATTGACCTTAAAAAACATTGATACTAAATTAATTAAAATTGTGACACAAGAGATAATGTTTGAACAATGAAATTAACTAATTCCGTGGTAACTTGACCGGCCTTTGTATCGTACGGCCGTTGCGTTCAGATAAGATAACCAATCACTATAATAGTTGTTGAACACTAACTAAAACTACTCTTTAGTATGGAGCTGAAGGATTTCTTTTAAAAACAATTCAGTGGTGTTTTTTGACTTCATATCATGAACCGTAAGGCAACAGACCATGCCTTTCCTTGCATCTACAAATTTAATCTTTATATCTTACGATAGATTTAAAAAAATATATTATCTCTCCCATTCCGCACTGAATACGCATCACTTTACGGCTTTTCCTATCCGAAGGTGTAAGTAGCGCCTGGTATGCCTCGCCTCACCGAATAGTTACGTTCCAAATGGTGGCGAATATATAGCCATAAACCGAACCGACGCCAGTCAGTGATCGACTGAAGAGAACAGAAATCTGAAAAATAATTGGCGTGGTCCTGGGATCGATCCCACTACTTCTGATACAGAAGAGATATATACAGTATAAGGATTACGGACAACTCACTTTTTCGTGGCCGCTTCTTCGCTGAGTCCCACGCAGCCGTACTCGAGTGGGGTGAACACTGTTGTGGCCACGTTTTCATAGTCCATTTGCTGCACCCCACCTCCGAAGATCCGTCTGGCCAGCAGTCTGCCCGCGTGTATCGCCACCGGGGTCAGCTCCGGACGGTTTTCAAGCACGTCGCCCACAGCATAGATGTGTGGTACATTCGTCTGTTCAGTCTCCGCTAAGATTTTACCATTCTCTTTAACACTCTGCAATGTAATAATTAAGTGTTGAATGTTGATAATATTTGTATATTCATATGCCCTTCTTTCTTCTGTATAATTAAAAAGTGTATTAAAATATTATGTAAAGTAATTTGTACTAATATTCTAAATGTGAAGATTTTGTTTGTTGAAACTGTCTCGGTGGTCCAGTGGTCGAGCACAGGGCTTCTGATCCAGAGGTCCGGCTTCGATTCCTGAAACTGGCTCACACCAATGAGTTTTCGAAATTGTTTGGTGATAAATATCGATGACTGAAAACTTTGTGCCCGGTATGGCAATAGGTTCGCCACGTATACCATTTGGGACGTAAACATAACGGCGAGACGAGGCTTAACAGCCGCTGCATACACCTTCGGGTAACAAAGGCGTGAAGTTATGTTATTTGTTTGCTTTGTAGAACGTGCTAATCTCAGAAGCTGCTTATCCAATTTGAAACGTTATTTCAATGTCAATTAACCCATTTCTCGACTAAGGCTTTAAGACTATAAGATATATCATCACGCCACGTCAAATGGGAGCGGAGTACTGGCCTTTAAGGTCCTAAATACTTTAAGGATAATTCTTAATATTGCAAGACAACTTGTAAAGAGGAAATCACGTGAGTCACGCAAGTAGAAAAGACGAGGTACAACAACACAAATAACTAACTACTTTATCCTCCTTGGTATAATTAGTTTTCTAGAGCAAGTCTGAACTATGTCAATTTATGCAATAATTACAACAACACATTCAAGTCAATCTTATACGGGGTTACAATAAAATACTAGTACAACAAAATTATTTATGGAGTACAAGTTTGGCTTCTCTCAAAAGTGTATTGTGTGTATTTGAGATTTACACTTACTGTAACTCCGGCTGCTTCCAAGTTGAGTTGTTTTGTGAGGGCATATCTGCCAGTCGCGAATAGTACCGTGTCGAAGACGTCTTCCTGTCTGTAGAAAAAATAAAAATCCGATTCATTAGGTTATAATACTTTTTCATAATAAATTTGTTGTTTGTTCAGTTTAATAAATTATTACGTAACGCTTTTTGTAATTTCTCTAAAATGTTACTTAACTATTGCTATTGTTTTAACAGCGTTTACGGTACAATCAATAGAGAGCACGCCTCCCCTGTACCGCGCTATAAACTATTAGCTACAGCTAAATAGCGTTACGTAATACTTGAATGACCTTCACTGCCCCATAGGTCAGATCCGATCAGATTTTTTCTCTTTTTACGGGATAGGGGGGGCAACGGTCCCTCTTCAGACTCCTTCCGTAATATCCCATTGTAAGGGCCGCAACGCATCACTATATGTATTCATATGTCCATGGGCGGCGTTTGTTGCTTGCCATTTTGTGACACGAAAGCTCGTTTGTTCTCCATAAAAAACGATATTCTTAGAAAAAATCCACTTACTGTTGCTGCGTTTCATTGTTTAACCAGCGCGCCACCAACTTGCCAGACTCGAGTTTCTCAACGGACAGCGGAACACACTGGTGATGGAACTTCACGCCTTTCTCCTCCATCTCGTTGGTGACCATGCGCGCCATCTGTTGGTCGAAACCGCGCAGCGGTACCGAACGCACCAGCACAGTCGCCGGGTAACCCATCGAGTTTAGGAAACCAGCGCATTCTAGACCAATGTCTGTTTACTGGTTAAGAAACATTCTTTAACGTGGATCATAAATACAAGATATTCAGACTGCTTTAAACTACAACTCTATGAAATAAAATATAACATTTATATTTTACCCGATTTTAAAACATTTGCCAGGCCACGTATAGCATAACCGACTTTATTTTGATAGAATACAAAAACTGACATTTTAAAAAAAGGATACATCCAGCACCGACAACTAGAGTATTTCCAGGCGGGTGTCCTAAACTGAAGATGTCATCACTGCTGATACCGTATTCAATGGCACCAGGTATCTCTGGATAGTGGGGTCTACCTCCCACGGCGATCACAATATTTTTTGCCGTCAACTCTTTCTTTGAACCATTTTTCATGGTAGCTATAACAGTATGCTGATCCTTGAACTCTCCAAGGCCATTGATGTATTCAATTTTCTTGTCGCGAAGGTCAACTCTTGTGACCCAGTTGACGGATTTGATATGATTCTGGACCGACTCGGTCAGTGCCGGCCAGCTGATTTTAACATATGATACCTCAGGTACTTGCCAGCCATATGATACAGCTTCCTGTGAAGATTTTGTTAAAAATAGAAATAGACAGAAAAAATACTTGCCTAAGATTTAGTTTTGTTGTTGTTTTAAAATTAAAGAACATTTAAACAAACAAATATATTAATATTAAAGTCAAATTGATGACTATTCATTAAGTCAAATAATATCATCGACGTTGCAAGGTGAACGCTGGACAGTTATTATAAGACAACATTACCAGCAAACTCATGTATATAAATATAAATTTAATAAATTAAAACACAAATATATATAATACGATAGCATCTTATTTAGATAAAAATATGTCTCTTGTGTTTTCAAACAATAGGTATGACATAATAACTCGCTCTTGGATACGACTACAGTACAACTGAAGGTGCACTTGGATTATTCACGGTCTATTCGCAAATCACAAGGTAAATTAATTTACAATGACAAATTCAAAGATTTATAAAGGTAAACTTGTAATTGCCTGGTAGTTAACCAGTTATATGCTTACACAAACAAACACCAATACCTAAGATTCTGAATTAAGAAGTGCGTATTCTATTAGTGTTAGGTTCCTACAAATAAGTATGGTTCGGGGGTTCCAACTGGTACAAAGTTCCGCCGCTTGTAGACGTGATAAAGAAGCCTCTCCTCGAAAGAGAAGCTAAGTTTTGGAAACACAATACCTAAATTGCGCAATTTAATGAAGGTTTTAAAAGCTGTCTACCCTGGGACCAGATAATTCAATCATCGTATCAAACATTATAGCCACCCCTTGTGGTGTTGAAGCCGTGAGAGTATACAAGTAGCTATATATGAGATGTACTTTCATGCTGAGATGACTTGCACAATACGAAAGTGACGTCACACCACAGAAATTATCATGTTTACGAAAAATTACAATAATCAGATACTTTATTTTAGGATATTAGTATCATAACATAACATAACTTCACGCCTTTTGTTACCCGAAGGTGTAGGCAGCGGCCGCTAAGCCTCGTCTCGCCGCTATATTTACGTCCCAAATGGAATAGGTTCCCGGTATGGCAATAGGGCATTAGTATCATGGTAAATATTTAAGGCTGTTATTGCTTTCAATAAGTTGAATCTGACTTTTCTCCTTGAAGTTGTGTGAAAAAAATCTATTATTGACTACGTTGTGCCCGATACATGGGAATAGGTTTCGCCAACTATTCCAATTGGGATGGCTGACATGTCTTGATAACAATTAACACCTTGAGAAAAGTCATTGGTGCGGCCCAGGTTTCGTTCCCGCGACATACTACGTAAATATTTCAAAAATATAGTTATTTCCAAAACCGCCACGCTCTACATATAGTAGACCACAAATACCGGAGGCCTAACCGACAGCTATTATAACATTTTTGTACATAAATATTCGATAGATGTAAGAGTCGGGCGTAATCTATTTTTATAAATCTAAGAGACAATGGTGGTACAGACTAATTTTTTTTTATAATTATTTTTTAAATTTGTTATGATTCGAAATAAAAAATTGGACACACCTCTGCCTCGAAATACTGAAGATATAATATTAGCAACCCGCGCACACAGCGTTTTGTCAAATGCTCATGATAAAAATAAAAAGTAAATTACTTAGATATAAGCTATCCCACCTTTAAGTTGAAAGAAAAACTGCATAGTGTGCAAGATTTAACTAAAATCAGTTCAACAGTTTAGCAGTCCATAGCAGGCAAACAACATAACGAGGATAAGAATACTACTTTTACAAGCTACTTACTCTAAGTAGGGCATCTAAAATAGTTACAGAATAATAAATTAGAATTAGCAGAAGCGAGTAACACGTTATGGACATTTATAAATTTGTCAGTTTGTTAATCTGGTTTCTCGCCCTCTGTTGCATATTGCATTGATCTACAATTTGAATTTGAAGAGAATCATGACGTAAGTTCTTCAATCAAAATGAAAATTATCGAAGCCACCATTGATGATACATGATTACGTAAAAAAAAAAACAATTCCCAATCCAGTGGGATTGGAAGGGCATTATTCATTATGAGCTGTTACCGCCTGGCAGTACCATCGATTCTGAACTGTACCGCAAACAACTAATGAGATAGAGCAAAAAGTTCAAAAGAAAGTGGCCGGAATTAATCAACGTAGTTTTTCACCATGATAACGCTAGACCTTACACATGTTTAGCCACTCAGAAAAAATACGAGAGTTTGGCTGCGAGGCGTTAATGCATCCGCCGTATAGTCCTAACCTTCATATTTTCACCGGTTTCGGTCTCTGCAGAAGTGCTTAGAGTGTGGTAAAAATCACGAGAGGGCTGCCAAAACCATTAGAGGCAATTTTTTATCAGTAGTTTTGAAATATTTATAACAATGGGATCATGTCCCTACCAACAAGATAGCAAGAAATCTAGGTACTTTAGTCATATGTAAAAAAAAAACTTTATAGAAAAAACTTTTGAATTTTTATATAAAATACGAATAAACTTTTATCCTACCTTAATATTATTGCCTATCTCTCTCATGGCTCGAATCTAATGGAAACCTTTCAGCTAAAATCAATTCGATTTTCCACGCTTACAGGGCACGCCAAAGTATACATACCTTCTGTGTACTAAGTATCGGGAATTTGTCAATAAAACAAAAAATACAAATTATTCATCTACTTAAATTTATTTTATCGCCTTCAAAGTAGGCCCCATCGCTTGCAATACAACATCTCCACCGCTTCACCCAGTCTTCCATACATTTTTCATAGGCTATTTGCGGTATGGCCTTTAGCTCATTCAGCGAATTTTCTTTTATGGCTTCTATTGACTCAAAACGTTTTCCTCGAAGTGGTAATTTTAACTTGGGAAATAAAAAAAAGTCAGACGGAGCCATATCAGGTGAATAGGGTGCTTGGTCGAGAACGTTTGTTGAATTTTTCGCTAAAAACTCTTTCACTATAATGGCTGTGTGTGATGGTGCATTATCATGGTGCAGCATCCATGAGTTGTGTCGCCATTAATCTGGACGTTTTCGGCAGATACTCTCACGCAAACGCTTCATGACGCCTAAATAATATTCTTTATTCACTGTTTCTCCCTCTGGAAGGAATTCGGAGTGAACCACACCACGGTAGTCAAAAAAAACTGTCAGCATCACCTTGATTTTGGTGCGACTTTGCCGCGGTTTTATGGGTTTCGGCTCGTTTTCGAGACGCCATTCTGAAGACTGTTGGCTTGTTTGCATGTCATACTCATAAACCCATGTCTCGTCGCCAGTTATTATACGTTTCATAAAGGTCGGATCCGTAGAAGCTCGGGAAACCATGTCTTCAGCGACATGCTTTCGCTGCCCTTTTTGAACAAAATTGAGCTCTTTTGGAACTAGTCGAGCGGCGACGCGTTTCATGCCTAAAATGTCAATGAGAATATTGTGGACGGACTTAAAAGATATGTTCACCACACTAGCCAACTCTCTCAGACTCATACGTCGATTTTCGAGCACTAGCTTTTTGATTCTGTCGATGTTTTCTTTGGTCGTAGCGGTTGAAGGTCTACCAGAACGAGGCAAGTCTACTACTACTTCTCGGCCTTCTTTAAAAGCCTTATACCATTCATAAGCCCTTGTTTTCGATATACATGATTCGCCGTAGGTATTTCGCAACATTTTTAGTGATTCACCACATGAAATATCATTCGAAACACAAAATTTAAGGCACACTCTTTGTTCAACAATATTTTCCATTGTAAAAATCGCCGACGACTCAAAACTATGACCAACAAAAAGTTTAGTTTAAAACAAATTAAATGACAGATCCCATTCAAATTTTGCGCGCTAAATCAGTACAGTGCTACCAACATGCAGTAAAAAAATTAAAAAGACCTCTTTTACGCGGGTCTCTTTATTGACATATTCCCGATACTTTTTACACAGAGTAGTACATACACCCAAAAAACATAACCTCCACACAGTCGGGTTAAAATAATTACTTTCCTTACTAAATGTACCCTACTTTTTTATTTTTTGATAAAAGCCGCATTATCTGAGTTACTGATACAATCTGATATAAATCGTATCTAGTAAGCACCGAAATACTCGACGTCATTTAATAGTTATGATTTGGCGTGAAGTTATGTATGTATGTATGTATATATTAGGTCGGGGAAAAAGTCTTTTCGCATAACGTAGGTATAAACTTATTATAAAATTTCTTTGACTGTACTATTTGTATCTGGCTGGTTTTGGTAACATTAAAAAGGTTACATTATAAAGAAAAGAAAAAAATAAAAAAAAGTTGTTTCCCGCTATTTTTCATTTGTTTTTCTCTCCGTAAAAATGAGTGAATCTAATGAAGAAATTCGATACATTTTAAAATTTTATTATAAAAAAGGCAAAAATGCAACTCAAGCAGTGAAAAAAAATTGTGATGTTTATGGACCTGATGCAGTGTCAGTAAGAGTAGCACAAATTTGGTTCAAACGTTTTCAGTCCGGAAATTTTGATGTTAAAGATGCACCTCGCTCTGGTCGCCCTGTTACGAATAAAATGGACGCCATTTTTGAAAGAGTGGAGCAAGATCGGCATATTAGTAGTTACGATGTAGCTGAAGAACTGGGAATTGACCACAAAACAGTTTTGACCCATTTGAAGAAAGCTGGTTATACAAAGAAGCTCGATATTTGGGTGCCACACGAGCTCACTCAAAGAAACTTAATGAACCGTGTACTCATTTGCGATTCATTATTGAGACGTAATGAAACCGAGCCGTTTTTGAAGAGATTGATAACTGGCGATGAAAAGTGGATCACGTACGACAAGAACGTGCGAAAAAGGTCGTGGTCGAAAGTTGGCCAGGCTTCACAGACTGTGGCCAAACCTGGCCTAACACGAAATAAGGTGATGCTGTGTGTATGGTGGGATTGGAAGGGCATTGTTCATTATGAGCTTTTACCGTCCGGCAAAACCATCGATTCTGATCTTTACTGCCAGCAACTGATGAGATTAAAGGAAGCAGTCGAGAGAAAACGGCCGGAATTGATCAACAGGAAGGGTGTGGTCTTTCATCACGATAACGCTAGACCACACACATATTTAGCCACTCAGCAAAAATTAAGAGAATTCGACTGGGAGGTCCTAGTGCATCCACCATATAGCCCTGACCTTGCGCCTTCAGATTTTCACCTGTTTCGGTCTCTTCAGAATTCTTTAGGTTCTGTAAGGTTGACCTCAAGAGAGGACTGCCAAAACTATTTGTCCCGTTTTTTTGATCAGAAGTCCCAAAGTTTCTACAGTAACGGGATAATGTCTCTGCCCACAAAATGGCAGAAAGTTATTCAACAAAACGGTACATATATATTGTAAATAAATGTAAATAAACTTTGAAAAAAATGTCTTGACTTTTCATACAAAAATACGAAAATACTTTTTCCCCAACCTATTAATAGTAATTTCTTAAACGAATCGATTTACACGTTGGACTCAATGGTAGACAAAGGTCGATAAGAAATATCACACTAACCTTAAACCTATATAGAGATAAATGGTTCTGTACAAGAATTAAGGGGTCTTTTCACAGTTAGATGTGCTAGACAACTGAGGGATGGTACGATCCTTACACACCTCATTCGCTTCTTTGACTGTCATAACTCGTCATTTCGATCTATTTGATGATGAAAAGAATACTATTGATTACGTAGCTAACAGATTCCTGGCTATAAATCCTCTCACGTCTCTGGTGGAAACCCAGCCTTACCGAGGTGTGGTTGCCCCTGAGAGTCGTGTTAAGTAATCGAAATAACAGTCGGAACCTGTTATTAGACCCATCAAGATATGGAGTTAACAGCATTACAGTGAATATTTTCAGCTGGCCTTGGATAAATATAATTGCCACAGCCATTGCCATACTTGTAGAGTTAATCGTAGCTGTCTGTGCTAACTGCTACGCAGCAGTCAGGGGTTCAATTTCCGCGATGAAGATTGGGATAGATTCTTTTCGTTTCTCTGTGTTTATAAAGACCTACTTACGCGAAAAGAGTTATGAAAGTCAACGAAGCGAGTGAGGCGTGTAAGAATCGTGTTTTAACAGTAGGCAGAGAGAACAGAACGTGTTATGTTATGTCTGTTATGTTTTACTTACGCGAATAATAAAACGGTACTTACATTCGAAACGTGAATATTTTTAGAGATGGTAGAAGGATATTGATTAAGTACTCATTCACACAAAAATGCAAAATATATTTTATATAGCACCTATAGTTTTTATATTATTTGCAGACAACAATTTTATGATATTGGAGAACCCACCAAACATTGATCAGATAAAGAAACTGCAACTTGGTCACACCGCAAAGATCGGTCTCAGTTGTGGAGACAAACTATCTGAGGCTGTATACCTTTTAGAGACAAAATCAGTTCTGATGATGATTTATTAAATTAAAGTGATTAATATCATCAGCTGTCATTTCAATAGCTGTATCTACTTAATATTTTAAGGGCTTTCCTGTTAACCCTCACCCTTTATATTTTTTTAACATTGTATTTGTTAATACATTGCTAAAATATTACCACTATCTAAATTTACATATTGGGTCTTATTTTTCAATGTGAAGATATCTACGATATTACAAAGTTTTACTATCTACAAAGGAGTAATTAAAATGAACATAACCAAGAATAATCCAAGTCACAGAGTAGTTAGGGCTTCAAGAAGGGTGTATCGACGTAAGGACCGACGGTATTGGAGTAAGTCACGCCACTTACCATTCTCTACAAGAAAAGGAAAAAACCATGTACCATCATGTTTGAGAAATGTAAAAATTTAATGCACATATTTTTATCTAAATATAGATTAAATCTAATCTGAGTTGTTTTGTAATCTGTTCATTGTATTTTATAATAGATTTTAAAAACTATTATAACATAATGTTATTAAATCTAAAAACATATATCAATAAATAACATTTCAATAGCGGTAGAGCCAAGCAGTTCGCTGCATGAATGGGTCGGCTCGACCGGTGAAATACCACGACTTCTCAGAAGATCGACGTAAAGTGGCTCATGCCGCATTTGGCTCGGTGAGAGAGGTACACGGAAGCCCACCCCCCTTCCCCATCCTTCCCTATCGCTTAAAGGTCGGCAACGCAACAGTAACACTATATGTGTTGCTGGTGTCCATGGGCGGCGTTGGTTGCTTACCATCAGGTGACACGCCTGCTCATTTGCCCTCCTATCACATAAAAAAAAATCTACATTTTATTGAATAGTTTGGATGTCCGTGGATGCATTCTAAGGGTAACAGAGGTATTAGAAGCTTGAACATCAGATTTAATCTTGTTCATAGACACAGGGCACCATATTAATTTAGAAGATTCAAAACAATAGTCAAAAAGAAAAATAACAGACTTACATGAATGCTTTCTCCAAGCAAGGCAGCCTGATGCATAAGTTTCTTGGGTATACATCCCACATTGACACAAGTACCACCAAGGCCCCACTTGGTGCCTTGCGGGGATGGTGTCACATAATCAAGCACTGCAACCTTTGCACCGAGATTCACTGCTTCCTTCGCACATGCGAGGCCACCGGACCCACCACCAATGACCGCCAGGTCAAAGTCAAAATTCCCATCTATAATATGTACCATGACCCCATCAGTTATGTTATATAAAGGAAAACTTATATTTTCCCATAATTGGACATATACAACAGGGATATAATAAAACAAGGCACATGTTCAGATAAATAATAGCTTCATAGATTTGTCTGATGTTCTAAGTGCATTATTATGATGAATCTTTTTCTCTAGATTTATTCTGTCTATAATCAACTTTTTTTAAAAGGGGCCAAAACATTTGACAAACGGATAGTTTGAAAAGATAGCATGTTGTGCCAACCACACTAGTAGGATAAGGGTGGGAAAAACACTTATGAATCAACTTTTTGACAACTATTTATTTAAGGTAATATGAGGGTAGGCTACATATTTCAGAAGCCTTTATGGTATTCATTAGAAGGGTCAGTTAATTTGAAAATTTTGCTAACTAGCAGCACAAAACTTAGATTTTAAGTGTGAACCTTTAAAGAGTATTATTATTAAATATAAAGAGTAAGTTCATTTAGAAATATACTTTTTAAATTTACACCTATCATAAAACAGCAATTATCTCTATATTAATTTTTATGGATGTAATTTTTTTTCAAATATATAGACTGGTAACTGTTTGAGATAAATAAGGAATTATTTTTTTCAAAGATGTGAGTGAGGATTACAGGATGTACAACATAATAATTTTACAATATAACACATTACAATATAATATTCACATACAATTTATTAAACACTCAGCGCAACTCAGTTTAAGGCAATACATAGAATTCAATTTCCTCCTAACACAAAACAATACAATGTGCATTAATTTAATCTTGTAGAATTTTATTCGTAATTAATATATTATTGTAGTCAGTCATACCTTCATCAGTATTGTCAATGGGAGCAATTAACTCAGCATTACGGCTACAACACAACCAGCGCCCTGAGGCCATCAAAAAATTTGTGTAAATTTAAATTCAAAATATGTTTATTCCTTAGACTTTACAAAGTACTTAGAATCATCATACAAAACTACTAGTTAAAATTTACAGAGCTTAGATGCCCTTTCATCACAGTCTTGAATTTGAAAGCGAATCTAGGTGACAGTTTGACTTTTCATTGTAACTTTACAAAAGTGGTATATAGAATTAGGATTAAATTTATTGTAAATGTCAGAAAGTTGTTAATTATTAATTATGGTCTTGTCCAATATACTATTGTGATTCCACCATCCCTTAAAAGAAAATTAACTGGTCCAGGCTAGTATTACATTGGCTTTAGCAACAATATCATTCTAGTTTTTTTTTAGGACTTATGATTATATTTACCAAAACTGAATTGCTTGAGTTTCTTGGAGAATGAGGTTAAGCCTAGAATTATCTAAACTTCAAGGTCATAGCACTATTATATTAAAAATTGACTTACGGGTGCCAAATGCTCGTCCTTTTATTAAACACAGTTTTTCTGTAGTTATCAGCGGTTTTATCAAATTATTTACTCTTACAAAATTACTAAGGATTGTCATTTTGACGTAAATATTATGTGACAGAGACAGTAAAATACACGAGCGGTAACGAAAAAGGTTGTAAAAGAAGATAACTATCAATTGTCAAGAGACACGCGTGAAAAACTGATCACAAGATGAAAACTATATTAATCACCGGCGCCAACAGAGGTCTTGGCCTTGGGATGGTGAAATATATTGTTCGGGAGAACACTGCACACAAAATAATCGCGACGTGCCGGAACACTTCCGAGGTAAATTGTTCAATTCTGTTCACTTACCTATAGGTGCCATTACTCCAATAGGTTACTTCTCAGTTTCTCACAAATTAACTATTTTCACACAGTTCACTTGTAATTTAACTAGCACTTTAAACACTTTACAATCTACGGTGTTTCACTGTGATGTTTCAGGAACAAATACTAGTCTTGAAAGGTGTTATTATGCTTTTTGTAGCATACTATATTAGTGTGCGATAGAGATAGAGCGATAGACAATGACAGGCATGACAACATTGACAGCCAGCAGAACGTGACAGCATCCGGCTTGAATTTAGCCGATGATCCAACTTCTGAACGACGGCTTTGATTCATCATGAGTGACGTCATTCAGTTGAAATTCGTGACTTTGCATTTTTAATATTATTTAGAGGGAAGTTTTGCATAGTCAATTACAAGACGTGTTTCACCATAATAAAAAGATATCTCTGTTGAAGATTGTAAAAAATATCATACGGCAGATAAGCCGCCATCCACCGCTAATTACAATGTTCGTATAAGAATCTTATAGTAAAGGTACCCACGAACATGACCACTCTAGAACCATTCTTTTACAGGTTTGCCTATCTCTATTTGTTAATTCCGTGGCCTGTGTAGGTTATTCCTATTCAACTAAAAATCTCTCTGTTGTCCATTGTAACTGACAAACTTTGTGCTTCGATAACTCTAATATTTACACGCATGTAGATAATTACTGTACTCTTCTATACGTCATCCCTAGCACAGATCCCTAGCAACGTAAATTAATCAAACACGTAAATTTTAATCGAGAAAATATCAAAGTATTTGTTTTATCAAGTTTCAGAACGTTGCCCAGCCGGTCGAAACTTTTTCTCGAAGTTCGATTTGTCTAGTTGGTCAAATTGTCTCTTAATAAGTCAATAGCGTGCACATTGGATAATACTTTAGTCATGTACATATTCATACTTGGAGATACTCGGAAAATACTAGAATCCTAGTACCAAGTTTCTCCTCATGGCTTGGTAGTAGCGGTCGAGCTCCCCGTTTCCGATTAAAAAGTCGTGGGATCGAATCCAGGCACACTAATGAGTAATGATTTCTCGAAAATATTTTCGCAAGTTATGTGTGATAAATATTGATGACTGACAACTTTCTGCCCGGAATATGGCTACAGGTTCGCCACCTATCGGGTAGAGGAAGGCGTGGATAAGTAAGTTTCCTTAACGATTCTGCCATGACGTCATTCTGTCTTCACAGGCAATGTAGCTTCCATCTCAGCAAATGTATAGATTTTTTTTTTTTATTGGATAGGAGGGCAAACGAGCAGGTGTGTCCCCTGATGGTAAGCAACCAACGCCGCCCATGGACACCAGCAACACATATAGTGTTACTGTTGCGTTGCCAACCTTTAAGGGATAGGGGATAGGAAAGGATGGGGAAGGGGGTGGGCTTCCGGGTACCTCTCTCACCGAACGAAACGCGGCATGAGCCACTTTACGTCGGTCTTCTGAGAGGTCGTGGTATTTCACCGGTTGAGCCGGCCCATTCATGCAGCGTCCTGCTTGGCTCTACCACTGTCATCAAAGATACGTATACTTAAAGTGACCAGACGTCCCGTTTTGAACGGGACTGTCCCGTTTTACGATTACGAGTCCCTGTGTCCCCGAAATGAGCTGTGGGACGCCAAATTGTCCCGTTTTCAGAAGACGCGCGAAAATTCGGGTAATGGTACTGATATCCATGAAGAATTTGTGAAGAGGACAGCTAAAGAATTTTATAAAACAATCTGTCAATATCTGGACCGGTGAACTAGCTTATTTAAAAAAGACTTGGCAATATTATTTTGGGTAGATTTAAAAAAGGTCCCCACATAGGTAGACATTACAAAATCTTTGAAACTTATTAATTGAAAAACAATAAATAAACAATAAATTGACTATAAATAGGCTTCGAATCGCACCCCATCTCTTCCCATGGGTGTCGTAAGAGCCGACCGAGGGAAAATTAGGAGATTAATCAGATTAAGCAGCAGCTTTCTCTCTCTCGAAAAAACAAGATTTACTGTGATCGATAACCCAACTGCCAAGTATGGAGATAACGGCATAAACCCCTCATGAATTGACGACAGAAAAAATACGGCCCCCAGTCACGGTAGCTTAGTTATTCCGTTGACTTACGGTATCCAGACGACATCTAGACGCCAGAGGTCGTCTGGATGCGACGGGAACAGTGCGGATGTTGTGTGGTACCCTGATAAAACGCACGCTTAGGACTGATGAGAGGATCACCGAGCTGGAAGACGAGCTGAGTGCGATTCTATGGGGCATTGTGAGATTATCAGAAGGCTGCAGGATTATCATATCCTATTCCGATCTTCGGGAGAGGATATGATAACCCTGCGGTCTGAAAACTAACTCTTTTCCCGGGAACGCGATAACATGGTGGTGCAAGGTGTACAAGTGATGTCGGATTTATCGTTCACAGGTCGCTGGTAACCAAGGTGGAGTGGATCGATTCTCATATTATCCAAGGGATATTCGCTGAAGGTCGTGCAGGTTCACATGCCGACCTCTATAGTCCGATAACGAAGTGGAAGCCTTATACGAGGATATTCGAACGCCATCCACTCGTTTAAAACATACTTTACTGGGACTATGGGAGACTTTAACGCAAAACTAGGCGCTAGGAAAGACTATGAGCTGAGTGTGGGACCATTCGGTATTGAGTAGGGAAAAGAGGAGACCGTCTTTTTCTAAATATCAGCCAGTTGCTGACCCCTCTGGTCCCACACTCAGCTCATCGTCTTTCCTGGTGCCTAGTTTTGTGACCTATATGATGAACTCCTCCAACTCCTCCAAACTACTCCAAAGCAAATTAACGTGGGTTAGCCATCTTGTAAGATAAATGCCATATATTCAACGATGTCTCAGTGATCACAAAATGTCCGAGGCACGTTAAATCTCTGCGTTGAAGTTGAGCGCTTGTGACGGACGATATGATACCCTTCGTCCTACACCTGTTCCATAAAACCCAGAAAACTTTCGGTTCAAACTCCAAAATCGATTCCGATGCGAAATGGTGAAAGATATGAACCACAGTATTTTTGGCCACCGACGATTAAATAGAACCCTAAAATTATAAACCTACTCTCAGACTCATGCAGGAAAGACGAGAGATCTCAACGCAGTCATCAGCCGATTGGTACAAACTCAAGAACTTAAATAGGCAAAGTCGCGATATCCGCAAATACAAGGCCGAGCGGGGTTGTATTTATTTTAAAAATCTAGAGAGCGGAACGAAGGCTCAAAGTATTGGCTTAAAATGTCTGTCCAATAAACAAGAGTAAATTGACCAAATTGAAGAAGAATAACAGCGCCATCGTTTTTTCAAGGGACGAAACTCCGAAGGGGGTTCCGATGTTCTATTCACAGCTATACTACTCTTCACAGACTCATGTAGTCAGCATGGCACAGGATCCAAGATCCAGGTAGATCCAGGAATTCGGCACTATAGCCAAGACATCCCAGCCGTCAGTTTGTACGAGATCAGAATGGCTTTCAAGCAGCTAAATAATGGGAAAACACCCACCGGGTGTCAATGTAATTACTACTGAACTTCTGATGGCGGGTGGTAAACCGATCCTTAAGGCCCTCCAGAATTTTTTTAATTATGTCGGGGCTTGGACCAAGACCAAGACCAAGTGTGGTGGTGTTTTTTTTTTAAGAAGGGTGACAAAATCCGCTAAATCTCACTTCCAAGCCATGTCTATCAGCTGTTTTCGAGGGTTTTAGCAAATCCTACTCTCTCGGCGCTGTACCAGCATCATGGAAGGTTGCTTTAGTCCACCCGATACCTAAAAAAGGTGACCGCTCAGATCTATTCTCTATTCTCCAAAATAATGGAAACACTCATTAACCGCCAGCTCCTTAAGTATCTAGAAGAGTACAAGAGATAAGTGACGGTCAGTACGGATTCCGTCAAGGTCGCTCAGCTGGTGATCTTTTAGCGTACTTATCCCATCGATGGGCGGAGGCGGTTGAGAGTAAAGGAGAGGCGCTGGCCGTTAGTTTGGACGTAGCGAAGACCTTTGATCGGGTTTGGCACAAAGCACTTCTTTCGAAGCTTCCATGTTATGGGCTTCCCGAGAAATTATGCGATTGGGTTTCCAGCTTTCTCACGGCTCGGAGCATTAAAGTTGTTGTCGACGGGTCATGCTCCGACTTAAAACCTGTGAATGCTGGAGTCCCCCAGGGCTGTGTGCTATCCCCTTACCCTGTTTCTTCTGCATATCAATGACATGTTGCTTAGCAGCAATCTTCATTGTTATGCAGATGACAGTACCGGGGATGCCTTATATACAGGCCACCCGCGTATTTCTTACTTTATTTCGTATTACGTCTTTCTTTAGTTCACATCTTTGGGCGGGGGCAGTACCAGCTTACTCCATTTGACCGCATCCAACGACGCGCGGTTCGGCTTGTCGACAACCAAGCTCTTACCGATCGGCTTGATCCTCTGGCGTTGCGGAGAGAGGTGGCATCTCTATACATCCTCTACCGCATATACCACGGGGAGTGCTCTGAGGAATTGTTCGGATTAATACCGCCAGCGATTTTCGCCACCGCTCGACGCGCCAACGCTACCACCCGCATTGGCTGAATGGATGGCGATCGACAACAGTGCGTTTCAACAGGCACGGCAAGAAGTGCCTGTTGAAACGCACTGTTGTCGATCGCCACGCACTGTTCCTTCATGGAACCAGTTGCCGGCGACAAGGGGACGTAATCTCTCCGAAGCTGTTCACCGTTGCATCGGAAAATATATTATATTGAATATATATTCAAGCTTGACTGGTTGCTGATCACATCGTAATTTCGATTATGAAAAAACTGTGGACATCTGAAAAACCCTATTACAAATTTCTGTTTTAAATGCGATATTGATAAATAAGTTAAAATGTAATCGTTCCCAATATGACAAACTATTTGGAAACATAATTGTTCCTCTGAGGGTACCATTTATTCAATAACTTTAAAAAGTAATAAAACGTGTTTCTTTTTCACTGACAACATATTATTTCACCTAAGTAAGCCGATGTCCCGTTTTGAGTCAAAAAATAAATGGTCACTTTATGTTACGTATACTATCTCATAGGCTTTTTTGTACGCGATTTATTTATTTTAAAATTAACGAACATTAATATTATGTGTGTATACAGTACTATGTCTTTATTCTTTAATCAATTTTATTTTTATTCTTTTTTTCTAGGAACTTAATACGTTGGCTCAAGCGAATAAAAACTTGGTTATCCTTAATTTAGGTAATAGTAATTCTTCTTTATTATATTTCTTTGTGTTTTTGTTTATTAAACTTTTAATATAGTTTGTAAACCCAACTGTCTAATTTACCTTAATTGCAAAAACATAGGTGTACATCTGTTTAATTATATATTTTGTAGATCTCACGAACACATCTTCGTTTAATGATATATCATCACGTATTTCCGAAATCGTGGGTGTCCAAGGGCTAAATCTGTTGATAAACAATGCTGGAGTAACAACGAAATTCACCAAGCTCGGGCTCGTGAAAGCTGACCAGTTGCTGGACAATTTGACTGTCAATACCGTCGCACCGATAATGCTAACCAAGGTTTGTAATAATAATTACATCATGTGCTTGTAAAGAACTTTAAACATCTTTACTTGACCTGATAATATAATAATATAATAAATATAATAAAAATAGTCAAAACATCCATAAAAAAAAAATATCGCGACGAATTGAGAACCTCCTCCTTTTATCTGTAGCATGTCGCGTGATGGTCGATGTGTGTAGTCGCTAGACAGAGCAGGGGACGCCAAGGTGGCAGCGCCTATAATTCGCAACAGCTGACCCCGCGTTACTGTCGATATTGTGTACAATATAGTCCGCAATATCAATTGCGGTCAGATGAGAGCAAATGGACACTGAGATTATTAAAAAGATATTAATTGATATAATGAATCTTTTTTTCAAATGAACAGAGTTTACTTCCTATACTGAAACAAGCCGCTGATGCAAACAATGATAAGCCTATGAGTGCTCAGCGCGCCGCTGTCATCAATGTCAGCTCAATTCTTGGATCGATCGCACAAAATGATCAAGGAGGATTTTATCCTTACAGATGTTCCAAGGTGAGTTAAACGGTATAATTTTAGTCCTTCCAATATTGCTGAGTCCACTTTACCAACAAGTGATTGAAAAATACCGTGAAAAGATGTCAGACTTTCTACAAACATTGAAAATTACAAAATCGCTACTAACGGAAAATCGGCAAATATAACAATGTGTCTAGAAATAAATGTCTAAAGTGTTGAAAGGATCGAGATAAAACTTGACAAGGGCTTAGTTTTAGTCTGGCGGAATGACCCGGTAGAGATGTAAAAAGATGTGCAGATTTGTATAAGAATTCAAGCATTTTTAACTAAAAAACTCATACAACAACAATTTCAACATTATAGTTTTGACACAACTTTGCTGAAAATAAAAACCATTTCAGAACTACGCAGGCATCAAATTGTATGTTGACGGGGTCGCGGGCAGCAACTAGCTAGCTATTACATGTCCACGTTATCAAAACCTCGTATCACAATTGTTCATAAGCGGTGACGTATTGCACCACACATGTTTTAAATTACATTATCTATGGTTCGTTTTTTTCACACGTCGCTAAAACACAAAATGTCGTTTCGTATAGTCATCGCAAAACGTGTTTGCACGTTATCATATTTTGCACGATTCTCCTACAAAGAATCTTATTTATACTAATTAGTTTTCATAAACCAATGCATACGTCATAATCCAGAATGTAATGTTTATATTTAATTTGCACTGATGTTTAGACTTTCGTAAAACGGAACCGATTAGCGAAATGATGTCCGGTATCTATATGACAACTGGTTAAACCACCTATTTAAATAATATAGGTACCTCTGGGTATAAAATTAAAAATGTAAAGTTACAGTTCGATGTTTTAATATTCCATAACGCCAATCTAGGTATAGAATATCTAGCTTCAGCCCGCAGCTTCGCTTGCAAAATAAATAATAGGTACCAAATCAGTCATTGAAATATGATCATATAGTCGAGATAAACACAATTACAGATGTATTATTTGTTTTGTTCAGAACCCTAATTATTAAAACTTCTGGGCAAATAAGCAAATGTTTCCTCTTTACAATATTAGCATGGACAAACGCAGCTTGTAGTCTCGGTGGTCTGGTGGTCGAGAACACGGTTTCTGAATCCAGAGATCGTGGTTCCAATCCTGACACTGACTCACACCAATGACTTTTCGAAATTGTTTTCGGAAAGTTATGTGTTATAAATATCGATGACTGAAAACTTTGTGTCCGGTATGGCAATAAGTTCGCCACCTATTCCATTTGGGACGTCAACATAACGGCAAGACGAGGCTTAACAGCCGCTACCTACACCTTCGGGTAACAATGGCGTGAAGTTATGTTATGTTAAACACAGCTCCAAAATATAAATACATGATTCAAATATTCGAGCTAAAGTGTATCGATTTCAGGCGGCATTGAATGCAGCAACTAAATCTATGAGCGTTGATTTGAAAAAAGAAAACATATTGGTCGCTGCAATGCATCCTGGCTGGGTCAGAACAGATATGGGCGGCAAAAACGCACCACTCGACATAGACACCAGCGTCAGTGGGATGTTACAAACCATAGACAAACTTGGAGAGGCTGACACGGGAAAATTCCTTCAGTACGATGGCACTGAACTACCTTGGTGATGAATTGTGTACTTTAAAACAGTATATTTTAATATTTTACTATATATTGTGTCCGTAAAATATTATATTTTCAAAAGCATTTCCACTATTTTCCTTATATGGCTTTGATATTGTACAAGATTATTCCGTTACGCAAGTTATTTCGTTACATTTTTAATGATATAGGTATGTACTTTTATTGTTAAAATTACAAGATATTATCGATATTAATAAAAGATTGTCAACTAAGTAATTGATTTATTTAAAACAAAACTCGTTTCAATTTTGGAATCATGATCAAAATCTTAACGTTCATATAGATAATGCGGACTTTACTTTTTAAAAATTGCAACAAGACTGTATAGTACCTACCTATTACCTGCTTATCGGTCTTATACACCTTTGCATGTAACAGGCTTACTGTAACATCTTTTTTCTACTATATTATTATGAATGAATTTCTCAGTTTTTCCCTACCATATTAGATGCAACATAAAATAGATACGTTTTACTTACATCCGGATCTTTCTACAAGCTACGAAAGGATAAGGTGGGGCACAGTGTTACACAGGGTACAGTGTTACAATGCACTTTTCTTGGTCCCTTTTTATTAGTTTTATGATGTTGTTATAAACGCATGTCTAGCCCAGAAGCCTTCATCACTGAACCGTTGTTCCTGCCACAGTTTGTGACGCGCTTGAAAATTAACAAACGAAAATTTTTTTTGTGTTATTAAACGTGGATAAAACCGTTTAGTATTTCTTTCTTTTCGTCCACATTCATAGTTTCATATTATGGCACTTTGTACTTTGTGTAGGTGCACTTTTCTACTTTCTACTCTTTTCCAAACAGACCATACTATATACTTGCCACTTCAGTCACCCCATAACCCACGAAGTAAGTATTGATACAAGGAGTCCGAACGTAATGTTGAATGAATGGTCTCGGTACTCGTTAAAATACTTACGCGGGAAGTTTTGTTGCTGTTTAAACATGCTTATTACTAAAGGTTATAACGTTTAAAGTTAAATTAGTTAATGTAATTTTGAAATTTTTCGAGGGTTTTATAAAAAAAATATATAAAATCGGTTTAATATTGTGTACATCAGTGGAATATAGAAACCTACAACTGCGAATGCTATGTATCCGGAATAAAATAAAATAACTATCATTGACTACTAAATATGGTTTTATTGATTTTCAAAATATTCTCCGTGGTGATTAACGCTTTTTTTGCATTTGGTGAAACCGATTTTCGAAGCATTTTTCCATTCCGAAGGCGGTATCCCCGAATCGTGATTTTTGAGTTCTCAACGGCTTCTTCTCGGGTTGGGTGAGCACGTAGTTTATTCTTCGCAGTTGGAAATAAAACAAGCCGTTGGGTGGACCAAATCAGGGCTATATGGAGGATGACCATTATTATAAAAAAACAGGCGAGAATCTGTCTCAAAGTGCAAAGTAGCACGAACAAGTTTTGTTGGGTTCGGCTCATTTTGGAACACCCAAAGTCCCAAACTGTCGACTGCTGCGTAGTTTCTGGATCATCAACAATAAACTATTTTTGCAGCCAAATGTTCATGTAATATTTTATGAATACTCGTCATAATCCGTCCATTAATCACGTGAGGTTAGAAAGGGGGGGGGGGGGGGGGAGGGCTCTGCCAAAAATCACGAATTATCACGAGGAGGTTTTCCTCCTTATTTTTTTCCTCCTTAATTTTAGAATAAAATAAGATTAAACTTTATATTAGTAATCGATATTTGTCACACATCACACAAAAAATGATGAAAAAATTATCACGTGATTAATGGACAGGCCCATACGAAGGCCCAAAGACGCCTTTATCTCTCGATATGTAACATGTCGATCTTGCATTAATAATTCACGAACTGCGTCGATATTTTGTAGCACAAAAACTGAATAAGGTTTGGTGGCATTTGACGTCCACGATTAAACTCAACCAATGATACACAGTGGTATTCCAAGGTGCTGCATCTCCAAAAGTCTAAGTGAGTTGGTCGATACATTGTTGCTGAGTTTAACCGCAGTCGAACGTCGTAATAAATCATCGCACGAAAATTTTCTCGAGTAAAATCCATTGTGATAACGTTAAGCAATTTGTGAAATCGCGCCGCCCATTAAATAAAAAATATTTTAAACTACTTTCCTTTCTTGCCATCCTCTTGAATCACTATATATTGCAGTAAAGCCCACTACGTAGTTTAAAAATATTAGGGCAAAAGAAAATTCTATCCTAAAAATAACCTAAAAATTATACTTACCCTGCCAAGACTTATATTCATGGGCCACGTCTTCACTAACCACTGATTTGGTTCGATCCTTAGATTTGACTGCAACAATAAAACTCATAAGACTTCAAAAGATAAATTCAAAATAAAATGTAGATTACTGCTCACAATGATGCACAACTATCAACACAAAAAAAACTAAGGAAGACCAAGAACAAGCCAGCCCGCTTTATGATGGGGGATGACAGTTTTTTTTAGTCTTAAACAGACCAGTGCTTGATAACACTTTACCTAAGTGATAGTGAGGTCCTTGGTGGTAAAGCGCACTGGCCTGATAAGCACCTAGCCCGGGATTAAACCCGCGAATTTTTGATTCAGAAACGCGGTTCTCTGCTACTGGACCGCCGAGACATAATATTTATTACCTACTGATAGAATTGAGCTCAATATATCTGTCTGTCTACTACATGAGACCGATACAATTTAAAATTAAGATCAAACCATAACTGCAAGGACCAGAATACTCGACAATCACAATTAAGACCCAACCTAATTAATATCAACGTTCTACATGATAACTAAGAAATTCTATGCGATCATAGTAGTCGTAGTAGATCATAGTGTGCTCATTGTGCTCGAGACAACTGACGCGACATCTTTTTTAGAGTGGTAACGTTGTGTAACAAATGTGGCGAATAATAAAATTTATATATATCATATATTGAACACAACATCAAATTAAATTTAAAATTAAAAAGCTATCAGAAATTATTACAGAATGCCTCCACTCCAAAATAAGTGAACAAACTGGGCGTCCCTCTCCTTCCACAATTAATGTCCTAGAACCTATACCTAGAAGTTAGAGATTTTCTTTAGGGCATAGGGGGGCAAATGAACAGGCGTGTCACCTGATGGCTAGCAACTAACGCCGACCATAGACACATGCGTTGCACGCCGTTAAAATAGGATAGTGTTCGGCGTCGGAACTGGGATTGCAAGGGGTGAGGGGAAGAAGTTGTTGTGTGTGAAGTCGTGTTATTTCACCGGTCGAGCCGGCCCGTTCATGCAGCGAACGGCGCGGCTATACCACTCTTTGGAGTATTCTATGATATCACCCACATTCAAACACTTGATCACACACGTGGCTCACGTCAAGCCCTGCATTCACTTATTTACGTATACGACTAATATTCCTAGAGAGGAATCAGAAAAAGACGATAACCGATAAGTAAGTTTTTAAATTTGCTTTTCTAATCGAAATCAGGAGCAGAACATTCCTTAGTAGGTGTCGCTATCATCATATCGATTATACGGAGCTTCCAGACCACAAGAGCCCATAACTAGAATAACGAGTGTAAGTAAAAATTTGTAAAATCCAAAGAAACCAAGTCATTTATGTAATTTCATCTTTACAATGATTTATTCGAAATCCTTTGGTAATGCTACAAATAATTAGGTAACAAAACAAAGTGATTAGCTACTAACCAAATTTGTTACATTGCTCCTTATTTGGACAAATATAATTTAAGTAATCAGCACTCATAATTATCAGTCACAATTAACTAACACTTTGTCACTAATGCAAGAAATTATAAACAAATACAAATTAATATTTTTCATGGGTACCCATTACTCTGTACTGCATCCATGACATTTCGTATAATTCAATCTCAAAAGTCTTGAAAACTGAACTATAACCTTTTTACTGTAAGTAGTATAGGTGATACAGTGGTCGAGGTACCCGCTTCTGAATCAAGGAGTTTTTTACAGTGGTAGAGCCCTGCAGTTCGCTGCATTAATGGGCCGGCTCGACCGTTGAAATACCACGACCTCTCAGAAGATCGACGTAAAGTGGCTCATGCCGCGTTTCGTTCGGTGAGAGAGGTACCAGGAAGCCCACCCCCCTTCCCCGACAACGCAACAGTAACACTATATGTGTTACTGGTGTCCATGGGCGGCGTTGGTTGTTTACCATCAGGTGACACGCCTGCTCGCTTGCCCTCCTATCCCATAAAAAAAAAGTTGTGGGATCGATATAGGATCATACCAGAACCTCTCGGAATTCTTTTCGGAAGCTATGTGCATCTAATAAATATCGACGACTAACAACATATGGCCGGTGTATGGCAGTGGTTCCGCCACCTACCTATTATTCTAGGGACGTAAAAATTCGCAAGTCTAGGCCTAACAGCCGCTGCCTACACCTTCGAGTAAAAAAACCGTGTAGTTACAAACACAAACTATTTATTTATGGCTCCAATGAAATCTGTCATATCACGCGATAAAGCCACGCTGTTCGCTGCATGAAGGGTAATGCATTATACATGCAATGCATGACTCTGCCGATGAAATACTACGGGCTCTTAGAATGTCGTCTTATAGTGGCTTATGCCGTGTTTCTTTTGGTGAGAGAGGTATCCAAAGGGGGCGGGGTATCCAGATACCTCTGCAGATACCGATTGCATAAACCCAGCCTTACTGTGAATCACTCTCATACTTACACGTTTAAATATAGCTTACGTAGGTATTTTAAACTTTCCTACGGCCGAAACCAATAATCTATCCCAATCCGAATTTCGCTATCTAAGATCAATATTTCAATCCATTTCTATTAATGGATTGATTTTGTTTGGGGAATCGATCGACAGATAGTCAATAATATTAGATTGGCTTCAATCTTAGATTGGAGATTGATTATTGGTTTCGGCCGCTTATCTGCAAATCCCTCAGGTCAGCATTAGTATAAGAGTCCATATTTCAACTACCTGCTTATGCAGAGAACGTTATTATATAGATAGTTACATATTCTGAACTTCTCCAGACTGATATCTATGGCAATGTCTCTAACGTAGATAAGATCTTGTTTTTAGAATATATTGAGAAATGTTATTACGCGGGTATCATAAATATGTCCTGCAAACTTGCAGTTAATTTATTCAAAGGCGGTTTTCTGTACGTGTATTGAAAGTGAACTCCTCTTAAATGGCTGGATTTGAATGTTTTTTTTATTGTATGTATATATAACAACATACAAAAATACATATAACCCCAAATGTTCACCTCTCTACCATTTTTGTTTTTTTGATTAATTAATTAATTTGGGCCCAAGCCCCGGGCGGCAAGTTCAGAGGGCGGCATCTTAGCATATTTTCCAAGACAAAAACTCTTTATGCGTGCTGCAAAATTTACCAGGAACCGTCTTCCACCGTTACACCTGCATTGTGCTCTACGGGGTGTTTTAGTTGGAAAAAGTTTCAAAGACATTAACTGAATACGAGGCAACTCAAACGCACAAATAGTGTATCACTAAGTGGAAAACACAGGTACAATAATGGAATCATGCCAGTCATTGTTATGGATGCCGTATTGTATTTATCCACTAAATGGCTTTCTTTTCGGGGATCCCGCGAAACTCCCAGCGATTCTCATCTCGCAATATCTTCAGCCTAGTCAACATGCAACACATATAGTGTTACTGTTGCGTTGCCAACCTTTAAGGGATAGGGGATAGGAAAGGATGGGGAAGGGGGTGGGCCTCCGGGTACCTCTCTCACCGAACGAAACGCGGCATGAGCCACTTTACGTCGGTCTTCTGAGAGGTCGTGGTATTTCACCGGTCGAGCCGGCCCATTCATGCAGCGAACTGCTTGGCTCTACCACTGTTAATATAAATAATGTTAATATAATATAAACCTATCTGTATCCTTCTCAAAGTTGTTCTTCCTGATCTGTAATATTTGTCCGAGGTATATATATTCATGAACCATTTCGAGAGGAATCCCATCTAGCATAATTGGCTCCGGGATGGTGTGAAGAAACATAACCTTAGTTTTGTCTAAGTTCACCCGAAGACCAATTCGTGCTGAAGAATCAGCTAGGTGGAGCAATATGTGTCGTAGATCCTGAGAAGATTGAAGACGATATCGTCCGTAAATCTCAGGTGTGAAATGTAATCGCCGTTTATGTTTAGGCCACGTCATTTCGAGTCTAGAGTCCTGAACACGTCTTCAAATGCATTTGTAAATAGTTTAGGGGCTAGAAGAAAGGCCACACGATAATGTCGAACTACACTCCGGATGCATCCCATACAGAAGAAATGAGCCAGGTAGAGGCCAGGTGAAATATAATAAAGTTTCATTGCTTTCATAGAAGTTACTGGAAAGGCAGGAAAAAACATCTGTCAAGAGATTTTAGAAAAAAAATAGTGGCCAGTCTTATGATAATGGATCCAAAATGGCTAGTATCCATAAGAGCTCAAGCTAGGATTGCAGAAAGGAATGATCTCGCAGAGTTCGTACCCTGCTTGCCTCACTTCTAAAATCTTGTAGATGTTCATTCTACCACATCGAGCCAGGAAGCAATTTACATATTTGGACTGAGGTAGTGATACGAGATGGTCGGCGAAACATGTTGCTGTGAATGCTTCATGAAATAGCTCAAGTTTTAGAAGTTTTTTTTAATTGTATATGGTAAATGAGCAGGCGTGAGCACCCGGTGGCAATCAACAAACGCCCCCCATAGACCTATGAACACAGATAGCATTGCAGTAGCGTTGCAGTCCCTTACAATGGAATATGGAAGGGATTGGAAGTGGGATGGAAAGGAAAGCGAAAGGGATTGGGCCACTTTACGTCGATATTCTGAGAGGTCGCGGTAGTTCACCTGTCGAACCGGCCCATTCATGCAGCTAACTACGCGGCTAAACTAAACTTGTCCTGCTCCATAAGATAGCTAAGAATAAGATAGGTTATCTCATAACTGGTATAAAGGCTTTTAAATTTATTCTTACTTTAACTATTATGGCAAATATTCTCCGCGAAATTACCTATTTTTGCCTATTCCGTCACACTAATGGATGGTCTGCTCAAAGCTTTGCGAAAAATGAGACAAAACCCAATGGAATATTGTATAAAGAGGCTTGAGAAAGTGGTGTTGATCTCACATTAAAAAACAATCGAATTCTGCTAGGAACCTTACTTCTTTAAAGATTAAGCTCCGTTTTTATTTGGTGATGTAGAAAAGACTAACGGTTTCTATCACTTGTAACAGAATTTGCGTATGATTTGCTTTTCCGATTTGATGATGCTTTTCCGAGTATTTGTATTGCCTTGCGAATGTATTCCCCTACCCTTGTAGTGGGCATCGGCTGAAATTATTTGGATGATAAACGTAAAAATAAATGTTAATGAGGGGGCCGCATTTTTCAGTTTTTGCCCCACCTAAAAAAAATTGAAGATCTAGAGCTACTTATTTTCTTGTAACCACTTGTGGAAACCAAATGCTGTATAAAATTACAACATTCCAACTTACCGTCACTGCTACCAATGGCAGGAACATTTATCACTTGATAGTAATCTAGGTACGATCGGAAATGTGCTTTATGAAGTTTAATTTGGTTGAGTGCTCAATTGGACTTATAGCCTAGTGGCCTCGCATGACCTTACGGTTGCAGGTCATATCAGTATTCTGCTACACATCAGTAACATCCGATGTAAAGTATGAATTAAGAGCGATGCCTACAATACAGAACACTTATGACATAATAACATAACATGACTTCACGCCTTTTGTTAGGTGTAGGCAGCGGCAGTTAAGCCTCGTCTCGCTGTTATGTTTACGTCCCAAATGGAATAGGTGACGAACCTATTGCCATACCGGGCACAAAGCTTTCAGTCCTCGATATTTATCACACAACTTCCGAAAACAATTTCGAAAAGTCATTGGTGTGAGCCAGTGTCAGGAATTGAACCCGGACCTCTGGATCTGAAGCCACGACCACTCGACCACAGCTCGACCACCGAGACTTATACAGTTCATTTTTTTCATTATTGGCGAATGTAAAAAGTCTTAGCTCCTTGATTAGCAAGTATTAGAAAAATACAGATGACCAATATGTATCTAGAAAATAGTCTCTTCGATCGAAATAAGTGGTGAGGCTATTGGCCTATGTCGGTCACATTTTATTCCAATTCGGGAATCGAGTAGTTACATATATTTTCTTCTAAAAGTAATTCTACCACTTAGTGCATTATTGAATTACCATATTTATTAGGTGTCTCCTTACATGATGAGGGATGTACAATCTGGGCTTATCTGGGAATCTCTATGTAAATAAAACTGCTAGAATGGTATCAAAAATCGGATTTATATTACCGTTTTCTGCAGTAGATTAATGTCAATTAACAATTGGCCAAGTTACAGAATTGGCTGAATAGCTGGCACAGCAAGCATATTGTGTACTTTTATCAACAATGATACATTATTTTTCGGACCTAATAACCTAAACCTTACATAAACTACCTACAAAGATATACAGGTAAAGCCTAAAATATCTACAATCGTCAATAAGTTATATACAGATATAATAACAATACATTGTTATATACATTCAATTTTATAATTATCTGTAACCTGAGAAACTTTGATTTTTTCTACATTCAGGGCAGTACCATTTGCCTTTAGGCGGTACCATGATACCAACACATTCGAAATGAAACCATTCTATCGGACAGCCCTCCGCATCGCACGCGATCATTTCTGATACCTCATCGTAAGGACACCGGCAGTAGCAATACACACTTTCACCTTCGCGCGCTTCTCTCACTTCAGGCCTTTGGAACGTATATGGCAAACTTGACGTACCAGAGTTCAGATATGTCGGAGGCGGCGGCACTAGATTAGGCTGATAAATTTCTAAGTTTCCTTCATTACTAGAGTCTGAATCGGTGGATTCCATTGACTCTGTATTCATTAATATACGCGGTGGCTCAGGATCAGGTATAGGAGTAGTTAATCTAATAGGATCAGTGTAATTGTACAATCTACTTGAAATTACTGTAGATGGTACTTCTTTTTTGGGTTTGTGTGTTACTGGTGAGGGTAAATCCTCCTTTCTCCACTCAAGTTTTGGGGGTTGTTGCGGTTTGAGTGCAGAGAGTGGTGTCACAGGAGTTTGAGGAGCTTCCTCGTCACTAGAATAGCCATAGAATTTATTTGGTACTCGTCTCCGTTTAGAAGCGCGTTTTCTTTCAGTTGATGTTTGTGGAGCGGCTTTATTCATGGCAGGCGGTATTACTGGAGTAACGGGAATTTGTACTGTATTGGATTGCAACGATATTGTTATCTTATGCGGGACCAAAGGCGGTGCAGTTTCTACTTCCGACTTCATTATTACATCTTTAGGAATGTTAATTTTTAGAGGAGCACGTTTTTTCGATCTCTTCTTTTTCTTGCTTTTCTTTTTAGCACTTGATGTTTTTACTTTCACATCTTCATGTGGTGGCTTTTCCTTTATTTCTTTCTCTATGTCGTTTGGAGCCAGAGTAAGGTTATTTGGTGTTGTTGGTGGACTGGCTTCACCAGAAATTGAACCAGCATCAGAAGGCCCTACAAAGGGCACGGTTATCAGCTGATTACGCTTCTCTTCATTTAACTTATTACCGATTTGCTGTGGATTTTCATCATAGAACTCTTCATCAGTCTCACTTTCATCGGTCTCAAGATCAGTTTCAGCTATGGGGGATTCAGTTTTTTCAGGAACCAAAATTGGCGTTTCAGACATACCCATCACATCTACATTAGAACCTGTGCTCAGTTTTCTAGTTGGTAAAATTTTCTTAACTCGTTTGATCTTGTTTTTCTTCTCATTTCCTGATTCATCAGATGAATCTGAGTCAGAAGAACTGGATGATGATGATCCACTACTAGAAGAACAACTGCAATTGGATCCACAAGAACAGCTTGAGTCACTGTCACTGCTACTACTACTAGATGATGACAGACCACCACGATGTTTTTTGGGTGACTTTTTATTTTTCTTTTTATCACTACTGAACAAATCATCATCTCCGTTTATATCAGTTGGTATCAAACAATAATCATGATCAGATTCACAGACATGTTTCCGAATTGGTACTAGAGGAGGTGTTTTTTCTTTATGCTTTTCTACTTTTGCTTGATACTTATTAAAATTATCCCATATATCCAAAACCTGCTGATCACTAGGTTTCTCATCAATTGGTTCAACTTTGTCTTCAACCTTGGGAGCTGCTTCAGAAGGTATGTCATTTATTTCTGTCTTCAGTGTTTCTTCTTTGGGTTTCTCTTCAATCTCCTCAAGTTTCAAAGCAGGTGGGTAACCACTATCTGATTCATCACTACTGTCACTTTCTGAAAGATTTAATGCTGGCAAATTCACATCTATCAACAGTGCATCCTTATCTCTTAATTTCTTTTTCCTTTCCTTTTTAGTTAACTTTTCAGTAGGCTCATCCTTTATATCAGATGATCCAGATTCTATCTTTGTTGTATTATTTACCAAATCAATCAGAGGAATAGGTTCTTTTGATGTTTCAGGTAAGTTATCACTTGTTGTACTTGGCTGCTTCTCGCTATTAAGATTCTCAGATGACAATTCCATTTTGTGTTCATCTAAATGCTTATTCAGTAGTTTCTTTGAAACAAATCTTTCAGTGCAATCTACTTCTGTACAAGCATGTGGATATTCACCAGAGTGAAATCGTTTGTGAACTTTTAAATAAACTGCTTTGGAAAATTGCAAACTACATTCTTCACATAAAAATATAGCAGGTGGTGTGCAAAAGTGATAGACATGTGGCCATTTCTTTTGTAAACATTTCTTACATGATACACTCTCTGTGCCATGTTTCCAAAATAAATGATTTGTAATATCTGGTTTATTTCTATAAGAAATTCCACATCTATAACATAAATGATGTAGTTTATGTTTCCAAACATGGTTAGAAAGACGAGCTTGATTGTGACATAGCTCCAAACAGACATCACAAGTGTGGTGAATCTTCCTGATGTGTACCATCAGTCTAAACTGTGATGGAATTGTGTCTACACTACACAAACAACATCTAAACTTAACTTCGTACTCAGAATCATAAGTTCCAGGGCAGAAATGACATATTAATTCACTATAACTATAAAAATTAGATTTACACATTACACACAATAAAATAGTTTTTTGATGCATTTTACGATTATGTAAATAGAGATCTTTATGGATAGGAGTTTTATAATAACACTGAAAACATTCAAATAAAAAGTCATGTTGTATATTATCACACTTTTCCATACTGTCATATGAATCCAAGTTAATAAAAACAGTTCTTAGTTCAGGCGCTCCAGTCCTTAGTTTAGCTGTGATAGTTTCCGGCATCAACTCCTCTGCAGTGATACTGTCCACAGTTGCTCTGAAGCGATGTTCTGTTACCATATGCAGTGCAAGCTGCTCACAATTTACAGCAATTTTCTTAGCATGATTGCAATATATGCAGTTGTGAAGAGTGGAAGCCAAAAACACTTTCAACAAATCTTTGAGGGGATACCTATCTAATGGTTTATCTAAAGATAACTCAGTTACAGGGATAGTAGGTTCCTCAGTAACTGGTTCAACATGGCTTTTCTGTTCAGCTAGTGGTTCAGTCTTGGATTCTGTCTTAATTTCCATGTTTTCATCAGCCATTTGTATGTCTTCATTGGCTTGTGGTGGTAAATCTTTCTTAATCTCGGATGATAAGATTGTGTCCCACTCCTTGACCACATCTTCTAATTTATCCCTAACCATTTCCCCATTTTCTCCTTTTGCAGTTATATGTTCATCAACTGTTAATTGATCACTGGCATCACTGTCAGATGAGTAATCACTAGACGAACCTTTATCCAACAATTCCTTGGGAACTTTTACAGTCAGTTTGGGTACCCTGTTTAATGTATTATTATCTTCCATATTAATATCATAAATTGTAGTTTTAACTGTATTTTCTGGTTTACTCTCAGGTGTTCTTAACACTGAATCTACATTATTATTTAATAAAGTTTTCAATGTAGTTTCTTTATTGTTTTCAAAAATAGTAGTTTTTACAAAAGGGCTATCAGCTCTATCACATATTGTCATTTTAATAGAAGGTGGTTTCGGTGGTACAACAGATTTAGGGGGTTTCACTTTCTCATATCGCTTTGGTGGTTTCCTCATTCGAGTTGGAGGTTTGTGAACATGTTGTTGGCCTATTGAAGGATCCACAGTAGAATTAATAATAACAGGGGAGCTTGCATTGTTTAAACTTAGTTTTAATTTTATACCACATTCTTTTTCTGGAGGTAGACACAATGCTTCTGCATTATTTGTGAAAGAGTAATTTATTTGATCACTAGCCTCATCTGTTGGTGAATCACTATCTTCAGAGTGATCCAAGCTGTCATCACCACCATTTGAAATCATATGTTTGCTGCTCTCTGGGCTGCAAGCATTTTGATGTACAGGGCTTGGCATTTGTTTAATATCAGCATTTTCAAACTCCATACCAGAATCAGCTACATTATCTTTACAGGTTGTGGCTGAAATATCTGACTGTGAACTTGTATCACTTACAATAGGCTCACTATATGCACTCTCAGGTCTGTGACCTACATTTTTATGTGTTGAAGATGTTACAGTCTCAGGCTTACTTTCAATAATGTCTCTTTTATCACCCAGAGGTTTTATTGGTTCCTTTACATAACTTGTAGGGCCATTAGAAGAAACTTCATTGTAACTTTTGGAACTCTTAATACTATTATTAGCTTTAACAGCATTTTTGCTAATGAGAACAGGCACAGGTTTCGGCTTAACATTATTGCAGTCATGATTGAAATAATCATCTTGCTCACAGCAGATCTCATCGCAAGCACAACACATTAAATAAAATGTTCCACTGTACACATTGCAAAATTCTTCTTTATTATTGTAATTAAACTCTTTAACTTTGTGTTTGTTAATAAGGTGAGCTGAAAGTTTTTCAGCCTTTGAAAACATTCCCAAACAAAACAGGCATATATGTCTATTGTGTACTTCTCTCATATGTAAAAAGAGATTCCAATTTTCATAATAGGTACCACAAGCTGAGCACAAATATACTTTTCTTGTAACTCGTGATGGTCCTCCATTACTAGTTTCATTTGTACATGGAGCTGCCTCAGGACTTAGGGCCGGTTCCTTTGCTTGAGCTCGACACACCAATTGATGCTCTTTTAACATAGCCAAGGTCTTAAATGACATAGAACAACACTTTCGACACTTAAACTTTACCATAGGCTGAAGACCCAAGCTCTGTGCATACTCTTTCAACTGGGCTCCTTTTTCAGTTTTACCTTTTTTAAATTGGAGCGCTTGATTTTTAGGAACAAGCCTAGGCACTGGTTTGTCTCTTTCACAGTTGGCATCTTTGTCTGCAGAAGAAACATTGTGGAATTGACTATGATCTAAGAGTTTAGGTATAAGTTTGGATACTCTAGGCACTGAGTTCACCGCTGTGCTGCTATCACATTTCTTATTTAATGATAATTTTCTCTTTTTAATTTGATTATAATATTGAAGAGAGTTATCCACAAAAGGTCTCTTTCCAAGTTGTATTCTAAGGGGATTGATGCGTTTCTTGAATTTTTCCTCGGTGGAAGTATCGGCGTGTAAACGATTTTGATCGTAGAGCTCTTCAGGCGGACTGGACAGGTCTCCAGCAAAATCGTGGCCATAAGCAATTAATCTTGGAGGGCGTTCTCCATATGAATTCGTTAGAGATGTTGTGATTTTATCATCTTTCGTATTGAACGTATTACCATCTTCCATAGTTTTCTGGAAAAATAAATTAACACGTGCTTTAGAATAACAGGAAACAAAAGACGCTCAAACAAGAGGAAATCGAAACATGATTTGAATAAACTTCCTAGCAACGTAACGTTTATATATATATACAAAAGTACCTCGGAAATCGTCCGCCCTGCACGAGTGCAAAAATATATATTCCTTTCCATGCATCCGTTTGTTGAGAATAATCCTCACATCAGGCTTAGTAAGAGGCAGCCGCGGGCTGATCATTCCCGTAAAATGGCGTCACTTCACACAGTGAAGAATGATAGTTTCAAAAGCGGTGTAATACGTTTTTACCGCCAATTTCACAGTTATCGGTCATTTTTATGAAATTTATAGATCACGAATAAACACAAATAAAACTATAATAATCACTAAATACAGTTTATTTCCAAACACATTGAACAAAATTAAAGTATATTACGAGAAGCTAATTCATGAACATAGACTAAATTTTTACGTCTTAATTTTTTTAAATTATAGCATAGTTTAACATACTTTAAGAACACGTGGTCATGGATATTTTTTAACGGAAATAAGCTTTTTAACTTAGCAGAATTGGTATTAAAAATTTTATTGATACGCTCCCTTTAGGAAATAGCGAAATATTATCAGTATCACATGTATGCATATTAGAACTTTTTTGTGACGGAAATTTATGAAGGCGTTGAGTAAAGCTGCTTATGAAATAAGCTAATTAAAATCAGCATTTCTAACATATAAAGCAAATACATGCCAAAGTAGAACAGGTAGAAAATTAAAATTTCAAATACCAGTATCATAAGATATCAATATAAAAACGCTTGTCAGCGACTATTATTATATTATCATTCTTATTATTTATACATTTATATATTACCAATATATTTAATTATGTGTTGTTTATTCCAACGCCTACAATTACTCGTCTCTTTCATACACTACATTTACTATTGTCCTCCCTAATTTTCCCTGGATGAAATTCCTTTTAGCGATAAGGCTGCCATTTGTACTTTTGAATGTTTAGATATATATGTATCCACTAAATGTATCTTTTTATTACTACTTCATCTTTGGTTGTTACTTCTTGAAGTCAGCCTAGTTTGAAGACGGTTAAATATTAAAAGCATAGTGTAGGCGAAACTGCCGATTGACCAATGTTAAGGCAGATGTTAAAGGTGTTGGGTCCAAAGCCATTACAAAAAAATGCATAAAAAAAATCCATCTACGTTTTGTCTTGGTTTTGTCAAAAGTGTAAAAGGTTTAGGCAGACAGTGTTCAGTTTTAACGTTTTCTTTATTGAGATTTTGTTTTTTTACGTTTGTTATGTAGACAATGCATATACAAGATGATGTCTGAGCAGTTTAGAAAGGTAGAACCATATTCCCCCAAGTCTTCGCCGCGAGGTGGAAGGTCACCAGTGGTATCTCGTCAAGATTCCTCTGGAACCCTTAAAACTACCATCTCACTCGGTAAAAACCCGTCTATTGTGCATAGTGGCCCGTTCTATTTAATGAAAGAGCTTCCAGGTATGCTATTGGTTATATGTATATCTTGTAAGGTTATACAGTTATAAAATTGTTTGACTACTAAATTCAATTTTCAGGGGAATGCGAGACCACAGGAGCTACTAATTTGATGGCTTATTATGGTCTCGAGCACTCTTATAGTAAATTTAATGGAAAAAAGCTTAAGGAGTCGCTGTCCTCATTTCTTCCTAATCTACCTGGTATTGTTGATGGGCCTGGACAAGAGGACAACAGTACATTGAGTTCTGTGCTAGCTAAGAGACCCATAGGCGGCAAAGAGTTGTTGCCATTAACAAGTGCGCAGTTAGCAGGATTCCGTTTACATCCAGGACCATTGCCTGAACAATACCGTTATGTTAGTGCAACACCACCGAAGCGACATAAGACCAAACATAAGAAGCATAAGCACAAGGATGGAGTACCTCCGGGACAGGAAACACCATTGCAAGGTATATATTACTTGTTTTTATTTAATCTTTACTAATTAAATAAAATTGGAATGTCTGTTTGTAATATTGAAATAGGCCCTTTTTAATAAATGCATATGACTATAATACTAAATAAAATTTATAATATTATACAAATATATTTAGTGTTTACTAAAAAAAAAACATTTTTATAAACATTTTTGTTCATGCTAGTCTCTGAAATGGCTTGATCAATTTTGACGGGACTTTTTGTAGGTAGTTGATGCCATAAGGAGTAGCTTAGGCTTCTTAGGGTCTGGACTAGACTATCTATATAATTTAGTCTTCTAGCTTTTTCATTGTATATTAATGTAGATGTAGAATGTAGTTTTTTTTTTTTTTCACTGAAGCTTGTCTTTTCTAACAATGAAACAACTAGAGTACCACATATTTAATGAAAGCTGACCCAGTAAACTGTACCGCAACAAAAAAAAAGTATTTATCACTTTTTCTTTATTACAACAGACATGCAAAATCCATTGCGGAGTTTCAGAGATCGAAGCATATGAGGGGACAGACACCGGAAAGCAACTTTATCTTATACTATGTTATGATATACCGAACTCTCTTTGCAACAAGCCAACCTTATTATCAGTACCTCTTTGTCTGTGCTGGGCTTTTTTGCCTAAATTTTCAGCAGCCAGAAATTTACCTAAAATTAATCTGTGATTTTTATTAAGTACTATCTTTAACTACTTTCTACTAAAATAGTCTTGGGGTACATGCATTTGCTTTTGCATTGTATAACAGCTACGTGAAATCACTTGCGAGGTAGACAGAGAGAACAGAGCGACCTAAGGCTCGATTCTTACACACCTCGCTCGGTTCTTTGACTTTCATAACTCCTATCATACACGTTTGTAGATTTTTGAAGCCTGACTTTACCTTTGTAAGTGACGCAACATAATGACATTCCCGTAAACAGGGCTTTTGTAAAAATTATAGCATTTTTGAAAGGCACTGAATTATTTACTTTTAAAAATATAAAATTTAGAAGATAGTCTTTTGTTATTTTTCAGTCTTTTCTTTGTTTTTCTTACCAACATACGTATTTTATATGCTATTTTGTGATATTATTTCATTTGGAATATATCTCCTATCGAAACTTCTCAACCGTTGTATTCTCCTACGTGCCGCCTACAACCTTCCCAATGACTATCTATTTAGTAAAAGACAGCGTGTCCAGGAGGCTTATTATGAGCTCTTAATTCCAGCCAGCTTACGCGCTAAAATTAGCGATCTAGCGATTTTATATTTCCAATGACTAATTTCGACTAGTCTAGACTACTCAGGACTGACTAAATAGAATCAGTCGTTGATAAATCGAATGTCGAGTGAATTTGACAGTGACTACTACGTCACCGACTAGCCTAAAATTAGTCGTTCAAAATACGAATTTGCAAGGCGAATTTGGAGGCCTTCGATTCCTTCATACATCTGCTTTGTCAATTTCGCATGATTTTTCTACTTTTCCGAACCATCGGAGCTTGCCCTTCCTTGCTTTTACACCAACAGTCTTTATAAATGCAACATCCTTCATTACAACCTTGTTTTCGACGCGGTCAGCGAGAGTCACTCCGCAAAATTTTGCGCAGCGATCAAATTTTGAACGCGTTTAACGTACTTTCATGCACTCTTGCATAAACGACTCTCGCTTCCATAAGTTGGGGTAGGCATCAGTACTGTATTGTGAATAGCAAACTGGGCTTTTCTGCTAAATTTTTTTTCGTAACGCTAATCTTCTTTCTATATCCGCGGTATACATACCATCCCTTTTATAATTATGCGCATCCAAGATACTCATGCACCTGTTCCAGCTCCAGATCATCAACTATTATCCTAGCATTAGTTCTGGTTTCTTCCCTTTCAATCATCATAACTTTGGTTTTCATCACATTCAATTGTAAGCCTCTCGTCAAACAATCATCTTTCATAATAGTAGACAGATATCAAACGACCAATTGGGACCTATGGCTTGCAACTGTGAGTTATGTCAGCCATCACTTATGTTGTACTATTGGTTACGTACTATGGTGTATTAGCAACCATTAGCAGTATTTCGGATTGGAATCCTTGAAGGATATCTAAATTTGACTCTTATATACTCGGTATAATTAAAATTTCAGAAATAGTGAATAATAAATGTACTATTCGTGTCGTAAAATTGCGAGTTTTTATATTGGATATACACAAGCTGTTATACTTGAGACGGGCTTATCCATTTTGTTCAAAATTTGCACATTTCATAATTCATTTTCCTGCCCTTATTCAACTCTAAATGGGACGGCACAACATGTCATCGTTTTAAACTATCCATGCTGTCAAAAGATTTGGCTCCCTCCTTGGGAATGTTTTCGCAGGTAGTTTATGACCCATTAGGAGGAAGAAAATGCATGCCGAATGTTTCTTGCCGGCGTTTAAGGCTGAATTTGTTATTTGCTCTTTTCATAATTATAAAGGAAAAATACGTGACAGGATTAAAGTTGACTGCTAATGAATACTTCTCTACTAACCAAAATAATATTCTAATAGTTCGATTATAGGTGAACATGGTGCGAATATCGTGATTTCTGTTTACACAAAAACGACACCTAAAGATTTTTTTCAATTCAAACATTTTTGAGATCTTCACAATTTCTCCTGTTAGACACAGGACATAGACATAATGTCTCAAAGTTGTAAGTCGTTTTTAAAATTTCTGACCTACCCTCCTGAATTAATTTAAGCAATTTTGACTCTGATTTAAGCCATAAACATTCCACAGGTTTTATTGTAAAATATTGGAAATAAACTAAATCTATTGATTGTTTAAACTTTTTGGGAACGGTATCCTAAGAATGCCCTTTTCTTGCTTTTTACATATTTTAAATGCTATTTAAAAATTAATATATTATTTTTGAGATAATCACACCGAGTGCTATCGTAGACTAGTTCATAAGATCTGAAAAATATGAATAATATAATATTAATCTCAACTTACCACACTATAGTAACGAAGGTACAGTAGCGTTGTTCGTGACATTTTTGCACACACTCCACAAGCAACGAACTACTCTAGCTTGAAGTCACAGCTTAAGATCCTTGCACACTACACTGACACTGTTCAATTAAAGGTCCTTTAAGACATAAATGTAATCCGCGATTCTTCAATGGTACAAGTGTAATTACTAATACAATTACGGGCACACCTACTCTTCCGCTGGTCGGAAAGCAAGTGACCACGGCGAGCGTGCCTATGTTTATATAAACAATGAGCGGCACACCCCCCCCCGCGCCCCTCTAGCTGGCATGGCATTACTAAGCAACCCTTCTTCGCACCACCCATTTATCCAATCCAAATAAGTTGTTATTGCTGTTATCTCTTTCAGTCACACTCTTTTAGAAAAGCACGAATATAAGCTGCGCCTGACTTGATTAATTAATGTCGAATGAGTACAGACTGATTGGAGTTGCACGCAATTTTAACAAATTCGAGATGACTCGTAAATAAATATCAATTTCTTAAATTAGAAATTTATTAGATACGCATATTCGCATTGCAATTTCAATTGCAGAATTAGGGACCGAATAGGCCGCGAGTGCCATCCATCGGGTATAACTTTTTCAGTCATAAATATTCTTTAGATCATACACAATTTCTGAACGTAGTAGATCATCATGAAGACTCAATCAGTCACAAGCACATGTTCTTCTAGTGTTATCCCAGAAAAAAATGTGTCATCAATTTTAGTGAAATAATCTCTCTAATTGTATTAACAAACAAGTATTTCTTTGCTATAGATTTCTTAAAACAAAATATATCTGAACGCATTTTATTTTATAAATTCTGCAAACTTTGTGCATTCTTGCCCAACTTGAAATATAATAATTATATAACTCGTATTTCTTTACTTTTTACTAATTACATTATTTTTATATTGACATAATGAAACTTGTCTCCTTGAATCCTACCTTATGAATCATCAAGATATTTTATATCGTATCATAACTCCCAATAGCTTCGTAAGTCTGCACTTCGATTTCTAATTCAAAGGTCCGTTCAAATATACAACGTGTAACGGAATAAACGCAAGACCTCAGACACCCCAATTAGAAAATTAAATTATAGAACTAAAGAAACATCTGTAATTCGATTTACCTAAAGAACGCTATGTTTTTTTTATAAAATAGTTGTCCTAGCTGGACGCATAATGTTTGAGCATACTACTGTATCCCTACGCACACACTCATAGCGCATACTCGTGCGCGTGCCTACGTAACATGTAGGTAGGAGTAGAAAGCAATGCATGTAAGCTTAGGTATGTATCTTTACGTTTAATGGCCGAATATTACGTACCTAGCTGATATTAGTAAGTTGTGGTATTACCCTATTAATTATTGTTGCCAGCCTTTGCCCAGCTGTGGGACAGTATACGCTAAATAAAAAAAATAAAAAAATATTGTTAGTTGCCTAACTAGTAAAATAATGATGAACGGCGAACTACCCATTGCTCGCCGTCCGCACACTTACTACTACAGGCTTTGAACTTCGAATAATTCAGTTCAACTACGGATAGCTAAGAAAGTATTTTTAAATTGAGCAACCTTTCATCCCACTGCGATTTATCAATACGGCAATACCTAAAGTCAGACATGTCACGCGTCTTTTAACCGATTTCGCGATATTACCACCTACTCGTCAGTGTGTTTACATTTTTAGGGTTCCGTACCAAGAGGATAAAATTGTCCCTGTTGTTAAGACTTCGCTGTTGCCGCTATAAAAAGAAATACTAAAAACGGAATAAAATGAATATTTAAATGGGTTATTCATACAACAAACGTGAATTTTTGGCGGTTTTTTGTCGATAATGGTACGGAATCCTTCGTGCGCGAGTCCAACTCGCACTTGGCCGGTTTTATTATTACGTAGGTATAAAACATATTCAGTGTTTAAAAGATTTCAATCATTTATGTATTTACAGTAGTAAATAAGTATTACGAAGGTACATACCTGAGCTATTTACACTAAATACTTCTTCTTCGTCCTCTTTTTAAAAGATTTTCAAAATGTCCACCACCTTGCTCGGTACACATTATTGCACGTTTTCTTAAGTTAATTTTTAATTTGTTAAGCACTTCAGTTTCACTTTTCACTTTAACAAACGCGAGTTCAATTTTATGTTTGAGGTCATTTATACTGGTTGCTTCGTTTACATACACTAGCGATTTTATTCGACCCCACAAAAAAAAGTCCAACGGTGTTAGATCGGCAGATCTGGGAGGCCACGGTATAGGTCCTCCACGTCCAATCCAATGAGAGCCATACTCCGCATCAAGATGCCGTCGAACGTTCCACGTGAAATGCGCGGGAGCTCCATCATGTTGGTAAAACACGGGTCGTCGTAACAACGAGAGAGGGACCTCCTCCAATAACTGGGGCAATATCTCTTGCAAGAAGTGTAGGTAGGTATCTCCAGTCAACCTCGGTAAAAACACAGGGCCGAGTATGTGTGTACCTACAACTCCCGCCCACACGTTCACGGAGAACCTGTGCTGAAATGAGTCTACACGACATGCATGTGGATTTTCGTGCCTCCACAAATGCATGTTATGTTGGTTGTAAATACCAACTCGTGTGAAGGTGCTCTCGTCCGTCCAGATGATGTTTCGTTGCCAGTTTTCCAACAACCATCTACAAAATTGCAGTCGTGGCAAGTAGTCAGTCGGCATTAGCTCCTGACAACGTCGTAGATGGAAGGGGTGTTCGCCATCAGCACGTAACGTTCTCCACACGTACATGTGGCTGCAGTCAAACAACGACGCTGCTTCCCTCGTGCTGCTCTCTGGATGTTCATCGAAATAATCGAGAATGTTTTCCTGCAAACGAGTAGAGCGCACATTCGTCCCTCTATCCAAGGCCGTGTTAGGACGAAACGTACCGAAGTCCCTCAGGCGCTGAGTTGCACCTAGCATTGTCCTGGCGCTCACTCTGGTACCATGTCGTTCATTGAAGACTCGACACGCTAACTCCACATTATCGTCGCAACGAGCCAGTGTCCTCACCATCTCAGTACACTGGATATTGCTGTACCGGAAAGCCATCGCGCGCGTAAACAACAACAACAAAATTGCGTAATTCACTTGTCGGTTGCCGGCGAATGACTAATTTGGCATTTGGCGGCACGTGCGCCGGCGGCATATCAAACAAAAGCGGGAACTCAAAGGGCTAAGTCAGTAAATTATTGCATCTCGCTCTTTCATATTGATTTAGCGTTTGCAAAAAACGTACCTATGATTTTGTCATTTCTCTACAAAATATTGTGAATGCGGAATTACAAATTCAGTAATGCATTTAAAAAAGCTTTATTGCTTTGAGATAAGTTTGAAATTTCCTAAAATGATGTTTTTATTTAACTAGCTTAAATGTAAAAACCTACGTGTGTGTGTAGGTAAGGATAGAAATGATATTGTTATTTTTACAAATTCGGTTGTGCAGTTAAGTAAGACGTATTGCTTGGAAATAAAGACTAATCTTTCCTAAATTAAATACTTTATTCTAAAATGTATTGATTTACGTGTGTGTATGGATGGATATTAAGCGATCTACAAATTCAGCCGTGCATTTTTATGGGCTTTTATTACTTTGAGCTAAGGCTTATAATTCCCTAAATAAAATATTTGATTACGTTGGTTTTACGCAGTGGTCCTAATTTAGATTAAATGAAGGATATTTCTGGAGAAAATTAACACATATAAATAATGATGGGAATCGATTCAGAAGCCGATTCTGAGCAAACTACTTTCAGGTCTTGCGTTTATTCTGTTACACATTGTATAGCTCAAACCCTGCCTCACACCACTGATTTCCGGATAATTATCAACAAGATGATTTTTCAAAATCTACTACAATTAATCTAGCGTTAGCAAATAAATGCATCGACAACACAATTGCCGTCGCCTAACACAAATTTGTTTACAGTTTTCGTTTGTGTGTGGTCTATTGTAATAATTGAAAATTACTAAATACTTTTTAAGTTTCTAAGAATTAGTCTATTGAAATGTTAAATGAAATTTACATTTCTTAAAAGTCAAAATCAATAATATCAAAGCACTTAAAATTGTTATACAAAACCATAACGCCGGGGATAGTGCAAATCCGCGGAACTAGCATTGGATAATTCCGCGTATGTGACAATTGTACCCAATTAAAGTTTTCGCGGGCAAATCTCGCAAAATTTTGATAGGCTGCCAATGCCTTGACAGAGTTCATTTCGTCCTACCTGAAGCCAATCAGATCATTGAACTAATGAAGTTATTAAGTTATAACCTTTGTCTGTAAAACTGGACGATTGCAGATACGCTGTCTTTACGTATGGTAGATTCGCGAATTTGCACTATCCCCGACGATAAGTAAATCTACTATCTAAATCTATCTATCTACTATCTAAAATTCATGGAGCTTAGATTCCCTTTCATCAAGCTTTTGGAATGTAAATCTATAAAAGTGCGAGTTCGAATCTAATATTAGATAGAAGAAACAATTTTACTTTTGGATTTTGTATTATCAAAAAAAAAAAATTCCAAAGAGAATTATTACAGTTTTTTTTACTTACAACTTTTTTAATTTTAAATTTAGGGTAAAAAGCTGTATGGACATATTTTAGATTATAAGATTTACTACAATCTACGTCGTTTCCGAAATATCGCGATAAATGTGTTTGCACCCTTTATTCTAACATGGCGGAAAACTTGGAATTAAGCTCTTACATTGACCACATGATATATGTCCAAAAAATAAAGTTGCGTCCTCAAAGAAACATATTTGGACAATTATTGTAACATTTCAATGGAGTATAAATTTAAAACATAGAGCTTAGTCCATTTACGATTTTCCGTTTTGTATTAATCTTTTTAAAATGCAATTTCAATTTGCTCACCGGCTCTCCATTGCTAACAAGTCCTATTGTACCCCTTATTGTAAAGTAACATAAAGGTGTGCAATTTTAAGTTCTTTTGTCTCCTTAACTTTATCTGCGTGGTGTTTTAAACTTAAATTTTATCTATATCTACTTTTGTTTTCAATGGGAACAAAAGATGTCGGCGCCTTTGATAGATATAATAAAAAATTCAAAGTTCAACATTTAAAGAATATTTTAGTTTGTTCACTGGCAAAATCTATACTAATACTAGCTGACCCGGAAATTTGAAAAAAAGGGGTTGATCGTAGGGGGTTGAAAATTTAGGGTTGTATGTATTTTTGTATCCCGTTTTATAAAAAAAATAAGAAACAGAAATATATCAAAAAATTAAAAAAATATATTGAGGGGTGTGGGCTACACTTGTGATTTAGGGGGATGAAAAATAAATGTCCGATTCTCAGACCTCAAGCCGTTTCGGAGGAGTTTAACCACAAAAACCGCGACACAAGAATTTTATATACATATTAGATTATAAAGCTAAAGAGTTGGTTTGTATGCAGTATCTTAAAAACTATTAGTTCGGATTGCAAAAATATTTTTGTGGTCTTCCATCTATGGAGGAAGGTTTTAGACTATACATCATGCTGCTACCATTAGGAGAAAATTATTTAACATGGCTCAGCTAGTGTTAAATAATTAGTTTGGGCTGTTGGAGTCGACAAATTGGTCAACACCCCGCTTCTGAATTAACAAGTCGTGGGATCGACTAAAGGCACCAACGACTTGCTTGGAATTCTTTTCGAATGTGAATATGATGAATATCAATGTCAGCATTGTGCCTGCCTCCTTCGACGCACATGCCGTCCATCATGACCTTCAGTTATGTTACTCACATTAAGGTTGCATAACGGTCTCTTCGTCGACATCCATAACAGTAAGCAAATCTACACTATCTGGATCCCAAGCTAAGGAAAAATTACATACACTCATAACTTTACGCTAAGTTTCTTGCGGGGTAGACTTAGAGCGAGCGCCAGAAGGTATGATTCATTCTTAGACACCTCTTCACTTTGACTTTTATAGCTCTAGTTAAACAAGCTCGTTGATTTTTTATGACTCCTGACATCACCTTCCTCCAAAACTAGTTCTATTTCGTCATGGAAGGTTTGTTGTGGCCGTTCTTGACTGCTACATCCATCCGCTTTTGTATTATATATCTTCAGAATAAGGCATCATCCATTCTTTCCACTTGTCCGAACCATTGGAGCATGCCCTTTCTTATCTTTAGAGCGACATTCTCTGGCAATCCAACTTTCTTCCTTTAAACCTTGTTCGACGCGGTCAGCTCGAAGAACGCGAGTCACTCCGCAAATTTTGCCCACAGCGCCCTCATTTCGTTACACACGATCCTGACACACTTCTTTCGCTTCATCCACAGTCATACATCTCATCATGCATTCACGCCGGTTTCCGGTACGATGCATTTTTTTTTACAAAGTGTCTAGTCGTCCAGTAATCGGATGAATAAAATTAATCATTCGTACGATTATCGGACGAATAAAATAAATTAATCGTCCGGTAAACGGTTGACTAAATAATCCTATGTATTAAATTTTTCCAAAAAAAAGTTAGGTTAGTTAGGTTTTTTTAATTTTTGACGACATCTCAGCGATAAATAAAAACGATCATACAAAAACTAACAACAGTAAGGACTGGAAGTACACCAAGAACGAAAAAATTGAAAATATTGCATTGACTTGTTATAGGTTTCTGAATTCATCGAGATATTGTCCAACATTGTCGTTCAACCTGCGATTAAAAGAAAAGGGCGACCTATAGGTACCAATAACACCGATTTCGGTGTTAGTATCGGTAGGAGAATAAATAATAATAATGAAAAAATAATAATTTGATTTTGTCGGACGATTAAATTATTTTATTCATCCGATAATCGGACGATTTAGTTATTTTGTTCATCCGATTAGCGGACGACTAGCAACAGCCAACAAAGTGTCTAGTCGTCCAGTAATCGGATGAATAAAATTAATCATTCGTACGATTATAGGACGAATAAAATAAATTAATGGTCCGGTAAACGGTTGACTAAATAATCCTATGTATAATAAAAACAAAAACATAAATAAAAACGATCATACAAAAACTAACACCAAGAACGACTGGAAGTACACCAAGAACGAAAATATTGCATTGACTTGTATAGGTTTCTTAATTCATCGAGATATTGTCCAACATTGTCGTTCAACCTGCGATTAAAAGAAAAGGGAGACCTAAAGGTACCAATAACACCGATTTCGGTGTTAGTATCGGTAGGAGAATAAATAATAATAATAATGAAAAAATAATAATTTGATTTTGTCGGACGATTAAATTATTTTATTCATCCGACAATCGGACGAATAATTAAATTTATTCATCCGGTTAGCGTTAAGAGACCATTTATATGGTCGTGGTAGCAAACCACGTGGTATTTCGGACAAACCTTTTCTGAAGCGTTAAATAGCCGTTCCTCTATAAAACTCGATGTATCGATGCGATTGTTTTCTTCTAAAATACAACGTGTACATCAATTGCCGAACCTGTCTTTCTTTTCTCCTTTGTGGTAAGGTAATAATCATATGTTATTGCATTCACCCTAATCACCAGTTGGCTATTGTTTATGAATTTTGTTGAAATACTTTTGTGTTCAGTTTTGCCCTCTTCTGTATGAAATATTTCGTTATTGGTATATTTTTATGGGATAGGAGGGCAAAGCAGGCGTGTCACTTGATGGTTAGCAACTAACGCCGCCCATGGACATATTCAACACATAGTGTGACTGTTGCGTTGCCGACCTTTCAAGGATAGGGGATAGGGAAGGATGGGGAAGGGGGGTGGGGCATCCGGGTACCTCTTTCACCGAACGAAACGCGGCCTGAGCCACTTTACGTCGATCTTTTGAGAGGTCGTGGTGTTTCACCGGTGGAGCCGGCCCATTCATGCAGCGCACTGCTTGGCTCTACCACTGTACTAAATAGTTTTTTGGAAATACACTTGTTTCATTAAAGTTTAAACTGTTTTGGACATTAGTAGAGCATAGTTGCATACTCATTTTTAAAAGCTTTTATTTGCACTGTATGTATGTAAGTATGTATGTTCGGTGGAATCTTGCAACTCAATTTTGAAGTAGATATCTTCAACCGATTGAGCTGAAATTTTGTATACACGTTTACTTTGGATGACAATGCATAATATGATGTGTGACATTATTCTATATCCAATATGGCGGACGGGTGGTCCGCCATATTGGATAAGATGGAGGAATGGATATTTTGAACGCATTTGTGCAATATGGGTATCAAATGAAAGGGCTTATTGAGTGTAACTCAAAAAATAATATCACGTCATTATAAATCCAATATGGAGGAAAACATATTTTAAGCTTCTGTACAATATGGGTATCAAATGAAAGGGCTCATTGAGAGTAACTTAAAAATAATGTGACGTCATTCTAAATCCAATATGACGGATCATCCTAGATGAAGGAACAGTTTTTTTTATTCATTTCTACAATATGGATATCAATGAAAGGGCTTGTTAATAGTAACTCGAAAAAAAATATGAAGTCGTGCTAAATCCAATATGGCGGGAAAAATATTTGCATTTCAACAATATGGGTATCAAATGAAAGGATTCGTTGAAATTAACTCTAAAAATAATATGACGTCATTCTAAATCCAATATGGCGGATATTTCAACATATTTGCATTTCTCCAATATGGGTATCAAATGAAAGGGCTTGTTGAGAATAACTCGAAAAATAATGTGACGTCATTCTAAATACAATACGGTGGACCATCCAAGATGACGGCATACATATTTTTGCATGCATTTCTACAATATAGCTATGAATTAAAAATCATCATTGCGATTAAATGGAAAAGAAAGCTCCAAGCTGAAATTGAATTAGATGATCGCCTTATTGAAGAGCTGGACTGTTTGAAATTAAGCGGTAAACTAACTTGCAATAATGATGCGTTGAATGAAATTACACTAACCTAGCCAGCTATAATTAAGAATAAAAAAATAAATTAAAAGCAAAACCCTTTTTAAAGAAGCTTTTATTTAAGCGCTCGAAAAATTAGAAAATAATATTTCCTTAAAAATTTCAAGTATCAACTTAGAGCCTCAGTATGTACAATTTATATAATAATAAAAGCTTGTCGCGAGGTTTGACTCCCTATTAGTAGGTAATTAAATTGCAATAGATAATATACTAAAGTTAGTAGATTTATTTACACTCGGAATCGTCCGTGCGTTTTTGTTTCAAGGAGGCAATTTTCTCAAGCGCTCGTTTTTATATGTACTGTACTCTTTTGTATGAAATATTTCGTTATTGGTATATTTTTTGTGGGATAGGAGGGCAAACGAGCAGGCGTGTCACCTGATGGTAAGCAACCAACGCCGCCCATGGACACCAGCAGCATATATGTATAGGGGATAGGGAAGGATGGGGAACCACTTTATGTCGATCTTACAGAGAGGTCGTGGTATTTCACTGGTCGAGCCGGCCCATTCATGCAGCAAACTGCTGGCTCTACCACTGTTTACTAAATAGTTTTTCGAAATAAACTTGTTTCATTAAGTTTCATCTATTTTGACGATTAGTAGCATAGTTGCATACCCATTTTTTATACTTTACTTTATTTTTTTGTTAGGTAGGTATTTTACGACACTTTAACTGCATTGGAGGACTGGAGTGTCTTATTACTAAAATGAACCATGAATATAGGTTTGAAGTTACAAAATGTGTTTTTGAATTGTTGGGAGGTTAAAACACTTCCTTACGTTACTCCTGTTTGTCTCGTCTCTCAATCTAACCGACAGGAGTTGCCGTATTTCGAATAAATGCTTCTCCACATCCAAACTATAGTACGATATAGAGTAACTTAGATTGTTTTAAGTTTTAATTTTCTCCAACAACCCAAGATGGACACTTTTTTTTATACAATACAAACTTGGATTAACTTTAACTTGCTTGAAGGATTATGATTATTTACTTTCGCATTTCTGTAAAGGTTGTCAGAAAAATACGGATCTAAAGTTATGTTAACGCAGTTAATATCCGAAGGTTTTAATCCCCAATGGCAAAACCTATTGCCATACATCGGGGACATTTTTTTTAGTTGAACACTAGACCATAAATGGACCTTGATAGTCGATCCATAACCTCGATGTGCATCATTTTCCTTTCGCCGCAACATGTCATCCTTTTGAACTATCCCTGTTGTCAAAAGTTTTGGCTGTGGTTTTATGACCGGCCGCCGTTTGGACCAATCCCTTAGTCGAATCATACGACACATATAGGTTTTTTTATATTATTTTTTCTGGGATAGGAGGGCAAACGAGCAGACGTGTCACCTGATGGTAAGCAACCAACGCCGCCCATGGACACCAGCAACACCTATTGTGTTACTGTAGCGTTGCCGACCTTTAAGGAATAGGGGATAGGGAAGGATGGGGAAGGGGGTGGGCCTCCAGGTACCTCTCTCATCGAATGAAAAGCGGCATGCGCCACGTTACGTCGATCTTCTGAGAGGTCGTGGTATTTCACCGGTCCATTCACGCAGCGAACTGCTTAGCTCTACCAAAGGCTGAGATGAGATGGCAATATAGGATATTGTCACCTTATCTGTAGCATACTTTCCCTTTTTTATTTAATTAGAGGCAAACTACCGAGACTCGTGTGAAAAGAATTATCTACATATTAGATTAATTAGATTTTTTTGCTTTTTGAATTCTTCAAAGTGTTCATTTTAATAATATATGTTGTATCTTGTCTTCAGATTCATCGAACCCTGACACGTATGAAAAGAAACATAAGAAGCAAAAGCGTCACGAAGACGATAAGGAACGTAAGAAGAGAAAAAAGGAGAAGAAAAGGAAGAAACAGAAGCATAGCCCTGAGCATGGAGGTCTTACTCCCAACCAACACCCTATACCATAAGTAACAATCTAGTGTTAAGATGAATCTATTGAGCCCAAAGAGACTGCACCATAAAGTTTTAATGCACATCAATTGTGCCTTAAAACAATATTTTGTTGATTAGTTATTTTCTGTGTCTATAGTGATAAAATAACGTATATTTGACATCATTACATAGTATAAAACGCAGTCGTTTTCCGCTGTCTGTTCTCTTATATGCTTATATCTTTGAAACTACGCAACGGATTTTGATGCCGGTTTTTTTAATAGATAGATCAATATACAGTAAACGGGGTGGTTTTTATCTATATTTCATGTATGATGTAGGAAAGGAACAGTGATAATTTTTAGATGTAGCTTGCACTTTGATTGCAAACGCTATAAAAATACTTTAGATGCGGAACAAAGTTCACCAGGTCTGCAGTATTTAATAATTTTGTATCAATATTTCTCATTTACTTGTAAATACATAATTTTGAGTACAAAAATCAATAAAAATAAAATAATTATTATAATAATTAAATATCGTATTGTTTTGTATAAAACCTACAAAACCCATAAAACCTACAAAAGATAAAAAAATCTCTGTGCGTTTCTAACACATTTAAAAATAATAAAGATAGGTTGTTCGAGTGTCATATTAATTCTTTATCTAATAACTGACAATAACTTTTAAACCCTTTCTAATTTTTTTAAATAAACATTTTCTTATTTTCTTACGGCTATTGCTTACGGCGATGATCTGCAATTACAATTAGTTGTTTTATTTTTCAATTCAAAGGTATTACTTATAAAGGTGGTAGTGAAATATTACGCGGGTACGTGTATTCACGAAATTTCTAAGACACCTCAAGAAATCATATTAAAAAATCAATTAAATGTGCCTGCACCTGAACACTCACATCGTTGCAGCCTGCCTCTGAATTAGACGGCGTGTGAACTAATTATGAATCAACGACACCCATGTAAAATTGCCAAACCTTCAAGTCAAATCCGTTGCGGGATAGGCAGAAAGAATGAGCGCTAGAATTCATGGTTTTTACATACCTACTCGCGATACTCTCTATCACTTGACTTTCATATAACCTAACATAACTTCACGCCTTTTGTTACCCGAAGGTGTAGGAAGCGGCTGTTAAGCCTCGTCTCGCCGTTATGTTTACGTCCCAAATTGAATAGGTGGCGAACCTATTGCCATACCGTACACAAAGTTATCAGTCATCGATATTTATCACACATAACTTCCGAAAACAATTTCGAAAAGTCATTGGTGTGAGCCAGTGTCGGGAATCGAACCCGGACCTCTGGATCAGAAGCCATGTGCTCACTTGACTTTCCTTTTTTGATTACTTTTTTTTTCTTGACTTTTTTGTTAAGAGCCTCAGAAATCGACGCGCGTGCATGAAAGAGTTATGAAGTCAACTAAGCGAGTGAGGTGTGTAAGAATCGTGCCTTATGGCGCTCCGTTTTCTCTGCCTACTCCGCAAGGGATTTGGCGTGAAGTTATGTATGTAGTATGTACGTGACTTTCGTAACTTGTTATGATATAAAATATATATATATATATATATATAAATGAATAAAAGGAATAATTTGTATTTATTGATAGATTCGAATACATATAATGCTAGCGTTTTAAAGGCAACAGTAAAACTGGGTTACCTAATGGAAGACCAAAGCGTAGCAGCTAAAAAATGTGTATCTCTGAGCGCTAGTTTTCTGTTATTTAGAAAAATTCACGTCATCTCTTTGGGCTTGACTCTCTATATACTAAGTTTTAATTATTACGATCCATTTAATTTGATACTAAGTTTTTTTTTACCATTTTTGTTCGTTTACTTTGGATGTTAAGCGGATTTCATTGTAAATATTCATTTCTTTTTGTTTGTTTTTTAGAAGTTAAGAAATACCATTCTAATAGATAAAATAAATTTGATAGAATGTTAAGGTGGGTTTTATTTTAAGTCTTATCTTATTGTCATCGTAAAGAGGATATTCTTTTTAATCGTACTATTCGCAAAGTCCTTCAAATTCTTATTCAAAATATCTTTATTCCTTAGACTTTACAAAGTACTTAAAATCGACATATAAACTACTAGCTAAAATTCGCGGAACTTAGATTCCCTTTCATCACACTGTCTTGAATGTGAAAGCGAATCTAAGTGCCAGTTCCGGCGTCAAGGCTTCTTGAGAAGAACTGGCAAGAAACTCAAGGCCGACTCTATTCAATTAGCAGTTTAACAAATGGTAATAATTACAATCAACACAACACAAAAGGAGCAGTTCAATTCCAAACTTTTTTATCGTTTATATAATCTGCGATATAATAGTTAGCCCTTGGATATAATCTACTATTAACATAATTCTTAAATTTACCCATGGATAATTCAACCGCGTTGTTTGGAAGTTTATTGTAGAAGCGTATACATTGACCTGGGAACGAGTTAGAGATTTTATGGAGCCTAGTAGTGGGCACAGCGAGTTTGTTTTTATTTCTTAAATTGAATTTATGAATACCACTGTTTTTCTTAAATTTACATTTAGGGGCCGTCCATTAATCACGTGATGTTTTTTCATCATTTTTGAGCTCCCCTCCCCCTTGGTGATACGTCGTGATATTTAAAACTACCCCCCCGCCCCCTATCCAACATCACGTGTATTTTTAGTACCTACAAGGAATCTTAAGATTTTTAGAGTACCTATTAGCTTTAATTCATCATCAATCTCGCTGGTCGAGTATTCAAGCGGCCCGCTTCGGAATCAGAGTCGTGGCATCGATTCTGAGTTCGCACCAAACATCATCATCACCAAGAACTTTTCGAATTTTTTTTTCGGAAGCAATGCGTGACAAATATCGATTACTAATATAAAATTTAATCTTGTTTTATTTTAAAATTAAGGAGGAAAAAATAAATACACGTGATATCTTACTACACCCCGCCCTACCCCCTTGTGATATTTCGTGATTTTTGCCAGACCCCCCCCCCCCTTTCTCACCTCACGTGATTAATGGACGGCCCCTTACGAACATAAATAACATGTCTCGGTGGCGCAGTGGCAAGCACACGCTTCTGTTTCAAGAAGTAGTGGGTTCAAATACTGGCACACATCAATGACTTTTCGAAATTTTCGGAAGTTACGTGTGATAAATATCGATGACTGACAACTTTGTGCCCGGTATGGCAATAGGTTCGCCACCTATTCCATTTGGGACGTAAACATAACGGTGAGACGAGGTTTAACAGCCGCTGCCTACACCTTCGGGTAGAAAAAGGCGTGAAGTTATGTTTTTGTATGTAAATAAGATTTTCATAAATATATTGCGAATAAAATGTCATAATTCTTATCTCTTTAAATTTCTCGGTGGTCCAGCGGGAGAACACACGGCTTCTGATCCAGAGGTCCGGGTTCGAATCCTGACACTGGCTCACACCAATGACTTTTCGAAATTGTTTCGGAAGTTTGTGATTGTGCCACTGCCCACACCTTCGGGTAACAAAAGGCGTGAAGTTATGTTATGTCTAAATTTATTTCTCAGTGTATCCCTGGGACTCATCATATAGATAGCACGAACGGCTCGTTTCTGGAGCACAAAAACCGAATCTGCATCCGCGGCACTACCCCGAAGCAATAAGCCGTACGCCATAATGCTGTGGAAATAGCTAAAATAAACTAAACGATAACTGACCGATGTTGACGTATTTTCCTTACAGCGTAAGCTGCCGAGCTTAGTCTACCTGCCAACGTTTCTATATGTGGGCCCCATTGTAATTTAGAATCTAATGTTATACCAAGGAAGACAACCTTATTGACCAATTCCAATTTCTCATTGTCCATCCCCACACTGGTGTTTACTTAACATTTTTTTGTAAAAAAAATAACATATTTGGTTTTATTACCATTTAAAAGCTAATTATTAGTACTAAACCAGTTTACTATTTTCGAAAGAGCATTGTTTACATCGTCAATTACCGTCTTTTTTTATGGGATAGGAGGGCAAACGAGCAGGCGTGTCACCTGATGGTAAGCAACCAACGCCGCCCATGGACACCAGCAACACATATATAGTGTTACTGTTGCGTTGCCGACCTTAGGATAGGGGAAAGGAAAGGATGGGGAAAGGGGGGTGGGCCTCCGGGTACCTCTCTCACCGAACGAAACGCGGCATGAGCCACTTTACGTCGGTCTTCTGAGAGGTCGTGGTATTTCACCGGTCGAGCCGGTCCATTCATGCAGAGAACTGCTTGGCTCTACCACTGTCTGTTGTCTATTTACGTTAAAAACTAAAGAAGTGACATCTGCAAACAAAACTATTTCATGATTATTTTTCACAAGATATGGTAGATTATTAATGTACAAAAGAAACAGGAAAAGTCCCAAAATAGAGCCTTGTGACCCCCTTGAAATAGGTATGGAGATATATATATAGAAACTAGACCATACTTTTTAATGATTTGTATTTCATCACACACAACTTCTTGGAAAGTCATCAGTATGAACTAGAACTCAGGTCACCTTTGAACCAAAAACTGGAGAGCTTAACTTAATTTACATACTCTTTGAGCTTAACCATTACGCTGTCGAAACTTATGTTACACGAGTTGATGCATATTGAGTCAACTCTATTAGGTCACCCTTACTACATCTAGGTATATGAAAAGATGCAAATAAGATGTTCCAGGAGTCAATAAATTTCATGTAAAATAAAAATCATTTCGTTCATATTATTTTTTTTTTTTATTAAATATATTATAAATTATTATTTGAGATATTATTATATTACATACAATTAACGCGCAAATTAACAATGTATGGATACAAGCAAAAAAAAAAAAAGAGTTCAAAATATACAGCCAATGTAACATGTATAAAAAATGTGAAGCTACATTTTCATAATCTTGGCAATTGTTATTTCTCGATTATGCTGAATGGTTTTTAAAAGAATTTATAACATATTTTTTAGATAATAATCCAATGGTTCGCCATTCCCTATGTTACTAAAAGCGCAATATCTTTCAGTGACAACTGAATAATTTAGAAAAAAATCCATATTTCTACACCACTGCCATCCAGGTGTTAATCTAATAGTAACTACATCTGAAATAATACTTTTGTTATTGCTTTCAGAAACAAAGGTGACAATAGTTCGCACTCCGAACGATGATCCCCATGACGTTTCAACTGACAGTTGTTTTTTTTCCATTAATTCCGAACATTACGTAATAATTTCCTAATAATCATTTTTATAATTTACAAATGTAAACAAATATGTTTTTCTCGATTTTTTTAATGGATCTCTAAAGGATTTGTTGTGACAGGACGTCAGTACAGTGTTAAGCGCAAACGAACTGTCATAGGATAGGAATCATCATTCGGCGTGCGTAGTATAATGGCATTGATTAAAGTTAAGAAATTAACAAGTTTGCAATAATTAAATGCAAAAGGCACAAATAAAAAACCACTGTAATGTTACAACTGTATTACCTAATTACCCGTCGACCAATTCACAGACATACGTCAACATAATAGTAGTCAAAGTTAATTTAATTGACAACATTATACAAAACAAAGATGTATGGTAACTTTATTGTCTTAAAAAAAAACACAGTCATAAGAAAAACTTTTACTTATTTTGATTTTCATTACATTATATCGTGAATGTGCGGAATAGACAATTGCGATTAATATTTTTAAATAACCCTCAATACCATGAGCAAATTTCATGACGGATGTCATGAAAATTTCGACTACAGAAATATAAAAAAGCCAGTGTGTCGTAGTCATCTATAACTATCTGGACGAATAGATTCTCAAATCGCTAATCACAATATACAAAGAATACAATTTTGAGCAATCATATTAGTTATTAAAGCATTGAGAAATACAACGAACGTAGTGGGACGTCCGGAAAAAAAAGTAAAATTAGAACATATTTTCATTGCGCGTCGAAATCCAATCAAACATCACCTCACAATACCGCAGATTGTGACATTTTCAAAAAGGCAATCACGAACTATAGATACAAAAGAGTACAAACCGTAGAGGTTTTCCCATAGTATTAATGTACACAATAATAAATTGAGAATTTAGTTCTCTTTTCTGCCACTGGCTGCGCAAGAATTTCGGACGCTCCGATGATTACGCACGTATGTACGTACGAGTATTAACGTAAACACGCAGTCAAATGCCTCTCGAAGGATGGCGCCATCTACCGGAGTAGGTTCTTTGCCCTGAATGGAGACCAGAGTCTTCTGTGTATCTATACTTCGTGTATGCCCTCAAAGGTTTAAAGTATGTAAAGTTGCTGTTAGACCAAGGACGTAATAATAAGCACAGCAACAATTTATTTATTTAAAGCGAAATTTAAAAAAGGCAAGCTGGATAAAAATCACTTAAAATTAAATCTATACAGAAAAAGTGACGCTGACGTTAGAATAAATAAATTATTTAATATATGTATAAACTTAAAAATTCATTAATTTATTACATCATTACGTAATAATTTACAATTAATATTTAGACATAAAAAGATATGAAAACTATAAAAATATACAAACGTTTTAATTTTATCTCAATTATATTTATGGCGGGACCTCAACTTTTTTTCCGTTTTTGTTAGTGTAGAAGTGTTCCTTTGGCCTATTGACACTCGGAATGAGCTAAGTCACTTTAGTTATACATTTTTTGAGACATACAAAATAAATGCGTTTTAAATGACAAGAAAGAATTACGCGCAAGGGATCCATAGGTGGCGGACAGCTGAGTTATTATTTGCATAATTTACTTTACTATTTTATAGACACGGGGTGCGACATTATTTAGGCCAAATAAATACGACGAACAACATTATGAGATATTTCATAAATAAACATCAAGTATTTAATGGCTAATCTGAAATATAAAATGTGAAGTTATATGACGGCAGTGGTAGTGAAATTTGAATGCTAAAATTAATCATCTAATGGTAATTATTTCCATAATTAGGGGTATCTCAGTTATTCAGGTTTCTGAGGGTTTTATTCTGATATAATACCATTTAAAAAAATTATATAAAAATGGAAGAAAAATAATCTTGCTGTTACATTCAAAAGTCAAAAAGCACTGTAGTTTTTTCATGCATGTTGAAGATTTTCATACTTTTGTTGGTTTTCATTTTGCTGTCATACTTTCTTTACATTGCGGCCACAAAAAGTATTTTACATGTGTTTAAAACATTGCCAGAAAACAATGGAGACGATTTGCTTACCTTCACCTTTTTATTACCATAACTCTTGTCCATGGAGATATTACCGAATAATACGGACGTCATTACATTGATGCCAACACAATATTAATTGGTGACATATCAAACACATCAAATCACTTTTTTCTAAGAATAAAACAGGTCCAATTTTTTTATCAATTCAAAAGTACAGACCTTTGAAGTCAGCTTGAAAATAATTTAAAAAATAATATGTTGAATTCAATTTAGCGGAGTATTGATTTATATAATAATTAAGAAGGATATGCCACAAAATAAATGATTAATGTGTATTATTAGATAACCATTACAGTCACGATTTTTCCGTAATGAGCATAAAGATTTGATGATTTTGAAGAAAAGTACAGAGTAAAAAGATAAAAAATAATCATTCAGTTTAATTAAAAATGTTCTGAGTAATAAGACATTCGATAAAATGAAAGCATTCAGCAATCGGCAATTTTGAATAAAACACCAATCACAGCACAGCTCTGTACTCATCACTCAGAATTTTATTTTCTAGCACTTTCTCAAATCGAGCGTCAAGACACTGCAAGCTGTTTTCTAGCGTTTTTTAGTTTCTGTTTTCAATTAAAAAAATATTAAAATTTCTTCAATCTTCGTTAAACCTTAAGTTTATTACCGAATTAAATTATTTTTCGTAATTAGTCAATATCTACATCCATTATGAAACAGGATTTCAAAATCTGTCGACATGCCTATTTAGTATACGCATTATGTTTGTATAAAAACATATTGTAATAAAAACAAGTTGGCATAGGTTCTAGGGACAAATAAAGTTATGGATTGCCAATCTTTATTATTTGGATAATAATCCTGATAATTGAATTTAATAATGAAAATTTAATTTGAAAACCAAATGCTAAATTATTGGCTTTAATATGGAGAATAATTTTTATACTTTGTATATGCATAACGCGTCTGCTTTAATATTTCGTTACTGCAACCACTATCCGTTATTTGAACATGCCTAATTTCATGCCTAATTTGCTTTTCATATCCTATTTATTTATTTTGGGAAAGCACTGTCGAGTCTAGACTATAATTAGTTTGATATTACAAAAAAAATATTGATATTTTGGGAAAGCATTGTCTAGACTATAATTAGTTTGATATCTATTTCTAAGACTTTTGCGAATATCACTCGGAGATTAAAACAACTTTTACGATTATATCACGTTTATTTATTATTTATTTATATTTATTTCCTGACGTTTCGAACTCTTTACAGAGATCATTTTCACGAGATCTCTGTAAAGAGTTCGAAACGTCGGGAAATAAATATAAATAAATAAACGCGATATAATCCTAAAAGTTGTTTTAATCTAGTTTGATATTGCTAAAAAAATATTGATTATCTATATAAATTTACATCCCCTATTACATGTTTCTTCCGTGATAAGAACAATCTTATGTCCACCCTGGAGGTATAAAATTATAAACAATTTAAGAGGTGAAGTGGTCTAAGACGAGTCAACAAACATGTGTTTCCACCCTATTAACATGATCGGGGTATATTACAAATTATGATTATTTTAATACAAAATAAAACAGTTATGGCAACATTTATAACACTAGCAGGCTTATCTAATAGCACACAAGGAATCATCGACTAGTTATCAAACAAAATTCCTCTAAACAGTAGGTACACGAATATCAAAAGCTATTTTTGTACTTCATTGGAAGTACCACTGGAAGTACACCGAGACCGTTCGGGTCGCTATATTCGCTATACAATGCTTGTTTAGTATGCACTATAAACGCACTATTGTGTGGTTGAGCGGCACTGTATCGTGTTATTGTCACAGATCCTTCAATAATGCCGACTTTGCGTTCTTCAGTTTGTCGAGTCGTTTCGTTAAATGGCTGTTCTCAGTTTCCAATTCTTCAACTCGGTTCAACGCTTCTCTTGCCTGAAAGGATAATTAAATTTTAGTTATATTTTGTATGAGATAAATAAATATTAAATTAATTATTGATTATGTACAGTCACACACAAGGTTTATATCATGATTGGGTTTGAAAACTGACTTAGGTTTGATAACACTGGACTGATTTAGCGTTGGTTATCGGTAGCAATTTATGTCTGGGACAAAGTTTAACTATTTACCATAATATGTGAATCGTTTCTGCTATTTTATTAGTATTTATCTTAATAATTGTTAAATCACTAAAGAAGATTTTGAATAGGATCAACTAAATGTTCTTTTTTTATTGGAAAAGGGGGCAAACGAGCCTGTGGTTGACCTAAGGGAAAGTGATTAACGCCACCCATGGACATCCGCAGCACCAGGGGCATCACATCAGTGCTGCCGGCCTTTAAGATAAGAGTACGCTCGTTTCATGAAGGTTCCTACGTCGGTAACGGTTCGGAAAGGCCGTTGCCGCCAACTGGTTCTATATAGGAGCAATGCGTGGCCAGAACTGATAGCGGAAAGCCACAGTTGTTGATCGCAAACCAATAAGCCAATGTGGATGGGAGTACTGGCGCGACAGGACTGGGTTTTAAGTCGCCAGAGCGCCAAGAGCGTAACCCGTCGCAAACGACTTTAATGCATCAAGGCGGTCGCTAAAGAGCTGGTGCTCCTCTAGAAAATAAAGTTGCTGGCCGTTGAAAATTTTTCATGATCTTAGAAAACAAGGAGGTGAGATGGCGGTAAGTCTTGTAGTTGGACAGTTCTGACCGGTCACCTTTTTAGTTTTTAGGGATTGGGTGGTCTAAAGCGATCTTCCATGATACCGGTATAGCGCCGAGATATTAGGAGTATCGGAGGCGTTAGAATCTGTGCCAACTCTCGAGCATATTCAGCACAATTGCTAAGATTCCGTCAAGCAGGATTTGTGGACATCTAGGGAAATAAGTATAGTCTGCGGACCGATATTGCCACACACGGCAGCGGCTCGTAATGGGCGGTCGAAGTGGGCACGTGAGCGGCAAAGTACTCCTTATCGGACAACAACAAGGGCGTCTACTAAAACCACATATTCAGCCGGACGAGAGAGACAGAGAGAAGATACAATAAGGAAGGAAATGATCTGGGATCCTCGCAGTAACCAGTCGTGTCAGATCAAAGTCAAAGACAGATCTACCCGCGTGATCGGTGATGCGTGATCCAACCATTTGGCGTTATGGACATTGCAATGTCCGAACATCCCGCTCTCCGCAGACGGGACTTGTCGAAGTATGGAATCTGGAACCGTTTTTTCGTGGTGGTGTGATATGCGATTCGTTGATAAAAACGATTAATGAATCTAGTACCAAATAGATCCACTAGAGGCGTCGGTAACGCACACATAAGCCTGACCAGTTATTCGAACTCTACGAGTTCCGATAACTAGATAGGCACCGTATTTAGTGAGCGCTTTATAGTAGAGTCCCAAATTTACGTTTAATAAAGAATATTATTAGCGGTCGGGCGGAGGAAAAATTAATATTATCTTTGTCGGTCGAGTGGAGAGGAGCTCGAGGCGCACACAACGACAAACGAAATATAAACCGTACCATTTAACTGTCGCCATTATTGATAACGGCCCAGAAGTCAACAACGTCCTGAAAATCGAAAGCGATCGATGAAAGAGCGTCCCGTGCGGGGCAGAGGGGCGGGTAGAGGGGCGCGGACTGACCTCCCGCTGCAGCTTGCGGCGCTCCTGCTTGAGCTGCTCCTCGTGCTCGTCCTGGTGGTCCTGGCGCGCCCGCAGCCGGGCGAGCTGCGCCTCGAGCCGCGCCGTGGCGGCCGCGCAGAGCGCAGCCTCGGCCTCGGCGCGCGCGCACCGCGCCTTGGCCTCCACGGCGCCGCGCCGCGCCGCCTCCAGCTCGCTCTCGTACTCCAGCTCGTGGTGGTGGGCGGCGCCGTTCTGCCGCGCCGCTCGCTCCTCGTTCAGCTGTAACTTTAGCTTCCTCACCTCCGACTCGAGCGACTGTTTCGAACTCAAAAGATTCTGCAATCGGACGTCTGCGAAACACCGTTTAACTGATTAATGAATATATTGAAGCGTATCACATTTCACGTCGCCGTTTAGAAAATTAATTTGTGCCTAGTTTTATTTCATATTCCGTAAGTCCCGTTCGACGATGATGTAAATAGCGTGCAGTGTTACCTAGTGTGCCCTCCCCGGCGTCGTTGAGCATCTGCTGCGCGCGGTGCGAGACGAGCGCGAGCGGCGGCACGCTGCCCACGGCGGGCCCCGCGCCCGCGGCCCCCGCGCCCCCGTCCAGCGAGGCGGCCTCCACGAAGGCGTACCCCGCGGCGTCGGCGGCCGCGTCCCGCGCCCGCACCGCGTCCCGTGCCGCTTCCAGCTCGCGCTGCAGCACCTCGTGTTCGCGCCTTAACCGCTCCAGTGAAGAACACTTTTCCTTGTGCTCCCGCTATATTTCAAACGGTCAATATTTAAAAAATAGTAGAACCGATATATTTTAAGATTCAAAATATATTACCATTTCATATCACTACGGATACTACGACTGTAAATAGTTATGATCTTTCTAAATCATAAGTACTCAACATCAAAATCCACCCGTCTCTTCTGCAAGTAGGCCCCGATGACCGACCTTAGGTAGGGAGGCACCTCGTGATAGTCGAGAGCCTCCTTAATGGCCGGCCAGGGGAGGGTCCCGAAGGCGTTGACGATGCCTAGCGACACCGCCAGCGCGACCACCCCCGATCAGGACTGCCGGTTCTGACAGGGCCCGCACCCGACGCACCGCGTCGATGGTCGAGCGCCCCTGCCGCAACCCGAGCTGACAGTCCGATATATCCGGGCCCACCTGCGACAGGTGGCTGCTGATACGGGCGGAGATAACCCTTTCAAAGAGCTTCTCCGCCTCGTTCAGCAAGCATATCAGCCGAAAAGACGACGGAGCGTCTCCGGTCCTCCCTGACTTTCTGATGAGCACCAGCCTCAGCGACTTCCAGTCGAGGGGGAACACCCCGCGGCGGAGGCAGCTGGTGAACAGCTGCTTCTCCGCCAGTCCAGTCCGCGACGCTGGCGGCGGCCACGTCCATGTCTCGATCGAGCCGCTTGAAAGACCAGCGCCGCGAAGGGCCGCTAGTCAGGCGCGGGCGGCTAGGGCGGTGTAGCGACACATCCAAGAAGATGTGTCGGTGGTCAGATAAATTGACCACCTCCCCGCCACCCGCCATCCGGTCACCATGGCAGCGGCCGAGGGAGTCGCCCACGATAGATCGACGATCGACTCCCCATGCCACCGCACGCAGGTGCTGGCCGACCCCCGGTTGAGCAACCGGAGGTCGAGCCCTGCCGCCCACTCTAGAAGTGTCTCCCCCCTGACGTCGTACCGGGTGTCTCCCAACTCCCTCGAGTGGGCGTTAAAGTCACCCAGGACGAATACCGGACGGGCAGCGTAACCGCTACGGCGGCTCGCCAGCCCGCCCAGGTATGCCTCGAAGACATCAAGGCCGCAGTTGGGGGAGATGTAACAACCCACTACGACCGTGGATCCCCACTCCACGGCGACGTAGCCTGGACCTTTCCATAGGAGGGAGCAGTAACTCCCTTCTGCCCAATAGATTGCCACCGAGCCTGTGACGTCCCTGAACCATCGCGGGTGGACGGGAACGCGGTAGGGCTCGGCGACCACCGCCAGGGCAAACGACCACTCAACCAGCGTCTGCGCAAGTAGGTCTTGCGCAGCGCGGCAGTGGTTAAGGTTGCCCTGGAGGAAGCGGGCGCGGAGGTCCGTGGTTATTGGACCTCCATCGCGCCCGCCTGTCGCCTTGCGGGGGAGTGGCCTTGCGGCCGCCGTCTTCCTTTAGGAGGGGAACACTTCTTCCTCCCATCCAGTGATCCAACCTACAGCGCAGATCAGAGTAGACCGGGCAGCGAGGAGCGGGCGCGGTGCAGGCGCTAGCGATGTGGCCTTACCCTCAAATCGCCCATTTTACAGGGGCGCGAAACTAACGCGCCCGTGTCGGCGACGGCCGCAACTTTCGGCTCATTTTCTCTGCCAAGGCGTCGGCCTTGGCGGAGCTGTCCGGACCGGGGACCTCTAATATCAGAGCCCCGGTCATCGTCCTGCGGCGCTTTATCCCCCCGGAGATGCCAAGGTCCGCAAGTTCCTCCATCACCGCCGCGAGCGTGGTGCCGGCGTCCGGTGGCACCGTCACCACCACCGCGGCGGTTCTGCGTGGCTGCGGCAGCCCCGGCCACGTTCTTTTTCTTCAGCGCCGGTGCAGGAGCGGCAGCGGCGGCGCGAGCCTTCCAAGCGGCGGTGGCTCGAGCCTTCCGAGCGGCGGCGGCGGCCTTGCGGCCGACCACCGTCGCCCAGGTCTCGCCGCCAGTTCGTGCTTCCGTCACAGGATCAGCTGCAGGCGCGGGTGGAGGCGGCAGCTCCCGCGAAATCTCCGCAGCCGCCGACCGACTCTCCTTGCTGTTCTTCTTTTTCTTCCCCTGGAGTATCTGCGGCCATGGTGGCGGTGGATTCGCTGCTGCGGGCCGCTCGTGCCTCAGAGAGTAGCTTTTCCCCATTTCAGGGAAGTATTTAGCCATCTGTTCCGACTGGAACCGGGCGTAGTCTCTGTCTATGAGATTCATGACCCGGGTGCAGTCGGAGATGGTTGAAGGCTGCGGCGGAGGAGCCTCCGCGGGGGACGTGCCAGCCTTCTTCTTGTTCGCAGGCGGCGGCGCCACCGGGGGAACAGGGTCCCCCCGGGATGTCCCCGCCGCCTGCGTGACCTGAGATTGCGGAGCTTCCAATTTGGCCGCAATTAGGGCTATCTTTGCCCGAAGCTCCGCATTCTCGTTCGCCAATTCGGTCATACGGGCCGACAACCTCGCCATTTGCGACCGGAAGCTTTCATTCTCCCGGTCCTGGGTGTCGGCCCTGGCGTACAATACAGCAATTCTGTTGCGTATCGTGGCCGCGTTGGAGCGAACCGTCTTCGCGATTTCGGCTTCGTGCACTTCGCTAGGCCGACGGTTCGCTCCATATTTTCGAGCGCCTCGAATATTTTGGAGCCAATCTCCGTGGATTTTGGCTCCGAAGGCTTGACCTTCTGTATTCGATTGCGTGTAGGCCGCTTGTTTACGCCCTCCATGCCAACGGGGCTACGTGGCTTGCGCTTACGCGCCCGCAACCCTTCTGATGCGGCGGAGACCGCAGACATAGCGCTCTCTCAGTCAGGACCCGACGGAATTTTCTCCGCCAGAACCTACCCAGGGAGCACCGACCCGGAAGGAGCGTCCGGGCACACGTGGAGGTGGTCTGACGGCGCCCCTCAAGGCTTTGGTACCTACCATAGACCGTATAGTATAATCAGCCTCTGTACATAGGCGTTTGTGGACCATAAGAAAGCCTGTGATTCCATCGAAACTTGGGCAGCACTGCAGTCCCTCCAGAGATACCATATTGACTATCGGTATACCGAAGCGTTGCAGTGTTTGTATAGAAACACCACTATGTCAGTCCAAACTGGGTCTGGGAGTACGAATTCCATTGCGAGTTGCAATTCCATCCAGAAAGGTTTCATACAAGGGGACATAATTTCCCCAAAGCTGTTCACAGCTGCATTGGAAAATATATTCAAGCTCCAGGATTGGTCCGGACTAGGCATCGACAACAATGGCTAATACATCACCCACTTTCGATTTGTTGATGATAACGTGGTCATGGCAGAGTCACTGGAGGGCCTTAGTACAATCCGCAAGGATCTCAACAGATTTTATCCACCAAGAAGTCTCTGAATGAACATGAAGGAGACCAAAGTAATGTCCAATGTTCATGTCATTTAATCATCGGCTGAAGTAGAGATGTGCAGGCCACTCGACGAACCGACAACCATAGAGCAGAGAGATTCTCGAGTGGCGGCCACGGTCGACGCTGTGTAGGCCGTCCTCCCACTATGTGGATAGACTACCTAGTAAGAACCACAGTATAGGGGGCAAACGAGCATGCGTGTCATCTGATGGTGAGCAACAAACGCCACCCATGGACACCTGAACATGTATAGTGTTACAGTTGCGTTGCCGGCCTTACAATAGTATGTGGACGGTATCGAGACGGGAGTGGGATGGAAAGGGGAGGGGGAAAAAGGGTGGGGCCTCCGGATAACTCTGTCACCGAACGAAGCGCGGCAAAGGCCACTTTACGCCAATATTCTGAGAGGTCGTGGTATTTCACCGGTCGAGCCGGCCCGTTCGTGCAGCGAACTGCGTGACTACTACTGCAAATATTATGATGATCTTTTTAAATAAAATAAATAAAAGCCTAGTAAAAATGTAAATACGCAGAAATTAATAAAAAACATCAAATAATATAATAAATATATTATATACCAGTTATTATTAAGATAATACAGCTCACCTGTAACTGTGCATATTCCTCGTGCAGTTCCTCTATCCTATCTTTGAGCAGTTCCAGTTGATAGCCCAGGGCAGCCTTGTCGTTGTCCAACTGGGCGTTTAGTATCATAGCCTTTCGAAATTTCTCCTCGACTTCTTTCAATTCGTGCTGGAAAAAAGAGAAAACAATATCATCTATATCTATATATATAATAAAACTAAGTCGATAAAATGTGCGTGCCGATAAAACTTAAAAAGGAGTCCCGACACGATAAAGGGACTTATGTGGTGTGATAGCCCTTTATCCCTCCTCGAACAAGAAAGTTCCCGTTTTAATCTAAAGGGCATGTTTTTAAAGATATAAGGGACTTTCCGACCCTTCAACTTGGAAATTAAGTCCAGTGGCGCCATCTGTTATCGAATATTTGAACGTCGTTCAAGACAACTATGGAGACTATACACTCCAATAGTCATAGTGTATAGTCTCCATAGTTGTGAGCCATTGCAGCATGTGTAGTAGTGGCGCGAAATTTAAAATTCCAATTTCAATAAAATCTTAAATTTCATTTGTTACTATAATAAAGTTGTTAAATTTTGTGTATTTATACGTCTTTATTTAACGTATATTTTGGAGTTAAAGCGACATAATTTTAGTTATCCAAATTAGTTCTCAAAATATTTAAAAATTTAGGTTTTTAAATTTCGCGCCTTTACTAGATACGCTACCGCTACAGAAGCTAGAAAGTTCCCGTTTTAATCTAAAGGGCGTGTTTCTAAAGATATAAGGAACTTTCCAACCCTACAACTTGGAAATTAAGTATAGTGGCGCCATCTGTTATCGAATATTTGAACTTCATTCAGGACAACGATTGTTTGGGTTGCATTTCCAAAAGCGTTGCGAGCAATTGTAGCATGTGTAGTAGTGGCGCGAAATTTAAAAATCCAATTTCAATAAAGTCTTAAATTTAATTTGTTGCTATAATAAAGTTATTAAATTTTGTGTATTTATACGTCATTAGCTAACTTATATTTTGGAGTTAAAGCGACATAATTTTAGTTATCCAAATTAGTTCTCAAAACATTCAAAAATTTAGGTTTTTAAATTTCGCGCTTTTACTACAAACGCTACCGCTATAGAACCTTTTATTATGGCGGACGATAATGACCAGAATACTCTAGAAGGTGTGAGAGAGAAAATATTTTCAAATTTTCTCGAATATTCTAGAGCCTAGCTCTCTGAATATATAAGAGCCCGGTGTCGCTCACGAGAGTTAGTTTAATTTGAACAGCGAAACGAGCGATTTCAAAATGAAAAGAAGAGAAGTTATCTGTGAGCCTTTATTTAGAAGTATCACGTGTGAGTATTTTTAATAGTGTGTTTAATTAACTCTCGATTTTGAAACGAAATAGAAAAAAGTTATTTGTGGGTTTTTATCGTGAAATTTCAAATGTGAGTATTTTTAATAGTGTTTAATTAATTCTAATGGTTTTTTTTCTTTAAATTGTAATTTTCTTAACCTTCAAAAAGTCGCGCGGCGTTGAATTGATGCCTTCTATATACTTTTGGCCGTAAACAAAATATCGCTCGACCGCTTGAAGGTTAAATATATTTTTTTTTGTCTCAACATACCCCACGTTTCCGTTACAAAATAATTATCTATAAAATGTTTATTTAATTTATATTTTATAGAATACAATGCCCAGACGTAAGAGAGGAGGAGATTTGGCCAGTTCTGCAGCGAAACGGCGGAAACAAAAAGAATCTCGAAGAAATGAAACGGAAGAAGAGCACGAAGCACGTTTACAGAATCAACGGAGCAGAATGAGTAACCTGAGAAGCAGAAGAAGCGAAGAAAGAATAGCAAATAAAAGTACTGAAGAGTCGAGAATTTTAAAAGATAATCTAACAAAGGAAGCATTCCACTACGAACCGACGAAAAAATATTACAATCATAAATACGTTGTTATTGGAAAAATGAATAACGTTTGCCAGTTTTGCCACGCAAAAAAATTCAGTAAACACCAGGTCTCTGTTGCATGAATGGAAAAATTCGATTACCACCAATTGAAGCACCTCCGCAGGAATTTCTGCATTACATGCTCGGGGAAACACTAGAATCAAAACACTTTCTTCAAAATATAAGATCATATAACTCCTGCTTTCAAATGACTTCTTTCGGTGCTACTTCGACTAACACTAATAGAAATGAATTTGAATATGTATTTTCAATTCAAGGGCAAATTTATCACAAAATAGGATCGTTACTGCCAATGCCTAACGAAGACCATACATTTCTACAAGTATATTTCATCGGAAATGAAGAACAAGAAATTGATCAACGATGCACAAATTTTAATGGACTGAGACGCGAAATAATCCATGATGTACAGAGGATCTTACACAAGTATAATCAACTGATTTATATATTCAAAACAACATTAGACCGCATAATTTCTGATGACTATAAAATTGTAATTCGAGCCGATAAAAGACCACGTGGAGAACACGAACGCAGATTTAATGCACCTCAGGTAGATGAAGTCGCCATTGTAGTTGTGGATAATGAAAATACAAGCCGTGACATAATTGTACATCGAAGAAGAAAAGGACTACAACGCATTGCAGAGACACACCGTTCATATGATGCTCTTCAATATCCGTTAATATTTCTGCACGGAGAGGACGGATACCATTTCAATATAAAACAAATTCATCCTGAAACAGGCATAGAAACATATATTTACAAGTACATATTGTAAATATGTAATGAGAAAACGTTTTCAATAAACTTTTTTTTTACTTTTTACGTCATAGTTTATTTTTTTATTTCGACTCTACCACGTCATCTCATATCAACTCCCGGGCGAAGCCGGGTTTTTTAGCTAGTTACATAGTATAAAACAAAGTCACTTTCCACTGTCTGTCCCCTTATATGCTTATATCTTTAAAATTACGTAACGTGTTTTGATGCGGTTTTTTTTAATAGTTGGAGGGTGTCAACGGGGTGGTTTTGATCTATAATTTATATGTGATGTTGTAAAGAAAAAAATGATAATTTTTGAGATTTAGCACTTTAATTGCAAACGCTGGCTGAACCCTAAGTGATAGATCAAAACAATGTTCTACATTATGAAACACCTTGAGAAGGTCTACAAAAAAGTCCGCGAGGGCATATGTCTATCTCTTAAGGATGACCACGATGACCATTATTATTTTTTTACTTTTTACGAGAAATAATGGCTTATTTACGAAGCGATTTTAAACATTTCAGCATTCATTTTTATTTAATTATGTGTCTTAAATAGATTGTGCATGTACTATAGATGATCCTGGCCCTTTACAGCATGCAATTTAAACGAATATTTTCGAAGATATCGCAGTATTAACACAGCGGCACAGCAGTTAAGGCCGATAAATAGCACAAATTGAACTGCGTGATATCCAAAATTTACTCATTTATTACTTTTGATGCGGAACAAAGTTCGCCGGGTCAGCTAGTTTTAGAATAAAATATTATAACAAATCATAGATAGATATAATATTCGAACCAATTAACTACTAACTAATACAGAGAAATCTCAAAACTACGCCGTACATTAATAAGACTTATAATGGGTGATTTTTTTGAGGTTAGGATTTTCATGCATTAGTATTTGCTCAGATTTTTTGAGGTTATGATTTTCATGCATTATTATTTGCTCAGTATGCTTTGACATTTCATCATGAATAGACTTACTAACGAGCAACGCTTGCAAATCATTGAATTTTATTACCAAAATCAGTGTTCGGTTCGAAATGTGTTTCGCGCTTTACGCCCGATTTATGGTCTACATAATCGACCAAGTGAGCAAACAATTAATGCGATTGTGACCAAGTTTCGCACTCAGTTTACTTTATTGGACATTAAACCAACCACACGAATGCGTACAGTGCGTACAGAAGAGAATATTGCGTCTGTTTCTGAGAGTGTTGCTGAAGACCGTGAAATGTCTATTCGTCGCCGTTCGCAGCAATTGGGTTTGTGTTATTCGACCACATGGAAGATTTTACGCAAAGATCTTGGTGTAAAACCGTATAAAATACAGCTCCTGCAAGAACTGAAGCCGAACGATCTGCCACAACGTCGAATTTTCAGTGAATGGGCCCTAGAAAAGTTGGCAGAAAATCCGCTTTTTTATCGACAAATTTTGTTCAGCGATGAGGCTCATTTCTGGTTGAATGGCTACGTAAATAAGCAAAATTGCCGCATTTGGAGTGAAGAGCAACCAGAAGCCGTTCAAGAACTGCCCATGCATCCCGAAAAATGCACTGTTTGGTGTGGTTTGTACGCTGGTGGAATCATTGGACCGTATTTTTTCAAAGATGCTGTTGGACGCAACGTTACAGTGAATGGCGATCGCTATCGTTCGATGCTAACAAACTTTTTGTTGCCAAAAATGGAAGAACTGAACTTGGTTGACATGTGGTTTCAACAAGATGGCGCTACATGCCACACAGCTCGCGATTCTATGGCCATTTTGAGGGAAAACTTCGGAGAACAATTCATCTCAAGAAATGGACCGGTAAGTTGGCCACCAAGATCATGCGATTTGACGCCTTTAGACTATTTTTTGTGGGGCTACGTCAAGTCTAAAGTCTACAGAAATAAGCCAGTAACTATTCCAGCTTTGGAAGACAACATTTCCGAAGAAATTCGGGCTATTCCGGCCGAAATGCTCGAAAAAGTTGCCCAAAATTGGACTTTCCGAATGGACCACCTAAGACGCAGCCGCGGTCAACATTTAAATGAAATTATCTTCAAAAAGTAAATGTCATGTACCAATCTAACGTTTAAAATAAAGAACCGATGAGATTTTGCAAATTTTATGCGTTTTATTGTTTAAAAAAGTTCTCAAGCTCTTAAAAAATCACCCGTTACATTGGCGCTTGGCATCAGGTGGAATATTGTCTATCACTTAAAAGTAATAATTACTATACCTGTCAGAAGTAATATTTGTTCGTTTTACTAGTATTACACAATTGGTCATAAATTTGATTTAACTACAAAAGCTCGGCTAATAAACATACCCTAAGATCTTTGACACTGAACACATCCTCTACGGAGTCCTCAGAACTCCGCCGCGGCGAGTGCACGGAGCTGGCGGGGCTGAGCGCTGCCAGTCTCGTGCGGTCACGCCTACCCACAGTCTCTGTAATGACGTCCAATACTTATTAAAATTATGTCTCCTTGGACATTCGTCCTGAATTAAAGGATTTTTTTGAAGAATGCCGTTTATTACAAAGAGTCTTTTAAAGAACTGTCTATAAACATGCAAATCAAAATGACATTCTACCTATACGATATATAAAAGTACAATGTAACTCACCCGCATACATATCGTACGCCTTATCAGCATGGTCCTCCTGTTCACGCTGCTGTCTCTCCAATTCTCTCATACGTATCTCGCGTGCCTCTGCGCGCGCCGCGCGACGAGCGGCCAGCCGCTGTTCCGCCTAGAAGCACAACGACACTCCATAAATATACGACGATGCATGGTTTTTGGCACGTTCATGGTGTGTTATTTTATATAACAGTTACATTTAAGAGTCCAATTTGCACTTCTGCAAATTATAGGCAAACCAGATCAGAGAGAAATCATTGACCGCGTTTAAAGTGAAAAATTACAATATAAAACTAAGAGTAACATTATATAGGAGACAAACCTTATCACAACAAATAATGTCATGCAATTGACCTGCTTTCAATACAATTGTTCACGATACACTATCAATTTGTCTTTCTATAAGTAACAGTTAAAAATATAAAAGATTCTGAGAGCTCCTTCGAATCATCACCGATTAGATACAAAAAACTTTATTGCTTCTGAGTCACTAGTTTCAAAGCAATAACCGTTCATAACGAGCACGTATAAAAAATACATGCATAACTTATATCTTTAAACGAGCAATTCTTGTATATATATATATATATATAATTGGAATCTCGGAATCGGCTCCAACAATGTTCATGAAATTTAGTATATATATAGGGGGTTTCGGGGGCGATAAATCGATCTAGCTAGGAATCATTTTTAGAAAATTTCATTTTATCGTGTTTTATCGATAATCAACTTAAACATCAACTTACTTTTTTATTGGAATTCCTGACATCTATTGGCGAATACTATTATTTGTGAGCAACTAACTTGCTTTAACGACAACAAGACTAAAGCTATTCCAGCAGATGGCGTTGTTAACTAATTCCAGCAGATGGCGTTGTTAACTAATTACTATTTGTTTCTAATATAATATGTTAGTACATAGTATATATTAGTATATATTTATTATTCTGTCGGTAAGATCGAAATTTATAAAAAAAAAAGAAAATACCGAGCAAAGCTCGGTCATCCAGATATTGCATATTATGAATGCATGGATCAATCAAGGAAGTCAGTTAATTAAAAACTTATCCTTGCTGCGCCTCAATTAGTTAACTACAATTCGAACATACAGATTTCCATTCCATTTACGATATTAAACTTCAGTATCTATTTAAATGCAATAATACTAATAAGCAATTTTGTGCATCAAACAAAACCTCAAACGTGATCAATACTAATGTAATGCTATCAGGTTCTTACATCTCACTTGACCAGCGCTAAAGATCACTCTCATTGTATTGCAAGGTACCTACAAAAAATTGGATTCCTAGTAATTTTGTTTGAACGGAACTATCAAACGGGTGACCTCCAACTAGACTAGTTATATTTACAGGTATAGATACAATATCTATATTTTGCTATTTGCTAGAAAATTTATTTCTCATAACGCCTTTTTCTACCCAAAGGTGTAAATAGCGACTCTCCGAATAGTTACGTACCCAACGAAATAGGTGGCGGAACCTATTGACATCCACAGGGCACAAGGTTGTCAGCCGTCGATATTTATCACACATAACTTCCGAGAAATCATTGGTGTAAATTGAACTTCGGAATCAGAAGCAGGGAGCTCAACCACTGGACCACCGAGACTACATACGACTATTTTACTAATATTCATTTAATAGTGTATTGTGATACACCTTTTATTATACAAGTACTATATTATTTAGGTAACACCAAGCCAACTAAAATTATCACTTTCCCTCAAAAATATTCATAGGCAACAGAAATTCATTACATAAATTGATCACAGATTACGATTAATCAACAAACAGGTTTCGGCTGCATGCTATTTCCCATACGCAATTTTGAAGTTCAATTTATAAACAACTATCAGCACCACAGAAATAGATCAAGATAGAACGGCGAATAGGCGTGGCAAGCGTGCCAAAACCATGCACTATATTGCATGCTTTTCGAAACTCGCTCTCATTACGCAACGAGCGTTCCTGCACTGCGTTCAGGACGTAAAAAAATAGATAAAACGTCATATACATATATGCCTTATTGTGCTGTGGCAAATTGTAAAAACAAAAGTAGTGAAGCAAATATGAAAACAGGAAATATTTCGTATGATCAGTAAGTATAGAAAATCAGTAGAAAGTATTTTTTTGAGATTTTAAATTATTGTTTTACTTTTACTATGTTCAATAATTACGATCACAAGTTGTATATATTTTCGTTATGATAGATATCCATTGCTGTCCGCATTCAACGCTCGTATACAAAAACATTGCGCGCATAAATTATACGCGTAATGTACGTCGAATCGAACGAAATACACAATACACCTGCCAGTTGATCGCTGTGTCTGTTAATCGCTGTGATTGGTCTTCGAATGTTAGAGATGGGCACTCCATGTATCGTTGAGTCTTAGGACTTATCGATAAATTAATTCAATAATAATTCGAGTATCAGCTCATGTCTTGCTTTGTCCCTACTTTATTCTAACACTACAAATTTCAACCAAAGTGCTTCGTAATTACATTGGCAGCAGTTTATTTGACAGTATAAGTTTTCACCAATTTGACCAATCGCCAATGGAAAATCATCTCGTTCTTCTCAAACGGGCAGTAACCGAGGTATATGTCGACGTTCGGCTTCGTTATCTAACCAGGACTGCGAGGCCAACCCTTACAAAAAGGCAAATATTTAATAAATATGTATAGTTTCAAGGACAGTAAAATATTTATAATTAAATTTTATATACTGTTGGAAAAATATGTTTTAGGTATTAATATGTCGGATTAAAGTATTTAACATGTTTTACTTTCTATGATTATCGTTACGCAAAATCAATAAAGTTGGTACAATATAAAAATAATAAAATTAACACACGTTGCCGATATTAATATCGATAATCTAATGAGTGTGTCTCCTAACTAGTCGCCCCGCTCACAATGAAAATGACGTCACGCTGTGGGCGTGGTTTTTCAAAAAAGTGACACGCTGGAAATGTATGGAAATATGACATCGCAGCCGTTCTATCTTGATCTATTTCTGTGATCAGCACATAGCACGCTTCGCTTTGGTTTGTTTCATGAAGATATTTTTTACAAGAAGTTTGTATTTAAAATTTTCAACATTAACTAATATTGCATTGTATTATTAATATGTTATGACCTGATGGTGATGTCAGTGGCGCTCCCACGCGTGGATGTGACCTCAGTCTGTCTCCACACTAACTAATACGCACAATACATTGACCTTTGCGAAACGTGTAAATCTCACGTAAACAAATTTTAAGTTATAACATGTTTTTACTTGTGTTGTTTGACCTAAACATTGGTTCAGCAAGACGAAGAATAGCCAATGAATAGTAAGAGGTTGACGAAAGTCTGTTTTAACAATACTGAACTCATCAACATTTGTTGAACTCATCTTAAGAAAATTATATACACATCGGGCATTGCAGTAATAGTTCTAACGGAAGATAAGTAGTATAGGATTTTTTACAACCTCATAGGGTTTTTTTAACAAACAAATTACACATTCGACTTTCATATATGTGAAAGCAGAACTAATATGTCCATATGAGCGTACTCGGGCCTAAACTAAACACGTCGAGTTGACAACGTCACAAGCGGCTGATGGCGCCGACCAGCGCAACTATTTCAAGAATGACCGTCGGCGGCGACGCACCGACCACATAACTGAGTTAACCCATCAAATAATTACATCTTTCACATGCGCCACATTAATATTTCTGCAACATAGTATTGGCTTCGTAATTATTTACGACAACTATAACACATGTACTGGGATCCGTCTAATTATGTACCTATATGTTATTGCTAATGTAATTGTGTTCAAAGAAACTTCCTTTGAGATCCATCTAGCTGATGAATTAGTGGATGAATTGTGATGCCGCACATCAATGACGTTAACGTGAAAGATGAAAGCGCAGAACAGAGATTACTGAGTTTTTCTACTGATCGCTTTTTAGTACAAATCTTTCTTCTGAAAGTCATTTGTATTAATGATTAGCAATTATTTTTATTAATTCTTAAAAGTATTAAACTTCACACAAAGCAGCTAGTGCAAGCAATGGTTATTATATATTATTATATCAAGTTTTAATAAGGAATACGCAAGTCACGTGTAACTGATGCGGGCGCATAGCATTGTACCGTTAAAGTATACGGGCGAGACAGGAAGTTACAAATAGGTTTCCTTAGTATGTATAAGTCACAACGTATATTATTATAAGCGTGCAGTTATTGCGGAAAATGAGAGATGACTACTACCTACTACTACATAGTAGAGCCGCGCAGTTCGCTACATGAATGGGTCGGCACGTCCGGTGAAATACAACGACCTCCTAGAAAATCGACTAGTCTAGCGCTAGTCGTTCAGCACCAGGTGACACAATTTTTTTCGGAAAATATATTACTGATAAGATTGCGAATCACTAATGTGATTCACGAAAAAGAAAAAAAAGAAAAAAAAAGTTTCTTAAAACGGGATTCCAAAAAAAAAACAATAAATAAATCGTGTCAAAAAAACAATAGACCATAGCAATATAAGTCATGCACAATAAAACAACTCCCCGACAAATCCCTTACGGGAGTGGCAGAAAGAAGGAACTCCATTTTAGAACTATTTTTGTACACACGGAGTCCAGTAAAAGCAAGGTAAGAAATTTATAACTACTAACAGAAGAGTTTTATTCAAATAGGGGTTCATTCTTTGTTTATGATTTTAATTTACTACCCAATCCCTAAACAATAGTAATAGTACTTAAGAAAATACATCAATTAGACCATATGATTAACCAAATTTAAATTTGATTTCTCATATGAACGCGGAAAAAGTCTGGCACAAGAGGAAACATTACTGACTAAAAAAATAACTGTTATTAACCGCTTCAAAGTGCAAACGATTGCTTGAGAGCGTAAAATGACATGATTTAATTGTATTGGCAAGTGATTTACTTAAGTTTCGAGTTATTAATGACTTGGCACCGTCATCAAAATTATGTGTATTTTATTTACCTCTTAATATTGGTTATTACTTTCTCGAAGGTGTGAATATCAGTTTTTCTATGCTAAGTTCATTTAAGTTTATAAAAAAAGAAAATGACTTAAGGTCATAACATCTATCAGAATTCACTGAGTGTCGAATAAGGAATGATGACATCTGGGACGGAACAGATAACTCGCACCAACTAAATAATATTTTTGGGAAAACTATCACATTTCATGTTTCTGCAGATGACATCCTAATAAAACTATAATATTAATTATTCAAATAGACAAGAAAATGTCTCTCGTATACCCTCCCTACTTAATTAACACCGTAACGTTATAGAATCGATCACACTATTTGAAAACAAGAGGAAAACTTGAACACCTCAAAAACAATAGATAATAAAATAACAATCGGTTAATGCATGAACCGATTACAAAATGAGCTCATCGTTGATAACACAAATATGCGATAAAACAACGTGTCTCGAACAATATTTGAAAAAGAAAAAAACTTGACTCTCAACAATTTCTCGAGAAAAAAGAGGAGGTTTTGCCAAAGTAACATGTGACAGCTGCGTGACCAAATATTTACAAAATCAAATATATTTAAATATGATTCACGCCACATGGCCGGCTGTATACCTAAATGTGTGCCCGATCCATGATGACATCATATCCCACGACACAATGGCTTCAGGAGGCAGTTGTTCCCAACAGTGTGAGGGTACATAAACAGGTGCATTGCATGCATGTTTGTGTTCTGTAGCTATACCAGACATCTAGACTATATCTTGATTATATAATGCTTGGCTCGAAATATGAGTGCAATACAACTTGATAGGAGGAATCCAGGAGGAAGAATAATATGTTGCTCAATTCAAAGCCGTTGTGTCGTAAGTTGAGGTCGCCACCATGACAGCCTTCGTGGCACAAGAAATAAATCATATTATGGACACTGATGCTTACACTATCGGCTATCGAGGACTCCACGTCCTCGATAGCCGATAGTGTAAGCATGTGAGGTGGCGTTATGTGAAAAGGGGAGATTATAACAGGAGAAGGAATAGGGCAAGACTTTGCCTTCAGGAGCAGTGCTCTAATAGCCATGCTTTCAAGAATTAAAAAGACCTATACAGATTTTTTAAAACATACTTCAATTTATTACATACTAGCTCACCCGGCGAACTTTGAAAGTAATAACTGCTGTCCCGCTATGTCAATACTGCAATATCTTCGAAAAAAATTGTTTAAATTGCATGCTGTAAAGGTCCAGGACCATCTATATTACATGCACAATCTATTTAAGACACTTAATTGGATGAAAATTAATGCTGTAATGTTTAAAGTCGCTTCGTAAATAGGCCATTATTTCTCGTAAAAAGTAAAAAGAGGTCATTGTGGGTTATCCCTAAGAGATAGACATATGCCCTCGCGGACTTTTTTGTAGACCTTTTAAAGGTGTATAATAATGTAGTACGTTGTTTTGATTTATCACTTAGGGTTCAGGCAGCGTTTGCAATTAAAGTTCTAAATCTTTAAAATTATCACTTTTTTTACTACACTATACATAATGATCTAAACCACCCCGTTGACACCCTCTAACTATTAAAAAAACCGCATTAAAATCCGTTGCGTAGTTTTAAAGATATGCGCATATAAGGGGACAGACAGCGGAAAGTGACTTTGTTTTATACTATGTAATGATTTAGCGTGATCTTTAGAAACCGATGTTTACGTTTGATGCAGGGCATTAGGAATGAGTGAGAGAATACATTGAGATATGAATAAATTAAATCACATATAATATAATCACAGGTTAGCTCACGTAAGCTATAGGTAGGTAAGCCACAAATAGGTATTGAATGATCAAACGTTGATTGAGAAGTAAACCTATTGTGGTCATTGATTCATACAATATCCTATTTTCGACAATATTACGCTTTTATAGTTGAGTTCCTCTATTTCCGGTAATTGGGTATTTGAAAAAAAAATTTTTTTGTGATAAATTGAAAGATTATATATTAGTTTTATAACAAAACATTTTTTTTTTTTTTTTTCGCAATAATTCAAAAGTTATTTCAAAATAAAAATAAATTTTTGAATCCAGTACCGAAGACACGCCGACAACTCCCGAACAAACCCGAGCGCGTGTGACGTCTTAATGTTAGTTTTCACTCATTGCAGTTGATAGAAAAATAATAAATACAGTGTTTTGATCTATTTAATTTTGTTGTCATTATTAAATATTTAAATTTATATTAAAAATGTCGAACCTCAAAAGTTATCCTTCTTGTTTTGTACCATTATGTACGAATACTACAAAGGCAACTCCTGATAAAATGTTTTTAAATGTTCCCCAAGATGACAAATGTCGAAATAAATGGTTTCAAGCAGTGCACCGTGATAATCCCCAAACAAAATCGAATTTTTTTTGTTGTGAAGATCATTTCGATGTAAGTATTTCTTAATACCATTTTTATTAATTATTATTTATCTAAGTATACAAATCAAATAATTATTATATATTTAAGGAAAGTTCAGTAAATAAATTTTTTAATGTAAATAGTTTTATTTTCTTCAAAATGTGGATCAGCAACACAAAAGATACTTTATTTTTTACCAGTCAATAACATTTGTAGTTGCATTTGGGCATTACACTTCAAGCTGACTTTACCTTTTGCTAGAAAAATATCCAATGATTTATGACTGGTGGGACATTTTACTTCAACAATGGCATTGCTTGTCATTCCATCAGGAGATGCTGCAAAAATCGGATAACTAGGTACAAGACCCCGGACGCGTTATTTTTACTCTTAATTCTTTCTCAAGAAACGTCGTCGTCGTCGTCGTCGAACGTCATTTCTTAAAAAATCGGTGATCATAAATATATCAACATCAGGAATATTATCAGACTTTGCCTTAATAAATCCTTTATCACACATAACTAATTTAAATCAACTAACAACTCGTATTTTAGCAATAAATTTTCAATATTATTGTCTAGACATGAGTATTAGCCGTAAACGCTGTACTGTTATTAAATAGCTATAACATTATGACGTCACAACTATAGTGACCAATCATGGCGCGTTTATAGTCACGTGATTTTTATTTAAATTTCATCAATTTTTAATTGTTTATAATTAATTGAAAAAATAATTTTTTGAAGTTTTTGCATTAAATATCAATATTATTAATAATAAAGTTTTAAAATACATAAAAAAAAATCAATATTTTTTTTTTTCAAATACCTAATTGTAATTGATCACTTGGTCATTCAAGCGAAGCCCTTTATTAATTCCTATAGACATCGGCGGATTTTTCTTAAAATTTTAGAACGATGATCTGCCACTAATTATTAATGTCTCGGTGATCCGCTTCAGAATCCAGAGGTCGCGGGTTTGAATCCTGGCTCACACCAATGACTTTTCAAAACTTTGTACCCGGTATGGCAATAGGTTTGCCACCTATTCCATTTGGGACGTAAACAGAACGGCGAGTCGAGGCTTAACAGCCACTGCCTACATCTTCGATTTGAAAAAGACGTGAAGTTATGTAAGGTATGTTATGTTACTAATTTTATCTTCCTTATGAAAGCCATCATAATAACAATATCCGCAACAAATTGGTTTCTTCGAATTAAAAATTTTCGACGTACAAAACCGCGGTGGTTGGAAAGCGTAATGCGGCCTTTTTACACACCACACAAACTTCAAACATAATATATGAATACGAAGAGCAGCCATTATACTGTGAAGTTAACTAGGAAAACTGAACGCAATCAAATTGTTGTCATTGTTGTCACTCTGGCATATGGACAAACTTCACGGATGCTTTAAAATATGTAGGACTATACATTTGATGACACAATAGCAATAATAGTTACCAATATCGACGTGACAGGTTTCACAATTCACAACAACAATTTTACACACTTGTTTTAAAAATTAGCATTAGTTTGAAAACTTATTCATCATGTGACTAAATGTCAAGTTAGTCGCGGTGCAGAAACGCTACGCAAGGACACGGTATTTTATAGATGGTTGGTTCATAGGGCTAGAGGACTTTCAAAACGCACCAAACAACATACAATTAATAATAAATGTCCCATCATACTTACATAGAGTTTTAGAAGCCGTATAGCAATACAGAGTAGAAGTTCGAGTTCTATCATGCTAAGGTGATGACAACCTATGATATCACTAATTGTATTCTCAATACAATAGCATCCACACAACTGTTTGTAGCTGATGTCAAATACATACTGAATAATAAAATATACATCTGTTCATTCAATGTTGCACGTCAGGTAATAGAACTCATTTTGAATTTCAATAGTTTTCCAAAGCAAATATAAAAGTTACGACCGAATTAAATTCTAATAAAAATTAGTCAGCCGCCAGCTGTACAAAAGTAGATATAGGACTTACGTAGAGGCTGAACATTTTGCAGGCGAACGTTAACAAGCTTTCTGGCAACGTCATATCGATGCAGAATGAGATTACGAAGTTACCAACCGGCATACACGCTACACTAAACACGGCTCACCAACATGCACGAATAGTCACGATTATCATTACAAATTTACAAGTAAATATAGAACAAACTTAGTATTGTAATAATAATAACACAACGTTTTCTGAAACACTCCATTGGTAGTAATACTGTGTACAGAGGCGGTTGATGACAAAAACAAACTATGTTCACCTGAAACAACTCTACGGGCTCGCGGCCTTCAAACCAACAACGTAGGGAAATATGTCATAGTGAGGCAGATAAGATAATCTGTTAAATTTTTACGAAATCATGAACTAAATTAGCCTATTACCACACATTTGTAAAGTTTTATTTATCTATATGCGAATTTAGTTGAAGGACAGTGAGCCCCTATAATTGGGACGTCATGATATTTGTGGGTCGGTTGTCAACCACTTCAAACGGGGAAACCAATTAAAATATTTAGCATGACACAAGTAATTCAAATATACATACATGGTTTTGTTGACCTCCAAGAATACCGACTATCGAAGGATTTTGGTCGCCGTGAGAGTCTCTACGAAATTCTGATTGCACTAAACTTTGATTCTCGTCACTAGAACTATTCCCATTCTGACTGATCATGGAACCGTTAACCTTAGCTTCCTCTTCCACATCGACAGAATGACCATTGGTTACCGCGTTCATTTTCTGTAAGTCCTCGTTTTTAGCTTCGTTAACAGGAATTTGAGACGTTACTATATCATCATCCCTTTCAATAATTAGGGTTTCTTCATCGGAGTCTCCGAAATCACCATCTGTAAAAGCGTCCCCGCTCTCATCGTCACTGCTGTGAGGTGTGGCCACTTTGGATCTATGCCCCATGATTAACTGCACAGATTATCTATCTACTACAATTACATATGTTTAGAAAACAAACTAATTGATGCGCGCACTGTTTTCGAATTCTCGCATCAGTGTGATGTATCAACAAATAGAACGTAACAGACTCAACTGCAGCACCGCCTTTGTCGCTTCAATGGAAAGGAAGGACGCAATTTTGCACTACACCTACTGCTGCGGAATGCACTCTATAACGTACGTTGATAAAACGTTTGTTGTCGCCGTATTATCTTATCGATATTTTCCACTTTGTTAAAAGTCACTTCTCGATCATTATTTACGTTTCAATTGAATATATATACAAAAATATATATATCACAATGATTTTTTTTTTGTCTTTATTCTAAGTACAAAAGTTTTGAGTTACATCAAGATGCGTCAACACATTCGTGATTTAAAAAAAATACGTCTCGATAAGGCAACAAGTGACCGTGCGGTTGCGTCCGAAGTCTCCGTTAGACTGCGGCTGACCGCCATGCTTTTGGCTGTTACTGTACGTCACACCGTTCTGTAAACTTGTGCTCTATATTATCAATATCATTAAGTTGAAATATTAAAAGCAGTAATATTTTACGATTAAATTTTTAAACGTAAGATTTACGTTTAAAAATTTACTAGCACATTTACAATACTTCAAATTAAAATATCGCAATGTAAACGTGCAAGGAACATAATCGTTTTCAAATGGCATTAAATTGATTGTGTTATGTTCCGCAGTTTTTATAGTGTACGATAAATCGTTTTGAAAACGTCTACTTCGTAATTAACTTTACAGAAATTAAAATAAATTAGACAATGAAAATAGGCCGTTGATTTTGGCGTATGCGCATTTAATGCATACCAACAATCACGTAGTCGTTTAAGATAAGTTATTGGCGACAAGAAAAGTGAATCATATCAAAAGTCAGCGAAGGTTATGAGTATGATATGACTGTTTTGAAATACCAGGAGTAACCGCTCCGAGATACTTGTTTAGATAACACAGGATACCCTAGAACTAGTACCTGTATAAAACCAAATATACCATACATTGTTAAGGATCAACCTCAAACTTTCCTCCATTTTAAAATCATGATGGTTAATCAGAAGACCAACTTCAGGAGCCTTGAAAATTGAGTATGCATTAAAAAAGTTATAAAAATGAAAAAAGTTTGTGAGATTCGTACCGAACGTCTCATTTGGCACTTACCTCCCAAAAGACTTGGAAGTGAAGTTTGTGTAATATAAAAATAAGATACCTTCTCCTAGACTAGTTCAGTAACAACTTAACGTTATTTTAAAAGACTATTATAAAAGCAACGTTATAAAATGACATTGACATTATCACAGGAAGATACATAAATATACTTCATTTCATTGATAAGTGACCACAACAGACCACATTGCGAACATATTAAATTATAATAAATCCATCAAACTAGCTAGTTTCAGTTCCGTTAAATATTAAAACTAATATTGTTATCTATAACTATTGGTAGGTCGGTATTCTTGTGTTTTAGCGAATCTCATAGGAGGATTGATGCTCACAGATGCTCTATAGGGAATTTAGTAGATTTGGTATCACTATTTTTATTTATACGACGTTTCGAACAGAGATCTCTGAAAAGAGTTCGAAACGTCGGGAAATAAATAGAAAATAAGTTCAAAATAAACGCGATATAACCCATAAAAAGTTGTTTCAATATTAGTAAACTTTTAATGAAGAAAGATTGATATCATCAAGCCGAAATGATAACTTGAACTTCATTGAGTACTATTTTACTATGGTATCTTTGTGCCTCGTTATGAACTTTTGCCAGTTAAATTACAAAATCTCCTGACATTACTTCCTTTACTTGCGCAGACAATTTATGTGGCAATCTTCATATTATTGTCAGGGTATGGCAAACCAAATTACCTTATGGACTGCTTTGATCTAAATCAGAATTTTGTATCTAACAAGTGACATTTGGCAGCGCCAACCAAAATGCGATATCATTTAAGTTGACATGTCTTCTACTAGTCTTAACCTCGGAGGTCCAGTGATCAAGATCCGCGCTTCTGGTTCAGATGTCGTGGGCTCAATTTCGGGCTCACTCCAATAATGTCTCAGAATTCCTTCTGAACTTATGTGTGATAAATATCGATGACCGACAACATTGTGCCCGGTGTATGACATTAGATTAAATAGATTCTCCAACCTACGTCGACGAGACTAAACAGCCGCTGCCTACACATAAGGGGAAAAAAGGCTACAAGATACCTTACTAAATTTCACAAAAAAATCGGTCACGAAGTATTAGAGTGATGAGATAACAGACATTCACGCGCAGCTAGTTTTGCATGTATCATATTAGTATATGTTTAGTACATATCATAACGGATATGTTGTAACACGAAAAATATTATGAACTATTATTGTGTTTTTTTTTCTCTATTGTAGATCAAGATTAACAATGAGAGGGAATTATTCAAATTGTCGTGAGAACTTGTTATTTTTTTCATGCATTCAGTATAAATGAATATCATGCGTGATTTTATTTCAACAAGTATAATTTAACTGTACATAACAAACTGTATAAAATTCTTCATCTGACTGCGTCAGAATTAAATGAAGAAAGATTTATTGTTTTTCTTGTGTAGTTATCTCATTTGATTTGGTAAAGTTTTAGTAATATATATATAGAGCTTTAATATAATTAATAATTTTAGTAAGGGATATCATGGAGCTTCGAATTTACTAAACAAATTGTTGTTCAGTCGAGTTCTACCTTAAATGATGAATAAACTCTGTTCAGGTTAACGCAAACGAATAGTTAGGGTCATTTATAAACCATTCATATGAAATCATTTTAGACTGGCAACGCAACGCAACTGTGACCCGCTCGGTGTTGCAGAACCTTCATAAAACAAATTAATCAAAACTGGCACGACAGTATTTATCAGGTAAATTCGCGTGCAAAAACCAAACTACGGAAAAATATGATATTTTTCACACAAAAGTGGCGTCAGTCGCGTGCCACGTCTAACTAACCTAACATAATACATGACATGACGTTCAATTAAAAAAGTGAAACGTGCACATAATTGCGCAATTGTTATGCAATAATGGCGTATAGTGCAATCGAATTGGCAAAATCGATAAGTTAAGGTTACCGTGTACATTATTGTAGAAACTCAAGGTCAGACATGTCTGGTGAGACAATTGGTAATAAAATGGAAAGGCTGCTTTTACTACATTTTATATACTTTATAGATCCATTAGCCTACAGGATAACCGGTGCATAACCTCTTCAAGATTACTTTACGACAAGTCTTTTACGGGGTAAACAGAAAGAATGATGTGCAATAAAGCAAAGATCTTTACAATCCTACTTCATCGTCATACTCACTAAGAAGTATTCCAAATGAACTTAAACTCTACTATTCTGAGAAGCAACTAACCGTTACACCTTCACCCTACTCCTCAGCATTTCCTGTATTCAAACAAATACGTCACACGAACTTGCTCACAGCCAAGGAACGTGCAAGGACGTCATGGACACACTCATCCTGACAATACATTCACCATTAGGGTTGTCACTTTTTGGAGTTATGCATTTACACGTTTATACTACACTAGGGTTGGTCGTATTATGTAGAAATTAACTTATAATATGTAGCATGTACATTCGAAATTTGGCTATCTACTGGTGTATGAACGTGACGTGTAAGTTTTTTTTTACCAACAGCGTAGTTTATTTCGTATAAATTAAATATACTATAATATGTATTTTGCAATTAGAAACTTTCAGTACTATCGCGTGTATCAATGAAATAAAAAACGTGAAATTTACTTAAAGTTTAAAATATTTTTTAATGTCGTGGTGTGATCGATAACGATTTTATAAGTACATACTATGATACATACTATGCTAGCTACAGTACCTATTACAAGTTAAGGTACAAGACAATAACAAACTATTAAAATTGTATAATTTGTTTACCCGGTTTTCCATATTATATTATAAAATTTACCTTAGAGATATCAAATCGCACTCAATACTAATACTTCGTGGTTTTCATAATGTAGTTTTATGTATTATCCATCATAATTAATATTGACAACCCTACCATCTTCTGCAGCCAGCCATTCATATCTCTACTTTATACAAAGTCCCCAAGGTATAATTTCAATTGTCGAATACATAGCGGCACATAAATAAGTCCCGAAAACTGACGTCCTAATGAACGATGACTATTTTAATAGACAAGTTGATCCCTTACTTACAGGAAGAGAAACGAGTTCACATAAATAATTAGTATCATTTAAAATAAATTAGTTTCTAATTAACAATGCAAAGATAGTTAAATTGGAGGATTGATGGGAAATAGTGTTAAAAAGAAATTGACTGTAATTTGAGAAAATATGTATTATAGTAATTAGCTGATTTTTAAGCATATTCTGTACCATAATTAGAATAAAAACTTGCAATCAATTACACTATTTATTGTTTGAAGCCCCTCAAGCCGAGTTTTAAGAAAGAGGCTGGTAGGGTTACATGTAATTTGGCATAATCAATAGCACCAAAAATTTGCGCCTATCAAAGTATTTATTAATCAGAACTAACTGCGACTATCAATTAGATTAAAATTATTTATAATCATAGTCCACTAATCATAGACAAGCAGACCAACCTAGTAAATAATAATCAAAGTGCTCGAAAATTAATAGCCACTATCTACCCAGATACCCACCCAGCAATAAACCACCAAAAAAAAACCGGGCAGGTACAAACCGTCCCTGAATTGACAGAAGCACACGGTTACAGAGAATATAAGAAAAAGCTGTACACACGCCTAATAATCCATGTAAAAACCAGTGATTAAATTGGCCAGTAAAGCAGTTGACGAGAGGCGAGGGCAAAAAAAACCGACCGCGAAAGAAAATAACAGTTATATCCTCACAGATCGTACGGGATCTACGGACAAACTACTACTATAGTGCGGTCAGGTGGTAACTAATGAAGAAGACGCAGGCGCATACGACACAGACACTGCAAGAGACTTAAATATCGTGACATTTGCAATGTTATTTCAACGTGGCGACGTATGCCAACACGCACACCAGAGACACGCTCTCATTGCAGGGGTGAATGATCGATACGTGATCAATTGGATATATCAACAGATGATCAAAGCGAGTCTAATGATAATATATAAAAGCTTCATCAATATTATTAACGGATTGTGACTGATACTCTGACTGGACTTAATTTAATGATTGGATGACATTTAAGCATTTAATTTGCGTAAGAAAGGAAGAAGCCAGAACAATGATAGGAATATAGGATAAAGGTTGATGACATATTGCTGGGAACTTCAAAGAGTTCAGGGACAGGTCAAAACAGATCAATTATCTAAGTATGTAGACTTCCGATACCTTGTTAATTAATGTCACTGCATGTAAAATATATATATATGACTTTGTAATTTTCGATATCATATTTTATGGACGATGTAAACTAGCCAACATATTACTTAGCAGCTTAGCTCTAAATCAAATGAGCGGCTCTAATGGGGGAGTTTATGAGAATGTGTTATAAATAGAATTTATTGAAGTGTCCTGTCGTGTGATTCACAGGCCGGGGGGAGTAGGGGGCGTTGGCGTTATAATTGCTCCGGGAGACCACACGCGCACTATAAGAAATTGTCTCAATTTCATAAGTGTCTCTGCCCACGGATTTTGAGTAAATTGCTCACACATACGTGAGAATTCCCGGGTTCTTTTGGGCTATTTTGCATAGGGAACCCTAAAATTGCATATAATAAACACATCACTGACAAGCAGATTTTATGGTTGTCACAATTACGTAAGCAATGACAAAATATACCTTTAATTTACACGAATGCTACACTTTCACCTCACTTCGGATAACATGAGCTCAACAAAAAAATAATCTGTCCGCAAACTGCAGGCATATATAATCTCAATGTACAAAGTATTACAAACATATTCAATGGGTTATTGCTTGAAAAATTTTTCATGTCACACACACAAATCCCCAGTATATACTTTTATATTACATAACATAATTAAACATAACTTCACGCCTTTTCTACCCGAAGGTGTAGGTAGCGGCTGTCAAGCCTCGTCTCGCCGTTATGTTTACGTCTAAAATGGAATAATAGGCGGCGAACCTATTGCCACATCGGACACAAAGTTTTCAGTCATCGATATTCATCACTGGTGTGAGCCAACTACTTTTATATATTTTTTTTATTTATTGTAGAAATTTTACACTGATATTTAAATCTTACAATACTTCGTCCTGCGTGTGTGCATTATTGTTTGTACGAAAACAATCAATATACTCTAAAAATTGTTCATATTAAATCTAATATGAAAAATTTTTTAGATTATATTGATTGTTTTCGTACGGATTATGCCGTGAATTGCATTATAATCAACCGATTATAATGCAATTCACGGCATATTCCCACATTCATTACCTTTTGTATTAAAAACTTGAACAATTGTTATAAAATAATTTTGTAAATATTTATTGTTTAACCTAATTTTGGTACTTTTTGATGAATTTTGCATAACAATAAAGAGTGTCTTTTCTAATAAAAAATAAGTATTTATTTCTAAACATTTGGTTAGGTACACCAAATGTTTAGAAATAAATACTTATCCAATTCAATAGTTTGATTTAAAGTAGCTTTTGTTGCAATAATATCATTTCTGTAAGTACTATAAAATGTATAACGCCTTTTATCTTCGTGATTTTAGAGCCTGGAAATGGTTGTTCGCATTAACCGATTAAAATATTGGGTTTTAAATTTTATTTTGTGAAAATAAAATCACACACTCCGACCAAATTTATAACAAAAAGCTTAAAAACCTCACAAGTGCGTCTTGACCGGGCATCGAACTGCTCAGCCAAATAACATTAAGTGGTTTAACTAGTATTTATTACTGAAATTGGATTGAATGCATTTCATTTCCAGACATACTTACAAGTTTCGGTCTGACTAGACAGACGATCGATCGGGCCGAGTCCTCGTCGCTACTGCTCTCCAGGCAGTCTGACAAGGATGGCGAGCGAGCTTGCGGCCAGGACTTAGGCGCCTTCTTTGTGTCTGATGTTGGGGAGATCAACGGCGTCGGTAGCCAATTACCCTGACCTCGCCACCAGGACACCAACGCTGGCGCAACACCAACCACCATGGCCAAACCCAAACGTACCATAATTGCAAAATTTTATACGGACTTAATGACACACAAGTTTGGTACAGAAGAAACGCATCAAGACTTCTAGTAACTCATTGTCTATGTCTATTCTAAGTCGGTGCAGTGTCACAACACTTTCACAGATGTAATCTGTCACCGGACCGGCGGACGGACGTCACGTCACTGGAACAACGAGGAACGCGGAAAAGGAAGATGCGTCAGATAAAAGTTAACTTTAAATATTGCACATTAAAGTCGTTTAATTCATAACAAACTTGATTCACGTGCCAAATGACACCACAGAACATAGCAGATAATTTTTTATATGCAAAGGTAGGATTTTTTACTACTCAACTAAACACTAATGTTAGATTGTTCATCTAGAAATCGCGGCGTAAAAATTTATCGGTTATCGAAAGTTGAAAGCTAAATTTGTTCGGATCATACATGGGACGGTGTTTCCCATGCGCTCGCAGACAGACGAGTGCCGGTCGTTGACGCTGGAAGCCCCCTCCAGCGGCCGCCTAACCGCCCCCTCCAGCCGCCCGCCCTAGTGAAACAACCCCCCTAGTCCTCTCCAAGCGAGAGAATGTCTCGCAAAACGTAAGTGCTCGTTGAAAAGGCTCCTTTTGTACGCGAACATGCCGTGTTAAGTCTATAAATAAATTATACGTGGTGTCTGTTGGACACGGAATGGATCTCTTTTGGTGTACGTTATCGCAATACGGCGAGTACCGCGAGTGCCGCGACGTAAACTGGGTCAGGTGTATGCAATACTGTGTAATAACCGATACATTTAATTCGTCTAATTACACGGCTGGCTGCGTTGCACAGAGCGCGCCGATTTCAAATGAACGTAGAAGAAGTCTTTTTCTTAAACATTACACAGGGTTTCTTTGAGTTTTGAAATCAAACTTTAACATTACTTGTCTTTAAAATGTTTAATTTCTCAAATACGTATCTAGCAAAACTAAATTAGTTAATGATATAACAACCCAATTTCTGATGGGGTTCGAATTCGAGAATAAAATCAGGAAATAGAATATCTACTGATTACTAACACTACTACAAATGTGCCAACACATCATCAAGATGAGGCAACTCTGCCACCACAATATTTCAATCAAATCAATTGAGAACTAACTGTAACAAACATAAAACTTGAAAATATAAATCTTAAATTCAATCTAGCATGAATCGTTGCCGAATATTATAACACAAAAACGCAATCATATGTGTTAGATGATGGGGCACTATCACTTTAATAACCAAATCCTAACAATTTCTAAAATAATTTACCTTTATAAATAACGAGAACCTTTATAAATAAGGAGAAATAGTTTTTCCTACATAAAGATCATATTAGGGATGGGTGCTGAACGGGACTCCACGAAATCGAGATAAGTGCAACTCAAAGCTGACATGTTCATTAATAAAACTTAGAGACAATTTCTTTGCAACATGACGTCCACATGGTGTAGAGTTACATCAGCCAGACCTGAGTTGTTCGCCAATGGAGGGGGTGAAATCCAGACAGATCGATGCTGCTACTGACGTCAGAGCAGCGGGACTATAGAATGTGTTTAGTGGGTGCTTACTGCTTGCCACCGAATGCAATTATTTTACAACAATAGCATGTGTAATTAATTAAAATGAAAGTATTAAATTACAGTGGTGCCCGAAAAATGCGATGTTATCGGGACTTTTACTGAAAAATAATAAATATTATTTATTTAGGAACAGAATATTATAGAATTAGATATTGTATATATGTAATATATTAATTTCTCATGACACAGTGTCAGTTACCATACTCCTCCGAAACGACTTGATTTATTCTCACGAAATTTTATGTGCATATCGGGTAGACACACAACATCTATTTTTTATCCTCCTAAATGTTAAGTTTAGTCCACCTCTAAATATAATTTTTAATTTTTAGATATTATTTATTTATTATTTATGAAACAATGTGCAAAAATACACACAACCCTAAATTTTCAGCCCTCTAAAATCCTATTCTTTATTTATTTATCAAAAAACTTCGTTTGATGGCTGACAACTTACGTCAATGTCCATTTGAAAAAAAAAAAAACATATAAAGTAATGTAGACGATAACAAGAGACTGATAGAGCACAAGAGAGTCAGTTGTGTTAAAAAGACATGTCTTAATTTCTGTATGTACTTCTTAGTCTCTTTAAGCTACTGGGATGGATGTCTTCCTTGGATTTCCTTAGGCTGTTTCGAAAACAACTAGTGTCTACTTTTTTAAGAATTGTCTTCGAAATCTTAGGAAATATGTAGTAATCATTTTGTACGGAATTAGCATACAGCAGTGCTGTATCGTAACCGCAACCGAAGTCAACAAGCTATATTACAGTTTCAGTACAGGAGTATGGCGCGCGTTACACAACAGAGCTCGGGCAGGAGGCGTGGAGGCATGAGGCATTACAAACTGGAACTCTGGATCGATCGGAAGGTGCAACGACCTCTCCTGTCGAGAGCCAACTGACCTACATCCGTTATTACTTTTAAACTATAACTTGTAAATATGATTAAGTTAACAAAAGTAATTTTAAACAAAGCGGAAGTAACTTCACAAGGGAGATGGCGTGAAGTTACATTGTTGGAATATTATTTTCTATGTACCTCCATTGTCTATTTTCCATAACACATGTATTTAGTTGCATAACTTGTAAATATAGAGGGCGCTATAGGTATTTATTTTTAAATAATATTATGAAGATATTACTTTAAAAAACTCAATTAATTCTAATATCTCACCGACTTAAATACAACGTATTTAAAAACTTCCCATTAAAAGGACACTATATATTACGCCTAATTTGTGTAAACGTAGAAAAATGATGATATACACTCTAGTAATCCGACTTCAAAATGAATTGTTAGTTTGGAAGTTTAATAAATCAGCATTTCTTTTTATCAAATGCAAACATTTTCGTATTCAGTTCAGTCGGAAGTCATCGACGACACCAGCGAAACTAGTAGTTGGAAACGAGGTCGCTGACGATTTGCATGTTGCGAAAGGTCGCAGCGTGCGAAAGTTGCGCGAGATGAGGCGCGTGCCGTGTCAGCGCGCCGGGGAGACCGTTAGTTATGCCAACAGACAATTCATATATCACAGATATACCGACAGACATACAAGAACAGTAGTAGAAACACGGAGTTTACTGAACGAATGGGCGCATACGACTATTGAAATACACAAGCTCTCAGAAAATCGACAAATAAATGGCTCATGACGAAGTTTCGAGAGGAGTATCTGGAGGCCAACCCCCTCTGCAACACTCTCTGTGTTGCAGGTGTCCATGGGCGGCTTTAGTAGCCCCCGTATCGTATAAAAAAAAAACAAGAGACGAGACCTCGATTACGCACAACAGTTGCAGAACAAGAAGTTATATTATTCTTTTACTTTTACGCCCTGGGTAGTGCGGCCAAGATGCCAGGATAGATAGGAACACCATTTCCAGTAAATGACTCTACTCTTTATCAGGAATGAAGAAGCAATACGTTTAGATCGAACATCTATAGTAAGTGCTCAAAGTAAGGGTGCAAGCGGTGCACAAATCAGATTGTTCACCCATAGGTTGGGAATGAAGGAATCGATCCGCGCTGTTGCCGTGCGCACTCTCCATAGCCTTGCACATAGGATACAACATATAGGTTGATTATGCCCAATACATCTCAACAAAGCTTATCATAAAACATGCAAATACTACATTAATGAATTTGTAAAAACTTGAGGAATTAAACAACGTGCTAATTTCGCTAATATCCTAACATTTGACCGGTCCAGATTTAGAAGTGTTGCAGTGGCGTCTGATAAAGACTTCAAACTTTTTGTAATTTAGACATGTACTATATTTAATTATGACTTGTGTACCTTCAAATCCACAATACTTGAAAGGTTAAGCAGCGGCCATTAAGGCCACGATACACTGAATAATTTATTTTTTATGGGTGGAGATAAATAGGGGGCAATTCTATGCATCTGACCTGGACGGAGGAAGGCCGCCGCGAGGTTTTAGTGGGTGGCCCTCAGATCGGATTGCAGCTTCTTGCTTTGGGAGTCCCACACTACCCCCTGCCGTACCTAGGCGGGGGGTGTGAATAAAGCAATAAACAAATTCTGTCTGTTAATTCTTAGTCGATATAATACATAAAAAAATACAATAGCCTATACCTCTAAGGCAGATGTGTCCCCGATTGAAGCCGGTGAAGGTAAATGACGAATCTAGCATATGTTTGAAGAGTGATCATAAACAATCCACATCGGTCGGCGAATATAACTTGATAATGCTGATGGAAGTCATAAAACGAAGATATTATTATATCATGGAGTCGTATTATCTATAAGTGATTGAGACTTTATGAAGTGTGAGATAAATAAGTAAAGAAGCAGCTGCAATAGCAGTCAAGAGCTAGGGAATGCAAAGAAGCGTGATTTTCTCAGATCGTCCACATTATTTTTCTTGATAAATATTTTTAATATATATGTATACATGTTTTTAAAATATGTCTAATGATTTATTAAATTTATTTATACTATCGGCAATTGGAATGACTGCCTTCTATCGGTATCAGAAGTGGGATTCCCGTCACAAATTACATAGTTCACACTATTTATTGAAGAATAAAGTACATAATCATGTAAATATCTTCTCCAACGTCTAGTTGCCCTATCAAACTATGATTTTAGACTTGTAATTGGAAACTATTTGCCTCAAATATACGCATAGCGAACGGTGGAGCTCATCTATTTCTGCCGCATGTCGTTTTATTTCGCACCGCATTGATGTACACGCGTTCTATGCGCTTGCGCTTAAATAGATTAACTTCACCGCGTAGGGTTGCCATTATTTTTAAAACCGTTTTTCGATAATAATCAACAGGACCGCAGTCACACTGCAAAATTTGATGATATATATATATATATATATATATATATGATATACTTGCACTGCCCATACTTATTAGCATCTGTCTAAAAATCCATCACCAAATCACATCCATCACATTCATCTCTGTATAAATCAGACAAAATTATGCAGGTGTCGCATAAGCTAGCAAAATAATATGATTACTTCTTGTACTGTCATAATTGATAATTTTGCATTTATTAAATAATTAAAATACACAAGATCACATTAGGCACAACCCTATTTAGATCACAGTTCATAAAACAATAATCACCGTGTTGAATGGATATGGTAGATTGCAACCGATCGGCCGTTACAATAATATTACGCATACACAATTTGTAATAAATATAATTATAAACATCCGGATTTAGTTTAGATTAAATAAACTCATAAATCAATGTTAAGTCAATATTAATAATAGTTTACATAGTAATCTAAGTGGTATTCAGGAGAACTTCAAGTTATATTAATGTGGCCTAAGAGTGCCAAGAGCCCAATAACCCACGAACGCCAGACCTTTGTCATTTTTTAGAAGCTCCAACTTTGTTAGCTCATGCTCCCGACTCCCAACACAGGTAAGATTCATGGACAATTATGAAGATTGAGTTACAGTCGATGTAGCAGGTACAGGTTACTTTCGGTGTCGGGCGGGTGACTGGCGCGGGGGCGCCTTCACCCGCATTGTACTTACCGACACCATCGTCGGACGGCGATGGCCGGCGATCTCCGGTCGTGGGTACCCCGAACTACCACCTCTCGGGAGCCCCACATAACCCTCTCACCCCCCGGTTGTCTTTGACGTTATATGTCACCTTCTTATTAAATATCGCAGTATTAATCGCGCCACGATCCTGGCACACTCTAGGGTCGTGGCACCCCTCTTGCCAGACTCCCCCCTTAATTTTCATGAAATGATGGTTAATTCTATTTGTTGCTTCTATTTTATATATGGGTGATGAGATCGTCGACTGAGATGAATATCAAAGGAGTTGCGACGCGCCGATCGTCACGCACTGAGGTGTTGCACGCGGAAGTCTATTCTGATCCACATAGATGTTCTTACAGGTAAATAGAACTGCCCACTGGGCTGCATTCAATAACAGGCCGAAAAGAAAAACTGTTTTTGTGGTTGAAATCAAGAAAAAAAGTAATAAAAAATTCAAGGTTTTTTCCCTACGGTGAACAATTATTATTTGGAATTTTTGGAATATACTATATTCTAACATAACATAACATAACTTCACGCCTTTTGTTACCCGAAGGTGTAGGCAGCGGCTGTTAAGCCTCGTCTCGCCGTTATGTTTACGTCCCAAATGGAATAGGTGGCGAACCTATTGCCATACCGGGCACAAAGTTTGTCAGTCATCGGTATTTATCACACATAACTTCCGAAAACAATTTCGAAAAGTCATTGGTGTGAGCCAGTGTCTGGAATCGAACTCCGGACCTCTGGATCAGAGGCCGTGCGCTCGCCCACTGCGCCACCGAGACCTTATTAGATACTATATTCTAATTACGTAATTATTGTTATTCAGATGAATTTTAACACAAAGCAAAAAAATTACAAGTAGATTTAAAGCGACATCTTAAATTTCACTAATTACCGCTGTAACATTCGATAAATGTGCTGCCAATATGAAATACATGACTATTTACATAAAATCGTCGGTTTCACAAAGATATGAAGTTGGAATCTTGCTTTAAAATAATCTTTTTTTTTTCGCATAAAATACTACTAAGTTTCTTTTACAATTTTTTTGCAGTATCGAATCTGACAGAATTAAATCTGACAATACATAGTATATTACTCAGGTACAACTTCGGTGTGAATAAAAATATTATTATATCTATTATATTAGGTCGGGGAAAAAGTCTTTTCGCATAACGTAGGTATAAACTTATTATAAAATTTCTTTGACTGTACTATTTGTGTCTGGTTGGTTTTGGTAACATTAAAAAGGTTACATTATAAAGAAAAGAAAAAAATAAAAAAAAGTTGTTTCCCGCTATTTTTCATTTGTTTTTCTCTCCGTAAAAATGAGTGAATCTAATGAAGAAATTCGATACATTTTAAAATTTTATTATAAAAAAGGCAAAAATGCAACTCAAGCAGTGAAAAAAATTTGTGATGTTTATGGACCTGATGCAGTGTCAGTAAGAGTAGCACAAATTTGGTTCAAACGTTTTCAGTCCGGAAATTTTGATGTTAAAGATGCACCTCGCTCTGGTCGCCCTGTTACGAATAAAATGGACGCCATTTTTGAAAGAGTGGAGCAAGATCGGCATATTAGTAGTTACGATGTAGCTGAAGAACTGGGAATTGACCACAAAACAGTTTTGACCCATTTGAAGAAAGCTGGTTATACAAAAAAGCTCGATATTTGGGTGCCACACGAGCTCACTCAAAGAAACTTAATGAACCGTGTACTCATTTGCGATTCATTATTGAGACGTAATGAAACCGAGCCGTTTTTGAAGAGATTGATAACTGGCGATGAAAAGTGGATCACGTACGACAAGAACGTGTGAAAAAGGTCGTGGTCGAAAGTTGGCCAGGCTTCACAGACTGTGGCCAAACCTGGCCTAACACGAAATAAGGTGATGCTGTGTGTATGGTGGGATTGGAAGGGCATTGTTCATTATGAGCTTTTACCGTCCGGCAAAACCATCGATTCTGATCTTTACTGCCAGCAACTGATGAGATTAAAGGAAGCAGTCGAGAGAAAACGGCCGGAATTGATCAACAGGAAGGGTGTGGTCTTTCATCACGATAACGCTAGACCACACACATCTTTAGCCACTCAGCAAAAATTAAGAGAGTTCGACTGGGAGGTCCTAGTGCATCCACCATATAGCCCTGACCTTGCGCCTTCAGATTTTCACCTGTTTCGGTCTCTTCAGAATTCTTTAGGTTCTGTAAGGTTGACCTCAAGAGAGGACTGCCAAAACTATTTGTCCCGTTTTTTTGATCAGAAATCCCAAAGTTTCTACAGTAACGGGATAATGTCTCTGCCCACAAAATGGCAGAAAGTTATTCAACAAAACGGTACATATATATTGTAAATAAATGTAAATAAACTTTGAAAAAAATGTCTTGACTTTTCATACAAAAATACGAAAATACTTTTTCCCCAACCTATTATTATTATATTTTGTCCAACCGTGTATCGGGCGACCGCAGTGTGTCAGACAATTTAAGATGTTGCATGTCGTTAGAATAGAATCAGAGATAGAGACAGCGTTGTATTGTGTTCAGTGATTTTGCAAAGTGCAACAATATTTTTAATTATTGTCTATAAAATAATTATTATTTTATATCATTTAAATTTGTTTATTGAAGGAAGGAAGGACTATTTACAATATGGACTAAAGTGTTTGGTTGTCAGATCATAGACCAGTGCGATAATATCGAACAACCTTTTGGTTGAAGTGGTTGTGTCTTATTTTTAATATTATAAGGTAATTAATTAGCCTGAAAGTATTCTAAAAGTATGTGAGCATGTGTTAAAAAGAAAGCTAAACAAGCCGTTGTATGCATCCGTGAAGTCTCGATCTTAATCTTTAAACCAACTTGTGTATCCTCTCATATTGTTTAAATACAAAATAGTTAACAAAACTCAGACGACAATCGAAATATCTGTACTCCACACGAGTCGGCTTCGAACCCGTCAACCTTTATTCAGCAGCAATATTTATTTCCATACACACACTTCAACTTCTCAGATATCAAATAAAATATGAACACATTCTGACTCTCATCTTTTAGTTTCATATTACAACATAAGTAACACTATGGTTTCTATTAATATTTTAAAGATCAAAGTAATTTATGTATTTCAGTTACGCCATCTCGTAGCAACAATATGAACTGTACATATTAGGGCACAGAATACTGGATAAAGCCAAATAACTTATTGCTAGTACTGATTTTCTGTATCCATGTCATCACTCGTAAATTAACGTCTAAGTACGACGCATAAAATAGATATGTTACGATACGACTCACTAGTCGTATCGTAAGTAGAAGTGTGGAACCTGCAAACTCATCTTAATTCACTAATTAAGATGAGTTTGCAGGTTCCACACTCCCATCTAGACACGTAACTTAAATATAAATGTTTGATATCCTGACAAATCATATAAGTCTGCCAAAATCTAAGAATTGTTTTTTAATGTCTAGCCCACGGGTCTTGCCAAATGTTAAACAACAGGAGTCACATGTCCTAATAAATGTGTTCATTCATCAAACGTGTGATCCGCCTGGCTAATTGCTTCACTTAATTGGATTAAATTACTAATGAATGCAATAAACTGAGTAAATTTATTTTTTATTACGTCTCTCACGCCTTCAAAACACAAAATGTAGGTAGCAGCTGTTAATCCCCACTCGCCGAATTACCACGTCCCAAATGAAATAGGTTGCTATTGCCACCGGGCACAGAGTCATCGATAATTATCGCACGTAACTTCCGGAAATAACTCCGAGAAATTATTAGTGTGAGCCCAGCAGCGGGAAGATCGATCACTGGACCAACAAGACTTTTTAACTATTATACAGTGGCCCAAATTTTGTGGGTCAACGGTACTTATCACACGTAACTTCCAAAGAATCGGACTAGCAGGTTTGGAGACGAAGAGAAGTAGTAAATCACTAGATTAAAAGGGATTTCATCGGAAAGTAACTTAATCTAACTTTTAAAAATGAGCCCATTCTTGCAAGATATTTTGCAACATTTTGCTGTGATTTCGTATTTTATGATGTTTAAAAAACATAGCCAGTCAGTTTGTAGTAGTTCAATATATTAATTTGTTTTAACCGACAACAATAAAATAATAGATTCTAAACACATTTAATATGGATCTGTAAATGGTTGCGTTACTGACGACGCGTGCGACGTCGCGAAACTAGCTCAATGATCATACTTAGAAAACCTGTTTTGCGATCCATAACAAAAACAACTGCTTGCGTGTCTACTTTACTCCGATGAAGACTTGGCGTCTCGCATAATACCTACTTAGTGTGTCGAATTTTTCTGACCCTGTTCAAGTATCATATGAATTATGAACATGCAGCGATTTTACCCGACAGCGCTAAAATAAGAGTTATGTACCCAGTTACTCACATTTTTATACATTATAAAACTAAAGAATTTGTTTGGTTCAACATGTTGATCTTGGGAATTACCCATCCGAATTGAAAAAATCTGTCAGTGTTAGATAGTCCTTTTATTTACGAAGGCGTGTGGAGCGTCAATGAAAGATCTTGCCAAAATGGAAGAATATTGTGTTCAAGAGCTTTCCCTGGGTACACTGTGTTGGTTGCAATGGTTAAAGTTTCGCAAAATAACTTACCGATAAATTATTATGCTTTTACCACGAAATATTTCAGTGCTCAGCAGAACACCATTGATCGTTGATATAGCTCTCATCGACAAATTATCTACCGAGACCTCAAAAAATTTTTCAAATCTTATAAATAGTTACAGAGATTACTGTGTTCAGCCAAAGAAGCAAAATCCTCAGTAAATATATGTATTTAATGTGGAGGTTTGATGTTCGCCGGGACAGTCTGATAGTGATGTAAATAGAATATGTAAACGAGTGTACTTATTAGAGTGTTGTGCTTATATATTTAATTGGGGTTAATTAATGATATCAATAATATATGACTGACCTCTTTTGCGATCTGGTCAAGCGCCTGCTCCTCGGCAGTAGCCTTTGTCTGTGTGCGCTGCCGCCGCGACGGATCCATGCCCGCACTAGCACAATACTACCTGTTCAAAACAAATTGTTATAGAATTTCTATAAAAATCGACATTTGATTTTTGAACTTTATTAATTGTAAAAATAAATTAGTAAAAAGGCCTTATGAATATACAGTACATTTTTTATTGAATTTATCTACAAGAAAACAAAATACCTATGCAACTGTAACATAATAGAAAATGTAAAGTACTGGATGAATTAAATGATGGAATAGTTTATCTGCCATGTCTTGGTGGTCCAGTGGTCAAGCACACGACTTTTGATCCAGAGGCCCGGGCACGAATCCTGACACAGGCTCACACCAATATTGCCCTGTATAGCAATTTGCCACCTATTCCATTTGGGACGTAAGTATAATTATCAGAGAAGAGAATGGCAGAAAATTTATCAATAGTCTAAATGTTCTGAACGATATTGAGTATTATTTACACTGCACTGAACTACGATTACAATTACTCTTTGGTTTTGTTTACATTGAGAGTGGCAATTTATTATAAATATGTATGAAGGGTCTTCTAGTAGGTTTGTGACTTGATGGGATGAATGAGTGGATTGTTTTGTATGATTGTATTATTCAATGGTAGTAAATGCATCATGAGGTAAATGAGAAATATTGAACTTAAATATAATTATATAAATTATGAAAATATTGTTTTGGTGGAAGTTCTCCACAAAGTCATTAAAATCTTTATCCACAGAAAATATTATATCAATTTAAGATAGCCACATACATATTGGGAATATATTTGTGATTACAATAATGACCTGTACTATAATCCCTGTCATCAAATTAAATATTAATATTTATAAAAACTCTAGGTACAGTCCTTCCACAGATTACTAAATATTTGTTGTTTTATTAGTTGCTTTGATAATTGGGCTATAGATAAATGTTATATCAACAAGACAGTGTAATTATGTCATTGTTGATATTGCTGTATATTATGACTGATGATGAATTGTGAGTGTCAAAAATTCTAATTAGATCAGATCTTATGTATCTTGCTAAGATAATTAATAACATGTTTGCTTGTACTATGATTGAACTGTAACAGCTAATATTGTAATCATTTTAAAAATATAAACACATGAATTATCAGATTAAAGTATTGCATCCTAATCTATCTCCAAGCTTATAGCAAAGCAGCCTATCTGTTTAGGTTTTAGTCTTCTATATGATATGTTTTCATTTTGTTTTCTTCATTAATTGACCCATAATTTAATAACAAACATCTTAATAAACTTGAAAAATGATACCATACTGACAACCTAGTAGACCCTACAGTAATTAGATTACCATATTTTTCTATACCACAAATTTACTTTATTCAGTAATATTAAAAAGATATAATAACAAATGTCAGTCAACCAACAAGTAAATTGAGAAATCTTTTTAGTACATACATACATACATACATAACTTCACGCCAAATCCCTTGCGGGGTAGGCAGAGAGAACAGAGCGCCATAGGGCACGATTCTTACACACCTCACTCGCTTCGTTGACTTTCATAACTCTTTTCATGCACGCGCGTCGGTTTTTGAGGCTCTTAACATCACCTTCCTCCAGAACACGTTCTATTTGGTCTTGGAATGTGTGTCTTGGCCGTCCTCGACTCCTACATCCGTCCGCTTTTGCATTGTATATCTGCTTAGTCAGTCTTGCGTCAACCATTCTTTCTACATGTCCGAACCATCGGAGCATGCCCTTTCTTACTTTTACACCGACACTCTCTTTCAAACCAACTTCCTTCCTTACAACCTTGTTTTCTACGCGGTCAGCGAGAGTCACTCCGCAGATTTTGCGTAGAGCCCTCATTTCTACCGCGTTTATTCTACTTTCATGCACACTCTGCCATACCCAGCTCTCGCTTCCATAAGTTAGTGTTGGGATCAGGACTGCATTGTGGATTGCTAACTGGGCCTTTCTGCTAATATTTTTTGCGCCCAGGAATCTGCCCAACACTCCGTTTACGCTTATCTTATCTTATCTTTTTTATCTTTTTAGTAAATTGTTTATATTGTAAAACTTGAAAGGATGGTGTAAATCATTACATAGTATAAAACAAAGTCACTTTCTGGTGTCTGTCCCGTTATATATATGCTTGATCTTTAAAACTATAGAGGGTGTTTTGTATGTATAATTTTAGCTTTACTGCAGCTTTAATTGCACTTTAATTGCAAACTCTGGCTGAACCCTAAGTGATAGTTCAAAACAATGTTCTTCAAAAAGCCTACAAAAGTCCATGATGGCATATGTGTATCCCTTTGGTTTAACCTAAAATGAATATTTTTATTTCTTTTCTGAGGCAAAACAAAGTTTGCTGGGTCAACTAGCGAGTAATAAAATTGGAATCTTATTGGTTCATATATTAATACCAAAATGAGAAGAAAATACTTGTCTTGAAGAAAATCTAAATTTAACCTGCCCATTCTTTTTTAATGGGTCATTAATATGAACATGACCCAATAAAAGGTGGTGTCACATTTTTGTTAAATTTGTAACAAGAATTCAGAACAAGCTTTATTGGCTACATTGTCGGAATAATTATACATTTAGAATTTTAAAACAGGTTTAGTTTAAGTTATGAGTTCTGTTGCTCCTATATCACATAATTTTTCCTTAAAATATATTGTAGTCACGTCCAGTAGGAAAACGGGTGGGCACAAAGCCAACACGGTTTTTTACGGTAGCACTACAATGACATCATAGGTATCAGACTTACTTGGACAGTTACAAATGTAAACACATCACTGCACCGATCACTTTTATGTATTTATGATTCAATAGTCCCTACACAATCGCATGATAAAATTAAACGACGTTTATAGGTAAAAGTTATAAAAATTTGCAATTTTTATAGAAATACGGCTACACAATTTCGCTGCCTACGCGATTCACATAATTTGCACGTAAAATACACAATATTCAAAGAAAGTATTGCACTAAAATTAATTAAATTTTAGTTTTTGTTGATTATTTAGACTATTAGATCAACGTACACAAAACTCAATACACTATTTTTATTAGAATATTTTAGTACAAAAGCCATTGACATGCATAGTGCATACCTCTACCGTTTTTAAAACTGTTGCGTTCAAGAACGGTGACTACGGTATGTCAACTGAATTTATGGATGCGTTCTCTACTTTTTTTTACTGCGAAAATGTGTAAGCAATTTTAATCTACATAAGAAAATAGAATAAAAGTGTTTGCGTAGAAAGAAAATTAGCGTTTAGTAGACTATCTATATACGGAGTTTTTGTTCTTAAATGTTAAAGCGTTTTTTCGTTTCAACCTATATTAATTTTTTTCGCGGGAATTGAGCTAAAAATTACCATCATTCGATACAATTTATTTCCATCAATAGAAATTAAGAAAGTAAATAGTGTCCAACTGAAGCTTCGGCTTCGGCCACCTTCGCCAAAAATCCATCTTCGAGGTCCGAGAACAGTCGGAATTAACGAAGTGTTACGAAAGAGCGAGTGACTGACCGGACTGCACTTAGTTCAGTGGTGGTTCAGTCGCTATCATCGAGAGGAAAGCGACATGAGCCACTTTACTGTTATTCTTCTTTAGCTGTGGATAATATTGAAGAAAATTATTAAACCTTTAAAGCAAGGAATCCTCTAAAACAATTAAATATATACACTCTTGTTAATTCCCTTGAGTCATTTAATTCCTCAATCCTCAGTAGCTCATGGAGGTTATTGCAACATCCTTTGAACAGATGTTATCATTACATAGTATAAAATCCTTCAGTAATTTCATAGTTCTAAGCATTTAACGGGACAGACAGTGTTAAGCTTTGTTTTATACTATGTAAATTTGTTTTTTCTAATATGAATAATTTTCTTTAGCCAGTTGCTTCACTCTACAATAGGTACTTCCGCATTAATGTTAATAATAGTAGCTCAAAGCATGGTTTGAAAATAGTATATGCTAATGCTCATGCACAGCTCATGAGTCTCTTTCCCGCTTCTTCTCATGACAGCCCTTACACACGGAATCGGGCCACTTGTGACGATTGCGCCCATGTGTTCTTGTTCCACGGAGGCACTTTCTTAATAATAGTTAAATATATGACTGAAGTATCTGTAAAGACCTAGGAAAATAAAATATTTTTTTGATTTTGATGGTTTGTCTCCAACTCCTCTCAAACAACTGATTTGCTTTATTTTAACCTTTTGCCTACATTTAAACAAGAGGAATTTTAAATCTCTTCAAATTGAAAACAATTTATAGTAAAATCTTTATTTATTACAGAAAAACAAACATCACACTGCACATACATTTTCTCTCTTTGTATCAATTGTGCCACAATATTTAAATATACATAAATTAATAAGATGCATTTATTTTTTAACTGAAAATCTTAATAACTTGTCACCAAGTTGCAAGTAATTGGTTTGATTTATTCAAAGTTTAAACACAAACTTCATAATTTCATACTATGTAGTATTACTGCACTCCCTTCTGTTAAATAAGGTTTTATTTATTGTCCCTAAAAATTTTGTGTTAAACCAGCAAAAACATATTCTTATAATTATATAAATGTCTAACATAATAGAATGTCAAAATTTATTGCACCACCTGGGCATCTGCTACATTACTACTCTTAAATGTTCTGTTCTTTTTGTGAGATTTAGTCACTCTTCGACTTGGGTGTGTCATCCTTGTGATAGAGGAAAACAAACGAGAATAGAAACACGCCAATCATCATTGAGAAGGCGCTCACATAGTAAGGATAAGCGCTCGGGATGAAACGTTCATACTGTGTGTGTTGCAGAGGACGGACAGACACCTGGAAAAATATTAACAGATTAAAATTTGCAAATTACATCAAATTACTACAATTTTTGTAAAATATTTTAGTATCATATGGAACATTCGAAAATTTAATATATTTAACATATTTTTATTAAATCAGTATATTCATTCCAAGAGATGTTTCAATAGCTAATAACTTACCTGTGTTGAATGATAAAGTCTTGTATAACCAACCCTGTCATAGTCAACCTTGAACTGGTAAACACCCCATACATCAGGCACTTTGAAAATGGCTTCATAAACACCATTAGGTTTCTTTTGTAGTGTGGTGCGGACAAAAGGATCAATACGAACAAACTCCAATTGTACATCATTGGCATCAAAAGGTTGCCATTTACCATTCTTCAGTTCTTCAATCTCTATTTTGTAAACCTATATTGACATAAAATAAAAAGTTATTATACCATAATAAAAAGTTATCATAACTGGGAATTGATATCTTATGAATCTATAGGTAATCAACAACAATCTGCTTCAAAGATTTTAAGATTCATTAATTCTATATGGAGTAAGCACCAGAAGATATTTATGGAAAGCTTTTCAAATGTTATGCAAGATGATTTACATCATTATCATTATTATATCATCATCCTTTAACATTATTATCAACTTGTTTCATTTGAAAACTAACTAAGAATAACAACATAACTTCACGCCATTGTTACCCGAAAGTGTAGGCAGCGGCTCTTAAGCCTCGTCTCACCATTATGTTTACGTCCCAAATGGAATAGGTGGCGAACCTATTGCCATACCAGGCACAAAGTTTTCAGTCATCAGTATTTATCACACAAAACATGTGAGCCAGTGTCAGGACACCAACCTCTGGATTCAAAAACTGTACTCGACCACTAGACTCTTCTTATTCTAAATAAAACACTTACAACAGTGTCAGTGATGGTGTACGTATTTGTAGACTGTTTCTCCCCTTGCCTGTGATGTTCCACATTGCGAACACGGAGTCTTCCACGTTCACCAAATACCCACTCACTGAGGCGAGTAGCAAGCACCTTGTTACCAGCATGGTTGGCTGTCACCTTGTCACCCTGTCATGAATATACACATTACATACTAGTTGACCCAGCCAAACTTTAGTTTTACCTCAGAGCAATAAGAAGAAATTAAAATGGTCATTGAGAAATAAGATTCAGATTCCCTAAGAGATAGAATAGACATAGACAGACACCATTGCAAACTTTTTTGTTGACCTTTTGAAGGTGTGTAATAATAAAGTACATTGTTTTGATTTATCACATAGGGTTCAGCCAGCATTTGCAATTAAAGTGTTAAATGTTGAAAATTATCACATTATCTAATTATCTACATAATACATGAATTATACATAAAAGCCACCTTGTTGACACCCTCTATCTAGTAAAAAAAAACTACACCAAAATCCATTCCATAGTTTCAAAGATGTAAGCCTATAAAGGGACAATAATGATTATAATACAGTTTGTGGACCAAAGAGTGGTAGAGCCAAGCAGTTCGCTGCATGATTGGGCCGGCTCGACCGTTGAAATACCACCACCTCTCAGAAGATCGACGTAAAGTGGCTCATGCCTGGTTTCGTTCGGTGAGAGAGGTACCCGGAGGCCCATCCCCCTTCCCCATCCCTTCCTATCCTACTCCTTTAAAGGTTGGCAACACAACTGTAACACTATATGTGTTTCAGGTGTCCATGGGCGGCATTGGTCACTTAACATAAGGTGACACGCCTGCTCGTTTGCCCTCCTAATCCTATCCCATAAAAAAAAAGACAATATAGATAATATACAAATAAGCCAGTAGCCTATCCACCAGATTTCGCCTCATTTAATTGATTTGTTATCTAATATACCAATACCTTGTTAGACTATATTAAAATAGATAATATATTTAATATCAGCTCTACCCCTTTATATATTAAAGAACTGCTTCAAAATAGTTTCAAAGATATAAGGGGACAGACAGGGCAAAGCGTCTTTGTTTAATACTATGAAATGATAATGATACTCACATGGACTTTGGCTACACCAGAGTTAAAAGCTTCATCAGAGAAGAAAAACAGAGATCCACTGAAGATAATGCGTGCATTATTTCTTGCTTGCAATGCTGCTATCAAAACTGTTTTGGTTCCCACAGCATGTGGGTATTCTTTCACCTGTAAAAAGACAATTGTTTTGTTAATTATGAGATATCTATGATGCTGCAATTATTAGTATAAAATAATTTATTCTATTTACTAATTTTATTTATTAGATAGAAGAATCAGATAAAAGGTAAGCATGTCAATATATATGTATACAGACCTGACTCTTAGGATTATAGCTATAGGCAGTTGAATCTGCTGTGAGAATGGGAAGCACCAGGCTGTTGTCTTTGTCCAAAATAAGACCTGTGCCTTCAAAGAGCAGAGGATTGATATTTTGATCACCCACAATGGTAGGTGCAGAAATGAGATTCTTAGATGATACCACAATTTTGGTGTGTTCTCCATCATCTGATGTATCATAATTAAAATGATCTATGACAGCAGCTGATTCCTCATCCATCTATAAAATAAAAGCAAAAATACAGAACCAATTCTATTAGATAAGTTGATTTTCCCACTTTTTCAGTGACATAAGTTGTCTCAACAACATTAGGTATAAATGTATGTAGAATTGAAATTATTCCATCCATATATATTATACCATCTCTATTATAACCTGTTTTATTTTTTTGTTCATTACCTCAAATCCACATTCAGAAGCGATTTCTCTATACACATCACCAGCGGCAGCATTGCCAGCCATAAGCAAGTTCCCACCATCGTCAATAAACTTGGTGATAGCTTCTGTATCAATCTGACCACCAAACTCGATCACCGATGGAGCAAAAACAATTAGATTTTTGTATAAATATTCACCATATTTAGATAAGAGCAGATTACCATCATCGGCTAGTTTAAATGTCAAGGTATAACCCCTATCTGCAACAAATAATCGGGAATATCGGTTTAAGTACTCTTAAGTAACGAAAAGTTGTATATAACGTAAGAAAGAATTACCTACCGGCGTCTTATCGACACGATTACACTACACTTACCTTGTAAGGATTTGAAGAACTGAGAGTGTGTTTCCCTTATAATAAGATTATCGACAAGAACTAAAGTTTCTTGTTCCGCTAGAGCTAATGAAGCGGTAGCTATTATTCCTAAAATTATTGAAAACTTCATCTTAGCGGAGTACTCCACGAAAAATAACCAAACCTTTATATGACGTGTACGTACTGTACGTACAATGAATGACTTGAACGAGAATGAACATTATGAACAATGAATGAGACTGAGTAGCATTTGAATTTCTGGAGATAGACAATGAATTACGAAATTATAATAAATGTGTGGTTTTGGATATCAAAATAAGAGTATATGTTTTTCTTAAACTAATTACTTTCATAATTTTATTTTAAATATAATTGAATATTAATTATTTGTAGAATTAATACTTAAATAGGAAGTAAGTATATTGTTAGGCTAAATATTCTGTTTTGGATGTCCAAATAAGAGTACATGTTTTTCTTAGACTACTTACCTCTATTTTACAAACTATTTTAATTAAGTTGCTGACTCTAAGGTAAGTAAATCACTACTGCAACATACCTCTAGATAGGTGCGCCCCACAGTAAATAAGAATGATTCAAATTTTAAACTTATAAAGGGACCGCGTGATAAACAAAACGAAACATCTTCAGAACATTATTTTAGTTACAAATGCATCTTTTATGACTTTCAGTCTAAGATCAGTTAATTATTACATATTAAGCGAATTTACAATAGGTTTTTACTCGTTACGAAATAAAACAAATTTATTTAGAAAATTCCGCAAAGAAATTTGTCGGTATAATTTTTCTCAACACTATTTTACTGGCTGAACTGACGAAAAATCCGCCAATTTTGCGGTAATTGTAGCGTCAGTAGGTATAATCGAGAAATCTAATTTCCGTATTCATTTAATTTATGTACACACTGAAATACTGTTACCTATACTGTTCATGCGAGTGACAGTGCTGAGTAAGAACGAGTCTGATATATGTTTAAGTGTGCGTCGTCCAAATTAGCATCTCTCATGCTAATAATGAGCATATGTAACATGTGTAACGATGCTAGTATCGAGGATGCTCTCGATAGTAGCACGTCTGTACAGACTTTGAGCATGCTAGTTTCGAGCATGCTCGAAAATCGACAGCCATGCTAATATCGGCCACATATATTCAAGAGCATGGTTGAAAATAGAATGCTTATTGACAGCAAATGACATAAGCATGCTCATAATGAGCATACTCTTTAATAGCATGTGTAACAGCATCCTAAGCCAGCATGATTTTGAGGGCTGGTAAAAATCTTTTAGACTAGAATGCTAAAATATTATTGTAATTTATATTTAATTAGCGAAGTAAACCCCTAAAAGTTTGTATATTTTCTATGATTTTAAATAAGTCGCGGTTAATAGTATCCAACTGAAGCTGTTCATACATAAAAGATAAAGGGTAGCTCTTTATCTTCTTCACATAGTTCACATTGGTTTCCTACTTCATTGCCCCCATTTATATTCTCTTTGATTACCCATTCATTCATTCAGTTAGTTCCTTGACCCTTCCTGAGTACATGTCAAAATGTCCATTGTGGACACAATGTTAGTCCGCCGAGCGGACTTTGGACATCCGGATCTGAGTTTGAGTATAGATTTACAAAAATTTTAGATTTTAAAGAATCTAAAGGGGATTATATAATACTGTTAGTAGAATTATATTCCCAATTAAATAACTTATTGCGATATAATAAATTCAACTAGAACAATATATATAGACATGTATTTATTTACGTTTTAAAATGAGTCATCAAAAAAAATGTCCAAAAACGACTCTTATTTTCTAATTATAAATAAAATTAAGCCCTTACAAGATTTAGAATCATTTATTTATGGTTCTATTACAATATAAAAACAAAACAGCACACTCGCAGGAACATTTGTTTATACCACTTAAGTTTGTTTACATTACGATAAGAAGGTAACGGCCACTTGAGATGTCGGCCGCGCGCGGCTCAAATTAAATTGTTTATATAAACATCTTTATATCGGAACCGGGTCGTGTTTTGTTTATAAAAACTTAAGCATGTGGGCTATGTAGTTAATTTATTGATTTATTGGGTTTAGATAACCGATTTTGAATATAAATTTCTCAAAATTGGCACCAAAACAAATCAAACAAAAAATAGTGTATCCTTAGAATTAAGATTTTACGAAAAGTGTGCTTATGAGTAGTATATTCAGTCATTATTTATTATTTACATTAGTGTAGCTATTCGTTTAAATGAAAAAAGACACATGTTTAGAAGGTAAATCAAGAAAATCTTATTCTTGAACTTATTAGAACAATTGCCCGATTGTTAACGTATTTTGATGGTCGAAATTTTCGTATTTTCGGTTAACCCACTACTATTTAGTTATTTTACATTAAAGTTCAATATATAATGATATTATAAAACATAAGGATTGCTTAGTTTTAATAAACTTTCTAGGACAGAAAAATAGGAATCGAACGCAACACCGTAAAATGACCGGGTCGAGGATCTCATGTGTTTTTTTTTATTTAAATGCAAAGAATATTCCCTCATTTGTGTATATAAGTAATTATTGTTTACTCATGCATGATTTTCTGGTGTTAAAAGGCAGTTGGAGCTTAATAACTGAAAGAAAGACACCAAGAAACACGCGCAGACTGGTGCGGGACCGGTACAAAAGTTCCCGCACTTTCAATTAATTTTTGTAAACAAAATTGTACCACAGACACTTATATGTGTATGTGGTAGGGCGGCCCTGTTCATATTAAAGCGATTGAAATTTATGTTTTGTACATCGAAGCCTTTTAAAATCGAAAATACCCCTGAGCGGCAGAGGTTTGCAATTTTTCAATTTTGTCCGCTGAGCGGACTTGCGACAGTATGGACGAAAGATACGATGTCCGCAGAGCGGACATTGGACCTAGGACAGGTTGATATAACAGATTTATTTTGATTAATTGAGTTGACATTTGTGATTGTGATATGTCCTTGCTGTCCTTGCTGGGTTTGTCGTTTTAAAAATGATGAATTTTTGTATCGGGATCTTGCTCGCCTCCTCAGAACTAGTTTAATATAAAACTAGGAGACACGCAGTGTCCTATTTATAAGAAGTCTTCCATTGTTTTATATAAAATGATCATATCACGATCTAAACACCGCTCTTCGGTGGAAGTCTGCGCGGATTGTGGTGCTTCAGGTCAGCAGAATTCAAATTGAAAAAATATGTGATTAATGTAGTGGTAGCAATAGATTGTTTATTTCTTCTGTGTTTAGATCCGTCATGGGCGTCTATCAACCGCGGGTTGCTCTTGTGTGCAGAGTGTTGTAGTGTTCACCGTAGTATGGGACGGCATATTTCGCACGTTAAATCGTTGAGACAGGGTTCGTGGCCACCGTCACTATTAGCTGTAAGTAATTGTAATGAACCTCGCCCAACACCTCTAATTTATTATTAATTAGTTTCAATAATGTCAATTATGTTTTATTACAAGTGCCAATGAAAGATGATAGTACAGTTATTTTATAAGTTTACTCTTTTAATATGTATGATCTTTCACTTATTTATAAATTCTATCAGAGTCTGATACTAGTACCAGATCAAGAGGGTCAATAAAGACATAGTTTTTTTTTACTAAATTCGAACATATTAACTATACTGTTATTATAATTATATGTATAGCTGGACTTTTTAAAAATAAAAATAACTGAAAGTGCAATAAAAATCCTGTAAGAATTTCAGAAAATAATCTATTCTATGGTTTTAGTTCAAACACATATAATGAAATTACTCAGACTCGTATTCATTGCAATTTAAGCCAAAGTGTGTTGTTATCAGCCACTATTATTAATATATATTTGAGCGTTATTCAATGAGTTAGTATATTATTATTTTATTTTGCTTTTAAAAGTTTCTTGCTATTTATTTTATCATTTTCTAACTTCCTATTTCACCTATTTGAAATGTGCAGCAAATAAGTCATATGTCTGTTGTAGATGGTACAAGCACTTACTGCTCAGAATGTAAACTGCATTTGGGAGCATTCATTATTGGACACATCTGCACCAAAGCATCTCCGTAAGAAACCACAACCCAAGGATCCTTTACAGTAAGAATTCTGTATTTAAATTTATTATAATATTTCCTTTAACTAATAGTTTTCCTTTAACTAATGGTCTTTCAATGTGTCATTCAGTTAAATTATTAATAGCATAAAAGTCTAAAACATATTCTTCAATATCAAGTATTTTAAGTTTAGTGTCTTGGTGGCCCAGAGGTCGAGCATACAACTTCTGATCAAGAGGTCCGGGTTCGAATCCTGACACAGGGTCACACCAATGACTTTTCGAAATTATTTTCGGAAGTTATGTTATGTTCGGAAGTGTGAAAAATATTGATGAGTGAAAACTTTGTTCCCGGCATGGCAATAGGTTCGCCACATATTCCATTTGAGACGTAAACATAACGGCGAGACAAGGCTTAACAGCCGCTGCCTACACCTTCGGGTAACAAAGGAGTGAAGTTATGTTTAAGTTAAGTGTCTAAATGAATTTGAAGTAATGACTTTATCAGCACAATTGTTTCCTATCTGATAACACATGGGTGCAAAATTATGTATGTCAGATAATGTAATAATGTCTATATGTGTTTATATTTTGGTTTCTGAATACTGTTATGCTATTCCAATAAGATAAAAAAATAAAACTATACTTTAAAATGAATATATACATATTAAGGAAAAAAAGTTTTTGAAATTTACTGATTTCATTATGTAATTCATGTATAACTATTGTAAATTATAGTCCAGTCAAATCGGAGTTTATTCAAGCAAAGCACTTAAGACTGGCATATGTCCTGCGAGCGAGACGAGATGAACCACCAAGTGAACTGGGTAGACAATTACACAGTGCCGTCAGAAGTTCATCTCTAGATACAGCTATGAGGCTTTTGGCTCAGGGAGCAGATCCTAATTATTATAATCAGGTAAAGTATGTCTGTTTTTCTTCTTGTAAGAAATTTTATTTTAATATTCTATCTAAGCATATAAAACCCAATTAGAACCCTTAGTAATAAATACATGTATTATGAGCTACCAATAAAAATCCTGCACCTTTTATAGTATCAAATGACTTCACAGCTACATGTGGCCGAGCACTGTAATGCGATTTTATTAATATTGTGAATAAACAGGAGAAGGGTTCGACGTGCCTCCATGTAGCCTGTCGAGCCGGACAGCCGGCTCAGGCTGAACTGCTGGTCGCGTGGGGCGCAGACCCCACCGCTCGCGACTGCGCCGGCAATACTCCAGCTGAGTGTGCCAGGTATGTACTGACAGCTTGGTTGTAACATATTACGTAACGTTGTAACATATGTAATACATAATACGTGAGGCATTATACATTTAAAAAAAACATTAAATACATATTCACATAAAACACAACGCTACTATTTTGGAGTTATAATGAATGTTATGACATTCTCACATACTACGTCGATGTACAGTCTCGAATACAGTTGAACTGATCAGCAACATCCTGTGTTTAGACATGGCGGTCACACGGAGCTTTCAGACCGACTTATCGAGCTGGTGTACGAGGCGACGGACCGTATGATATACTTCCTGACTGGTGAGAGGCCGGACCACGCCAGTGGAAGACACTACATTGTACCCAGGGCTCATGACACCCATGAGATGACAGACGTCGCTAAGGCTGCCAGGGGGAAATTACAGTTGGTAAGTATATTAATGAAGAGTCTCATTACTCACTTGAATAGTGCCATGTCTCCGGAATATTTGTACAATCAACGATAATGTTTTAGGTACTAAATTTATGACAGATTTTGCACACCATTTATAAAGACACCAGTTGACCCAGCGAACTTCGTTCGGCATCATAAGTAATAAATAAACTAATTTTGGATTCATCACTTTTTCTTTACTACATTATAAATAAATTATAGATAAAAACCACCCCGCTGACTCCCTCTATCTATTGAAAAAAAACCGCATCAAAGTCCGTTGTGTAGTTTAAAAGATATAAGCTTAAGGGGTGAGCGAACAAGGGTAAGACAGCGGTGAGCGACTTTGTTTTATACTATGTAGTGATGATACGCTGTAATAATAATTACAAATTTGCTCTCGGTTGGGGCATATGTAGAAAAATGCGCAAGCGCTCATAGTTGTGGGATTTATAAGTCCGGAAACGTGATTATTTAACAAACAAATGTCTGTACTTTGCTAGGAGAGGACTATTGGAGATTTATTAATATAATATGACAAGATGATGTGACTCTGGCATAAATTAGTAATTTACCTTAATTCTTGTTGTAAGTCAAATTTCCTTTTTTTTTATAGGTCTTCACAGACACTTAAAAATAGTCATAGGACAAAATTAACTTCAAATTTAAAATAAAATACTTAAACATGAGCGCTTGAGTAAAGTGCCTTTGTGGAACAAGAAAACACGGACGTAATCGCAACGAGCGGCCTGATTCCGACTGTAGGGGATATCATGAGAAGGATCGGGCAAGCAACTCATGTGACAAATACTCTTTTCGAACCATGTACAAACCAAACACATAATTCAACATATTACCAGAACTGGGGGCAAATTATGAGCTCTTAATTCCAGCCAGCTTGTTCACTGCCTAGCGAATTCGTATTTTCAACGACTAATTTCAGCTAGTCTGTTATGAGTAGTCACTGTCAATTTCACTCTAAATTCGATTAATAAACGATGTGAATGCCATTTAATCACTCATGAGTAGTTTCTCAAAAGTAGTAAACTAGCTGAAATTAGTCGTTAGAAATACGAATTCGCTAGGCAGCGAACAAGCTGGCTCGAACTAAGAGCTCATAATATGCCCCCTGGAATTATTTTCCTTTTATTATTCCGCAGTTGCCGAATCATTTGTTTGAGGAATTAATCATGGATATCTATGACGAAATCGATCGCCGCGAAACTGAAGCAAGTGAGTTGATTGTGTTTATTTTTTTTATTTTTGTCCATCATTATTATGTATTATAAAATTTAGTAAGTACTTAACACAAGTTGCGATGTTGTAGGACTGATTTTATGGATCGTGACTGGTGTAATTGTAACAAAACTGCTCAAAAAATACACATACAAATACATTTAATAATGTAAACATTTCAGTTCAACCTACTTGCCATTCACAAAGCGCGGGAAAAACGGGAAAAGTCTTAAAATGTCAAAAGTTTGTTTTGTTGGTGTAAATTAGTGAACTACGCTTTAATTGGGATACACTTTCAGTATGGCAAACGAGCGCGACAGGACTTGAGCGTAGTGGCGTAGCGTTCTTGCCGGTGAACCCGGCGCTGTCCGCGCCGCGCAACCAGGGCCGCCAGAAGCTGGCGCGCCTCTCGGGGCCCGAGCTGGCCGTGCTGCTGCGGGACGTGCTGGTGGACGCCACCCGGCGACAGCACATCGCCACTCTGCAGCCGCGGGGTAAATGTCTTCCCAAATTCATTTTTAAATATGTTCCCAAACTTGTTAAGTTAAAAAGAACACGTAAGTGATAAATGTGATTACTCATCATTATTTTTTGAGGTCCACTGCTGGACGTATGCTTCCCCCATAGAACGTCACAACTGACGGTCCTGTGCCACTTGCATCCATTCGCTTCCAGCAATTTTAACCAGGTCCTCAGTCCACCTAGTGTGGAGACGGCCCACTCTGCGTCCTCAAGCGTGGTCGCCACTCAAGTACCTTTCTACCCTAATGGTAAATGGTTTGTCGAGCGTGTGTGTCGAATGTGACCTGCCCGTCTCCGCTGCAGCGTGCTAACTTTTGGGCCATGTCGCTCTTGCCGCCTTTGCCTTGTTGGCCTCATGACGAAGCCATGAGGCCAATATATAATTATACACAAATATAATTAATTTCATTGTTTATAAAAAATATATATGTTTATTACAGCAGCTAGTACGCTAACAAACCCATTGTTGACAGCGAGTCACTTAAAGCACATCTCTCAGATGTCGGATGATGAGCCTCTGTACGACTCTGTGGCATCAGACGACGATTACGCCGCGTTGGCTCCTATTGACGTCAGTACTGCATTTATATAAATAATTTAATGTTATTAATATTCTTAATTATATGAATATGTGATGATTTAAAACCACTGCATTGGTGGTTTTTTACTGGACAAGCGTATAGTCTATTTTGTAAGGTTTCTGTTTGTAGGTATGGGATAGTTTTTATAATACATTAATACATTTTTATACCCTCTACAGCTAACTCCAATAAGGCGATGCGCATATCTTATCGAAACCTCACGTTGGTCACAATGTTATCGAAAAGACGTTCAAAATGTATTTAAAATAATTATGCATCTGATGTCTGAAGAATATTATTTGTAACAATAAATCTGATGATTTTTTCTACAGTTATCGACAATAGCACATGGAACAGGCGATATTGTTTCTACCACATACAGCCCTTGCACCGCGGAATTACTCAACCCCGATCTCCGACGAACACAATCACCGAGCAGGCAAACGCAAGTGCACATACCCGAACAGAAACACGAAATAGAAACATTAAAAAAACAACTACATACAAAAGAATCAACAATAACTGAATTGAAAAACCAACTGAAAAATCTGCAAACAATAGTTGAACAATTAACTAAAGAAAATAGTGTTTTGAAAACTTCTAGCAGTGTTGACGATGATCAGAGTATGATGTCACAAATGTCTGTAAATGACAGTATAGCTCCGGAAGCTTCCAAAGCACCAGAAAGGGGTAAGAGTTTGGAAACGGACCAGCTCAGTAGAGAAGAGCCACCAGATGCTAAGATGCCAAAGACAGCTCAGCGACCGGTCAGTATGTATGAGACTAGGGAAGGACCAAAGAATAACTGGCAGGTTACTAAACACCAGGTACTAATCTTTAATTATACTAATTTAATTTATCAACTAATGCTAGTGGCGTAGAGTAGTTTTTAGTATAATTATAATTAACTTTCTTAACTTGTAGATGTTGATTAATATTGATATACTCACGTGGAGCTGTTCTCACTCTATGGTTGCAGTTTCTCCAATAGTTTCCAATAGTCTCACTAGGTAGGGTGAGGGCTGTGTATGGGGGGTGTTATAACGTATAAAAGGTTGCAGCAGAGATTTAAGAAATGATTTACGATTTTTTACCTACTACGATAATCACATTATGTTAAGCGGTTACCATCTAACTGGTGTCTAACATCAGGGGTAAACACGAGAAAAGCATGATAAAAAGAGGTCCTCGACTCTTTTATAATTTATTTTCAGTTTCCAAGAAAAGTACACGTATGAGCATACCGAGTCCTCGTGAAAAATCTTACTGACACGTTGGAAGGAACCTCCAGCAAAACGTAGTGTTCTTTTTTATGGCATTGGAGGGCAAACGAGCAGGCGTGTCACCTGATGGTAAGCAACCAACGCCGCCCATGGACACCAGCAACACAGTGTTACTGTTGCGTTGCCGACCTTTAAGGGATAGGGGATAGGAAAGGATAGGGAAGGGAGGTGGGCCTCCGGGTACCTCTCTCACCGAACGAAACGCGGCATGAGCCACTTTACGTCGGTCTTCTGAGAGGTCGTGGTATTTTACCGGTCGAGCCGACCCATTCATGCAGCGTATTGCTTGGCTCTACCACTGTTGCGGTTTTATAAAGATGAACTGTTCCTCTCTAAGGGCGCGGCGAGCGACAAAAACAAATGGTAGGAAACCTAAGAAGTATGCCACACTTAGTCCCAAGTCGCGCCGTAGGTCGTGTCGCTGGAGCGGTCAGCTGCGGCCGGGCCGTAAGAAAGGTCAAAGTCGCTCTAGTACCACCAAAAATTGAGCACAAAGTTTCGTTTTAGTTGACAACCCTGTCAAGCTTAGAGCGGTCCCTGTCCCCGCTGTCCCTGCTGGGCGACTGCTCGGAGGAGGCGGCCGAGGGCGCGCCGGCCGGCGAGCTGGTGCAGCGCCGCGCCGAGAGCGTGACGCGCGCGCTCGCCGAGCTGTGGAGCGCCGCGCGCCACCGCCCGCCGCTCGCGCCCCCCGCGCGCCCCGCCCCGCTCGCCCCCCGCGCGCGCGCCATCCGCCACGCCGTGCGCGCGCTGCTCGCGCTGTTCCCGCCGGTAACAGTATTGCCGTCACACAAACATACATACATACTACTCGCACGTGATCACTTGAGACTCGTCTGGAATGCAATCCGCCCGTTACCTCTGTAACTTCTCCGTAAGTTTCCGCATTGTACTATAGGCGACGCCACTTTTTTAATATCTTGATCTTGGTTGTGGCGCAAATTGGGAGAGGCCAATGTCCAGCAGTGGACTGCGATAGGCTAATAATGATGATGATGATGGTCTCGTACTGGCTTGCGAAAAAAATATTCATAACTCAGTTAATAAATTTGTGTAAGGAGTATAAAACAATCGCTACATTAAATACCCAATACCGGAGACGAAGGCGAGGGTGAAAACTTGTTGTGATTTTTTTGTATACAATATAACAATGCGTCTGTGAAAAGTCTTAAGCTATTACGCACGGGGGTAGTATATGGATAATTAATCAATTCAACCTCATTCAAAATACTAATTTAAATTTTAAGATTGTCAGTATTTTAAGTTCTACTGCATAATCCTCCAGATGAATGTATTCTTTGAAAATCCAAATTCTGCTTGTTAGGTAAACGCGGACAGAGAACTGAACCTAGTGCTGGACGAGATACGCGCGGCGTGCGACGAGGTGACCCTGGCGTGCGCGGCGCCGGGCCCGCTGGACGACGTGCGCGCCGCCGCCTACGAGCTGGCGCGCGCCACCAAGCTGCTCGTCACGCACCACCAGCCCTCCTAGCGCTCGCTGCCCGCGCGCTACTGCACCGTGTAGCGAGGGGCGCGCCACCAAGCTGCTCGTCACGCACCACCAGCCCTCCTAGCGCTCGCTGCCCGCGCGCTACTGCACCGTGTAGCGAGGGGCGCGCCACCAAGCTGCTCGTCACGCACCACCAGCCCTCCTAGCGCTCGCTGCCCGCGCGCTACTGCACCGTGTAGCGAGGGGCGCGCCACCAAGCTGCTCGTCACGCACCACCAGCCCTCCTAGCGCTCGCTGCCCGCGCGCTACTGCACCGTGTAGCGAGGGGCGCGCCACCAAGCTGCTCGTCACGCACCACCAGCCCTCCTAGCGCTCGCTGCCCGCGCGCTACTGCACCGTGTAGCGAGGGGCGCGCCACCAAGCTGCTCGTCACGCACCACCAGCCCTCCTAGCGCTCGCTGCCCGCGCGCTACTGCACCGTGTAGCGAGGGGCGCGCCACCAAGCTGCTCGTCACGCACCACCAGCCCTCCTAGCGCTCGCTGCCCGCGCGCTACTGCACCGTGTAGCGAGGGGCGCGCCACCAAGCTGCTCGTCACGCACCACCAGCCCTCCTAGCGCTCGCTGCCCGCGCGCTACTGCACCGTGTAGCGAGGGGCGCGCCACCAAGCTGCTCGTCACGCACCACCAGCCCTCCTAGCGCTCGCTGCCCGCGCGCTACTGCACCGTGTAGCGAGGGGCGCGCCACCAAGCTGCTCGTCACGCACCACCAGCCCTCCTAGCGCTCGCTGCCCGCGCGCTACTGCACCGTGTAGCGAGGGGCGCGCCACCAAGCTGCTCGTCACGCACCACCAGCCCTCCTAGCGCTCGCTGCCCGCGCGCTACTGCACCGTGTAGCGAGGGGCGCGCCACCAAGCTGCTCGTCACGCACCACCAGCCCTCCTAGCGCTCGCTGCCCGCGCGCTACTGCACCGTGTAGCGAGGGGCGCGCCACCAAGCTGCTCGTCACGCACCACCAGCCCTCCTAGCGCTCGCTGCCCGCGCGCTACTGCACCGTGTAGCGAGGGGCGCGCCACCAAGCTGCTCGTCACGCACCACCAGCCCTCCTAGCGCTCGCTGCCCGCGCGCTACTGCACCGTGTAGCGAGGGGCGCGCCACCAAGCTGCTCGTCACGCACCACCAGCCCTCCTAGCGCTCGCTGCCCGCGCGCTACTGCACCGTGTAGCGAGGGGCGCGCCACCAAGCTGCTCGTCACGCACCACCAGCCCTCCTAGCGCTCGCTGCCCGCGCGCTACTGCACCGTGTAGCGAGGGGCGCGCCACCAAGCTGCTCGTCACGCACCACCAGCCCTCCTAGCGCTCGCTGCCCGCGCGCTACTGCACCGTGTAGCGAGGGGCGCGCCACCAAGCTGCTCGTCACGCACCACCAGCCCTCCTAGCGCTCGCTGCCCGCGCGCTACTGCACCGTGTAGCGAGGGGCGCGCCACCAAGCTGCTCGTCACGCACCACCAGCCCTCCTAGCGCTCGCTGCCCGCGCGCTACTGCACCGTGTAGCGAGGGGCGCGCCACCAAGCTGCTCGTCACGCACCACCAGCCCTCCTAGCGCTCGCTGCCCGCGCGCTACTGCACCGTGTAGCGAGGGGCGCGCCACCAAGCTGCTCGTCACGCACCACCAGCCCTCCTAGCGCTCGCTGCCCGCGCGCTACTGCACCGTGTAGCGAGGGGCGCGCCACCAAGCTGCTCGTCACGCACCACCAGCCCTCCTAGCGCTCGCTGCCCGCGCGCTACTGCACCGTGTAGCGAGGGGCGCGCCACCACATTTGTTGCACTACATTTCCGATGTGAGATATGGGATTATATCCGAGTGAAAAAAATACAAATAATTCCTATTTGTTGCTCCCCCTACCTGATAATAATGACACCGATGAAATCCCCCTGTAACAATTTAGACACCTGATCAATAAGTTTCGCGTTACGTCTGCTTTGATATTTTCCGGTTTATTAATGACAATTATCCGGATAATTTCATAAAACAAATTATATAATTCATTTTATTAATATATCCCCCTGTCTCAAATGATTGTTACGCCCCTCGTCACAAATTTTGTAATTTCCATATCTCTACTAGAACTGTATTAATTAATAATAAAATAAGTATTAATTATAATATAGTAGAAAATATCTAAAATCTGAAATTAGTTCGTATTAAATATTTGAAAGTTATTTATATGTAAAAAAATATTGTCTATATTTTCACATTTAATATTTTTTGCTAATTATATAAAACTACTTTTATGATGTGATCAAGTAATAATTTAGTGCAATAATATAGGTACATAGACCCATGTACGTAGCCAACATCTGAATTAACTAACTTGATCATGGGTAATGTATTGGAGTATGTGTTCTCTAAAAGTAGTTTTAAGGTGTAACATTTGAGTAAACCTTGATAGTAACTAAAATTTCTATTGTTTTGCCACAGATATGTTAATAGTTTTTTCGTTTGTTGAGCACTCGTTAAATGTACAAAAGTGAATGCCGCTCACATGGTAATCGAATAAAATCAATGTATTATTAAAAATCGTTATAATTGCCTCTTCTCAGACGCAATAGTCAAATCAGAAATTATAGTAAAATTTCTGCTTGAAGGACTAAAAATATCTAAACAATTTGGTACCTTGGTCCTTGAAACTATGAACTTACAAAACTGGTTTGTTATGGTACTTATGTAGGTGCATCTCGCAGTAGCAATACGGCTAGCAGGTATGTTATATAATGAAGAATTGTAATTGAGATCTATGGTGAATTAACTAGTACCTATTTTCTGCTGATTTCCTTAAAAATATTTATTCTTGTGACTATTTCTTTGGTATTATAAGGATAGTGATATAAATGATTTATTGCAACTTATTTACCTGAACAGGTTATCGGATGACTGCAACTGTTGCCCGCCACTACACTTATGTCGTGGCTTTATAGATGTCGCTAAAAAAGTGATCATATCATTCTCGCGGAATACTTTCTTTTCCAAAATTATAAACTGCAAAAAATGGTTAAAATTATCAGTAATACAGATTTAATTGTTTGTTTAAAGTATGTTCATTTGCTGTACGTACTGTATTTTATGATGTTTTATACGATGAACAGGTTGTAATTAAGTTTAATTGAGTAAATAACAGTGGTGGTAAATTATATAGAGGATGTTCAACACAAACTATACTTTATGGTTGTTAATATACAGGTTGTTCAAAAGTTATTCACATTTATGGAGATTTTTAAATATAACTCACACAAAATTACTACAGAGACCCAAAAATAAATATATTATTCTAAAACTGCAGTTCAGTTATGTGATAACTATACAAGCTAATTTAAAATGTTCCTGAGTGATTGATCAGTTCAATAATATATACATCAGCAGAGCAACAAGGTTTTAATATCAAGGAAATATTACTGTTATTTATGAGTATAACTTGTGTTTAAATATTTGTTATAACATTTAAATGAATATATATTGTTAAATTCATACAAACAAAATATGTAAAATGTTTTTAAAAAAATGTAAATATTTCACTATTACCAAGAAATCATTCACATTGGAGCTTTATTTAAGAGCAAATGCCTTATTCGATGCATTTACAGCCTTACCCCGCATAAGATTTGTGATGGACTGAAATACCATGACTGATGTATCTAAATTAGTAAGAGATAAAGACGAAAATTGAACAACTCATTTTAATTAATTTATTGGATTTGTTCGGGATACTCAGAAAGAGTCACATTCTTAACATAGAGAGATAAGTTTTTTTTTGTACACATGAAAATATCAAATCTACTATGTTTTGTCGATATCGATTTTGCAAGAATTACTTGACGGATTTCAAGTCTACCTAGTCAACATGGCTACAAATTATTCTGATCAATATCTGAACTATATTTATGAAATTTGGAGAACATTAAATAGCGCCATCTCACGTTTTGACGCAACAACATCGTATGAGTGTTATTATCTATGGTTTTTGTTATTAATATATTTTAAATGTGAGATTGTACTAATTCTTATTTATCCACTATTTTTTCGGATATTATATAACGAATATGTTTTCAAAATAACTAAATGCGTGTTTCCCATATTACTTAATAACATTGTCGATACCGGAAAGCAATTAGATACGATAATCATTTGATTGTTTGGTTTAAAATTTAAAGCTAATTGAGTAATCTATTATTTATGTATTAGTTACATATTAAATGGAAAAAAAAGTATTAATGATATCGATTCTAATTTAGCAAATTGAATTTCGCCGGAAGCGTGGTGACATCTAATAATTGTGTTGTCTTTATTATTTTTGGAGTAATTTAAAAATAAGTACTGCAATGTAAAACGAACTGCCGTTAAATTTTAGTATGTAATTTAATTTGTTTTGGTGAAAATTATTCATTTCCTTAAGATTGCAGAATGTTGTTAGTTAAATTAAATTTGTTAAATGGGACAATAGGAAAAGAGACATTAAGAGGCGAGGTGCTTTGTTTATTGTGCGGATTATTATATAACACCAGAGCAACGCGATATTGCTGATCGATTGCTATTTATTACTTTTTGCTGCGATGCTAGCGCCAAACGCTTATTATGAACTGATTATTAATATAAAAAAATAAAAAAGTGACAAACAGAGATCAGTCAGCAATCTGCTCGCTAATCGCCTGATTGCTTAAAGTTACGTAATAGTCATAGTGTATATTATTTTCCCATCCATACCAGTGATTTTTAGTACCCAGTACATTAGAAAAACAATTGTGCCTAAAAATGTTATATTCATACATTTGTTAGTAAGTATACATACAAAATAGATAAGTTGTCTGTTCGTAGATTTTATATGAACGTTTCATTGGAAAAGTATATTGCGTTGTTAGTTAGATAGCATTTGTAAAGTTATTTGAAAATATTGAGGTCGATGTACAGGGGATTTTTAAATGAATCCTCGTCGTCATTCCGACAGCCAACCGCCTATATAAGTGTACATTAAATTTCAAATAAAAATCCGTTAACATATTCTTACGATATTTACATGTATAGTTAGTTTTTGTTCTTGTAAATATTACTACTAGATTAATAATATGTAAATTGATTTAAGAACCCCCTGTACAAAGCAATATTAGCTTTTGGTACTGTTAACAAACAAAATATATATATTTAATATAGATATACGTATTAGTATTATATGTGATCACTATATGTGCCAATGTTTATATATAAAAGACTTAGGGTTAGTGAAGGGACGCAAGTATTCACATGAGCGCGGAGGTTATTGTTGAACCACTACGTATTGTACTTACACACTTGAAACGGATCTCAGAACCTTGTTACACTATAGTACAGTTCGTTTTGGTTGTTCATCAAAAATCTTCTCACGTGAATGTCGTATAAGACGTTCGTTATCGGCGGGGGTCATGTTTCTGATCATCTAGTTTGTGATTTAAAAGCCTGTCTTGAGTGAATAAAGTTCTGTTTGGTTTAAATTATTAACGGTTTTTTCAATTTGAATTTTGGTCTGCGTGTAAATATATTAATTTAGCTTAAAAAATGCTTATAAGTCTGGTGATGTTTTTCAAGTGTCAGAAATAATTTCATGAAATTTCGACGATGGATTGAAACATAAACATAACACAAAACATAAATTATGAGTACCTAAACACGCAATGTTCATGTAGGTATGTGAACTTTTAATATCAAACGATATGCAGAAGCAAGACCTCATGCCGATATTTGTACGGAATTATTGAATGTTTTGACATTTAACATATTATTAAAATTTATTATAATATAAATTTAATTTTGAAAACGCATGTTTGTTTTATTTCTGCTTAAATAAATATGTATTATATTTATTTATACTATACTGCACTGGGCTCAGGGTAGAAAAATTTAAACTAATAGCCTATTAGTAATAAGTAATATGTTACTAATAATAGTAACATACACATACATAACTTCACGCCAAATCCCTTGAGGGGTAAGCAGAGAGAACAGAGCGCCATAAGGCACGATCCTTACACGCCTCACTAGCTTCGTTGACTTTCATAATTCTTGATTTGTTACAATTATTTATTGTTAAGTGTCATGCTTACTCGACACAGCGCTAGTCAGATGTTATAAACCGAAATAGACGCTTGTGACCACGGCCAGTGCCGAACCTGGCCGAACCTGGCCGAAACGTCAAGCTAATAAGGGAAATATTTGTTTGCCAAAAAAGTTTCGCGTTAATTCCAGTTCATTATTTCTGAGTAATAAGCAACGCGAAAGCCTAAAAGTATTTATTTAAATAATTTATAAATTGTATAAATTTATAATTTTTGTTATAATTAATTTATCGACTAATTTACTGACTGTTTGACTAATTTGTTGACCTCTAATTTTTATTATTTACTTGCAGACGGATTAGTTTTCACATTAATTATTTTAAATTATTATTTATTTCTAAGACTTTCGCGAATCTCACTCATTAAAACAACTTTTTAGGATTATATCGCGTTTATTTCTTATTCATTTATATTTATTTCCCGAGAAATAAATATAAATGAATAAGAAATAAACGCGATATAATCCGCCTTCGTTGGCAAATTTTGGAGAAACTCGAAAATTCATTGTAACCATATTGTAAATACCCAAAATTGTTAATAAAAATAAAGATTCCCTGGTGTTGCGGCTGTCTATGGGCGGCGGTGGTCACTTTCCATCAGGTGACCCGCACGCTCGATTACGTCTTTTTTTTTTTACAAAAAAAGACGATATAATTAGCATCGAAGAATCAGGCGAGAATGCCTAAATTATATATGTACATTTTTATTATAAATACTTTTTAAATACTCGCTATTACTTACTTATCGAAATATTTTAACATTAAAATTAAGTAATTCAATAAGCGAATTTGTTAAATGATTCTGCTATCTGTATTTTTGAGGCGAATTACGTCTTGCAGTTGTAAATGGGAAGATTCCATCGCAATATCAACGTGCGGGGCTGCAAGCGCGTATCGGCAAGAGCAATAGTGCTAGAGTCTTTTAGTTAGCTGCATGAATGGGCCGGCTCCATCGATGAAATACCACGACCTCTCGGAATAGCGACTTGAAGTGGCTTGTGTCTCATTTCGTTCGGTGAGACAACGCACCACGGTGCTCATAGGCGGTGAGTGGTTGCTTAACATCAGGTGACCCACTTGCTCGTTGGCCCTCCAATACCATAAAAAAGTACCACCACAGGTGGTCCCACCCTCTGCGGTTAGGGTGTAGATATATAGAGGTGACAGACAGGAGAGCTATTGTGAAAACAGTTCCCCTGCTTGTCACCTCTATATATTGTTGTGATGCTAGCAGCTAGAAGGATTAAGTTATTTGTTTCTAAGATTTTCGCGAATCTCACTCATTGATTAAAACAACTTTTAGGATTATATCGCGTTTATTTATTATTCATTCTCTTTACAGAGATCATTTTCACGAGAAAATTCGTGAAAATGATCTCTGTAAAGAGTTCGAAACGTCGGGAAATAAATATAAATGAATATTAAATAAACGCGATATAATCCTAAAAGTTGTTTTAATCAAGGATTAAGTTAGCTAGGTCAGTGTGTACTTTTGATCTTTAGGTAGGTACTATATACTATTCGTTTTGTTAGGGATATTACACCTCATGGCACGTACAAGCTAATATTTCAAAGACTACGAAACAGCTATAAACGTTACCTTTGCACAATGTACGAAGGCGGAAGGCTTGAGGAAATGCCAACTGATGTATCTTTATATTGTATAACAATTAAATATTCTTATTAAGTTGTTATATAAAAAAATGTAATCGCACTCTTGGTATTATTAATTGGATATCAAATATCTACCGCAGCGTTATACACTGTACCTAGTACATACTTACCTACTTATAAACGGTAGGTACCTAATAAAAAAAACACTTCGTTTCCATCGTGGCTCGTTTAGGCCAAAAGGTCCTAAATAAAATAACAATGTAAAATTATGCTTTATTTCATATTTCATAATTTTCACACGATCATCATAGTAATCTCATATAATTATACAATTACGTTCTCAACACGAACTAGGAAATAATTATAATGTCTCATTGCGTCTAAACACTTATTTCAAATTTGAACTTTATACAAAATCTATAATTATTAAAAAAAAACACCACCAGCATATTTCCGTGAGTTCAGCAGTCTGTTAGCTGTTTTAATATAAAAAGTTTAGTATCTACTTAGCACAAAATACAAACATTAGAAATCTTCTTATTATTTATATGTAGGTATAATTATTTATTTAATATCTTTTTTTGCCGCCAATATTTACTTGGGATTTTGTACAAAGTTATTATCAATTTATGGGTTTCCATTTAATTTCATTAAAAAAATAAGCCCACGGTCATATTACTATAACATGGGTGACGCGGAGTAATAATAATTTACTAAACCAACATTGAAGGCCACAAAAGTACCTACATACATCCTTTAAACTTTATCAATTCTCAGAATGCCCGCGCATTATCAGAGATTATTCTCTGTAGGTACTGAATATGAATTAAAGTTACTCCAAAATATCAAGACATTCAAATTACAAAATCTAAAGAAGAATTGATGTACCTACCTTTTAGTCAGGTACCTTAATTGTTACAAATTCTAATCAGAACGGGAAGAGGATTGTTAGATGCAAATCTAAGCACAGATCCTCTTGAAAAATTAGAAACTTTCAGTAGTTCCATTTGCGGGTACAATTAACCCACCCCCCTTCCCCATCCTTTCCTACCCCCTATCCCTTAAAGATCGGCAACGCAACAGTAACACTTTATGTGTTGCTGGTGTCTATGGGCAGCGTTGGTGCGGCGGTGCTTACCATGAGGTGACACGCCAGCTCGTTTGACCTCATATCCCATAAAAAAAAATCTCAAACTTATGTTAAGACGAACTCTTTTAAGATATATTTAATTTATTCTGAAATAAATGATTGCATAAAATACAGTCAAAAGTTGGATCTCTATTCTCTAACAGAATAGAAAAAAAAATCCTATAATATTTTTTTTAATATATATCATTGTTCGCATTATAATATAAATTTCCAGGCTTCCATACAGGTCCACCGCGTCACCGGTCTATTTGATTGTAGAACAGTAAACGATTTTGCATATAGGTAGACAAAGCGGCTTCCAAAAATAAGTAGCGACACTATTCACATTCAGCCATGACAATAGACCATAGTTGACCTTGATTTACTAATTATGAAAAACGAATGGCCACTACGCGATGGACACAAAAACGTAACGTAACACGGAACGTTTCTATAGAGCTCATTCAAATTAGTGAACAGTTTAACAACAATTTTGTTGTTATTGAAATTTTGTACTACTTGAAATAAGTATTCGTTTCTAAGTTGGGTTATTAGGTTTGGATTTTTTTTAATGGGGTTGGAAGCAACCGATTAAGCGGGTCTCTGCGGATGGTTGGTGGTGGCTGCCATTGGTAAGCAACCACCGTCGCCCATGGACACTTACAACGCAGACAGTGTTACAGGTCCGTTACTGGCCTGAAGGAGGAAAGGAAGTAGGTCACCGGCCACTTCTATACCGATATTCTGAGAGGCCGTGACATTTCAACGGTCAAGCCGGTCATTCATGACGGCAACTGCTTGGCACTACCATCATGATTCCCTAATACTATCCGAAAACACCTAAATCAGTTGCACCATTATAACGTTAGAGTAAAATAAACACATTTACCATTGATATATTGATTTAAAACACCATTGTTTACACATTGTTAGGCATAAAAGCAAGCGAGAAAACATTACTTACACATGTTTTCGAAATATAGAATTATAACACGTGTTCAGGAAGGATAAAACTATTTTACTTAATAATAATAATATCTTGGACACAAATCACACAGCGCCCTCCAGTTCCAAACTAAGCAACTAAATGCTATGGATACTAGATAACGGATACTAATGCATATATACTTTTCTTTTGTAAATACATACTTATAATACATAGAAAAATACCCAGACGCGGCGTCTGGGTGTCTGAGACGCCACACAAATATTCATGTTTGTCACAAATATTTGTGCTCGGGTGGAAATCGAACCCTCATGATTTGAAAATCGTTTATTTTAAGGTGATACCAAAACCAGGCAGTTATAAATTGCAATTATATATTGTCATATGAAGACGTTTATTAATATTTAATGAGACGTATTTAAATATATCATTAACCTAATAAACTCAGATTCTAGGAATTCTCGCCTTTAATAAATATTTAAATTCGCAAAAATATACGTTATCAATAATTCAACTGAATTAAATATTTAAAACAAAGTAGTTAAACATTTTGAGTGTTGAATGTGGACATTAGCATTTCTGAGAAATGTGTCTATATACCTATATTCAGGTGTAAGCAACGTTGTTTCGTGCCGCTGGTTTAAATATTTGTTTCGGTGGAATTTGGTGGAAATTCAATTGTCATACATCAGACACGATTTATTCAATCGCCCATGATTATCACAAAAAAATACTGACGATTATAAGAAAATACTGCTGGAATGGTTTAATTCTTCAATAGAAAATTTGAATTAAATTAGAATTTTAATTACTTGTAATTTATTGTATAACACCTATCCACGAGGACGCATCGCTCACTCAAGGAGATGTACACGCCACAGAAATAGATCAAGATAGAACGGCCGCGATGTCATATTTCCATACATTTCGAGCGTGTCACTTTTTTAAAAACCACGCCCACAGCGTGACGTCATTTTCATTGTTAGCGACTAGCGAGCGAGCGACTAGTTAGGAGACACACACATTAGATTATCGATGTTAATATCGGCAACGTGTGTTAATTTTATTATTTTTATATTTTACCAACTTTATTGATTTTGTGTAACGATGATCATAGAAAGTAAAACATGTTAAATACTTTAATCCGACATATTAAAACCTAAAACATATTTTTTCAACAGTATATAAAATTTAGTTATAATTATTATAGGTACTGTCCTTGAAACTATACATATTTATTAAATATTTGCCTTTTTGTAAGGGTTGGCCTCACAGTCCTGGTTAAATAACGGAACCGAACGTCTACATATACCTCGGTTACTGCCCGTTTGAGAAGAACGAAATGATTTTCCATCGGCGATTGGTCAAATTGGTGAAAACTTATACTGTCAAATAAACTGCTGCCAATGTAATTACGAAGCACTTTGGTTGAAATTTGTGGTGTTAGAATAAAGTAGGGACAAAGCAAGACATGACCTGATACTCAAATTATTATTGAATTAATTTATCGATAAGTCCTAAGACTCAACGATACATGGAGTGCCCATCTCTAACATTCGAAGGCCAAACACAGCGATTAACAGACACAGCGATCAACTAGCAGGTGTATTGTGTATTTCGTTCGATTCGACGTACATTACGCGTATAATTTATACGCGCAATGTTTTTGTATACGAGCGTTGAATGCGGACAGCAATGGATATTTATCATAACGAAAAAATATACAACTTGTGATCGTAATTAATGAACATAGTAAAAGTAAAACAATAATTTATAATCTCAAAAAAATACTTTCTACTGATTTTCTGTACTTACTGATCATACGAAATATTTCCTTTTTTCATATTTGATTCACTACTTTTGTTTTTAGAATTTGCCACAGCACAATAAGGCATATATGTGAAGTTTTATCTATTTTTTTACGTCCTGAACGCATGGCAGGAACGCTCGTTGCGTAATGAGAGCGAGTTTCGAAAAGCATGCAATATAGTGCAGGGTTTTGGCACGCTTGCCACGCCTATTCGCCGTTCTATCTTGATCTATTTCTGTGGTACACGCTGTCTCAGATCGTGGTAACGCCGCATGAGTCACGTTTTTTCACGCGTGCAGACTGCTCGATCGAATTAAAAGAAGTTGTGACGTCAAAAACTCTCCAAAAGTAATTGGCAAAACAAATAGTTTTAAACCACTACATTGTCTAAAGTCAAGAAATGTTCAGTTGTAAAAACTAAAATTTCGAGAAACGTTTTGCATAATATGAAAGAACTCTTGTTATAGTCATCGTCACTAGTTTCAGAATAAAGAAGTTTAAGATTTGTTCAGAAATAACGTAATAATTATATTACGGACCATTATGAGATATTATTTTTAATTATAGTTTTTATTTTCCACGCGACTCAATGTCCTAAAACATTTAGGTAGAGGTACAAACAAATACACACCAAATAATAATACAGAATGTTCATTCATGTACATTTGGGTACGAGTGCTGACGCCGTGCGTCGTTGCAATGTATTTGTACTAAGCCATTAACCTTCGCTCATCTTTAAGCAATAAGCTGATGATATTTTAAAGCATGTAATATTAAGTGCCGTATAAAATTCGAACAAAATCAAATATTATAGATTTTTTTACGTATTTTAAGCCAGTAGCATTGACATTTACCGAGATGACTCTGCAGATATTAAAATCAAATCTGTACAAACTTTATTACAATAATTTACCTACTTCAAGGTATCAAAAATAATAAATGAAACACTCAATTTACCCAATATTTTCTTCTTTATCTTCAGTTAAGTCATGGGGTCATTAAATAAACTACTAGCTATTTATTTAGTAAGTACCGAACCCACGAACCTTGTACTGTCTTAATAAATAGATACCCTTACCAATAACAAGGCCAGTGCTCCGCTTCTATTGGTCATAGCGTAATGAAATATAGCCTAAATCCTACGTCGATTATAGGATCAAATAACTTACGTTTTAGTTACTTTTTTGTGGATGGAAAGAGAGCGTCATTTAACTTCAGAGCATGGTCCAGAATGGGAGACGGTCAGCGGTGGGATGCTGAAGTCCAGAAAGGTCACGACCAATTTGCCATAATAAAATTGAGCGTGACGTTGAAAATCGAGGAATCGAGCGAAATTGCTAAGACTCGTGTCTAATGGCGTTATGTACCGTCCAGTACTATCTACAACACGACGAGTTGAGTGTTAAATTGTATTATTGTTGTTACAGTAGCTTACGTAAAATCTATAGAAAAGACTACAAATAATAGAAACATCTTAAAAAAACATGGAGAACACCAAATTTAAGAAAAAGAAGGGGAACTTATATAAACAGCCTTTCCTCTGTGAATAGTTTCAAAAATACAGTTCATCTGATGACTAAATATATTTTTCACGAGCACTTCCATATGCATATGGCTTGATTCCCACCAAAATATAAATAGCAAATGGTGGTGCATTCGTATGTGATCTCAAACCCGTAGCTCTCGCCGACGACCACGTGGAAGGCGGGTCCGAACTTCTTGTCCATGGCCTCCTTGACCATGCGCGCGGCCAGCTCGTTGTTGTGAGCGAACTTCTCACAAGCCGTTACTGATAACTCAACGGCCTCAATGCGCATCTCCTCGGACATGTCTGTGTGCTGTCAAAAAAAAACACAATTCAGAATAGCAATCACTAGATTATTTATATACTTAGAACTTGAATTCTCATCATCCCGGCGGTCTGCTCTTGCATTATGCGTTAGATGTATGCTTCCTTCACCTAACGAAACGATGGACGAGCCATTTTAACACGATATTCTGAGAGGTCGTGTTATTTCACCGATCGAGCCAGTCAGATGATTGACTTCTCAAAAGATTAACGTAAAGTGGCTTATGCCGCGTTTTGTTCGGTGAGAGAGGTACGCGGACGCCCACCGCCCTTCCGCTTCCTTTCCCATCCTACTCCCTTAAAGGTCGGCAACTCAACTGTAACACTATATGTGTTGCAGAGTCTATGGGCGGCGCTGGCTACTTAACATCAGGTGACACGCATGCTCGTTTGCCCTCCTATCCCATAAAAAATAATTTAGAAATCAGCATATACAAATACCTAGACAAATAAGTAATATAAAACAAACACATGATAGAAAGCTTGCTAATGGCGTGTACACAGTGTGTGCTGTTTGTTGGTATATTTTACATAACCGCGTGTCCAAACATGAACAATACGAGAGAGAGTGTGAGCCGAGTGCTGCGAGATATATGCAGCATCCACCTGTCACAACAAACAACGTTTGCATGGATTAAAACAACGCCCAACACTTTTTAATGTTTGGCCGAATCTACAACTTAAAAAAAAAATCTGGAGAAAGGTGAAGTTGCCAGTCTTCTGGGCACGCCGCCAGTAGACCGAGATGCGGAGAAAATTGAATTCGAATAGTTTTCTAATTGTATATATTGTAAATAATGTAATTAATTTATTTCATTACTTATTTAGCTCTGAATAACTATAATATTTTATGAATTCAATATCTATGTCAACATTTCAAAACTGAAGAGTTTATTTGTTCGCATGAACGCGGTTATTTAAGAAAGTAAGAAAACAAAGTACATCATTTCAAAAGCTTTAATTAAAATGCGAAATGTAAACGGCTAAGGCTTGCTTTGTAACTTTCCGCAAGTTATGAGTAATCATAATTGATGGGATGACTGATGGGTTTGTACTCAACAAAGGGGGGGGGAGGGGTCTGGCAAAAATCACGAAATATCACGAGGGGAAGGGGGGGTGGGGGGGGGGGTGTAGTAAGATATCACGTGTATTTATTTTGTCTCCTTAATTTTAGAATATTAAACTTTATATGTATTAGTAATCGATATTTGTCACACATTGCTTCCGAAAAAAAATCGAAGGGAGGGGGGCCACTAAATGATGAATAAAACATCACGTGATTAATGGACCGCCCCTTCGATGAGTCGTGGTATATTGACGCTGCCTACTCCTTCGAATAATAAGAGCGTAACGTTACAGTTTGTGATATAGGTCTATATGGATTTCACGAAAACCTTCAGCAATAAACAATAGAATTCTTTAATTACTATCAGAAAACAACCCACGATGAATTGCCATACCTACGTAGTACGTACTGAGAACACCGTTCCTTAGTAGGATCAAAATATTTTATGGTTTAAATTGACAAATAGCGATCAAAACACTACAAACTTACAATAGTATACACTTCCTGATCATTATTATTACATAGTACATTATCATTTCATTACATAATATAAACAAAGTTGTTTTCTGCCGTCTATCCTCTTATATACTTCGATCTTTAAACTACGCAACGGATTTTGATGCGCTTTTTTAATAGCTAGAAGGTTACAACAGGTTTGCATGTATAATCCATGCATAATATAGCTGATAAAATTACTTAAAAAAAAAACTTAAACCGACTTCAAGAAACGTAAACCACAAAATCTTTAAGTAATTGAAAACAGTACCTTCATATCTAAAAAGCGATAAATAACGAAACTTACTAATTTGTATACGGTTAAAAAAAAAAGTGATAATTTTTGAAGTTAGCAAACGCTGAACATTACATTACAGGTAGTAATGTTCAGTGTTTGCATTCATTCTTATCTAAATAAGTATCATAAATGCATTATGCATTTAATACGGATCAAAATGACCCTTATCAGCATATAATTTAACTGAATCTTTTCGAAAATATTACAGATTTAAAATATAGGGCGTGGCGATAAATAGTAGCAATTGAACTTAATAAAATTTACTCATTTATTACCTCTGAGGGGAAACAAAGTTCGCCGATTCAACTAGTTTGGTTTATCACCTTACCCTTATTTCAAAACAACAGTTTCGATGTCCAATTACCCATTCAATCCATTCGTGCAATTAAAATAAAAAACAAATTGCACCTATTATGTAGTTATATATTTAATGTATAAATACATTATTATTATTCCTAGTCATGCCTACAATCGTGGAAGATTCCTAGTACGCAGGTAACTCAACACCGACGGTTCTGGTCCAATGATGACCATCTACTGTCGCTCGTGAACCTTGACTTGGCCGAAATTTAATAGTCATATTTGAAACTGATTAAATCGATACTCTTTCTATTTTTTTTTTTTGCTTTAGAGAATAACGAGTTAATTGATATGTTTGTGGGTGATAATATTTGTCTTGCCAAAAACATAAAGTTTAAAAAGTAGGGGTTGATCCTAGAGAGGTGAAAATTTAGAGTTTATGATCTCTGTAAAGAGTTCGAAACGTCGGGAAATAAATAAAATTTGTAATAAATAAACGCGATAAAATCCTAAAAATTGTTTTAAAGTCATGAAATGAACGTGATTCGCGAAAATCTTAGAGATAAATTTAGAGTTGCTTAAAAAATATATATATCGAAAAATTAAAAAGATAGGAGATAGGGAAATTGAATTGAACATCTAAGAGGTTGAAAAATAGATGTCCGATTCACAAATCCACCCGATACGCACACAAAATTTCATGAGAATCCGTCTAGCCGTTTCGGAGGAGTAAGATAACTAACATTGTGACATGGAAATTTTATATATTAGATCATAATTTTATAGATACGTAAACAAGTTATATTTTTTGTCCGTCTTTCATCTTGTTGACCATAATCTCCAAAATGGCTGAATTTATTTTGACCGAACTTAAACAGGTTTTAATTATATAAAAAAAATTAGGATGTATCTGCTTCCGGAACCCAGGGGTATAACGAAGCAAAATATAGGTAGAGATATAAACAGCTATTTTTAAGACAGCTTAAATAACTATATGCCGTTGTAATTAAAAGAAACCTACGCTATCTGATTAATTCCTTGAATAATTTTATGCCCAAGAAGTCGATATCGCTTGAAAGAAACTAAGATTTTTAAATGTTTCTACGTTAATTGATTTATATCTTGGTTTCGAGTCCGTGCGAACTTACAGGTAAACAGTGTATTGAATAATATTTTTAATTAATATAAATTCAGGTAGCCGTGTCATGGGATCGCGGAAGTTACTAAGAGCGAGATCTCCTTTCTAACTTTTATTTTAAAACAACTATACGAGAGCTAATACACTTAATACTAAATTGAACAAATAATTAATAACAAAAACGTATAGATACCCTGATAAGTGGATATGTGTGTATCACTTTTTCAACCACAATTCCAGGAGCTGCTGGTTCTTCAGCCATTGTCCATTAAATTCACAATAATACTGCTAGTAGAAGATTTTATCACCCACGCACAAATCCAAATAAAATATTTGTTGTAAGCGTTATACGTCCTTCTCGAGGCAGGGCACTATCAAGTCTCCCCAATGTTTACCCGTTGCCTAGACAACAGACAGCGCGGGAAGATTGTGATTGATTTTTCTCAGCGCAGTGCCAACGACCAGCCAGACTCACGGACCACAAAACTACTAAAATAGTAATTTGTAATAAATATTATGCTGTGTGTCGCCCAAGGTTACGCGTGGGAGCCCCACTTCGGCTTTGTAAATTGTGATGATAATTCAACCTCTAATCACAGCTTAGTAATTATATAACAGCACTTTGTTGAGATTTCTTGTCATTAATGCTATATATTATTACGTAAGCTACAATGTATTTTATTGTTTGTTATTATTTATAATACTTCTTTTTGTATCCTTAATAAGATGTACATCAGTTAGAGGATAATTCTAAAACATATTTAATTGAGACGTAAAACATAACGGCGAGTCGAGGCTTGACAGCCACTGCCTACACCTTCGGGTAGAAAAAGGCATAAAGTTATGTTATGCTTAATTAGTCTTGTTCCTCGATCATCATTTATTTATGAATAAATGTATATTTTAATTGATATACTATGTAAACATACATACATACCTTCACGCCAAATCCCTTACGGGTAGCCAGAAAGAACAGAGAGCCATAAAGCACGATTCATACACGCTTCACACACGCATCACTTCTTTGACTTTCATAACTCTTATTACACGCGTGGCGATTTTTAAGGCTCCATCACATCACCTTCCTCCAGAACTTGTTCTTTTTGATTCCTTGACCTACATCCTACATCTATCCGCTTTAGTATTGTATGTAAATTGCATAGTCAATCTTGCAGCATCCATCATTTCTACTTGTCCGAACCATCGGAGCATGTCCTTTCGCACTTTTAAAACCGACACTATCTTTCAATCCAACTTTCTTCCTTATAACCTTGTTTCTGACGCGGTCAACGAGAGTCATTCCGCATTTTACGCAGTGCCCTCTTTTCGGCCGCGTTTATTCTACTTTCGTGCACACTCTAACATACCCAACTCTCACTTCCATAAGTTAGCGTTGGGATCAGTACCGCATTATAAATGGCTAGCTGGGCCTTCTAGCTAACACTCTTTGCTCCCAGGAATCTGGCTAACGCTCCGTTAATTCTGCTTCCTAACACCATACTCTTCTTTTGACATCCGCGGTGTACCTACCATCCCTAATAAGACCGCATCCAAAGCTTACAATTTCATACACCTGCTCCAGCTCCATCAAAACTATTATCCCTGCATCCAATCTCGATTCTCCCCTTTCAAACACCATAACTTTCGTTTTGATCACATTCATTAATAAGCCTTTCGTCAAGTAATCGTCTTTCATTATAGTGACTTTTTGCTTTTTACAGATCCGACGGTGATTCGGCTGAATGCAAGGTGTTATCTGGGTAAAGCAGGCAGCTCACAACTAGGTTCACCATTGACATCCCTACATTCGTCGAATCAAATCAAATCAAAACTCATTTATTCAATTTAGGCCATATACAGACACTTATGAAGGTCATTTTCAAATCCGCCAATTCGATTACTCTCGCGCTGAGAAAAATTGGCAAGAAACTCAGGGGAGAGAAATCGATCTCACTCTCAGCGGACAACTGTCCTGGTACATGATGAACAGCTGATTGCAAAGCACGCAACTGTGTCTGACGCCGATATGGTCGTCAAACCATATCGATGACTGACTACTTTTTGCCCGGTGTATGGTAATAGGTCCGCTACCTATTCCATTTTGGACGTAACGTAACGATTTGGCGAGTCGAGACCGCTGCCTACACCTACGGGTAGGAAAAGGCATGATGTCACAGACGAATTTACTGTGGTAAAGCCTGCCTGTCTACAATCATTTCATTTTCCATTTGAACCGAATATGGCAATAGTGGTACCGTGAAGGGTATTAGAATTCTGCTTCCTCTTGGAAATGTTGGAGAAAGAAAGACCATGTCTATACTTTCCTATAAAATATTTTGCAAAGGAAGTAAAATATTTATTAGAAGTTAAATCCTTTTTCTCATTTGTTAATTTCCTATTAACTTATGTTGTACCATTATGCCCCATACCTTGTAACAAATTATCCCAGATACGGGGTTCAGTGTTACGATCGACTGATTTAATTAAAGTACAAATTGCATTTATGTCCATTATTAGATCCTTCACCTTATTTTATTTATGAAATGTCACATTTGTTTACAATAATCGCCGGTTAAACGAGGTCTTTGAGATGTTAAGTGCTTGGTGAACAGCAAAATATTGTTAAAGACCCGTTTACGGCGTAATCACCTGAATAAGATTTAATTATATCTTCGCGAACACAGGCCTTAGTTGTTCCCAATAATGTTAATACTTGATCTACTTTAAATAAAGACATTGATAAAGTTTATTTTTCTACAAAAAACTAGCTAGCTATTTTTCCACATTCACCCCTCAATGAGTATTCACCCCGTAGGATAATGTCAAATGAATACAATTGCCTTGCAAATGCACTAGGTGGTTAATATTATGGCAAGGCCTTCAAAGCTTAAAGAAACTGTTTCACATGCTAATTAAGAGCATGCTCATGAACTGTATACAACCAATAAGCTACCAAAGCATAAAGATACTGTTACACGTGCTAATTAAGAGCATACTCATGAACTGTATACAACCAATGAGTTACCAATGAGCATGCTAGTTTCAAACATATTACTAGCATATTCATTAGGCAAACCTGTTCACACGCGCTAAAATCACCCCCCTTCTCTTCCACCCGAGCCTCAGAAAACGTGCTCATTAATCGAACGGCTGTCGATTTTGGAGCTCGCTGGAAACTAGCATGATAATTACTAGCAAGATCTGTACACGCATGCTAGTTTCGAGAGCATGTTCGATACTAGCATGCTCTTATGCTAATAATGAGTATGTGTAACAGTAACTTTAGAATGTACAAAACTGGACTTGTCCGTTCTTTGCATTATTTTCTCAGATTTGGGTTTCAATGGATATTATTCAATAAAATTCGTGGTGTTTTTTTCAATAGGCGTCCGTACATGAGTGCAAATGTGGGGAATGTTGCAAATATGGTGTTTAGTGTGCACCCCTACAGTGTCGTCAGACTTTATGTATGATTAGGTTAAGTTAGTTTAGGTTAGTTTTAAGTTTCATCGTCATCATCATCATTACTTTAAAAAAAAGAACTTCAGACAAGGCAGTATGGCTTAAAAGCTTTAGCCTGTCAAATAATGGACAAAATTTTAAAAAAATTGACTAATAAAAAAACGGGATAAAAAAATTTTAATCAGCTGTTCTACATATTGTCTTTAGTGTCAATTGTTGTCAAAATTCATGTTAAATTATGGAGTGTGGCTTGTGGCGCAATATTTTTCAGTTCAGTATTTATTTGTAGGACATTTTAATTTAAGTGGTTATTTAATTAAAACCTGTTGTCTAGTGTCTACCTTCTAAATACAATTGCATAAGATATCCTTATTGATTGTTTTCATCACAGCATTGTGCACTTGATTAAAGATAACAAACAAACAGGTATTTCCTGAAATCTAACAGATTCAAATTAACAAACCTCAAACCAAACCTTAAGGTTGTGTTTGCTTATATCAATATAACATAGAAATGGCTTCTCGATTCAGTGGTGCTTTACAGTTAACAGACTTAGACGATTTTATTACGCCGTCCCAAGTAAGTACCTGAGTACTCTTGTGTATTTTATTGTGATATAATATATTATGTCTCAATAATTATTGAGCCTATATTAATAAATTATATAATAATTTTTGTGTTTGCTTATTAGGAATGTATAAAACCAATTAAAGTAGAAAAAACTAAAACGAAAACTGGATCAAAAATTAAGATTGGTGAAGACGGATACTTTGATGTATCTAATGGAAGAGAGCAGAAGCTACAAAAAGTTGAGATCACACTTGCAGACTGTCTTGCATGCAGTGGTTGTATCACATCAGCTGAGAGTGTGCTTGTAACAAAACAAAGTCAAGAAGAATTGTTGAGGTATGTGATATCAAGAGTTTATTTTAACAATCTGCATGAATTACATAGTTAAGAGATATTTTTTGGAATCAATATACTTTGGAAGTATAAAATAAATGCTATTATTTATTCTCCCATACAAGGGCAAATAAATATATGATATTTTTCCTTTTAGGGTATTCTCGGAGAGAAAGTACACAGATAACAAAGGTGTGACAAATGATGTGAGTCTCATTGTGGTATCTTTATCACCACAGCCCACTCTGTCTCTAGCAGCTAGGTATAAACTTTCACCTGAAGAAGCCACTAAACAATTAGCAGGTAAGTAAGTAGCTGCTTCGAAGTAACATAATATTCGTAAACGTAAACAAATTGCGAAAAACAATAATTTGATTATATAATAATAATAATAAATGATAAAAATGATATAAAATGTAAACATAATTAAAAGTAAGATATATATAAATGTTATAATAAAAAATTGGTTGCAACTACATACAAAATACTGTCTATCTCTGAAATACTAATCAATTTTTCTCCTATTTATCCAGGCTATTTTAAGAAATTAGGAGCAGATCTGGTGTTGGATATGACAATTGCTGAAGATTTCTCCCTTCTGGAGGCACAACAGGAATTTATACAGAGATATCATAACCAAGAGAATGATCCCACATCTAATTATTTACCAATGCTTTCTAGTTCCTGTCCAGGTACCACATAATTTCAAAATATTAACAGCTTTCCTTACAAATATGCTATAATATGTATGTACTACAAAGTTACAAGTGTTATGTTTAATTAAATTGATAATATATAAACATTATAGTATCAATTACAATATATAGCTATTTAAAAATTAGAGTATGTTATTTAAATGTTTAAACTATGTGAAGATTCTATCAACTTAAATTGTATGACCTTTTATCCAGGTTGGGTGTGCTATGCAGAAAAGACACATGGCAACTTCATTCTCCCATACATATCAAGTACTAAATCACCTCAGCAGATAATGGGGTCTTTGGTGAAACAGTACCTGTCGAGGTGCAAGGAGATGAACCCTAGTGAAGTTTATCATGTAACAGTGATGCCATGCTATGACAAGAAGCTGGAGGCGTCGCGGGAAGACTTCTATGATGAAATGTTGAACTGTCACGATGTTGATTGTGTTATTACGTCAAGTAAGTACCTAATTTAGGCATGGGTTACGTACTTACTTGTAAACGCATAAAATTAAATATTACAAAAGCAAAATTGTGGTGAATTAATAAAAAAATGTCTGCTGAATAGCAGTAGCTGAATGTGTGATGAAAATGGATGTTTTTATGGTGACTATGTATTATGTATGTATTTTAAAAGGTACAGTATAAATGTGTGTCGATATTTGTTACTGTTTATATTAAATTATTATTTATTATACATAGGAAATATGCTATCGGTACTAGTGATGTTACGAATGTTGGATTTTGGACATTCGCGAATGCGATTACAAATATTTCTTTAAAACATTCGCGAACGCGAATATTTCTTTTAAGCCTTCGCAAACGCATTCGAATGATTCTCAGACCTAAAATGCACACTAAATTTCATCAAAATTGGTCAAGCCATATTGGTGCAGTTATTTAGTTATTAATATCACGCGTAGAAGAACATTTTGAAAAAAGTTTCATACTTAATAGAACATCTCTTTTCCTAATGTAACGCTCTCGTGTTCAATCTTGCGGTTGGAGTGTTATAAAAAAAAAAATGAACTAGAACATTTAAGTTGGATCAAACTGCATACGGTATGAAAATTTGATTAAAATTGATTTGAGTTGGGTATGGCAGGGTTTACACGAAAGGATAAAGGCAATCGAAATGAGGGTACTGCGCACAATCTGCGGAGTGACTCTTGCTGATCGCGTCGAAAACAAGGTTGTGAGGAAGGAAGAAGTATTGAAAGAAAGTGTCAATGTTAAAGTAACAAAGGGCTTACTCCGGTGATTCGGAAATATTGAACGAAAGGATGATGCCAGATTGACTAAGCAGATAATACAATGCAAAACCGGATGAATGTAGGATACGCCGACTGCCACGACATATAAATAGAACGAGTTCTGGAGGAAGGTGATGTCAAGAGCCTTAAAGGTCGACGACCGTGTATGACAAGATTTGAAGCCCAAAGAAACGAGTGAGGCGTGTATGAATCGTCCCTTATGGCGCTTTGTTCTCTCTGCCTACCCCACAAGGGACTTGACGTGCAGTTATTTATATAACTAATGGCTGATCCACAATATAATACTTTCTATACTGATCTAGGAGGGTAAAATATTAAAAAAAATATAAAGCTCAATTTTTGTATCATCTTGCTATATATAATTTCTTTATTTTTGTTATTAAAAACTTTCTCCAAACATTCGCAATATTTTTTGCGAATGCGAATACCCAAAAACGTTACAATACAATGCGAATATTCGTTACATCACTAATCGATACGTTACCTAAGAGAATTTTTAATCCTATTAAATTGAATTATTTTTACCAAATCGATATTGTGTATTATTCTAAACTTATTGTCTGTTTGTATAGTTGAACTGGAACAAATGTTGGAGAATGATAAGAAGTCCCTCAGTGACATATCCGGCGTGGATCTAGACTGGCCTTGGGGTGTCTTAGAAGAGGAAGTTCCGGGGATACGAAGACACATGGGGAGCGGCTCTGGAGGGTACGCAGATCACGTGTTCATGTATGCAGCAGAACAACTGTTCAATGAAAGTAATGTGCAACTCACATATAAGAATTTAAGGTGAGATACATATTCAATTTGTTAATTTACACTTAAAATTTATCTTTGCCTAGTGCCTATTCATACAAAAGTTTTAACACAAACTGGGTGGGTTCTGGGCATCTAGTTGCTGATCTCGTTTAAAACGAATAAATGTTTGCAGAAATCCCGATTTCCGTGAAGCAATTCTGGAGAAGGACGGCAAGGTTGTTCTACGCTTTGCCATCGCCAACGGCTTCAGGAACATTCAGAATTTGGTACAGAAATTAAAGCGTTCTAAATCTCCATATCACTACGTGGAAGTTATGGCTTGTCCTTCAGGTTTGTATTCATAAAAGTATTTTATATATAATTACAATGTTCGTATGCAGTAATCTGTCATTTTGAAGACTAGATGAGAGACGAACTTGTATTGAAGTGATCGAAATGGCTGGGAACGGATCCCTAATGGTAGGCACTTGAATGCCTCAAAAAGCTTGATTTAATATTTTCCAAATAATCGCATGCAGAATTATGAAATGATTGAACCGCATGATGTAGTTCTTTTCCCTTGTTTCATCCCAGTTCTATTAGCGAACAATCCGAAGCGCGCACTTGTGCATTTACGTCGTTTATTATATGCACTATAAAAGAATGGAACAAATCGCTTGCGTCGGAGTTCCCGAACAGGCGCAGCTATAATGTGGACGTCTTCAAAAAGAGAGCGACTAGGTGTATAACAGACCGATGCGCTCTACCGCCAACCTCACTATTACTTGTTTACTTTTTACGGCTTTGGATACGAGTCCTTTACGTAGTCCTTTTGAGCCTAAGCGCTTGCCGACAGGAGAAGTGTTGCCAAGCACAGCAGTGGTCTTTCTGAGATAAAAGAAAAAAAAAGGTAACGTGTATTTGTAGGATGTCTGAACGGGGGGGCGCAGGTGCGTGCGGGGGGCGCGGGGGGCGAGGCGCGCTCGCTGGTGGCGGCGCTGCACGCCATGTACTCCGGCCTGCCGCCCGCCGCGCCCGCCCGCAGCGCGCTGGCGCGGCGCCTGTACGGCGAGTGGCTGCACGGCCGGGACTCCGACAAGGCCGCCGCCGTCCTGCACACCAACTACCACGCGGTAGAGAAATCCGACATAGCGCTCAACATTAAATGGTAGCGGTGATCACGTTATTATTAGGAGAAACAAAACTATTTTTTATCAATACTAAGTAGATGAAATTGCATACATTACTATCCGCCCAATAAATTGTTGCTGTGCAACAAAATGTTGCTACGCGACGCAGATGTTCAACGGACAATTTCAGAAAATAACTTAGCTTTGATTGTCTAGGAATAAATTGTAAACTTTTGCGAATGAAGAATTTAATGTTATTAAATTTAGCTTATAGCTATGTGAGAACGAATGAATGAATGAGTGAAAATCTCTATAGCTTTGTGTTTGTTGTGCCCATTTCGGTTCACATCTGTTACCTTGAACAGTAACTATATCGTGGTTTGTAAAGTGATCATAGGTTTGAGTCTCGTCTCTATCTACGCAATTTATTTCATTGATATGCAATGTTAAAATTTATTAGAAAGTTATTAAATTGACGAAGTTTATTGTTATTATATCTTTTCTATTCTCTCTTTGTCATTGAGGTTTCTTTACCTTCTCTTAGGACAAGAGATTGAATGAAAAATTTGCCCGACTTTTAGAGAAAATCTTTTGACCTTGTCCAGGGTGCACCGTCTCCTACTTCCCCCTAATAACAGGGAATTTTAATTAACTACTTATTTACACAAAAAACTATTTTTTTTTTAATAAACTATGTATGGCATATAAACAATCCATGTTCCTATAAGTGGTAATATTCAATTCCCTACCCTCAAGTACTCTAGTAATAAGTATAATTCGAATATTAAGAAAGAATTAGAATATAGATTTTATTGTTAGATTTAAGACATTGGGCTAGTAATTTGGTTAATGTTTAAAAAATGTATTTTAGGCAATAATAATATCTATAAAAATATATATTATTATGTTTTTGTTGTTGTAAAGATGTCGTACGAAAAATATTGTAAATCTGTAAAATACTTATACATTCATATGTATTTAATGAAATGAAGTTATTATAATATTACAATCAATGATTTTTTTTATATATGTTCCCTAAATAAGTTTGATGCAAACATGACTCGAACCTGTTATACTTACCACTCACTATTTAGGGGCTAGTTTATTCTTTACTGAAAAAATATGTTTGTGATAAAATTTATAACATATTTTACAATATTGGAATATTGTTGTCGTTGTATTTGTTTAAAAAATAAATAAATGAAATGTATATCAGCTATGCTGCCTATGTAACTGTATAGAGGTGTATAAATGACTATATATATTTATTGTACATATACATAGGTATACAATATAATTGTTTGAAACGCATCGTGTTTGTTTGTTAAACCACACATTTGCATATAAAATTTACTCATTATACAAATAATTAATTATTCATTATAATATATATCGGTTTGTGTGTGTGACCTCGTCGGCCGCGTGGCGCAATCAAATTCGAACCTCGTACCTATACAGCTATTGGAACTGGTACTTTATTAGGTATATTTTAAGTAATATTCTTATTTGATACATGTTCCGCCAACCAAATATCTGTCAGTTAGATCTATTTTTCTTTTCTTTTCTTACAGTCATGTCCAATTAATTAAATTTAATTGTCATTAGTATAGTTCCTCTAGTGCTGGGTTCAAGTCCAGGGCAGAAACCCGAACCAAAAATGCAAAACTTATATCACAATATAATTTCCAAATTGCATTTGAAAAATTACCTCGCCCATGTTTTATTGTCTACTGAAGTAATACCGGGAAAATAGAATCTGAAAATCAATAAACAGTCTGTTTTTTTTTTAATATAAAAATAGGTACTGGCTGAAAATTTTCGTTCAAATTAAAGTATCGAATACCTATACATCGACGTGCACACATCGTTCGATACAATAGCATAAGCATAGAAATTGATTGAGTGTACCGCGGGCGTCCGTATTGGTAACGTGACGCGGGCCGGCCGCAGCCGATGACGATGTTGAAAAAATAATGTAGTGTTTAAAAAAATATATATACAAGCGACTGCAGTTGTGTTAAGAGTGACATTATAGACACTGTGGAGATGGGGGACATTGTGACTAGCTCGAGGATATATTGCGTTCTGTTCTGCACAACCATCACGGCGGTGATCAGCACGGGGCTGGGGAAGTGCCCTGTGTACCCGCCGTTGCCGAACTTTGATATACAACAGGTAAGTACCTACTGTATAAATTACATGCAATAGCCCGGAAACGCTCCTCATCGATAGTGGTCGATTGGTCCTCTTAGTTCATCAGCGATGTCTGAAGATATGTTATGATTTATAAATAATAATGACTAGGTGTACATAAAACCGTCCAATTGATGATAGAAATTTAAAAATCGGACACTAAAATTTTAAACTCGGCACAATTGATTTTTATTATTTGCCAATTTGGGCAGGCTAAAGCGCACGGCACAATTGAATTGCATTTTTTGAATGTTTTTTTTTCCAGCCAGCGTGATAGGATAGTTCCGTTTTTATGAAATGTCAACCCGACTTAAAAATATTTTAGTTCGTAGCTGAAACTAAGTAGGTAATCAAAATAACACTTGAAATATGTTAATATTGAACGTGAACCGTTGTTATAAATTCTAATTAAACTACTTCATAGTTATTGGGAAGTAGTTTAATTTTAAAAACTAAGAATTATCGCCAGCGCATGTTCGAGCACCACGCTTCTGAATCAAGAGATCACGCGGGTTCGAATCCTGCCTCACACCAATGAATTTTCGAAATTGTTTTCAAAAGTTATGTGTGATAAATATCGATGACTGAAAACTTTGTGCCCGGTATGGCACTAGGTTCGCCACCGATTCCATTTGGGACGTAAAGATAACGACGAGACGAGCCTTAACAGCCGCTGCCTACACCTTCGGGTAGAAAAAGGCAAAGTTATGTTATCGCTAGGGCATAGCAACGCCCTGGAGAATACCTACTGCTACCTTTAATGGGAATTACCCGCTTGATGATTTCGTATGTGTACGCAGGGTACGCTTAAATAAGCCATGCTTAATTTTGTAAACATTGTCGCACCTGATGTTGATGTTATTAAAAATCAAAGAATAAGTAGCCATTGTAATATGGTTACGTACGTACATTTGTGAATTTTCAGCAGCAGTAACTTACGTATTCTGAGAAAATGTAAAACGTAATATTATATGCCTGGAGAGTTGAGGATTCTGCTCAATTTCCAAGGTTTCTCATCATCAGATTCTGACTTCATCACTTCATGATAATGGAGTACCTACCTCGAAAATATAATATTTACAAATGAAAGCCACGTAGTTCGCTACAATGATGATATGATGGCTCTACCGGTGAAATACTGCGACCTCTCCAAATATTGACGTAAAGTAATTATGCCGTGTTTCACTCGGTGGGAGAGATATCGGGAGGCTCAACCCCTTCATCTCCTCCCTCCCTGTCTAACTTGCTTCTAGTTGTTTTCAAATTAGAATTTTAATAATATCATAACTCCACGCCAAGTCCCTTGCGAGGTACGTACCTAGAGAGTCTCTACTCTCTACGTACCTCGCAAGGGACTTGCCAATACTTAGTCTTTATCGACAGACATATGTATAGAATGTGTAGTGAGGTCGTGTAGTGTGTAGGTAGTGTGGAGTGAGGTGTATAAGAATCGTGCCTTATGACGCTCTTTACTAGAGAGTAAAGAGCGTCATAAGGCACGATTCTACTACAGGAAATTTCAAGGAATTCTACAGGAATTCTGTTCAATGCCCAATTGGACCAGAACTAGCCAACCTCAACCTCATGACCTGTCTCGTTTACACAATCGCATTCCGTAAGTTTGTTTATTTTTTATTGGGAGGAAATTAAGACACCGACGAGGCCGTACGCATTTGCAAAGCGGAACTAGCAGAAATAGGTACATCAGTACTACTGTCACATACTTTATATATAGGTATCTACTATTTTATAAAAGTAAAAATAAGAAGGGGCATGCTCCAATGATTCGGTTATGTAGAAAGAATGGATGAATCAAGATTGACTAAACAGATATATAGTGCAAAAGCGGAAGGATGTCGAGGAAGGCTACTTTTCATGACCAAGTTCAACTTGTCATTGAGAAAGGTGATGTCAGAGGCTTAAAACCGTGCCTTGTGGCGCTCTGTTCTCTCTGCCTATCCCGCAAGGGAATTCGCTTTCAGTTATGTATAATTTAAATATCTAACAAAACTAATGTCACTAATTTTAGATGACTGGCACTTGGTATGAGGTGGAACGTTCATTTTATCTTGTTGAACTGACAGCAAGTTGCACCAAGCTCTCCGTGGAACTCAATGACAGGGGACATCTACTCATTACAATCAACACAGCCAACAGATGGTATGTTTAAATTTTTACTTAATAGTTTACACTATGTAAAATTGGTATAAAATATCAAGCGGCACAATTACAGAAACCATAGACGGAAACCTGGTGATTATGTTTTAGAGCCGTTTTGAGACTCTAGGGACATGGGGTCAGAATGCTCGTGCACTCAATAAAGATCTTGCAATCGATCGAAGCCTTTCGCTACTAAAGGGCTAGTCCATTCTTCGAACAGAGGATTAGCATTGCCATTCATTGTGGCAATGTGGCCAATCGTCTGGGCACGCTGCCAGTAGACCGACATGCGGAGAAATTTGATTTCAGCTAGTCTTTTAATTATATATATATTTTTTTTAATGGGATAGGAGGGCAAACGAGCGGGCGTGTCACTTGATTATAAGTGACCAGCGCCGCCCATGGACACCTGCCACACATATAGTCTTACAGTTGCGTTGCCGACCTTAAACGGAGTAGGATAGGAAGGGATGGGGATGGGGGTGGGCCTCCAGGTACCTCTCTCAAAGAAAGAAACGCGGCATGGGCCACTTTACGTCGATCTTCTGAGAGGTGGTGATATTTCACCGGTCCAGCCGGTCTATTCATGCAGCGTACTGCTTGGCTCTACCCAGTACAAAAATCTTTCTATTGTAAATAAAAAAATAGTATATAGGATAATATTTTAACAGTAGTAGGGCCTCACAGTTCGCTGCTTTATTGCGAATTCTCAGAATATCAACGTAAAGTTGCCTATGCCGTGGTGCGGACAGAGGTATCTGAGGCCCACTACCTTCCCCCACCTTCTACCATCCTAAAGGCCAGCATTGCATCTGTGTACAATTGTTCATTTAATAAAAAATCATTTTACGAACCTATAACTGCCAACAGATATCTTGACAGATTCTTACGGCTACGTAGCTAATATGTTGAGGACTAGTAGAATACTACATCTATGATCTCTGTTTTATGAAACATTTTTTATAACTTCACGCCTATTTCTACCCGAAGGATTTTTAACGTCTCAAATGGATTAGGTGGCGGTGTCTATTGCCATGGGGTAAATAGTTGTCAGACATCGATATTTGAAAAGAATTCCGTTTGTCATTAGTGTGAGGTCCGGATTGGATCCCATGATTTCTTGATTCAGAAGCAAAGTCCTTCACCTTCAGAACACCGAGACGACTAATCAAACGTTATACGTGTATAATTTCTATCAATACCAAAGCCAAAATATCACGATATTTTGCTCGTGAAAAATAATGATCTAGATTTATAGAAAGACTGCTCCAATGGTTTGGTCATGTAGAAGAAATGAATCATGCAAGATTCACTAGAGGCAGATATACAATGGAAAATCTAATGGATGTAGAAGTTGAGGTAGAGGTAGAGCAAGGTGATATCAGGAGTCTTAAAAACGCGTATGAACGAGAGTTATGAAAGTCAAAGATGCAAGCGATCTGTTCTCTCTCCCTAACCCACAAGATATTGGGCGTGAAGTTATGTATGTATGTATAGAAAGAAGAATTTAGTACTGATTATCGGTTACTGATGTTTGTTTCCAGGACTGGTAATCCGTCAACAACAAACGGTCTCGGCATCCCGAGCTACAACGGGTCGTCGATCTTCAGGTACAAGTTGAACAACCGTGTGCCCTACGTCATCGGTCGCTTTCTACCTGGCGCTGGCATATATAACATACTGTTCACTGACTATGAACAATTCGCCATAGTGTGGTCCTGCACCAGCGTCAGTGTGGCGCATTCAGGTTTGTACCTACTAGTTTTAATGCAATAAGTCCCTCGTGGGGTTTTTCTTTCGGGGATATTACTGTAAATTTAATATTCCGTATAGTAAGCCTTTGCCAGTAGACTGCTTATGTTGGTCCAAGGCCCACGCACCTCCCACGATTCTTGACTTCAGCTTGGCAAGGAACTTATTGAAATGTCGTGTGTCTACATATTTGACGTTTTTTTAGTTCGCTACACTCCTGAGCATCATTTCAAAAATATATTATAAAAATATAATAGATTGTATTTATACTATTGAAAATGTGGAAAAAATATAATGATCAGTTGATTAGTTTCGGCATAACAAATTATGGCCTGCATTGTATTCAAAGTAAAGAATTGTTGTTCTGTTCCAGATCACATGTGGATATTGGGGCGTCAACGCGAGATAGAAGCACCGGTCCGGGCACAGATATACGCCATCATGCAGGAGCTACATTTAGACCCTGACAGGCTTATCATATCCAAGAATACCAATTGTGTCAATTAATAAATTAGTTTTATGCCATTTCTATTTTATTTGACCACTAAAATACGAATAATCGGTGTAAAAAATGTCTACGGCAGTGATGTATGTCTAATGGCAAAAAAAAATAAAACTCGGTCATAAAAAATGGAAGATCATTTAAATTCTTTAATAGTCACGAAAATACTGACATTGGATCCTACTAGTATTCATTCATTATTAACTCAGTTAACTTCACACCTAATCTTTGGCGGTGAAGGTAGAAAGAGCCGAGTATACGTACATATGCCACGATTCTTACATCTCACTCGCTGCATCCACTTTCAATAACTACTGTCTTATGCTCGTCGTTTATTACGGCTATTGACGTCAGCTTCAGCTAGTATACTTTCTATCTGGTCATGGAAAGTGAGTCGTGGCCTTTCTCGAGTGTTGGAATTCCCATCTATTTTCATCCAATGTCAAATAGCACAAGCCTAAGTTTATCATGGGACTAGATAGTGAATGTCAGCCGTTCATACATTATTATATTTAAATAGAATACGAATGACACAAATACACAAACATTATTTCTATTATTTTTTTTTAGAAAAATATCATATTTACAATTTTAGTTACAATAGTAAAAGTTTATTAATATTTACTTACGAAAAATTTCAATATTATTGTAAAAAATTAAAATGTGCGCTCTGGAAACTCAGGATTCTAATAGTTGTGTAATATTGACTTTAATACAATATTTAACGAAACTAATAAATAAATATTAGTAAAGGTAACAAAAGTAAGAAATGTAAATAACAGCCAGACCAGTCAAGCAAAATTCTTAGATATGTAATTCTAGTAAAACAAAAGTTGTCTATAAATTTTACTTAATTACTAGTGTCCGGATTCTGGGCCGAAGCCGAAGGTCAGAAAACAGTCGGAATTAAACGAACTGTTACGAAATAGTGAGTGACTGACGGACCGGGCTGCACTTAGTTCAGTGCGGATACCTGTATCACCGAGAGAAAAGCGGCATGAGCCACTTTACACTTATATTCTTCTTTAGCTGTGGATAATATTGAAGAAAATGATTAAATCACTAATAGTTTATAAACCTTCGGCGTCGGCCGAAGGTTGTGGAGATTGCCGATTAATCGGCTTAGGCCAAAAATAGACATTCGGTCGGACACTAACAATTACAGAATCCTACCATAACTGTGGAATATAATATAAAAATAATAGATATAGGTATATACAAATTTATAACACGGTAAGAAATAAATGTAATTAATTTATTATTGTGGTCAGTCTGTTATTTATTTTAGAAAATACTTTAGAAATTTAACAGATTTGTAAAGAATAAAAAGAATAGATAAAAAGGAAGATTTGTCCAGTAGGCATGCACAGAGGTACTAATTACTCCAATCTCTATAAATTTTATATATTATAAAAATTGAAACGGTTTGGATATTTGGTATAGTAATGTAACAACATACAGCTTCACAACACATAATAACTATTGTAAACATAACATAACTTCACGCCTTTTGTTACCCGAAGGTGTAGGCCGTAATGCCCGGAAATTTCAATATATTAATGTCTCAGTTGATATGAAAAACAAAATCAAAATAACTATAACTATGTTGATACATGTATGGTAATTTGATGAACTGGAATATCAATACAGAGATGTTAAAAATTCCAAATACATTATTTAAATATAATGCCTACTGTTTATCATTTTAGTTTTAAAAATATTTATATTCATTCATATTGATGCATGAAGCACAAAAATAACAAAATTTAAATCTATTATAATAAAATTTTAGGCCTTTTCATAAAAGTACAATGTAAAAAAAAAACATGTATAAAACTTCAATATATTTTCTATCAAACAAAATAACAGAGCAAAACAAAAAAAAATAGTGCTTAAAAAAAACAAAATAATTTAATTAAAATAAACCTAGTCATTTGAAATCACACAATCACACATTGTAAGTAAGAAACAAGATATGGTCTAGGGAAAATTGTTTCTGAATAGTGTTTTAAAGATAAAGAGTCAAAATGAGCAAAAAAAATCAGTTTGGTTTTTTTCAGTCAATAATTATCAGGCTGACACTTTTGCTAAGTACATTTATAGTGTGCTTCCAAAAATTAAAGTCAATAATTTATTCTTAAAATTCTGTTCTCAATTATATCCCTAGTGTAGCCATATTATTCTTGTTGTGAACACATTTATGGCTATAAAATCAGAAGCAGTCTGCATATAGTATTGCCAAGTTTAAAATACACTAGAATTTAATTATATTATGGCAACTCAGTTTGTCACATCTTTTAAACGTATGGACTCAACATCACATTGCCTGACATCATCCCCCCCTGTTGTGCTGTCAGTAGGACTATCACATTGGTTGTATTGTGCTGGTCTGGAGTTAGTGGAATTTGTGCAGTTATTAAATGCATATTGATGTATCCATTGTTGTTTCTCTTCTACTTCCTTACTTACTACTACAAATAGTTCCTTCTCTTTGCTGTCTAGCTGCTCTTTTAAGTATGCTATGAGGTCACTGCTCTGGAAGAGAAAAACGTAATTTTGATATTATGATTTTATTTAAAAGCCACATCCTCATGCCTGTATTCTGTAGGGGTGTAGGTAGAGGCTTTGTTATACAACGTATGATCCTCACACACTTCCTTTCATGCATTCATTTTGATTTCGTATCATTATTTTTTCTTTTTAATTTTATTGAGTTGTGATGGCATTAGAACAGGGTATGAAGTTCTATTACAAATTATCTTGCTCTATACAGTATACACAATATCTTAGTACAAAACACTCTCCCCCCCCCCCCCCCCCCCACCTTGCGATATTTCATTTATTTTTCAACCCCCTTTCATGTGTCATGTGATTGATTGAGGTCCCCATACTCACTTCTCATTTGATCCCCAAGGGTGATTCCCCACATACTTCCAATTAATTATCAATCATAATAAAAAATATATACCCCAATCATTATTTTCATTTTATTTAAATTTAAATTGGAGTTAACAAAAACAGTACTCACTCTTCCTATTAGTTGTGGTGTGTCAAGTTTTGAATCTAAGTTGTAGAAGTTGCCCTGTATTTGTCTTATGGTAATCCAGTGTCGTCTTCTCAATGGTAACATTACAAAACCTAACTTATAGTCTGATGGCACATTCAATATGAATCCACATATATTTGATAAGTCCAAACAACCAGGGTCTCTGAAAAATAAATAAATGTAGTTTTTATTCTTTTCTTTTGAGCAACTTTTAGTTAACATCACTACCAAATTGAAAAGGATGTTTGACAGATGATTAAAATGAATAACAAAAAGTTTAATTGAAATTATTTTGTAAATTAATAATAATTCACAGTTCATTTGGAATTCATTTTGAATTTAAATTTTCTTGCTGGTAAGAAAGTTTATCTGAGTTTGGTTTAATTGAATTCAGAAATTAGTAAAGTGTTGCACAGCACTTTGCAGTAGGATATAAATATAGCTTACTTACTTCCGTTTATCAAACCAAACTGCCTCACAACCTTTTTTCTGCAGTGCAGCCATTATAACATTAATGTCATAGTTTCCAAGCCCCAACATAGAGCGATGTGGGTTTATCCAAACATTTGGCGACAATCTGCTGCATATCGCATCCAGTTCAGATTTAGAATATGTTCCCCGTGTCTATAAAATAATAAATCAAATATTATCACCAGTCACAAGACATGTTAACCGTATATTATCAATAACACAAACAATGACAAATTTCATGGTCAATTTCATGTGTTGTAGTAGAATTTAAATTTATAATATCGGATACCTGAAATAAGTTATTAAGCGCGTGCAATGCACAGAGTTCTTTAACTTGCTTCTCATGGTAAATTGTTGGTTTTGAACTCATCGCGTCATATTCCAATTAGTGTGTTTCCAAACAAAGCCACATTTTTGGCGTATTTCTCCCGCGACAATTCCTAATTAATTTTTAGGTCTTTATTCATTTCAGCAGTATTTTATTAATTGATGGAGTACCAGAAATCACACAAAATAAACGAATATTTTATTCAGTCAGTACAGTACAATAAATGTTACTCTAATAAATTGAAGAAAATACTCAACATGTGTCAATAAATAAATAATTTATCTAGCTGTGTGTGAGTGCGGGAGGACTAGGTACAGTAGGTACGTAACGTGAAATTTTTTGGGAATATACGTGAATTCGTGGTGAATAGTGATTGATTGAAGCATAGACACCTTTGCATAGATAGTAGACACAACGCGATGTATCGGTAATGGTACTGTTACCCATGCTCTTTTTAGCACGAAAGCATGCTAGTATCGAGCAAGTGCTCGAAATAGCATGTGCAGTAGGACTGTTGATAAATTATCGATATATCGAAATATCGATATTTTTCCTTCAAAATATCGATATTTATCGCCGAAATTTTTTTTCACGATATATCGATAGTTCGATATTGAAATGTACATATCGACTTTCGATATTTTTATGAAAATATTTTTTTGAAGTGTAACTTCTAATGGCTCGTGCAACCATTTAACGCTTTTAACGCACCCTTGCGGCCGCTTCATATATTATATATTAATATGAAAGGCGAAACTGAACCGGTCTATATATAAATCCACGAAGCAAATTGCTTAAGCCTGATTATTCGCAGTATATAGACATCTAGTAGCGCATAGTAGTACTATTAGCGCATAATTGATAGGTATAAATTATTAGTGGAATAGTACCACCATCCGCTGCTAGATGCTGCTACACCGCAGCTCCAACCACTATGATGATAAAAGTTATTCTATTGTGAAAATATTTATGATTACATTATAGCTAAAGTCATTAAAAAACAAAAAATCCTTTCGACTTTAAACCGGCGAATAGTTTATATTCGCCGAATTAAGAACGAACATTATTTTGTACAATAATAGACATGTAGTAGCGGATGGTGTTTATTATAGTCACTGCTTTGATGATAATTACACAGCACACGGCTTTTTTTTAGATACAATAACTTATATTATATCGTCATCGCAAACTTAAGGTTGTCTGGAAGAGATCACCACATGCGATAAGACCGCCTTTTGTAATTGATCGACATTTACTATGTACTAATTACTTCAATGTAATGTATAAAAATTGCGTACAATAAAGCGTATTCTAGTCTAATCTTAATATACTGTATTTAAAAAACTAATAAATAATCGTCAAGTCATCCCATAAGCAATGACAAACAGCTCCCCTACGAGTTCAAGCTAATTCTTGGCTATGAAAAAATTTTGCATCAAATTATAACTGATTAGTGTTTATAGGTATCGCGTATTGTTTTTTTTTTTGCTTAAAGACACTTTCACAGGGGCCCGCAGGGCTTATGGAAAACTCTTTGAACAACACCCTCTTTCTATTAATAGACGTAACATATGAATTTTCTGTACATGCATTTTTAGGAGTATGTATTTTTATATGTACCTACATAATTGATTAGTATCTATAATTTTAGTTTCCCTAATGTTATGTCATAAATACATAGTGAAACAATTGTCAATGAATGTGTTAAGCCACTGTTAACTATCACAACGATATAATTTACGTTAATATTTACGTTTATATGTTTGCTGGACGCAACTGCGGCAAAAAAAAAAAAAAACTATTATATGCATGTATTTTAAAAAATTATATTCAAGTAGTGTTTTTTGCACTTTGTCGTGAAAAGTTATCAAAGATGTGGAAATGCAACAAATTTAGCAACCCATTTGAAAAGGAAATCCATCATGCATTTGCAAAACTATCCATCAGAGTAAGTATAAATACTAAGAAAATAATCACGAAAAATGCAGAAGGAAACTATCATAATGAGTCAGTCGTATAGTTACTACCACCAAAATCAAATATTGACCTTACTGACAACGATACCGAAAACTAAATACATGGTATATGAAAGAGAAGATATCTTAATAAATAGTTTTTTACGATCTTAATTTACTACCTTTCGTCCATAGATGTCACTACATCCGAAATGAAATCAATTCTACATCGGTAATCTTTAGAGTAGTTTTAGCTTATGGACATAGATGGCGATACGTTAGAATAAATGGTTAATATATTGACTGGTTAATTTACTGCCTCTATAACCAACGCCCATAGTATATTGGACTCGCTGGTCTTCACCGATCACAAAGTTAAGCTACGTTGGGCGTGGTAAACACTTGGATGAGTAACCGTTTTTATTTGGGTAAAATTGCTCACAAACAATATTTTAAAGCATTGTAGTAAATACGATTAATTTAAAACGGCAGCAAACGGGGCGTTTAACGTTTGCATGTCGTTTAAGAAGTTTCACTTCAAAATATCGATATATCGAAATATCGATATTTTTTTTCGATATATCATACCCCGATATTGATATTTTTAAAAATATCGATATTTCGAGAATCCGATATTTTTAAAAATATCAACAGTCCTAATGTGCAGTGTAGGGTGTAAATCAAATGGGCTATTTCGGCCGCGTTCCACATAAAGCACACAACGACCGTAACGCCCACGGTAGCGCTCCACATAAAGCCCGCCGTCGTTGCGAGCGGTCGCTCGACGTCATAGATGACGTCACTGTTCGCGACCGCATCGCGCCCACTTCGTCCGCAAAATATTGGTAGGTCTTGGTGGGCTTTCAATAAAAAATGACATATGTCATCAGAACTTGATGAATTTTCCGAGCCGCCATATTGCTAGCACACACCGCTCAAGTTTTGCGTTCCACTTATAACATTCGCCCACAACGCCCGCGGCGTTTTTACGTTAGTGGAACGGCAATTTCCGCGGTCGCGGTCTTTGTGGGCTATAAGTGGAACGCACTCTTCAGATCTTTAGGCAATTTTGGATTAGCAACCAGCCACCGTTGACTGATCGCTATGTCACTTTGTACACGTACACTTTTCACTTCTTAGGACACTGTTACACATGCTTATTATTAGCATGAGAGCATTCTAGTATCGAGCATGCTCTCGATACTAGCATGTGTGTACAAACCTTGAGCATGCTAGTTTCGAGCATGCTCGAAAATCGACAGCCATGCTATTAACGACTATATATATTTACAAGCATGGTTGAAAATATAATGCTTATTGACAGCAAATGACTTAAGCATGCTCATAATGAGTATGGCATGTGTAACAGTACCCTTACTTCTATTTTTTTTTTTTGTTTTAATGACCTGGTAACTAAGACCTTTAAGTCAACCTTACTTTTATTCTATTCTCCTGATTACAGATACAGATTACAGAGACTACTTAGTAAGTTACATGAAGTTACTTTCTCTTTGGAGATTACTCTGTTATGCCTCAGGATGCAAACAGCAACAGGGGGAGTTTTGGCGGGACTGTGGAAGAGACATGTCCGCTATTTGCATTATTTTCTCAGATTTGTGTTTCAATGGATATTATTGAATAAAATTCATGGCGTTTTGTTTAATAAGTGTTCGTATATAAGTGCAAATGTGGGAGATGGTGTAAATATCGTGTTTAGTGTGCTCTTCTACATTGTCGTCAGGACTTCCTCCGAGGGAGTCCCTCGGAACATCATGCATAAAGTGCCACCACTTTATGGATGATTAGGTTAGGTTAAGCTTTAGGGTTAGGCTAGGTTAGGTTAAGATTAGTTTAAGTTAAAAATGACGATGTTAATTATAAAATAAGACTCGACTTAAAAGTCCTAGCAACCAGGTCGTTAAATTATATAAAAAACAGACAAAACATTTTGAAATATTTTGAATGGAAGCGCGGGAAACCTTAAATTGGGCGGTCGTGTTTTTTGGAGATAATTTTTTAAAATTTATTTTCATAGCGGAAGAATTTGGTTTTTCTTATTTATTTTTACTTTTATCTTGTTATATTAGTGTGTAGTGTATAGTTGCCTCTTCTATCTTATTTGGTAAGTCTTTTAATATATATGCATAAAAATGGATCCCCCGATTGATCCGGGTGGGACGAATAATACTATAGTGGGTCATTACGTGACAATATCGGCAAATGAGAGTGTGGATACAGACGGCTCGGTTGTGAGCTTAACAAATTCCACTAAAAGGAAACGCCTATCCGCAAAGCCTTTAGTGTGTAGGCATTGCAACAAAAGACGTCGTAAGCATGGCGGGAAAAAAGATGTTGATTGCGATTGTATGCAGGAAATGTGTACAATAAGTACTGCTTCTATGTCCGACCCTAAACATACTATACCTAACTCGTCTACACCACTGGTAAAAAGTTTATTGCCGTCTACGTCGTCAGTGGCTAGATTGCAATACATTTCATCTGATGCTGCACCATATACTGTTCACATTCAGAGAGAGCACTCAAATAATGATGGCGCGTATGTAAATTCAATTGTATTTGGTCGTTTTTTGAAAAGAAACGCTTTCAAAAATATTGTCAATGGTAGTCTTAAGAAATTAGGCCGCAACAAATTATCTATAGATTTTAATAATCATGAAGACGCCAACTCCTTTTTACACAGTCCACAATTAGAAAACGAAAAGTATATAGCTTTTATTCCCACATTCTCGGTTACCCGAATGGGGGTCGTAAAAGATATTCCTTCTGAATGGTCTGATGAAGAAATCATAGAAAATATCCCTGTTCCTACAGGATGTGGTCCTGTTTTGTTTTTAAAATTAGGAGAATTAAGCGAAAAACCACAGTAGAAGGTAATGTAACATTTATTAACACGCAAACAGTAATAATTACATTTGATGGACAAGTTCTACCCAAACGCATATTTATGTGCTACACATCTCTACCTGTAGAGCTTTATATCTACCCAACAATTATTTGTTATAATTGTTGTAGATATGGGCATGTTAAAAATCTGTGTAGGTCGAAGCCACGGTGTTATAAGTGCGGACAAGAGCATACAGGTGACAGTTGCACTGCATCTGAGGAATCCTTGTTCTGCTGTTTGTGCAAGGGCTCCCATGAGGATGTTAGCAAAAAATGCTTAGAATTTGACAGACAAAAATCCATAAAAGAATCAATGGCCAAAAGCTGTATTTCATATTCAGAAGCTTGTAAAAAACATCCTCCAATTTCAAGACATATGAGCGTCTTTAACTGTCTGAAACTTTACTTTCATCTCCAAAATTACCCAATAATTATACTATATAACCACAATTCACTTTACCCAATATTAACAAAAAAAGTTCATATGTAAAAACTGTCTTTATTAACCCTAAAACAAAGGCTAAAACTTCTACAGGCTATGATCAACAAGCCCATAAAAATCTTATTAAGGGTTACAATATTTTTAATTTAAAAAATGGATGTGCTTTCATTGATAAAGAAGATCTGTCCACTGTGTCAGTAAAAGACTTAATTATTACATTAATTCAATATTTGTCTCAAACAGATAATATCTCACTGTCCAACGCTGCCCCTGTAACAGATACAGATAACAATATTGATAAATTATATAATGGGCAATACAGCCAAAATAGTTCAATGGAACTGCAGGAGCATAGCTCCTAAGAAATCTGATATTTTTTATATTGTAAATAAATTCAAACCATTTATTTTCGCCTTCCAAGAGACATGGCTAAAACCAGAATCTTGGTTCAAAGTTCCTGGTTATGCCTGTCTCAGAGAAGATCGCTCAGATGGGTATGGTGGTGTTGCCTTACTGGTACAACACCCTCATTCCTATACCTACTTTCCTCTTCCTTCTCACAACAATGATTTTTCTATCATAGCAGCTCTTATAAATAATATTTGTTTTGTTTCTGTGTATATTCCTCGTCCTTCTAAAATTATTTTTAAGGAAATTGTAAATATTTTCTCCACTCTACCTAAACCATTTATAATACTAGGAGACTTTAATTCACAACATCCTTCCTGGGGTAGTTCATCTAATGTTTTTGGGTCAGCTATTCTGGATCTTGTGGACACATTTGATTTATGTATTCTTAATACCGGTCACCCAACTAGACTTACTTCTCCAAACGAAGGGGTGAGTGCCCCAGACATAACCCTATGTTCTTCAAAGTTAGCCTCATTATTGACTTGGCAAGTGATGACTTCTACATATGGAAGTGATCACTTTCCCTTGTTAATTACCTTCCCATATTTATATTAACACAACTCTGCCCAGACGTACTCCTCGCCATAAATACAAACTAGATAAAGTTGATTGGTCATTAAATAAACGCCAATTAAACCAAATTATATCCGAATTACCAGATGTGAAAATTGACAATGAGAATGTCTGTACAGATGCTTTTGTTAAGACTATTACAGACATTGCAAGTAAAAATTTTCCTGTCATAAAAGTTATTCACAACAGAACTTTGTCTCCACCATGGTGGGATCAAAAATGTACAGCTGCATTATAAAAGAGAAAACAGTTGGAAACGTTAGATCGTCAAAATTCTACCGTAGAAAATGTTGACCGCCTATCTATTGTTATTACTGAAACCAGGAAACTATTGAAGCGAAAAAAATTCGAAAGTTGGCGATCTTTTTGTTCGTCTATGTCTCCTGATGTTCCACTATCAGAAGTCTGGCGCAACATTAGAAGATTTAGATCGGCATTTAGTGATACGCCAACATCTTATATTCCTCCATCTGCATCGTTAAAAAACCAATTCCTGGATAAACTAGCACCAGCCTACGTTCCTGAGGATCATATTCCACGATCCCTATCCCAATCTGGTAATCTTTCTGGTCTTAATGGCCCTTTCACCCTATCTGAACTTAAAGGGATCTTAAGTCATCATAAAGATTCAGCTCCTGGCGCAGATGGCATTCCCTACTCCTTTATTGCTAATTTGAGTGAGCAGTACCTTTCATACTTTCTAGATCTGATAAATTGTATTATGTTAAGTGGTAATATTCCATCTTCATGGAAATCTCAAATAGTCATTCCAATTTTAAAGCCAAATAAAGATTCTTCCGATTCTAATTCCTATCGCCCTATAGCTCTTTCCTCAGTTCTCCTAAAGACTGCGGAAAGTCTAGTGAAAAACCGTCTCGAATGGTTTTTAGAAAATAACAGATTATTAAGTGACAGTCAATTCGGTTTCAGGCGTGGTAAAAGCACTCTCGATAGTCTCAGCATATTCACAACGGATATAAGACTAGCGTTTTCGGGAAACAAATCTGTAGTTGCAGCATTTTTAGATATAACATCTGCCTACGATAATGTGGTCATACCAATTCTTAAAAACAAACTTGATCGTTTGGATGTCCCCCCAATTTTAACTAATTTTATAATTAATGTATTATCAGAACGATCAATCCATATGGACAGCGGTGAATCTAGGCTAGTTTGGAAAGGTTTACCCCAAGGTTCAGTACTCAGTCCTATATTATATAACGTTTACACATATGATCTGGAAATCTTTTTAGGTACTGATATTAAAATACTCCAATATGCTGATGACTTACTTTTATACTCTTCTGATTTATCTGTTCCTACTGCCTGTTCTTCCTTATCGTCTTCGCTTAATCTTTTGAAGACATGGCTTGACGATAACGGCCTCGATTTATCTCCTTCTAAAAGTAAAATTGTATTGTTTTCAAAAATGCGTTTTCCTCCACCTGTTTTCGTATATATAAGAAACAAATTCCGGTTAACTCATCAGTTAAATTTTTAGGAGTAGTATTAGATTGTAAGTTAAGAGGTGATGCTCATTGTAATTATCTTGTATATAAATGTGATAAACGAATAAATATTTTAAGGTGTCTAGCGGGTGTATGGTGGGGTGCGCACCCCTTTTGCCTGAAACTGTTATATAATGCATTGATTCGTAGCATCTTGGATTATGGAACTTTTTTATTAATACCAGGCAATAAGACTGCGTTTAAAAAATTAGATTATGTTCAATCCAAGGCTCTGAGAATTATTGCTGGAGCTATGAAGTCAAGTCCTATCAATGCGTTACAGGTAGAATGTGTCGAACCTCCGCTCACTCTGCGTAGGCAATATATTTGTGACCGTTTTTTATTCCGGGCTTTACAATATTCTAAACATCCATTACACTTTAAACTTTCAGTCCTTCCTAATCAAATCAATGTTCATGGTTACTCGTCCGATTTAACAACACCTTGTCTGATCCATACGGTCTCGGTGGCGCAGTGGCTAGCACCCCGCTTCTGATTCAAGAAGTAGTGGGTTCAAATCCTGGCACACACCAATGACTTTTCGAAATTTTCGGAAGTTATGTGTGATAAATATCGATGACTGACAAACTTTGTGCCCGGTATGGCAATAGGTTCGCCACCTATTCCATTTGGGACGTAAACATAACGGCGAGACGAGGCTTAACAGCCGCTGCCTACACCTTCGGGTAACAATGGCGTGAAGTTATGTTATGTTATGTTGTCTGATCCATAGTTTTAATAAATATCATTCTTTCAAAGGTTCAACCTACCAAACAGTTTCTTTTCCTCTTTTTTGCAATAGCTATGAATCGTTAGCGTATACTCCAAACGTCTATTTAAATTTAAACATTAAAAATGACAGCCTTGCTAATTTTTCATTTCGTAATATTGTCGATATCCATTGGGATAATTGGCATTATATTTATGCCGATGCTTCCAAAAAGTCTCCTCTGGGGAATGTAGGTGTCGGTATATACCACCAACAGTACAATATTGTTCAGAAAGTTAAATTACCTCCAGAATCCTCAGTGTTTACTGGGGAATGTTTTGCAATTTTTAAAGCCATTGAATACATTAAATTACTAAAATTGAGGCAAACCGTAGTTTTTACAGACTCTAAAAGTTCCTTACAAGCTATTGAAAGTTTTCCTTTTCGCAGCAAACCCATTCATCCTATTATAATATTAATAAGAAAGCTTCTCTTTGAATGTGTTCAGTCCAACTTGGAAATTCATTTCGCATGGATTCCAGGGCACAGTGGCATCACTGGTAACACCAGAGCTGATGCTCTTGCTGGTGAAGCCATTGACTCTGGGGATGTATTTCCTTACCACAATTTTTCTTATGATCTTATCGGATGGGCTACGAAATCCCTCCAGGATGCCTGGTTGTTATTCTGGACGGGTAGTAGATCAGATACAGCAACATCTTATAGAAGCATTTAACCCTTTATTCCGTCCAAACCTATCTTTTCTAAGTTTAATTTTTCCAAACCCTTCATAAGTTCATTAATCCGGATGAGACTGGGCCATGCCAGTTTTCCGGCTCACCTGGCTCGAATCAAAATTATTAACTGTAATATGTGTGAATGTGGTGAAGATGTTGGGGATCTTAACCATATTTTCTTTTCCTGTCCTCGGTACAATCGCAATCAATTTCTGCACTCTTTAATTAATCATAGTATTCCCTTGCCTACATCCATTCCTGTTCTGTTATCTTCTGACGATTCCAATGTATATAGTTTTATCTCATTATTTATGTCTCTTAATAATATTCGTTTATAATATATCTGTTTATTTATTTATTGTATACATATCTGTTATCTGAAGTAAACCCTATACTTTCTGATTTATTCCAAATTTCCGTAAATCCGTGTACTCTTTATCCTAAATAACTACTATTTCCCTACCTTATTTTGTTGTTGGCAATGCGCAAATCGCGACTAGCCATTTAAAAAAAAAAACAAAAAAAAAATTTTTTTGAATTAATTTGAAAACAAATAAATCGAATGATAGGTATGCCGGTTTAGGTGTTCTTTTCAAATTTTGTTATACATAAGTAAGGTTACACTTATTTTTTCTCGGTGTGCAATTAGATCAAACCACCACAACCCCAGATAATATTAGAAAATATAATCAGCTTTTGGAAATATTCATGACAATGTTTGAAAATGGAGAGTGTGATTTGTTACCTGAAGATATCTATGATCATCACTTGTGTGTGACAAACAAGTCTTTTTTGCAACAGCATAAATTTACCTTACAAAAGTGAGTTATACAATTTAATTGGTATGCTATGATATAGCAATGGGATTTTCATAATGCATGGCAAATATTGCATTTGATTTAAAAACTCCAAAGGATTATAAGTTATTTCTTTATAGTTATTAGAACATATAGCATGAGTATTTGGATTCAATAAAAGAGTGCTATCCCTAAGCTACAAGTTAAGTACTAGGTATCTAAATCTGTGACCTAGGAATATCATGATTTGAGTTTTATTCATATGTTTCTTGGGCATTTAATAATATTTTATTAGTTTTCATAAAATTAGTTATGTTAGTTAGTATATGTAATACATATTTATTTCAGTAACTCTAATATTGTCTCCAATAACTTGCTCAATTGTACATGGAATGTCAATGTAAACTTGTTTAATAACCCAGCAAGTAGTGAAATTCACAAATCTGCTAGTACTTTGCTGCAGAATGTTGATGTTAATCACATGAAGAACTGGAGAACTTGTTTAAAGTGAGTACCTATAATTATTAACAAGTTAGTGTCTGTTACCTATATTTATAGATACCCAGTATCTCTATTTAAGGGACCATTGAAGTATTGTGTAGGTTTGAGAGTGGAAATGCTTGAGGCAGTTGGTAGTATTTATGCTGTGTTGTCAGTATTTATTTCACTTTGTGTTAGTATACTGCCAGATCAAACAACATGCCAAATGTAGGTGTACAAAATGTACTATATTTTTTAATGACAGTTAACAAAATCTACACATTTATTAATGTGTAACACATATATACATTTAATATATGTATCTGTTATGATTATCAATTACCAATATCTAATTTGATGTTATAAAATATATATTTCAAATCATGATGTTTGATTAATAATTTCAGCACAATTGTCAATGATGCTGAGCCTATATTTAAACAAGCTATACCAACTTGTTCCACTTGTTCCTCAAGTTTTAGTTATTCCGGCGTAAATGAATTCTTTAGAAACAAATGTACCTGTAATTTAAATATTCTAGACAGTAAGACCAGTAAAAGATTGACTGACAATAAAAGCAAGTCCATGCTTTGTATGAATTTAAACTCAGAACATTCTCAGCAAGAGACAAAGTCAGGGGAGGACAGACAAGTTTATAAACCCCAATTTGGTAAGCAGAGGTATTCAAATAAAACTGTCATTGAATCCGGCATAAATGCACCGACACCATGTGATGAATTTAATTTTGAAAAAGAGGATGAAGAAAATAAGGCTCACAAGAGTAATGTGGCAAAGATAACATTTAAAACAGCTAGGGATCAGTTGCTGGCTACAAACCCTGCTGCTAAAAGAACATTAGGAACTTCCAGAAAAGCACAAGCAAAGTTTGTATCACCCATGATTGGAGTTCAGTAAGTATTTTATATTTCACTGTTAGTATACAAATAATATCTGAGATTTCTTCAATACTTCAATTTGTTAATTTGCAGAGACAAACAAGAGAATGTTGTTACAGAAGTTACAGACGAGCGTCTAAAACACATAGATCAAAAGATGATTGAGCTGATTGAGAGTGAGATTATAGATAAAGGAACTCCAATAGGTATAAAGTCAATCTAAATTATAATTATTACTAGAGAAGAGACACTATGGCTTCTTAGCTTTAGCCTGTTAAGATTCGGCAAATGAAAAAAAAAGGAATAGGTTAATAGAAATCTGCCTACTGATTCCATTATCCTATATTGTTGGGTTTTTCAATGAGAGTGGGTAGATGATTGCGGCCTATAGCGACCTGCTTGTGTGGGCGGCGTCTGTCTAATCTAAGTCTAAGTTTACAATTAAGTCACATAAGCCAAATCACCATTACACGGTTGAGCAGCGCATGCAGTTGATAGTTGGTAATCATCGAATTGAGCGTTCAACACTGCGAGCATTACGATCATTTTGCGGCTGACGTGGTGGCCCTTCTCAGTCAACTTTAACGTTTAGTAAACAAATTCGAGACTACTGGTTCGGTAATCAATCAGCCAACACCCGTTCGTCAAAAGAAAGCCAGATCAGCCGTTAATAGCACCGCAGTCTGTGAAAGCGTGCAGTCACCAGAGACAGTCAATTCCTCGACGTGCCCAAGAACTTGGCATTTCGCCGAATTCAACTTGAAATCGACTGCCTCGGGTTTTCTTTTACAAAAAAACTTGTGGTAACAGTGCGAACAGAATATGTCCTGATTAGAGATTGCTACCCGCTATATTTCTCAACTAGTGGTAGCTTTCGACGCCAACCAGGGCCCGGATTGCAATCTCTAGTCCTGATAACTTTAATTTTCTCATAAAAATGCACTCGAAGGAATCTACCACAACTAATTAAACATCATAAACAGCAAAAAGAATGATTATCGTCTTATCATTTGCTAAAATTAGTAGATTTCTAGGAATAGGTTTTATGTCAGGAAGGATTTTGACTTCTTTCAGCATCTTCATTACAATACCCTTTACCGTCTTTAGGTTGGGATGATATAGCTGGCTTAGATCTCGCCAAGTCGGTTATACAAGAAGCGGTTGTATGGCCATTGCTTCGCCCTGATATATTCACTGGACTGAGGAGACCACCTAAAGGCATCCTGTTGTTTGGACCACCTGGCACCGGAAAGACATTAATAGGTATTAAAAAATGAAATATTTATATAAAAACACAAGTCCCAGTTGCATTTTTTTTAACATTACACCTTTTCCTACGTAAGCAGCGGTGGTTTGCCTCGATTTGTGTATTTTATACATCCTAAATGTAGAAGGTGGTGGAATCTACTCACATCTGGTACAGTGTTTTCTGTCATCAATATTTATCCCACTACTTTTTAATTCAGAAGTGGGACACTCCCTATTTTATCCGATAGTAATTCATCATGTATTATGATGTTTACAAGGTGCTATCGTTACAGGCAAGTGTATAGCATCTCAATGCAATGCTACTTTCTTCAGTATATCAGCTTCATCATTAACATCAAAATGGATCGGCGATGGAGAAAAAATGGTGCGAGCCCTTTTTGCAGTTGCGCGGTGTCATCAGCCGGCTGTAATTAATTTTGCCTATTTATTAGTATTCTCCCTCCCCAGTAGCGTAAGCACAACCTGGTTGGAAGTCGCCTAAGAAGTTTCACTTCATAAATGATGAACTAGTAATTTGAAAGTCTATTTAAACATATCATAATATTTCTTAAGTATGTAATTGTAATCAGTGGTAAAAGTGATGTTATTCATTACAGGGTGTATTGAGCTCTGGAGTGAAGTAGCCTGCAGGAATACATATGCACTTAATTTCTTCAGGTTATATTCATTGACGAGATAGACTCGCTGCTTACACAACGGAACGACACCGAACACGAGGCCACACGCCGCATAAAGACCGAGTTCCTGGTGCAGTTCGACGGAGCTGCCACTGGTACTTGTTTGTTCTGTTTACTCATTAAATCTGCGCGTGCTACAAGACTTCACTCTTTGTTTTACGTGACAACCCTATGCACTGATCCGATTCTATAGTACTCTCAGGGACAGGTGCAGATAACACATAGTTACGTCATTTACTAATGAATTTTTAATATTTAAATAAAGAGACTTTTAAAATTAAAAACAAAACAATTATGTTAATATGTACCTCAGCTGAAGAAGATAGGTTGCTGATAGTAGGTGCTACAAATCGCCCCCAGGAGTTGGACGAAGCTGCTCGCAGAAGGCTCGTGAAGCGGCTTTACATACCCTTACCTGATGCTGCGGTATGTCGTTCGATTATTGTTTCGTACATAATTTATTGCTTATTTGTCCTATTTTGTGTAATTTTATATATCCACATATCCACATGAACGTTTGGGGAACGTTAGTTCCCAAAAGTAACCACGCACGTTTCGGAAAGTTTAACTTCAATGTAAACTTCATATGTAAGAATTTTAATTTCAAATTAATTTTATTTTAAAAATGGAATTGATTTTCACTTGTTTATTGATTCGTGTTCATCATCATCATCATAAATAATAAATATGGAACACGAGTACCGTCGCGTCATGGCAACAACGTGGCACAAGCCGAACGCAACATCAACGACGTATACGGAGCTAACATAACAAAGCAGCCGACCATCTGTTATTGGTTTCCTCGCTTCCGTTCTGGGAAGTACGACCTGAAAAATGAACCTCGCGGTCATCCGAAGACTTTGGGCGACAATGACGAATTAAAGACAATTGTGGGAGCTGATGATACACAATCAACGGTTGAATTGGCAGTAGTTTTCGACGTTAGCGTCAAAATAGTATTGGTTATGTTGCGTCAAATTCGCAAGGTAAAAAAAGCTTGACAAATGGTTGCCCTACAAAGTCAATGATCCCGTACGCATCGAGACGTGCCTTGCACTGGTTAACAATCATACAAATGAAGATATTTTGAATCGCAATTTGGTTAGATCCTGGTTCAGCACCTAAACAATGCCCAAAACGAAAACTTCCCATAGAAAAGTGATGATCACTGTTTGGTGGCCTAACGCCGGTGTGATACATCGCAGCTTCTTACCAAACGGAATGTAGATCCCAAATGGAATAGGTGGCGAACTTATTGCCATGCCGGGCATAAAGTTTTCAGTCATTGATATTTTTCACACATAACTTTCGAAAAGAACTTCGAAAAGTCATTGGTGTCAGCCAGTGTGAGTATTCGAACCCGCGACTGCGACGCGATTCAGATGCGGGGTGCTCGACCACTGGACCACCGAGACCTTTTAATTTTTTAATATTTTTGTGTAAAATATAGTAGGGGAGCCCACGATGCTAAATGGGGATTTACTCGAGCGTCGTAGAGACCTATTGGGTTGCAAAGCTTAGATGATAAGAAGAAAAAATGTATATGTATATGGTATATGATATATACCTTTACATAGGTGGGGGAAGCGGCTATAGATTTTTAAATATGTAAAAAAACTGTTGCATGGACATCCTCGAGCGCGTCAGATATTGATAGCATCAATGCCCTACGTATTTTTAATAATTATTAATAATAATTACAAATAATTAATTAATCAATAGATAGAGAAAGAGTGAGAGAGGAATAGAAACGCGGAGAAGGAAATGAAAACGCAGCTGCACGCATTTAACTTTATCGACGAATTTTTGTTATTTCGGCTTGCGGAAATCGTCAGATTATATATTTTTTATTATTCTTGAATTATTTCCTTGAAAATAAAATAAAATTAGCTACGCTCGAGAATGTCGAGATCAGGCTGGTAAAGCGTAGAACATTTTGGCAGGGCGTACTGACGACTAAGTTGAGATGGTAATATGTACAATTAAACTTCATAGTACTGAACTAATATTTAATTTTGTCGTATAATAAAGATAAAAGTTTCCATAACTTATTGATAGAATATTATATATTCTCATAACATATTCTCAAGTTGTTAGGCGTGTATTTCAGTTTCATATTCCATTACACGCGTTATCATTGTTTTAATGTAAAAGAACATGATGAGTGATTTATCGTGTTTATTAATTAATTTAATAATCAATTAGTAATAAAATAGGTCTTTGTTTATTGTTCTGATATATCACGAAATGAATAAAATTAACCGAGTCAAAAAACTTCTTCAAATATGTAATGTCTAAGATACATTTTGTTTTATCTAACTACGGTACATAAACTGAAACGTGCGTATTTGACTTTTGAGGAGTTGGTGGGACTAAGGAAGAGTCAAGTCCAAAGAGGATGTAAATTAATTAAATAATAGTAATTAATGGTAAATTATGTGTTTCAATGGATATTATTAAATAAAATTCGTGGCATTTTGTTTAATAAGTGTCTGTATATGAGTGAAAATGTGGGGAATGGTGTAAATATCGTATTTAGTGTGCTCTCCTACAGTGTCGTCAGGACTCCCTCGGAACATCATGCATAAAATAAATTAAAATTAAAATGACTTGGTCTAATGAGAAGACTCTTGACTTTATTAGTGAAGTGCAATTACATCCTGAAATATGGAATGTGGAAACAGGAATGTATAAAGACAGAAATGCAAAAAAAGATGCATGGTCTATTGTTGCTACTAAGTTTGATATATCAAGTGATGACGCTTACAAGAAATTCCGAAGCCTGCGAACTTATGTGAAGATTGAGGAAAGAAAAAAGAATAAAAGTGGTAGTGCTGGCGGCAAACAAACGAAATGGTTTGCTTACGATGCGATGTCGTTTATTCTTAGTCAAGATACTCCAAATACAGGACTGGATAGTGAAAATGCAACAGAAAATGTATTTACCTATATTTATTAATAGATTATGGATTTCCTAAATATTTGTCCTGCCATGCCACTCGTCCCCTCTCTGTCATAAAATAATGCACAAATTCATCTCTAATCGCTTTTGCTCTCATTGTTGAGTTCCTTCCCAATACTCTTAAATCTGTTAAACGCTCTCCATCAGCTTGCCATGATCCTGGGATCACCGTTCCAAGGTCAATATCTTCCCTGTCAAAGGTCCCAGGTGGTGAATATAAAGCTTGTGCTCTTGTATTTCGTCGCAAAAAGTTATGTAAATATGCACAAGCCATAACTATATTTTGTACACCTTTCATCTCAACATTGATAGTAGTATGTAGTATACGAAAAATTGATGCCAAAATTCCAAATGAGTTTTCCACAATTCGGCGTGCTCTAGATATTCTGTAGTTACATACTCGCTTAGGAGATCCTATGTTCAAATCTACAGTATAAGGCTTGCAAATATTTTCGGTTAAGGGAAATGCATCATCTGCCAAGAAAACATGGTGTAGATACTTCTCGACCCGGAAGGGGTTCACAATGTGGTATGTCAAGATTTTGGTTGAGGAGTGCTTGCCCAAAAGCCGTATGCCTAAAAACTCCCCCATCGGATATTCTTCCCTGAACTCCAGCATGTACATACAAAAAATTGTACCTTGCGTCTGTTACCGCGAATAGCACTATGATAAAAAATTGCTTATAATTAAAATATTGAGTACCACTGTTGGGTGGACAAATAATTCTAATGTGCTTGCCATCCATTGCACCCAAACAGTGAGGAAAATTCCAACGGTCTTCAAAATCCTTTGCGACTTGTTTCCATTCAGTAGCTTGTGATGGCATCTGTAAAATAAAGGTTCCTTTTTAATTATATTGAATATTTCTTTCGTTTTCAGGGGACTGAAGCCCAAGAGACTAATAGCATTGCTGACCAAGAGGTACTTTCAGAAACAACAGACTCTCTGCTTTCCTCTGTTCCCTCTCCAAAACCACGTGCTTCTAAGAAGTCCAAGACTGCAGATCCCATTTTGGAAAAGGCTCAAAACATTATACTTGAAGCAGGTGAAAAAAGAAGAAATATATATAATATGACTACACCACACCCAGTTAACTGGAAATATTGCTTATGAAGAACTTGTGACTCTAACTGTCAATAGTGATTCGCAAATTCATTGATTCTATGTCGAACAAAAATAAATGTGCACTTAATAAATACTTAAATATTTACTTGCCTTTATGTATTCTTTTAAGCCTTCTATTAAGGCTTCACAAACCTCTGGGACAATAGTTGAAATTGAATAAGCGGACACTCTGAAAAGGTACATTAAACTCTTGAAAGAATCTCCAGTCGCTAAATACCGTAGAGTTATTGCTAATCTTGTAGTCACAGGTATTGCATTTCTCATGTTTGTATCTTGCCTTTGTATGCTTGGTCCAATTCTGTTCACAAGAAATTCGAAGTCGCTCTTAGACATTCTTGTAAAATTTTTAAATAAGTATTTATCCAGCATTAATTCCTTGTCTACGGAATCCAAAGTGTCACGCCTATTTAGGTAGGGTCGAATCCACATTCGTCTCCTTTTTTTTCGTTTTTCTGCCAAAACAATGTAAGCGGCTGCGATGAGCGTCATTTCGTCGGCCATTGTTGCTGGATTGTGTGGCTCGTTAAAGGGTTCTGAATCAAAGGCCATACTATTGCAGCCATATTGCAACATGTTACCTGCAATTGATTGCTCAGCCATAAAGTGCACTAAAATGTTTTTTTGATGGCTGGGCAATGTTTGCTAATAATTGCAGCCACAAATTGTCGTAAAATATGGCCCGTTTAGACGCCGCGTTACAAATGCACATAGTGGCAACGTTTCTTTTTCGTTTATGACAAAGTCGAAGCGGCCTTGATAGGACGAACAGCTGAGAAGAGTTTATTCCAGTTCATACATTTATAGGGAGTGTTCAATTAGATGAAAATGAAAACTGTCGTTATTGACCTAATTACTGTACCGATCGTCTTAATATTTTGTACAACGTTTACTTAAATTATGATCTACATCTGGTATCAATTACTACATATGACTGGATTCCAGCCTGTATATATTATTACAATTTTATCGCAATCAGATCTCAACGACCACTACTTTAAGATCAAATTCAATCAAACGTTTTCGGGAACAAATATTCAGATTGTTAAACTAAAAAAGAACATTCTGGTTTTCGTGTATAAAATATATTTATTTGGTATTATGATTCTTGATAAATTTCTTTTAATGTCGTAAAATTTTCAGTGGAACACAACAGGCTGTTTCCTGAATCTCTCACTGCAACAAACTGTGTTTGTGTTGTCAGGCTCGCCAGCAGATAATATCAAACCTACTGAAGCGAGAGCACCACGAGCTGAGCTGTGAACACGTCCGCGAGGTGGCGGCACTGAGCGCGGGCTACTCGGGCGCCGACGTGCGCTCGCTGTGCTGCGAGGCCGCCATGGGGCCCGTGCGCGCCGTCCCGCTCTCGCAGATTCTCACTGTGGGCACTCACGAGGTAAACTCTGACTCTACGTAATAAGAAAAAAAAAATGTTTAAGAAATTACTGGCAGGAAATATATACTCGACCATTACATAACATAACTTCACGCCTTTTGTTACCCGAAGGTGTAGGCAGCGGCTGTTAAGCCTCGTCTCGCCGTTATGTTTACGTCCCAAATGGAATAGGTGGCGAACCTATTGCCATACCGGGCACAAAGTTTGTCAGTCATCGGTATTTATCACACATAACTTCCGAAAACAATTTCGAAAAGTCATTGGTGTGAGCCAGTGTCTGGAATCGGGACCTCTGGATCAAAGGCCGTGCGCTCGCCCACTGCGCCACCGAGACACCTGACTCGACCATTAAATTTATTTATAAATCGATTTGCATGTTTTTCCAGGTACGTCCGGTTAACGTTCAAGATTTTGAACATGCGCTCCAACGGGTAAAGCCCAGTGTCTCGCAGGACGATCTTGGACAATATGTCAACTGGAACAAGACGTTTGGACATGGTTTATGAATTAAATAGTAATAAATTTAAATTAAGTTTTCTCTAGTATGTATTGTTTTATTTTTGTCCGCAGCCTTGCTTTGTATGAAAATCCCACTGAGCGGGTTACCGGCAAGATATTGGCAATGTTAAGTCAAGATACGGTTCGTAAGAGTTTTGGCGAGAATATAAAAGAGTCATTTCTGTTCGTTGCGTTATTTCCTAAAATTTATGTTTAAATGGATATTATTGAATAAAATTCGTAGCGTTTTATTTAATAAGTGTTCATGTGGAAAATGGTGTAAATATCGTGTGTAGTATGCTCTTCTGCATTGTCGTCAAAACTCCCATAGAACATCATGCATAAAGTGTCACGAGTTTATGCATGGTCAGCTTAGATTCGTATATTACTTCAAAAAAAAAAATATACGACAGGCAAGGCAGTACGGCTTCAAAACTTTAGCCTGTCCAAAACTGGACGAATGAAAAAACAACATCGCACGGTTCGTGACAGCATTTGTCAGTGTCAGCTGACTGAGTTATTTTATTTTGGCGGGATTCAGGCAAATTGATTGAATTACCATTTTAGCTTTTTAATTTATACAATGACATCTGTGAATTTAATTATACATTATAAATCTAATATCATGATTTATTCAGCTCTTATAAATTAAATTGATGGGGATATAAATAAACATGGATCAAGAAAGACGTGTTGTTGTTCTCATAGACATGGATTGTTTTTATTGTCAAGTAGAGGAAAATATGAACCCAAAATTAATAGGAAAACCTATCGCGGTAGTGCAATATAATCCTTGGAAAGGCGGTGGGTAAGTTGGGTTTAGAACTTTTTTTTTAACTACTTACTTCTGTAAGTAGATGAGTAGAAACGAAAACTAAATGCTAAGCTTGGAACTACAGGTCACAATTCCTGGTCCATAGAGAACAAATGATAATGCTTCTATCCATTTGTGGTATCATATTTAATTCCCTGGTGGGTTAGGCTCTCGTAAACTGATTCCCAATGTATAATTTGACCACATATAATGTGAACCTGAAAGTTAATGCAAGATCTGTAGATTTCTCATCTAATATTCTGATATAATTAGATGACCTAATAAATCCATTCACTATATATGCCAATATAAATAATGGTCATGCAACACATTTGTATTGCGCAAAGTGTTATTGCTGGTTTTGTACTTTCCATAGGATTATAGCTGTCAATTATGTGGCTCGGGCACGAGGTGTAACACGTCATATGAGAGGAGACGAGGCAAAAGAGAAATGCCCAGATATCGAGTTGCCCTCAGTTCCATGTCTAAGGGGTAAAGCTGATATCTCCAAGTGAGTAAACATACTACTAAATAGATACAAGTGTTTGTATATTTCAAGATTTTATACCAATAAGTAATACATGCTAATAAGTTCTGCAAGTCTTTTTAATAAAAGTGCTTTGTTATTACATCAGCAAGTAGGAGCTACCATTTAGAGTCAATGATTAAGGAACATGAATTAGGCCCTTCTAAAATCTTACCATGTTCAAGGACTAAGAGATTCACTTTTATACTTAACCAGTATTTACTTGCTTGAATTGTATGTGTTAAATATAAAAATCTATGTATTTTACAGATACAGAGAGGCAGGCAAAGAAGTAGCTAGAGTATTACAAAAATTTACCCCTTTGCTTGAGAGAGCATCAATAGACGAAGCCTATTTGGACATATCCACTTCTGTGTGTACTTATAATAATCATATATACTATCATTAGATTTTAAAAGACATGTAATTAATAGTTTAGTTTAGTTTTTTCTCTATATTATTTACAAACATAATTGTATGAAAAGTAAAAAAGATTTAATTTCATATTGGTAATATAAATAGTACATCTATCTCATGTAAAATATTTGATTAAAAATATCATACAAATTGGTAAATACTTATTTCAGGTGGAGGATAGACTGAAGACTCTAAATGTAAATACTGTGATCACAGATATGATACCTAACACTTATGCCCTCGGCTATGACTGTGTTGATGAATTCCTAGCTGATGTACACACTTGTGGTGCAGATAACATAGACTTTGACCATGAACATGCTAAAAGGTTGCTGGTTGGTGCTATTATTGTCAGTGAAATAAGAGCTGCAGTGTACAAGGAAACTGGTATGCATTATTTAGAGGCTACAAATTCTAAACTTTATTATGAAGAGGCAAAACTTATTTCTTTTGGAGCCATTCATTTGCATGATATAATTATTATTAATTGAAGAAGGATAAGTATAGTCAATAAACAGTCTCGATAGCGCAGTGGTCGAGCACACGACTTCTGATCCAGGGGTCCGGGTTCGATTCCTGATACTGGCTCACACCAATGACTTTTCGAAATTGTTTTCGTAAGTTATGTGTGATAAATATCGATGACTGAAAACTTTGTGCCTGGTATGGCAATAGGTTCGCCAACCTAATCCATTTGGGACGTAAACATAACGGCGAGACGAGGCTTAACAGCCGCTGCCTACACCTTCGGGTAGCAAAAGGCGTAAAGTTATGTTATGTGGTAAATATAATATCTCATTATGATAAAGCACAGCCACCCAGTTCTCTGTCTCAATGGGCCGGCTCGACCAGTGAAATACCACGACCTCTAAGAATATTGACGTACAGTGGCTCATGCCTAGTTTCGCTCGGTGAGAGGGGGTATCTGGAGGCCCAACCCCTTCCCTCTGCTATAAAGGCCGTCAACGCTACTGTAAAGTGTTACAGTAGCGTTGACGGCCTTGGTGGTCACAGTGGTGTTGCAGGTGTCCGATAGGCGGCGTTAGTTGCTTAACATCACGTGACACGCCTGGTCGTTTGCCTTCCTATCCCGTAAAAAAGTACATAAACAAGGATTTTTTTCTATTCTGGATATAAATATCTGGATATTTTTATATACTGTATTATTTGTTGTCTTTGCAGGTTATAGATGTTCAGCAGGTATTGCCCATAATAAAATTTTGGCCAAACTGGTTTGCGGTTTTAACAAACCTAACAAACAAACGATTTTACCGAAGCATTCTGTCAACATTTTGTATCAGTAAGCCAACTTTTGTCACTATACTACTATTGATGCGTTAATGTTAGGTTGAATAGAAAAGAACTACCCGTACGTAATAGTGATGTTACGAATGTTGGATTTTGGACATTCGCGAACGCGAATGCGAATACGAATATTTCCCAAAAACATTCGCGAATGCGAATATTTCTTTCAAGCCTTCGCAAACGCATTCGAATGATTCTCAGACCTAAAATGCACACAAAATTCAAGTCAAGGTCAAGCCATATTGGTGCAGTTATTTAATTATTAATATCACTCGTACAAGAATATTTTGAAAAAGAAATCTTTTCCTGATGTAACGCTCTCGTGTTCAATCTTGCGGTTGGGGTTTTATAAAATGATCTGGAACTTTTAAGTTGGATCAAACTGCATACGGTATGAAAATTTGATTTGAGTTGGGTATGGCAGGGTTTGCATGAAAGGATAAACGCAGTCGAACTGCGCAAAATCTGCGGAGTGATTCTCGCTGACCCCGTCGAAAACAAGGTTGTGAGGAAGGAAGAAGTATTGAAAGAGAGTGTCGATGTTAAAGTAATAAAAGGGCATACTCCGATGATTCGGAAATATTGAACGAAGGGATCATCCTTTCGTTCTATATTTTGCCAGATTGATCCAGCAGATGATACGATGCAAAACCGGATGAATGTAGGATACGCAGACCGCCACGACATACAAATAGGACGAGTCCTGGAGGAAGGTGATGTCAGGAGCCTTAAAGGTCGACGAACGTGTATGACAAGATTTATGGAACTCAAAGAAACGAGTGAGGCGTGTATGAATCGTCCCTTATGGCGCTCTGTTCTCTCTGCCTACCCCGCAAGCGACTTGACGTGCAGTTATTTATATAACTAATGGCTGCTCCATAATAGAATACTTTTTATTCTACTCTAGGAGGGTAAAATATTAAACAAAACATAAAGCTCATTTTTCGTATCATCTTGCTTTATATAATTTCTTTATTTTTTATTATTAAAAACATTCGCCAAACATTCGCAATATTTCATGCAATGCGAATACCCAAAAACATGCGAATATTCGCGAATGCGAATATTCGTTATATCACTAGTACATAATAAGTTAAGACCTGGAGGCGGATTAACGTCGCAGACCCATTGTTGTACTGTGCACTAAATATATTCGGCAATTCACCTTCGTCTCTGCATTTTTTTATGTAGCGACGGTTGTACTCGGAACAACGCCGCCCTATATTTATTATACAAATTTATTAAGCTATTACGAGCGTGTGTACTAAGGTATAGAGGAAGTTACACAAATAGTGGGTGTAGGGTTGCATTCTAGGCGAGTCTCAACTTATCGCGCACGTGTAGTACTTATAAAAATTATGACTACTATGTGCCATTCATTTTTCAGCACACTTTCAATCAAAAAAGTTAAACATTTAGGAGGCAAATTCGGTGATACTGTTTGCGAACTGTTAAAGATCAGCAAAATGGGTGAATTACAAAAGTTTACTGAGAAGGAGCTTCAATCTCGTTTCGACGATAAAAATGGGTTAGTAAGTTTTGCCCAAGATCATTGTACCCGTAAATTGTTAGTGCTTTAATAAACTTTGGCTTTTTATATTCACAGGACTTGGTTGTATAATATTGCACGCGGCATAGATCTAGAGCCAGTACAGGCAAGGTTTAATCCTAAAAGTATTGGATGTTGCAAACAATTCCGAGGCAAATCTGCTTTGCGCGATTTGGATAGTTTAAGAAAATGGCTCAAAGACCTGGGTGATGAAATTGACGATCGACTTGAGAAGGATTCTCTTGAAAATAACCGCATGCCGAAGCAGATGGTGGTTAGTTATTCATCTCAAATGCCAGGTGGAAGAGATATGAGTAGTTCTAGATCGTATAATTTTGCTGCCGACGACGAGTTATGTGGTGAACTATACGCTAGCAAAGCTTTGGAACTTCTTATGGATAGCTCGGAAGGAGTAAAAGTAAAAGGTAAAATAGGTAATAATAGCTTTAAGCTTGAAATACACTCGCAATAATTTTAACGGGTTTTCTTATAGGGACTTGACAACTTTGAATCCAATTTCTAAACGCACCTTTTCACAAACATCAAATTGTTACCGTCAAAATATTCAGTAAACTTAACATTCTCATCTTGGTTAAGTACACAAAAGAACGGTATCTGCAAATTATAAAAAAAATACTACAGAAATTCGTTACGCTACTTTAAGAGCGTTAACGTCGATTTTCCGTCGTAATTATTGCAAAATAGGGCTACTAAGACAGGCAGTATACGCTATGACATTTGGTTTCAACAGGACGGTGCCACAAGAAGAAGCACACGTTACCATCGATTTATTGAAGAATAAGTTTGATGAGCGTGCTGTCTCAAGACATAGACCAGTCGATTTGCCGGCTTGTCAGTCAAATTTTACGCCTCTAGACCTTTATCTTTGTGGCTACGTCTACGTCAAGTCGTTGGTCTAACCCAACATGCTGACGACGTAGGAATAGCTAACATTGGACGCAAAATAGCAGCCGTTTTGGCAGAATCATCGAAAATTTGGTCCAGCGAATCGACCGTTCTGACATCTCCGCGATGACCATATAAACGAAGTCGAGTATCATTCATAAATGTTTTGTTTGTACTTCAACCCAATAGTAACATACATATTAGGTCGGGGAAAAAGTCTTTTCGCATAACGTAGGTATAAACTTATTATAAAATTTCTTTGACTGTACTATTTGTGTCTGGCTGGTTTTGGTAACATTAAAAAGGTTACATTATAAAGAAAAGAAAAAAATAAAAAAAAGTTGTTTCCCGCTATTTTTCATTTGTTTTTCTCTCCGTAAAAATGAGTGAATCTAATGAAGAAATTCGATACATTTTAAAATTTTATTATAAAAAAGGCAAAAATGCAACTCAAGCAGTGAAAAAAATTTGTGATGTTTATGGACCTGATGCAGTGTCAGTAAGAGTAGCACAAATTTGGTTCAAACGTTTTCAGTCCGGAAATTTTGATGTTAAAGATGCACCTCGCTCTGGTCGCCCTGTTACGAATAAAATGGACGCCATTTTTGAAAGAGTGGAGCAAGATCGGCATATTAGTAGTTACGATGTAGCTGAAGAACTGGGAATTGACCACAAAACAGTTTTGACCCATTTGAAGAAAGCTGGTTATACAAAAAAGCTCGATATTTGGGTGCCACACGAGCTCACTCAAAGAAACTTAATGAACCGTGTACTCATTTGCGATTCATTATTGAGACGCAATGAAACCGAGCCGTTTTTGAAGAGATTGATAACTGGCGATGAAAAGTGGATCACGTACGACAAGAACGTGCGAAAAAGGTCGTGGTCGAAAGTTGGCCAGGCTTCACAGACTGTGGCCAAACCTAGCCTAACACGAAATAAGGTGATGCTGTGTGTATGGTGGGATTGGAAGGGCATTGTTCATTATGAGCTTTTACCGTCCGGCAAAACCATCGATTCTGATCTCTACTGCCAGCAACTGATGAGATTAAAGGAAGCAGTCGAGAGAAAACGGCCGGAATTGATCAACAGGAAGGGTGTGGTCTTTCATCACGATAACGCTAGACCACACACATCTTTAGCCACTCAGCAAAAATTAAGAGAGTTCGACTGGGAGGTCCTAGTGCATCCACCATATAGCCCTGACCTTGCGCCTTCAGATTTTCACCTGTTTCGGTCTCTTCAGAATTCTTTAGGTTCTGTAAGGTTGACCTCAAGAGAGGACTGCCAAAACTACTCGTATTTGTCCCGTTTTTTTGATCAGAAGTCCCAAAGTTTCTACAGTAACGGGATAATGTCTCTGCCCACAAAATGGCAGAAAGTTATTCAACAAAACGGTACATATATATTGTAAATAAATGTAAATAAACTTTGAAAAAAATGTCTTGACTTTTCATACAAAAATACGAAAATACTTTTTCCCCAACCTATTATATAAAACATGTGTGAAACAGTGGACGGTATGAACAGCAGGATAGTGGAAGCTGTGCATGCCGGACAAAACCAAAGTAATGTTCAATGCCCATGTCATTCAAGTACTGATACTGTTGGCGATGCGATACTCGAAGTTGTCGACCACTATGTTTACCTAGGACAAACAGTCCAGCTAGGTAGAGCCAACGTCGAGAAAGAGATAAACCGACGGATTCAACTCGGTTGGACAGCGTTCGGGAAACTAAGGGAAATCTTCTCGTCCAAAATCCCACAGTGCCTTAAGTCTATGACCAATGTGTGATACCAGTGATGACAGGAGCTGAGACGTGGTCTCTAAATATTGGCCTCATGACGAAGCTTATGTTGGCTCAGCGTGCTATGGAACGGGCTATGCTCGGAATCTCTCTGCGAGATAAAATCCGCAATACGGAGATACGCAAGAGATCTGGCGTGACCCACATAGCCCGTAAAGTTAGCACGCTGAAGTGGAGATGGGCTGGCCACATCGCTCGACGAACCGATCACCGCTGGGGTAGAAAGTTTCTCGAGTGGCGACCACGAACTGGTCGACGAGGAGTAGGCCGTCCCCTCACTAGGTGGACCGACGACCTTGTGAAATCCGCGGGAGGCCGATGGATGCAGGTTGCACAGGACCGGCAGTTGTGGCGCTGTATGGGGGAGACCTACGTCCAGCAGTGGACCTCAAAAGGCTGATGATCATGATGATAAAACATACATAACTTCACCCCCTTTTCTACCCGAAGGTGTAGGCAGCGGTTGTTAAGCCTCATCTCGCCGTTATGTTTATGACCCAAATGGAATAGGAGGGGGTCCTATAGCCATACCGGGCACAAAGTTTTCAGTCATCGATATTTTTCACACATAACTTCCGAAAGGAACTTCGAAAAGTCATTGGTGTGAGCCAGTGTGAGGATTCGAACCCGCGACCTGTAGGTTTAGAAGCAGAGTAGATTTAGAAGGTGCTCGACCACTGGACCACCGAGACCACGATAGTAACTTTTTTAAAATATCTCATATGTTTTGCATTTTATTTTGAAGAAATGTTGTCAAGTCCTTATTAGAAAACCCTTGAGTAATATCCTTAAACACTGCTAATTCAGACATTGGATTCTATAGAACGAGTTTACTTACTTACTTACCCAACTTTCAAATCTCACGTAGTCGAACCTATAATCAGTACTTACCGCAGTAATATTGCTTTCTTTTTCCAGAAGATGAAGGTAATAGAAAGTTAAGAGTACCTATAAAATTCCTAGGATTAAGTGTTGGAAAATTTGAAGACATTTCAGAGAAGAAAACTAAGAAGATATTAGATTATTTTACTGCAGGAACATCTAAAAATGTAGCTGATAAAACAAAAGAAACTAAAGTAGACAAGGACACCGAAAAATCGGTACAAACGAAATCAGTTATAAGTAATGTTGACAAAGAATACTTAATGCGAAAATTCTTTCGAGTGCCAGATAATTGTCTGTCCAAGGAGGGCAAACTTCCACAAAATGATGTATGTAAAGCACACCAATCCAGACACGAGACAAATGACCGATTTCAGCCTGAAACTGCCAAGAGTAAAAATGACAACACAGTAGAACAATTGAAACCTGAATCTCACGCAATTCCTATTAAAAATAATGATAACAGTGGGGAAGTAGTTATTGAAGCTTCATTAGGTAAACAAGAATCATTCTTTGCGAAAATGTTAAATGAAAATCGCAAGAAATATGTAGTAGCAAAAGAAACAACAAATACAGGAAAACAACATTTAAGACCTTTAACTCCAACTTGTAATATGATCCAATATGGTGAAGATACTAATGATACTGATTATTCTGGTTCAACAATCAATGATGAAATAAACAAAAGTATAGCTTTGTTTGAAGAAGATCCAGAAGATGTGGAGCGTGTTACTAGCATCAGGCAGTTACTGAACACTTCCAAATTAATAAACGATATCGAATCTACCACTACATCGAATCATGAACCAAACCAACAACTACCAACTAGTAATGAACGGAATGATGAACAAGAGGAATCTCGATCTATAGAACTAATCAAATGTTCAGAATGTGGTAAATCATTACCAATAGTAGATGCTGAAATGCATGCAGACTACCACCTAGCATTGAAAATACGAGATGAGGAAAGGCAGCTGGTGCGTAAGGAGAAAGATCAAATTTTAACAGGATCAACATCCGAAGCTAAAAAGAAAAAGATGACAGAAGAACAAAGAAATTCCAAAAATGAATCCACTATTGCAAATTATTTGGTCAAAATTGATTGCAACATTGCAACTGAAACCTGTTCTGAATGTGGGAAAAAAGTACCTCTTGTTAAGTTTGGAGAGCATTTAGACTTTCACGAAGCCCAAAAATTAAACAGAGAGATCAATAAGAAAATTAGTCCACAGTTTACAGGAAGTAGTGTTAAAAGAAAAAGGAAATCTTTATCGCCAGCCAAGAAAAATAAAGTGCCTTGCAGGCCTATTGACTCGTTTTTCAAATGAAAAAAACCATCACTTCAAATATTTGGCTCAACTGGTACCTACCTACAAATAAAATTCTACATATTTTATAAATTAATATAAAGATTTTAAAATGTCTCGATGGTCCAGTGGTAAGGCACCGCATATTCCATTTGGGACGTAAACATCTAGTCGAGGCTTAACAGCCACTGCCTACATCTTCGGGTAGAAAAGGGCGTGAAGTTATGTTGTGTTAAAATAAAGAAAAATCATTACACGCAACACTAAAAATATTACGATATTACTGGTAATAGTTAAGAAAATATCTAGGAATTTGTGATGTGCCAACTCGGGTAAATCCGAACTCGAGTTAAAATACACGTAACTCGGGTTAGGATAATTTTAAAGTTAATATAAAAAAAAATTTCCTCCGCCGATATTGAACATGAGTCCTGGAGGAACGTAACGTCAGAAGCACAGAAATATATCAAGATAGAACGGCGAATAGGCGTGGCAAGCGTGCCAAAACCCTGCACTATATTGCATGCTTTTCGAAACTCGCTCTCAGTACGCAACGAGCGTTCCTGCCCTGCGTTCAGGACGTAAAAAAATAGATAAAACGTCACATATATGCCTTATTGTGCCTTGGCAAATTGTAAAAACAAAAGTAGTGAAGCAAATATGAATAAAGGAAATATTTCATATCATCAGTAAGTATTGAAATTCAGTAGAAAGTATTTTTTTGAGATTCTAAATAATTGTTTTACTTTTACCATGTTAATTAATTACGATAATAAGTTGTATATTTTTTCATTATGATAAATATCCATTGCTGTCCACATTCAACGCTTGTATACAAAAACATTGCGCGCATATATTGTACGCGCAATGTACACAATACACTGCACCAGTAACAACTTAGAGGTCATATGTCATTGAATCGCTGTGATTGGTCTTTGTGCTTGCAACGAGAGATTTAGAGATGCGACGCTCTGTGTATCGTTGAGTCTTGTCGATGAATTAATTCAATATTAATTCGAGTATCAGCTCATGTCTTGATTTGTTCCTACCTTTATTCCAACAACATTAATAAGCGTGTTGCGTAAAGTTTTTAATAAAACTAAAAAAATATTTACATATATATATATAAGTGAATTGTCAATCAGTCAATTTGTTATTGTACCAAAATTAATTAAGAAAATAAGTTATATAACTAATAATTAACAATAACAACTGTTACCTATTAAATCATACAACAAAGGATCTTTACAAACAAAAATTTTTCTTTAGGAAATATATCTTATAAATAAATATTATTTTTTTTGTTTCATGGTCTTATATGGGTTACCAATAGCAAAAATCATATTGTTAACATCAACTTTTTGATTTTTATTTCCAAAAAGTGGGTACTCTCTGTATCAATGAAAATAGCTTTTGAACGACTACCATCGTTTTGTTCATCACTCGTGAAAATGATCTCCGTAAAGAGTTCGTAACGTCGGGAAATTAATAAAATTGGTAATAAATAAACGCGATAAAATCCTAAAGTTTGTTTTAATGTCATGAACGTGATTCGCGAAAGTCTTAGAGATAAAAATATGTATTGTTTCAAGGACAATAAAATATTTATTAATAAAGTTTATATACTATTGGGAAAACAGGATACTCAGCTTGAATTTTGAATTGTGAATTACATACTTATGTGATATTAAAGATGTCTGACTAAAGTATTTAACAAGTTTTATTTTCTATGATTATCGTTACACAAAATCAATAAAGTTTAACACATGTTTCAGATATCGATATCGATAATCTAATGAGTGTGTCTTCTCACTAGTCGCCACGCTCACAATGAAAATGACGTCACGCTGTGGGCGTGGTTTTTCAAAAAAGTGACACGCTCGAAATGTATGAAAATATGACATCGCGGCCGTTCTATCTTGATCTATTTCTGTGGTCAGAAGATTTAAAAATTCACAAGGATGGCGCTCTGCCTACCCTGCATGGGACTTTGCGTGATTACAATTTCATTTTGCTATGGGAAATAAATTGGAGATGAAAGATAATTGACAGACACAGAACAAAATTAAGTTGATATTAACAACATAACTTTACGCCTTTTTTACCCGAAGGTGTAGGCAGCGGCTGTTAATGCTCGTCGCGCCGTTATGTTTACGTCCCAAATAGAATAGGTGGCGAACCTATTGCCATACCGGGCACAAAGTTTTCAGTCATCGATATTTATCACTTAACTTTCGAAAAGTCATTGGTGTGAGCCAGTGTCAGGATTCGAACCCGGACCTCTGCATCAGAACCAGTGTGCTCGACGAATGGACCACCGAGAGTCATCTATTAAATCTACATAAATTTGACGCTTTTTTTACTATGAACGAATGTACTCATAAATCACGGGTCAAGTAAAGATCCCACTTACTCCGTTCCATGTCGGTTTAGCTAAGTATTTCAACTCGAGTTGGAGGTATTCAACTCGAGTCATACATCATTGCCTATAGTGGACTAGTCCACTATAGGAATGTACACAGTGTATTTGAACATGAGATTTGGTATTGTTGTATTATGTTATTTATTTTGAAATTTATTGACGAAATCTTTGAAGCCGTTTTTGTTATATGATTAATTCTTCGAATATTTTATATTGTAATAAACTGTACTATTGGATAATTTGGTTTCGATATTAAGTGTCCAACGAAAAGAACCAGAGTAAATGGCAAAATACATACCCATTTGCATGTGCAATAGAATTGGTGTAGGCTAGTTATAAATTTTGATGTGATGATAAATTAAACACACTTTTAAAGTTAACGAAGCGAGTGAGGCGAGAACAGAGCCTTATCGCTCTCTGTGCTTAGGAATTTGGCGAAGTTCTGCATGTACAATATAACTGCAACAGTGGTAGAGCCAAGCAGTTCACTGCATGAATGGGCCGGCTCGACTGGTGAAATACGACGACCTCTCAGAAGTAGGGATGCAACATCGCTCTTAAAAAACATCGATATTTTCAAAAGTGAAACATCGATGTTTATGAACGATATATCGATTTTTTTTCGATGTTTTTTATCACCATTTATTATTAAAGATGTTACGAATGTTGGTGTTTGGACATTCTTAAAAACATTCGCGAATGCGAATATTTCTTTTAAGCTTTCGCGAACGCATTCGAATGATTCTTAGACCTAAAATGCACACAAAATTTCATCAAAATCGGTCAAGCCATATTGATGCACTTATTTATTTAATGTTAAATTTCACGCGTAGAAGAATATTTTGAAAAATAAAAGTTTTATAAAAATATAACCTTTAAGTAAGCAAACGTTTACCTATAAAAAATGAAATAGATTACAATTGTATTACATATTACATAGCGAAATAATAGATACTTACGTTCGCAATGTACAAATATAATAAAAACAAATAAAATAGAAATAAAATACAACGGATAACCGATAATTTTTGTCATTTTGACATTGGTCGGCTACTCGATATTATCACTTTTAGCGCATTTCAGACCGAGGGGTGAGAGAAGTGTCAGTCAGGTGTGTAGGTGTAAATCACAGCTGGGACGGAAGATGGCGCTATGATAAAATATCGTTCATAAAACATCGCTTATGAAGAGCGATGTATCGTCGATGTTTTAGGTTTCAACATCGATGTTTATGAACGATACATCGATGTTTTAAAAAATCGATGTATCGTTTGCATCGCTACTCAGAAGACCGACGTAAAGTAGCTCATGCCGCGTTTCGTTCGGTGAGAGAGGTACCCGGAGGCCCACCCCCCCTTCCCTATCCATTAAAGGTAGGCAACACAACGGTAACACTATATGTGTTGCTGGTGTCCATGGACGGCGTTGGTTGCTTACCATCAGGTGACACTCCTGCTAGTTTGCCCTCCTATCTCATAAAAAAAAAAACGTAGTCTAGGTTACTTTAACCAAGTAACTAACTTGTTATTCGGAAATTATACCTATTTTAGTTATAGTCTCTGTGTAACAAACATCTAACGTCGGAAATTGCCCCTTGTAAAAACTGTCAATAGGGAACAATTAAATATTTAATGGTCTCTGGGACACCCAGCCGCAACTAGCACTTAATTGTGATCAGATGCAATTTACTAAAGAAACTGAAAAACGAAGTTAGTGCGATATATAAATTTTCCAGTGACAATTTCATCCCAATTTCAGTTCACTAGAAACCTTAGGATTTATAATATCACAATGATTGAATGATAAAATTTTGAATTTGTTATAATATTTTATTTTGTGTTAATAAGATTTATACACTGTAGATCTCATTTTGGATCTTCCTCCATGCATCGAGAGGTCCATGTTCAGGGCGGTACCTGACATTGCATCCGTCGTTAGCAAGACGTCCCTCCTCACGCAGCTTCTCAAATTCATCACGGTCATATTTTGTGAAACCCCATTTCTTGGAGATATAGATCTGAAATAACAAAAAATATTATTGTTAATAAATGCTTTTTACAATTTTACTGGCTGAGGTGTAAAGGAACGGAATGTAAAGGAACAATTCGGAGAGTCGAGGCTAATAGCCTCGACTCTCCGAATTGTTCCTTTACATCCCGCACAGAGTAGGTGCTAAACTTACTGCCTAATATTAGATAAAGCACAAATTTGTCATCATATTTATGACACATAACTTCCAAGGAATCATTGGTGCGAAAGTCCGAAATCAAACCCAGACAAAACTACTTCTGAATCAGAAGCAGTGAGCTTGACCAGTGTGGTTATTTTGCCTTAAGTAATTTAGAGAAATAATTGTATGTGCTAAGAGCCATCCAACCTCAAGAAACATATATTTAGTTGAAATTGATGCTCTTCTATTTTGCGCAGTGAATTAAAAGGAAAAATTTCACAGATGTTAAAGAACATTTCAAATTATGATTACATAAATCAGTTTCACTACCTTTTGGCGACCAGGGAACTTGAACTTCGCACGACGCAGAGCTTCGATAACTTGCGCCTTCCAACGGTCACTAGAGCGGACTGACATGATTGGCTGTCCAATGCGTACACGAGCTACAGTACCTTGCGGTTTTCCAAATGCACCACGCATCCCAGTTTGGAGCCTGAAAATTAACAAGGACTTATTACTAATAAATGATCATAATATTAAGAATTCTCGGGAAATCGTTGGGCTTTGTTCCCGGGAAATCAAGCTCGAGCAAAGGCGAGAACTCGAGAAATTATAATAATAATAATACTCATATTATTATTTTTCAATAAATACATGCATTTAAAATATTGTCATTTTATTTAACATTATTTTTTTTGTTCATTTGAAATTATTTGTGTTTACAAGTTCGTAGTAGATTTTTTAACAATAACCAGCCAAAATGTGTCTCATATTATTTCAATACTAGCTGATCTGGCGAAAATTGTTTTGCCTCGGAAGCAACAAATTAATAAAAAATAAGTATTACTTCTAATAAATGTCCAGTCATTTCAAAAATTACCTGGAATAAAGAGACAGATAGACAGACAAAAATTGGTGGATGTACTGTGTATATACTCATATGAATGTAGTAGAAAGCAGTTATTGCAATATTACAAACAGACATTTCAATTTTATTTATATGTAAACCTTGGTGGTCCAGTGGTCGAGCTCAAGGTTCAGAAGTCTTGGATTCGATTTCAGACTCACAAGAATAATATGTCAGAAGTTATGATGTGAGATAAATATCAATGACTGACAACTTCTTGTACCTTGTAAGGCAAAAAGATTGCCACCCATTACATTTGGGACAACAAAACGATTCAATGAGTTGAGGCTGAATGGTCACTGCCTACATCTTCAGGTAGAATAGGCATAAAGTTACATTACATTAAGTTTGGTACTTTTGTTTGAAAGGGAAACCACTCAATTGTTGACATTATTGGAACCCAATAATATGAGAAAACATTAGTAAATTTAAATTTCTCAACAAACCGAGATGACCAGAGAAATTAGCCTTGAGAAATCTTGTGAACCAAGACATCATGAACCCTAGTACTGATACAGGCCCAATCCTGCAGTGGAGTCTGCTGCTAGCTACATGTGGTTAATCCTAAATTAAATGCAAACTCACTTTTCCTTGTTATCAGTATAGTAAATATGATAATATGACTGACATGAGTAAGCAATTTTACCACACTATTACACAAGTTGTGAAATTGTAGAACAATTAACAATATTGGAACAGATGCTAACAACTATTCTCATGATTATGAATATAATTTTTTTAAATATTAAATCACTAACAAATATGAATACCATAACCATACACCAGTTTTATAACATGGTTAATTACATACTTACAAAAGCATGGTCTAATGAAATAAATAATAGACCAAAACATTTATATTTCTGTTAACAAAAAGTAAACTTTAAATAACTCACCTATCAGCCCCGGCGCACGATAACATTTTATTGATGCGGATAACATGGAATGGATGCAGTCTCATACGAATGTGGAACTGATCCTTGCCACAGTTCTTCACTAGGTACTTGTTACAACAAATACGTCCAGCTTCCAGAGCTTCGGAACTCAGTTGTTCATACTCATCGGATACAAGATGCACACATAGTGGGAAGTCATCAACTGTTGCCCTCTTCTTACCCAGATCGAAAATACGGATCTTGGGATCGGGAACACCACGACAGAACCGTGATTTCGGGTACGGTTTGTTCTTACAATACCGATAACTGTAAATAAAAATAATTAAATATAATTTATTAATTACTCACGTTAGGATATATAGAATAATAGGTGGCTGTAAAGGTTACAATTTACGTACCATCTCGCTGGCCGGCGCCCCATTGTGATCTGAAAATAATAGAAATATATGATTTAGTAACTAACACTTACTAAGATTTTGTAATATTGTGACAAAATTGTAAAAATTCCAAAGGATTAAAATGGATAAAAAATTGAAAATTTGTAAGCACCTTCACAAAGTGACACCACAACCACGAAAAGACAGATATGACAGAATGAACACACTACACAGTAGGCACTGTTGCCAACCCTACTGTTTTAACAGTAGATCTACTGTTTTTCAATTGGATGTCCATGTTTTTTGTTTTATCCAAGAATTTTACTGTTTTTTCAATAAGTGTAGAGAGACACCTGTTACCTCAAGAAAATACTTACATACATACATACATAAGCTCACGCCTGTATCCCATGGGGGTAGGCAGAGACTTTGGCTTTCCACAAGCTACGATCCTGACACACATCTTTCGCCTCATCCACAGTCATACATCTCGTCATGCATTTACGTCGGTTTCGGGTGCTACGCATTTTGCCTTTTTTAAACAGACCACTTATTTGGTCGTGGTAGCTCCGTCTTGGTCTCCCGATCCCGACCCTGCCACTCACATTCGCTTCGTATACTCTTTTAGTCATTCGGCTTTCATCCATTCTTGCAATATGACCAAACCATCTTAACATACTTCTCTCCACTTTGGTCACCACATCATCCTTCACCTTGCATTTCTCCCTTATCACGCTATTTTTTATTCGATCCGCAATGGTGACTCCACACATACTTCTCAGAGAACGCATTTCCACTGCATTCACCTTACTTTCATGCTTCGTCTGCCACACCCAACACTCACTCCCGTATGTCAGAGTTGGTACCAACACACCATTGTGAATCGTCAAGCGTGCCTTTTCAGACACAGCCTGACTACGCATCAAGGCATGCAGTGCACCATTAACTCTGTTACCCGCAGTCACTCTCCTTTCAATATCTTCCTCATATTTTCCGTCTCTTGTAAACATACTTCCCAAATATACAAACTCATTCACTTGCTCCAATTTCTCGCCATCCAATATCATATCACACAGTGTGACCTCTTTCTCTCTCTCCACAACCATAACTTTCGTCTTGCTTACATTTATTTTCATTCCTCTTTCTCTAAACCCTTCATTTACCTAGGTTAGCATGTCTTGTAACTCCGACGCCGACGAAGCAAGTAATACCTGGTCATCGGCGTACAGTAGGCACTTGACACGCACCTCTTCCATGCTTAAACCACATTCAGTCTCTTTCAGACTTGTCAGACAACTATCCATATAGAGATTGAAGAGCCATGGTGACGCAACACATCCCTGTCGAACACCTTTATAGATGTTAAACCAGTCTGAGTGCGCCCCATTCACCCTGATGCAGGCTCCAGAATTCTCATATAGAGAATTTAAAGCCCGCACCAGGCGCTCGTCAACCCCATATGTATTCGACAGCGTTGACCATAATTCATTCCTGGGTACACGATCATAGGCCTTCTCCAGATCTACAAAAGCACAAAATACTTTTTTGGACTTGGCTAAATGTTTTTCACAGATGGTCCGCAGAGAGAAGATCTGATCGATGCACCCCCTTCCTCTCCTAAATCCCGCTTGTACATCCCACAATTTCTCATCTGTTACATTCGTCACTCTTTCAATAAGAATCTTCGCATACAATTTACCTACAACACTGAGAAGACTAATGCCTCGGTAGTTTTTGCAGTCCTGCCGCGACCCCTTCCCCTTGTGCAAGGGCACAATGACTGCTTTGGTCCAGTCGTCCGGAACACAGCCATCACGCCAACACACATTGAAAAGTAGTCGCAGCAATCTTACAACAACCCCTTTGCCACTTTTCAGCATCTCGGTAGTTATCCTGTCATACCCTGCAGACTTACCCAATTTCGTACTTTTTATTGCATTCACTATTTCATCTTCCGTAATTTCTTGAACTGCATCGTTTTGTGAGTGAGTGGGAGTTGGAATGTTCACCGGCTCATTATTGTGAAGATGTCCCTCACTACACTCAAAGAGTTCTTCGAAGTAACTTTTCCAACGATGCAGAACATCCCTTTCAATACTCAACAATCGTCCATCTTTCGCTCTTATAACGTCCAACTCAGATGACCTTGAACCGCCGCGACTCAATCTAACCTGCTTCCAAAACAGTTTTAAATTGGTCCTGAAGTTCTCAGACATCTTTCTGTCAAACTTCTCTTTCATACACTTCTTCTTTTCCTGTACCACAATTTTAGCTTTCTTCTTTGCTTCCACATACACACTTTTTGCATTTTTTACCTGGTATACGTTCTCTGTATGACTTTCATTACCTTTCGCTTTGATGGCTAGTCCATCCAACCACGCCTTTTTCTTACATTCCACTACTTTCTTTACCTCTGCATCCCACCAGCATTCATCCAAAGACCTTCCTTTCTTTCTTTTAGTCTCTCCACATACTTTGGCAGCTGCTCCAACCATACTACTTTTTACAACCTCCCATATATCATTCATTCCACCCGCATATGATACATCCCATACGTGCTTTGTCCTTTCTACCATTTCCCTCAAATATTCCGCTTGCACGTCTATGTCACTCAGTTTTTCAACTTTTATTCGACCAAGACTCGTTGTCGGCTTTTTGTTCCAGTGACGCCAGGCTTTAAACAAATCCCTAATTCGACTTACCACCAAATAGTGATCTGTTCCCACACTGACGCCACGATAGCTCCTGGTATCTACGACTTTACTTTTAAGCCTATGGTCTACAATCACAAAATCGATCATACTCCTACTTTCATTCCTCTCCCATGTATACTTATGGATATCCTTATGGTTGAACAGAGTATTCGTAACCACAAGGTCCTTTTCCACACACACTTGTAGCAAACTGGAGCCACTCTCGTTTATTCTTTTATCACCATACTTTCCTAAAACTCTTTCAAAACCCTCTCTTTCCACTCCAACCCAGCTATTACAATCTCCTATTACCATAATCCTCTCATTATTCTCGCATTTACTTAACAACAATCTCACACCATCCCAGAACTCCTCCTTCTCCGACACTGGGCGCCCGGTATCCGGTGCGTAAACAGCTACCAAAAATACACGAAGCAGACCCAGCTTTAGTCGGATCCACAAAAGTCTAGGACTAACACATTCAAAATCTTTCATACAATTCTTCAGACGCTCCGACAGGACAACCCCAACACCTTGGCACGCGCGTTCTCCTTCTGGAACTCCCGACCATAGCGCCGTTAGATCACCGTGTTGAGAAATGCCCATGCCTTTCCTTTTAGTCTCACTTACTACCATCAGATCTATACGTCTTTCTTTCACTATCTGACATAATTCATTCATCTTATCACTCATTCCTCCCTGCACATTCAGCGTAGCTATGCGGCACTCCGCGGCCCGCTTTTCGCCCCGTGGAATACCTTGGCGTGATATGTGGCGAGCATTATCGCCGCCTTCGGTATATTTTTCTTTAGCTGCCATTTAGTTCCCACGAGTAGCTAGGGAAATGAAGTGTCACCACAATGCAGAGCCCCGCATGCAACGGGAAGGTTAAATAGTATCTGGGGGCACCACTTCCAGATATCCGGCACGCTAGCATGCAGACTCGCCCCTGCACATGCATCCTTTGGCACGGCAGACCAATAGATTGGCGGAAAAGGAGAGGGAGAGGGTGAACATAAGGACTATTATAGATAAGTTAGGATATCAAGGTGGGGATACTGCTGTTACGGAAGGACTGGGATGTAGCAGCAGCAGCTCGAGGAGGTTGGGGTCGCACACCCAAATCTCACCAATAGACGTCGGACAGACTTCTACCAGCAAAGACCTCTGACCTGCGCATGCTTGTGTCTCTGTCTTTGTCTTTCTCGAACGTTCTTGGCGTTGGAAAAACAAGAAAGCGTCATAATACAAGTTCACACGTGTGGTTAAAGTATCGTCAGCTGTGTCTGTAGTGAAAATGTGGAGTGCTTAGATTCGTCATTTACAACAACTACAACAATAAAGGTAAATAATTGTACACTGATATTTCATTATCGTAAACTATGATTGATTGATTAATTGTTAGATTGACACAAAAGTTGAGAAACTGAGTTTATAGGTTATGTCATACTATTGATAAATGTTGATAGTGTTAAGTAAATTATTAGTTTAAAATTAATTAATTAATTAATTATTATTTTACAAATTTTCATTAATTTCAAATTTATTTAGCAAAAATTTGAACCTTCGATCTGAATAAATGTTTTGATTTTCGAATTGATTCTTTAAAATTACAAATATTAAGAAAAAGTGGCAGATATAAGAAAACTTGATTTAAACTGTGTTTGTAATTTGTGCAATTCTTATTTTCATTCAATTCCTTGTTCCTATTGTGCAATTTAATTATATTCATATCAATAAATATTCTACCGAGAAAAAGACGTTGTCACGTAAAATCTTCGCCCGTAAAACCGACTTTACAGGCAACCAGATTTTTTTTTATTACTTATAATATGTTGTGAATAGATAAATTTAATAATGTGAATGTGTCTTATTAACTGAAACAAATGAGTATTTTCATTGACATTGATTATTGTTTTTTTTTATTTGTGGGATAGGAACGGCAAACAAGCAGACGTGTCACCTGAGGGTAAGCAACCAACGCCACCCACACCAGCAACACATATAGTGTTACTGTTGCGTTGCCGACCTTTAAGGGATAGGGGATACGAAAGTATGGGGAAGGGGGGTGGGCCTCCGGGTACCTCTCTCACCGAACGAAACGCTGCATGAGCCACTTTACGTCGGTCTTCTGAGAGGTCGTGGTATTTCACCGGTGGAGCCGGCTCATTCATGCAGCGAACTGCTTGGTCTACCGCTGTTTGAATTATAATACATATATGAGAAAATTATGAAACCTGCCTTTTTGAACCCATCTACTGTTTTCTACTGTTTTTTAATCAAAGAACTGTTGTTTTTTTATTTGTTGGGGTTGGCAACACTGTCAGTAGAGATGTGAAAAAATAATCGAATATGGAAATAATCGATTAAAAACCGATATTTTAAAGTAAAAAAATCGATTTTAATTTGTGATTATTTTTATATGACTAATCAATTAATAATCGAAATTTTTGTTAATCATTCCATTACATATTACCGACTTTTCATCTGCAACGCCCCGATATTAGGTTTGGTAATCTGGCCCGAAACGAAAACTAATAAAGAATACTATCTCTTTCCCTCGCTATTCGTCGAGTGTATGGTAGCAGTTAAACGAAACGTTATAAAATTAACATTAAAATCTTATAATTTACGAAACATACGAAACATTAAAATTAACATTAAATAAAAAATAAATAAAAAAAAGCCTTTATTGTTGTTCTTAGTTTAAATTACATTTCATTTTTTTAAATATGCCTAACTCATTATTAACAGGCAAACGGAATTTATTCTACAACTTGTCTTCCGACAAGGCCTCCTCTAAAGATCTCCATTCTGTCTTATTCCTTGCAGTTCTAATCCATGTTGGACCCGCTATTTTCCTGATGTCATCCTCCCATCTCTTAGTTTGTCTACCTCTGTTTCTTCTTCCTTCTATTGGATACCACTCTGTTACTAATCTCGTCCATTTTTCTTTCTTCTCTCTTGCCATATGTCCTGTCCACCTCCACTTTAGTTGTTTATAAGTTGTATATGCATTCTTGAATTTTGTTTTACTTCTTATGTCTTTTATTTTCACTCGATCTTTCCTTTTAATCCCTGTTGTGCTTCTTTCTATGCTATTTTGACAGACTTTTATTTTGTTTGCAAGGTGGTCGGTTAATGCCCAGGTTTGACACCCGTATAATAAGCATGGTAGAATACACATATCATATACTTTTCTTTTTTCCTTAATCGACATTTCATTGTTCTTCATTACTTCGCTAAGAGACCAATATCGTTTCCACGTAATAGTTATTCGTCTTTCTATTTCCTTTTTCATGCAGTCTTCAGGAGATACTAAGTGTCCCAAATATATGTATTCATGAACGTACTCTATTTGCTCATTATTAACGCTTATTGTGTAGGTTTGTGAAGAGTTTGACATAATTTTTGTTTTGCTTAGATTCATTGTTAGCCCTGCCTTATCGCTTGCATCAGCTAGTTGTTGTAGCATTGTTTCCAGTGTTTTTGGGTCCTTAGAAAAAATGATGAGGTCGTCTGCAAATCGTAGATGGCTCAGGTTTTCTCCTGAAATAAAATAAAACGACGACGACAGTTTCACAGGCGACGTTCCGTTGTATCCCGTCAAATCATTCCCTCATGTCCAAATTTTCGGCAAACCTATCCCTTGGGACAGGCAAGCCAAATACCTCGGAGTAATCCTTGATAATAAACTCAGTTTTAAACCGCACATTAAACGTGTGCGCTCCCGTGCCGCCCTAGTCATGGGCTGACTCACAGAAATAGATCAAGATAGAACGGCGAATAGGCGTGGCAAGCGTGCCAAAACCATGCACTATATTGCATGCTTTTCGAAACTCGCTCTCATTACGCAACGAGCGTTCCTGCCCTGCGTTCAGGACGTAAAAAAATAGATAAAACGTCACATATATGCCTTATTATGCTGTGGCAAATTGTAAAAACAAAAGTAGTGAATCAAATATGAAAAAAGGAAATATTTCGTATGATCAGTAAGTACAGAAAATCAGTAGAAAGTATTTTTTTGAGATTATAAATTATTGTTTTACTTTTACTATGTTCAATAATTACGATCACAAGTTGTATATTTTTTCGTTATGATAAATATCCATTGCTGTCCGCATTCAACGCTCGTATACAAAAACCATTGCGCGCATTAATTATACGCGTAATGTACGTCGAATCGAACGAAATACACAATACACCTGCCAGTTGATCGCTGCGTCTGTTAATCGCTGTGATTCGAATGTTAGAGATGGGCACTCCATGTATCGTTGAGTCTTAGAACTTATCCATAAATTAATTCAATAATAATTTGAGTATCAGCTCATGTCTTGCTTTGTCCCTACTTTATTCTAACACCATTCAACCAAAGTGATTCGTAATTACATTGGCAGCAGTTTATTTGACAGTATAAGTTTTCACCAATTTGACCAATCGCCGATGGAAAATCATCTCGTTGTTCTCAAACGGGCAGTAACCGAGGTATATGTAGACGTTCGGCTTCGTTATTTAACCAGGACTGTGAGGCCAACCTTTACTAAAAGGCAAATATTTAATAAATATGTATAGTTTCAAGGACAACAAGGACAACAGTAAAATATTTATAATTAAATTTTATATACTGTTGGAAAAATATGTTTTAGGTTTTAATATGTCGGATTAAAGTATTTAACATGTTTTACTTTCTATGATTATCGTTACACAAAATCAATAAAGTTGGTAAAATATAAAAAAAATAAAATTAACACACGTTGCCGATATTAACATCGATAATCTAATGTGTGTGTCTCCTAAGTAGTCGCCCCGCTCACAATGAAAATGACGTCACGCTGTGGGCGTGGTTTTTCAAAAAAGTGACACGCTTGAAATGTATGGAAATATGACATCGCGGCCGTTCTATCTTGATCTATTTCTGTGGGCTGACTCCATTCCCTCATTAATCCTAAATCAAAACTATCACTATCCAACAAGGTTAGGCTTTACACATCTTGTATTAGGCCCATCATGACATACGCGAGCACCGTATTCGCTCACACTCCGCTCCATAGGCTACAGACACTTCAGAATAGATTCTTACGAAGAGCCATGGGGGCCCCGTGGTTCGTTCGTAATCTTGACCTCCACGTTGACCAGCTTCTACCTACTATCAGGCAATTCATGAAACAGTGTTCTATTAAGTTCTTTGACTCTGCTACCACACACCCCAACCCGCTGGTGGTTGCGGCTAGCAATTACACACCCTCCCGCATATCGAGGAGGACTAGACCCCGTCACATCCTCACCGAGCAGGATGACGCCACCACCCTCGCGCAAATCGCGGCTCAAAAGGCTCGCGAAGCCATTTCGTCACATGGTAGGCCGCGGTTTCGTCCTCGCCGCCGAGGGCGCAAGCTCGCTCGCGTAAAATTCAGAAACGTGGCAGAGACCACTTTGTCAGCGACCACCCAAGCCGAGGTACGTATCCCTCCTATGGGGCCCTTGGACCAGGCCGCTTAAATTCTTTGTGTGAATGCCCTCAGCACCCCCCACTAGCCCGGTTAAACGCCGCGTTAAAATCACAAAAAGTGGTACAAACCACATTGTCAACAACCGTCCAAGCCGAGGTTCGTACCCCACAGGGGGTGCCCTTGGACTAGGTTGTTTCAATTACCTAAGGTTGAGAGCCCTCTGCACTCACCAAAAGTGCGCGTAAAATTGTAACAGCCGTCAGGCTAACAATTAGAAGTCATTAAAAAAAAAAATGCGCGCGCACCTCTCCCCGCGCGCCTCACCTCACATTCTTCCTCCTCTGATGCCATACCATATGTTGATAATTTTGTATATAGCCGCACTATTTTTGTAATAAATACATTCCATATTCGACATCATAGAACAGCACATGCGTTTTATTGACGAAGACCTGGAATCCTACATCCAAATCTATTAAGGAAGCCATCAGTGACCACATCAAGATCAGTAGCCATCAAGCCGACTCAAGCCGTCACGCAAGACTTATTTTAAATACTTCTATTTAAAATACAAAATGCAAAATACCTATTTTGTATTTAAATACCTTTTAGTTGAAAGCATTTTGTATTTTATTTGAAATACCTCTCGAGATGTATTTTGAATTTTTAATAGTAATTTCAAAATGCAAAATACTTTGTGATTAATTTTAGCCAAAAATTACCAATCGAACAAAATGAAAGAAACGAATGACGCATGTACTGTCGAATTTGACTGATAGAGGCGCCTACGACTACCTTTTAGTCCTGGGAATATATGAATACCATCTGGTCTGAAAGGGTTAGGTAGGGACATGTTTTTCATAAGATGCCACTTTTTTGTAAGCACAATTGTAATATAGTTTGTAATTTATCGTATGTATTATAATTTTATTGGTAAAATTTAATAGGTGGTCCAGTGGTCGAACACCCCGCTTTTGAATCAAGAAGTTGTTGTGGGATCAAATCCTGGCTAACACTAATGACTTTTCGAAATGATCTTTATATAGCTGCAAGCGATGACCTGACGTGAAATACCGTCCTTTTTCGAGGCCAGTTTGGCCTTGCCTTGGTCACTCGATATGTCGACACCTCGATAAGCCTTTTCAGCGGTAAACGCGCAGACCTGTGTCTTCTTAGGATTGAATAGGACTAAGTTTAGTCGGCCCCAGTCCAAAATCTGACAAGCCAGAGTTTCGATTGTAGACACAGTTTATTCCGGTACTCATTTGATGTACTACCGAGAAATCCGCGGGTGGCCGGTATATATGGCATCCCCCGTACCGCATAGCCCTGTAAAGTATCCGCATAACAATGAAGATTTCTGTAATGCAGCACGTCATTGATATGCAGAAGAAACAGCGTAGGGGATAGCACACAGCCCTGGGGACTCCAGCACTCACGGATTTTAAGTCGGAACATGATCCGTCGACAACGACCTTAATGCGCCGAGCCGCGAGAAAACTGGAGACCCAATCGCAAAATTTCTCGGTAAGCCCATAACAAGGAAGCTTCGAGAGAAGTGCTTTGTGCCAAACCCGATCGAAGGCCTTCGCTACCACCAAACTAACGGACAGCGCCTCTCTTTTACTCTCAACCGCTTCCGCCCACCGCTAAAAGATCACAAGCTCAGCGACCGTGGCGGAATCCGTACCGGCGGTCACTAATCACCTGGTGCTCCTCTAGATAATTAAGGAGCTGGCGGTTGATAGTGGTTTCCATGATCTTGGAGAACTGGGAGGTGATTGAGATAGGTCTGTAGTTGGACGGATCTGAGCGGTTACCAGAAATCAATTTTCTCCGCATCTCGATCTACTGGCAGCGGGTCCAGAAGACCAACCGCATTGCCACGCCAAATGGCAATGCTAATCCCCTGTGCGAAGAATAGACCCGCACTCTGGTCAAGAGAGCCCTCGATCAGTCTCTTTGCAAGATCTTTATAGAGTGCACGACCACTCGGACCCCTTGTTCCTAGAGTCTCAACCCCAACGCTCAACCACTGGACCACTGAGCCTCATTGAAGGTTTGATCAAAAAGTATTTTGAAAATACCTATTTTGCATTTGAAATACAAAACGTAAAACTATTTAGTATTTTATATTTGAAATAGTAATTCGAAAAAGTATTTTGCATTTTGTATTTAGTTTATTATTTAGTATTTTGCATTTGAAATAGTAATTCGGAAAAGTATTTTGCATTTTGTATTTAAATGCTTTTTCAAAACCATTTTGTATATCTCTGATGAAAGACTATATGAACCTGAAGCATCTTGGCGTGGAAGAAGTGAATATGATGAGAAAATCCTGTTGCGCAAACCCTAGCTGACAGGAAGAGGCAGGGAAGATGATAATTTTGACACTATTAAATTAAGATTCTTGCACTAAATCAGGCTGGAAACATAGCATCTAACGTCAGTACTTCACCGTTACCTTGGCCGGGCAGGTCTAAGGTTGTGCCAAGTGGGAAAAATCCCAACTTTATGTAACTCGAGTTAAATTTCAAGCAACTCTCAAACTCTTACGTAATTAGAGTTAACGTAACTAGATTTTGTTTAATGTAAATCAATTATTCCAAAAATGTAATAACTAACAAGAAAAGAAAAATATTAATTAATAAATTTAATTATTGTGGCACTTTACAGCTTATAATAATATACAAACATTTTGTTTTGATGAAGTCAATTGTTACGCCAACATCGAAGTTTACATTTATTGTTTACATTAATTTGAATATTTTTGCTCAGTGTCTCTATAATAATTTAGTAAGCTGTAATAGGTGGGTATATTATGTAGTTGTGTGTCTAGTGCGTGTGTGAAGTGGTCGGGTGTGCGTTTCATTCAGCTTCATGAGAAATGACTTATTAAATTAGTTTTGAAGATATTTCGAGATACATAGTCTTGAATGGTGAATTTGGCTAATGGAATAACTTTCAAACCAGAAATACATAACTTCACGCCAAATCCCTTGCGGGGTAGGCAGTGAGAACAAACCTGTATTAAAAGTCAAAACGTGTATTTCAAACCAGGAATACACGGTTTGATTTTTAATTTAGATGTAATTAAAAGAAATAATGAAATCTTATGTCATACGTGAGACAATTAGATGTTAATTCTTCAAGCTATTTTTACGGAATCATATCATATCAGCAGCGGCTGTCAAGCCTCGTCTCACCATTATGTTTACGTCCCAAATGGAGTAGGTGGCGAAGCTATTGTCATACCAGTTACAAAGTTTTCAGTCATCAAATTTATGACACATAACTTCCGAAAACAATTTCGAAAAGTCATTGGTGTGAGCCAGTGTCAGGAATCGCACCCAGACCTCTAGATCAGAAGCCGTGTGCTCGACCACTGGACCACCGACGCTCTTTAAAATATTACACAACTCAATCGGAAAAAATAGAGCTGACATTCCATATTTCAGGTAATACAATACACGAACTAAACAGATTTCACCAAAAGAATACCTGAGATTACCAATCAACACATAGAATAATAACAAATTTGTTCTTCAATGGATATGAGTGAATAAAACACGTGGCATACATATACGAACCCTCAATGTATATTACAATAAGGGTTCGTATATGTTTGCAAATGTGGAATATGGTGTAAATATCGTGTGAAGCGTGCTCTTCTGCATTGTCGTCAAAACCCCCTTGGAACATCATGCATAAAGTGCCACGACTTTGTAGATGATTACTGATTAGGTTAAGTTAGTTTCATTTAGTTATTATTAGCTTAATTTATGCTAGTTTAAGTATCTTACTTTTAAAAATTAATACGGCAGACAAGGCAGTATGGCTTCAAGGCTTTAGCCTGTCCAAAGTGTACTAATATAAAAAAAATACAATTATTAAAAAAGTAGGACTATTAAAAAAAATGGATTGACATACTAATAAACTGCTATTAAATTTATTCATCTGCGCAATCTGTGGTGTTTTTGCTTAATTAAATTGAAAATAATTAAGAAATCCGTTCTAGGATTATTGGGTTATCATTTTGCTAAAATGGGCGCTTTGGCAAGTAGGCAGAATGCTGGTGTAGAAGAGGCTGATGTTGTATCAAATCATGCCTACAAGTATCCACCAAGATCGGGTATGTACGACATAAAAAATCGGTACATCCTTTCGTCCAAAATAAAATCTATTAGAATTTTTTTCATAGTTGTGTATTCGTGTTCGTGACTACTAAATAACAGAATAAGACACACCTATTTTTTTTGTTATTACTATTTAAATAATGTAATAACATGTTTTGGTAATGTAACTACATATTTATACCACTGCTAATATTAATAACAATATAGATCTTTTTACGTAAAGCAGGTAACTATTTTGGGAGTCATTTCATAATGGGTGGAGAGAGGTTTGATACTCCGCAACCTGAAGCGTATCTTTTTGGAGAAAATGCAGATTTGAATTTTCTTGGCAGTAGGCCTACACCTGTGAGTACAATATTAAATTAATACACAACACCCGACTTATGGCAATTATTTTATAATAAATATTGTTACAGTTCCCATATCCACCACCTCAATCAAATGAACCAACAAAAACATTGAAAAGCTTAGTGAATATACGTAAGGAGTCCTTACGTTTTGTTCGTTGCCCTGAACCGGTGGGTAAATTGGCTGATAATAAAATTGGAGATGGAATAATAAAAAATGTTGACAGTAATGGGAAGGGCACATATTATAATATTGAGTTCACTTTTGATTGTGATGCAAGATGTGCTATAACTGTTTTCTATTTCTGCACAGAAGAAGTGACTCCTACAGGAGTTGTGTAAGTTTATTTGTTATTATAAACATTTATTGTTTTTTTTACTTTCTCTGGATATTCAATGCAGTAAAAGTTAGTATCTCTTTCAAATATTAACTTTACTGTACTTACTTCATACTGATAGCGCATAAGGCAAGATTCTTACACAGCTGACTTGCTTTGTTGACTTTCATAACTCTTTTCATGCACGCGCGTCGATTTTTGAGGCTCCTTACATTACTTAGAAGAATTAAAAAATCAAAATTAAATTCAACATTCTCCTAACATCCTAAAGAAGTTGTTATGTTTTTAAGCAAAAACTGTTCAATAAATCATCATGAAACATAGTGATATAGGCAGTAAAATATTATGACTTTTTAGTCTACTATAAATTATTTGTAATTGTTATATTTGTGTTTATTAATTTTCATAGATATTACCCACGTGATCCTGCTATGAACTCTCAAACATATCACTACAAAAAGGGTGCAAATCAACAATTCTGTCAGATATCACATGTGTTTGATCCTTCAAAACACCCAGAAGAAGACCTTTTGTATAATCCTGACAGAGAGATAATGCCAATTGCCATATATTGTGTTGTGGACGAAGGGCAGGATGGTAAGGTTCAATATTTTGACATTATTGTCTTAATAGTTTTTAAGCAATCGTCTGAGTATGGACAGTGGTTTTACAAATGTATCAAAAAAGTTACTGTAATATCTTAAAATGAGTAGCCGTATTCAAATCTGTAAATACATTAATGTTTGTAAGTTCTGGATACATCAGCCTTGACAAACAAATCTTATATTATGAACTTTGCCTTAAATGAACTTTGGAATCATAATCTTACTAAACATTTTTTGACTGTTTGTTTCTTTTTCATTCAAAAATATCATTATTATTTTCGTTCCAGAAATACGTCAATCACACACAACTATAGCTGTTGTTGAGAAACATTCAGATGGCACTTATGTACTGAAGGCGCTCAAACAGAAGCTATTTGTAGACGGACTATGCTATTTGCTACAAGAAATATATGGCATTGAAAATAAGAATCTCGACACTAAAGTAATTATTGATGTTAAATTATTTCTTATTTCTCAAATTCATTATTTTGGAGAGTATTATATTACGTCCTATAGTTAGTTCTAAATATTGTTAGAAGAAAGTTCATTAATGTTAGTTAATTTATGTGCATTTTATGTCTTTACGCTTTGAATTTAACATTATGCAAAATTAATACTGTGTCCTAGACGATAAATATCGTTTTTACGCGCCCGCAGCCCAGCTCCGACTCGGAGACGGAGGACGGCGGCTCGGAGTGCGTCATCTGCATGTGCGACGTGCGCGACACGCTGATCCTGCCGTGCCGCCACCTGTGCCTGTGCAACTCGTGCGCCGACTCGCTGCGCTACCAGGCCAACAACTGCCCCATCTGCCGCGCGCCCTTCCGCGCGCTGCTGCAGATCCGCGCGCTGCAGCGCCGCGCGGAGGGCGCCCCCCCCGCGCCGCCCGCCCCGGACGGCGCCGACAGCGTGCCGCCCGGCTACGAGCCCGTGTCGCTGCTGGAGGCGCTCAACGGGCCGCACGCCGCGCCCGCGCGCCCCGCCCCGCCCGCGCCCGCCCCGCCCGCCGCGCCCGCCATCGCCAGCCCCGACACCGACACCGCCTCGCAGGCCGCCGAGATCCTCAACCGCTGCAACCTGGAGCGCAGCTCGTCCACCAGCCTGGGCAGCAGCGGCAGCAGGAAGGCCAAGAGCGGCTCCAAGGATGACGTGAGGATCCCGCGGGACCGGCCCACCCACACTCTGACGCCAGAGGTGAGTATTGTAAGGGCCGCCATCTGATGTCGAAATGTGGCCAATACCCCCAATTGCTAAGAGAGAAAGTGTGACTATCTTAACAAACTTATACATAACTAATTAATGGGAGCAAATCTATAATTTTAACTTTTTCTGTAACTTGATATTACAATACACCAACAATTTATGCAGTTCCGCATGTCTGTGCTGCTGGCGCGCGAGGAAGAAGCCAAACGGCTCGAGGAGAAAGCCACAGCCGCCCACAGCCCCCTTCTCTATAACCACAAGATCCTTAATGGAGACAAGGTGTCTAAGGTAAGTCTACTGATCACCGGCATGCTGCTACCTATGTGTTACAACTATTAATATACTAATGTTATTGTAAACATTACAGTCTTCTCTGAGCTTAGAGTACGGGGGTGATAGCGGGTGTACACGCGAACGCTCGGGTTCGGTTTCCGCCTCCGCCTCAGGCTCTGAGGATGAGGCCGCTCCAGCCCCGCAACCTGATAGCGACGCCGAGAGATTGTCACCGCTACTAACGCACGCGAACACCAACGGGGTTAGCTTGTCATCATCATAATACCTCGGTTTGAATGAATATGGTGTTGTTTACGGTGAAGTGCACGTGTGCGTGTGCAGGTCCCGAAGGGCGGCGCGCAGCCCGCGGGCGCGGCGCTGCGCCTGTCGGTGGCGGCGCTGGCGCACATCGACGACGCCGACGCGGACGAGCTGGGCCGCCCCGCCGTCTGTACGTACACACACTACTATCTGTACTGCGACACTGCACCATCAACTACTCAACTAATATGAACGTCCTGTATAATGTTTTATGATACAGGTTGATCGTAAAAATAACCTATTAAGGAGCAATAGATTAGATATCGAATGAAAAAAATATCTGTAGCTATTAACATTATTAATTGTGCTAGAACAGAACAAGTTTGTTCGACAAAAAATCCGTTGTCTATAAAATCGGTTCACCGACGATAGTCGAACGTGACAACGTCATAAGAAGATACTGATTTTAATTAACTTACGACAATTTACAAACAAATAGGAAATTGTTAACGCCACATGAGCAATGTTTTTTCGCTCGTGCAGCCCGCTCCATAAGATAAGTCCTTGATTAATAAGACCTCCTTATAAGACGATGACAGGTCAAAAAAACTCGATCAGATGTTTTTTAAATGTGGTGTGTGAATGATATGTGTGAAGTAGTAAGAAATGTTCAAGGCATTAAAAGATTATCGTTTATTTAATTAACCGGCAGTTGGGTAATGAATATTTGATGTAGTTTGCCATAGTAGGAATAAATGAAATGTTTAAAGGCTTAAAAATATTAGAAGTTTGAGAAATAAAAACACACAAAGATGTTGCTTTTAGTAAAATTAAAATCATTGGTGCTTTTTAGCGATCGATTGCATCTCTATTGAACATCAAAATTAGACGCGAGCAGATCATTTATACATTATGGCCATGTCATCCGTCATGTCTGTCGCTTTCTGTATGTATATTCAGAAGTCTTGCCCAAGGTTCGAATTAATAATTAACACCTATCAATTAAGTAAGTATATATGTATAAATTGGAACCAGTCGTTCTTGAGAATTCCACTATTACACATTACTACTAATGTTATATTAAAAATCTAAAGCTAACTAAAGCTCTGTAAGGTTTTGAGGTTGTTTAGCTGTTGTTTGCATAGTGGACTCTCTCAAATCAGAGCGCGGTACAATATTATTTATAGGTCTGCAACGTGCGTCCTCTTGGTGCCATTCATTACATGAGACCATAGACAACTAATGCGCGTAAATAAATGTTCTCTATATCGATGCTCTGTTATCCAATAATAGACAAAAGTCTCATGTCTTATCTCTCACAAAAGTAATTACAAATTAAAAAAATAAAAGCAGTTGATAATGCGTTATACGATCGCATGCAGCGAGCGGAACACAGTCTCTTAATGACGTGGAGTCGCCGGCCGTCGCCGAGGACTCTGATTATTTCACACCAGAGGACACCAACACCACGATACTGACTGTTCCTAAGTCCAACAAACTATCAGTAAGTGACGCCATCTTGCATTCAGCTGTCATTCGTGTTGCCAGATACGATATATCCTAAAATCCAGGTAATCAAGCAGTGTAAAAAAAATGCAAATTAAAGTTCTATTAGGCAAATATTTTGAGAGAACTGCAGGCCAATTTAAGAATACTTTTTTTAAGTTTGCAAAAGAAACTAATTTATTGTTGTTGTTTTTTTTTTACTTTCTATTTATATAGTAATTAAAAATCTGTATTACGAGTTGCATTTTATATGCAAGGTATAATATCCAAGAGCCTAGCATATCTGGCAACACTAGGTGTCATTGTAGAGTCGAGTGACGTCATCATGCTTTATTTTAAATACATGTTTATTATTCGGTTTTGGTTCCGCGTTTGTGTTGTGTCGTTATGTATATTTTGCACAATCATTTGTCTGTAATGCATCATGAATGTTTTGTTTTGTATAGAATGAATTGCACGTTGCAGGAGCCGAGCGATGCACAACAAATTAACCCAATAGCTTTGTGGACGCATTACGAGGCTGTTGGAACGTATATATGTATATGAATAGATTTCTAATTATACAGTTGATCGTGATATTAGTAGCATTTTAATGTATAAAAAAATTATAATTTTGAAGTTTAAGAATATTAAATACAACATTGCAAATATTTCTCTATTAACAAAATAATAATATAACAGTTTTTATAATAAACAATTTTACAATTAATTCATTGTTTAGAAAAAGTCTGAAAAATTTTAACATCCTTCTGTATAATGTAATGACAATACTATCTATTGTATACTGTCTATTGTAATTTAAATACGCAAATTATAGATGATTTTTATTTTTCTCTCCCTTTGAGTGATTTTTTCTGACTTGTTGTTACGTTACAGGAGCCAACAAACAATGGAGATTGTACACCACAACGTTGGGCCCTGCCGCATCATGTCACATCTCTACCGGGTAATATTTTCTTACTTTGGAGTTTATAATATACGTACATTTCATGCAAAGTCCCTTGCGGGGTAGGCAGAGAGACTAGAGCTTTATAAGGCACGATTTTTACAAATTTTTACATTCCCCTTCCCTTCTTTCCTCGTTTCTGTGACTCTCATGACTCTTGTCTACATGCTCGTCGATTTTTAAAGCTCCTTAACATTTTCAAGGTCAAGTCTTTATGAACTATACAGCATATTTTATAGAGAATTTGTTCTTATAGCTTAACGACAGGTGTTGGGTTATGTATAACTAATCGATTATATTGATTGCTATCATGATTATAACATAACTTCACGCCGAATCCTTGCGGGGTTTGCAGACAGAACGCTAATATTATGATTATGCTAATGATAATAAGTTTAAAGTAATTGATGTTCCGTCCAGGAACACCGCTGAGCCAGTCCAGTGTGCGGTCATCGGGCGACTCGTACAGCTCGACGTCTTCCACGCGGCAACTGTTGGCCCCCGTGGCGAGCCCCCCTCTCAGCGCAGACCCCGCCTGCTAGCCCCCACGTGGGGGTCGCATGCCCCCCGCGCCCCGTTTGCGGCATCCGCTTCACGTCTGCAATGATGTCATGTTTGCGTTGCCTCCATATTGAAAAGATGAAAACAATGAAGTAGAATTGAGTTAGGTTTTTGCAATTGGTTGTTTTGAAAAATCGACTCGCCGTATTTTTGGTCTCAAATAAAATAGGTCTGGCCTATTGGCCACAATTATGATGTAATATTTATCATTCAGCATCCGAAGAGATCTAGGGAACTCATTGGTGTAAGCCATGATTTAAAATATATATTTATATTTAATGAAACATGGTTCGCGGAAGTTCAATACCCATCCGAATCCAAAAATTAAAATTTAAACATTCTGGCCATTATTTTGTTCCATGACCATTTATGTTTTTACACGCTTTTTATTAGCTTCACTTGTATGTTTGTATATTTGTAACAGACTTCTTTAGGCGCGATTTTGACCCACTTTGAACGGCTAGATTTCGTTCAAACTTTGTAGATTTATCGAGGACCGATGACAATACACTAATTTGATAAAATTATTCAATTTTTCAATTTGCAAAATATGATTTTGTTAATTTTTTAGTGAAACGTAAATATAAACAATGATTCATAGTTCACTTCTTGCACCATTTAGTGGCAATCAGCGGAAAGTCTACGTTATCAACTTGAAACGAGTTCCTTGTATAAGTCACAGATGGCGCTATTCCACAAATTTGGTTTTGATATCCGTTGTTAGCACGCTTTAACTAAGAAACGCGCTTGTTATAGAAAACCGAACTAAAAAATATAAAATAAATAATATTTTAAAAAAAGCGTGGGGTGCTTTTTAAGATATTATCGAAATGATAATCACTCTACTCATATCTGTTAATAAAATATTTATAACTATTGACACCATGCACCACACGCTTTTTTTTAAATATTTTTTTTTTTTTTTTCAATTTTTTAGTTCGGTTTTCTATAAAAAGCGTGTTTTTTAGTTTTTTTAAACTATTATTTATTTGAGTATTACTTGCACAGAAATATATCAAGATATAACGGCGAATAGGCGTGGCAAGCGTGCCAAAACCCTGCACTATATTGCATGCTTTTCGAAACTCGCTCTCATTACGCAACGAGCGTTCCTGCCATGCGTTCAGGACGTAAAAAAATAGATAAAACGTCACATATATGCCTTATTATGCTGTGGCAAATTGTAAAAACAAAAGTAGTGAATCAAATATGAAAAAAGGAAATATTTCGTATGATCAGTAAGTACAGAAAATCAGTAGAAAGTATTTTTTTGAGATTACAAATTATTGTTTTACTTTTACTATGTTCAATAATTACGATCACAAGTTGTATACTTTTTCGTTATGATGAATATCCATTGCTGTCCATATTCAACGCTCGTATACAAAAACACTGCGCGCATAATTAAATTATACGCGTAATGTACGTCGAATCGAACGAAATACACAATATACCTGCCAGTTGATCGCTGTGTCTATTAATCGCTGTGATTGTGAATGTTAGAGATGGGCACTCCATGTATCGTTGAGTTACTTATCGGACTTATCGATAAATTAATTCAATAATAATTCGAGTATCAGCTCATGTCTTGCTTTGTCCCTACTTTATTCTAACACCACAAATTTCAACCAATGTGCTTCGTAATTATATTGGCAGCAGTTTATTTGACAGTATAAATTTTCATCAATTTGACCAATCGCCGATGGAAAATCATCTCGTTGTTCTCAAACGGGCACTAACCGAGGTATATGTAGACGTTCGGCTTCGTTATTTAACCAGGACTGTGAGGCCAACCCTTACAAAAAGGCAAATATTTAATAAATATGTATAGTTTCAATGACAGTAAAATATTTATAATTAAATTTTATATACTATTGGAAAAATATGTTTTAGGTTTTAATATGTCGGATTAAAGTATTTAACATGTTTTACTTTCTATGATTATCGTTACACAAAATCAATAAAGTTCGTAAAATAATAAAATTAACACACGTTCCGATATTAACATCGATAATCTAATGTGTGTGTCTCCTAACTAGTCGTCCCGCTCACAATGAAAATGACGTCACGCTGTGGGCGTGGTTTTTCAAAAAAGTGACACGCTCGAAATGTATGGAAATATGACATCGCGGCCGTTCTATCTTGATCTATTTCTGTGATTACTTGATTTATGAAATGCGTCCTAAACACATGTAAAATATTTATAAGTTAAGCATAAAAAATATTCCTTTTTCGATTATTAATAAAACTATGTAGATTATCAAATAAAGAGCAGTTCATTAATCTTTAGAAATATATTTACAGCTAAATAATTCTTGATAGTTATTAAACTAAATGTTATAAACATACATACATAACTTCACGCTACATCCCTTGCGGGGTAGGCAGAGAGAACAGAGCGCCATAGGGCACGATTCTTACACGCCTCACTCGCTTCGTTGACATTCATGACTCTTTTCATGCACGCGCGTCGGTTTTTGAGGCTCTTAACATCACCTTCCTCCAGAACACGTTCTATTTGGTCATGGAATGTGTGTCTTGGCCGTCCTCGACTCCTACATCCATCCGCTTTTGCATTGTATATCTGCTTAGTCAGTCTTGCATCAACCATTCTTTCTACATGTCCGAACCATCGGAGCATGCCCTTTCTTATTTTTACACCGACACTCTCTTTCAAACCAACTTCCTTCCGTACAACCTTGTTTTCTACGCGGTCAGCGAGAGTCACTCCGCAGATTTTGCGTAGTGCCCTCATTTCCACCGCGTTTATTCTACTTTCATGCACACTCTGCCATACCCAGCTCTCGCTTCCATAAGTTAGCGTTGGGATCAGGACTGCATTGTGGATTGCTAGCTGGGCTTTTCTGCTAATGTTTTTTGCGCCCAGAAATCTGCCCAACGCTCCATTTACGCATATATATGTTATATATTATATGTTATAAACATATAATATAAAAATCTAATTTATTTATAATTATAAATTTAATTATTAATTCTATTTTAACATATTAATGGAATATAATTTAAATTTTTGACTATAAAGCATAAAATAGTATACCTAGAAATAGGCTTACTCAAGTTTTGTTTTTAAAATATATGTAAGGTAAATTTGTAAATAAAATCTTTATGCAATCTAGACATACAAAATGAACTATATCTGCAAGGAAGAAATAAAAAAAAATCCTTTTTGTGTATATTGTAAATTATATTGACAATATATTCTTATCTGATACATATTATATAAAATTTTCGTATAACAGTGTGCGTTATTCCACCAAAACGGCTTGACCGATTCCCATGAAATTTTGTAGGCATAACGGGTTGGTCTGAGAATCGGACATCTGTTTTTCATCCCCGTAAAAGTTAAGGATAAATGCTAAATTTTCTTTTTCAATTATTTGGATATTTTTTATGAGACAGTATAAAAAAATTTATACAATCCTAAATTTTTACCCTTATTTGTTTGTTTATTAATACTTTATTTTTTTGGCAAGACATTGTTTGATGTGTTTGCTATTAATAATATTTAAGTGTTACATTATATCTAATCCTTATCTCGAATACTTTAGCTAATGATCTTTTTTATTTATCTCTAATGGTTTAATGCTGTTATATGATTGTTATTTGTTAAGACTGATTTGGAACATTCCATTCATCAAAAACAAGAGGAATCTCATGTATGTAGATTATGAATAGATTTGCCACACTCAATGTTGTAGCAATAAGTAATATATTTTTTTTTATTGTACATATCTTAATTATACTACATAATTACAATTTTAAGAACTTAACTGTCTCATTAAAAAAAAAACTTTTCTTTGTAACTACTTGTTCTTGTTAACCTCTGTATTCTCCTGTCTATCTAGTAAATTAGACTGCAGTCAATAAACTGAGTCATCCCTCAATTGCATTAGTGTGATAAATCTTTCTTTGAGTTGTAAAATATTTATAACTAGTAATTGTAATAATTTAATAAAATATATAAAATGTTTTTTTTTTTTGTTTTTCTCAATAAAATATCATGCAATTAAACATTTTGTTAGAGATGCTATGCTAATGGGGATGGGGATTTTTGGCTACAATGGCAATAGTTGAATAGTCAAACTTTTTTAGAAAGACATACTTTTTTCTATTACGAAACATCAAAGGAGCTATTATATTCAGTTGATATAATTTATGTTTAATAGGTACAAATTTCTATTTAAAGTTTTATAAATAAATCCACAAGTTTGTTAGTACATCTTGATCATAGATAAGTGAAAAAGAAAACTAAAGACATAAGAAGATTTAGCAGTTTTTTAAGAATGAAGATGAGATGATGAGAACATTTCTAATGTTAACTTTTGTATTTTATAAGCCATAGACTGTGCCAGATGTAAATCTATTCAAATTATTTTACAATATAACTCGGCTGGTTGTTAATACAGATCTATTTCTTTAATAATATTAATTAAAAGTGAAACAAATATAGTGAGATATGACTTAAAAAGCAAAGTTCTCAAAAATGTGGTCATATAGCATTCTGCTGGGAGGTGAATTGGTATGGTTTAATTTGTATTTATTTATTTCATTTGATCTTATCTCAATAAGTAAGTCTTGTAAAATTTTGAATAGAAGCAGTACACATAAATCACTTAATTTGATGTGTATATTTATATTGCAAAATTAAACAGGCTTCTAATCTAATTACAGAGGATTCTAATATTATAATGGGCTAGCTTGTCACACAATATTAATATTCACTCACAGCATCATTATCCAATCTATTTCAATAAAATTATAAAAATAAGATTCTCTAAACTACAATATGTAATAATTTTGCAATAAGTAATTGACATACACTCTAATTAGTATATCATCACTCTAAAAAAATCAAGGAATACTAAACAAAACCAAAATAATCAGCTTTAGAGAATATTCCATAGTCTTATCAATACTTCTATAGTATTAGATGAAGTAATCAGCTTTGGTTTGATATTTTGTTTAAAAAGTTAATCATTAGCAAATCTTGAAGAGTTAGAGCCACCATCTTTTTTGTTTGCGAGCCTTTTTGCTGCATATGCAGACATTCTGTTTAGTCGAGCTCTTCTCTGCTCAGCAGTTTCATTGGCTAGTCTCTTAGCTGCATATGCAGACATCCGTGAAAGACGTTTTGCTCTCTGTTCATGTGTCTCATGTGCTAATCTCTTGGCTGCATAAGCTGACATTCTTTTAAGTCTATTAGCACGTTGTTCAGGGGATTCGTTAGCGAGCCTTTGAGCGGCATATGCAGACATTTTCGCTAATCGATTCGCTCTTGATTCTGGTGGCTCATTACTTGAATTTCCCGAAGACCTTCGACGTCTTCGTTTTATCGGCTGCAAGACTGATAATGGGTCTATGTCTTGAATGATAGTAACTGTGTCCTGTTTATGATTTGTTTGAGGATAATTGTCGTGTTGTTCTTTTTTAACATCTATGAGAGATAATGGTACAGAACCTGTGTTTGAAGCTATCACCGTATTATCCATTTGGTTAGGATTCGATATTACTGTAGTGCTCCATTGATTGTTTGCTCTCGCTATCACCAATTTCTTCCAGGGACAATCTGATGAATTGCAATCAACCATATTGATTGTTCAACGATAGAGTTATCCACAGAACCATAGTATAATTCAATTATGCAATATATTATCCATATACCTTAAATACAAGAATTTATTTTCTTATTAATGTTATTAGTCTTTAGAACTTATTAGCCGAAACGCCGTTATGTATCATTTCACTGATCACTGATGCTGCTGCTGTGAGCAATTGTCAATGTCAAATGTCAATCAATGACATTCGTAATGGACTCTTTATTCATTTTGGACTGGCGCTAAATTAAACCACGTTAAAAAAATCAATGCTGATTGATCCCAGTTGTAACACTTTTTAATACAAGATTAGTAATCAATTGTGATGGGGCACACTGATTGACGTCATAATAAGAAGTCAGCAAAATCTCGTTACTCTTGCATAAAGGTAATCACCCCACATTCAACAAATTTGTCATTGTTGTCAAACTGTCATTTGTTGGCTCGGTTGGCCTGACTTGGCTGTCAATTTGCAATAAATTGTATCGAATCGAACGAACTCAGTTCGCACTTCACAGTTTTAAATGGGTTTTGTCTCTTGTACAGTTGTACCAATACATAATGTTATGGTTTGATTAATAGACTCAGTTGTCGTGTTTTGAGATCCATATAAAAATCAATAGTAGCATGTCTGTAATCTACTAGTACAATGTACAATAGAGACATATTTTAAAATACGAATACAACATACGGAAGTGAATTTGTGTCTGACTTTTTTTTATGTAATTTTTATTTCTTAGATTCGATTGTAATAATTTCAACGCTGTGATTTAATTTCGGAAAGAGCGAGCCTAGGAAGCTGCCTGTGCTGTATTAACGTAATGACTAACGGATGACTTTAGTGTATTTGTTTATTTATTAACGTTATCTGTTGCTGTTGATAATAAACATGGATAGTGTTCCCGATTCCCCCTTGAAATCAAGTTCTTTCGCGGAGCCCGAGGGTTTTCTTCCAGAAAGCGGGACAGATTATTCTAGTATTCGCGGAAAGGTAAGTTAATTTAAGATTCTGACAAATATTTGATGCAACTATGATTGTAATTGTGATGCAATATGGCTATGAGTTAGTTTTATTCTCTTTTACTTTCATTTATTTTACCAGAAATATTAACTAGCTGCTTAGATAAATTGAACTAAGCCTGTAACATTGTTTGTATGGCTCAGTATATTTTCTATTATCTTCCCAAATCTGATACTTATACCCCTATACATAAGCATATTTAAAAATGATAGAACAATTATTGATCCTATCAAAACAAAGTTCATAGTAATATATAAAATCTCTAGTTTTCATTTAACCGAACCTGACCCCCAGATCAATGTTGCTAAAAATATTTATTAAAGATAAGTCTATGTTTTCTTTGAATTAATATATTTAAAGTTTAAATAGAATTTTTTTTCAGAAGTGCCCACATTGAATAATATGTAGTCTACATAAATTTAATTTCTACCAAAATAAATGTCAGTCATTTAATATTCCTTAAATTTACTTGATAATAAAAGTACCTAGTATTTGGATTAACCTTTTTTTTGTTTTAGATGATCCTTGTGAGTCCTACAGCTGATGAGTATGAGCTACTTCGTAAACAGTTACTTGAAAGGATGGAGACAGGAAATGGAGAAATTATTTATGATATTGGACAAGGCGAAGGTATAGTATCTGTAATTGCATTTACATACCTAAAAAATGTACTTCAATATGACTTCAAGTACATTTTTTAAGTATGTCAAAAGTGTCTTGGTGGCCCAGTGGTCGAGCACACAGCTTCTGATCTAGAGGTTTGATTCCTGACACTGGCTCACACCAATGACTTTTTGAAATTGTTTTCGGAAGTTATGTGTGATAAATATCGATGACTAAAAACTTTGTGCCCGGTATGGCAATAGGTTCGCCACCTATTCCATTTGGGACGTAAACATAATGGCGAGACGAGGCCGTGAATTTATGTTATGTATGTATGTATGTTGAATATGACTTAAAACATTACTAATTTTATTTTATTTGGAAAACATACAGTGGTAAATACAGCTATGAATTTAAAAAATACATTACAAAACACCATTACACAGTTTTCGCATATAAGGTTATAATGCAGTTTCGCATATAATAACAAACAGGTGTGTCACCTGATGGCAAGCCACAAACGGTAGTTGGTTGCAGACCTGGCTGCGTGTTTGCCCCCATTCCCATTAAAACAAATATCTGTGCAGCCAGCTATTATTCTCTATTGTTTTCAATCTTGAGGTCTTCTGCTCAATCATATGCTGTTGTTAATTGTGTTGCAATTATTCATTTCATAATACATATTACAACTTTCATGATGCAATAACAGTGTTGGAATTGTAAAGCCATGGGCTTGCTGATTAATAATCTATGACTCATATTTTATTATTCAAAAGCTTTGCTGACCGCAACATAATCCGTTGTGTAGTTTTAAGGATATAAACATATAAGGAGCAGACAGCAAAAATCATAATCAAAAACTTCACTTATTTACATTTCGATAGTGGAAAGCAACTTTGTTTTATATTATGTAACTAGCTGACCCGGCGAACTTTGTTCCGCATCAAAAGAAATAAATGAGTTAAATTTCGATGTTAAAAAGTTCAATTTGTGCCATTTATCGGCACGCGTTTTGGCGCGCAACGCAACTACTATGTCCCGCTATGTTAATACTGTAATATCTTCGTAAATATTCGTTTAAATTACATACTGTAAAGGGCAATATTGATCTATATTAAATGCACAATTAATATCTTGGACACATCTTGGACACAAATCACACAGCGCCCTCTAGTTCCAAACTAAGCAACTAAATGCTTGTGCTATGGATACTAGATAACGGATACTAATACATATATACTTTTCTTTTGTAAATACATACTTATAATACATAGAAAAACACCCAGACGCCACACAAATATTCATGTTTGTCACAAATATATGTGCTCGGGTGGGAATCGAACCCCCGACCTCAGTGCTGTAGCCGGTAGTTTTACCAATGCGCCACGAGGCCCGTCAAAGCTATTTAATACACTTAACTGGATGAAAATTAATGCTGTAATGTTTAAAATCGCTTCGTAAATAAGCCCCTATTTCACGTAAAAAGTAAAAAAAAAAGGGTCATTAAGGGTTATCCCTAAGAGATAGACATATGCCCTTGCGGACTTTTTGTAGACCTTTTACAGGTGTATAATAATGTAGTACATTGTTTTGATTTATCACTTACGGTTCAGGCAGCGTTTGCGATTAAAGTTCTAAATCTTGAAAATTATCACTTTTTTTCACTACACTATACATGAATTATAGATCAAAACCACCCCGTGGACACCCTCTAACTATTAAAAAAAAAACCCATCAAAATCCGTTGCGTATTTTTAAAGATATGGGCATTTAAGGAGACAGACAGCGGAAAGTGACTTTGTTTTATACTATGTAATGTTAAGGATGATAGTTAAGTGCGAGCTTTTATCCGCGATTCGATTCTCGCAAATTCAGTTTCCATGACCCACTACTGCCAGTTAAACTCGGTATAGTAAATAAATAATTTTAAGTGAAGGGGCAAACAAGTAAGCGCGTCACCTGATGGTAAGCAATACCGGATACCTCTCTCAAAGAACGCAGCGCGACACATTTCGTCGATATTATGGTGAGTGTTCGTGGTATTTCACCGGCCTTTCTAGCCATTGCCGGCATTCATGCAGCGAACTGCCACTATTAATTCCATATAAACATATTTTATGTCTATAAAATATGCTGATACTAACTAATAGTTGTAACTATTTCTCACAAAGCGTCTTCAATTAGTGGTGTTATTTAAATGTAAAAGTAATTGCATCGATGAGATAGACAAGATAGAGCAGACGTAGTTATGACATTAGAAAATCTTATCTAAATTATTTCATCAATGGTCTCGCTCATGCTCATGCAGATTATATACACTATTTTAATAGAAGGCGGGTAATTTTACGTGTTTTCTACGATTATTCATTTCAGTATAGTTGTGGCCCATTCTAATTAACAGCTCGTAGAGTTATAGACCTTACATGTCTCCAACTTTTTGGCGGTTAAATTGACCTCACGAACAGTTGCGTAAACGTCCCCAAATTCGGCCACTGCTAATTGCAAGATTCGCAAGACTGTCAAAACTTAACCAACATTGTCAGCCGCGTAATATCTTAGGGTTGCCAACCGTACTTGATAATAGCGTAATGTGGGTTAGGAATCAAGAGTAATCGGAGCGTTGGGCAGCATACCTGGGTTCACAATGCGGTACTGATCCCAACACTAACGTATGGAAGTGAGAGCAGAGTGTGCATGAAAGTAGCACAAACGCGGTCGAAATGAGGTAACTGCGCAAATTTTGCGCTGGTATAGTTGGACGGATGAGAGCGTAGGTGTAAAAGTAAAGAAGGTGGTAAATGCTCCGATGGTTCGGACATGTAGAAAGACTAGATGATGCAAGATGTACTAAGTAGATGTACAACGCAAAAGAGGATGGATGTAGGAGTCGAGGATGGCCACAGCACACTTCCCATGACCAAATTGAACTAGTCTGCCCCTCAAGAATATTGGCGTGAAGTTATGTATGTATGTACATTAATTTAAGCAAGCTAAATATCTAAGCACTAAGATTTTGTTTAATATTGTTCCGGTAGACGGTCGTGGTTTGAGCGAAGATGAGTACAGCGCTTCTGTGGCCACCCTTCAGTCCCTAGTGAGCGGGGAAAGGGTTTCATGCGTAGAACTGCGTCGCTGGGACTGCGGTACAGGACTCACAGGACAGTATTTACTGAGGACCCAGCTTGACCATACAGACTTCATGGAGATCAGGTATTGTATAATAATAAACGGGGATCGATATTGAATGCAGTACCATCTAGTAACAGACAATAAAAGCCTGTAATTTGGGAAAAAAAACTATGTTATATATAAATTGTGTTTTTGGGAATTATATTTAAGCACGAATATATAAAATAATGAAATATGAATAATATTTTTCGATCTTACTGACAGAATAATTAAAAAATATGAACTATAAAACACGATAAGACACGACACGATAAAATGATTCCTAGCTAGATCGATTTATCGCCCCCGAAACCCCCTATTTACTAAATTTGATGAAAATTGTTGAAGCCGATTCCGAGATTCCAATTATTTAAATATATATACAAGAATTGCTCGTTTAAAGATATAAGATATTATATTGTACACTCGAAAAAAAGGGAAATAAAAACTATACAATCAAATCATTGTGAATTTACCGAACGGATTACTCGATTCCATGGCAGAGTCTATAGATTGCAATGACAATATGTGATATACACAAATATCCATGTTTTTGTGATACGTGATAGGGAATGTAGGTCTAGTTTTTATTTTTTTTTATTTTGTATGAAGAAAATTTATATCATACTCATTATGGTGGGACATCAGCCCAAGCTTCTTTTAATATGTTGTTCAATAGGGTGGCGGTGGTTGGTAACGTGGACGCGGGCAAATCCACCCTACTAGGTGTACTGACCCACGGCGAGCTGGACAATGGACGAGGGTACGCCAGGCAGCGTCTCTTCAGGCACAAGCACGAGATGGAAAGCGGACGAACCAGCTCCGTAGGAAACGATATACTTGGATTTGATAGCATGGGTGAGTTAACACACAACTTTTGGCGACGAGTCTGCCTCTGTGCTGGTGCAATTTATGAGCTTCTTCCTCGATGTAAATGTAGTTGATTTGTTCTCAGCCGTCAGTGCATGACATATTTAAACTAAAAGAGAAGTTACAATATCAAAAACTAAAAAAAAACAGTAGTTATTAATTATAAGCGACAAGGAATATACCTAAATATTGAAACAAGCCTACAACAATTTAATTTTGTATGTGTGATATTATGGGCAGTAAAGCGTGACTGTGAGCTGTGTGAGACTGTTCTGTTAGTTATGTAACAGATTTGTTCTAAATGAAAATAATTATAAGTGTAACTTATAATTGGCAGAGTTTGAATTATATAAGCGCTAATGTAACAGATGAAATACCTACGCTGATACATACATACATACATACATAACTTCACGCCAAATCCCTTGCGGGGTAGGCAGAGAGAACAGAGCGCCATAGGGCACGATTCTTACACACCTCACTCGCTTCGTTGACTTTCATAACTCTTTTCTTGCACGCGCGTCGGTTTTTGAGGCTCTTAACATCACCTTCCTCCAGAACACGTTCTATTTGGTCTTGGAATGTGTCTTGGCCGTCCTCGACTCCTACATCCGTCCGCTTTTGCATTGTATATCTGCTTAGTCAGTCTTGCGTCAACCATTCTTTCTACATGTCCGAACCATCGGAGCATGCCCTTTCTTACTTTTACACCGACACTCTCTTTCAAACCAATATCTTTTCACTAGTCCCTAGATTTAAAAAATGCCACAAAAAAACACAAAATAGACGTTTTTTCTCAAATCTGGTGTCTATTTATATGTCTGCTTTTGACACAGAAACAATTGTACCTATTTCTTATTTTATTTGAGGCTTTGATTGACTTTAGCTTCGAGCATATAGCCTAATTATTATTTTGCTATCGGATCTGTAGTTCTTAAAATTAACCCGTACAAAGATGGCTCATAAAGCGTGTGTCACATCTTTCACCCTTGAACTTTCGTACAGGTAACGTTGTCAACAAACCAGACCACGGAACCCTCGATTGGGTGAAGATATGCGAGAAGTCTTCCAAGGTGATCACGTTCATAGATCTTGCTGGTCACGAGAGGTACCTGAAGACAACAGTCTTCGGCATGACCGGCCATGCGCCCGACTTTGGTATGCTAATGGTACGTAGGTATACGTAATTACGTTTAGGTATTGCTTCTTTTTTGTGTTGTAATAGCATACGAGTATGAAAATAGCTTGACAGATTTCTGATTAACGGTTCTGCTGGCACATAAGCTTTTGTTGGGCAGTAGCTTTAGTCCGCAGTTTCTCCCGCTCGCAAACAAAAAGTAAAAAAAAACAAATGAGTAACCTTCTCAGTAAAATAAACTACAAACATACAACAACCTTTTTATATACGTAAAGATAAGAGTTAAAAATGTGTTTAAAGCAACTGAAGCAGTGTTGTCGTCAATGTGTTGATTGAGAACTAGAACAATTAAATCGTTTCTTTATACAGATGTATGTTTGTCATAACTTAACAACTGTATAACTATATGTTTACGTGTGTGTTCGTAATGTAAATATATATTCATTAATCAGTACCTAAAGGTTACAAGGTTATTATTATAATCTATTATCTAATGACCGGTTTACCTTCTGTGTACTAAGTATCGGGAATTTGTCAATAAAACAAAAAATACAAATCTAATAAATAAAATTTTCGAGTCTAGATGTGCGTAATTGAACTCCTCCGAAACGGCTTGACCGATTCTCATGAAATTTTATGTGCGTGTCGGGTAGGTCTGAGAATAGGACAACATCTATTTTTCATCCCCCTAAATCACAAGGGTAGCCCACCCCTCAATTTTTTTTTTTAATTTTTCGACATATTTCTGTTTCTTATTTTTTTTATAAAACGGGATACAAAAACACATGCAACCCTAAATTTTCAACCTCCTACGATCAACCCCTATTTTTTAAATTTTATTTTTCGGCAAGACAACGTTTGCTGGGTCAGCTAGTCTAATATATAAAATTCTCGAGTCTAGATGTGCGTAATTGAACTCCTCCGAAACGGCTTGACCGATTCTCATGAAATTTTATGTGCGTGTCGGGTAGGTCTGAGAATAGGACAACATCTATTTTTCATCCCCCTAAATCACAAGGGTAGCCCACCCCTCAATTTTTTTTTTAATTTTTCGACATATTTCTGTTTCTTATTTTTTTTATAAAACGGGATACAAAAATACATGCAACCCTAAATTTTCAACCCCCTACGATCAACCCCTATTTTTTAAATTTTATTTTTCGGCAAGACAACGTTTGCTGGGTCAGCTAGTTATTCATCTAAATTTATTTTATCGCCTTCAAAGTAGGCCCCATCGCTTGCAATACAACATCTCCACCGCTTCACCCAGACTTCCATACATTTTTCATAGGCTATTTGCGGTATGGCCTAAAGGCCATACCGCAAATAGCCTATGAAAATTCGCTGAATGAGCTAAAGCTCATTCAGCGAATTTTCTTTTATGGCTTCTATTGAATCAAAACGTTTTCCTCGAAGTGGTAATTTTAACTTGGGAAATAAAAAAAGTCAGACGGAGCCATATCAGGTGAATAGGGTGCTTGGTCGAGAACGTTTGTTGAATTTTTCGCTAAAAACTCTTTCACTATAATGGCTGTGTGTGATGGTGCATTATCATGGTGCAGTATCCATGAGTTGTGTCGCCACAAATCTGGACGTTTTCGGCGGATACTCTCACGCAAACGCTTCATGACGCCTAAATAATATTCTTTATTCACTGTTTCTCCCTCTGGAAGGAATTCGGAGTGAACCACACCACGGTAGTCAAAAAAAACTGTCAGCATCACCTTGATTTTGGTGCGACTTTGCCGCGGTTTTTTGGGTTTCGGCTCGTTTTCGAGACGCCATTCTGAAGACTGTTGGCTTGTTTGCATGTCATACTCATAAACCCATGTCTCGTCGCCAGTTATTATACGTTTCATAAAGGTCGGATCCGTAGAAGCTCGGGAAACCATGTCTTCAGCGACATGCTTTCGCTGCCCTTTTTGAACAAAATTGAGCTCTTTTGGAACTAGTCGAGCGGCGACGCGTTTAATGCCTAAAATGTCAATGAGAATATTGTGGACAGACTTAAAAGATATGTTCACCTCACTAGCCAACTCTCTCAGACTCATACGTCGATTTTCGAGCACTAGCTTCTTGATTCTGTCGATGTTTTCTTTGGTCGTAGCGGTTGAAGGTCTACCAGAACGAGGCAAGTCTACTACTACTTCTCGGCCTTCTTTAAAAGCCTTATACCATTCATAAGCCCTTGTTTTCGATATACATGATTCGCCGTAGGTATTTCGCAACATTTTTAGTGATTCACCACATGAAATATCATTCGAAACACAAAATTTAAGACACACTCTTTGTTCAACAATATTTTCCATTGTAAAAATCGCCGAGGACTCAAAACTATGACCAACAAAAAGTTTAGTTTAAAACAAATTAAATGACAGATCCCGTTCAAATTTTGCGCGCTAAATCAGTACAGTGCTACCAACATGCAGTAAAAAAATTAGAACGACCTCTTTTACGCGGGTCTCTTTATTGACCTATCCCCGATACTTTTTACACAGAGTAGTACAGGTAAATTAGCTTGGAGAAATTTTTGCATATGTAGTAGTGTATGGTCACGTGGCACCTGCGGACAGCGTAAACTGGTTTATTCTGCTTTGTGCGTGTTTCCACTTTCCACTATCAAGTGACGATTTATTTGTTTGTTTTGTTTCGTAATTATTATGGTCAAAACTTTTTACCTATAGCTAAACTACTATCATCTAAAGAACGACACGATATTTTATTGTTTCACGGTAGTCGCCTTGTCGTTTGCTCAAGGACGTGAAATAGAATGAAATTTTTTTTTTATAATGTCAAAACCTTTTTCTTTAAAATAAAAACTTGTTTTTATTGAAAACAAAAATCAGAGTGTTGCTAGGGATAAGTATAAAATTAAATAGTAATGTAAGGATATCGAAACATTTTTGTATAGGCCAGAACGATATAGTGGAAACGCGCTCTAAGATTTGAGTAATATACACACCACTACATATGCAAAAAATTCTCGAGACTAATTTACCTGTATATGCATATTTAGTCTTCAGGGGGCATATTATGTACCCTTAATTCCAGCCAGCTTGCTCGCTGCCTAGCGAAGTCGTATTTCCAACGACATATTAATTTGACCTAGTCTAGACTATTCATTTCTTAGATTTTCGCGAATCACATTCTTATTTCTTAACATTAAAACAACTTCTTAAGGATTATATCGCGTTTATTTAGAACTTATTTTTATTTATTTCCAAACATTTCGAACTCTTTACAGAGATCATTTTCATCTCTGTAAAGAATTCGAAACGTCGGGAAATAACATAACTAACATAACTTCACGCCTTTTGTTACCCAAAGGTGTAGGCAGCGGCTGTTAAGCCTCGTCTCGCCGTTATGTTTACGTCCCAAATGGCGAACCTATTGCCATACACAAAGTTTGTCAGTCATCGATATTTATCACACATAACTTCCGAAAACAATTTCGAAAAGTCATTGGTGTGAGCCAGTGTCTGGAATCGAACCCGGACCTCTGGATCAGAAGCCGTGTGCTCGACCACTGCGCCACCGAGACTGTTTATTGTTTACTCATGACTAAATGGAATTAGTCGTTGATATATGGAATTTAGAGTGAATTTGACAGTGACTGCTCGTCACCGACTAGCTGAAATTAGTAGTTGAAAATACGAATTTGTAAGGCAGCGCGTAAGCTGACTGGAAATAAGAGTTCGTAATACGCAAGCTGGTCTGAGAATCGGATACCATCTATTTTTCATACATAAATGACAAGGGTATTATACACCTCTATTTTTTTTTTATCATATCAGATGACCCGCTTGCTCGTTTGTCTTATTCCATAAACACATTATATTACACAATTCTAAATAACTTTGAATACTTTTTTTGCCCGACTTCACGAGAACGGAGGTAACCGATTTATTTTTTGGAACCAGATAAGATTCTTCTTAACCCTCGAATTCATTCCCATTATTTCCTATATGAACACCAATTACAAATACTTATGTTTCAAGGGTTAATTGAATTATATTTGTAATTGGCAAATTATATCAATTAATTATATGTACTGGCCAATAATATTATAAAGAATCTATAATGCAACATAGTAACAGCACTCATGTATTGTCACGACGTTTGAAATATTAAAAATCACGTACCAATATGAAGATTTTCATTACCGCACTCGACGTAAATATTTTATTGTTATATCTAATTATTGTCACGAAATAATAAAACTTATTATGTTATTAATTATTATATAAATTATTGTAATTTTAGTGTATCTTGGGATAGTTCACAAACATACCTGTATACATCTTCGTCGGGTTTTCTTGGCTATGATTCAAGGAAATTCGTTCAATTGTTGTCTTAGCAAAATCACAATTTTTAGTGTTTCTTACATTGCAGTGACAAAAAATGTAACCCTTGCTGTATTGCTTGATTAGTGTCCGACAGTAGGTCTATTTTTGGCCGAAGCCGATTTATCGGCAATTTCCACAACCTATTAGTAATTCAATAATTTTCTTCTGTATTTTCCACATTCTATATTATTTTCTCTCGGTAATAGAGGTCTAAACTAAAGTGTACTAAACTAAGTGCAGTCCGGTCCGTCAGTCACTCTCTCTTTTGTAATAGTTCGTTTAATTCCGACTGTTCTCGGACCCTCGGCTTCGGCCCAGAATCCAGCCAAAGCCGAAGCGGAAGTCCAAGCTTCGGTCGGACATTTCTTGATTATCTGTCTGTCAGTCTCTTTGTAGTCCATTCACCCCGAAATTGTATCTAAAGTGTTAAAAATTAATACACATGTAATACGCTGACCTATTAAAGGACGTTAAAAATAAAGATTTTTGTCCACGCTGAAAATTTAAGAAGAATCTAAGGATCCGCCCCACTCCTATTTCCACCATAACTAAATCGCGAGCGTTTAAAATAGGTTCAGTAGACCCCAACTATTTACCGCTGTTGTGTTGTTACGTAGATTGGCGCTAACGCTGGTATAGTTGGAATGACTAAAGAGCATTTGGGACTGGCGCTGGCGCTCTCTGTGCCCGTGTTCGTGGTGGTCACCAAAATAGACATGTGCCCACCGAACGTGCTCCAAGATAATCTGAAGCTGTTGATCAGGATCCTCAAGTCTTCCGGTTGCAGGAAAGTGCCCGTCATGGTGAAGACCAAGGACGACGTCATTGTGAGCGCAACAAATTTTGTGTCGCAAAGGTATGTTTAGTGATAGGTGAACTGATATAACAGAATTTATAATGATAGATGGTGTCACCTATTGCCACATCTCTGGCACAATGTTGTTAGTAATGTAATTAATCGAAGAAGAATATTATAATTTTATTTGACTGATTTTATAAAAAAAATCGATCATAAGTTTTCATTTAATAATATTATTTTAATAATACTTGCACAACATTTTTCAACAAAACTATCTGTGCCGCCAGGCTGTGCCCCATATTCCAAGTGTCAAACGTGAGCGGCGAGAACTTGGAGCTGTTGACGATGTTCCTCAACCTGCTGAAGACGAGGATGCCGTCGCAGGACGACAAGCCGGCCGAGTTCCAAATAGACGACACGTATTCTGTGCCGGTATTTATTCACTACTTATGGTTGTACGCGTGGCCCATGACCTGTTGATAACCTTTTTCATAGGCATCAGATTCAATGTAACTAAGTTCAAACAAGAACTCTTCAAGAACAGCCTAATAGCTACCTTTACTAATTAGTATCTATATTTTATGTTATATCTGTTATAGAAACAGTAATAAGTACTATGCATTGGTTTTTACCTAATGTGAGTATAAAGATAAAGGCAGGAAGGCAAAAATTCTAAAAACTGGTGTTACAGTTTGATTACATAAGTGAAATTAGATTATGTCATCTTATCAAGATAACAAGTAATCATTGGAGTTAATATTACAATTAGTTAGTATTGCATTATGATAATCACTTTGCGTTATACAGGGTGTGGGCACAGTGGTATCGGGCACGACGCTGGCGGGCGTCATCCGTCTGAACGACACGCTGCTACTGGGACCCGACCCGCTTGGACGGTTCACGCCAATCACCGTCAAGAGCATACACCGAAAACGTATGCCGGTGCCTGAAGTGAGGGGAGGGCAGACGGCCAGCTTCGCACTCAAGAAGGTACACATAATTTATGTCATAGGAAGTCATGTCGTTTGAGAAAGGGGATAGAATACATATTACATTATATTTGACTCACGTTTAAGGATATCAAAACTAGCGAAACCTCATCAAAAAACCTTAATTTAATTTTTTTTAAATATGATAGGGTTGCCTCTGACAGCATTAATGCATATTGTACTATAAAGAATATTATTTTCAGATAAAACGATCACAGATTCGGAAGGGTATGGTTATGGTGTCTCCGTCACTGAACCCACAGGCGTGCTGGCAGTTCGAGGGCGAGATCCTGGTGTTGCACCATCCCACCACCATATCCTCACGCTACCAGGCCATGGGTGAGTTCTACTCCTAGTTATTCTCTTAAACAGTTTCAAATATTTAATATCGTATTATTCATATCTGGGTAAATAATGGGTCTAGATTCAATTTTATAACATGAAATGAAAAAGGACAAAAATGTCAGGTATTAAATAAAATTATCATGAAAAATTCACATGTTTTCTCTGTGTGTATCTCATACTATATTTAAGTGCATATTCTGACAGTACACTGCGGCAGCATTCGTCAGACTGCGTCCATACTGTCGATGTCCCGCGACTGTCTCCGCACCGGCGACAAGGCGCTCGTACGGTTTCGTTTCATCAAGCACCCCGAGTATCTGAAACACGGACAGAGAATGGTAACTATCTCACGCAAGTATTTGTGTGCTTGGAGCCAAACCGTTATCTTAAAAATATTAAGCAATTGGGACAAATATTTTAATATTTTGTGTAATTTTAACCTGAAATATGAAGTCGTTAGTTTCATTTCGTAGGTATATATCAATACACATCTGCGGGTACTGTTATTCCAGTGAGGCAAGCTAGTGACTGGATGGCGCTGTGTGAACTAATGTCTTTCTGTTCCGTCAGGTGTTCCGCGAGGGGCGCACCAAGGCCGTGGGCAACGTGCTGCGGCCGGAGCCCGCCGCCACGCGCGCCCCGCCCCGCGCGCCGCCCGCGCCCCGCCGCGCGCACCTCCCCCCGCACCTCCCCCCGCCCGCACTGGTAACTATTGACGGTAGAACAACGAACAATCACTGACCAAGCGCCGCACCCGTTCGCACTGGCAACACACCCCACTTATATACACCAATGAACAACGAACAGTCTCTGACTGGCGCCATTCTTCGAGAAGCACTCGACTTTTCAATGCGTGTACATTGTTGCTATGGAAAGCCTAAACGTACGGACTCCTTTGAATACAACGTGCATCCGCACATTAAGTATATTTAATGTATTTTTACAGCAAGAGAACGATGTGACAGCGGCAGATTCACCGTTTGAAGTGCAGCCTGATAAGCGTGGTGCGGCAGGAGGTGGGGGCACCCCCACGGGGGGCGGGGGGCGACGTCCGCGCCGGCGACACGACAAACCCCCCGACCACTCCACAGTGGCCGCCCCTAACTAACTACTTACTATATCACACAGTACACGAACCAATTTACTGGCGACTTACATTATGATAGTTTTGTGAACACTCATTAATTTGAACATGAAAAAACCTAACAGTGACTTATCAAATGAAAATAGAATTTGTGTCATATATGTTATAATTTTTTTAAGCATTAAGCACCAGTCACAACACCATTCGTAATGGAAACGCACAGTAAATTAATTGTATATTATGATGACGGCAGAAACGTCCAACAGAAGCTCTTAACTTTGAAAAGTTACCCATTTATCGAGTGCGTGTTCAAAGTCGGCTCGTTTTAGATAGACAACATGTAAACATAATACACTCTGGGCCAACTGAACAAACTGCATCCTGAACTTACCCTCTATCCTGTAAGGATGTAAAACGTCAGGAGTAAGACTCTATTTTTTAAATATTACAGTGACTCTGAGGACTTTTCAGTGCTTTATCAAATCTCAGATAATAATATACATTTTAGAAATTATGGTTATTATCAGCAATGTCTAATTGCAATAACTACACTCTGCATATTGATCTGACCATTTTGACAAATTTGACAGGCAGTTTAAAAAAAACTAACCTATCTAACAAACATTGATCCATCACTTTGACAATCATTTGTAAAAGCTAATAGTTAGTATTTTTCCCATGACCTGAAGTTGTATGAGGCTAGATTACATTAAAAATGGCATATATTATAATGGATACTGGTAATTGTATAATACAGTGGACTGTATAATGTACATATTAACTCACAATATTATTACACTACACACAAAAAAACATCAACAATGACTTAAAATAATTTAAACATAAATAAAACACTATACATTAGAGTTTAAAGAATAAACCATAACCTTCTCTGTAATGATGTTGACAAAGTTATATTGAAATTTCACATTTATGTCTACCAAGACATGTAGGTTTTAATATACTCCTGTATATATATATATTTATAAGGACTTTTTTTACTTAATATCTATCTAGTTCCGTTAGTTGGTCCCACAGCAATATCTCAAGAGTACTGAGTACTTTGCATGATGATTTTTAAAAATATCAATAATATTAATTCAGTTAAGTACAAAAAGGTAAAAAGTTACATATTTTTGAAAACAATATTGTCTAATACAGCGTAATGATTGTGTAATGTCCAATTCTTGAATGAAATTTATTGTGTAAATATTTTTGACATCTTGTAATCTGTGACAGCAGCAATTTGTTGAAAAAATATCTTGGATAATTTGGATTCACGGTTATCATGTAGCAGAGGTTCAGAAACAGTCATTTTGTGAATAAGCTGCTAGTTATTAATTCAAAGAAAGGTGATCAGTATTTCTGACCACATTAGAAAAATGCTGCATATTATTTTCTTATATCAAAATCAATACTTATTTTCTATGTTACATTAAAATTTTGATTATTTTATCTTATGTTGATTTGTGCTTTGAAAGATTTTTATTACAAATTTATTAATTGAAAAGTTAGCTTAGACAGAGGTATGTTATGTATTACCTTGACAAATAAGTGTTTTAAAAGAATACAGCTGTGTTTGTAGTGAGATTGGCAACACTCACTATTATATTGTCATTCAGTATTTGATTTTTACTTGTGATTTTATAGTTTAAGGAAAAGTTACTTTTTATGGTTTCAATAGAGTGTATGAATAAAACTTCATATAAAACTTGCAATATTATTTTTAATATCCTAATGTAAACAAAAACATACTACATAATTCATCTCAACTAATGAGGCAAAAAAGGATGTCTTTAAAAATAAAATATTTTTCTTTCTGCTAGTGCTTGATGTATATTACTAATAATTGTAATGTATATTACTAAAAATGATAACTGTACATCAACTGGTATTATAATACCAGTTAATGATCAGTTATCATTTTATAATTAAAATTTTAATAATTTAATGTTTAGCAAAGCAGTACTTTTTGATCTTACATCAAATTATAGACAATAAATAGTTAATTGATAACTAAATCTCTCATCACTTTTTTAACTGTTTTTTAGCATCTTGAATACCTTCTTTTAAATTGGCACCAAATCTTTTTAAAAATGATATGACATTATTGACTTGGGCTGGATCTACATGGGCCATTTTCTCTTTACTCCTATAAAACAATGAAACTGCCAGTTGTGCAGCTCTTCTAACTGGCCTTGAATCTGCCAGCTTTTGCACCAATTGCTCATTGTTAGCTAAGTATTTTAATAAAGTACGCAACATTATCTTGGCAAATAATCACTTGAAAGATGTTTCAAATGAGCACATATTCCGATACTTCTGTAGTAGTTCACGCTTCAGTCTTAATTGTGTTCGAAGTAATTCAAACTGTTTTAGTTGGTCCTGTTTGTTATACTCTATTCCCGTCAGCCTCTTGATCTGTAATGATAAAGCAAATTAAATAATAATTATTAATAACCTGTAAAAGTGTTTTATTTAGCTCTAGTTTATGTTTTTCATACTTGGTACATTACATTGGCCCACTAATTATCATCATAAAAAGTACTTTTAAGTCTGGATTTTACTACTAAAATGACTTTTTAAGAGGACTGATAAACTTGAAGAATAATTTGTAATATTTTTTTTTTGTATATGGAATTATACCTGTGAGCGTGCAACATCAAATTTCTTTTGTAATTCGAGAACTCTTTGGCTGCAGTCTTGAGATTCTCTTGCTTTTGCAGAGTTATCGAGAAAATCTCTCTCGACGCTATAACCAAATTTTCAGTTCGTAAATAGATAACCAAAACTAAAATGATAAAATTCTAAAAATATATATACTACGTATGATACCTTCGTATTATTTCGTAAACAATCGGTAAAAAGTCTACATCTACGTCTTGCACAGATATTGGGTTGAAATTATTTTGGTCAGAATGGTCTGTATTATTTTCCATGCTTATGAGTGACGTGAATTGAACTCGTATTTTAGTTGAACACTTGCCTTTTTATTTACGCCACAAAGCATGTAAATAGGTACGCTTGGTAAGGGTTAGAAAAAGGCATCAAAGAAAGGCATTACGTGGGCATTACAAATTATAACATTAAAAAATGGCCATAACCATTTCGCCATTCGCCCATAGATTTATGATTTTTTTTTATATTACTAGTTTGAACAGGCTAAAGCTTTGAAGCCTTTAGTCTGCTGTATATTTTTTTTTAGAAGTAAAAAATATATAATACCTATATCGAACTTAATCTAACCAAAACTAATCATCTATAATTTGGTGGCACTATCGTCAAAACTACCTTGGAACATGATGCTTAAAGTGCCATGACTTGGATGATTAGATTATGTTAGTTTAGGATAAACTACTGTTACACATGCCCATCATTAGTATGAGAACATGCTGGTATTAAATGTCTGCCGTATTAAATTATTTGGAAGTAACAAACTTAAGGGAACTGTTACACATGCTAATAATGAGCATGCTAGTTTCAAGCATGCTTAAAAATCAACAGCCGTTGGATTAATGAGCATGCTTTCTGACGCGCGGGTGGAAGGGGGGTGATATTATGCGCGTGTGAACAGGTTTGCCTGATGAGTATACTAGTAATATGTTTGAAACTAGCACGCTCATTGGTATCACGTGTATACAGTTCATGAGCATGTTCATAATGAGAATGCTCATTATTAGCATGTGTAACAGTACCTTTAAATTTATTACTTCCAAAAAATTTAATACGACTGACATGGCACTATGGCTTCAGAGCTTTGGCCTGTCCAAAACTGGAAAAAATGAGAGAGTTTTGGCAGGAATTTAAAAAGGTTCCGAGGGAGACCTGACAACGCTGTGGGAGAACACACTAAACACGATATTTACACCATTCCCCACATTTGCACTCATATACGGACATTTATTTAGCAAAATGCCATGAATTTTATTCAATAATGTCCATTGAAACACAAATCTGAGAAAATAATGCAAAAAAACGGACATGACTCTACCACATAACGCCAAAACTCGAAAACTGGAGAAATGAAAAAAAGAAAAAAGGTGGATAAAAACCTAAGGCAGGCGAGCATTCTACCACTGGATAAAAAACTAAGACAACCTGTCATCCACAGATAACTGTCATTAACACTTCTCAATGTTATAAAATGTTATGAATTATTTTAATTCTGTTTGCTAGTCGCTAATATCGAAAGAACTAAACTAATTTAATGCTTTATATTGTATTCTTAGTTGATTTATATCTAAAAGTTCAAAATGGATGAAGTAGCGAAATTAGAACATCTATCATTGGTATCTAAAGTGTGCACTGAACTGGATAACCATTTGGGCTTAAACGACAAAGATCTAGGTAAGTCTGTTAAATTTCTAGTGCATTAAACGGTATAAAATTGCTTCAAAAGCTATTTAATTTATAATATTTAGATGACTTAAACTTTAGCTAGTTATATGTGTTTTCTTTAATTAACTTATTATTGTGTTCCTTCATACAGGGCGGTTCATAAAAGAAATAACAATCAATTTCAAAATATATTGTTTGATCTGTCACAATCATTCATTGTAAATGTTAGTTTATTTGTAGTTAATAGATTATTTATTACTTCAAATGTGATTTTTCTATTACAGCGGAATTTATTATAGACATTGCTGACAAGAATCCAACATTTGATGGCTTCAAGAAATCGCTAGTTGAAAATGGAGCAGAATTTTCAGATTCTTTTATGACAAATTTGTTACGAATTATACAGCACATGAAACCGGTTAATATTTCACAATCAAATGAAATAAACAACACTAAAAATACTTTAGCTAATAGATTCCCAGGTCTGGCAATACCTAATGAAAAGGCACCACATTTTTCTTCTGATGAAGCAAGTGATAGTGAAGAAGATTCTAGCAAAAAGAAAAGACTTACATCAAAGGAAATATTTAAAAGTGAATCTAAGAGTAAAAATAACGATGCAATAGTTAATCAGGCTATGGCAGAATTAGAAGCCTTAGCTCCAAGCTCTAATACAGTAACAAAGAAGGAACTTCCAAATGAAAACAAGAGTAAGGAAGTTAAAAAACGGGAAAGAAGTCACAGTAAAGATCGTAAAGAGAGTATTAAAAAGAGAGAAAGATCTAGAGATAGAAGAAGGAGAAGTAGTAGTAGGGATAGAAGCCGCAGTAGGCATCGTAGAGATAGAAGCCACAGTAGGCATCGTAGAAGCAGAAGTAACGATAGAAGTATGAAGGGTAAAGATAGGGATAAATTGGATAAAAATAGGGACAGAGATAGAAGAGACAAGAGTAGGGATAGAGGAGATAAGTGTAGAGAGAGAGATAGAAAAAGGAGGTCAAGGAGTCGACACAGGTCTAGAGAAAGGGAAAGAGGTAGGAGGTCAAAATCTAGAGGCAAAAGATCTCTATCCAGAGAAAGGGAGAGAGAAGATAAATATAGCGAGTATGGGAAAAAAACCAGAAAGAGAAGTCCTGAAATTGTAATGAGTGATGACCCTGAACCTGGAAAGGTAAGTGTTCAATAATCAATCATTACTTATCAATAATAACATCGGACAGAGTTTCATTGTTATCATCATACAGAGAAACCTGCTTAATATAACTTTAATTATTTTTTTTTAAATCTTTCCCTTTCTAAGGTCTCATGTTGTGAACCTGATATACACAATTACAAGTTATGTATGAATTACCATAGTGTAACTTGTGTATACAACCACTTATACATGTTCAAGTGGTAAATCCTTGTAAAGTTGAATATATTGTGATTATTATTATTTATTATTTGTTGTTTTTTCTTACAGATCTACAATGGACGAGTTGCAAACATTGTACCATTTGGTTGTTTTGTTCAAATTGAAGGTGTAAGAAAGAAATGGGAGGGCTTAGTGCACATCTCACAGTTGAGGTCCGAAGGCAGGGTCACCAATGTTTCTGATGTTGTTAACAGAGGTGACAAAGTCAAGGTAATGTGATCCATATCCAGAGATTTAGTTATATATTTATTTGTTGTTAGATATTTTTCACCTCACTATACTGGAATTATGACTATGCATTTCTATGGGACACCATAACACTGATATAGGTTTTACTTAATTACTGTAGCCTTTAATATAGTATTTTTTAAATCTAAACTGTGGATTACAAACACACAGGAGTTAATTTTTTTTCCTATGGTGTTGGGTGGCAAATGATCAAGCCTGTTGATAAGCAATTAACACACCCCCAATATTTATAGTATACATACAATTAATATAGTTTATTTATGAAACTAGATGATATCTTTGTATTTTTTTATATTGAGATCTTCTTGTAGCTTGCAAAATAATAACACCCTCTAGATAAAAGTTGAAATAATTTGCTGATAGATAGTTCATTTGACATGTTTTTGATTGGAACTTGCTTAGAAAAGTGTAGCATAATTATGTAAAATTTCATCATTATACATATTCACAATGAATAATATGGTTTTCCCATCAGTAAATTGCACTTCCGATTCCAGGTCAAAGTATTGTCAGTGACAGGTCAAAAAGTGTCACTCACTATGAAGGATGTGTGTCAAGAAACTGGAAAAGATCTGAACCCTACGTCACATGCGCATTTGGAGGTTAGTACAGTATATAAAGGCATGATATCCGATAGTAGTCTCGGTGGCGCAGTGGTCGAGCACACGGCTTCTGATCCAGAGGTCCGGGTTCGATTCCTGATACTGGCTCACACCTATGACTTTTCGAAATTGTTTTCGGAAGTTATGTGTGATAAATATCGATGACTGAAAAACTTTGTGCCCGGTATGGCAACTATTCCACCTATTCCATTTGGGACGTAAACATAACGGCAAGACGAGGCTTAACAGCCGCTGCCTACACCTTCGGGTAACAAAAGGCGTGAAGTTATGTTATGTTATATCCGTGTCTCAGTGTTCTGGTAATCTGCCAAGAAGATTGGTAGCATTTGTCAATAATTTCATTATTAAATCTTATTATTGTTTTTTTATTCATTATATATTCATTATATTTACCTATTTATAAAACTCGTCTAGGCTGAACGAGAAGGCCGTAACCCCGACCGTCCCCCGCCTAACGCTACAGTGCTGGCTGGATTGCAAGGCGGTCTAGATCCAGACGAAGATTCCAGTCGTAAGAGAGTCACTAGAATATCCAGCCCTGAGAGATGGGAAATAAAACAGGTATTTGACTTGTGTTTTCTTGGTGTCTTTTTTTGTTGCCAACGTTTTAGTTTAATCAGATTTAAGTTAATAATAAACAAAAGCTAGTGTTGTCCATAGCTTACGTTTTAAAATCTGATTATATCTGATTAATAACACATATATGACATTTTCGTAGATGATATCCTCGGGCGTAATAGACAAGAGCGAGTTGCCTGATTTTGATGAAGAGACGGGTCTATTACCAAAAGACGAAGACGGCGAGGCAGATATAGAAATCGAATTGGTAGAGGACGAACCACCTTTCCTCCAGGGTCACGGAAGGGCTCTACACGACTTATCACCCGTTAGAATCGTCAAAAATCCCGACGGTTCTCTAGCCCAAGCTGCCATGATGCAGTCCGCATTAGCCAAAGAAAGAAGAGAACAGAAGATGATACAGAGGGAAGCAGAAATGGAAAGTCTACCCACGGGTTTGAATAAGAACTGGATAGATCCTTTGCCGGAAAGCGACGGCAGAGCGCTCGCCGCTAACATGAGAGGTACGGGCATAACGCCTCAGGATCTGCCCGAGTGGAAAAAGCACGTGATCGGAGGAAAGAAGTCTTCGTTCGGCAAGAAGACAAATTTGTCACTGTTAGAGCAGAGACAGTCACTCCCTATCTATAAGTTGAAAGAGGAGCTGACGAAGGTAAGTAATTGTCATTGTCATTTATGGTGATAGTGGAAGGTGGTGTGAAGGGTCGTCTCATAGGTGGTGCATACTACACCATCAACGACTTCATGACTGACAAGTCGGAGTGGGACCGTCAAATTGCTTGCTCAACGCGGATTTTGTAGTTTGTGTATTGGAATTTGTTCGCTTTTTCGGAGTGGAGGCGTTCTGTAATAATTTCTGATTAATTTCTTTTTAATTGTAGATTTGCCTTGATATGGTGTTCACATATATAATAGAAACTTTTTTTATTTTTATTTTATTATTCGCCACAATTTTTGCACAACGTTACCACTCTAATTAAAAGGTGTCGCGTCAGTTGTGCTCGACTACTGTGATCGCATAGAATTTCTTAGTTAACTTGTAGGACGTTGATTTTAATTTGGTTGGATCTTAATTGTGATTGTCGAGTATTCTGTTTGCTACACCTTTTATTCACCAACCTACTGATTTGTTTTAAGTAGTGATAATAATGTTGTTATTTATTTCAAATGGTTTGAAAAGAGTATTTGGCACATGAGTTTCTTGCCCGATTCCTCTCATGATAGCCCCTACACTCGGAATCGGGCCGCTCGTGGCGATTGCGTCCGTGTCTTTTTTTGTTCCACGGAGGCACTTTCCACAAGCGCTCGTGTGTGTTTTTTTTTTATTTAATTGTAAATCACAATGTTATCTGTACTTGTTGACTATTTTTAAGTGTCTGTGAAGACCTATAAAAATAAAGTTATTTTGACTTTGAGTTTGGTCGGGCTACATGAGGCTGTGCGCTTGCAGGCCGTGGCGGACAACCAGATCCTGATCGTGATCGGCGAGACGGGGTCGGGCAAGACGACGCAGATCACGCAGTACCTGGCCGGCGCCGGGCTCACGGCGCGCGGGCGCGTGGCCTGCACGCAGCCGCGCCGCGTGGCCGCCATGAGCGTCGCCAAGCGGGTCGCCGAGGAGTTCGGCTGCCGCCTGGGCCAGGAGGTGGGCTACACCATCCGCTTCGAGGACTGCACCAGCCCCGACACGCTCATCAAGTGAGACATTCCGCATCTGCCGCTCGTTCAGACTAACCTTACTGAGTCCATCTTGACCAGATTTTTTAAAGTCGTAATAGTTTTATTTTAAAAGAGCCTGATGATAAGCAACAGACGCCGCCCATGGACACCTGAACACGACTAGTGTTACAGTTACGTTATCGACCCTCACGATGGGATATGGAAGGGGTCGGAAGTGGGATGGGGAAAAGGCTTGGGCCTCCGGATACCTGTCTCAGCGAGCGAAAAGTGGCAAGAGCTACTTTACATCGATATTCTATGGAGGTCGTGATATTTCGCCGTTCGAGCCAGCTCATTCGTGCAATGAACTGCGTGGCTCTACCACCGGCCTGATTACAAATGTGGCTATCTAATTAATTCATTTATTCGCATAAGATAACTTCACGCCTTTTACTACCAGAAAGTTAGAAAAAGGCAGCGTCTGTCAAGCCTCGACTCGCCATTATGTTTACGCCCCAAATGGAATAGATGGCGAACCTATAGCCATACACCGGGTACAACCTTTTTCAGTCATCGATATTTATGACACGCAACTTCCGAAAAGAATTTGCTAAAGTCATTGGCGTGAGTTATAGTCAGTTGTAGTTATAGTATAGTCTTGGTGGTCCAGTTGTCGCGCACGCCTCTTCTGAATCAAGAAACCGCGGATTCAAATCCTAGTTCATTTATATTTATTCGTTCTGATTTTTTCCCTTTTGTACACTATGACTTTCGTTTTACATCTCATTCAATTGTATTGAATGTTTTAATTCAAACGTTATAATTTGTACAACAGGTACATGACAGACGGTATGTTACTACGCGAGTGCCTCATGGACCTGGACCTGAAGACATACTCCGTGATTATGTTAGACGAGGCGCACGAGCGGACGATACACACTGACGTACTGTTCGGTCTACTCAAGCAAGCCGTCCAGAAACGTCCGGAACTGAAGCTGATCGTCACCTCGGCTACTCTCGATGCTGTTAAATTTTCACAATACTTCTTTGAAGCCCCAATATTTACTATACCAGGAAGAACGTTTCCTGTTGAAGTTTTATATACTAAAGAACCGGAAACTGATTACTTGGATGCTTCATTGATCACCGTGATGCAGATTCACCTGAGAGAACCGCCCGGAGACATCTTGTTGTTCCTCACCGGTCAGGAGGAGATCGATACTGCTTGCGAGATATTGTATGAGAGAATGAAGTCATTGGGACCTGACGTACCCGAGTTAATAATTCTGCCCGTATATTCGGCGTTACCGTCCGAAATGCAAACGCGTATCTTCGAACCGGCACCGCCAGGATCTAGAAAAGTGGTCATAGCTACCAATATCGCCGAAACTTCCCTGACTATCGACGGCATTTACTACGTGGTCGATCCGGGGTTCGTGAAGCAAAAGGTTTATAATTCGAAGACCGGAATGGATTCTTTAGTCGTCACTCCAATTTCGCAGGTACGTTACTGGCATAATATTAGCTTATTAGTTGTTCGAGTGAGGCAGAAAATAAATAATGAATGTCATTTCCCCAGGCCGCGGCCAAGCAGCGCGCGGGCCGCGCGGGCCGCACGGGCCCCGGCAAGTGCTACCGGCTCTACACGGAGCGCGCCTACCGCGACGAGATGCTGCCCACGCCCGTGCCCGAGATACAGCGCACCAACCTCGCCACCACCGTACGTACATCACCCCTAATAAATACTTCACTTTACGATGCAATCTGCATTTGATAGCTTTTTCTTATGTTGGATGACTGTATGCGCTTTGTTTCCTTAGCCGGTCCTATTTTATTTTTCAATTAATCTGGTCCATTTTGGACAGGCTGTATGCCATCCAATAATGTTCGTATTTCTATTTTTCATATTGCAATTAACCGCATTGTCAGCTTATGAATATATAATTACTGCATAGTTGCTATGTACTATATACTAATATTAAGAGAGTAGCACGATTATTTACATAGCATAACTCCATGTCCAATTGCTTAGCATGCTGCCATATCACTTTGCACGTAACAAGCTATATTTCAGTAATTAATGTGTCTCGCAAAATTGAGAATAAATGAAGAATAGAATTAGATCAAAAAATTCGCTGCAGGTACTACAACTGAAAACCATGGGCATAAACGATCTTCTGCACTTCGACTTCATGGACGCCCCACCAGTAGAATCGCTCATCATGGCGCTGGAACAATTGCACTCACTGTCGGCACTTGATTCTGAGGGATTGCTCACAAGACTTGGACGCAGGGTAAGCTTATTTAATATAACATACATAACATCACGCCTTTTTCTACCCGAAGGTGTAGGCAGTGGCTGTTAAGCCTCGTCTCGCCGTTATGTTTACGTCCCAAATGGAATAGGTGGTATAATTGTTATTATAAAATATTTCAATTCATATTATTAGGTGATTTTTATTGTTCTCAATTTATTTCATGATATCTTAATAATTACAATTCCCTAATCAACCTACGAACACGCACTCGCAAGTGTTTTAAAAATATTTTACACTAGCTGACCCGGCGAACTTTGTTCCGCATCAAAAGTAATAAATGAGTAAATTTTGGATAAACTTTAACTGCTGTTCCGCTATGTTAATACTGCAATATCTTCGAAAATATTCGTTTAAATTGGATGCTGTAAAGGGCCAGGATCATCTATATTAAATGCACAATCTATTTAAGACACATAATTTGATAAAAATTAATGCTGTAACGTTTAAAATCGCTTCGTAAATAAGCCACTATTTCTCGTAATAAGTAAAAAAATAAAATGGTCATTGTGGGTTATCCCTAAGAAATACACATATGCCCTCGCGGACTTTTTTGTAGACCTTCTGAAGGTGTTTAATAATGTAGAACATTGTTTTGATCTATCACTTAGGGTTCAGGCAGCGTTTGCAATGAAAGTGCTAAATCTTAAAAATTATCATATTTTATTTTTTTATGTGATAGAAGGGCAAACTAGCAGGCGTGTCACCTGATGGTAAGCAACTAACGCCGCCCATAGACATCAGTAACACATATAGTGTTAGTGTTGCGTTGCCAACCTTTAAGGGATAGGGGATAGGGAAGGGTGGGGAAGGGGGTGAGCCTCCGGGTACCTTTCTCACCGAACGAAACGCGGCATGAGCCACTTTACGTCGATCTTCTGAGAGGTCGTGGTATTTCACCGGTCGAGCCGGCCCATTCATGCAGTGAACTGCTTGGCTCTACCACTGTAAATGGTAACAACATCATATATGAATCATAGATCAAAATCCGTTGCGTAGTTTTAAAGATATAAGCATATAAGGGGACAGACAGTGGAAAGTGACTTTGTTTTATACTATGTAATGATAAATGTATTTATTGAAGAAAAAATATGACTTAAATTTACTTAAAATGCATAATTTCCGAAACACACACAAAGAAAATAAAATGTTTTCATTTATTTAATTAAACTTTTCCATTTCAGATGGCTGAATTCCCTTTAGAACCAAACCTATCAAAAATACTGATTATGTCTGTAGCTCTGCAATGTTCCGACGAGATCCTCACTATAGTTTCAATGTTGAGTGTTCAGAATGTTTTTTACCGGCCCAAGGACAAGCAAGCCCTGGCTGATCAGAAGAAAGCCAAGTTCAATCAGCCTGAAGGAGATCATCTCACTTTGTTGGCAGTGTATAATAGTTGGAGAAACAATAAGTTCTCTAATGCGTGGTGTTACGAAAACTTCGTACAGATTCGGACATTGAAACGCGCTCAAGATGTCAGGAAACAGTTGCTTGGAATTATGGACAGGTATCTAATTTGGATTTTCAATTCTGTGTCTTAATTTGTTTTATTGGCTTCCTTAACCTGTAACCTTTTTTTTTCCCTGAAAAGGTCTGGTTTCGATTCCATTTTATTACTATTACACAGGGCCCTAACATTACATTCAAAACACAACTTCATTACACTTTTTGGAGGGATAAAATTTCTATAAAAAGTGCGGACCGCGAAGGTCCTTTCATTTTTTGAAATGGACCCCAAGCGAAATTAATTGGCGACCCATGATGTAGGGGGTTTCGGGGGCGATAAATCGATCTAGCTAGGAATCATTTTATCGTGTAGTGTTTTATAGTTCATATTTTTTTATTATTCTGCCGGTAAGATCGAAAAATATTATTCATATTTCATCATTTTATTAGTATGTAATTCCTAGTTAAATATAAAATTCCAAAAAACACAATCTATAAAAGAAAAAAAAATACCTAATAATATAAGTTTTTAAAAATAATAGCAACCAATTTTTTTTAAACTATTCTGGCATGACCAGCAATTCTGACTACCTATTTATTTTAGTTCTAAATTTAAAATAAGAGCCAGTACACTGCTTTTAATTAAGTTTATAATTTTAAATTAATTTTATATCTACAGACACAAACTAGATGTGGTTTCGGCTGGTAAGAACACAGTACGCATCCAGAAAACCGTATGCTCGGGATTCTTCAGGAATGCTGCTAAGAAAGATCCTCAGGAGGGGTACAGGACCCTTGTGGACAGTCAAGTTGTTTACATTCATCCATCAAGTGCACTCTTCAATAGACAACCTGAGTGGTAAGATATCAAACTTAAACAATTTTTTTTATGCAATAGGAGGTCAAACAAGCAAGTAAGGTCACCTGATGATAAGCAACTACCGCCGCCCATGGACACCTACAATACAGATATTGTTACGAGTTGCCGAACTCGTATTACGTCAATATTCTGAGTGGCCGTAGTGTTTATAATATTATTTAATCTCTCTTTGATTGATTAAAACAACTTTTAGGATTATATCGCGTTTATTTATTATTTATTTATATTTATTTCCCGACGTTTCGAACTCTTTACAGAGATCATTTTCACTCTCTTTGATTGATCATCTCACATGAAGAGTTATTCGAAATTGCCTTTGAAACCTTGGAAACATTTTTTTGATGTTGAATTCATATGACTATTTCTCATTTGGCCATGCAATCTTACTTTAATTATTTATTATTACCCGTATACAACAAATATGAACATTCTAAACAGTAGTATTGAATATTGAGCTTTATAAACCCATTATTTTTGTTATCAGGGTAATATACCATGAGTTGGTCCAAACCACGAAAGAGTACATGCGAGAAGTTACAACTATAGATCCCAAATGGCTCGTCGAGTTTGCACCAGCGTTCTTCAAGTTCTCTGATCCAACTAAATTGTCAAAATTCAAGAAGAATCAACGATTGGAACCTTTGTACAATAAGTACGAAGAACCTAATGCTTGGAGAATATCGAGAGTCCGTAGAAGAAGGAATTAAGAAAATATTAATAAAAAATCAATATATACCAACAGAGATAATTTTATTTTTTTAAAACATGTTTGCTCGCCGCCTTTACTTATTTTAGATTTCCATGTCCACCATTGCAATTGGCTGATCAGATGTGTATGCTAAAACGATTTTGACATTGGTATTTCGGATATTTTTAGCCGCTTTAGGTTATAGCATTGCATGGCTTGTATTTTAAAAAAACAATATTAATATAGTCCCGGTGGTCCAGTGTTCTAGCACCCCGCTTCTGAATCAAGAGGTCGCGGGTTCGAATCCTGGCACACACCAATGACTTGACGTGAGATAGATATCGATAACAGAAAACTTTGTGCCCGGTATGGCAATAGGTTCGCCACCTATTCCATTTGGGACGTAAACATAACAGCGTGTCGAGGCTTAACAGCCACTACCTAAGCATTCGGGTAGATAAAGGCGTGAAGGTATGTTATGTTGTATTAATAGTTTCTATCACGTTGCACTTTTTAACCATTAATAATCTTCACTTTTGGACAATCTTTGGTTTGAAAACTCTTTTTGAAAAAAGGACGTTATTAGTTCGTGCAAAATAATATAAAATATCACCGCTATAGCTATTCAAATAAGCAATTTATGAAAGTTCAGCTTATTATAAAAGGTTAAATAGCATCTGAGTTTCAGGCTGCCTAATACTAGTGCATCAGATGGTCATTAGTAACTACCCGGTCCAAGTCCTGACCTAATTTACTTTTGCATTCACGGCACCTGTGATATTATGTTAGATCTCTGGAAGACACACTTGGCTACTAAGTTTAAGCCTGTCCAAATTGGGTGAATAAAAAGGTCTATATTTTTGAACGCTGCGAGGGGACTGGGGAGGACCGAGGAAGTAAATGTCAATTTGTCATTTTGAAAGATACATTTTTTTTTTAAATGTGAGGCGAATTTCATAATTATTGGATCGAAATTTGTATTTATTGCGTAATATGAAATAAAACAGTTGGATTTCTTAGGAATCATTTTAATCTGTTTATTAGATGAGCCATGGAATTCTTTTCGGAGATAATTGGCGAGACCGTGATTCTTGGAATAGATACCCTTATTTTGGGTTTTTGCATAAAACAGCTGAGTAAATGTAAACATATCCTAAATGCGCTCCAGGTACGATAATTTTAGATAATATATATATATATATATATAGGGTATAGTTTTCAATGTGTAAATATAATAATTTTTCTTTAGTAACCTCAATAGTAAACTATCTCGCACAATCCTGTATAAATTATAATGTTTTCAAAGAAAAAGTAATATTAAATTTTTTTTTCTAGTGATATTTTAGAAATTTTATTTATTTTATTAACAATTGTAATAAAGTTTCAAAGAAAATTTTCTATGCAATGTAAGTTTATATGAAGAGGTAATTTCTCTTGTTTTTTAACTTGTCATTTAATCTGGAGGGTTCAAGTTTAGGTTTTGGTTCGAGGAAGGATGGGAATTTCATATGAACATTTTTTTTAAATATGAGCTATTTGCTATTTTTCATAGTAAGTTTTTGTTACAATTTGTTATAGTCTGCTCCAGTATTAGACATTGATTCATCATTAAACAAGGAGATTAACAAGTACCCGGACAATGTGATTCCATATGTGGTGATCCGAGGACTGGTGAAACCTTTAGGAAAGCCAATCATCAGCAATTACAATAATACAGTTACAGGTGTGGTGCAAAGGTAAAAAATAAAGCCTTAAAAATGTATATTATGAACTATACCTATGTTAAACCATTCTAAGTATTTTTTTTATTGGATAGGAGGGCGTGTCACCTGATGGTAAGCAACCAACGCCGCCCATGGCCACCAGCAACACATATAGTGTTACTATTGCGTTGCAGACCTTTAAGGGATAGGGGATGGGGAAGGGGGGTGGGCCTCCGGGTACCTCTCACCGAACGAAACGCGTCATGTGCCACTTTACGTTGGTCTTCTAATAGGTCGTGGTATTTCAACGGTCGAACCGGCCCATTCATGCAGCGAACTGTTTGGCTATATCACTATGAAAGTAGTGAATTTCATTTAGATTCAATGAATGAATGAATTTAATACAGCTTAAAAAGATTCTTCTTTAAATTACTGCATTCTTATTTTCTTTTGTAATGTAATTTGGCTTATTATGATCGCTTGACAATTTTTATTTACTGTCAGCTTACACCTCTATTCATCATTTATTGTAGTGGCCTATAGGTAAACATGCATTTAAGTTGGGATCACATGGCATCTTGAAATTCTTTTTTCAGTGTGGTAAATTTAAAAATACCTGTTACTCATCTCCTTATTGTATATCCTTGTCATATTGAGATTATCTGAGAAGCAGTTATTGGTTAATTAATAGAAGATGGCTTATACAGTGTATTGATTCACAGGTACTATTTTATGACTGGACTAGTACAACAGTACAAAGTCTCTGTTTCATTTACACTTGTTGCTTTCAGACTCACAATAAAAGAACATGTAATTGCCCGAACCTCAGCAGGGTTCTGGTCAGATCAGACACGGACCATACATGATGTATGTAATGCTACACCTTTTGTTTTAAATAGTGGAAACTATAATATAGAAGTTGTGGATGCACTTGCTGCAGAGTTATTAGGTAAGTAATGTATTATCTGTCTAATAAATATCATTTACCACTACCTGGCACTAGATATCTCTGTGCAGTTCAAGTCAAAATTTACTGCATGGTGGCATTAAACAAACTCAAAAATCAATACAAATAGCGCCCTCTACCTGCGCAAATTCTTTCCCATAACTGCACATTCATTTAACATTACTTTCGAAACTTCTGTTTCTATACTTCGTGATGAAACCTGGTTTAGGTCTTTCAAAGAAAAAGGTCTCCAATTGCAGACATGGATGTAATATCAGACAAGTTTGAACCAATGTCGCCTGGAGTCATCGATCATGTCTGGGGTTTCTTCTCTGGAGTGAGGCAACGTGGCATGCAAACCATGGAGGAAATGTTAAGAGACGGTTCCTACATCACGGCAGTTGGTGAGCTCAGTAGAAGTCACGGTGGTGCACTCAAACTGCAACCTCCGAAAGAGGGACTGCCATTGTATTTAACAACATCAACTAAATCTAGTTTATTGAAAAGATTGGCCAGCTCGCGAGATTTTCTAAGGTAATTCTTATTAGCTTTCTAATGGTAACATTTATTTTGTGACCTGCCTGTTAGTGTATAATTATAGTTCCTTGCCAAATAGAGAAAAAATATGGCCACACTAGTTTACGTTAGTTTGTAATATATTGTTATCAATATAGTTCAACAAATACAAATTTAACTATTTGAAGACTGCCATTGCCATTGCCATTCTTAAAAATTTTGACAATCTAGTTGTTTTAGAACTTAATGTTCAAGGTGTTACTAAAATTCAATGCTTTAGAGGTCCAACCTTATATGCAGTTGTTAGTCAAGAGTTTATTTAAAAAGTGTAGATCACCCGTAGAGTGCTGCTGGTGATCTTCGGTAGTGTGGCAATGGCAGCATCCTGTCGAATTGCGTATAAGTACCTCAGAAGACGCAAACGTCTAGCTGTTGAGGAGAACATGAAGAAACAACTAGCATCAGGACGGAGAGAAAGACGAGCCCATGCTAGAGAGAAGAACCTCAGTGAAGTGCAGCTGTGTGTGGTCTGCGCTGAAAACCCCAAAGAGGTACCACTGTGATAATAAAATATTCTTTTCTGCATATACGAACTAAATTTGAAAAAAATCCTTGCAACCATTTCCGAAGGTACAAGTAATAAATAATACGACCGAATTCGGTATCCCGAATGCTGAGCTGAAAATTTGTAATTAAAGAAATCTTGCCTATCGTGTGCCAACTGGCCCGCCACCTATTTAAATATAACATTTGACAAAAACTACTTAAATAAAAAAAATATTTCTTATTTCAGATAATCTTGTTACCATGCGGTCATGTGTGTTTATGCGAAGATTGCTCAGACAATATCAAAGACAACTGTCCGGTTTGTCGCGAGAGAATAGGCTCAAAAGCGCCCGCCTACATCACATAGACTATGACAGAAGTTGTTTCTGTTTTAAAATATTTATTGTGAAACAAGATATTTACGCAAATACACTGCGGTCACCAACCGCAATTTGGTGCTATGAAAACATGATGTTAAATATGTATAGACTTTGGACAGAGTTAGGTCAGTGCAAACCTGGCAATATAAAAGCTGTTCGTATCAATGTTGCTTAAATATAAAATAGTATTATGAACACTAGTATTAGTTAGCACCTGGTAATGACAGTGCAAATTTACTATAACAATTAATAGCCAATGATAACCCTTTATTATTTTAGAACAAATTAATAAGATGCTTATTCTCCCACCTTTTCTCTTTGGGATTTAATTTGAAGAGTCACAGCTTACTTAGTCAAAGTTTATACTTTGCAACTAATATTATAAACACAAATATGACTTTGATGACCATTATAAATGGAACACATGGGAATAGAATAAAGAATCGGATAGTTTTTATTTTACTGCTTATAAATAAATACTCTTGGTTCACTGGTTGGATTCACTTTTTGTGTTTTTGTGCTATTATATCCATAAGAGCAGCAGGGATAGTGAACCATACAACATTTTCGGGCACACAACTGTAATAGATTCAAAGGGTGCTCTACAAATACATTATTGAAACATTTTTTGGACAAATTATCATTTATTATCATTAGCCTGTTGCAGTCCACTGCTGGACATAGGCCTCTCCCAATGTGCGCCACAACATCCGATTCTCTGCCTTCCGCATCCAGTCTTTTCCAGCAGCCCCTCTGAGGTCGTCTGACCATCGGGCTGGTGGGCGTCCTACACTACGCTTACCAACTCGCGGTCTCCACACCATGACCTTCTTGCTCCATCTACCATCGGTCCTTCGACCAGCCCATTGCCACTTCAGCGAGCTTATTCTACGAGCTATGTCGGTTACTCCAGTTCTCTGGCGGATATACTCATTCCTGAGTTTAACTTTCAGATATACCTGGAGCTTAGCCCGCTCCATAGCTCGCCGAGCGACTTTAAATTTGTGGACTAGCTCCACCGTGAGTGTCCACGTTTCGGCATCGTAGGTCATCACCGGTAAGACCCACTGGTCAAAGACTTTGGTCTTCAGACATTGCGGTATAGGTGAACTGAAGACTCGACGCAGTTTGCCGAATGCAGCCCAACCAAGCTGAATCCTCCTTTCGGCCTCCTTCTCGAAGTTTCGTCTACCTAACTGGATGATTTGGCCTAGGTAGACGTATTTGTTTACGACTTCGAGAACTGACCCTTCGACGCTTATCGGTCCGGGTACGACATGTTCATTGAACATGACCTTGGTCTTGTCCAAGTTCATGCCCAAACCGATACGCCGGGAGGACTCGTCTAGGCTGCGCAGCATTCCGCTTAACTGTTCCAGCGACTCTGCCATTACAACGATGTCGTCGGCGAACCGAAGATGCGAGATGTACTCACCATTCACGTTGATACCCTGTCCAGTCCAGTCCAGTCCAAGGTCTTAAAGACGTCCTCCAGAGCGTTGGTGAAGAGTTTGGGAGATATGACATCTCCCTGTCTTACACCTCGATTCAGCTCGATGGAGTTCGTCACTTGATCCTGGATCTGGACAGCCATCGTGGCGGTGTCATACAAGCATCTCAATACCTCGGCAGTATATCGCCAGTCAATCCGACATCGTTGCAATGCATCCAGAACTGCCCAAGTTTCGACTCCATCGAAACTTTTTCGTAATCCACGAATGCCATACACAGCGGCTGATTGTACTCTTCGGTCTTCTGTACAATCTGCCGAACAGTAGGGATGTGGTCCACGGTACTAAAGCCTTTTCGAAACCCAGCCTGCTCCGGAGGCTGGAATTCGTCGAGTTTTGCAGCGAGACGATTCGTGATAACCCTCGAGAACAACTTGTAGATATGGCTCAGGAGTGAGATGGGTCTGTAATTCTTCAGTAAGGTCTTATCACCTTTTTTGAAGAACAGCACCACCGCACTCCTGCCCCAAACAAACAAATTATATGTTGATGCATAAAGGTTTGTTGCTACCCCTGAGCTGTGTTGTAAATTTTTCACATTCTGATGCTTCAAGAATTTTATAATGTAATTATATTGTTATTGGCCAAGTGTACAGTGTATTTCATGTATACCAAGAAACTTACTAATATATTGTTACTGTGTTATTGTGTGAATGAATGAAAGTAAATGTATAAAATATTGTATTTTTTTTATTTATTATTGTCAAAAACCTATCTGTAATGATCCTGTTTTGCCGCATGACCCGGCACATGTTTCTTCATCATCCTTGTATGAAGTTTCATTCTCTGAATCATCAGATACATTTGTGCTATCATTCTGTAGATTACTCTTTTCCGTGTCTGGTGATTCATTTATACCATATTTCTCTAACAATGTATTTATTTTTTTATCACCAGCAACATCCTCTAGATTACCTGTTTTGCTTATACAGTTACCACAACATTTCTTGTTGTCGTTATTACATGTAGGATTTCTACCATTATTGATTTTAGTTTTGCTATTAATTATTGCTTTATTAATATCTAAATTAACATCATTTAAATCATTAACTATGTTTCTCAATACATCTAAGTTATTTTCTGGTTGTTTAGAATGGTACTCTTCCAGCATTCTTTTTGCTTTAGAACTCTTGCCAATACCAAGTTTCGGTAAACCTTTGTTTAAACCTTCCAGTAGAATACATGCTTTACATATTTCTTGAGAAGATACAAATTTGCAACGACTACATATTCTCTGTGATGGCAGAGATACTTGTTCTTTTACAGACATAGTTTCACCTGAAACAATTAATAAATACGGTAATAAATATTACATATTTTATTAATTTTTATTTTTCTCATTGTTACTGTTAATAGTGGACAAAAAAATTGGTGAGTCAAGGTATATTGGACACTGACCACACACACACATTGCAATATCTGTTTAGTGCAAAAAACTTATATAATATAAAGTTAATACAAATAATAGATACTTACCAGAATAAATAATATCCATAATACAGGAGGGCCTTATTTTTTCCAAATTTTTTAATAGTGCTCTGGCATGCCCTCTATATGCATTGGGAGCAAAAATACATTCAGTTGAAAAATAAACAAGTTTCTTGTAATGTGCATACATGACTATCTCTTTTTCATATGTATATTTCAGTGGTTTTACTCTTGGTGTTGTACCTTCACTCCCCTGGAATAATAATAGAATATTAAATGGTATAATCAAATGTTGTAAAGTCAAAATGCTAGAATATGTAACATACTATAAGACAAACTAACAGTTGTAATAGCAGTACATCTCTTCAACCTGGCAATATCACCTCTTAACACATTCATGAGCACTGTTTCAGCAATATCATCAGCATTGTGTCCAGTAGCTATGCATTTAACACCCAACATTGCTGCACCTCTATCAAGTGCCTGCCTTCTAAAGACACCACAAAATGTGCAGTTATTTTTTTTACCAATCTGAGCAACAATTTCATCCATAGTCCAACCATAAAGTTCTTTGTAGGACAAAATTTTTAATGACATTTCATAATCATCACGATTTTGTTTAACTGTTTCTAAACTATCATCTCTATAGCCTGTGATTCCTTCATCTATAGATAGTAACATCAGATCTAATCCATAGTTGTATTGTTTATTTAATGTTTTCATAACATGGGCAAGAACAGTAGAGTCTTTCCCTCCAGAAGCAGCTATTGCAACAGAATCTCCTTTGTTAAACAATTTTGCTTTTGTGATTGTATAGTGAATTTCAGTTTCAAAGGCCCAGAAAAAGCATTCTTTACACAGCGCATCACCTGTTTTTGGGCGCTGTAACAAATTAAGTTAGTGATAAAACTAAACTATAAAATTTTGAGTAGTAAATAGTATGAATAAAATTAATACTCATAAGAAATATGTACAAAAATTGATCGTTGTTCCACTTTTATTGGTGTGTTCAACTTACTTTAAGTACTGCATTATTACCACAGCTTCTTTTACACGGTACAGGCATTTTTATTACCTCTAACGTTAATGTCTTAGGGGCAGTTTAGTTGTTACAAAAGATGTTAGTAATTAGAAATCTCTTGGTGAAATTTGTGATAGTATATAAAAATAAATAACTTATCGATATTGCAATTGCATAGAGTTAACCTAAAAATAAGAATGACATTTGCCAATTACTTGGCTGGGAAATGTCATCAATGTCATGCATAATTTATGAGGACTGGGGGTTATTACATGTCTACCTAGTAGGTCTGCCTATCCCTATCAGTTGTAACTTATAAATATATGCTACGAGAGCCGCGAACGGCTAAACCGATGACGCGACGATCCGAGTAAACACAAACTAACCAGAAGGAACTAACCGAACCAACTCGACAAGGACGCGGGCCCGCGGATGTTGCATTGTAGACACTTCATCTCGCCAATATGACTAATTTTTCACACAGCACGTGCTAACAAACGGCGAATTGCAATTATGATATATATAATATGCATCTTTATTAAACAAATGTTTGCATTTCATTTGATTACCTAAATTTTTCAGTCCGTTTTGAATTTTGAATTTGATTATACGACAGGTCAAGTTTAAAAAATCTTTTATGTAAATTCATAAAACACTGGTACTGAACCGTAAATAGTATAATTTAATTTAATTAATTATAGATAAAATATTTTAATAATTATTTAATAAAATAGTGTAAATAAAACTATGAATGAATATTTGAAAATATATAATTTTAAATATTTGCATAGTCATATGTAAACTGCAAGGAGTTTTTTTATTCAATAAGCTTACGTTCGTAAACTCTTTGCTGATGAACTAGTCTATCACAGAAAACAGTTCATTGATTCATTCGTCGACGTTTTCTGTTTTGTCAACGGTCGAACGAAACTAGTCGAAGAATAAACAGTTTTATTAACTAATTTATCATCGTCCATAAACGGTCTCGTTTCGTTTATCAAAAAAGTGTCGACGACCCATCCCTAAACGGAATTAATGCCGTTTTTATGAATAGATAGAGGGTGTCAGCGGGTTAATTTTTGTCTATAGTTCATGGAGGTATTAAAGAATATAATAATATAATATTTCTTTTGATACGGAACAAAGTTCCCCAGGTCAGCTAGTAAATAATAAATAGCATTTAGTTGGATAAATATAATACAATACCCATTCAGATTGAAGACTTGAGGCCACTCAATTGCTATTGAAATTAATCAGTTGTGGCAAATTACGAAATTGACCAAATATTTGAATGTTAGAGTTCATCGACTCTTTGACAGCCACAGTGACAAAACTGACAAGGCTGCATTTCCGAACGAAACGAAACGTATCTATTTATTTTATTTCACATTGTATTTGCATGGAAATACTAAAGTTCTGTGTTTTGCTCAAAATAAAATAGTGCAATTATCCTAATTAGATTCGACTACCTACTTAGAGTGATGGAGCATTAAAAGTCTATCAATATCAAAATGGGTATTAGATATTTGGGTTAGGAGTGGTGGTGTTGATGTGTCTAAGCGAGCGTTGAAGTGAATGTTGTTTACTGTTTAGTTATTGTGCACTAGCGGAAAATATGCACGAGCTACTGAAGCATGTGCTTACGGAACGGGACCTCACCCGTGCCGGCGATATCTTCGCTATCCCTGATGCTGACATAGTCGACGATCTGAACGAAGTTGTAAGTTGTTCGAGAACATAATATACATGAAATTTGCTTATGTTTGCAATTTCTATTTGATAGAAAATATGTAAATTAATTGTTATGTCATAGTCGAACCAGTTTTGTGAATAATATGAAGCATAAGCAGAATAGTCTTAATGCTATAAGGGAATAATATAAATAATAATTTATTCACCAATGATGAACTTTAGTCATATAGCAGCAAAACTAATTATAATGATTTATTGAGAAAAGTAGTTTTTCTATAAATAAGTTATTAATATAACAGTCTATAAGACTGCTGTATTATAATTTTGTCTGAGATAAGAGAGAATATAATAGATGATAGGTAGGAAGCCAGTGGCTTGTTAATAGAATATAATGCACATCTTTGTAATGTTAAAATTGTATACTTATTTTACTGAGATTTATATACAATTTTTATAATTAAAATGGAAACTGAACAGTGAAGTTACTTACAATTTGATGTAGCTAGAGAATTGTCAATATTTTTTTAAAAGATGCGATATATTTTATTATTGCTATTCAGATAACATATATCTGAATAGCAATAATAAAATATATCGCATTGAAATTAGGTTACTATTTTTTTTATCAATCAAAGATTTCTTAGTTGTGACAAGATAATATTCTTATCAATGACAGTGCATTTGTTATAAATGAAACGATTTGCGTCACAGTTGATTAGATTAGAGTTTCCTGTGTTCTGGATAACTATATTTAAAAATAGAAAAGCATGAAATTTCTGTGTTTTCATGCTCGGGGGTGAAATAAAACTACATGAATAAAATAACACAATTAATTTACTACTATAATTTAGTATACACCATTAAGATGGGATTGTCATGAAAAATTAGAAATAATACTTTCAAATTAGTTAATCAAGTGTCTGATTAATCAAGAATTGCAAAAAAAATATGTTCAGTACTTCTTCACTCATAATTTTGTGCCTGTAGATTTAAGACATTGGAAAAAAATAATTATTACTTATTTCAAAGTTTTCAACTAATATATTGATGTGGAATGATCTTGAAAACGTAAACTTTTGATACGGGCAATCACCAGGATTCCTATAGGCTTTCAATATTATTTTGCAGCTAAAGCATATAAGAGAGATATCTTCTCGTCCAGACTACTGTCGCAATGATCGAGACCAGGCTCTGATAGAAATATGTGTCACCAGAGTGACATCATGTGTCAAGGAAACAGGAACCCTAGACAAGTATTGTCGAGCTCTGGTGGAATTATTGGAGTCCTGTTTACATCACAATCTCATGCCTCTGGGGCATCTGCGGGATGATGATCCACCTCATGCTAAAATTGCCTCTGACATAATAGCTTGCATTGTTTTGGTAAGATATTAGAATTATGAGTATGCAAGTTATTTAGATGAAAAATTGACAATCACAGTTTTTAATCATATACAAAACCCTCCTTTTTATGAGATAGGAGGGCAAACAGGCAAGTGGGACCTGATGGTAAGTAACCACTCACCGCTCATTAACACTGTGGTCTTTGGCCATGGTGTCCCAAATGGAATGGGTGTCGAATTGCCACAGGCACAATATTTTCAGTCATCGATATTATCACACATAACTTTCGAAAACAATTTCGGAAAGTTCATTGGTGGTGCGTTGCCGTCCTTTATGGTAGTAAGAAGGGTAAGGATGAGGAAAGGGAATTGGGCCTCCGGATACCTCTCTCAACGAACTAAACGCTGCCACTTCAGGCCGGTATTCCGGGAGGTCGTGGTACTTTCACCAGCCAAACCGGCCCATACATGAGCGTAGTGCACGTCACTAGCACCTTCCGTAGACATTTGCGTCCGTGAGAAATCTATAGTTGCGTTGCTGTTCTTTAAGATGGCATAGGGGAGAGGGGGAATAGAAAGACTTCGGATACATCAATCGGAATAAGTTCGTATTTGGAGAGTTCATGTTATTTCATGAATCGAGGTGACCCATTTATATCTTTATTTACGTAGTTCTAAAATTTTAAGCATATATCAATACAGACATACATTAGGTAGTGACTCTTTTTGGTAATATGTAGTGATGTGTTTATCTCCAGGTATCATTCCCTCTCCAATCAGAAAAGGAGCACTATGGTAACAAGAGTGTAATGGAATTGTTCTTGCCAGTTGCCGTACAGTTTCTTCACAAAGGTAACCGCGAGATCTCAAGACACATGGCAAGATATCTCTCACTTGCTGCATTACATCATGCGGTGCTGTTGAAACCACATGTACAAACTATCATGGATTCTATCATGTCAGGTATTGCCGAAACAGACTTCTTATTTAGATCATTTTCAATAGTAAATAATCTCTTTACATTTTCGTTAGTCTATACATCTACAGTTTCATCTACTTGCTCTAAAACTACGTTGTGAATCAATCGTATCTTTGTTCTAGTTTCTGTTATTAAATTTTAGTCATATAGGATATTAAAAAAAATCAAATGGGTTATTTTAAGGCAATTACCCGCTCTGCCGTATCCTGACAAATCTGTACGAGGTATCCCCGGAGCCCCTGGAGGGTCACGCCTCGGCACTGGTGTCTCTGCTGCCTCACGCCGAGCCGGTGGAGAAGAGTTCCCTGTTCGCTCTGTTCGAAAACATCGCGGCTCGCAAACCCGACGCTCTGAAGAACTGTGTGCCACAACTTCTGTCGTACCTGTGTCCGAGTACAGCGAGCCCGGATAACCCGGGTTGTATGTGTGTCGATATCCTGCAGGTCAGTTCGTTGTGTGGGTGCAGTGTGGCTGTGGCCAGCGGGTACAGTGGGTGCAGTGGGTGCAGTGGGTACAGTGTGGTTGCGCGCAGGTGGTGTCGGTGGTGGCGCGCGCGCGCGTGGCGCTGGTGGCGGAGCACGCGGCGGCGGTGCGGGGCGCGGGGCGCGGGCCGCACGCCGCGCCCGCCGCCGTGGCGCTGGTGGCGCACGTGCTCACGCAGCTCGGCTACACGGCGAGGGTAACGTACTATTCTACTTATTAATAGGGGTATCCCGAGAAGAACCGGGCCAGAAACTCAAGTGCCAAATACTCTTTTTAGATATGTATAATATACAATAATAATATCGCCACTGAAAACATAGCAGTTGGCTCGCGCATAAAAAGTGAGCCCGCCAGAATACTCGACCATGACAGTTGAGACCCAGCCGAATTATAATCGACGTCCTACAAGTTAACGAGATAAATTCTATGCAACTATTTTAGTCTATAGTAAGGCCAACGAGACCAGATAAAAAAATATAAACAATGTTTCAGGGGTTCAAAACATTGATAATTTCTCCATGATTAAAATCAACAACTAATTAGAAACAATAATAACAATTACAGCAAAAACTAACAAGATAACTAAAACAGTAACGGATTAATAACAAGAATAAAACAACCAAATACGGGAAACGAAAATACGAGTCACTTAGAACGCTTTTCATACAGGAATGAACTTGTTAATAGTTGTCAATAGTTGAAATAGTTAATAGTTGTCACTTAGAACGCTTTTCATACAGGAATGAACTTGTTAATAGTTGTCAATAAAATTGCGGACCAACTGTTGACAACCATGGTATCAACTGCTATCATGTACCACGAAGTGCGTAACGATAGCTGTTTTCGAACAAGGATAGGGATATCAATTGCTCGGATACTCGTGTCAATCGCTAACTGTCGCAAGTTAAGGGTCTGTTTCTTTATAGTTTTTATCTCGTCTCGTTGGCCTTACTATAGTTTTAGTACAGTTGTCCAACAAATATGGACAATAATAAAATGTAGATGTCACATGTATTAAAAATAATATCAAAGTAAATATTAAAATATTTATTAAAATAAAAGAGGAAGGTAAGTATCAAAATTATGACAGAACGCCTCAAATTCATTCATTATGCAAGCAGCGGACGTTACTGAAACGACCTGTTTATGGTACATGCTACCATTTGGTGTTAAAATTGTGTACATCACTATGTTTAGTATATTTTTTGAAGTTTTTTGCTTAGAAATATTATGTATATTTGAGAAATAACTGTTAATTTGTCAACTTCTTTAAAACCTTCTTGAAGGGAGACATTGACTCCCAAATAATATATTTACTTTTATCCATCTACCTTGAAGAGAAGTAAAGTGTCATTAGCGAAAAGTACAACGTTACAAAATTTCTGTACGCAAAAGGCCAAATCATTAATACGGATAATAAACAACAAATGACCGAGAATGGAACCCTCGGGAACACCCACAGTTCACTGATCCAGATGATCTCAGTCCGTATATATCAACAAATTTTAACCTGTTCAGCGTTCGTAATGCCGTACAGTACTCCAAAAGTAACAATGCGCATAGAAATCTTCGTCATGGTTCGGCATCAGTCGTATTACCCGAGCGTCGAAAGACGATATTTTTATAGAGTGGTTAAATGCAATTTCTCTATGCATAATTTTGATGTGATTAGTTTTCAAGTGTCTTACTGAAGCTGGTGTAATTATGGAAGAAAACAAGGTTTAAATAACATAAGGTTTTTATTAGAAGGAGAAAAAAATGTTTTCAAATAGAGGTTTACATTAAAATGTAATCATAAAAATCTCAGTTCAAATTTATTTACAGCACTAATCATTCCAGAAAAGTAAAACAATTACAAAAATATTAATCAGAATCGAGGAAGATCTCTATTCCCGACATCGCAGATTCATCTGAAGTTTCATTATGCTCTTGTTCATTTACACTTTCCTCACTGCTATCACCTGTGTAAATAATCATTTCATCGGAATAACTATCGATTCTTGGCTCAAATTTTCTATATTCATCTTCGCATTTAACCGCATGATCACAAACTTTTTTCCATTCTTCTGGTCCTATTTTATTGATTTTTTCTAATATAGCATCTTTAACTGACGTGACAGTCATTGCAATATTTTTTTTGGCTACGTGTTGCTTTATTTGGGCCCAAATATTTTCAATAGGGTTAAAATCGGGATGATATGGTGGCAATCGTATAATTTTATGCCCATGTTCCTCCATTATACGGTCAATGGCAAATTCTGTGTAATTTTCCTTGTATCTTTGTATAATTGCATACAATTCGGGTTTCAGTTTCTTTGGGTCATGCGGAATGTTGTGTTGTTGTAACCAAGCTATCATGTGTGGTTTAGATGTGTTTGAGTTTGGTGGTTTCACAGACAGCTTATTATGATATGGGGCGTTGTCAATTACCAACACACTATTAGGAGGCAAATTGGGAATCAATTGATTGCGTAGCCAAGTTTGATAACGTTCCGCGTTTATTTCTTTATGATAGTCACCTTCTGAGTCGACACATTTATGTAACATTAGAGCCCCTGGGACGAAGCCTTTTTCATTGCCTGCGTGTACAATAATTATTCGCTCTCCTTTGGAAATGGGTTGTTTGATACCTTTTTTGCTGCTATCTTGCCAAGTTTTACCCTTAGTATGTGATGTGTGCACGTATGACTCGTCCATAAATACTATGTTCCTACCAGAACTCCTCAGCTCTTGTATTTCTCTGAGATATTTGATCCTTTTTAAGCGTATATCATGTTTTTCCATAAGTGATCGTCTGTTATTATCAGTTTTCAGAAACTTAAACCCCATGTCTTTCAAGATTAGCCTTAAAGTCTCGGCACAGCCTTTGAAATTAATAGCTTCGATCAACTTTATTCTTAAATTATTTACAGTTGGGAGTTCTTTCAGCGTCAATGTAAAATTGTATATCATATTACGAATAACACAGTAGTCGAAATCATCAAGTCCCAGCCGAAATCTACTTTTAGGTCTTCCTTTTTTCGGTGTAGAAAATTTCTTTGATTGTTTTTTTTTTTTTCGTTTAAGATATTACTCAAAGTTCGTCGCGAAATTCCTGTAGCTTTTGTAACACGGTCTTGAATTTTTTTAAAATAACCATCGTGGTCTCTGTTGAAAACATTGGCTTCATTTAAGAAATAAAGGTACACATTAAATACCATTTGCCGTGCTTGTGAATTAAGCGGCTTTCCACGTTTAAATTTATCCATTCTGGAAGAAATCGTCTGAAAGAAAATGGCATGGGCAGAGTTAGGTATATATTTTTTATGCATGTTAACTATTTATTAAATTTAAATAAATCTCATTTTTCAAATGTTTTTCTAGTACTTAATATGTATTAAACACGTAGTTTTTTCAAAATATACTATTTAAATCTGAATAAGCTAATTAATGTTGAAATTATATTTACCGGTGTGTAACAGCAGCTCTATATAATTCCACAAACAGAGAACACGTGCAGTCACCACCAATGTATTAAGACGACTGACGGACCTTTAGCTGACCGGCGACCTCTGCCGAACGCCCGAAATGTTTTCGATTGTGCACATATGATATTGACTCCTATCTCTTTTACACAAGGTGCAAAAAGCAAATGCCTTGTTTAGGGCTCTTATGATTCAATGATTCGAGTGTTTCCGGGAATACGACAATTAGCGAAGATCTGCATGTGCATTATTAATTTGGGAGTACTGTAATGACCTTACGTATAAATGTGTTATGTTACACGTAGTCAATAGCTTTAGAGATATGACAGTTTTCCCAAGCATCGAATATTAAAAAAAATTGTAACGTTACCGTTAACTACCAACGATCCTTGACATTGTGTAACTATATAATACTTCACAGCAATCGTTTTCATTTCGAAGACAATGTTGCAGGAACGTGCGCAGGAGGCGCTAAACTTCGTGGTGGAGCGGCTGAGCGGCGCGGGGGGAGCGGCGGGCGCGGGGGACCGCGCGCACCAGGCGGCGCTGCTGCGGGACGCCACCTCGCTGTGCAGCGCCTACCCGGCGCTCTTCACGGACCGCCTGCTCACTGCCGTCCGGGCCAACCAGTGGTCAGTCGGGAAATTGTACCTTACTAATTGAAATATTCTTAGAATATATACACTAATATGTAATCGAAAATAAAATGGAATGTTTTTAACGTAACGCTTAAACGTAAATATTTTCAGTAATCGGCCAAAATCCGGTTCGAATCAAAGTGAAATAAATCGTACATCCGCTGGCGTGACTATCGTGAGACTTGGAGGCGCGCAGGCGCAGCCACAGGCGCAGGTGGCCGGGCCTGCCGTGGGTGCGGGGTCAGGAACAGGTGCGGGGCCGGGGGCCGGCGCGGGGATAGGGCCGGGCGGGCCCGGGGCCAGTGCGGGGTCGGCGCCGGCTCCGGCGGGCGGGGGGTACGCGCGGCGCGCCAAGCTGGGCGACTCGCGCAGCACGGGCCGGCTGCACCCGGGGCCGGCGCCGCACCGCAGCATGACCCGCCTTAACGTTGCAGGTGACTAACGCACATATTGTGGCAACTAGTTATGTTTAGTGATACTTTAAAAAGTCAATCAAAATGCAGTGTTGTACACATACAAACTAAAAATGTTGAAGTACTAGCTGACCCGGCGAACTTTGTTCCGCATCAAAAGTAATAAATGAGTAAAATTTGTTGTTGAGTTTGATGTTTATCGGCACGCGTCTTGGCCGGTACTACTGCGCGACGTAACTGTTCCGCTATGTTAATACTGTGATATCTTCGTAGATATTCGTTTTAAATTACATGCTGTTAATTACTGCGATTTATTGCACAGCATAAATTCACGAAGGAAGGTAAAACATTAAATGCAATCACTTGCAGAGATGTGTTATCTTTTAGTTATAGCGGGAATAAAAACGTACCTTCATAGTACAGCATTAAGTCATTTTGATACTTTCCCAGGTGGTTCTGTGGGCGGCTTGCACAAGAGTATGACGCGACTCTCGTCGTCCCAGCAGATCAACACTCCACCCAACGGCACCAACACCACAGGTACATTGTGTAATCAATGATTTCATCACAATTAAGATCATCATCAATATAATATATAAGAATTAGTTTGCTATTTGTGCCTTAAAGTGAAATATTCTTTTCAACAATACTGCCTTCTTATCGGTTTGTTGTTCAGATTCGGATTTCTTAAGAGCATGTTAGAGATTTTGAATAACGTTTAGTGTTTATGTTATCCGTTAGCGTCAAGCAGTAAGCCGTCGCTGTCGTCAAGCGGCGGTGGGGGCGGTGGGGGCGGCGCGGGGGGCGGGGGCGGCGCGGGGGGCGGGGTCACGGTGAGCACGGTGTCAGCTGCGCGCGCGCCGCGCCCCCACTCCCGCTCGCACCACCACAACATCGTCATCGGGCCCTCTACCAACGTGTGTTATCTTGACCATACTAAATAACAAACAACTAGTTATTTAATTATTTACCACGCACTTGAGTCAATTGCCTCACTTAAATAAATAAATAAAAAATAAGCCTTTATTGCTGAGTTTACAAATTTTGTATTTTAATCAGTTTTATTTATAAGGATCGGTACATTTATGTCCAGCTTGTGTTTCCACATAGGCCTCTACTAAAGATCTCCACTCACACCTGTCCCCCGTAACTCTCATCCATTCTTTTCCAGCAGTTTTCTTAAAGTCTTCTTCCTAGCGTTTGTCTCACTTATCCTACACTAATTCACAGTTAACTACCTATCTCGTTTAACAGTGTATTTAATATATAATCATAACATTGTTTTATGCAGGTCTATACTATAATACAACAATCGGTTATGTTTTCTAAATAAAATTATAAATATATAGTTATATTATTTATATTATGCTAGTTATATTATTAAGAGTCTCGGTGGCGCAGTGGGCGAGCGCACGGCCTCTGATCCAGAGGTCCGGGGTTCGATTCCAGACACTGGCTCACACCTATGACTTTTCGAAATTGTTTTCGGAAGTTATGTGTGATAAATACCGATGACTGACAAACTTTGTGCCCGGTATGGCAATAGGTTCGCCACCTATTCCATTTGGGACGTAAACATAACGGCGAGACGAGGCTTAACAGCCGACGCCTACACCTTCGGGTAACAAAAGGCGTGAAGTTATGTTATGTTATATAGTTATATGACATTAGTCGATTTTAAATAAATTGAGATAACAGGTATTACTGGACGTGGAAACGTTCCTGATCGCTGTTGTCATATTTCAGTTCAACCAACCCGGCACACATCCGACATTACAGAGCCAATCGATATCGGTGAATCCGCTGACGTCCGGCAAGTCGTCGGACACGATCGCGCCGGTCGCGTCGTCCGTGTCGGTCCAGCACGCGAGCGCGGCGCTCGGGACCGTGGCCGTGGTGACGTCCGGGGCGCCCGGCCCGGCGTCGCTGCCGGTCCCGGCGCCGGCGACCGCGCGGCGCAACAACACCAGCGTCACGATCATCGGCTCCGACGGCGCGAACGACAACTCGAGCGCGAGCCACCGGATGAGCGTGTTCGAGCCGTACCCGATGCGCGACACGGTGCAGCACTTCTGCGAGAAGCACCTGGGCAAGATCAAGGCGTACATGGAGCACGTGTCGCTGGTGCTGCCGCCGCCCGCCAAGTGCACCATCGAGGAGCGGCGCAGCAAGAAGCTGGCGCGCCTGCAGTTCGCGTGCGGCCGCCGCGGCGCGCACTGCCTGTACGCGCGCGCGCTCTTCTCCGTGCGCACGCGCGCGCCCAAGGTGTGGATCCACCTCATGTTCCTCGCGCTGCAGGCCCGCCACGACGCCGCGCTGTCCAGCCGCGACCCCACCGTGGCCAGCCTCAAGCACTGCTGGGACATCCTCAAGTGCGAGAACAAGACCTTCCTCACGCTCGTCACCGGCGCCTTCCCCAACCTCAAGGTGGGCACCTTGTACGCTTACGTCTTTCGAGCTACGCGACGGATATGATGAATCGAAACGATGTGTTACATTATAATAAACCTTTAAAAGGTCTACAAAAAATCCGCGATGATATCTGACTACCTCTTAAGGATAACCCGCAGTGACCGTTTTTATTTCTTCTGAAACGAAACTAAGTTCGCTGGGTCAACTAGGTGTGCCAGTATGAAATGAGCGTTTTTTTTGTGAAAATAAAATATTAATTTTGATTAGATAAAAAAATAAATTTATTCAAAATATTGTCCATCACTTTCTACACATTTTATCCACCTTTTTGGTAATTTGTGGATACCATGCCAATAAAAATGTTCTTCTTTTGAAGCAAACCAATCAGACACCCAATTTTCCACTTCCGCGTAGGAATCGAACGGCTGCTCATCCAATACGTGTCCCATCGATGAAAATAAATGGTAATCGGAAGGAGCCAAGTCTGGTGAATACGGCGGGTGGGGTAACAACTCCCAGCCAAATACTTTGATTGTATCCTCAACCGATTTTGCTTTGTGTGCAGGTGCATTGTCGTGTAACAAAATTAGTTTGCCGTGTCTTCTGGCCCATTCTGGTCGTTTTTAGATAAATGCGTTGTTCAAATATATCATTTGTTGTTTGTAGCGACTAGTATTAACAGTTTCACCAGGTTTTAGGAGTTCATAATACACCACACCCTTCTGATCCCACCAAACACAGAGCATTGCCTTCTTCCCGAAACGATCTGGTTTTGCAGTTCATGCTGATGGTTGTCCCGGTTTAACCCACGATTTTCTCCGTTTAGGATTCTTAAAATAAATCCATTTTTCATCGCCAGTGACAATTCGATGCAAAACTGATTTTCTTTCGTGTCTTTGAAGCAAAATTTCACAAGTGTTTTTCCGGTTTTCCATTTGTCTTTCATTCAATTCATGTGGCACCCACTTTCCACACTTTTGAATTTTTCTCATAGCTTTTAAACGGTCTGAAATTGTTTGTTGTGCAACATTTAACATAGCTGCCATTTGCTTCTGACTCAAAGTATCATCTTCATCCAATATGGCTTGCAGTTTGGCGTCTTCGAATTTTTTTGGTGGTCTTCCACGCTCTTCATTTCTCACATCAAAATCATTACATTTGGATCGTTGAAATCATCTCTTGCATGTTGCTTCTGATAGAGTATGATCACCATATGCTTCGACAAGCATTGGATGTGATTCTGCAGCATTTTTTTTCAAATGGAAAAAAAAAATTAATGCTTTCCGCAAATCATCACTTTCTGGCACAAAATTTGACATTTTTAACACAATAAAAACATATGATGTTGTTTGTTTACTAACTGGTAGGTTAATTGATTGTTTGACAGTTGTCATGGCAACCAAATAGAAAAAAATAAGGCCTATTCACAACAAATAACCCCTACCAACACATTTGTATCTTAACGCTCATTTCATACCGGTACAACTGGTAATTATAAGGAGACTAAAACATGATCACCAATGAATTAAATAAAATCTGTATTCTGAAAGAACATAGAGTGTAAAGTAGCTTTCTAGAAGAAAGTGTGCTGTGACCCCGCTTCACCTTTGGCATTTCAAATCAGATCACACTACAATTCAGCCCACAAAAATACACACTTTAATCAATATGCAATTTTTGCCCAAAATCTTTGTATAAAATACTAAAACATTCCGACTTATGCAGCCGTTCAATACAAACGGTGTAATATATCGAACACTGATTCGATGACGACTTGTATGTGTTTGTTGCAGGAACAAGATATGCTACTGAACGAATTGCGCGCCGCGGGTTTCTTCGATGTGTTCGAAGTAGTCGCGAAACGTAACGACGGCGCCGCTCTACCGCCCACACAGGTACCTATTATTTGCTAACTGTATTGTGCATTGTACCTATTGAATATATTGAAAACAACCACAGATCAAGAGACAGATGATGACGATTTCGTGTGCAGGCCACTTGGGGCTGCTTCCTGTGCACTCACCCCGAGCGAGCGGTGGGTTTCCTCGCGGCAGACGGCGCTCCCGTCATCGAGGGGCAGCTCAAGGAGAAGAAGGGGCGCTGGAGACTGTTCCGCCGCTGGCGCACCAGATACTTCACTCTCTCCGGCGCACACCTCTCCTGCAAGGGCTCCGTGAGTAACTCTCTCATCCCATACCGCATTACCATCGGTAAAGTGAGATTTTTCAATAAGAAATTGTAGTGTTATGTCCGCTTAGTTTCTGAAGAGATAATTCGACAACGGTTTAAACAGATAGCTGGGGGATGGAATTGGGGATTCGCTATTGCTCAGATGATTTACTGTTGTACGTGCTGTAATCTAATTAAATTTAGAAGAAACAGAGAGCCTATCCTTTAATTATCCTAATTCTTTTTGAGAGTAATGTGGACATATTTGAACAAATTCAGAGCGGTGGAGAGAGCATCGACATCAACCAGATCCGGTCGGTGAAGGTGTCTCGCGGAGCGCGCAACATCCCCAAGGCGTTCGAGATCTTCACGGGCGAGCAGACGCTGATCCTCAAGCCCAAGGACGGCAAGGACGCGGAGCAGTGGGTGCAGTGCCTCAGCATCGCCGTGGCGCACTCGCAGGCTCGCGACGCGCCCGCCAAGGCCAACAGCCTCCCCGCGCGCGGCCTCACGCTCAAGAGCTTCTAGGTGCCGCCCCTCCTGGGGCCACTCTCTCCAACCAACAGCCTCCCCGCGCGCGGCCTCACGCTCAAGAGCTTCTAGGTGCCGCCCCTCCTGGGGCCACTCTCTCCAACCAACAGCCTCCCCGCGCGCGGCCTCACGCTCAAGAGCTTCTAGGTGCCGCCCCTCCTGGGGCCACTCTCTCCAACCAACAGCCTCCCCGCGCGCGGCCTCACGCTCAAGAGCTTCTAGGTGCCGCCCCTCCTGGGGCCACTCTCTCCAACCAACAGCCTCCCCGCGCGCGGCCTCACGCTCAAGAGCTTCTAGGTGCCGCCCCTCCTGGGGCCACTCTCTCCAACCAACAGCCTCCCCGCGCGCGGCCTCACGCTCAAGAGCTTCTAGGTGCCGCCCCTCCTGGGGCCACTCTCTCCAACCAACAGCCTCCCCGCGCGCGGCCTCACGCTCAAGAGCTTCTAGGTGCCGCCCCTCCTGAGGCCACTCTCTCCAACCAACAGCCTCCCCGCGCGCGGCCTCACGCTCAAGAGCTTCTAGGTGCCGCCCCTCCTGGGGCCACTCTCTCCAACCAACAGCCTCCCCGCGCGCGGCCTCACGCTCAAGAGCTTCTAGGTGCCGCCCCTCCTGGGGCCACTCTCTCCAACCAACAGCCTCCCCGCGCGCGGCCTCACGCTCAAGAGCTTCTAGGTGCCGCCCCTCCTGGGGCCACTCTCTCCAACCAACAGCCTCCCCGCGCGCGGCCTCCCGCTCAAGAGCTTCTAGGTGCCGCCCCTCCTGGGGCCACTCTCTCCAACCAACAGCCTCCCCGCGCGCGGCCTCACGCTCAAGAGCTTCTAGGTGCCGCCCCTCCTGGGGCCACTCTCTCCAAGCAACAGCCTCCCCGCGCGCGGCCTCACGCTCAAGAGCTTCTAGGTGCCGCCCCTCCTGGGGCCACTCTCTCCAAGCAACAGCCTCCCCGCGCGCGGCCTCACGCTCAAGAGCTTCTAGGTGCCGCCCCTCCTGGGGCCACTCTCTCCAAGCAACAGCCTCCCCGCGCGCGGCCTCACGCTCAAGAGCTTCTAGGTGCCGCCCCTCCTGGGGCCACTCCCTCCAACCAACAGCCTCCCCGCGCGCGGCCTCACGCTCATGAGCTTCTAGTTGCCGCCCCTCCTGGGCCTAGGACCTACAACACATAGCCACGCCCAACAGCTTCGCTCCATAGTCAAGTAAGAGCTTCAAAATTTTCAATATTTCTGAGAATGGCGGTGTAAATAGTTAATAATAAAAAACTTAAAGAACTGAAAATGGCTAAATGCAAAAAAATGGCTAAAGCTCTTCTGCTGTATTTTTCATAAGCAGTTACAATGGACCGCCATTTTTATTTAGATTGACTATACCCCAAGTATTTGTCGGGATTTCTCCTATCATTATTTTATGGTTTCGGTTGTTTGTTTTAAAACAGCTGTATTGAACCCACACGAGAGATTCCTCTTATTATTCGCGTAACTATAAGACAAGACGTCTACTATAATTTGTCTTAATAAGTTAAATCAATACTTGTGTTGCCATCTGTATTATTTTAAATATTTGTTTATGTCATAAAACGACTTCTATTCGAAAACGAAGTGGCTTATGGAGAAGCCAGAGGATGAAGATTGACAAGTTTAAAGAGATGAAAAAGATTTCAGTGGAAATTTTGAAAGAACTGTTATTTTTTTTTGAGTCTAAGTTAAAATAGTCATTTAATTTTATGAATTTGTTTTAGTTAAATGAGTTATAGGCATAATGTTAAATTTTCAGTTCAAATAGAATATTAAGTGATTTTTAATAAGATAAAGTTCAAATTAAAAGATAGAAAATAATATGTGAGCCTGTAACATTGACAATGCCAAGTTCCAATGTTCTTTGCTGTTTTAGTGCATATTCTTAGTAGAAATTTATTCACTAATTCAATTATGTGGTTGAAAAGGACCATTTTTCTATGTCAAACAAATTTAATTAATAGGACTGTCACTATGTTGTGTTCTAAAAAGAAGTACTTGTAACTAACTACACCAACATTTTATTTATGCAGAAGAATACAAGGCTGTTAAATTTATAATGTTATTTTATATGAACATAATTTTGTAGGTTTTTTTTTATAAAATGCTCAGCTTATGCTTAAGTACATATATTGATAGATAAATAAGTCGGAACGTCACTTGTAAGTTTGCACAAATTTATGACAGAGACAATTAAATAAAAACCTTTTTTTAATAACACATAACATAACTTCACGCATTTGTTACCCGAAGGTGTAGGCAGTGGCTGTTAAGCTCGTCTTGTTTACGGTTATGTTTACGTCCCAAATGGAATAGGCGGCGAACCTATTGCCATACCGGGCACAAAGTTTTCATTCACCGATATTTATCACACTTAACTTCGGAAAACAGTTCGAAGAGTCATTGGTGTGAGCCAGTCTCGGGATTCGAACCCGGACCTCTGGATCAGAAGCCGTGTCCTCGACCACTGGACTACCGAAACCTTAAGTTTTTAATATTTAATAAAAATTTCATATTTTCTATTTCTATTTTCAAAAATTGCGATCATGAAAAATGCCAGGACTCTACAACGTAAAATGTCAGCCATATTCAGCAGATCTACTTTGTTAGACTAGTAATTTTGATCGTAATAATAATTATTTTATAAATAATTCAATACTAGACAACTTATTTAATTATAGAGTTTTGAATGCAATGACTTGCCCGCCAATACTAGCCAAAATAAAAACTAGGAAAATTATATTTATTTCTTAGACTTTCGCGAATCACATTCATAACATTGAAACAACTTTTTATGGCGTATATCGCGTTTATTTAGAACTTATTTTCTATTTATGTCCTGACGTTTCGAACTCTTTGCAGAGATCATTTTCACGAGTGACGAACAAAAAGATGGTAGTCGTTCAGAAGCTATTTTCATTGATTTTATGAAGATAGCTTCTAAACGACTAGCATCTTTCCACCAACGTCGGGAAATAAATAGAAAATAGGTTCTAAACAAACGCGATATAATCCATAAAAGTTGTTTCAATGTTAGGAAAATTATTGCAAATAAAAATATATACGAAGTCCCCAAGTGAAATTCCGACTTCTTAAAAAAATACATTCCTCTAACATGTAAAAGGGATTAGGTGAATAAGTTTTACAAGCTCATTGCGTCCTTGTTTGGTTGTGTTTAACACATAGTGATTCACTTCTACTTTATAAAATATTTTGTTCGCACTGTTTTTGATTGATCTATGTACTTATATAGACCTTAATTATTATTATGTTACTCGTAGTTGGTATGTACTTAAAGATTATTGTATGTACTTATGACTAAATTATTTTATACATAAATATATTAAATATTTTATATAAATATTGAAGTGAGGATGCGAAGTTTTTTTAGTAGCTTTGTCATGAATATATATTATTTTCCAATATAATATTCGACGTTAAAATTGATTTTATTCAAAAAATTAAATCATATTATTTAAAATAATATTACCGTTCACAAATAATAAACAAAGCAGACTTCGAATAATTTTGATCACATCTATGGGGTGGACAGATATGGCAGGAACTTTCAATATAGGGTACAGTGGTAGAGCCAAGCAGTTCGCTGCATGAATGGGCCGGCTCGACCAGTGAAATACCACGACCTCTCAGAAGACCGACGTAAAGTGGCTCATGCCGCGTTTCGTTCGGTGAGAGAGGTACCCGGAGGCCCACCCCCCTTCCCCGTCCTTTCCTATCCCCTATCCCTTAAAGGCCGGCAACGCAACAGTAACACTATATGTGTTGCTGGTGTCCATGGGGGGCGTTGGTTGCTTACCATCAGGTGACACGCCTGCTCGTTTGCCCTCCTATCCCATAAAAAAAAAAATAAAGGGATTCGACAAAGATATGTTTACATACTGATTTCGTAGTTTTGTATGGTAATCTTATTAAAATTATACTATAATGATTAAATAATTAATTATTAAATAAAAAATTAATTAATAATAATTGTAATCAAGAGTGAGATCATACTATAAACGAGAGCTCAACTAAAGCAATTTTTGGTTTTCTATAGAAAAATTTATGCACAGATGCAATATAGAAAAAAAAACGTCCAATGTTACATAATATTTTAAGGTTTAATAAATCGAGATTTTATACGAAGTTAGAAGACTGAATGCTGGTCAAAGTGCGCCGATTTTCTTAACATTAAATTTATTGTTGAAATACACCTTGACACAGGTTTATTTCCATGTTGCAATATATTTATTTGTTAACAATAAACACTTTTTGTAATAAGCAGTATTCTTACACATTTGGGTCATGTCCTTTGTGAATATTTATTTAGACTAACTTGGAGTAAATGAGCTAGATGTGACTTAAAACTCAGTGTAAGATTTATTTAAAATTATCCTCTATCTTAAGTGCATATCGGTAGAACAAGAAAACGCAAATAATAAATTAAACAAATATTTTGAATTTAGATTTAAATGGAATAGTAAATTTGACTCAAAATGTAAACAGACATTCCTGAGGTTCAGTCGTTCGGTATAATAATAAAATTATTATTGTAAATGGTCTCAGAAATCATTATAAATGGTTGTAAAGCGAATGACATTAGTGTTAAGAATATATTGTAGAGTAAGCGATAACAATTATAGAGAATGGACAAAATGAATTTGTAAGTAGTACAAAAGATATTAAGAGTGCCTTTAGTTCGAAATTTGTATGTAACCTCTTTTGACATAAAAGTTTTAACGTTCTAAACTCTTTGATGTAAAATCTTTTTGTCTGTTGTAAATATAAAAAAAAAAACATTTTTTGGTTTTCATAATTTTGTACTGTTCGCTTTGCGCACAATCAAATTTTCTTTTTGCTCATTAATATTTACATTTGAATTGCAAGTGACTCATTGTAAAATTTCGTACTTAGCTTGTTACTAAGTCATTGTTTTTTATACGCCGCGTGTTTACTATGTATACGCTTCAAATAATTTGAATAGGAATAGGTTAAGATACTTATATATAAGTAATACATAGTTGTTAGTTCAGACTGTCCGAGAGTATGCAAATGTTTCTATATAATTATTATTTTGTTATCTAATAAAAAAAAAGTTTTTATTGAACATCTCGAAGTCCACCACCGAATTGATGTAAAATATTATTTGTACATAAACTAAATAAAATTTAATTATTAATAATTATAATTATTGCCAGTAAAGAACTTGAGGTCATAAATGGATCCAATATTAAAGATATAATCAGTTCCTTTTACATGTATATTTACATTTGAATGTGGACAAATAGTACTGTCCAACCGAAGCGGCTTCGGCCAAAAATAGACCTTCGGTCGGACACTAACCTTTATTACTTTTGAAATTATACATATTATATGTAATGTTATCGTGGCGCACTGAAGTTAATTTAGTTTCATAATATCTCTATATGTGTTTGTCTTTAGTGGTACAGATTCTCTCCATTATAATTCAATTATAAAAAAAAAGTTTTAGTTTCATCCATAAATCTCGCTTATAATTTTTTATTTTCTTTGTAATTAACACCACCCTATCTTTCATTAAGTAATACAAGTTGACAATCAATCTATCTGCGATATGTTTATAAATACATATCTAGACATACATACATAGGTAGCCATCCTTTCAATAATTAATTTTAACATGTACCTATAGAAATTTGAAATTAAATTTACTAATGTTGCGAACAAAATGGATTCTTGCTATGATATTGTCCTAGAACTATAGAAATACAAGGGCCAATTTTTTTGGTATTGTACATATAAATGAATTAAACGTATGTCGCTTCATAAGGAAACGGTGCTAAGAAATATTATTTAAAGTATATTATTAGTTGTATTGTGCTTCCATTGTTAACCAAACTTTGTCATATATATATACAATATACATGTGTACCTTGTTATATACAACATATCTCGGCTCATGTACTTACTGCCCTATTTATTAATCAATATAGTAATTGTTTGTATTCAGACTTTTATTTATTCTAAGTATCATCACCATATTCCATAGGTATGATAGTCCCAAATGCTTAGTAAGCTGGTAAACCTAATTAAAAAAAAAAAAAAATGAATTGGCCCATTTTTGGATTGGCCAACTGAACTGTAACGTTGGCCGATCAAATTGTGTTGAATGAGACTGTTACTAAGTAATTCTATAATTATTTTATGGCCTAATTAATGATATTATTATTGTGAGAGATAAACCACCAACAACATTACCAAGAGTTCGAAAAGATGACATGTGCCGAACTGCCCAAATGTTGTAAGGGCCGGCTCGACAAGTGAAATACCATACCGGCTTATGCTGCGTTTCTTACGCTGAAAGAGGGAGGCGTAACACCTCCCTATCCCATTTTAAATATATTTCAATATTTTTTTATGGTAGGAGGGGGCAAACGATCTTGTGGGGCACGTGATGGAAAGCGACTACAGTCACCCTTGGACATCAGCATCACCAGGGGCATTAGATCAGCGTTGCGGGACTTTAAGATGGGAATAGGCTCGTTTCTTGTAGGTTTATATGTCGTAATGGTCCGGAAATATCGCCCGCAACCATAAAGTTGGGGGTTCCTTAAAGGAACTGTGCGTGTCAAGAAGTGCCGATGAAAGCGACAGTTATTGATCACCAACCATTAGGTCAATTCAGATGGTAGCATTGGCGCGTCAAGCGATGGCGAATTTCAGCAGGCGGTATTAATCTGAAAAATTCCTCAGAGCACTCCCTGTGGTAAATGCGGTAGAAGATTCATAGAGATGCAACATCTCTCCGCAACGCCAAAGGGTCAAGCCGTACTGCGCATTGTTGGATGCCGCTAAATGAAAGAAGCTGGGCAGCTTGTTGCAGATGTTCATGGGCGACGCAAGTCGCTTACCACCGGTGATTCCCTTGTTTGCTCGCCTTCCTTATAAAAAAACTACCATACCATAGACAATCAGCCTGATCTTTACAGATTAAAACCGTCATTCCGGTTGATTCCGTCATTGACTATTGAAAAAAACCGCATCAAAATCCGTTGCGTAGTTTTAAAGATATACGCAAACAAGCGGACAGACAGCGGAAAGCGACTTTGTTTATACTATGTAATGATTTAGAAACAGGTGTGGAATGCAAATAAATTGAATTGATATTCGGATTACATTCTTTTGCCCGTTTGGTGAAATACGCTATGTCCCTTGGTAGGCACATAAGGTAGCGCCTAAGGCATTGGTTAAATACGGTACTCATAAGAATTACTTAACTCAATAAGGAAATAAAAAAACTTTAATACAGACATTATCTTGGTACACATATACCAAAGGGACATTTTATTTAAACATTTTCCCTTATTCTATGACATTATATTTTTACAACAAAATTAAATTCAGTAAAACAGCTTCTAAAATAAAATATATATGAACTCGTTAACTTAATTATTAGTTCAAGTTACAAATAAAACACAGTTTGACAGTTTGATGAAATATCTCACACGTTTTTTGACAGAAAATAAATTATTGTGATGAACTTTAGTTTTGGGACTGTCCGGTAAGTGTTTATGGTGAACACATGTGGATAATTTGCTGCTCTATTTTCTTGAAAATTTAAGCGTTTTAAGTTGATTTTGGTGTTGTATTTGTTTGGCTATATATATTGCTGTTGTGTATATTATTGTAAATATCTTATATTTCGTGTTATATGTGTATTTGTGTTTAACGCAGAAGTAAGTTTTCTTTGACATCATTTTTATGCGGGACGACCATGGAGGTTGATGATCGACCTCGCGGCCGCCCCCCAGATCCCAGTATAGGTAGAGAAAATGCAAACCCATCATTACATGGTAGTTCATGCTCTTTATATTCCCCAGTTTTGACTGCGCCGTTATCCAGTTTCGAGTCCATTGAATCTGCCCAACGTCGAAAGCGCGCTCTAGAAAATGAACATGACACGGAGACTGCAACTGCAAAACAACAACGCTACATAGCTCCGTCGCGTTATAGTCGCTTACGATATTCTACAAGGGATATGGCCCCATTTGTGGTTCATGTATCACGGTCAGAATCAGATTTGTCATCAGGTACTACACTTCACCCTATAAAATTTGGCCAATTAATCCTAAAATTAAACATAAAGAGTGTCCTTCCTGATGTTATAAAAAAAAATAGGACTTAATAGAATAAGTGTGCAGTTCAAATCCGCCGAAGATGCTAATGCTTTCTTAAAAAACTCTTCCAACATATAATGTTACCCGGATGGGAATCGTTAAAGGCATCCCAGCGGAGTAGACAGATCTGGAAGTTATTGAGAATTTAAAACCCCCAGCAGGTTGTGGAGATATATTAAAGGTTCGTAGAATTAATCATAAAGTCACAAACGATGGCGTATCAGAATGGAAGGCTACCTCTTCTGTAGTAATTACCTTTGATTGCCAGACCCTTCCGAATCGTGTGTTCTGTTGTTACAATTCCTTACCTGTCAATTTATATTATTACCCAACAATACAGTGCTTTGCATGTTCAAAGTATGGACATACAAAGACACAATGCCGCTCGAAACCCCGCTGTTACCGTTGTGGAGATGAACATCTGGGAGACGGTTGCACGATTGAAGATCTGAATTGTTTTTATTGTTCAGGACCCCACAGTGCAATTAGCAAACTATGTCCAGAATTTGTTAGACAGAAAAACATTAAAGTTATAATGGCAGAAAAAAATATCTCGTATGCAGAAGCGTGAAAAAAGGTTCCCCCAGTTTCAAAATCTTATGCTGATGTGTCTTTTTCACACCCTTCTCACTCTCAATCCAATCCTTACGCTACTATCTCACAAAAATCTCAATTGTCACAGTCAAAACTCACAGGCCCCTCAACATCTTACAAAAAAACAATAATTAACAAGCAGAAAACCAGAACCTCTCATTCCTTTGGCTATGATAAAAAAACCCATAATGAAATAATTAATAGCTATTCACATTCCCCGTCTGCCAATGGCTGTGCATTGAATACATCTGACTCCCACTGTGATGACCCACCTACAGACACCCAGACTTTAGTTGTTTTATTAACTAATCTTCTCACTAAAATTAATATACCTGACCACGTTGCTGATAATATTATTGACTTAATTTTAACACACCATAATGGACATCCAATTTCTACAATGGAATGCTAGGAGTGCTCTCCCCAAAAAACATGAGGTTATATACCTCATAAACTCTTATACTCCCGCTATTTTCGCTATATCTGAGACATGGCTACTGCCACGTCATCAGTTTAATATTTTTTCGGAAGCAATCTCGACTGCTGCACATAAAAGTATTCCTTTGAAGAACGCTGTCACGGGTAAATTGTCTTCTCCTCCGTGGTGGGACAGAGAGTGCACTGAAGCAATCCATTCACGAAAAAGGGCAGAGCGGAAATACATTGCAGATATGTCCATGTCTAACCTTCTAGAATACAAGCGAATGGTAGCCAAATCGCGACGCCTTTTTAAAAAAAAGAAACATGATGGATGGAGAAAATTTTGTGAATCCCTTTGCCCTTCTACTCCATCGTCGATAGTTTGGCAAAACATGAAGAGATATAAACGTGGCTGTTCCTCTCAAAACTCTCCCAATATTTCACCTAGTATTGCCCGCCAATTTCTCAATAAACTGGCTCCTCCTTTTGTTCCCATTGAAAGTGAATGTCCCTTCTTTCCTATAGATAACATTCAATCTGACGATCCTTTAGACGCACCCTTCTCAATATTAGAACTAAATTCGGTATTGAACCATGTACGGGACTCTGCTCCTGGTCTTTATGGTTTTCCCTATTCGTTTTTCAAAAAGTCAGGTGAGTCGTAAATTCCTTCTGAATTTAATGAAAATATGTTTTTGTCTTGGTTATATTCCTGACGAATGGAAATCGCAGCTAATTATCCCTATCTTAAAACCTGGAAAACTACTGATGACCCTAATCACTACCGCCCTATCGCTCTTTCCCCAACAATAGGTAAAATCTTTGAACATCTCATAAAGAATAGACTAGAGTGGTTTGCCGAGAATAGAAACCTTATTGATAAATCACAGTTTGGGTTCCGGAAGGGACTTAGTACTATTGATGCTATAAGTATTCTTATAACAGACACACGAATTGCTTTCAGCCAAAAGGAATCGGTGGTAGCATGTTTCCTTGCCATATCAGCTGCATATGACAGTGTTCTTCTCTCCACACTTAGGAGTAAACTACATCAGATGAATATTCCTGCAAGGTTGAGGTATTGTATATGCAACCTCATGACTGACCGTGTTGTGAACTTACATATCCCAGGTAATCATTGTAGTATATCCAGGAAGGTTTGGAGGGGCCTTCCACAAGGCTCTGTATTAAGTCCCTTACTTTATAGTTTATATACATCTGATCTTCATAAAGCTCTTAATGTTGGTTGTAACATCCTCCAGTATGCGGACGATATATGTTTGTATATAACCAATGCTTCCATTGGTGTAGCCAGCGAGTCCATGCAAATATCGCTCAATTCGTTAAATCACTGGCTCTCTTCTCATGGTCTAAGTTTGTCGGCTTCCAAGAGTTCTGTAACTGTTTTTTCTTGCAAAAGAGATGTTCCCAATTTTCATCTTGAAATTGAAGGTGCTCCCATCAAGCTTGAGGATAAAGTAAAATTTCTCGGTGTTATTTTAGATTCCAAATTATCCGGTTCTCCTCACTTAAATTATATTATTAGTAAATGTGAAAAAAATCTCAATATGTTACGGGCTCTTGCAGGCGCTTGGTGGGGTGCACATCCTTTTACTCTAAAAATGGTGTACAATGCCACTATAAGAAGTATTCTTGATTACGGATCATTTTTGCTCGAACCGTGTAACAAAACTGCAATGGCAAGATTAGACGGCATCCAAGCAAAAGTACTTCGCTGTATACTAGGTTGTATGAGATCTACCCCAATAAATGCCTTACAGGTGGAAAGTGTTGACCCTCCACTCCATCTCCGCAGGAAATATCTTGCGGATAGGTTTTTATATAAGACCTATTTCCTTAAACACCATGAGATTCTGCCAAAACTTTCCCAATTAGACCGACTTTGCAAACAGAAAGATTATTGGAAGCATAAAAATCCTCCCTTAATTTTAAACGCATTTAGAAAAATTTGTCTGGCCAAAGAAAAAGCTCCCGTTTACCAGTGTAGTAAATTTCCAGTATATGACCTGCCTTATGAAACCTCAGACTTTCTCCCAAATTATATCCCATCTATCGGCTTGGATAAGGATACTATCCGTGCTGATACTCAGTTTTTGTCTATAGTTAATAGCAGGTGGCCAGAATACCATATTTTTTTTTACTGATGCTTCCAAATTAAATTTAAATAGTAATACCGGTGTTTGTGTTTATTATTTAAACTCCCAAATCATTCTTCAATTTCAATGCCCCCCTGAGAGCTCAGTGTTCACAGGGGAGTGTATTGCTATACTTGAGGCATGTTTATTTATTTCTTCACATGTAGCTATTGATAAAGCAGTCATTTTCTCCGATTCAAGAAGTGCCTTGGAGGCTATCGTTAAAAACCCCTTTAGGGATAACCTCCGAAGTCCTATAATATCTAATATAAGGAATTGTTTGCATTCTTGTTCAAAGAATTTAATTGACGTGACATTGGTGTGGATTCCTGGACATACGGGTATTCGTGGAAACGAATGTGCAGATTCAATGGCCAAGAATGCTGCCTTTAGTAACGTAGCTGACCGAAAATACTTTAATAATCAAGTGTATGATATATTGCACTTAGCAAAATCTGACATGTATAATACATGGCAATCCTCTTGGTCAACTACTAGCAAGACAAAAGGTAGATTTTATGCTTCTATTCTACAGGATATTCCTGTGAAGCCATGGTTTTTTAAATTTAAGAAAGTATCAAAAATTGTCATTTCTGTGCTTTGCAGGATTCGCCTTGGACACTGCTGCTCCCCAGTTTTTCTCCACAAAATTAGGATTCGGGATAATTCAATGTGTGAATGTGGTATAGATGAAGGATCTATTGACCATATATTTCTAAATTGTCCACGTAATAGCTCATTCTCTCTTGACCCCATACTCAACAAATTGAACATCCCCCGTCCAGTTAATGTTAGACATCTTCTTTCACTTTTCCCAAATCGACAAATTATATCTGCTTTGATTAATTTTGTATTTCATAATAAGATAAAATTATAGTTTATGTATTGTATTTTTCTGTATTTTTTATGTATCATATTAGTTTATTCACAGTCATATTTTATATGTAGTATTAGTGTTTATTTCAATTTAATGTGTAATAAATACATTCCATTCAAATACCATTACAATTGGACATAACTAACAAAATCTTATATGTAATAGATATTTTAAATCTTATAAACAATTAACTTTAAGTCGCGTTAACATGTGTAGCTATTACATGATGCTGGCAGTAATTGCCGAAGAAGTTCGGCAGATTGCCATAAAAAAAAAAAAAACTTTATTTTTGGGGTTCCGAACGAAAAACGGGACTGTCCGTCCGTCTCCGTCCCGGGCCGTATCTCAAAAACGGTGATAACTAGACAGTTGAAATTTTATTTCAGGGGCTTCCATACTTTGACTTTATTGTTTTTACAGTTTATAACGGAGTATATAACGATACTAATAACGGAGAAAGGTAGACACCTTAACAATTCATAAAATATTTAATTTTATGTTTATTTTTTATGTTGTCTTTAAATATAATTAATTACTTTATCTTAATTAAACTAGTAATTAGTGGTACCCTGGAACCCTTTGTGTGCGGGTTCCACCCAAAGGTTGTCATCAGAGACAATTATGCCTCAACCAAATGGATAATTTTTGTGAGTAATTATTGTTTGTTAGACAAACGTTAGGTACTGCAAAACCTATCAATCCGTTTACACAAAATAAACTTTTTTATTTTTGATTATTGTTGCTTCATGGCACAGAGGTTTTACACGCTTATGTAAATAATGCTATAGATATAGCTTCAAATTAATCGACTTGGCTTCATTAATTTCAACTGCTTTTTGAAGCCATCATTTGGTTGCACAGCTGGTCTTTTAGCTTTAACCAAATCGTAAGCATCATCAAACTGCATTCCATCATAATGCATTAAATATGCAATAGCAACCATAGCTGTCCGGGAAACACCAGCATTACAATGAACTAGAATATTTTCTTTGGTTTCAATTGCTCTACGTATATAAGGCAGACTATCCCGTAAAACATCTTTGATGTTAGTCTCTGGCAAATCTAAGCAGTTAACGAACTTATTATCGATTGAAACATCTACTTGTATGCCAAGACTGAGTATGTGTTTGATTTTATACTTTTCAATAACATCAGGTGCAGTACAATCTTGGGAACCTATGTACAAATAATTTGTAATTGTCACTGGTACATTATCCGGTCTAGTGTCAACTACAAATCCATATGTACTTGGACATACAGATGTTATGTTACTATCCTTTTCAACATATCTTTTGCCATCAGCATTTGTTACAACAGTCTCCGTTTCTTTAAGTTTAGATTTCTGCCTCTTTAATTCATTTAAAAAACTCATTTTCTCAATAACGTTGTTTTCTTTCCACTTTAGTCTTGCTTATTAGTAACCCTGAAAATCACATAGTCTAGACTTTAGCGCCATCTATTGAACTAGGAGATATTATGCAACTGTCTTGCGCTATTTCTCAATCACTGTCAGTATCACAACTATATTTGTCTAATGTCTGTTCACTATTTGCATCATCATACATAAGATCTTCAGGATTATACTGGACGTCACATAAGTACAGCCCGTCTGGTGGTCCAGTTTGTAAAAAGCCGTGCCAGGAATGTTTGGATGGCACTTGTAGCATTAACTTAATGTCTGAAGAATTGAGTTTGCCCACTGCCACGCTATTCAATGTTCCCACCATTCGACGAATCTGTAAACCAAAAAATCACCCTATGGAGTCCCTCCCCGCGGAAGAAGTGAAACTTTGTATTTTTTTTCCACTACATTTGAAAATAAAAAATAATACCTGAATCGACAAGTGAGATTATAAAAAATAATCAGGTGATTATTTTTTATAATCTCACTTGTCGATTATTTAATCCCAAATGGAAGAAGTGGCGGTAGCTATTGCAATGCACCGGGTATAATGTTATCATTCACCACACATAACTTCGAGCCAGGATTCGATCTCAGGAGCTCTTGATTCAGAAGCAACTTCCTTATACACGATACATGTGCATATCTAACCAAACATCAACTAATATCTAATTAAAATAAATTACCTGATTATGAACAAAAGATTTGCCCTTTATCTCAATATCCCAATAATCTAACACAGTGTCCAGTTTGTTAGTGTAACTCGTCACAAGCGGCCGTCCCGGCTTCACTTCTATGGAGTATATTTCTCTCCTATTGTGTTTTGTATCGGACAATTTATCAAATTTCTTGAAGGTACTAAAGTCGTGGTAGCCGACAAAATATTTAGCACCTTCTTTAAACTTCTCTATATCAAAGTTTGGTAATCTGTGAAAGAGAGATGAATATAGGTTCCCTGTTGACCCAGCGAACTTTGTATTGCCTGAGAAGTAAAAAAATAAATATGGTTGTTGTGGGTTACCCCTAAAAGATATTTATGCCTATGTCATATTTAAGGTATATAATCATGTAGTACATTGTTTTGATCTATCACTTAGCATTCGGCCAGCGTTTGCAATTAATGTGCTAAATCTCGAAAATGATAACAATTTATATGCTGCGGTCGACCAATGGACGGCCATTGGTCGACCACCCCACGCTTGGAGGCTTTAATAGATAGAGGGTGTCAAGGGAGTGATTTGTATGTATAATTTAATACATATAATAAGATAACAAAACTTCACGACTTCTCTGTCCGAAGGTGTGTGCAGCGGCTGTTGAGCACCGTCTCGCCGTTATGTTTACATCCCAAATGGAATATTTTGCGAACCTATTGTCATACCAGGCACAAAGTTTTCGATCATCGATATTTATCACATATAACTACCACAACAACAACTTCGAAAAGTCATTGGTATGATTGAGTCAAGATTCCAACCAGCGACCTCTAGATGCCGAAGCGTGCCGCTCGATCACCACCAAGACCTTTTACTACTTAAATGCGAACTAGATATAATATTACGACTTAGAGACCTTCAAGAAACAAGCATGCTCCCACCTAAAAGGCCAGCAACGCTGATGTGACTCCCTTAGTGTGGCGGATGTCCATGGGCGGCGGTAGGCGTTTACCATCAGGTTCACGCACGCAAGTTTAGCCCCATTTTCCCATAAAAAATATATATAATAGTATTATTTATTGCTTACAATTCTATGTGAGCCATATTGGAGTTAATTGACGGGTGGTTTACACTGTATTCAGGAAGCGCACATTGGTCATACCACAATGTGAGGGCGGATCACACAGTGATGCAATCAAAATGGCCCTTATAGCAGGATCTACTCACTCCTGATCCTTCTGGAGCATACTGCTTCACAGAAGGAAGCCTCAAGCCTCTAGATTATTCCTAAGTATAATTTTTCAAAGTAAAAAAATATACCTCATGAAATGGCACCTCTTCCATTCCTCAACTGGTAAACATAAGGATTTATAGTTCTCTATCCAATCTATATCTTTCTTGACCACTGCTAGCCTGCAATTACATTATTATTGGCACATAGATTTAGTAATGATTCTCTAGAGCCTAGAGATTAAAAAGAAAGTAAAAAGAGAAAAGTAAAGAGAGTAAAAAGAACCATGGCACCTGAAGAATGGCAACGTAGACTTACAAGAAAAACAGTATTGAAAGGAGTGCAAGTATTTGTGAAATTGTTTGTTTTATTGGAAACTCCATTTTTTTTATTGTTAATAACAAAGGAATTTGTGAATTATTCTGTTAAGAATCTTTAGGAATTGCATTAAATAACAAAATTCATGTATTATGGGGTTAGGGTAATTTTAAACTAAATCTAAAAATAATTAGCAATAGTACAGTGATGGTATGAGCTAGTTTAGCTATATGGCAGTTAAATGAGAAAGGGTTAAATTTTTACTTGTGATATTGTTTTTTTTTTACAAATATACAAGGATAGTCTCGGTGGCGCAGTGGTTGAGCACACGGCTTTTGATCCAGAGGTCCGGGTTCGATTCCAGACATTGGCTCACACCAATGACTTTTCGAAATTGTTTTCGGAAGTTATGTGTGATAAATATCGATGACTGAAAAACTTTGTGCCCGGTATGGCAATAGGTTCACCACCTATTCCATTTGGGACGTAAACATAACGGCGAGACGAGGCTTAACAGCCGCTGCCTACACCTTTGGGTAACAAAAGGCGTGAAGTTATGTTATGTTATGTTACAAGGATAAGAAATACCTGTACAAATATGTTCTGCATATAGCACTTCTTCGTGCACAAAAATTGTCTTGAACTCTAAGACATTTCTTTATGATTATGCTAGTGTTGGTCTTGATAAAAAACTTATTTAGTGCCTGTCTGATGCCCTTTGTATCATATACACCGGTACTGACCCTTTCCAAATCAACATGAGCTGCACTATTCAAAGCATGAACACCACCATCTGTACTGCAATAAGAAATATTAAAAAGTGGTAACAATTTTCTGTAGGAAATAAATAATTTAAAAAAACTAGCATCTAACCAAATAATAACATATAATTTAATACATAATACAGTAACAAAATCAATTAATTATAATTTAGACTTACCGGCTGGAAAGTGTGAGGTTAGGATAATTCACTGAGTGAAGCTTCAGTAAAGCTAGTTCTATCATACCCTGTACGCTTTCTGGATCTGGATATTTTTTTCCTTTCATCCATATTTTTTCAGAGGACCTGCAGTATATTTTCTTATTTAAAGGCACAATTGGATCAACATTCAGATAAAATATGAAATTAGGATAACAAACCTAAAAGGTGTTCCTATATAGGAGAAGAATAACAGGTAACGTGCTTTCATTAGATTTATTTAGCTCTTCAACGATATTCTGAAATAGAACTCTTTTATGTACTAAAATATTTTATAAAGCAGCTGATTTGAATTTATATAATTTTTTTTTTAATTCGCCCATTTGGGCAGGCTAAAGCATAGGAGCCATACTGCCTTGAATTTATATAATATTAAATCTTTAGGTACTACCTACCTAAATATTTTACGACAGTGGAGACAATAATCAAATAAAAAAAAAACACTAAATTTAAATGAAAGACATGATAAATAAATTAAATTTAAAAGTGTAACATTGTTAATGTCATTTCCATAGGTTTAATTAGGTTTCCTACATCATTGTTGAATTTAGGACTGTTGATAAAATATCGATATATCGTAATATCGATATTTTTCCTTAAAAATATCGATATTTTTAGCCAATATTTTTTTTCACGATATATCGATAGTTCGATATTGAAATGTACATATCGACTTTCGATATTTTTATGAAAATATTTTTTTTTGGACACAATAACTTAAATTATATCGTCATCGCAAACTTAAGGTTGTCTGGAAGAGATCGCAACATGTGATAAGACCGCCTTTTGTACTTGATCGACATTTACAATGTACTAATTACTTCAATGTAATGTATAAAAATTGCGTACAATAAAGCGTATTCTAGTCTAATCTTAATATACAGTATTTAAAAACTAATAAACAATCGTCAAGTCATCCCATAAGCAATGACAAACAGCTCCCCTTTACGAGTTCAAGCTAATTCTTGGCAATGAAAAAATTTTGCATCAAATTATAACTGATTAGTGTATATAGGTATCTTTATTTTTCAGTAATATATATATAGTAATATATATTTATTTTTCAGTAATATATATTTTAGTAATATATATTTTTCAGTATAAATATTATTCTTCATGTTAAGAAAAACATTCATCTTTTTCCTAAAAATTGTGATATGCACTCATTTAATACAAGAAATAAAAATAAACTTGCTACGCCGTTTTTCCGTCTGAAAAAAGTTAATAACTCGTTTATGGGTAATTGTGTACGTTTCTTTAATAAGATTCCTGAAAATGTAATTGAGATGCCGTTTACTAAATTTAAGGCGTATGTTAAAAGATGTCTCATCAGCAAAGCTTATTATAGTATCAACGATTTTTTGGAGGACGACAAAGTTTTTAAATAAACCGCTCATTACTTCTTACACTTGTAACAATTTGAATTGTTAGTGCATTTTGTTGTGTAAATGATAGTAATAAAAAAAAAAAACAAAAAAAAAAAAACCTCCCTGAGTTTCTTGCCAATTCTTCTCAGTGCGAGAGTAATCGAATTGGCGGAAGTAAAAAAAAAAAAAGTGACCTTCATAAGTGTCTGACAAGACCTAAACTGAATAAATGAGTTTTGATTTTGATTTTGATTTTATCGCGTATTTTTTTTTTTGCTTAAAGACACTTTCACAGGGGCCCGCAGGGCTTATGGAAAACTCTTTGAACAACACCCTCTTTCTATTAATAGACGTAACATATGAATTTTCTGTACATGCATTTTTAGGAGTATCTTTTTTTATATGTACCTACATAATTGATTAGTATCTATAATTTTAATTTCCCTAAATTATCTTATCTCATGTCATAAATACATAGTGAAACAATTGTCCATGAATGTGATATGCCACTGTTAACTATCACAACGATATAATTTACGTTAATATTTACGTTTATATGTTCGCTGGACGCAGCTGCGGCAAAAGAAAACTAGTATATGCATGTATTTTAAGAAATTATATTCAAGTAGTGTTTTTTGCACTTTGTCGTGAAAAGTTATCAAAGATGTGGAAATGCAACAAATTTAGCAACCCGTTTGAAAAGGAAATCCATCATGCATTTGCAAAACTATCCATCAGAGTAAGTATAAATACTAAGAAAATAATCACGAAAAATGCAGAAGGAAACTATCATAATGAGTCAGTCGTATAGTTACTACCACCAAAATCAAATATTGACCTTACTGACAACGATACCGAAAACTAAATACATGGTATATGAAAGAGAAGTTAACTTAATAAATAGTTTTTTACGATCTTAATTTACTACCTTTCGTCCATAGATGTGACTACATCTGAAATGAAATCAATTCTACATCGGTAATCTTTAGAGTAGTTTTAGCTTATGGACATAGATGGCGATACGTTAAAATAAATAGTTAATATATTGACTGGTTAATTTACTGCCTTTATAACCAACGCCCATAGTATATTGGACTCGCTGGTCTTCACTGACCACAAAGTTAAACTACGTTGGGCGTGGTAAACACTTAGATGAGTAACCGTTTTTATTTGGGTAAAATTGTTCACAAACGATATTTTAAAGCATTGTAGTAAATACGATTAATTTAAAACGGCAGCAAACGGGGCGTTTAACGTTTGCATGTCGTTTAAGAAGTTTCACTTCAAAATATCGATATATCGAAATATCGATATTTTTTTTCGATATATCATACCCCGATATTGATATTTTTAAAAATATCGATATATCGAAAATCCGATATTTTTAAAAATATCAACAGTCTCCTAGTTGAATTGTAACATTAGTAACGGCCACTGTTGCCAACCTTACTGTATTAACAGTAGATTTACTGTTTTTCAATTGATGGCCTTGTTTTTTGTTTTATCCATAAATTTTACTGTTTTTTCAGTAAGTGTAGAGAGACACCTCAAGTTACCTCAAGGAAATATTTTACTTTATTATTTCTATGTTATAAAACGTTACGTAACTGGATAGTTTAATTGACCATAGCCCATATGCCCATTCTCAAATACGTGTGATATACTCTACTCTTGTTTCTCTCATAGTTTATTCTAGAGTAGTTTTTTTTATTACATACTAGTTGACCCGGCGAACTTCGTTCCGCATCAAAAGAAATAAATTAGTAATACTTGGATCTTAAAAAGTTCAATTTGTGCTATTTATCGGCACCCGTTTAGGCGCGCAAACGCAACTGCTATGTACCGCTATGTTATTACTGTAATATCTTCGTAAATATTAGTTTAAATTACATGCTGTAAATGGCTATATTAATCTAAATTAAAAGCACAATTTATTTAAGACACTTAATTGGATGAAAATTAATGCTGTAATGTTTAAAATTGCTTCGTAAATAAGCCATTATTTCTCGTAAAAAGTAAAAAAATAATAATGGTCATTGTGGGTTATCCCTAAGACATAGACATATGCCCTCGCGGACTTTTTTATAGAACTCCTAAAGGTGTATAATAATGTAATACATTGTTTTGTTTTATCACTTAGGGTTCAGGCAGCGTTTTCGATTAAAGTTTTAAATCTTGAAAATTATCATTTTTTTTCACTACACTATTCATAAATTATAGATCAAAACCACCCCGTTGACACCCTCTAACTATTAAAAAAAACCGCATCAAAATCCGTTCCGTAGTTTCAAAGATTTAAGCATACAAAGAGACATAGGGACAGAGAAAGCGACTTTGTTTTATACTATGTAGTGATGTTGTGATTTTATAAATATAATAATGTGAATGTGTCCTAGTAACTGAAATAATTGAGTATTTTTATTGACATTGGTTATTGTTTTTTTTTTATTTATGGGATAGGAGGGCAAACGAGCAGACCAGGGCAGACGTGTCACCTGAGGGTAAGCAACCCACATCGCCCATGGACACCGGCAACACATATAGTGTTACTTTTGCGTTGCCGACCTTTAAGGGATAGGGAAAGTTGGGGTGTGGGCCTCCAGTTACTTCTCTCACCGATCATAACGCGGCATGAGCCACTTTACATCGATCTTCTGAAAGGTCGTGGTATTTCACCGTTCAAGCCGGCCTATTCAAGCAGCGAACTGTTTGGTCTACCACTGTTTAAATTATAATATATGAGAAAAGTATGAAATCTGCCTTTTTGAACCCATCTACTGTTATCTACTGTTTTTTAATGAGTGAACTGTTGTTTTTTCATTTGTTGGGGTTGGCTACACTGGTAACGACTGGTAACGACTAACGAGTCGACCAGTTGTCAAAAATGGCTAGATGGACGTGGCATATGTTTACGGTGCTAACACTAATATTTACAATTTTATCACTCGTTGGTGATGTTTTTTCATCATCTCCGGCACCATGGTACGAAAACATGCCTGCTGTTACAATGGACTACAAAGTACACATAGACGCAGGAAAAGAAGATTGCTATTTTCAATATGTTCCCCAAGGTGCCACATTTTACGCTAGCTATCAGGTAATTCATACAATTTTACTCAATTAATTCCTATAAAATTTATCATGGTAATAATTTTTATCGTTAGAAACTGGTGTAACTTGTGAGGATGAATAATTTATGAGAATTTTTATGTCAACAGGTGTTAAAAGGCGGTGATGGAATGTGTGGGTTTGCTGTAAGACACCCCAACGGTCAGATAGTTCACCCTTATGAATGGAGACAGAGTGCGGAGTATGCAGACCAGACATCTTCGGGAGGCTATTATTCTGTGTGCATTGACAACCAGTTCTCAAGATTTGCAGGAAAATTAGTTAATTTATATTTATCTGTTATTAGATATGACATGTGGGAGAAATATGCTAAAGAAGTGGAGGAGCTTGATATGAATATAAAGAATTTTACTGTGAGTAGTCTTTTATATTACATTTCCATTTACAAAATTACTGTGGAAGAGCAAAGCAGTTAATTTATCATAGAACTTACTGCAATGTTGTTTTTATATATTGTTTATAATATATTCTATTATATCTTATATTACTTAGACCATAAACTTCATGTGTATACTTGCTAAAGTATAAAAATGACCTCTATGAGCTGGTTATATAATTTGAGAAAGGAGGGGGAGAATTACTTTGGACCAGTTTAATTTATAAAAAAAAAGTGTGTGTGTCCGCTCCGACGCACGACTGGAGTTTACTCCTCAAGAACGATTATAAAATAAAATAATAAATATTTACTGTCTACAAATATGAACACATTTCTTCGTAATAGAGAATGGCGTATCGCTATAAAGAGTGTTTCTATAAAGAGCTCAGGACATTGTATGGAGTGCCGACTCTTATTTATATGCTCTGTGACTATAGCGCATAACGCATTTCGTGTGACATGCTATACTCTCTAGTACGATTTTGGTCCCCATAATTTTCATACCCCGGGCCTATATATGTAAATCGATTCTTAAGGAGTAAACTCCAAAAATATCTACATTCTTTTTACATATACATAACAGCATTGACTAGAATAATTTATACTGAACAATAATTCTTCAACATTTTATTTTTACAAGTAAAATTGTTAAGATAAATAAATGTTTTCATATCTTCTGTTAATTAAATTATTTTTTTACATCATCTACTGAAACTATTAACATACATGCTAAGTAAAAAATATAGTCACTAGGATTCTATTTTATTTAATTAATTGTTACAGAGTTCAATTCAGTTTGTAGAAAGAAATATCAATGATATATTACAATATCAGTATCACTCAAGAGCAAGAGAGTCAAGGGACTATAACTTGTTACAGGACAATAATGTCTATGTGCTGAGGTAAGTTTTGTTCTTGTTCTAGATCAGAAATCAATCTAATCACAAAATTCAGATTTTAGGCAAACATTTTGAGAGTTCTGACAAATTGCAGACTGAAACAATTATGTCTACTGTAAGGAATATGTTTTATGTTACATGGGACCGAAAAAATGTGCTAAATGTATTGTGTCGGCATAATTCTAACTGCCTTTGTAAGGTCTAAAGTACTAAAGTAAATAACAATAACAACCAAAAATATCATATGATACTGCTATTACTCCAAGTTATCTGAAAGTTGCTCTAGATAAACTGAAACATGTTTAATATATTCATATACTTTCTTGTTTCAGATGGTCTGTAATCCAAATAATGGCTATTGCAGCGACGGCGACATTGCAGGTGTATTTTGTTAGAAAACTTTTTGAAGTTAAAGATAATTCATCAAAGATGAGAATTTGATCCAGTCAGAAATGAATTTGTATCACACGCTGATTCTGGTAATTGTTAGATTCCAAAAACTCATACCATAAATATTATTAAAAGTTCACACACCTAGATGCAATAGACCAGCAGAGAAATGTCTTTTGACAAACAAATTTACTGAATTTATTCTAAGCTAAGTACAATGTGTATAACCTGTGTCTCAAAACCTGCACAAAATTTATTTTGATTATTTTTTAAGTTAAATCTCTTACTTTGTAGAATATGTTATATTGTTATAAGAAATTTATTGAAGTTAAAAATACAACTTCTTTGGAAGCATTTAATATAATATTGAATTAAAATGAGCTAAAAATTAACAAAATTTATCATTGCCAAGTAATTTAAATTATTAGCTGGAATACCATCCAATTTTTATTATTGCTGTTAAGTTCGTATTTTTTATTATTTTAAAATATTAGTTCCAAGCAACATTCCTCTAGTACTTTCCCAGTAATTAATGCAGTATACACATAAAATCGATAAATGGTAACCACTAACAAACATGGGAAGTATACGCTTTCAGTCTGTGGTTGAAGTACTGTATGTTCTGGTCGCTGGTCGTTCATTCATTCATTCACATTCCACAATTTAATTGGTTGATATGCAAAAAAAACAATATATTTTTTTTAAGTAAGAGAATGAGATTTATTTTTGCATATGTTGATGCATATGAACAGCCAAAATCTCAAAGTTACGAATTTATGGTGTTTGTAAAAGTTAAAATGTACTTACAGATAAAAAAAGAATTCTTATTTAAAGTGTGATTAATAAATCTTTGCTTTCTCTATGGTACACTTATTGATCTCTATTTTTTATTTTTTTATTTTCATAACTCTCACAACAATGCTTTAGCTAAAATACAAGTGTATTTTTATTCTATAATTTTAAATATTTATTATTATATACATTTTTTTGAGATTAAATAATCTTACTTATTTTAAAAATCATAACAGTTGCAGTACATAGTTTATTTTTTTTTAAATTAAAGTCCAGCATATTCTTTCAAAGTACAAGTGTCACAGTGAAGTTTTTTTTAATATTTTTTTTTATTTAGTCAGTCATTTTGTTTTTTTATTTAATCAAATAATGTAATTTATAAGATCTGAATGTAAGTACATTAATATATTTTTGATAGAATTATGCAATTTCTCACTTTTTCATGTGTTGACAACGATGACTATGACTACTTTATAATATATTGTTGATAAATAATTAATATAATTATAATTACAAAAATGTATTGAACAAACAGAAATAATACTGTTTCTACTTAATATTTGGTTTTTTATTCATTGTTATTCTTCCAATTACCCTCATTTCAGTCCCTATAAAATACCATTCATTTCATATCCAAAGTCTTTGTATGACTGCTGGGCCGAGCCCATCTCACAAACCTGACCAAATGCAGTGGAGAAACCGTCACTTCTGGGCCGGAGATTCTTGCAGAGATCCAGGACTTCTATTGTCAATTATACACCTTACATGCGTCTCGCCCTGAACCTGGCAACAAAGACCTGAGAGCTACCCTAACCCTCCACTACAGTGAAGAACTGCCACATATAAGCTTAGATGAGATCGAGGTCGCTCTGGAGCAGCTTAAGAATGGAAAAGCCCCCGGGGATGATGGAATTACAACTGAGCTCTTAAAAGCTGGAGGGACTCCTACACTAAGAGAACTTCAGCGAATATTTGATTCCGTCCTCTTTTCGGGGAGAACTCCTAAGGCATGGAACAGGAGTGTGGTCACATTGTTCTTTAAGAAAGGTGACAAGACCTTGTTGAAGAACTATCGACCCATCTCTTTGCTAAGCCATATATATAAGCTGTTTTCAAGAGTGATCACGAACCGTCTGGCGCGTAGACTCGACGATTTTCAACCCCCTGAACAGGCCGGGTTTCGAAAGGGATACAGCACCGTAGACCATATCCACACTGTACGGCAGATTATTCAAAAAACAGCCTTCTGTTCACACTTTCACACAGCAGCTGGTTGTATCCTTATACAACCAGCTGCTGTGTCTTGTATTCGTGGACTACGAGAAAGCATTTGACTCTATCGCAATCTAGTCTGTTCTGGAATCCTTGCAGAGACGCCAATTCGAGGCGAGTCCAGTTGCTGAAAAGTCTTTATGACGCTGCGACAATGTCAGTCCACATAGAGAACCAGCAGTCTGAACCAATTCCAATGCATAGGGGAGTGAGGCAAGGGGACGTTATTTCCCCCAAACTATTTACAAATGCATTGGAAGACATGTTCAGGACTAGACTGGAAAGGACGTGGCCTAAATATAAACGGCGAGTACATTTCACACCTAAAATTTCCGGACGACATCGTCATCATGGCTGAAACTGCTCAGGATCTACAACACATGTTGCTCGACCTAGCTGATTCTTCAGCACGCATTGGTGTTCAGATGAATTTGGACAAAACTAAGGTTATGTTCAATCAACACATCATCCCGGAGCCAATTATGCTAGATGGGGTGCATCTCGAAGTTGTTCATGAATATACATATATATATACCTCGGCCAAATAGTACTAGTCCGGAAGAATAATTTCGAGAAGGAAGCCCGAAGACGGATACAGCTGGGTTGGGCAGCATTTGGAAAACTGCGTCGAGTCTTTTCATCACCTATTCCGCCCGCAAAGCCTTAAGACTAAGGTCTTCAACGAGTGCGTCTTACCCGTTATGACTTACGGGGCCGAGACGTGGACACTGACAGTGCGACTGATCCACTAATTTAAAATTGCTCAGCGAGCCAGTCTAATTCTCGATGGGGGAAACGTGTCCTGGAGTGGAGACCGCGTCTCGGCAGCCGTAGTGTAGGACGCTCTCAGGCTAGGTGGGGTGACGATATACGCAAAGTGGCTGGCAGTGGTTGGCAACGAATGGCCAAAGATCGAGCTCAGTGGCGTGCCAAAGGAGAGACCTATGTCCAACAGTAGTAAATCAACCGGCCGAGGACTCGATGTCGACAGGTTCAATCCCCACCTGAATAACAATTATTTTCTGTCAATCATGAACGTTTGTATAACTTCTGGGTGTTTTTCTATGTATTAAAAGTGTGTATTTACAAAAAAGTATACAACTATTAATATCCAGTATTTATCATAATATCTAGTATTTATAATACAAGCATTTAGTTGCTTAGCTTAGCACTAGAGAGTGCTGTGTGTGTTGTGTCCTCAATATTATTATTATTAAGCCCAAAAACCTAAACAAAATAATACTTAAATATTATTATCATCCTTATATATTATACTTATCATTGACTATTATTGTTAAGAATTTAAAAATGCCTGAATGTTTTAAAAAAATTTCAATGTTCCACAATCTGCCGAAAGTGGAAATCAGGGCTCCTGCTATTAAGGATGGTTTTCTATGGTGTCAAATTAAAAAAAGTACAGTACCTAAATCATTAAATAGTATAAAACAAAGTGGCTTTCCGCTGTCTGTTCCCTTATATGCTTAGACCTTTGAAATTAGGCAACGGATTTTGATGCGGTTTTTTTAATAGATTGATGATTATTTTCGAAATTTAGCACTTTAATTGTAAACACTGCAAAAATACTTTGGATGCGGAACAAAGTTCGCCGGGTCGGGTAGTAAATAATAAAATCATATTTTCAGAAAATAATAATATTTTATTTATTACATCATAAATATATAACATTCGTGATTTGTTACAATTTTCATCTTAATACTATATACACAATAATTTACTTAATTAAGTACGTAACAAAATTGATTATCTCATTTAATTGTTAATGATATGGTGCAACTTTTAAAGCCGAAATCACATTCCAATTATACAAATCAAATTATATATATATGTATAATATAAATTTGGGAGTTGAATTTTATTTATAAGAAAATGACCCTAAAAATAGTACTGTAAAAAAAACTCTATTCAACAATTTTATTGTATATCTATTTAAAACTATTTTAAACAGATACGCATATAAATCTTTCTAGTTAATCATGAATTCATTAAGATTAATAGTCCTGCTTCTAAAGAAGAATTGAACCTGTTATGGGATATATTAAGTCGCAGTAACATTAATAAATCAATCTTAAACTGGCAACTGAGCAAAATTACTAAATTTGAAAATTGCAAAAATAATACTGAAATGGTATTTTAAATGGTTCGAATCTATACTATCAAGAAGAGTCTTAGCAGAGGAAAATAAAATTTTAATAAATTCATGCTTAACTTATTTATGTAAAATTTTAAGTGAATATCTAGTTGTAAATAACGAAAGTTTCTGGTTCAGCTGTAAGGAATGTACTATTCAAATAATGTAAATTTCAGTAGCAACTCATCCGCTCACTATGACTAGGCGATCTCTCGAAATAGCGGGCAAGTGGAGCGTCAAGTGACAACACTTATTACTAAGCATCTTAATATTAACTGTACAATATTCAGTGAATCTCATACGTAACTGTACATATTTCACAAATAAACTAGTTGTTATTTAAATTCTATAAATTTATTTTAAGAATACAATGAAAAAAATATTTTGAATTTTCAGAATATCTTTTCAACATTTCATGGTATACGTATGCACGTGCACGTGCACGTATACGCGTTATACGCGCAAAGAAGAATTAAACGAACTAAATGAACTTAAACAATTTATAAGAACTGTGAACTGTAACCTTCGCAAAACTTAGTTTTTGACATCAAAATAAATGAAATGAAATTAATAAATGAAAAAAAAATTAACAAATTATATTCTTTTTGCATATTTTTTTTAATAATAACATATCATCAGGGAGGTGGAAACTAATGAGTCAAAACTCATTGCACCAAATTAATTACACTTCAGTATCTCCGTATTGTGTTGATTTATTTTGAATTGTCGATAAATTCTGCACGATTTTTCAAATGAACATTAAATTTATCACAAAATAAGCACCTAACAACGCCTTCATAGTGAAAGCATTACTCATATTTATATTTTATGTTCAGTACCTATTTAATATCTTCATACTTATAATGTTCCGTATCTAAATATTCTACTCGAAGAAGGCAGGGTGCGGACGGATCACGTCTTAGTTAATTAATATCAAAATTATGATATTATTTTGTTATATTTTAACACGTTAAGATATATAGGGGACATAGATAAAAATAGATATTGTATTAAGGTTTTCTAAAATATTTTAAATAATTTTGAACAACTGGCCAAAGATTTTATATATAATTGGAAATTTCACTATGTTTTTTGTTTTATGAATACACGAAGATTGTTTGTTACACAAACGAATGTTACACGCGTGTCCAATACATAGAATATTTAATTTAAAATTTTAATACAAATGTAGAGATCTATAAATATAATAGAGATTCTAATGTGATGTTGATTGTTTTATGTTAGTAACAAGCTACCAAACGGTAGACAACATTGTGATCTAAGAAGTGCAAATGATATAACTAACGAAAGCTTGAATACTACTCAATTTCGTTCTAAATACATTGAAATAAATTTGTTCAAGAACGTCTATAATTCACTATAGCATCAAGGTAACATGAGGTGGTGGCGGGTGTCACAGATGCCTCTTGGTCTTGCCGTGGCCCAGGTAGGTCCTGGAGAGCGCCAGCAGGCGGTACCGCTGGCGCAGGTTGCGCGCGCGGACGTGCGCGGAGGCGATCTCGGCCGTGTAGGCGCCCGGGAACCAGCCCGCCTCGCCGTCCCGGGTTCGCTCCCCGTAGTACCAGCCTGCACACCACACATAGCGTGTTAACTCAATCTGGACATATTTTTTCTGACGTAAGACATGTAAGAAAACAAACGAGCGTATCACCTTCGCTGGTCTTCCTGGTGACGTTGACGACGTCCCCCTCGGCCAGCGGCAGCTCGTCGGGCTGCGCGGGCGCGTAGGGGTAGAGCGCGCAGACCTGGGGGCAGTCCCAGCCCGCGTACACGGCCTCCCCCCCGTCGCCCCCCGTCGGGGGCACCAGCGCCTCCGACCAGCGCGACCACTCCGTCTCCGACGCGCACGACATCAGCTACAAACAAGATTCTGATTGATTGGACGGTCCCAGGGTAACGGTACAGAACACAAAATCTGATAAGGTTGCGAATAAACATTGAGCATATGTAATGCAATGCATCTCAGTGTGAAGTATACAAGCCGGCCCTGACCATCTCGACGGTGCGCCCCTCGTGGTTCTCGAGCAGCGTGATGAGCAGCGCGTGCTTGGCGGGCGCCGCGCCCCCCTCCCCCGCGCACGCCTCCAGCAGCGGGCGCGCGCAGTGGTCCACGCACACGAACTGCTCCTCGCTGGGGACCACATCAGAATTTATTATTTTTATACCAACTCATGCATCTAATACTTTTTTGAAACCATATGAAATGCCTACATAACATTAATTCCGTACACATAACAGTAGACTCGTACTTATAAGGATGCAAGAATACTCGACTATCAAAATTGCAATCCAGCCAAATCCAGATTAATGCCCTATAAATACCCAAGAATACAGAAGTCTTTCTTCGCTGAATCTAGCATTCTAATAATCAGAGATATATTTATTTATGGGCTTTTCGGAACTGTACAATTTATTAATTTGGTTTTATTGGAGTAAACAATTAACAACTAAGTTATCTATACATATAATAAAATTGTAGAAAAGTCAAAACTGTACATTGAATATTTTTTAAAAAGAATACTTGGTGTGTGATCTGCAATCGATACCGAAGCCAAAAATATACTTTTTAGAATTTTTGTCTGTTTGTCTGTTTGTCTGTTTGTCTGTATGTATGTCCGGGATAAACTCAAAAAGTACTGCATGGATTTACTTCAAATTTGGCACGAAAATTATTAAGAAGTCGGGTCAACATATAGGCTACATATTATCACGCTATCACCTACGAGGAACGAGCAGTGAACCTTTATTTCTTCAATGTATTCTGTAGCAACGTGTAATCTAACGACGCATATTTGTATGTTGTTATGGTGTTATTATGTTAATAACCATGCTTTAATCTATACATATAATAATAATAATAATATAATATAAGTTAGCTTCACATTTTAATTAACTTATGCCGTTAAACATAACAGACAATTTTAAAACAGTGCCATCTATGAGATTTACAAAACAGAAAACATTAAGTTGAATTACACGTGTAAGCACTTTTTGGTTTTAGATATAAATAAATCTTTGAGATTTTAAAAACATCAAGTCGAATTACATGTTTAAACACTTTTTGAATATAAATAATTGAAATTTCATCATGCGCTTGCGGTCAATAGATGTTTTTAAGAGTCATAGATGGAGTTGTGCATTTTCTTCTTTAAAATTGTATCGTTAATTCTTTTCAGAGATGAGCAAGACAATTAAAAAAATGTATTTGTATATGCTAAAAACTGTTAATATTTTTGTTCGGTATTTATTGGTGTAATGATTGCTTCGTAATTTTATAATTTTACACCATTAAAAAAAAATGTTTCCTATTCGCTAACTAGATGGCGTTGGCGTCGAATTAGATCGCGGATGAGTGTACGATGGCCAATAGAAAAGCAGTTGAGGCCGTGGACAGAACCCTGCAGGACATCCGCAGGAACGAACACTTGATGGGTGGTGTCACAGTTCTATTCAGTGGCGATTTCCGACAAACGCTTCCCGTGGTGACGCGGGGATCGAGGGCTGACGAGGTGAATGCTTCGTTGAAACGATCTTCGCTGTGGTCACGAGTTCGTACGCTGCGCTTGACCATTAATATGAGAGCTCGGCTCGGCGGCAATGCACGTGATCAAGAATTCTCCGATGTTCTTCTAAGTCTTGGCGAAGGCACTCTACCAGAGGAGAGAGGTGGGCAGGTGGTGCTTCCAGAGTCTCTCGGTAGAGTCGTATCCAGCTTAGAAGAACTCATTCGCTGTGTGTACGGGGACATCAGTCATATACCGCACCAGCAGAATTCTTGGGTATGTGAGCGGGCAATTTTGACGCCCAAAAATGGTCAGGCTGAAGCAATCAACGAATGCATTCTCTCGAAAATTGAGGGGAATGAAGTGGTTTACACCTCTATAAACACTGTCATCGAGCAAGATGATGCCACACATTATCCCGTGGAATTTCTGAACTCTCTGTCAGCAAGTGGACTTCCAGCGCATACTATCAAGCTGAAAGTCGGTGTCCCGATTATGCTTCTTCGGAACCTATCTCCTCCGAAGTTGTGTAACGGGACCCGCCTTAAAGTCATCTCGCTCCACAGACACAGCATTGAGGCGGAAATTCTTACGGGTTGTGGCGTAGGCGAGGCAGTATTTGTACCACGCATTCCCCTCATACCTCATAACTTCCCGTTCCAGTTCAAGCGCGTACAGTTCCCCGTGAGTGTTTGCTTCGCGATGACCATCAATAAGTCGCAGGGGCAGACACTGAGAGCAGCGGGTGTCGACCTCAGGACGAGCTGCTTCTCACACGGGCAGCTGTACGTCGCTTGCTCCCGCGTCACCAGTCCTGACTCTCTTTACATTTTGGCTGCGGAGAGCCAAACCAGCAATGTTGTTTATAGAGAAGTTTTATAAGTATATATTTTTATCCTTTTCTATATTTATATTTTCTTATTCATTATTTTCTACATTTGCTTCAGTCGCAACTTATTACTTAATTCAGCAGAATCACCATAAAGTCATTTATTCAAAGCAGACTGAAAATCAGCACTTTTGAAGTTCAACAATTTTACAAAAGACAGTCTCCCTCTGTTACTGTACTTTCTGTATTTATGAAATGTAAAGAAGTAACGGGTAAATAAATGTTATTTTAAAAGGTATAATCGTAGGTATTTTTGGTGCTGTATAGCGTTCAGGCAGATGACGTCGCGGGCTACAGCTATACTACAAAAATTCCTGTTAAAATGAAAATAAACAATGCGGGCAACAACCATTGCTACCGCAATCTGTACTTATCCTACCAGTTACAATTTCATTTTAGAGGTAATTACTTCTCAACTGTCTATGTAAAAATATAGCTATCTGATCACAAATTCCACGCGTACGAAGTCGCGGGCACAGCTAGTTAGTAATAATTTAAGTCATGGATAATGAGGCAACCATTAATAACTAAACTTGAATTGGAAAGAAAGGACCGAAAACGGAGCCCTGAGGAACGCCCATAGTCACAGGTTTATCATCATCATCATTAGCCCTTTTGAGGTCCACTGCTGGACATAGGCCTCCCCCATAGAGCGCCACAACTGCCGGTCCGCTCAATCATGGGGGGATTTTGCCATAATCGCCACGCTTGGCAGGCGGGTTGGCGATCGCAGTAGGCTGTATTGTCTTAAGAGAGAATGCTGCTGCCCATTCTTCTAGCTTTGCCCTTAGTCGCCTTTTACGACACCCACGGGAAGAGATGGGGTGGCGGTATTCTAAGCCGGCGCCACACAGCATCACAGGTTTATACGTACCTACATATATATTTTATTTATCAACCTTAATAAAGACAGAGAGAGCTTTAATGCAAGATAAACTGACCTCTTCTTCTTGGTAATTACTAGCAGATCATTGAACAGGAAAAGATGTAGCGGTATCTTGGTGAATTTCTTCCCGAAGGTGAGCTTCATTTCATCAGATTTCCATATGTGTTGAGTCATCTCGCCAGATCGCACAAGCCAGCGGACAGGCCTGATAAAAAAAACAGTTAATTTGTAATATAAGTATGTTCACGCCAAGTCCATTGCGGGGTAGGCAAAAGAACAAAGCGCCATGAGGCACAATTCTGACGCAAGACACATCTCACTCGTATCTTTGACTTTCATGACTAAGACTGTTTGTGGTCGAGTCCGAATAATGTGTGGCAAATATACAAATATAACAATGGCTTCGTCATTCTTATTGCCGTCATTGTACCCCACATCTTGACAGTGGTAGAGTATCTCTCTCTCAGAATATCGACGTAAAGTGATTCAGGCTCCGTTTCATTCGATGAGAGGTCACCACCCTCTCCTTTCCCATCCTATTCTCTTAAAGGTCGGCAACGCTACTGTACTTTACGCTACACTACTGCAACACCATCTGTGCAGTAGTGCTTACTACCGCAGCGGTAGTTGCTTACCACCAGGTGGCTGAGTATCTGAATCGAATACCAAGAGAAGAGACGGCGAGATGTCACCATTGCGCATCCAACCTGGATTCCGCTTAGTACACGCTGGAGGTCTGCCCAGTCTGGGCGGCCGAGCGTCGACTCCTGGTGACGGGATCGGATGAGACCTGTCCCCGCCGGCATCGATCGCAGCAATGCTGGCGGGCGAGGAGGAGTGGTGGGCTTTGGTCTCTTTCTGCGAAGCTTCCAGAAGGAGCCCGTCGAGCGGGTTTGGGAGAGAGTCGATTCCGCACGAACCGCGAGGGCGTGCCGCTCGCAAGTGCGCCCGGGTCACGGCTCGGGGGGCCCGCCGTGGGGTTTTAGTGCAGCACACTGGTTACCTGGTGCGGGGCGCGGGCGCCAGCGCGGGCGCGCGGCGCATGTGCGGCGGGAACTCGATGCAGCGCGCCAGGCGGCACATCTCCTCCACGCGCTCCGTGTTGCGCGCGCCCTCGTTGCACTCCCGCACGAACTGACCCACACAAACCACAGACTTCATCAAAATCGACACATTTTTATTGGAACATAGAACAGAGACTTCTGTCGACATGGCTCAGAGTTTGCACCCTCCGATACACGGTATGCATCTGATCACCGACTGAGAAGGATTAAATACTTTTATTCCTTCCAGTCTCCACCCACGGCTTCGTCCCTGCTTTTTTTTCATGTACCGACGGTTATTATTATACAACCTTATATTTAGTATACAAACTTATTAAGCTCACGAGCGTGCGGACGGAATCTTAAATATTTAAAAAAAATATATTTTTATTTTAATATTTTTGAGACTTTAAGACATGTTAAAAAAATGCGAGCTTGAACGGAAGTTACATGGGAGCGGGAAGAGGGTCACATTCCATACGAGTCGCAATTTATCGTGCACGAATAGTAGTTTTGAAGTGGAACTTCTAATGTCTCTTGCAAAAGCGTTTAACACGCTACAAAGTTTCACTTGTTTAGCGCGGAGGAACTCCACGCACAATTTTTTGCTTTTAATTTTCTTTACACATTTAACAGTAACTATAGTAACTCACATTGTTGAGTGTCACTAGTGCAGTGGCGCACGCGTGGTACTCATTGTCTTCCGAAGCGAGGTTCTTCAGCACTGCGTCAAGGAGCAGCGGTAGCCGCGTCACACGCTGCATCGGCAGCATCAGGAATGAATGAAGCGATAAAGACTGACACGACGGGTGACTCTCCAATCTAAAAACAAACAAAATAGAAAATATTATACATGAACTATTCTTTGGGAACATTAAAAGCAAGTGCACAAGACCGTTAAGGAATAAGGACTTATTTTAATGTTTTGTATTTGGTCTTGAGAATACGACTCAAGACTAGGATGGCCTTATGACCGACGAGTGACGAGTGTCATGAAATTACAAAGAAGCAAGGGAAGTTGTGTGTACTATGTGAGTGTGTTTTATGGCACTCACTCAGCCTACACCACAAGGAACTTGGCGCGAAGCTATACTAGTATAGAGGATCCATTAGTAAATTCCAATCTCACGTATATGTACTAACTTTTTCAATGCATTCGTAAATGCCGGTTTGGTTTGCAACCGCTGCAGCGCCTTCACCATGAGGGTCTGGTTCTCGCAGTACTTCACGTACACATCAAAGTGTCTCTCGGCGTGTTCCCGGACGATGTCGCAAATGCCCTGCAGCAGGATGTTCTCCTGCCAACACTTTTCCAACTCGTTCATCAACAGCTGCGAGCACTTGCGGACTGAAACGGACAAAATGTTATTAACCGACCGATGGAAAAAAGATGAGATGATACAATTGTTTCTATGGTAGTTTTAGGTACCTGGTAGTATAGTAGCGAAGATGGTCTCCCAATCTTCTCTGGGGAGGACCTGTGGATCACGGAAAGCCGGATGCGAGATAAAATTGGATTCCAATACGTTCAGCGAGTTCAGGTACGAAGCCTCTGATGTTAACAACTCGAACTTGGCTTCTTGGAGTCGCTTCTGTGCAGGTGCCAGCGAACCTGCAACAACAGATACACACGTGTTGAACACAGGACCTCAGCGTAGAATAACCACAGTTTTAATTTATCAAGCGTTGTTTAAGATTATAGAGAAAATTGGAGTGTACAAACGGGCACTTCCTAAACACGGTACATAAAAACTATAAGATTTGTGATATCTTTTGTTTGTCTGTTTTGTTGTTTTTGGTTAATCTCCGAAATAGTGAGTGCATATTGACGGGACTTTCAATAGCAGATATCTATTTTATTAAGAAGTTTATAATGAATGTGATCCTTTAAGGAGAGTATGTGAGAGTACTCTAAAGATCAGTGAGCAGGTACAGTAAACTTACTGAGTACGGCAGAGTTGAGGACCTCCGGAACCTCGCACCACAGCGTGCGCGAGGGCCCGCGCGGCGCCACCAGCGCCATGGCGGAGGGGCGGGCGGGCGCGCTGGGCGGGCTGGTCGGCGCGCGCTGGGCGGCCGGGTCGTACGCGTCCGAGTCCGAGTCGCCGGTGTCGCGACACACCGACTGTATAACATAGCACAAATCATCACGGAAAGTTCTTTACGAGGTAGGCAGAGAGAACTTATACACTTCACTTACTTCGTCGACTTTTATATCTTTTGTCATGTTATCACGAAGTCGGCTTCTTATAAAACGGAATCAACTTCACCGAATTGTAAATACTATGTTGATTCTTTCATTTTCATGAGCAAATGAGCAATGTTTCTGAATTATAAAAATTCTGCAAACGCTCAGCGTTGGCACACTGATTGCTCCAATATACAAATTAGTATACTGATCCACACCAATATCGGACCCACAAACAAAACAATAAAATTGAATAAAATTTAATTAGACCCCGACAAAAGTATATTAATAAGTTGGTAGTGAGGAATATTCGATTGATTTATCAGCAACGATATTAGGGAGGTTGTTCACGCACCGGTCGGCGAGGTCGACTGGCCACTATTAAATCCAATTAGCTATATAAATTAACACACTTAGCGCTCGCACGAGTCTCGCAGAATTTCGAACAGATGGGGATTAGTGTAATTAAATTGTTTACTCGTTCCTAGCGTATACACACGTGCTGTTGGGGCTTGTCATTTTATATTCAAAATTCCATTCGGTTAATTTCCATTCAATATTTTAGCCTTTTAGGAGTTTACACGTGTGAGAATGGCATGGCGTGATTTGGACATGAGAAGGGAAGAAAGTCATTATACAAGGAGATCGAAAGAGATGGATGAAATGCGTAGGAGTAGATATGAGTATAAAGGGTGGATATGACCAGCAATAGAAGAGATTGGATAAGGATGACATATTGTGCCGATTCCACATCCTTTAGTGGTAGACCGTTTACCGGGTGAGGTACGAAAAGAAGAGTAATAACCAGTCTGTCCATAATAGAGCCGCGAAATGTCGTAATGTCTATACCTCTACTATAATAGTGAAATATTCCATAGCAGGTTGCTGCATGTCAACCCACAAACTATGGCAGACAGAAACCATAATTAATGTACATATATTTTAACGAATACCTCAACTTTAGCTGCGTTGTAGAACTGGTAGAGCGGTTCGTGTGTGAACAACGAGTGTGGTAGTGGGGAGGCGGGGTGCGACCCTGACGACGCTCCCGATGACGAAGATATATTCCCGGCTGGGTACAGACCAGCTTCAGCGTACCTGGGAACAAAGATTATAGATTTAAATAACGCTTCACAAGTTATAGGTGAGTATACTGCAAAGTTTCATCGGTACAGAGATTTTTTCTATCAATAGTGTGTCTCTATTCTCTGACAAAGTTTCAGACATCCATTTCAATCAATTACATGAGTTAGTATATACAAGGTTATACGCGAGTACAATTATTAGTTAAATTGATAATGACCTCGAGTGATAAAGCAAAACTTTGTGTTAGTGTGCCAATATTGAAGTTTTAAAATATTTTAGCGTGCTCGGAGTCATAATTAAAGGTTGTGTGAAAGAGTTGCGAGAGGTTTTATTATAGAGTACATCCATATTTGAAATCCAATTACGTACCTATAATATGACCTTGGGACTAATTATAAGACAGTATGATGAAGAGACATTATTAAGATGTCTATTAAGCTACCCCTATACGATTAAATTGCGAATACAGTCATATAAAAAAATAAATTTTATCTAGATGGTTCAATTTTATAGTAAAGGTAGCAAAAGCCTTGCCGGCAGCTGGATACCTCTCTCACTGAATGAGACGCGGCATTCACATCAATATTCTGAGAGGTTCTGGTATACTATCAGTCGAGCTGGATCATTCATACTATTTCATACAGAGAACGACGTGGCTCTACCACTATAGGAATGCAGTAGGAGGTATATTCTTGGCACATGAAATATTTAAGGCCTTTTCAGAGATATGTGTGTCAGCTACAAAATTAATTTGATATTTATTGGAAAGTAAAATTCGCGAAGTAGGGCGTCAGGCCGCGAAGGCGTCTTGTCTGGCCGCTAGTGTACGCTGACCTTCAATCATCTTTATATGCGAGTTGTTCAACATCGAGACGAGGTCGTGAAGCAATTACAATGCACTCACACAAGTGCATTATATTTAATTAAATAATTGACATAAAAATAATAAAACTTGTGCAATTTCGGAGGGAATGGACCAAGGTGGAGTACTTTTTTTCTTCAATCATCAAATATTCGCAACTATATACGTATATGCTTGAGTTTTAAATAATTTTTGGGAAGTTTTGATGTACAGGTATAATATGTGGTCTCCTTAATCTAAAAAAATGTCCTAGAAGGGACTTAACATGAAGTTAAGTAAGTCGGAATGAACGAATCAATCTCAACCAGTATACAAAGAATTTATTATTCCGTAGTTTTTCCCAGATACAGTATTTAGTCATTAAATGGTCATGACTAAAAAATAAGAGATATTACTAACACTCTTGATACCTACGACAAATATAATATCCACTAAGAAAAGTTAGTCACATAGAGGATAAATAACATTTGCATGATTACGAACTTGAATGTCGTCAAAACTATAAATGACATAATATCAAGGGATCATGTGCCTACACGAAAACTTTATATAAACAACACTGTGTTTAACGATGAAATTGTAAATATATTAATTTATATTTTAATAATTTAACGACTATCAATAAAACCAAAAACAGCCAAATCTTTTGACAGCATGTTCGAATGGATGAGATGTTGTGCCGACCCTGCTTATAGTGGGATAAGGGCAGGAAATCGATGACGACGCAAAAAATAACAACGAAAATTTGGTTCACCTTTTGCTTTTATCACTCTTAATCAAAAATCTAGCCAGCTTTTGATTACGCGGCAAAAATATATAGGTAATTAAAAAAATGTAAATAATGCTAAAAAAAATTACTGTACATACCCGTAGTTTTGGTAATCATCAAAATAAAACAAAATCACGTCATTTCTGAATCATATCCAGTAATTCATTGGCAATTAACACACAGTTCACACTCGCTCGCGCACTCAAACAGTGATTTAATACAGTCTGACAAAAAAGACTCATAGCTAAACACACACTTATATTTATATATTTAATTATTTACTACACTATGATTTTGTAGTAAAATCATGTCTTTTAAGCGAATAAAATAGTATTAATATTATTTAGTTGTAGTCGTGTGGAACGCACCCGAGCCGCGACACAACGGATTTGAAATCCAACGTCCTTCTGTACACGAGGCTGTTATCAAACGACTTAATACATTAGCGACGAGCGATTTACGTGTATATATTTGTCTACATCCACAGTCACTGACAGTGAGAGATTCAAATAAAATTGTTACACACAAAAAATCTATAATAATCTGTTTTCAATATTAGAATTAAGAGTGGTAGAGCCAAGCAGTTCACTGCATGAATGGGCCGGCTCGACCGGTGAAATACCACGACCTCTCAGAAGATCGACGCAAAGTGGCTCATGTTGCGTTTCGTTCGGTGAGAGAAGTACACCGAGGCCCACCCCCCTTCTCCTATCCCCTATTCACAATCCCTTAAATATGTAAAACACTATATTGCTGGTGTCCATGGGCGGCGTTGGTTGCTTACTATGACACGCCTGCTCGTTTCTCCTTCTATACCATAAAAAACAAAATAAAATACTTTTTATTCGTATTTATGCACATTTTGTAAAATTAATATATATTTTTACAAATATTCACATTTCTTATTTTTTTATTTCAATCGAGGAAGTAGGTTCTGTTAAAAAGATTACTGTTTGATTTATATTTTAATAACATAATTAAGTTTTATTTAAAATATATCGATTCATTGAGCGTCATAAAGACAATTCCCTCTACAAGTCGATGCCTTAAGTAGCAGGTAACGATCGGAGACGGCAAACAGGATTGTGACTCATCTACTTCGTGGATAATGCTGAGCGTCATAATATCCACAACGGGAGAGTCTCTACTGACTAACCGGTCAACCGGGATAGTCTCTGCACTTCGGCAAGATAGGAGCATTAAAAATATGACTCATGGTTGATCAGGGTTTGCTTTTACTTTGCCTACTTTATAAGAACAACTTTATAAGATCCAAATTTTACTCATTTATTAATTTTGATGCGGAACAAAGTTCGCCGGGTCAGCTAGTTAGATAATAAAAATTCTATCCCCGGGAAGAACATGTCTTGGATCTTGGACACATGTCGTATTTTGGTCTCAAAACATTTAGAGCCGAAGTGCCTTATGATCGTGCACAATCAATCCTAACTTGTAATATATTTGTCTTATACAAAATGTGATTATTGGTTCTATAACTATTATATTTACACAATTATACAAATTTAAAATGGCTTGTTTCTGATTTCATGACAATACAATATGACGTTGCGGTATTTCCTTAGAAAATAATTTATATTTACAGTTAAATATTGCCTTATTTATTTATTTATTGTAAGCAAATAATTGAATCATCATTATGCCCATAATAACATGAGTTTATCGCGGTTATTTCTCACAGATTTTTTTTTCCAAATTCCGTAAACTGTTCTTATTTGTTGCAAATACATATTTATCTCTAGGAAATAAATTCACACAGTGTTTTAAACATAGTTTAAAGTGTGTGTTTTTTAAAATTTGTATTTATTGCAATAAATATTCAGATAAGTACCTGCGGAGTTATTAAACAAGACCATTCTACATTTTAGGATCGCACACATATTTATAAAAATCGATACTTAAACAAACTATATCCAATGAACTGCGATCCTCCCTTTACCGTGGGGAAATATGGCGAACTAAAATAAGCTTGCAAATTGTTTTAGTTCTTTGTGATTTTAATGATCAACCATAGATCATCAACGGATTAAACACAGTTTCTGCTTTAAACCACTCTGTTATTTGGGACATATTATTGAGGTTGAACATCTCTCTCTGTGCGTGTCACTTGACAGCTGACGGTGTGAATGTTGACCTTTGTGGTGAACTCCCAACGGTAATCGCGTTCGTAGCGAGCTAGCGAGACGGACCGCTACGTTTTGCGTAAAGTGTCTCTTGTCTTATTTAATGTCTACCGCGAAAAGGTTCACTTAGTTCAAATTGTTGTTTACAAAAGTGTGTGCTTAGAATGCTTTAACGGTATAATGATATGCGTATCTATGTGCATACCTTGATATGTACGAATGGACCATATTCATATTTAAATTTTAAAACAGTGGTAGAGCCAAGCAGTTCGCTGTGAGACGACTCGACCGGTGAAATACCACGACCTCTCAGAAAATCTACGTAAAGTGGCTCATCCCCCTACCCCATCCTTACTAATCCGACTCCCTTAAAGGTCGACAACGCAACTGTAACACTGTGTTGCAGATGTCCATGGGCGGCGCCAGTTACTTAACATCAGGGACACGCCTGCTCGTTTGTCCTCCAAACCCATATATTTATTCTCATGGGTAGACTAATATCCATTTCGAACTAACAAGTATATCGTCAGGTAGAGTTGAGGCATACAGACTTTAGCTCAATAAACGGTATTCGAGTTCGCAGACACGGACAAATCAAGCAGAAACATAAGGACACTGCCTATACCATCCAGTGTTAAGGATGTGAAGGTATATACCAGAATATATTGCACATGATGACTTACCACGAAGAATTAGACGTATTAGCAGCTGTGTCGGCGCCGCACTCCGCGTACCATGATGTTCTCGCGCGGGGTGTCTTTTCTTTTCTCGATAATGTCGGCAGCAACCTCTTCAATTCTGCATATAAAACGTTACTCGTTAACATTATATACCTCACATATTCATAAAAAACAAACAACAAATAAAAACAAGCTCTCTGAGTCAAAAGTAATAGGCAAGTCAAATCAAAGTAACCGACAAAGTGTCGACTTAAGAGAAATAGGGCAAGAGCTGTATTAACTGGACACTAACGAGATTTAAATATAGTATGTTGTAATTTATTAGTATGTAACTATTAGAGCGTTATGTACAATATAGTAGAAAATAAATGCATTTTAAGGGATTTATTTTAATTTCTTTGATTAGTTATTCTGCAGTTTGTAATATTTATGTAACTATGTAGTAACAGTATAAAATTATAATTGCAGGTTATTATATTTACTTAGATTCCTTGTTATTATTTTATTATTGTTGATTTATTAGGAGAAACTATGATTCATTACAAAACAAAATAACACAATTTCGAAGATTTCCTAATAAGTTAACAGGTCGTATAATTATAAATCAGTTAATTCCATAAATTATTTTAGTTATCGTGTCCTTTGATAGCACTTATTTTGTGAGTGAAGTCTTAGGCATCAGGTAGTCGATAAAAATATAGCCCACGTGGGTGTAGGAACCTTGATACGACCTCCTTCCTCATTTATTCACTGAACGCATATGAACATCGTGTAGGTAACAATTAAGGCACGATTATGTAAACACAGACATCCCACTTGGTAGTTTCTAAGGCGATATTATGCATATAAGAAAAAATAAGAAATAACGAAAATAACCACGGCTGGTTGGAAACTTGGGAGGTCGAGCTCCCTGCTTCTGAATCTATAAGTCTTCTCAATTCAGGAGCGGGTTCGGATAAAAGCTCAACAGCGATGATTTTTCTGAGTTATTTTTAGAAGTTATGTGCGGAGATAGGTTCCGCCACGATTTGGAAAGCAAGAATTCTGTGAGCTAGATAAAAGCTGCCGTAGGTATAGGGTATACAGCAGGGTAGAAAAAGAAGTCGTTATGTTACAGAAACAACCAAAATAATACTGAAAAATACTCTATAGTCCATTGAAATGTTACATGAGCTTTGCATTTCTTAGAGGACGCAATTTTATTTTTGGAACATGTTTAAACAACTTTTGCCCTAAATTTAAAATCAAAGAAGTTGTAAGCGACAAAGTGAGAAAATTTTTATAATAACTTTCTTTTTTGCTCTGTAAGTTAGTTTATACGTTTTACAAAAAACTCCTCCGACCAATCTTGTAGAGGATCTTTTGACGAAAAATTTTCCCTATTATTTTTTTAATTTCATCCATTTAAAACGCTGTAACCACAGAAATAGATCAAGATAGAACGGCCGCGATGGCATATTTCCATACATTTCGAGCGTGTCACTTTTTTGAAAAACCACGCCCTCAGCGTGACGTCATTTTCATTGTGAGCGGCGCGACTAGTTAGGAGACACTCACATTAGATTATCGATGTTAATATCGGCAACGTGTGTTAATTTTATTATTTTTATATTTTACTAACTTTATTGATTTTCTGTAAAGATAATCATAGAAAGTAAAACATGTTAAATACTTAAATCCGACATATTAAAACCTAAAACATATTTTTCCAACAGTATATAAAATTTAATTATAAATATTTTACTGTCCTTGAAACTATACATATTTATTAAATATTTGCCTTTTTGTAAGGGTTGGCCTCACAGTCCTGGTTAAATAACGAAGCCGAACGTCTACATATACCTCGGTTACTGCCCATTTGAGAAGAACGAGATGATTTTCCATCGGCGATTGGTCAAATTGGTGAAAACTTATACTGTCAAATAAACTGCTGCCAATGTAATTACGAAACACTTTGGTTGAAATTTGTGGTGTTAGAATAAAGTAGGGACAAAGCAAGATATGAGCTGATACTCAAATTATTATTGAATTAATTTATCGATAAGTCCTAAGACTTATCGATAAATGGATAAATCGACATGGAGTGCCCATCTCTAACATTCGAATCACAGCGATTAACAGACACAGCGATCAACTGGCAGGTGTATTGTGTATTTCGTTCGATTCGACGTACATTACGCGTATAATTTATACGCGCAATGTTTTTGTATACGAGCGTTGAATGCGGACAGCAATGGATATTTATCATAACGAAAAAATATACAACGTGTGATCGTAATTATTGAACATAATAAAAGTAAAACAATAATTTATAATCTCAAAAAAATACTTTCTACTGATTTTCTGTACTTACTGATCATACGAAATATTTCCTTTTTTCATATTTGATTCACTACTTTTGTTTTTACAATTTTTCACAGCATAATAAGGCATATATGTGACGTTTTATCTATTTTTTTACGTCCTGAACGCATGGCAGGAACGCTCGTTGCGTAATGAGAGCGAGTTTCGAAAAGCATGCAATATAGTGCAGGGTTTTGGCACGCTTGCCACGCCTATTCGCCGTTCTATCTTGATCTATTTCAAAATTGACGGGGTTCGTCAATGTTTATGAGAATCCGATGAAAACGCAATTCTTAACTTATGTTTGATTTTTTCTTTGATTGTAAATATATTCTTACAAAATTTTAGTTAAATTATATAACTATATAATTTAATATTATTATGTAACTTTATTTACTAAAAAAAATTCAAAATTCTAAAAAATTCGTCAAAAAATTAGGTAGATCAGTCTGAGGTGTTTTTTTTTTTTTTTATTTAAATACTTTCGCTCATAACTAACTTCTTCGGTTTTCAATTTAGGGCACAAAGTTATATAACATATTTGTGTACAAAATCAAGAAATAACTAGTAGTAGGTAAAACATTACAATGTTCTGTCTAACAACTGATTGCGTGTGCAGAGCAATTGTTAAGTTTCCATTGTCTAGAGAATTAATAAATAACAATCGATTGCTATTGATTAACATTGTAACGGCACAGACAGTACAATTGACATAAGAGATTTATTTTTCCACTATACACAAGCAAAAAACTATTTTTTTAATACCGAAATCTTCATAAAATTGAAGACTTTGTTTGCCTCAACGCATTGAAAAAAAATCATTCAGTTATATGTAGCTCATTTATCTGAGAAGGCAATATTGCTCCGTATTATATTAAAACTGCATTTGCGCCCAATAGGAGCGGTGAATCAATGAAAACATGTTGCAATAAAGGAAAATTCGGTTTCTTATTATAGCTACGCTCACCCAAATCTTGTATTTTAAACTTTTTTTTTTATGAATCGAGAATTTTGACACTATTTTGCGCGGCATTAGCTACTGTCAAAGATAGTACTTAAATAGATTTAGCATAGACTATAATAGATGGCACATGTCAGAAAAAATGTACAAATATTCATCACTGAAAGCGGAACCGCGTTTATTAGATTTTCAGGATATTTACATTTCAACACATGAACATTAACTATGTAAAAGTTGACACTTTGAAGCGCTTTTTACGCACACATTGATAAGTCACTCACACATCAACAACCCATTTTTGGTCTCGTCGTTTGGGTGAGTATTGCCGATCTAATATCCTTATATCTATGGTACTTAACAATCATAGATACTAGTGACCTTGACTATGATCGAAATTCAAATCGAGAATTTTTTTTTATATTATAATTCTGCACTTTTTGGTCGTATAATAATGGATATATAAATTATAACACTTGTCAGTCCTTTTAGGATTCTTAAATAGTGATACTTATAAAATGTTCGCTTCAAGTATATACATAATAATAACAAAGAAAATTCAAACAGTAAATGTTGTTTATGAAAACCATTAGACAATGGTATTTACAAACTACGAGCAGTTAGTTGTGTAAAACATAAATGACAAAAACCCAATATAAATACATTTGACGTAATATATTTAAGTGGATATGCATGCGTAACAAACAGATGATGATGTCATAGTGCATTTAGTTATCATTGCAGTAAAAAGTAATAGAACTCACGACCCATCACAAACAAAGTGCATACGTAGAGATGACGCGAAACCCACTAAACCCGTATTATTATCAAGACGTGCATCACACTTTAACTATTGCGAATGACTAAACCAGCGGCTGTACTGTACTTGTACTGCGTATACACGGGAACAGAATGCGTTTACATTGACGCGGAAATGAGCGGAGCGATTTACCGTTCGATAATATTAAATCGATCAAAATTGAATATTTTATTTATCAGAGTTTTATAATGCTTTTCAAGAAAAACACTAAAGAAGAAATAAGATGCGAAAATGAACAATCTATATATTTTTTCTTTAAGCGTAAACCTCCATATAAATATCAATTGGCTCTCAGGTAGAGCACTTCCAAGATTAACATAGGACACATTTTGTTTTATTCCCCGTAATATTTTGTTCACTTTTTTACGGGATACTAGTAAATTTAAAATATTTTTTAGAATATGCCTTCTTCCATAGCCATTTATATCGTCCATTTTCTAACTTCGCTCGAATGTATCCTGTTGACATCAGCTAAAGAACACAATCACTACATAGTATAAAACAAAGTCGCTATCTCTGTCCCTATGTCCCTTTGTATGCTTAAATCTTTGAAACTACGCAACGGATTTTGATGAGGTTTTTTTTAGTAGTTAGAGGGTGTCAACGGGGTGGTTTTGATCTAAAATTCATGAATAGTGTAGTGAAAAAAATGATAATTTTCAAGATTTAAAACTTTAATCGAAAACGCTGCCTGAACCCTAAGTGATAAATCAAAACAATGTACTACATTATTATACACCTTTAAAAGGTCTATAAAAAAGTCCGCGAGGGCATATGTCTATGTCTTAGGGATAACCCACAATGACCATTATTATTTTTTAACTTTTTACGAGAAATAATGGCTTATTTACGAAGCAATTTTAAACATTACAGCATTAATTTTCATCCAATTAAGTGTCTTAAATAGATTGTGCTTTTAATATAGATTAATATAGCCATTTACAGCATGTAATTTAAACTAATATTTACGAAGATATTACAGTATTAACATAGCGGTACATAGCAGTTGCGTTTGCGAGCCAAAACGCGTGCCGATAAATAGCACAAATTGAACTTTTTAAGATCCAAATATTACTAATTTATTTCTTTTGATGCGGAACGAAGTTCGCCGGGTCAACTAGTATTATATAATCGTTTTCCTAGCTCCGTTCCGCTCGCCTCTGTTTACATTTAAGCCCAGTTAATGACTCATCGAATAATATATGTAAGACCGTGTACAGATAGGCTGCATTGAATCATACATTTTCCGTATTTTTTAGTTTTTCAGAATGTTTTCAAAAAGGAGTCAAAATAACTTTTTGCCGTTAACTAACTTAAACATATACTTAAGTTTCAAGTCGATGTTTCGAATGCTTTACATCCTCTCCTGGGCAATGGCCGGGGATGCCCAACATAATATAGTATATACTATAGTATAGTTATACCTATGAAGTATTGTATACTTTAATATGCATATTTATTCGACAATATCTGGTGAAGCGCGTCTTAACTATTGCTAGTAGTGAGTCTATTTCTAGTATTCTAACTTAACAAAATTATAATTATCATTATTTATTTGAGAGATTAGTATTTATAAGAGAGATCAGTTTATTATTTATTTAGTATAATATCGTAGGCCACTAATTTCAACCATTATATTGTACACTCGTCTTTCTTAATATCCACTGAATTCTGTTTCAAATGTATACCTTTGTATGTTACAGTAAGTCTTACATAGGGATCGTCAACAATGGGGGGAACCATTCAACCATTATACGTAACATACTCTGTACAAGATGTTTAGATATTAGGACTTCCGATTAACAGGACCCGAGTTTGATTTAAACTTCTGTTAAAATTTTGTTTGATTAGAATTTTAATAATTCGAAAAGTATCTTTAATTGGGTTATTTTATTTAGAATCTTCAATGATAATTGTATATTATATAGTGACTTTGGTCGTGACTAAAAAAACGAGTTGCAATAATTTAATTTACTTGTAAAGGCCATGCCTTTTCGAACTTATTGCAGGTAAAATCAAAATAATATGCAAAACAGAACCCTCTTTCTGGTGCAGCCAGATAAGAAAAAAGGAACAAAGAAATCATGCTGTTTGTATTGAAGTTAAGTAAGTTGATGTTAAGCAATACATTATACATACAATACATATATGTCATCTAACTCTGCCTCTCATGTTATTGTGTGTGCTCAGAGCTGGCTGCTTTAGTTTTGTGTGATAGAAAATTAGATTAGTGATAGACGATTGACGAAGAACAGTGCAAACAAACGTGCAGTACAGTGCCATAGAACCTAGTACCTCTGTTAGTAGGAATAACTATACCTGTATTTAATTCAACTATAATTTCTGATGAAGGCTTTACTGGAACTACTTTAGTGAAAAACTAGTGAAACGTTTTTAAATAGCTGTTTAGTTTTTATTACAGTACCTATCTACCAACTTCAAAAAAATATGTATATACATACATTCTAAATCAGGAGCATTATTTGTGTTAAAAATTAACGCTCGAAAATTAGAAAATATAATAGTTTCATTTTCCTTTAGATTTTTACCAACAATTCTCAAGATTAAAAAAAAATACATTATTTATCTTTAAATACGTAAGATAGACGTAGACTTGCATTGTCAGTGTTGTCAGTGTTAAAACTAACAGATTTTTTCTTCTATCATTTTTTGTTATAGAAAATAATCTATAAATAAATAGTAAATTTGTATAGTTATTCCTACAGTATTGGCATGCACTGACCTCGGTTTAGCGCTGTCTCCGTGTCACTATAAAATAGCGGTTTTTGTTACTCTATTTCAAATAGTCTGTGGCATTTTACGGACAGACGTCAACTGTAATAACTATTATATACACACTTCGTTAATTTATAAACAATATATAAATTAAATTTACAACTAAAATTATTATACAAATTAAAATGCTATAATTATAATATAAATCGAATTGACTAGAGATATATTTAAATAATTCCCAAAATTAAGGTAACTAAAAATTAACTCAGGTGTTAATAAATAAAGCAGATAAACAACTAAAGAAATCGAGATATAAGGTTAGTACACACGATATCGATATAAATCTTCTCTTCTGTTCTAAAATTTTTGTAGTGTAAAAATTGTATATTTATATAGAAGTTTTACATCAGTGAATTTAATTGTAGGGATCGAACCTGGTTAAGTTACTGAACGCTACTCTGGTTTACAATGCGGGCATCGAAGGTGTTATTGGCGTCAGTCACTCAATTTACAGTAATATGTAAGTAAATTGATAAAGTATTTAAAAACATTATTATTGTATACGGGCTTTTGCTTTCAAGAGAATATATTTGAATAGAATTAGTCTCCCATAGCGCGCGAGTATCTAATACACCAAGAATTTTTTGATATGCGTGGGCACAAGCCACATTATTCAATTTATTTATTTTATGATACCTAGTATTTTATTTTCCTATTTTATTTTTATCGTATCGTGTGTACCAAGCTTAACTTTTAATACTATCTTGCACACAAGCCATTCGTATAATCAGTTGACGGCTGTACGTTACCTTCGTTGACAGCACTAAAGTCGGTCGGGGACTGGTACGCGGGCCCCGGCGGGGACGTCGTCCCAGGCGGGGAGGTGGTCCCCGTCGGGGAGGTCATCCCGGCCGGGGAGCTGTGCCCAGGCGGGGAGGTCATCCCGGCTGAGGAGCTGTGCCCGGGCGGGGAGCTCGGCCCGGGCGGAGGCGGTGGGGGTGGCAGCGTGGGCCGAAGAACAGGACACAAACAAGGAGAGGACTCAGCGAGACGCCGCCTACCGTCACGTCTTCTCGCTCCAGTGGCTGGAGACAAGGTTTCCGTGCTGCCGGGCTGGCCGTTGTCACTGCTGTTAAAATAAAAAAAAAAACCTGTGAATTTTTCATTCCAAACAGCTTGAAAGATGGCATCTTATACATAAATATTCCACTGCATTTTGCAGTCTTACGTCTTACCTATATGAGAACATATTTTTATATGTACATATACCTAATTCTAATACGTAGCAAAATGTTCAGACGCCCCAGACGATGGGGATCAAACCCGCCGACTTCAGCTCAGGTGCTTTTAACAAAAGCCCGAGTATTCTATCATGAGGACTTTTAAGTACCAATAGTAGGTAACATAATTACATTAGAATATTATTCTTCATTTCATATTTAATACTTATTTAAATATTATTGCCTGCTTTTGAATATTCACACACTCATTGACATTCACGGTCTTCCGGATTAACATACTTTGAGAAATTATACTAACATAATAACTAGTTTCAAATTAAACATAAACAACATAACATAACTTCACGCCAAATCCCTTGCGGGGTAGGCAGAGAGAACTACATTAAATTACTACATTTATTAAACATAAACAGAAATTAATATATACGTAAATCGTCGTTCTAAATGACAAAGGCTATATTTATTTGTGCTACAAATACAATTTATTCAATTAATTTGTTTTCAAAGACATAGAAGCAAGTAAACTGTAGTATCATGTTTGTTTGTACATATTGTTAACAAATATAGTTTATAATCGATAAATAAAAATACTTAAAACTTGTATGTTACTTACCAATTACTAAATCCAGAATCACCATCCATAGAGTCGGTCAAATAGAAAGTTGAATTTGTGATCTTCAAAGCGCTGGGCACTTCGGAGTTCATGTCCACAGCCAGAGAAGTAGCTCTCCTGAAACGCGACTTGAATGAAAAGTAGGCTTTCCTTGATAAAGTTCCACTGTCCTTCTTAGCGTTTTCACTTGTAGGTGTGACAGGCTTCTCGGGAGGCGGTTTCTCCGGCAAAGGTGGTGGTATATCTCCGTTGCTGGTCCTCTTATTAACAGTCTTCGGTTCCTCCTTTATCGTACCGTAGACCTTTGTCACGGGAGTTTCAGTCTTATTTAGTGAATTTTTGGTGTAATCAAAGTTGATATTTGTGTAAACCGGGTCTTGTTTTATTTCACTATTAGCATATATTGGTGATTTCTTCGTTTTCTCCTCGTACATATTGACTGGATTGTTTGATGATTTCACGAATGGATTGCCGTCCATAGCCACTGTAAAAAAAGTGTGTATAAAAAACCATAACCGATAAATTTCCAATCGTTGCTTTCATTTTGAACAAAGACTTTGTTTATTTATTTCTAAGACTTTCGCGAATCTCACTCATTGATTAAAACAACTTTTAGGATTATATCGCGTTTATTTACAGAAACTCGTGAAAATGATCTCTGTAAAGAGTTCAAAACGTCGGGAAATAAATATAAATTAGTAGTAAATAAACGCGATATAATCCTAAAAGTTGTTTTAATCAAAGACTTTGTTTATCGCCTGTTATCGATTAGGTCATGTCAAAGACTTGATGTGATCTGATATAATGATAATTTAATTTTTTGCCACATTTCTGTATATTTAAATGAGAATTAATTATTAAAATATTTTAATTAAACATTTATACAAGAATTTTGTCCTTGATCTTTGCTGTTTTATAAATATGTTCAAAAGCTTCCAAATGTTCACTGATCTCATTTTATAAGTAATTTAACAAAAGATAAGACTTGAATGAAAGAATTCGGTGCACAGTAAGACACTCAACTATTTTCATAGCTAAAAAATAAATGTTAAATCCTAGTTTAAGTTTAAAAAAAGAGCACAATACATTCCAAACAATGAAAAGCAGGAATTTGAAAAGTAAAACAATTTTAAGTTAGTTTTTTTTTTCAGTAACGTTGTCCAATTATAGGAAATGTGCCTTTTTGTTGTATCGAAATAAAAACTACGCTGAGAATGGATTGTTATTAAAAAAATACTAGTTAATAAAATTAATTATTATTTCCTTATGTACAAAGCTAAACTTAAACTTAGAATAAGATATATTATTTCAACAAAACTCTCACGATCCGATATGGTCTAGTGGCTAGGATACCTGGCTCTCACCCAGGAGGCTCGGGTTCGATTCCCGGTATCGGAAATACTTTTTGCAATTTAAAATAATTTTTATTTTATTTTGCCGCATACCAGAATATCTTTTGGTGAGATTTCGTTTGATTTGCCTCATTTTCCGTTGAGCCGCGCTCGCTATTTTCGTGAGGGTGTAATGTCCACTGGTCGGAGGAGATGGCAATTTGGATGCTGGCAGAGTTGGTAACGTTGGTGCGTCCGTGGACTGGAAATGAACACATGATAATTTTAATAAAACGTTTTTAAAATTAGCATTTTTGATTATTTGAAACAATTAACAACAAAAACAAAAAACAACATAACCTATAACAACATGTAGAGTTTAATTTTTTTTTACAATGATCAGTTAAAGATTTTACATTTATTTAATTAATATAAGATTATTACAGGGAAACCCCTTGTCTTTTGGTTATGCAAACATGTTGCTTTACGCAGCTATAAGTGTGACTCGCAGTGTTCACAAAGTAAAATTATAGATGGCGTTACTAGTACTAGGAAAATCAGCTACACTATATCTTAAAAAATCCTTTATTTTTTTATAGCTGTTACAAGGTTAGCGAATGATACCCGCCGCTCGTATTTTGTAACAATATGTTTATTTTATTTTAACATGGGTAATAGGCATTAACAACTTAAGTGCGTATTCTTAAACAAAACTATCTTAAAATGGATTTATCTCCCGGAGTTTTACTTAGAAAAATATCAGTGATATTTTGCTGTGTAATTTCTTGTATAGTTAATACCTCAAGGTGTTCGAATTTCTCAATACTTTCCGGGACAATTGACATTTTTCAGCTACATAAATCAATATGAATCACAAAAAATAATGTAGTTCTCAGGTTGGTATCAAACCCGCCGATCGCTGTATCTCTAACTTCTTTAAAACGAGACCGATTAAATGTCCGGTGGTGGTTACCTTGGTACGCTCGTCGTCATCAGTGTCGCTGTCGAAAGAATCGAAGTCATCTTCAAGTGGCAGAGGCTGTGGGTGTGAGGGGCTGTGCGCAGGATGAACTCCGTGCTCCGGCGCTGGTTCCAGGGACTCGTACAGGTGTCCGGAGTCACTGCTGTCACATTCTGTCAACAACCAGCAAAATCATTTTATTTTTACGAACAATTATCATAGATTGAATATATTAATTAGTCTGGTTGTAATTTTTGTCTTCTTATATTTCATAATCAACAAATTATGTTGCTTTTTTGGGTATAAGAAGGTAAACGAGCAAGCTTGTCACCTGATGGTAAGAAACTTGCGCCGCCTATGGACACCAGCAACACAAATAGTGTTACCATTGCGTTGCCGACTTTTAAGGGAGTATGATAGGAAAGGGGGTCGGTCTCCGGGTACCTCTCTCACCGAACGAAACGCGGCATGAGCCACTTTACGTCGATCTTCTGAGAGGTCGTGGTATTTCACCCGTCGAGCCGGCCCATTTATGCAGCGAACTGCTTGGCTCTACCACTGATTCTGGTAAGAGGTTTAAATAAGGGATCATGTGTTTGAACAAATACTAAAAATAGGTAGTAGAGAAAAGACTGTCCACATATCCGGATATTAAAGGAGTGTTGATGGAAAAAAAGTACCTCCTTGTGGCACACCTGGACTTAAGCTATGCGTGTGACATCATAGTTCGTTGCTATTATACATTGTATTTATATAAAATATCAAAAAATAGTCAACAGTAAGTATCGGAACAATGAGTTAGAACAAAGGCGCTTAATGTCAAGGTTTTTGGTATCCCTATGACATAAGCTGCATTATGTCCGACAGGTCTTGCGCACTCATACAGTATGTATCTGATTCACGAGCTAATGTTGTAATTTTAATCACTGTCACCCATATTGGTACAGTTTTGCCAATGTCATATATACATAAGGCCAATTGACCTACTATACCATGTCAGTAAAGTTGTTTCGAATTTCAAAATTTGATAAAGAAAGTACCTACATGTTACATAAATACGTCAATACAGCGCCATCAGTTTTCATTCACATAAGACTCGACACGCATTTAACTTAACGGTCATTTAATCGTGAAATAATTTAATGTATATTGCCAAACTTTGCTATATATAGAGTCGAATAAAATCTTACATTGATGAAGATTTTATTCGACTCTGTAGGCTAAAGGTATTATAACAAATCTGCTATTCATCCATTTGTAAATCGAGCGGCAGATGTAAATTTAATAAAAAATAGGTTTACATAAAGATCCTGTGATCATAGATTAAAACAACCTTTAGGATTATATCGCGTTTATTTATTACTTATTTATATTTATTTCCCGACGTTTCGAACTCTTTACAGAGATCATTTTCACGAGTGATGAACAAAAAGATGGTAGTTGTTCAAAAGCTATTTTCATTGATATCGTCTGGAAAGAAATATAAATAAGTAATAAATAAACGCTATATAATCCTAAAGGTTGTTTTAATCTATGAGTGAGATTCGCGAAAGTCTTAGAAATAAATATCCTGTGATCACCCAAATTATGGGCATTAGGGCCACACTGATTTAGAAAAACCTAGACTTTTAAAAATCCGGTTCAACTGTCCATCAGATAATTAATGTGAAATATAGAGGATTGAAGTTTGATAAATTTTGCTCAGGGGCTAGTAAATTTTTAATGCACAGCTTCTGACATCGAACCCCATGCGTATTTTTTGTCTATTTCACAAATATATTACACACATCGCCACCAGATATATACATACATAACTTCACGCCAAATCCCTTGCGGGATAGGCAGAGAGAACAGAGCGCCATAAGGCATGATTCTTAGACACCTCATTCGCTTCGTTGGCTTTCATAACTCTTTTCAAATACTCGCGTCGATTTTGAGGCTCCTAACAGTACGTTCATGGAATGTGTGTCTTGGCCGTCCGTCTCCTTCTTCCATCCGCTTTTGCACTGTATATCTGCTAAGTTGTTAGAATTGTATTTATCCCAAGGGCAAAAGAGTCACGGGCAACTGCAATGTATACGGCAACCACACATACATCTATGGCAAATTGAACTATAATAGATTATATATATATATATATTGGTTGGTTAAGGTTAAAATAATTGAATTTCAAGCGGATAATGTCAGCCACCAATAAGATTTCGTTCCATTGCCTCACGTAACACGCGTGAAGCAACAATTTGCGTAAACACTCACCAGGCACTACACCGGCCAGTGTGAAATATGTGTGTCAAAGAATACTTATACAAAAATTAAAAAGTTAAATGTGTACATTATTATAAAGTAATTCATTTAATGAATTAAGATGAGATCTACGTTGATAATATCGGATTTGGTATTCATTGATGGATCTAGGCTATCCAAGTAGCGGGATCACGAAATTTCTAATCGATTTTACCCATTAGGTAAATAAATGGAGAAAATGCATAAAGTTTAAGAAATAGTTGATATGTATAGATTCATCCCAAAGTAAAGTGGTTACTGTAGAAATGTATCAATTTAACTTTTTTATAGATTAAAGGCGGTATTTTACCCACATTTCCAAGTAGGATGGATAGGTTTCTTGGAGTATATCTATATTTACAGGTGATGCTGAAGTTGAATTCTATACTGTCTATGAGCGACACGACATTAAACATTATTACGGGTACAAAAAGTTAGAACTCTCTGCGTGCTTAGGTTCCTTTATTTTTACTACAATTTCGGAGGTAAAGACAGCTAGGTAGAATTGTTTTGTGAAACTATCAGATACAGTTCTATTAGTCGTCTATATTTATCATACATAACTAAATGCTATACTGAGACGATGATTTAATAGTGAGCCAGGATCTGATCGAAAACTCCTCAATTTAGAAGTTAGAGTGCTGATCTAGTCTATCGTGGCTTATGATACGATGATAAAAGGTTTGCATCTGGTCAAATGCTTTAGTAGAGACGCAGCCATAAGTGCGGGGCCAAACTTCCGATTTAATTTAGTAATAATTTAACTTCACATACTATTTAACATTTACTATAAAGAATCATTAGGTACTGATAAGCTACATGATAAATGATCATACAAAACTCGCTCTGGCTTCACAATTTCGATGTACAAGAACTTAGGTATTTCACAACAGTGATTACATTTAAAAATCTTTGTACGTAAAATTATTATTTAACTATTATAGGTAGTAGTATAGGTAATATTTGTGTGTAATTGTTGTACACATCCCCACAACAATCTCCGTCATTGTAGGAAAGCAGTTATTTCCTATAGTCGTTGTGAGAAACGTATAATATAATGTTTGTAGGACGTGAGGTAACTTCCGCTTAAATTTTTAATTTGAGAACTTGTTCTCAAACGCATCATAGTACGACAAGCTTCTTAAATATATACTAAATAATTATACAAGAGAAAGAAACTTCGTATCACTTCGGGATATCTACCTTTAATCAATCAATCATTGGGAAAAGCTGTAGACAGATTACTGTTCCGCTCCTTTAGGGAATAGCTGTAATAGCATGATTATACTTATTATAAAATAGTAAAAGTGGCCATGTCCGTATTTTAAAGATATTGGAGAAATCAATATAAGAGAGATTCATTACAGCAACAGAAGTTAAAACAGCATATTTTCAAATACGGAATATTGATCCATGTTGGATATTGGGAACGTCTTTCTTGCTTTTTAAGCAGTTGGAACAGACAAAGCAAAACGATGCAATCTTTTAAGAAATAGAAATAAATTATTTCTAGAGAGTCAAAGAAAATTCCAACTCTCTAAGCCATATAATGTACATTTGTGATCATTTCGAATCATCTACAATTTTAATTGAGAACATTATTATTCATGGTAAAATTAAACAACTAGTTTTAAGTCTACTTAAAAGTTATCTGTACTATGAATAGAAAAGATTTGATTGTTTGTAATGGATTAACTCCGAAAGTAAGGGGACGATTTTCATTATTATTTATTCGGGATAAAGTCCCTTTGACTTTATCCCGAAGTATGTATAAGTTATGTTTATCTTATCAAATTCATTTATTTGTTTAAAACATGTGCAGTACAGTTATACTTCATTTTTAAATGATTACATTTCGGTTAAAAAATTGAAACCCACGAAATTGTGTTGATCTGGACTATCTGGGGACTGTCTTTGCTCGGGTCTAACTGTAGGAAGCCAGTTAATTGCTATAAAAAATTGCAGAAATAGATCCCATGAACACAAAATAATTATTTAAAAGAGAATACCAAAAAGGTGAACCGGTACCTTTATGTAAGCTTTACTTTCATATATAAAACGTTTCTGTCTGCCCTCGTCGAGTACAGTTTACCATTACAAGGTTTAGAAAAGCATGTCTCTATGATGTAGAAATCGTGAAAGTGTTCACTTGTACGATCAGCTCGACAGTTTTTTTCAAGCTAATTATATATCTTTTGCAGTTATAAATGCATGTGGTTTAACAAAAGAAACTCATCACGAGATCAGCTACCTATACACGAACTGTAGTAATATGTGTTGATATTATAGTTTGATTCACAGCAAATATTTCAATTGTAAATATTTATTTCTGCCTATCCGTTGTCAAACATAAAGTAGCCCTAAAAGGAGTAAGAATTGAGAATTATTTCATTGTACAAAATATGCAAATTCGTAACGTTGATAATGTTTGGTTTCCATGCTATGAAAAATATTTCAAAATACGAATAGTGCAACTTCTTAATCAATCCTGTCTTTTCGGCCCTATCTTGTTAATAACATTTAATAGGTATAGCTCTCAAAAGAGTAGACTTAACATGAAATCTTACAACAGTGCTGTAGGTACTTGAAATTAGACCGCAATCGCTAAAAAGCAACTGTGAGTTTCGTTTAAAAGAAAACTGCTGTATAAAAGCTGACCTCTAATGATAATATCAGATAAATAAAAAACCTGTCAATAGAGTTTGTATGAAGGTGACGTACAGGTGTACTGATAAACTAGCATTTTTAATTACATCGGTGGCCTACAAGTTCATGGCCACTCTTATGGCAAGAGGTTACCGTAACTTATGTATACACGTAATTACGTGGCCATACCTTCTAACCATTTGAAAACCTGGTCCGACAACATTTTCAAAGAGTAATTTTCAAATCTTATATAATATAAACTTTTGGAGAACATTTACTATAATTTCAGCATAATTGACATGAGTTCGATAAGGGCATTGCGAGTTCTCAATGACTCCAGGGGGCATATTATGAGCTCTTAATTCCAGCCAGCTAGTTCGCTGTCTAGCGAATTCGTATTTCTAACTACTAATTTCAGCTAGTCTAGACTATTCATGACTGACTAAATGGAATTAGTCGTTAATAAATCGAATTTAGAATGAATTTGACAGTGACTACTGTGAAATTAGTCGTTGAAAATACGATTTCGCTAGCTAGCGAACAAGCTGGCTGGAATTAAGAGCTTATAATATGCCCCCTGGGGTGTGATTTTGCTGGAAACGCAATAATATCAAAAGCAATGTTATAGGGGCTGTGTATTAGCTGTAAGGCTGGCAAAAAACTAAATATAAAAATACAAAAACTGTATGTACCAAAAAATGCGATGAGATCCTGTATTTCAATATCTCCATCTTGTAACACGGTACGTATGTCGAGGCGCCAGGTTCGTTCCAACACATCGATCAGTCTCACTCTATCTTCTATGTCATCCCCGGGCGTGTATCTTCGCGCACACTCGTCGTTGCGACTGTAGTGAGGAGATTTAGCGCTCGTATCGATGTATAGCTTCGTTGGAGACGTTATAAAGACTAGAATAACAATCACCGATCATGATAACAACAGACTGCATAATATACAAGAGATTTACAATTAAACCTATAATTATTGACGATTCAAACGATCCGCACGAACAAGCGACTCGGTCATGGTAAAATATAATCTATGGGTTTTTATAATCAATGTCAAATGCTAATCTTTATAATATCCCATAAGATAAATAGCAAAAGAGACTAGTTTTAAAGAAAATATCAATTGATAGAGAGTTAAAAGCCATTTGTTTGATATAGATCTCGAATCGTTTGATGATTATAGGAATATTAAACAGTCTGCTGCACCTTGATCGCCACAATTCCTTCGAAAAGTCAGCGGCCTCGCCGGCAGCGGTGGTCCGACACCACCATTCACCTGAGGCCTCTCCGAGATCATTTTTCATCATCACTGTTATCCCTTTATCACTTCACATCACTGAGTTACTCATCACTTGTAAAGAACTAGTTAATAAAATGCACTTTTATCTATTGCAATGCCGAATGACTAGGTATCCTTGTAACATAGAGTGGTACGATTAAAAATGTATGAAAATCAAATGTCAGACTTCCTTAACTCAGCCGCGTGTATAAAATAAAAAAAATAACGAAACAAGTTCGCGGCAGCTGTGTTGCCGGCTGGCTCAGGGTCAACTGGTAACTCGATTGTAATAATCGATGTTTCCATCGACGCTAAACTTGAGAACTACTTTATTTTTTGTCGTTTCAATGATCAACGTCACGATATTGCAATGTATCAAATAATATTCGCTACAGTTGAACCGATATTAACTGTGGTTAATGCAATTACTAAATCGGTATTTAAAAATCGTTAGTAACGCTTCACAAAATAAATGTGTTTATTTAACAATTCTTTTTTAATGTTATATCTTTATGAATAGTCAACGTATTATATGTATATTGTTTATGGTATAGAGTCGCTTTCAGTTATTAAATTGGAATTATTAGATAACATTATAGAAGTTTAAGCATGGTATGATTGCAAAACTTGTTCTGTATAAGTGTGTGCATGGCTTTGCAATCAGAGCATTGCGAGTTGGGAAACAATGAAGGCCTGGCCGCCACCGCGCGGTGCATAATCTGTTCCGCGGAAGGACTGCCTCATTACATTACTGTAAGCTATATGGAGCAATACAATACTAGCATTAGCTGATTCCTGCTGAATTGGTTGCAATTTTTATAGAAAAGCAATAAAATGTTAAGGTCAAAAACGTTTTTGAGGCATCCAATTTTAGAGAATAAATATTACTTTACCATTGGGAAACGAGATAAAACTGATGAATGTAATGTATTTAACATCAAAAGTAAAAAACATAATTTTGGTTCGGATTGAAATAAAGATTTAGAATTACTCGTAGAATTGAAAGAGAAGAAATTAACAGAAGTATGTAGATACATAAAAAAACATATAATCGTTGAAAAGGCAATGAGACTTAATAAGCAAGTCATAATAGCCAAATAATGTACATTTTAACGGTTAGGTATTATAGGAGCGGTGGACGTCATGAATGTGGTTTAACCAAATATGGCGATAGTTGTTGGTGGTTTGGTTTGCGACAAGAATTGTATATTGTATTAAACGTTTGTCATGGTCCAGCTGTGTGGGTCGCGCATAGATTATAGAATAGATATAGCAACTATGATGAAAACTAGGAAATTATAATTATTTATTGTCTGCGGTGAGAGAAGAACTTAGCCTTGTTTTGAACCTTATTTAAATCTGTCCAAATTTGAAAACATGCGATTGTTCTCTGCGATTGAAACTTAAGACGTTGCTGGTGAATTTAAAGCAGACATTCGAATTAATTATCACAGTCAATCTTTGTGGAGTAAGTATGTATTAAATTGAAAAATCTCAAAATAGCATAATAGTTGCGTGAGAATCTTACATAAAATAATTTATTATTGTTTTAACAAGTTTCGGAGATTATAAGACATACTTTTTATTTTTAGATATTAAAGAAGAACTGTTGTGGCTGGCTCACTGTCTATAATAACATCATCAGCTCGATTCAGAGATATGATCTTATTAACTAGGTAATGAGATGGTTCTGTCATCACTTTTAAATTATTTAGAACTTCACGTGTTTTAACTAAATTGATCACTTTTTATACAAAATTGTTTGTTACGAATTAAATTCAAGTATACGTTCTTTTGCAAATCTCTTTTAAGTCTGTCTGTTAATCTAATAAATATGGACAATGAATGCCTCATCACGACGAATGAATCAATTCTTGGTCCCATGGTACAGGTGGTGGAGTCTATTGTTAAACATTAAGTTTCAATCTCATTAACTTTTTCAATCATCGGTAATTCTCACACGAACTCTGCTACCTCATTTACAAGTTGGTCATTGTGTTTATCAAATAAATCAATCAGATGACATCCAGCAGTCGATGGAACTTGTTTTTTTTTTAATTTTCTTTTAACGCCAACTGACACCAGTCTTTACGTTTATTTAATAATATGTTAACAACAGAACTTCTCCTGAGTGGATGATTGACATGGTTCAAGGCATTTTTCTTTTTTTATTGGTTTTAAAAGAAAGGATTGCAACAAGTGACATTTCAAGGTAGACGACACTATCGGTATACATAGCAAAGGTATGAAGCAAGTGTTTGTTAACAGAGTGGAGTTGAGTGTGTTGTTGACTTTGATGCGAGCAGACGGAGCGTGACCGCAGATATAATGTGCGATGTAGCCATAAAGTATCCGCTAGAAAGTGTACAAACATACAATTAACCAGTTAACTATATATATTTAACGAAACATCAAATGTTGTAAAACAAAACGTCATACATTTTCTTTTTACAATGACTTTGATTAAGTAGACAATGCTGTTCCTGAGATTCTTGTAGCTTGTGATAACCCTAACTTCATGTTAAAAACTCTGTGCCGGTGTTTTGATAAAATTTGTATTTGTTGTTTAAATTTCGGGACAAGAATCAACATAGTTTGTTTTTACGGTACACCCTGTTTAAGGTTATGTTAAAAGGGATGTAAACAATGTTTCAGTAATTTATAATCATCAATAGAACGCGTACGTATTACGAACGGTGGTGGCCAATATGTACTGATGCCGCTGCCCCGGGTAGTATTAGGTACCATGAGAACAAAAGCATTTAATAATTCAAAGCGATTACTATCGATGACGAAACATCATATGCATGATCTATTTCATAGTATTTTATATAACATTGGGCAAATATCAGGAAACGCAGCACGCATTATCGTGTGTTACGGCCGCGAAGTAGCAAAAAAGACTATTCGATTTTTTTTTACGAAATACGAATTGTTTACGAAATAACAAAAAAAAATTGTCAAGACAAATTATCAAAGATAAAAATAATTAAAAACAAAATAATGTGATTATTATGGTTATTGTAGTCTCGGTGGTCCAGTGGTCGAGCACACGGCTTCTGATCCAGAGGTTCGGGTTCGAGTAATAACACTGGCTCACACCAATGACATTTCGAAATTGTTTTCGGAAGTTAAGTGTGATAAATATAGATGACTGAAAACTTTGTGCCCGGTATGGCAATAGGTTCGCCACCTATTCTAACATAACGGCGAGACGAGGCTTAACAGCTTAACAGCCTTCGGGCAACAAAGGCGTGAAGTTATGTTATGTTATTATGGTAAAGTAAAGAAAGTAAGTAAGTTCATGGCCTCTAGAACCCAAGTGTGGGGAGCGGCAAAATGCCTGAATGTTGTCAGTCGTTGACATTTGTCACACAACAAGTATCATAATTTTCCTACCCTTATCCCACTGTAAGTGGGGTCGACACCACATGTCATCTTATCAATTAATTTTGTCCAAAGTTTTGGCTGTAACTTTTTGACCGGCGCCTGTCTGAAGTTAACTCTTCGCATGGATTCAAAATCGAGGCCGATGAATCAGGCCTGCTGACTAGACCACTGAATCTGTTAGGACTAATTACATTTTCAGCAAAAGAGACTTATGCACCAATGATAATTTCAAAATTTCTTATTGAAACACAAGAATATTTTTGACTGTGGTGGCTTAAATGTTCAAAGAGTTGGTAGATTGACCACATCACTCACAGCAAAATTATAAACCTTCAATACAAAAAAAATGTAGAAGGGAGCATAAATATACATTCAAGGACAACTGGAAATTGTACCAATAAAACAAACAGGGAGGCAGCTGTTATATCACAAAAGACTGCAAGTTGAATTACAACAGACCGACAAAAATCATTGATCCGTACTAGAAGGAACAAAGGGAAACATAACATTTGTGCCGCGAGAAATGTCAGAAAAATACATTATCAGATATGAATGTCAGATTTCTATAAATTTTACCAGGTAAGTCATGATCACGGGCTGAGTTAAACAACAGACATATTCACTAAGATTAACAAGTTCACGGAAATAAATAAAACTGCGAAATGTCATATTCAAACTTAATATAAGTAAGTTTTCACATATGAAACACTTATACTTATAACTGATCACTAGTATTTTATAGCCATTTCGGTCGTTTAAAATACTGACAATTATATCCTAATGTTAGACGATTCACTATTAGTCACAGGAGGGTAACAGAGTGTGTAGCACTTTCACTGTCTCGCGGCCTGAGTAGCACTCCGCGAGCTCTCCGCGCGTGCGTGTGGTTGCGCGGCCGGAGGGCAAACTGCGCGCGCGCACATTACGTCCCTCCCCAACCTTTCGGAGTCCGCTCAGAGTGCCAACTGTAGCGGACACGTGGGCGAGCTGGATTTTCCATTTAAGATACAACCCCATATTTACAACATATAGAAATTGGCAACACACGTCACTGTTGGCCTTTTAAGGTTTTATTAATTTTGCTTTTATGCATGAGCGGACGATATTTCAAATCATATTTAAAGCTTATCCGAATTAAATATATTATTATTGTTTTTTTTTTTTTTAGTGACTGTGTGTGATTTTATTCATTATGAATATATTTAAATGTTAGGTAGAGTCATAGTAGAGCATTTTGTAAACTATTAATTTCTGAAAAGTTTTCCATGTAGGTAATTCGAACCTGGGATCTTTTTAAATGGAGGATGTTGAAAACCCATGAAGACGTCAAATTTATAATAATCAAACGAATAATAATAGAAATCCAACAAATACAAGCCGTGAGCAATAATTTAGAAAACTGGTCAGGTGAGTTAGCGGCTGAGAATTCAGGGCAAAACTTCATTGGAGCAGTAAATCAAATATTGGTCGAATTAAGCGTCGACTGTGCTCGGTGAAGTGAGACACTCATTATAGAAGGCAGCCACAATACAGTCAAGTGCGAGTCGATACTTAGGACGTGCTGGTGTTAGCTGACTTAATAACTACAAATAATAATATAGGAAAGTTTTGGACGGATTTCAACAATCACCACGTAGTTTCAAGCTAGCATTTCAGCTTGTATTCGTTGCTGCATCGCTCCAATAATAGCCATTATGGTTACATGTGTATAGATTTCTTCAATAAACGGTCTATAAACAGTAAGTTTTTTGTATTCTGTTTAATGTTTTTAAAGCATTTGTACCAGTGTACTAATATATCAAACAGAATAGAAAAACAAAGTACTGAAAGAAAATACAATAAATTGATTCAGTTTTAGTTGATTGGATATTTTTTTATTTTGTATGATTTTAGCCATAAGCCAATATAAACTACAATTTACCAGTAAAAACTTGAAGTAACTAAAAAAATAAACTTAGGTTTTGAATAGCTTGCTTCACGAAGTTAAAAAATATAAAATTAAATTACCTAAACGTACGTGCAAGAAATTGAGCGTAAAATAATGTGCTCGGAAGCGAGCTATTTTATGGCTCGACTAAAAACTGTACATTATCAGGTAAACAGTTGTTAATTGTGCTCGTAATCTAGAGCAATGTGCTCACTTGCTCATGTCGAGTAGTGACATAATGTGGCGCGGTATCGCCGCAACTGGAGCAGATAAATAATTGATCCCACGTTCGACTTCGTCCGACCACATTGGAGGACGTTGTCGCTTCGTAACTATTACACCACTGAAGATGATCTGATGATCCAACCACTTTTATTGCACTCAAATTAAATTCAACTCAATATTGCAACTGCATTCACTGAATAAGTAAGTTTGTATAATATCTATGAGGTAAAATATCATCTTTATTAAAAAAAATCTTCTCAAATCAGTGTTAGAGCACTCTAGGTTGTTCTATTGAGCCGACTGGAATGATGAATTATAAAAAAAGTGTTGGCTAACACTATAATTATATGAACACTAGTTATTGGCGAATAACACGTAAGTATATTTTTTTTACACTCACATCAAAGTTTAATGTAACAATGCATAAGTCATTCTCTAAGCTATGGTCCATCAATATCCAATTGACGCTACGTGGGTCATCTAAGTGTATCGTTATTGTAATATTTGTAAAATATCTTTTTTGTGTTCTGTTACTCACTTCTGATCTGATACATACTTTGAATATAAGGAACATTATAAATTTGACATTACAAATTTACATATTTATCTCTAAGACTTTCGCGAATCACGTTCATGACATTAAAACAAACTTTAGGATTATATCGCGTTTATTTATTACCAATTTTTACTCTTTACAGAGATCATTTTCACGAGTGTTCATCACTCGTGAAAATGATCTCTGTAAAGAGTTCGAAACGTCGGGAAATTAATAAAATTGGTAATAAATAAACGCGATATAATCCTAAAGTTTGTTTTAATGTCATTACAAATTTAACTCACCCATCTTGAAAAGTAGATGGAACTATACGAGTTGCGTCCAAATCATTACAGCTATTATCTAACTGCGACAATTGCATTGTTCTCTAGATTCCACGTTGATTCACACGATTAGTTCAATAGTTTATTCAGCTCAAATTGTCCAGTGAAAGTCACAAGGTTTGATATAATTGTCGTTATTTTCAACAATGTCTAAAAGTCGCTAACTTTATATATGTAGATAGTTCTAAATATTATGACATTTTTGGGTTCATTATTTGACGAGGATAAATTTAGAAAATATATTAGTCATTACTTAAAATATAGTTCCGAGCTGGTGTCAAATGTTATTAATTACCTATGTTAAGTTTAATACAAAATATACCAGAATCAGTTCTGTCACTAAGGCGAGATCTGATGAAGCACGGAAGATACAAACAGTATATATTTTTGCAGTTTTGAGAATTTACATATATCGAAGTTTCTACAAAGTTTGTTAAGATAGGATGATTGGTACAAAAAATACATAGAGTGGATGGGAATCTGAATAGACGAGGGTGGCGAGTTCAAGTCTCGTGTTAGATTAGAAAAACTGTAAAGGTCGTTCAAGACTTTCTTGAGCAACACTAGTTCTGGTAAACACAATCACCCATTTCCATAGACTATAGAGAAACTGATATTGGCATTTTTCCCGCATTAGTAATCTATTTAACATTTTTTTTTTTTTTTTATTGAAACATTGTTTCTACGATCTCGGCTACATGTACTTTACAGTCTATTATTAAAATAACGAACGCAATAATTGTGTACCTGTAGGTACTTATAACTATAATAAGTATATACTAAGTACTTAAAGCAGTTAAGAAAACACAGAAAATTTTAGTAACCCACAATCCAAACAAAAAGCTGAAAGACGTCGTCCTTCTCTTTCTAAACTGTAAAACTCCTCATCGTCAAAAGTCAATGTGCTGAAAATTGGGTATAAATTATACTACTACGTTTTTATAAATACAGATAATCTTAAACTTGATCATATATTTATTTAGATACTAGCTGACCCGGCAGACTTTGTTCCGCATCAAAAGTAATAAATGAGTAAATTTTGGATATCATGAGGTTCAATTTGTGCTATTTATCGGCTTTAACTGCTGTCCCGCTATGTTAATACTGCAATATCTTCGAAAATATTCGATTAAATTGCATGCTGTAAAGAGCCAGGATCATCTATATTATATGCACAATTTATTTAAGACAGTTAATTGGATGAAAATTAATGCTGTAATGCTTAAAATCGCTTCGTAAATATGCCATTATTTCTCGTAAAAAGTAAAAAAATAAAAATGGTCATTGTGGGTTATCCCTAAGAGATAGACGTATGCCCTCACGGACTTTTTTGTAGACCTTCTGAAGGTGTTTAATAATGTAGAACATTGTTTTGATCTATCACTTAGGGTTCAGCCAGCGTTTACAATTAAAGTGCTAAATCTCGAAATTTTTTTTTATTACAAGATCATATATGAATTATAGATCAAAACAACCCCGTTGACACCCTCTAACTATTAAAAAAACCGAATCGAAATCCGTCGCGTAGTTTTAAAGATATACGCATATAAGGGGCAGACAGCCGAAAGTGACTTTTTTTATGGAATAGGAGGGCAAACGAGCAGGCGTGTCACCTGATGGTAACCAACCAACGCCGCCCATGGACACCAGCAACACATATAGTGTTACTGTTGCGTTGCAACCTTTAAGGGATTTGGGGGATAGGAAAGGATGGGGAAGAGAGGTGGGCCTCCGGGTACCTCTCTCACCGAACGAAACGCGGCATGAGCCACTTTACGTCGGTCTTCTGAGAGGTCGTGGTATTTCACCGGTCGAGCCGGCCCATTCATGCAGCGGACTGCTTGGCTCTACCACTCACAAACTTTGTTTTATACTATGTAATGATGTACGGTACTTCAAGAAGCTCACCTGCTATTGAGTTTAAAAATCAGTTAGATCTTCAAAAGTGTTATAAATACGCTTCATCATAGTGACAATGTATCGAATATGACAAAATAATTTTGAACCTTCTACTTAGTGACTTTCATATACAAGTTGTGAACGAACTTAACATCACGGCTCTTAGCAAAATGGTCATCATTATGCATGAAGTGGTTTTATTACAATTTTTAATGTCAAGGATGAGTAAAGGCAAGCCGGTGCAAAGAGTTATATGGACTATTATGTATACGTATTTCTTATTATTGTCTATTTTTCAAATAATTTACAAGTATTTTTCTGTAATAATAATATTAATAGGTATTGTAGGTTCGAAAAATTAATAGCGAATAACAGTAACTTAACAGGATTAAGAGGAAATCGCTTTGCCTGGTATGGGCATGTAATGAGGAGGGATGATGCACATATCGTGAAAAGAATGATGAATCTGAATGTGGAAGGAAACAAGAGAAAAGGGAGAAATAAAGAAATAATTGGGCAGGTTGTTGCTATGAAAGAAGCGAATGATAGGGAAGCGTGGAAAAGAAATAGCTGTTGTGCCAGGAAGATGGACAGTAACTTAAATATAACTAAACGACTACAAAAAAAAATCAACTAACTTAGAAAAATAAGATAATTATCTAATAATTAAAAATAACAACTGTTACCTATTAAATCATACAACAAAGGATCTTAACAAAGATTTTTTTTTCTTTAGTGAATATATCTTATAAATAAATATGTAATTTTTTGTTTCATAGTCTGATGTGGGTTACCAATAGTAAAAAATCATATTTTTAACATCAACTTTTTGATTTTTATTTCCAAAAAGTGGGTGCTCTTTGTATCAATGAAAACAACTACCATCTTTTTGTTCATCACTCGTAAAAATGATCTCTGTAAAGAGTTCGAAACGGCGGGAAATAAATAAAAATAAGTAATAAATAAACGCGATTTAATCCTAAAAGTTGTTTTAATGTTATACAAAAAAAACTTTTGTTCCTGCGGGAATTTTTATCAATGACATAGATTAGAACATTGCCAGGATTAATATGCAACAACTCACATATCTTAAGCTAAAGTTCTACGCTTCTTCTCTACCATTAGACTCCTTTTACGGTCTAGAAATGGCTTTCTGTCACTCGTCACTTCTAGGTGTCTTTCTCTTCCTCATCATGAGGTGACTAAACCCTCATATTCCCAATTCTGTTAAGACATTAAAAAAACATGATGGAATTAAAACACCTACATAGTTAATAAAATATTTTTTCTAAACACGGTCGTACAGCATATCACCGTTTGTCCTTACATCTACATCTTTTATACACGCACAAGTTATTATAAATCATTTATTTATTTAATTGTCTATTTCATAACAATTGACTGCATCGTTCACTATATTCGATTCAGTAATTAATTGAAGCAATAAGGAAATCGTATTAGATTCTACTAGACTGATTAGTTTTTCCTTATAAAATTATTTTTGATATTTCCTGTAGTACGTTTAAGTAGCAACTGGGGTCAGTTTTTCAATTCCCAAACTCTTGAAGGATCATTTTGTTTGTTTGTATGACATGTCGCGCGTCGTAACGCTGTAACGACTTAACCCTTATCCTTTAATTTTCCTATATAGTAAATATATCATTTTTAATTCAAATAAAATTTCATTATCAAAATAATCAGCCCAGAATAACAGCCTAAACATTACAAAAATTAAGGACAACAGAAGTCATAAGCTATTAATACTTATTACTCCAAGAATTAAATATAAAATAATTAAAAAAAAAACATATTGTCCACAATTAGAGCGAACAATATTACGTTATAGTTGCGATATAAGCCCGTAATCACACGCTCGTTGTTTTTTTATCGAGAGTTTAGAAAAAAATGAATTACTATCACTAGTAGCGTCTGACGTTTATTTTCGCTGACAATCTGACAATAAAATTAAACGTTAAAATCTGTAATATTCTCACGAATGTGGACACAAGCGCTGTGTCTGTAGTCAGCCTTGAAACGGAACGCAACAATAGAAATATAAAAAAAAACTAAAATAATTTTTCCACGGATATATTTTAACACTTTTACAAGGTTTTATCTGGTAAATAAAAAATAATATACTTATTTGCATTTTTATTGCTTTTCATTCGACCACATGGAGAATTTTGCTTTCAAGGTATTATTTATAAAGGCATTATCTGCAAAGGTTTTAAATTTTTTGTATTTAGCAGAATTTCACTTCCTATCACAAAAAATATAATTATCCTATAATTAGTTATTGGTTATTAAGTACATTGTGATGTATTCACTATTCCTTGTCCCACAAAACTGCATGAGCAATTTGTCTGTGGGATCCTTAAAATGCCTTCAAATGCCCCTTTTAAGAATGGTTATTTTGTTTAGTTTTCTTGAGAGATAAATTAACGCATTCTTTATATTTGTCAATTTAAGTTAATTTTTGTACCTTTGCACCTTGAATAGGTGAAGGTGTCATCAGCATTAAGTTTTGACACACCATGATTGAACAATGATTCATAAGGTTATGGAGGAACCAGTCTGCCTTTACCTGTTTCGTGTATTTGTTTTTTCTATTTGACAAACTCTGAAAGTAATGGACCAATTTTAATAATTCCTGCACCAATAGAAAGCTACTTTATTGAAATTGAACATTGGCTATAGATAACTATCTGTTTATTTTTTTCCACATATTTTCAGTTTACCATACATTCTGCGACTAAAAACTATTTTTTTTAACCTTTTTGTAGATACAATATTTTTCTTTTAAATATGAGAGCTAGATTCGAGTGTAAACCAAATATGTCCTAGACCCAGTTAGACCGGAATGTCGTAACGTTTACAGATGCATTCGCGATAGGACCTGGCAGAAGTGAGTCAATTTGTGTTCATAATAATATGACGAAAATGACAATTTCGTTGTAGTACGCAATAACTTATGATAATGTATAATATGAAATAATTCATGAGTTTGTTAATTACTTGGTTAGGCATGAACGTATTACCCGACTGTGCCTAAAGGAGGGGTTAAATAGATGATCGAAAGAATAGATTTGATTCTAACTCGTCTGTAATTTACATACTAACTTTAGAAGACGTTTGTACTCAAATAGAAAAGAGAAAGAACTTGTTTTTCTGTATGAGTATATAAACTTTGAAAGTGTTGGACAGATATCGCCTTAGCTAGGAGTACCATTTAAGTTTTTTTTAATTTTCTTTGGCTTACAATTATCGTTCATAACAATGTCACCCGGAATACTGGTTGCATGATAAATCCTTTTCGTCGTGAAGTAATTTAACGCTAGCAATTCTTTTTATCCTATACGGATATTAAGTGAACGTAGAGACAATAAGAGAGTTGTGTGGAACAATTGGCTCGAAAAATTTCCATTCTCTCATATCAAATGATATCTGTATTACACGGTACTTGCGTTACTTGACGTAAAACAAACGATGGCGATTTTCTGATTCAAAGATAACTGGTAAAATGGTCAAACTATATTGATCCTGCATACACGAGGTGAGGCAAGTGCAATTGCGTCTCGCCACCCTGGATATACTTTCTAGTCCAAACAGGTGGCGAAATCTATTATTTTTCCTTATTAAGTCAGTACTCGAACTCGGGACCTCTGAACTAGAAATCAAAATTCTGAACAACTAGGCCATCGAGCCTTATGACACGTGAGAAGGTGAGCCTGATCGTATCTAACGATAGCCGCGAAAAAACATGGGTTGCCACTAATCTCTAGGCACCACAGTCAAAAATGTACCTCTGAATAAAATAGCAAGTTAACCGTATACATTTTTAGCTGTTTGTACAGCAAATAAAATACCACGACATGGCATATCTATACAGGTCACTGGGGTAACATTTATTGATCCAGCAACATGTCTGCGTTATACAATTATAAAAAAATCAATAACTCGTCTGACACGAGCAACTTTTATATGTATGGAAAATCTTATTAGCTAAATACATACATACATAAATAACATACATAACTTCACGCCAAATCCCTTGCGGGGTAGGCAGAGAGAACAGAGCGCCATAGGGCACGATTCTTACACACCTTATTATTAGCTAAATGTGTGCACTATTTATGTGATAACATGTTAGCTCGATAGCTTAGTGGCTACACTGCACAAGTTTAAACAGTGGTAGAGCCACGCATTGCACTGCATGAATGAGCCGGCTCGACAGATGAAACACCACGACCTTTTAGAATAACGTAAAGTGGCTGATGCCGTGTTTTGTTTAGTGAGAGAAGCATTCCGATGCCCACCACTAATCTATTATTCCTTTTGCCATCCTACTCCCTTAAAGGACGGCAATGCAACTGTAACACGGTGTTGATGATGCAGATGTCCATGGACGGCGCTGGTCAGCTTGAAAATTGTAGTAGTAGCAGTTAACTATCCTTGATAGTTCAGTACATTTTATACAGTGGCCGCTTCGATTTTCGTTAGTGCCTTTTTCCACAAATATTTTTTTATATATCTTAGTAACTAGCAACTTTTACGACCCTGACTTCTATAGTCAATAAATAATATGATGTCTGTTAAGTGCAGTCATAATATTTTATCTGACAGGTCTCATAGGCACTTTCAATTACATCGGAAATGTATAATAATATTAATAATCGTTAAGATTAAATTATAGAATAAAAATTAACCTTGTATATGCAAAATATAAGTCCGTTATAAGCAGCTCGGTTCCGGTTGTACGTGCTATCATGAGAAGAACTCGGATGGGAACCGGTGGTGTGAAAATATACAAATTATAAATATCTATATATTTTCTTGAACATTTACGGTTACGAGTTCATCTGTTATTACAAGTATGTAATGCAGGAATTGGCTATAATTTTAAACCTATCAAAATATACAGCAACAATGTGACATTATAACAGATGAAGGTTTTCGAAATATGGTTGTCTATTAATTGGGTGTTATTTTTTTTCCCACCCCGCTGATCAGGCCCCATATCATTAATAGATGGCTCTAAAAGGTAAGATACCCTGGCATTATACATTCTCTGTGCCTAGTTAGCAACGATTTCAGTTCACTAGGTTCTCTTTTTTACTGAATGCTGTCATAAACACTCAGTAAATTGTACTTATTAGACTCAAATATATTTAGTTCAATATAACACCAGGCTTTCATAAAGTTATTGTAAATCATAATGAAAAATTGGATACACAAGAAACCAATTTATTGATTTCGCTTGCCTCCATCTATAGCCCGCAATGAAAACTAAGACATGTTAATCAATAATTTGTAGTACATTCTTGGACAAATAGATGGCGCTGTTTAACAATAAAACAACCGATTTTCGATACCATGCATGGACTATTGCCGCCATATGCATACACAATTGACCCTAAAATATATTATAACTTTCCAGATAAATATTTGCGAGCAAAAAACCGGTAGGGGTAATTTTATGCTTATATGATTAATTTTTAAGGTGCTTAAAATTATTAGAATAAAAATATTGAAAAATAATTACAAGTTCTAATAATAGCTAAAATACCTTTATCACTGCTATGAGGTTTTGGTGATTTTTGCCACTGGTGTCGAACTTTCTGGGACCAGCTGATGGGACTCTTCCTGATGCGGCTTCTCTCTTGAACACTGCAATTTAACGTTTCCATATTTCAACGAAATTCTTTTTCTTTTAACACACGTATCTAGTCCCATCTATTCTGTAACTGAACTAAGCCAAATCATAATTTTATATTTATCTAGTTACGATAACAATGTTTGCATTACTCTTTGGGAATTGTTATTACACGAACGAGCTATTTTATTAGGTCAAAAAGATTACACCTATATAACTTTTATCATATGTATATAGAAAAAAATATTAATATGTAACTTATCGGGCACATTTTATCGCAGTTACGAAATGACATATCAGTTGTTATATAGGTTAGGAAACCCCTATTTACAAACAAACTACTGATAAAAATATTTAAAGAATATATTTTTAGACAAAAGTACACTTGCGCAGAATTTAATTTATGCGTGTTATTTGAGAGTTATTTATTACTTCGCAAGGACTAAGACTGAAGCCCGAATACTGAACCGCCACTCAAATATATAAGCGCTACTTAAGCGTTTAAGTAGCTGTCACATTAGACAGAATACGTGAAATTTGAGCAGTAAGTAGCACTTTATTGATTGTCAGATTTGAGTGGCGGTTCAGTATTCGGGCTTTAGTCCTTAAATCAGTGGGTACCACTGACAAAAATAATCTTGTCCAGTTTGAGAGAACTCGTTTTGGTGTCCGGAACCTCGTCAATGAATAATCGGAAGATTTGCGTAATAACATTTTTCAATGATTGAGAACATTGTGCCGGATATATAGTAGGTAATCGATGTATGGTTCCTTAAATGTGGTACCTTTTGGGAGCTAATGTTCCATTGTATTCATTCTACAATATCAAAATATATTCAACAACCTATTTAAATTAAGTAGCTTAAGTTAAATTTAGATACTCACATAATAACTTTCGCCTCATTTTTTTCTTCATCAGAGACATCAATCCAATCATCACTTCTATCACTCACGCTGGTCTCGCTACCAGGCACTTGGAATGCGATTTCTTGTCCATTATAACTCATCACAGACCTCTGACCATACAGACTGTTGGTCTTCTGCTCACTAGACATAGTTGAGTGACTCAGGTTGGATACCGTATCAAAGGACAAACGTTTCTGAGCATTTGAAGCCAGCTGCCTTTTCAAATTACCTCTTATTTTAACCATGCTTGGACTATTTGGTATACTTTCATAGCAATGTGACAAAGATAGATTATCACCATGCTTTATTGTATCGTAAATATTTTCATTGTCATTATAACCGTTATAGTCAGATGCAAAAGAATGTCTGCTGCTGTAAGTGGGACTGCTTTCCTTGGATTTGGTCTGATGTGCTGGAATTTTCTCGTAAATTCTCTCTGAACCAATTTTTTCATAGCTAACAGTAGACGTGCCACTAACTGATTTAGATATGGCGTAGTTCTTGCTACTGTCATCGCCAGAGTAAGGTCGATAGTCTTCTGCAATTTGGATTCCAGCGCTGGAAGTGTGGCAGTAAGGTTTGATAGGAGATTTGCAGTATTCGTAGCCGTCATCGCTGTCGCCATCGCCGCGTGTTCTCTCCTCCAGCGCATTGTCACAAAGTTCATAATTATGAAGACTACTTTCATCTCCTTCGGGATGGGATCTCATTTCTAGTAGACACTGGTAAATATTGTCCTTGGTGTCGGATTCTGTTTTACTTCCAGTAGATTCTTTGGGTATTTCTGGTAGAGGACAGTTTTTCTTTGATCTTAATGTGGATGTATTTGTCTCTGTAGTTTTTATAGGAATCTCGACAGCATTATTTTCTTCACTTGGATTTAATGGTTCATAATAATCTTCAATTTCTTCTTTTACCGGTTTGGATGTGTAACCGATGAGAATATCTTTGTTGTAAGCCTCAACCAGATTAGTTTCAAAATCCATATTTTTAATATTGTTCTCATTGTTTAAAGACAGACTAGTTGGAGATTCATTTGTTTCAGACAATGTTTCGTCCTTGACGGAGATTTCAGGTGTTTCATCAGAAAAACTTACTGTGGTACCATTCATCGTTACAGTTACAAAATTGTATACACTTTCCGCGCCAGATTTATCGGAATCAGAATATATTTGGGAATAGCTCTTCCGGCGCCATAAGAAAGATTCATTGGGTGTTATTGGCGAAGTTAAGTCCTGATATATATTACTGTTATTTGAAACATCTTGAAGTGAGGTAAGACTTGTATCTTGGCTCTGTTCTTCTTGAATGTTACAACCTATTTCTGTTATTGTTGTATTACTTTCCGGAATGTCCTCTGGAATAATTTCAACAGCTTTCAAAGCTAATTTTTCTGCATGTAAGAAGTTCGTCCTGTATTTTTTCTTATCATATAAGGGTTCTTTTTTAACAACAACCTCTTTATGTTGGTCTTTGGGAATGTTTTGTGTTATTGATGCACTAGAAGCAGGTTTAATAATTCTAATTTTGGGAATACCATCTTTGACAACAATATTTTTGGTCAACATTAATGATGATTTCTTTTCAGGTACTTTTGGTTTTTCTTTCAAAGGTATTGTACTCTTAGGTTTATCAGGTGGTGTAGGTGGAGTAGCGGATTGAGCAATCTCACATTCGAACCTTTTAACAACATTTTTAACCACTAAATTCTGTACTGGCTTTTTGTCAACCTTGGTTTCGGTCTCTTTTATTTTTAAGGGACTACCATCAACAGTATCTGATCCACTTAGCTGTTCACTTGAGCCGTGGTATTTTAAGCGTTTCTTTGAACTTTTTGGTATTTTTGTCCCATCAGATTTAGAACGTATAATGTTAATTTTATTTGAACTATTGGTAACTAGTAAGCTATCTATTGAATCCATACTTGAACACCGTTTTTTATTGTAACGTTTTTTTGACCCTCTTCTTTGTCGCAATACTATTTTAATGTTTGGACTGGAGCTGAGAGTTGATGTTGGTGTAGAACTATTACTAGTGGGATGTCGCGTTGATGTTTGCCGATCTTCTATTGCCTTTACAAGGGTGGAGGTCTTAGATTGTTCATTACTGCACTCGTTTTGTAAATTGTTAAATTTTTTTGTCAGTTCTGCCACTTTATTGCTAGCTATCGTCATAGTTTTCGCTAAAGGCGGCCTTTTGTGTGACGTCGAAGCATTTTTTATTTTAAAACTTACTTTTCTGTGTTGTGGATCAGCTTTATTTTTATTAGTTGGCGATTTATTAACGAATTCCCTGTTGTTGACTATATCGGCTGTTTGATTTCCATTTCTGCCTCCACCTGTGCTCCTAGTATCATCACTGGTAGTAGATATGGCTAGTTCTGCATAATGAACTGTGTGACTTTCAATTTTCTTTGGATAATCTGGAACTTCAGCAACAGAATTAACAGTTGAATTTAGGAAAGCCTGTTTCGCAATATTTATAGATTTCATTCGTTCCGTGACAGCCGGAATGGGTGGTTTGACAGGAACGGTGTAAATACATTTGTTCGCATCTTTCTGATTCTCTTTTATAGCCATTTCTGTCTCAGGTAAAATGAAGTTTTTGAGTAAAGCTTTTATAGTGCCGTGTTGCTTTCCGTCGTTCTTGAAGTTCTTTATCGACGATATAATTGTGTTCGTGGTTAGTGTGTCGCCTTCCATTAGGTCTTCTAACATTTGTGATGGACACTTGCTTGCGCTGATCTACGCCATCTGAAAATGCAAATAAAAAATTGATTAGTGATGGTAAAGCTATAATACCAATGCTTTAAACACAGCTTGAACAAATCTAAATTATAATGGAATAATTAATTATTTACCTAATAACTATCACAGAGGTAAACATAATATTAATATGTCAACAAGTGAACATAAATATGCTGAGCTAAAACAATAAAGTATTTCAGGTGTAGTATGTACCTTCAAATTAACAAAATTCCAGACATAATTATAAGATTGCAATGCCATATATATTTTAACAATGGACACATAAGAACATATGTATAAATGTACAGATATTATTACCTATTGTCAATATAGTATATCATGGGGATAACATTTGACGATTGCACATCCATTGTTGTATTGCAATTTTTTTTTCACAAACCACTAAAAAATAATCTTAACAATTTCATCACAATCAAAACTTACAGTCTATTAAAATTACAGTAATAGTCTTAGTGATGGTAAATTTAGTTTTGAATAAGAGATAAAATAGCGACTGTTGAAATTAAAGTATTGTAGAATTATCTCAATAATTTGAGGGTTACACGAAGTTGAGCGAATTTGTGACCTGATGAATCTCAATTACAGAATGGGCGGTGACAAAATGTGGTTGCTGAGGCTATATATGAAAAAACAGTGTTGTGTTTTTGGAATTATACTTGTTTTTTCTGTTATTCTATTTACACATAGAAACATAGCAATAACTAAACGTAATAAGTACCGGTCCATTGCTCGCGCACAGTGCTTCTGATTCAAGAATTCTGGCTTACACCAATGACATTTTTTAAATTATTTTCGGAAGTTATTTGTGATAAATATCGATGACTGTTATCGTTGTACCAGGTGTTTGCAATAGGTTCAGCCACCTATTCCATTTGGGACAGAAACATAATGATCCGGCGAGTCGAGGCTTTTAATAGCAGCTGCTTACACCTTCGGGTTTGGCGTGAGGCTCTACCCGGTTCGAGGTTACGTTACCTCTTACCTGCTACTGCAGGTAAGAGGTAGATCTGTCTGCTTTACTTGAGACGAGTTATGACCAATGTCATACGCATAATGACATAGGCATACAAGGTATTGCAATTACAGATTTACAAACCATTATTAAATGAATTCTTAGTTAATATAAACTTCAATTACGACATACAGTTTAAATAATATAGACCTGGTTTACTCGTAATCCAAGCCAGTTATTATAAAGCATATTATCATAACTGTCGAAGCACTTATTTAATAACGTAAGCAAGTGCTTGTAACGATCCCACGAAGTTGTGTTATATCAAACGAATGTGCTTTTTTTATGTGAGCCAAGATTGCGTAGGGCGAGCTCTGCTGTGGCGGAATGTTTGTGATGCAACTTATATATATTACAATGTGCTCCACTTTCGACTTGGTATAGAACTGTAATATCATGACTGTGGTATAGTTAGCGATAATAGAACCTTCTTACGCATAGTGAGGGACTTCTATGACCATTTAGCAGGAATAACTAAACGTCCTAAAACCGCAACGTAAATATATTTATACGTATTGTGTTGAAAATTAATTTCTCACATCGCCATCTAGTCAGAAGCCAAGGTTAAATAAAGCATGTGCTAAGGTGATCAGACAACAAACATGTAGACGCATGTAAAAATAAAAAACGGTTTTTATACAAATGTTTGTCACATTATTGGGTAAAAAGGGTCAGTTTTGACAATTCTAATTGCTTCTAAATAATTAAAACTGTTTATATGATCATCATTTGCCTATTGAGGTCCACTGCTGGACAGGCCTCCCCCATAGAGCGCCACAACTGCTGGTCCGTTCACTCGTGGGGGGTTTTGCCATAATCGCCACGCTTGGCAGGCGGGTTGGCGATTGCAGTAGGCTGTATTTTGTTGAGAGAGAATGCTGCTGCCCATTCTTCCAGCCTTTTCCCTTATATGATATTCGCTAAGTTTCTTTACTTTTGGTAGAAAGTTCACAAACATACTGCAGAATTTCGGGTATGAAATTCTTTGACAGCTGTGGTCTCATTTCAAACATTTCGATTGTCATTGTAAATTCAAAAGCAAATCACCTTTAAAATACCACTATACAGTAGCACCATTACTTTAGTATGTGGGTACAATTTCACAGTACATTTTTATGACAATGGTGTGTTTTATATTGTTAGACAATAGAGCGTACCTGTTGTAACTAAGTAGGTATTTAGGCAACAAAAACATTCTGTCTAATATATACTAAATACAATATCTCTGTAGTTTTAGGTTTGCAGTTGGAATTTAAAATTTTAATATTTATTTCGGTCCAATATATATTAAAAAGAAATTAATTTTATACAACCTATGCATAAAAAGTATAATATATAAGGTATCCTATGTTCAAAGAAAACATAGGAAAAGCATATACAAAGCAAAAGTGGATGGATGTAGGAGTCGAGGACGGCCAAGACCCACATTCGATGACCAAATAGAACGTGTTCTGGAGGAAGGTGTTAGGAGCCTCAAAAAGCGACTCGCGTGCATGATAGGAGTTATGAAAGTCATAGAAGCGAGTGAGGCGTATAAGAATCGTGCCTTATGGCGCTCTGTTCTCTCTGCCTACCCAGCAAGGGATTTGGCGTGAAGTTTTATATGTATGTAAGTACAATATCTATAAATATTTTTAAAATGAGTTTTATAATATTGAGGAATTACACATAAATTTAGGGTAATTTTCCAATACAAGAATACAAGCGACTATTTACAACTAATATAAGTTGACAAACAATACACCCGTGGGCAGGAGTACCGCAATACACCGTAACAAATAAAGTTCACAGCAGTAACTAAACGCAAATTTACTTGTTTTTTCTTCAAACTACTCTGTGAGGTCGCGACCGGTGCTTTCGCCGCGTGGGAAATGTATGTACATATAACTACGCTTTTAATGATGACGACCGACTGATACAGTAAAGGGTTTTTGTATTTGTTGCTTACGTTGGAATGTTTATTTAAATAATATATTTATGGCTATATTTATACGCAAATATGACCCCAACTTTTAGGTTAAATAACAATTGACCTGTGTTAATTGGGGTATTAATTTGATTAAATGCTTATTATTATTTTGTAACGAAACCAATGCGATTTAAGTTCTTTTCTTAATGTCTGCCTTAAACTACAAAATATCGTCGTACCTTATAATATGCAATATTTACGATTAAAATTAGGTTACTTCCTCCAACGTCTACAGCCTTCCACTTTTAGTATATATCTGCTAGGTTTGTATCCCTCTCTTTTTATTAGCTTCACCTGTATGTTTGTATGTTTGTAACCGACTTCTTTGGGCGCGATTTTGACCCACTTTAAACGGCCAGATTTCGTTCAAACTTTGTAGATTTATTGAGGACCGATGACAATACACTAATTTGATAAAATTATTCCATTTTTCAATTTGAAAAATATGATTTTTGTTAATTTTTTAGTGTTCATAGTTCACTTCTCGCACCATCTAGTGGCAATCAGCGGAAAGTCTACGTTATCAACTTGAAACGAGTTCCTTGTATAAGTCACAGATGGCGCCATCTGTCGGCCATCTGTCGCCATCCTCAAATTCGGTTTTGATATCCGTTGTTAGCACGCTTTAAAATAGATAAGCAATAGTTTAAAAAACTAAGAAACGCGCTTGTTATAGAAATAAATAAATTTAATTAAAAAAATAATATTTTTTTTCTATTTTTTAGTTCGGTTTTCTATAAAAAGCGTCTTTTTTAGTTTTTTTAAACTATTATTTATTTCAGAATGTTCTTATTCTCAAATGTAACCATCCACTAATCTACAAATTATGATTTAGACAGTAGAATCAGATCTCCATTCATATTAATGATGATACAAGGAGAATATAGGTACCTCGATATTGCTCCGATAAGTCAATTATAGTTAATGTAAATTATACCTCTTGAATCCATTAATTAATAGTTGGCAATGCACAGTGTGTCGTAACATTTGTGAACAGATAAGTTATCATTAAATTTGTTATGTTCAACAGTTAGGGCTGCCACATCATGATATAACATAACATAACTTCACGCCATTGTTACCCGAAGGAGTAGGCAACTGCTGTTAGGCCTCGTCTCGCCGTTATGTTTACATCCCAAATGGAATGGCGAACATATTGCCATACCGGGCACAACGTTTTCAGTCATCGATATTTATCACACATAACTTCCGAAAACAATTTCGAAAGGTCATTGGTGTGAGCCAGTGTCAGGATCCGAATCCGGATCTCTAGATCAGAAGCCGTGTGCTTGACCACTGGACCACCGAGACTTCAATTTAATATTAAAGTTAAAATTAATTCAATATTAAATTTGTTATTAATTAATCATAAATAATATTTTTTCTGGCGCTGCTGTTCTTGCGTGTTTATAAGATTTTATTGTCTTTTTTATGGAATAGGGAGCTAAGCAGGTCACCCTCCACCTCCACCTCAACCTTGAGTTTCTTGGTAGTTTTTTCTCAAGAAGCCATGACGCCGGAACTGGCACTTAGATTCATTGTCACATTCGGAATCTAACTAAGCTCCGCGTATTTTAGACTGATATAAATACTACGAAGATGCGATAGGGATAATTGAGATACTGAATTAATTAAGAATTAGTTAATGATCGTGAAATAAATTAAAAGAATTATCTCCGTACAACCCTGATAGTCGTTAACGTTACAAGTGTACCAGCTGGGCCCAGAGGTGCAGTTACTAAACCGTCCAATATTACCGGGCCTCCAAACGGCTAGGAAAGTTGTACGGAGTTGGGCGAACACGAGCATGTGGGAAGGCACTTCGCCCAACTTTGCCTCGCCTCGGACTACTTTCGGAAGTTGATCCGACCGTCCACACGGCTAGGAAAAGTTGTACGGAGTGGAAGTGCTTGTCGTGTGGGAACGCACTTCGCCCTACCTCGTCCAACTTTGCCTCGCCTCGCTCGACTTCCATTTGTTGTCGGTTTTTTAGCCCGAGTCAAAGGGCCCGAGCATAGATACCTATTACCTACATAGTTTTTTGTATATTTATATATAGTTATTGCACATGTGCGTACACGAAATGAATGACTACACTTCAGTAGTAAATCAGACGTCGTCTGAGCACGTTGTGTTATGCAGATCTGTAAAATTTCTTTAAACGAATAAACCATTTGAAGAAATTTGACAGATATTTGTATAAGTCGATGTGTGGTATGAATGTATAGTTATTGTCTTCTAATTGTAGGTACTTATTAGTAAGTATATATTATAACGCAATTTTTGCACTTGATTACTATTAAAGTGTGTGATTGTAATACATATAAACATGAATTTTTTTTTTCAATTTTTACGTATCCGTCTGATTGTTTTGGGTAATCTCTGAAATGGCTGGACCTATTTTGACGGAACATTTATATGCGAGTTATTTTAGAGAAAAAATATTTATATATTACTTCCGAGGCGAAACAAAGTTCAGCCGGTTCAGCCTTTACCTAATAAAGTTACAGCAATTATTTTTTAAAGAATTATCAAATCAACATATTTTATTCCTGCTACTATATTACCTACCACTAGAGATAGTTTTTGTAAAGGAACTTTTGGTCGTCTCATTCATAATTTACCTACATAGTTTTTTGTATATTTATTTATAGTTATTGCACATAGTGCGTTCACGAAATAAATGACTACAATTCAGTAGTAAATCAGACGTCGTCTGAGCACGTTGTGTTATGCAGATCTGTAAAATTTCTTCAATCGAATAAATCATTTGACGAAATTTGACAGATATTTGTATAAGTCGACGTGTGGTATGAATGTATAGTTAATGTCTTCTAATTGTAGGTACAAAATAGTAGGTGTATATAAGACAATTTTTGCACTTGATTACTATCAAGTTATTATCGTCACAATGTAAATATAAACATATAAATAAAATTAAAGTGTGTGTTTGTAATATTGAAATAACTGCATTCTACTACATTCATATGAACATAAAAAGACTAAATTTTTTTTTTAATTTTTACGTATCTGTCTGTTTGTTTCGGGTAATCTCTGAAATGGCTATTTTGACGGAACTTTTATTTGCGACTTATTTTAGAGAAAAAAATAATATTTATTGTTCCCGAGCCGAAACAAAGTTCAGCCGGTTCAGGCAGTACATAATCAAGTTACAGCAATTATTTTTAAAGAATTATCAAATCAACATATTTTATTCCTGCTACTATATTACCTACCACTAGAGATAGTTTTCGTAAAGGAACTTTTGGGTGTCTCATTCATAATTTACCTACATAGTTTTTTGTATATTTATTATTATTTATGTATAGTTATTGCACATAGTGCGTTCACGAACTAAATGACTACAATTCAGTAGTAAATCAGACGTTGTCTGGGCACGTTGTGTTAAGCAGATCTGTAAAATTTCATCAATGGATTAATCATTAAAAGAAATTTGACAGATATTTGTATCAGTTGACGTTAATGTCTTCTATTTGTAGGTACTTACTAGTAAGTATATATAAGGCAATTTTTGCACTTGATTACTATCAAGTTAATATCATCACAAATCTAAACATTTATATAACATTGAAATGCGTGTTTGTAATATTGAAATAACTGCATTCTACTACATTCCTATGTATCATAATGTATGTATATATCATATGTTTTCATATGAATAGTCTTTTTCAATTTTGTCCGTCCGCCTGTTTGTTCCGGGTAATCTCTGAAATGGGTGGACCTATCTTGACGAAACTTTTATTTGCTGGTGTAACAACGAGTAACTTAGGCGAATTATTATTATTACTATTTCTCCGGGTCAGCTAGTACCTGGTAAAAATAGTAATGGTTTTTTGAGAATTATCAATTTAATTAATCAATCAATATTTTATTCCGGCTACCCATATTACCTACGACTATAGATAGTTTTCGCAAAGGAAATTTTTGAGCGTCTCATCGAAAGAAGCTAATCATGAAAATTCAGTTTATTAATTTTATATCTCTAGGTACTACTTCTGTCGAGCATAATGCACCGCTTGGTTTGATAATATGAAAGTTAAGTTATAATAATACTCAAAACATAACTTCACGCCTTTTTCTACCAGAAAAGGTGTAGGCAGTGGCTGTTAAAGCCTTGACTCGCCGGACACAAAAATAATTGGTATACGTCTGGAATCGAACCCACGGCTTCTGTATCAAAAGACTGCGCGAACAACGGCAGCTGCTACTTGAGCGTCCATAACATACGTGCGCAAGCGATGGGCACCGTAGAGCGACTGAGAACTTTCGGAAGTTGTACAAGAATGCACAAATGCACCGCTTGATTTGATAATATGAAAGTTAAGTTATAATAATACTAAAAAAACATAAATTCACGCCTTTTTCTACCAGAAGGTGTAGGCAGTGGCTGTTAAAGCCTCGACTCGCCGGACACAAAGTTGTCAGTCCTCGATATTAATAATTTTCCAAAAAAGTCCGAAAAATGATTGGTATGAGTCTGGAATCGAACCCACGGCTTCTGTATCAGAAGACTATATAAATACTAATCTATTAAATAAAGAGCTAAATTAATTCGATAAATGTTGGAAAAAGGGGACTCTTTGATCAGACCATTTAATTTGTAGGACAAATATTTATTCAAATAATTTAAATATTTATCTTAAGATTACTAAAGAAACCATCAGTTACTAAAAAAATTTTAATAAGAAGATTAATATTCACGTAATTAAAATACGCGAACTACGGCAGCTGCTACTTGAGCATCCATAACATGCGTGCGCAAGCGATGGGCACCGTAGAGCGACTGAGAACTTTCGGAAGTTGTACGAGAATGTGGAGAGCCACTTCGAACTTTCTCGAAGTCGCACGAGGAACTTTTTCCGAGCACTCCGCTATAATTTGGACGCTCCATTAGAAAGGATTCCAGGTTAATTGTGCACAGAGCGAACTTCCCTTTCTATAGTCAGAGTAATTTAATATATTTTTGGGCTGGTTCTGTGCTGTTCCAATTTTTTACGTCCTACCTTCCTTAATTTTAATAACGCAATAGAAATATCGATTTCAGCAAAATACAGACTTTAAAATGATATCTATATATAGTTAGATAATCAAAGGCATATTTTTATATGTTTGCTTTGCATTGCATTCGACTGCGGGGAATCGAAGTTGGCGGGTTCGATCTCGATTCTAGTACAAATATTTGTGACAAGCATGAACGTTTTAAAGCTAAAAAATATCACTTATTCTTTACAAAATTATATATGAATTATAGATCAAAACCACCCCGTTGACACCCTCTGATAGAAGGTGGCAACAGGGTGGTTTGGATCTATAATTCACGTAGGTTTAATGTATTGAGAACAAAGTGATAACTTTTGAGGTTTAGCGCTTTAATTGCAAACGCTGGCTGAACCCTAAGTGATAGATCAAAACAATGTACTACATAATTATACACCTGAAGAAAGTCTACAAAAAATCCGCGATGGTGTTAGGGATAAGCGGCAATTACCATATGTTTCTTTACTTTTCAACTAGTTTCTATAATAAATTATTTTTGAATCGATAACGTAATTTATATAGTACACTGGTGTCATAATATGTCTACATGACATACAACAAGCAAGGAAGTGTTTAGAGAATCCAAAAACCTACCGCTCCGTTACTCAACTGCGCGTGTGACGACTTTGATACAGACACATTCTGAATAACTAAATCACATTAGCTCTTAGAAAGCTTCGCGAAATACGTGATAGAAATCAAAACAAATGGACCGCAAACACCGACAACAATACGATATGACCATTATAATACGGGGTAGAGCAGAATAAGTCTGGACAACTACACACCGTTTGAGGGAACAGCATCACCAAACTTAGTCCATAGGAGTCGTAAGAAGCTACTAAGGGATCTCACTCGATGCGTATCATCTCTGTTGTCGACTCTGTCATAAGCTTTCTGACGTAGGAATAGAGTTCGTAATGTTACCATTGTGTAAGTTACAACCATTTAACATTTAATGAGAAAAAAATGAAAAAGAACTTGAAAATGTATACAGCTAAATGTTTTAAATACTTGTGAAACCCCGGTATCTGATATTAAATATTGTTTGGTTTATTTCTGGTAGGATAGAATGCAAAAAGCGGATGAAGGTTCAAATGAAATGAATATTTTCTTAATAGAATATACAAAGACATTTTTTTATCCGAAACTACGCATGAGACAGCCTTGTTTAACTCGTGAACGAATCTTTATACAGACGGAACCGCGGACATCAACTACTGAACCATATAAACAGTAAATTTTCCTAAAGACATGCGCAGATAGTGTTACATTTACAACTCTAAATCTAATTATATGTATTAAGACATTCGTGCGACATTATTCTGGAAAATACTATTTATATTCTAATACTGTACTTTACTCAATAAGTACTACCAGACCAGTATTTATTTATATAGAAAACTGTTACTTAAATGTAAGTTTTCCTTAATTCTATGGCGTGTTAACATCGGACGAGGTTAAGTAGAGGTTGTCTAAGAAATATGTACTCTATATGGATGTCGTCAACATTTGGAAAATAGACAATAATTATAGAATGTTCTAGAAAGTCAGTCCCGGTTTATTTTCTAACGGAGACACAATAATTGGTTGTTTTTAAAATGAACCAGAGATGTTATTAAACTTTCTGTATCTGTGAAAGGATAATGATATATCCACAAATCGGTCAACATATGTTAAAGAGAAATTAAATTTTCACAAGGAATATAGCGAAAAATAAAGTGTGAAGATTAATTAGGATTGCATAAGACAGTAATAGAGATTTAGAAGAATATACATTTTGAACTTAAGAATATCATCGTTATCCGTAATCACGATGCCTTCTATCAGATTGTAACAGTGGCATTGTAACAGCCAGGCTGTTTGCTGCATCAATGGGCCGGCTCGATCAGTGAAAAAACATGTTTCGGGGAAACATGATTCTTTAAAGGTTGCTTTGGTTGTAACGCTTGCTCGCTTGCCCTCCTATCCCGTAGACAAATATGCTTAGAAGTATTATATTATGCAAACTCAGTATTGCATCTAGTTTTCATAATATAATATTTCTAAACGCATTCACAATACCACATATTGGTAATTATTAACTATTCACAAGACAAGTTAACTAATATAACAGGAAGTGTTTAAATAACTATCTTTTTTTTAACTTGTAACAGAATATTAACTGCATAATATCATCACGTAATAGGCGTTTGTCGCGTATAAGTAACAGGTAACAGTTACGTTCCCAGCACTGATACACGTAAGTTCACTGTGAATCACAGTTTCCGTATTTACAGACAAAATTTCACATATACACAAAGAAAATGGAGGTTTTTAAACATTTATTTATATATTTTATTATTGCCGCTTTCACTTGGCTAAGTTAAAAATATTCTGAAAGTGCCAGAAGTGTACGACTCCACATCACTAACGTCAAACAAACTTGACAGCTTGCATATAACTTAATAGTAATTTGCTATAAGCAACAAGTAGTATTTTTTTTATATCATCAATCACTTAATACGGCAAACGTGAAGGCAGTGGTGTATCGCATCACCGAATGAAGTTATCTGGTGGTTTTTTTTAGTTATTGATGATAATTTCTGAAAAGTTATATGCTTATTCGGGATCTTATAAGAATAGTCATCGTGCTAGTCACCTAGACTAAGCTGTGATCAGTATTATTACAAAAACTGAAAATAGAATAGAATGTAAAATAGAATAGAATAGAACGTCTGAAATTAGAAAGCATATGTTAAATGCACGAGATAGCTACTCAAGTGTTTTTAAAATATTTTTTATTAAAATTGTGTTTATGTTGCGATCAGAAATTAGCAAAAGTCGGTCAAAAATTAACAACTAAATTATTTCTGTAAAACAAACATTGCAGTAATCTGGTAATAAACTTAAAGTCTTTAAAAAATGGTGGATATTTTTATGTATAGGCACATTCCTAAAACCTGTCTTCACTAATAGATAATTAATTTAAAACCAACATAAAGGCCAAGGATAGAATGTGGTGCAACGTGTATGTAATTAATTAAAAAAAATAAACAAATTAACACAATTAACATAATAAATATGGATACAAAACTATTTTTTAAGATACTTATGCGCAAGTTGGTATTTGCTTATAGTTTTCTTTCATCCATCTTACTATTATTCATTTTATTTGTACCGCGTGTTTCTCAATCCAGTCATTGCTGAGATTGCATCGATTTTTATCACACGTAACTTTCGAAAAGTCATTGGTTCAAACTCACGACTTCCTGATTCAGAAGCAGGCAGCTAGACCGCTGGACGATCGAGACAAAAAAATCTTTTATACGTCAAAAATAACAGTTATTTTTTGACAAAGAGAGACCTCATTTTTTGTATGTATATTTATTTATTTCTAAATAGGCATAATTATGAATTAATGATGAATGAATGAATTAAATGTAGATATTATGAAGTATTTCATTCACAATTGTTCTGCACTTTTTAAAGGATAGTTGAGATAGGTTTAGTTAGTTAGATAAACCTTTTTATGTGTCCAGGTAAAAAATAATATTTCAATACCCAATATAGTATACGACTAGTTAAGCTAACCTTAAAATGATAGTCGGAGAATTCAAGTATACATAGATATAAGCAGGTAATAGTGATAACGAGGCATTGTTGCTTAGTACAAAAAAATTACAATAATTAAAAAACGTCCTTTTTTATTTTATACGTTGCCCCTCTGATTTAGTTCATAGGGGTATATATAGGGTTGCCATCTTTAGATTGGATGTTATTACTTTGTAGAACCGGAGGTCTTTCCATGATTAGCCTCACGAGCGCAAACAAATTAAGTAAGGAGTTTCTAAAACTTACTATACTGAGCTTGTAAATTTGAACGTTGAATAACTTGTAAAATGGTAAATCACATTTGAATTTGGAATACTTTATTCCATATTCAAATCTTTTCAATAAATTTTAAATCTGAATTTAAATTTCGAATCAAATAAAAAACGTTGATGACGCTTAGCCATATTTTGCACGTTTACGAAGTAGTTACCAATGCTCTTATTCATAGTCTTTTAGCACTGTAGCTGCTTGGTAATGAATGATTAAGGTCTGTGGTCTCGCGCGAATAACGTTCGCTGCAATTATTGCATTCTTACCTGCACGATGCGTTTGTATGAAGTAATCGTATCAATTATACGAATCATCGAATTGGTAAAATACTTTAATGGCGTTTGTTTCAAATGCAATGATTAATTTAAAAAAAAAACAAAACCTAGAATGCAGGTTCTTCGTTGACCATCCAAATACCGCGTAGATACGTGAAAGCGTCGTGTTAAGAATTTTCTCAATTTAGTGAAACTTGGTTGATATGAAACTACAGAAATATATATTTTAAGAGAATAATGAACAAGCTTATTAAATATTAATACATTTGAAAAACATCAAACCTGTTTGTATACCATAAGGCAAACTGCATTCGCATTGCATCGAATTAGTATTACAAGTCGAGGTCGGAAATCCGATTCTCATTCGTAAAATACTTGTGTATGATGCAGATATATTTGTGCGGTTTCTAGATTCCAAGCTTAGTATGACTTAACTAACCTTACTTTACTTACCCCTGTTCAAAGCTATATCAAAGAAGAACATAATTATTTTATTTGTAAGTTGAATGTAAACTTTCACTTGTCTATGATCTATGATATCTCGCTTGAGCAAAAATAACATATTGGATGAGATTTTTTTTAACATTATTCAGATAAAACTATACCAATTTATGCCATGACTGCATTATCTTTTTTACCTGTCTGAGCCAGTGGGAGGTTATCGACTACCACATACAAAGGAATACTATTGTTGAAACAACATTATTTTTTAGACAGAGTAGATTTTACTAAAACGCAGTAGGATAAAAGCAAGCCGAAGAAGCCGGAGAAGCTGAAACCGAAAGAAAACCAACAAGACCAGTCTGTTGAAGTTGTATTTTCGAAATCTTCGTTAATATCGTGTTTTCAAAGTTTTCATTTAATTTGCTTTGACTGTGTCTATTAAAAAAAATATAGAGTATGTATCAATTTCAACATTAAACAACTTTAACGAAGCCCGAAATATTTCATTTCATTTCATAACTTCACGCCTTTTTGTACCCGAAGGCGGCTGTTAAGCCTCGACTTGCCGTTATGTTTACGTCCCAAATGGAATAGGTGGTGAATCTATTGCGAATCTGTCGAATCTATAATAGTCCAAGAGCCAGATGCAAATTTGGTTAATTATTTCTTCTCGATAGATAATTGGCGATACGCATCAGACAACAGTATCATAAAGCCCTATGACCGTCAGCTGCGACACAGTGGGTGGGATGAGTAGTTGTAACCTCCCACGCTTGAAGAAAAAATAAATAAATTCACTCATTTCCTCTCGCCTAAAAGTTAATCAAGTTATAGCTAACCCAATACCTGAACAAAAAGAAAAAGTCAGCTGGCTATAACATAGTGCATTGTACGTCAGCTGATGGCTAGATCATGGGAAAAAAATCTTCACTTTCAGTGATATCTTCTCGGCTAAAAATTTACCAGATGATAGCTTATATGTAACTATTGATAAATATATACGTCAGCTGGCTGTATCTCGGTGGAAAAATCGTCAGCTGATACTTTGAAGGTCGTTACGTAGAAGTTAGCCAGAAGCATTTACTGACTATTTAAAAGCATCAGCTGACCAGGTTTCCCTCGGCTTACTGCTAGCTGATTTTTTTATTTATCACAGTATTATATTTACAATCAGCTCACAAATTTTCATGTAGGAGGAAATAACGCCTCCTTACTTATTCTTTTTTTATTTTTAAAGATTCAAACGAATTTTCGTGCCCAGCTCACGAAGAAGCAGACACAAAAATGATTTTCCATGTCTGCAACATTGATATTAATGCAAACGTGACGATTCGTTGTTCCGACACTGACGTGTTAATAATTATGTTAGCTAACATGGCTAATGGCTAAGATTTATTAATGTTACTCAATTATATGAATCTTTGGGATCTAATTTGAGCGCAGCACTTCTGGCATTTCACGCATTCACAGGGTGTGATTTTAACCCGGCCTTTTTTCGAAAAGGAAAAAAACTACCGTTTTCAATAATGGCTAAATCGAATGATTTCATCGAGTGTTTCATCCAAATGTCAAAGTCATTAGAGGATAGAGACAATATTTTTAAGAAAATTCAAGAGTTTGTTTGCCATATATATGGATTTAATCGTCTGAAAAAGGTCAACGAGGCAAGAGTAGCGTTGTTTGAAAAAACATATAAATTCTTGGATACGGAGACATTAAAGTTACCAAAGAAAGGTATTGATGACTCTTCTCTACCGCCTTGCGAGTCAGAGCTATATCAGCAATTTTTAAGAGCATGCTACATTGCTCAAATTCGGTCAAATGCACACTTGAAGGTTCCAACTTCTGATGATCCGGAAGACTATGGTTGGGAAGAAATTGACAGTAAATATGATTTTACCTGGTTCTTTGGAAGTCAGTTACCAACATCGATTGATGAAATAACTATCCAGACCGAAAAAGGTACCATTTTATTATCATATTAATGATATTATGCTAAAATACGCATTCTATTTTGACGTGACAACGTCTTAAATTAGGTTGCGGCTGGGAGTCACTTATGAAAAAGTGTAACGCTCGGTAACGTTACGATGAGTCACCGAACGAGAGAGAGGCCCGCCGAATGCCTTGCGTCTCTCTCCCACTCAACTATGATCGGTCTGCCGCGCGCGCAGCACTAGAGAATTAGGCGCATTAAATCGGCGCATGCTTGTGTCTCTGTCTTTGTCTTTCTCGAACGTTCTTGGCGTTGGAAAAACAAGAAAGCGTCATAATACAAGTTCACACGTGTGGTTAAAGTATCGTCAGCTGTGTCTGTAGTGAAAATGTGGAGTGCTTAGATTCGTCATTTACAACAACTACAACAATAAAGGTAAATAATTGTACACTGATATTTCATTATCGTAAACTATGATTGATTGATTAATTGTTAGATTGACACAAAAGTTGAGAAACTGAGTTTATAGGTTATGTCATACTATTGATAAATGTTGATAGTGTTAAGTAAATTATTAGTTTAAAATTAATTAATTAATTAATTATTATTTTACAAATTTTCATTAATTTCAAATTTATTTAGCAAAAATTTGAACCTTCGATCTGAATAAATGTTTTGATTTTCGAATTGATTCTTTAAAATTACAAATATTAAGAAAAAGTGGCAGATATAAGAAAACTTGATTTAAACTGTGTTGAGCAAGAATTTTAACATCTAATTTAAGTAAATGTTTTAATTTTCAACTTCATCATTTACAATTACAAATTTTAATTAATTTCAAATTTATTTAGCAAAAATTTGAACCTTCGATCTGAATAAGTGTTTTGATTTTCAAATTGATTCTTTAAAATTAAAAATTCATCCATTCAATTTCAAATGTTCAACAGGAATCACCACTCTCAAAACAATGGAAACGGACGAGCAAATGCCTTCAACTTAATTATATTCATATCAATAAATATTCTACCGAGAAAAAGACGTTGTCACGTAAAATCTTCGCCCGTAAAACCGACTTTACAGGCAACCAGATTTTTTTTTTTGTTTTACAGATGTTGACGATGAAAATATAACAGCAGACAGCTCTGACAGCGACTCGGAGAATGAATCAGAGAGAGATGGTTGTGACTCAAGCCAAAGCGAAGCCGAAAATGATTAAATAACATTGTCATTCGTATTGTAATTAGTCATATTTTTTTTATAATAAATATTTTTTATCAAGTAACTAGTTAATTTATACTAAGCAAATTGATTATTGAAATGATTATATACGTATAAGTTTAAAAAATATTGATATGGAATATTTGTTTCACCTCAACACTCATGTTGGAGTGCTATGCCGAATAATTAAAGAGGCGTCATTTCCTCCCACACGAAAATTTGTGAGGTGATTGTAAATATAATACTCTGATAAAAAAAAAATCAGCTAGCAGTAACTCAAGGGAAACCTGGTCAGCTGATGACTTTAAATAGTCAGTAAATGCTTCTGGCTAACTTCTACGTAACGACCTTCAAAGTATCAGCTGACGATTTTTCCACCGAGATACAGCCAGCTGACGTATATATTTATCAATAGTTACATATAAGCTATCATCTGGTAAATTTTTAGCCGAGAGGATATCACTGAAAGTGAAGATTTTTTTTCCATGATCTAGCCATCAGCTGACGTACAATGCACTATGTTATAGCCAGCTGACTTTTTCTTTTTGTTGAGGTATTTGGTTAGCTATAACTTGATTAACTTTTAGCCGAGAGGAAATGAGTGAATTTATTTATTTTTTCTTCAAGCGTGGGAGGTTACAACTGCTCATCCCCCCCACCGAGCCTCAGCTGACATTCACGAGGCTTTATAGTTCGATTTTCTGATGCGTTTTACTAATTATCACTTGAGAGGAACTTGGTCATATAAATCTGTTACTGGCTCTCGGACTATAACGGGCACAAAATTTTTTAGTCATCGATATTTATCACACATAACTTTCGAAATTAATAAATTTCGAAAAGTCATTGGTGTGTCTCAGGATTCGAACCCGCGACCTCTGGATTAAAAAATCCACCACTGGACCACCGAGACTATTTTTATATTACGTACTTTATACTTTTTAAATATTATCATTGTTGATTATAATTAGCGATTTCTTCACTATTGTACGTTTCAAACGGTTCGGACAGATGTGTGTATTTCAAAACAGATGGTGTCTGCGTGTCCATTGCATTGTTGTAAGGAACAATACTCATTGTGCATAGAACTGCTCCAGCAATGTTTACAACCTTTCCCAAATATTTCCGGAGTAACTGGCGATTTGGCCGTTTTTTTTTATTTTTAAACTAGCAGACCCCGCGAACTTCATAGTCATACCGCTATGTTGTATGTGGCTTCCCGCCTCACGGTGTTACTCGCGCACAAACAAAATGTCAATGACGACGATGATTACATTACATAGCCTATGTTACTCAGTGATTATGTAGCTTTCTAAAGAAAAAAGAATTATTAAAATCGGTCCAGTACTATCTGAGTTTATTCGTTACATACAATAATACAAATCTTTGCTCTTTATAATATTAGTGTAGATTTAGAATAAGTTTGCTTTATTTTTTAAAATTTAAATACAACTAATTTAGGGTTATCACGCAATTAATATACTTAACGAAACGACTGTTTCGTTTCTATTTTATACGTCTCATTATCTAGTAATTTTGTTTAGAGCTCACTTCTAATTAGTACTCCCACATCTAGTTCAGGGGTCGAATTTGAATCCTATTATGAACTATGACTTTCGAGCCATCAGACACATTTATTTGTTAGTGATTTTGTAATAAAAATCATTTTTTTAAAACTAATACATTAAAAAAAGTTGTTGTCTGTTCGCTACAGTTTCACTATAAATAAATACTGTGTGTATGCTTGATTGAATTATTCATGCACGCGCTCAACTATGGCCAATAAGCAATATTGAATTATTGACGCGCGATAGATAGACATGTGGAGATATTACAAAATATACTATTACAGTGAAATTATACGACGTATATAAATATTAATGGATCTATTGAACTTAAAGTTTAGAAAACGATTTTATTTTTTGCGTTAGTAGGTAACCCTAGAGTTTCTTTTTAGTTTGACTACCTTTGACAAGAGTTATATTGAGAAGTACCTAACTATATTGACAGAGGTAAAGTTCATTTAGATATTCCTTTTAGACAACGATTAACAGAAATTTAACTTTAGGTATATATTATGATTTATCACGTAGAAGGTATGAATGCACCAAATAAGGATGTCTCTACCTTTCAAATTTGATTGAACTTGTAATCAATATGTATGTACATACATACATATATAAGCTCACGCCTGTATCCCATGGGGGTAGGCAGATACTTTGACTTTCCACAAGCTACGATCCTGACACACATCTTTCGCCTCATCCACAGTCATACATCTCGTCATGCATTCACGTCGGTTTCGGGTGCTACGCATCTGTCATCTGTTTAAAAAAGGCAAAATGCGTAGCAATATGTATGTATGTATTAAAAATACCTTAAAATGAGAAAACGACATAAAACAAGTAATTTGACTATTACTAATTTAAATATCATATCACAAACAGACACTTTAACCTACCACCAGACTTAGTAGTAATTGTTTATGCGACAAAATATGACTTAAATGTCCTGTTAGCAATAAAACATGGAAAATACACGTCGGATATAATATACAATTAATATTGTAAAGAAATATACTTTAATATGGAAACAAATTGAGTCACACACATGAAATTGTCATCATTAAAGTAAATAGTAGACTCTATGGCGATGCATTAAAATCTTTTTTTGGATAAAGTTTAAGGAAACCTAAAGTATCATTCCCGGACTAATAATAACGAACAAACGTACAGACCTACATATTTTATGATCAATTCGCTTTTTTTTTGCTTCGCCTGTCTGTTATAAAAATACATAAATATGACACGAGTCATGTTACAGTCTGAAATTTAGTTAACCACAGATATTCGCAAATCGGTTATGCTATTTTTAAATCAATTTTGTAGTACTGACGTCAAAAGTCCTGTATATATCATCATTACATAGTATGTATAAAACAAAGTCGCTTTCCGCTGTTTGTCCCCTTATATGATTAAATCTTTGAATCTACATAACGGATTTTATTACGGTTTTTTTTAATAGATAGATGGTGTCGACAGGGTGGTTTGTATGTATAATTCATGTATAATATAGGAAATAAAAAGTGATAATTTTTGAGATTTACTTTAATTGTAAACGTTGTAAAAATACTTTGGATGCGGAAGAAAGTTCGCCGGGTCAGTTATAACGAAATTTGCTTGACAGTGCTATGTGTGGGTACATTGGAAATATTGCAGAACAATTGATACGAGAATGTCTTTATTGCAGTAATATAAGCATAAAAAGCAGTTGCTTGAACTTTTGAGCGCATGTACCTAGTACGAAAATATGATTTATTATTCCTACGGAAATATCGGTTAACAATAGATTTTCAGGCAATTTTCACAGTTCAAACTCTAATTCGTTGGAATCTAATTGATGACTGTAAAAAAGTTGTACAATGTACATACATTATAAATACCGCGTGTAGCTGCATCCAACAACTTGATTAATACAATAGCGTATGTTCATTACAACATACGCTATTTTTTTATTCGAAGCGAATATTCTCGATCATTCTCGCAAAAATATTTCTCTCCGATCGATAATAACTTATTAACGTGTTAGTGCATAAGGAAACCAACGGAATGTAAAAGTGTATGCAAAAAAATCACGATAAAACAATGTACTAGTGCGGTGGAGCAGAAAGATTAATGATCTCACGTCATATATGTATTGCAGAACGTGAGCAAAGCTTTGAACATAATTTCGTTACGACTACAGTTGATTACATGTAGGATTCTTTTTTAAATTTCAAATTCCGAACGAATACTTTTTTTTATGAATACTTGGTTTTGAATACTTAATATTTAAAATCGAATAGAGCTGTACTACTATATTACTTTCATTGTTCTTATAAATTAGTAATAATATGGATTCATAAATTACTATAGTTATTTATAGTAACGATAGTTCGTTATTACTTGATATAAAATGGTAGTCACATTATCATTTTTATTATGCTTTGATAGGCATACCGCAATTTTTTTTATTACAATTTGCAAGGTATAACTATTTCTGAAAACCAAAATTTGTCTCCACCATTATGAAAATGAAATAAAGTTAAAATATTATTTACTTATAAAAACCATTCATACTTGGGATAATATGTACTTATTTTGATGAATGATTCTCGGCAGGAAACCACCAAAATAACAACAACGTTTGCGTTCTACAAATGTCTGAAACCACAAATGCGAAAACGTGATACCTGGGTTTCTTCCGACTCTAACATTAGTCGATTTCTATTTGATTAGACAACGCTTGCAACATATTTAGAGAACAATTTTAATGCACAAAATTGACTAATATCTCTTCATTTGGTATTAATTTGATATTCAAATAAACCCTACACCTAAGTCATGTATCTAAGTACTAGATTACGATACTTATGTCACTTTTTCCTGCTGATAGTTATATTTCTTTGTCAGCTTATTCTTGCTGATAACTGAAATGAATTGATTTTAAGGATACTTTTTAAAGTATAATAATATAGCCGATAATAAAAGCTCTTCCTACAAAAAAACAATCAACTGTATCAAACAACATACAGAATACAACTTTTGTGAAGAAAAACTATAAAACAAACCCTAACTAAACGTGACTGAAGTTGCGTATATTATAATAATGAATGCAATAATAAAATAAAAATCCATAAATGGAATAATAGAACAGCGAATTGCAATAATTTGACCAACATAGATTAGTATCGATTACTTTCACCGAATCTTGTGTGGACAAACGTATAAAACGCACTAGGTATGTACCCTCTACCGGGTGATTTTAATGGCTTTCCATGTTTAGGTAACAATTGTAATCGAAGTTAGTCAATCCAATATACAAATCGATTCACGTGCAATCGAATGATTTGAAATTATGGCCAGGTGTCTGCCATTTTCAGGTCTAAATTAATTTATACTTATTTTAAGTTGTTTTAGATCAGATTTCGAACACATAATTTGGAATAGTGATAATAAGCGTAATTTGTAGTAGAAATATCAGTGAACATAGCTATCCTTGAAGCTATGTGTGTAACAGCAGACATGTATGATATTAATTATGTTTAACGATTTATGTTTTTTTTTTTGGATTTTATAAACGAAATAGAAAATAAATTAAATACAGATAGTAATATTCTAAAATATTGTTTACTTTGACGCTAATGCAACATAATTATTGTTATTAAATTGTATATAAGGGTGCAGAGATTATTTAAATTAAGTAACGATTCGATTTCGACAGATAGGTACAGTAAGATAATATTATATAAGACTATTAACTATAAACGAATCACACTCAAATCGATTTCATCAAAAACTTATAATTAAAATATGATTACGTTTACAATACCTGTGTATAGTAATAAACCGGATATCGAATTCACATATATTTCGAATCAAATTGTTATACTTTCTCCGGTATTTAAGTTTTATATCAAACATTTATTTATTAAAATAAAAAAATAATTACCTCTGAACAGTTGTCAAATAAATCCTTATGAGCACATCACTAAACACAAAGAACACCACAGAGCACTAATATAGAATTAATTCGCGCCAAAAGATTCATCATTTTAACTCAATTTTATTAATAGCTGTTTAAAAACGTTCTCTCCGCAGGAGGTTTCGCGCCTTTTAAATTCAAGATGGCCGACACATGTACGTCTGTTATTACGAACGCATCGATATCAACTGAGGTTGGTTGACTAGTAAAAGTGTGTTTGCATTAGAATAGAAATGACTATTTGAACTGCAGAATCGTGTTGTGTCGGTTAAGCGGATGGAATGTACAGATTTACCTGAATTCTCTAACAGCTGTTGTATTGTGAAGTAGGTAGTCAAAACGATACGTTATCGTGGCATTAGAAAGCTTTTTTGCAAATGAACCTTTTTTTGTCAAGTATTCTTTAGAAAAAAAAATGCATTGAATAGAATAGCCCTAAGCTTATGATAGTACAGTAAAGCAGTTTAAAGAAATTTGTATGTGCTGGTTTTTTATGAGCAAACGAACAAGCGTGTCACTTGATGGTAAGTAATCAGCGCCGTCCATGGACATCTGAAGCACAGATAGGATAAAAGTTGCGTTGCCGGTCTTTAAAATAGGATAGGAAAGAGTTTCAAATTGGGCTGGGGGTGTAAGAAACGGTATTGAAACTAACCGCTTGTTAACTCCGTATTGGATTTAGCTAGTTTGAATATTATCTAACCACTGTGATTGTTAAGAAAACTGTATTGTACATACTGTACATATAATAAAGGTTAGATATATCACAGAGCATTAGAAACTATTTAGTTAAACTTTCCACAGACATAGAGAGAGATTTCAAAATTTGATTTATATGTCTAGAATTCTAGATCCTGCCGATATATGATTAAATTTTAAATTATTATTAGGTGTTTTAAAGTTTTTTTAGACTATTAATTAGTAATCTTGTGATTCAAAATACTTTCTATCATATTGAACTGGTATAGTTGACTCTATAGTCTAGTAGCTTTTAGTTAAATAAAAGCATGATTATAATAGTTGTCAGTATATTTTTCTGTCACCGTTTACACAAGAGAGAGAGATAGGTACTTCGATATTTTAAATATGTGTGTATATAGTATTCTTTTCCCACATAAACAAAAATAACAAACGGTATTTAACAGTTTATAAATTACTTGAGACCAACTTGTTAACTCACGCAACTCAAACGTCAAACGCAACTGTTTGCCGTTTAATTTTTTTTTAATGCTCATTTGTCAGTGAATTTCAGAGCAATTATATTAATTGACGTGAATACACGTGAGGTGTTAGCATGTGACCCGAATACTTCTTTAATTGTATGTATGTATGTATCATCACGCCTTTAAAATCCAAAAGTGACCGCAGTGTTTCTTTGTATACATCGAAAGAAAGAGATCAAAGAGTTGCTAGATTAAAAAAAAGGAAAAAGTTGTTGATATAAAAGTAGCTATACAAACTATACTGGGGAATAAACTTATTTTTAAATCATCGTGCGAACCAGCGATCCTCCTCCTTTTCACCTTAAATATTTTTAGCCTACAAACAACTACATTGCATTTTCATCGTTCTTGTTTCAAACAAAATATAATGGTGCCAGTATAAACAATATCCATTGTTAATGATAATAAGCCATGCTATTGAAAGTTGGCAAGGTTATAACATCAGTATTTTTTGCTAAGTCCGTGTAAGGTGCCAGAACTTATCCATTGTTTCGTATGACCTGTTGGCCCATTTGGGGATTTAATGTGTGAATGAGAGGGCAACAATAACTTAATCTGTTGTTTCTTTACGCTGAAGCCACTGAACTGATATTATTCAAATTTACTATTTAGATAGTTCGTATCTGGAGAAAGAATATAAGATTTTATCAAGTACAAAAATCCCCACGCGAAGAGGAATCAACAAAACGATAAATGACTTCATTTAAAATAAATATGTACATCAACATTCATTCATAAATCAATACTATCCATCAGCACTATCGCTTCATAAATTAATATTAATAATTAAAAATAAATTAAAGTTGAAATAATATAAAGATAAAGTTTGACCTAAATTAAATGCAAAACAGACGGGTTTGACAGCTCTACTCCAAGCTCAGTCAGTTATTTATTTTGTAGATAGACTTAGATTGTAAAGAGAAATACACCATATAAGTGCCTAGTTTCTGGCCTCTCTGATTTAGACTACATCAGACCTTCAATCCTGGATTTTTCTATGACATTCAATACCGGGCAGCCAACATCATTTAATAACAACGAACATCTTTGGCTTGGGTTATGTAAATTATTTTGAAAATGAACATTTATTTACTATGTCGAAATCTCTGAATAATGCTTTATTTTTTATTAGATTTCGCGGACCAAAATTGAGGTTTCTCGAGACGGCAAAATTTCGGTCAATAGCAACTTGGCACGACACCGAGTAAGCCGCAATACATAATACATTTTATCACTAGACTTAGAATAGTAGGGAAAGCATTATTATTCTAAGTCACTAGATATCTGCCTAACTTTAAAAAAATGTAAATTTCAATATAAAAGAAAAACCCCAGCGTTTGTGAAAGGGGTTTTCTGGTCCAAACTCCTCAGCGCCTGAAATCTGGCCAATGATGTGACATAGAACCGAAACGTGGTCTCTAAGGGGGCCGTCCATTAATCACGTGATGTATTTTCCATCATCGTGATATTTAAAACTACCCTCTGAATCTGGGCTCAAACCAAACATCATCATCACCAATAATTTTTCGAATTTTTTTTCGGTAGCGATGTGTGACAAATATCGAGTACTAATATAAAGTTTAATCTTATTTTATTCTAAAATTAAGGAGGAAAAAATAAATACACGTGTTATCTTACTACAACCCACCTGTGATATTTCGTGATTTTTGCCAGTCCCCCGTCCCCCCCTTTCTAACCTCACGTGATTAATGGACGGCCCCTAAAAGTTGGCTTCATTACAAAGCTCAAAGTCGCTCAGCGGGCATCTCTCTGCGAGACAAAATCCGTAATGTCCGGGAGACCGACATAGCCCGAAAGGTTAGCACGCTGAAGTGGTGATGGGCAGGCCACATCTCTCGACAAGGCTTGGGGTTTTCGAGTGGCCACCACGAATTGGACGACGTGGAGTAAGAGGTCGCCCCACTAGGTGGATCGACGACCTAGTCAAAATCGGTGGAAACCACTGGATGCGGGGAGCACAGGATCAGCTATTATGGCGTTTCATAGGGGATGCCTACGTCTAACAGTGGACAGACATTTGATCAATATTTTTTCTGGTGAGAAAAGATGCATAAAATTTTAAATGAAAACTCTATCTAACCATCGCTCGATTTTACTAAAAATATTATTTAGCAAAAAGAGGTTACTTCGATATTACAGTCAGACACTCGAATTTTACATATTTGTAGAGGTTTATAAATTTGAATACTAAACAAATAATTTAACAGTAATAGCCGAACACCCGCCCACCCTAAACCAATCCTACAAAGAATAAACGTTGTAGGTTCAAAGACTTTATCACCAACATCCATAATTTGGCAGACTAAATCTATGTACCCATTGCATTATGCTTCATGCAATAAAAAAAAACAAATTGCCGTTTTAGCGCACAACTAATTCGAAATTCGAACACGTGGTTGCCCAATTCCGGACATCGTGAACAGCTTGAGTCACATTCAATTTTAGAAAATAGTCGTAATATTGGCGGATTTTAATTGCACAGACTAATATTAGGTAAGTCTCTATGGAGAACTCTACCATGTATGGTAGGTATTAAATAACAAGGGGAAGCAACTAACTAATTAAGGTTTCCTTCCTGTATCGACTCGCTAATCCGATATATTTATAAAGATTCCCTACCCTTTACCCATCTAATACAAATATATCAAGTTTAAGCAATTTGAGCACGTCCCCAAGAATTCTATATAGATGTTAAAACTGTATTAATGTTTTTCGTTGTAATGTCTCAATCAGCTTGATGATAAAATACTCATAGATAAAAATGTGCTGGAATGGTGTTATAGGCAATTACTATTTTACATTAATTATAAAGCTAATCGCTATATATGTAATCTTTAGACATATATATTAAAAATATCGACATTTTATACAGACAAAAAGTCGATCCTTGAAAATAATAACCACAATTAAACATCGAAATATTAATAGAAGGGCAAACGAGCAGGCGTGCCATCTGATGGTAAGAAACTAGCATGGACATGGACACCTACAACACAGATAATGTTACAGTTGCGTTGCTGGCCTTTAACGGACCAGGATGAGAGAGGAAGGGGAAGGGATACTCGTGTCACCGTGTGCGTCATTGAACTCGCCCGATAGAGTTTTACCGGTCTGAGAAACGGGCATCTATTTTTCTACACGCTAACAATTTTTTTTTAAGAAACAGCACACATAAATGCATACAATCCTAAATTTTCATATTTCTACGAAAAACTATTATTTTTTCATTTGTTTATCAATAATTTATTTTTAGCAATTGGTTTGCTGGTAATACATAAATTAACAGTCCAGGATTAGTAGTAGCGTTTCTTTTTAAACAAAATTTGGTATTTTGTTAAAATTCTAAGAGAATAGCTACAAGCATGTAATAAGTTAAGAGTTTTAGAGCTACGGCTCAATCTATGCGTTGTGCAATATGTCTGAGAAACACATTACATGCATGTTACAATAGGTGATCGTAAAACATAATTATTAATAGATACTAAAATATCGATTATGGGCATTCAAAACCACGAATGAAATATTAGTTAATTTTATAAAACACAAGGATTTTCCGACCTGATTTTTTTCTTCACGCCTTTAGTATTCGTACATGTATAGCAGCATGGGTTCGTGTCGCCGCGTGATATACTCGTGGTAGACTCCGAGCACATCAATTTTAAAAAGTTGTTTGTACTACTAACCTCACGCTTTTTACCGAAGGTATAGGCAGCGGTAATAGAGTAATGCAATAACAATAATTTGCGTGTAATAGTATTCGAACTGGTGGGATCTCCGAAACAAAACTCCGCGTACTGAGCGGCGAGGCTATCGACATAACAATTATCAAATCATCAAGACGTATTACAGTTATATACACAATTAAAACTTAAAAACTAAAGACATTGTGTAAGTATTGTACGACACATAACTTGTATGAGATATCCTTGGGATTTACTCCACACAAATGTGGCGCTTATTTATTGAGTTTTTGTCTTGTTATTAAATGTGTTTCACAAGCAGATTGTTGCGAGACCCGCCATATTGTTTATGGACTATTGTGCGAGCTAAATGTATCAACAGTAGCTGTTGAGTTGTCAATATCGCGAATGTTACATAGACTTTTACAAAGCTTTTGCTAATGCTGACTTTTGACTTACAGGATTTTTTTTCAGATATTCTTAAATAAACCATAGTTATTTTGCGTGAAATATTATCCTTATGGGTAATAAGTTTGTAGTAAATGCCAATGTGTTTCATATAGAGAGTGTTCCAAAGTACTTACAATTTATTTTCGCACTCGAAAAAAATCTTTTTGATACAGGTATCGTCCAAACTAATCTGGGCATATAAAACAAATAAATAAATTTGGAATGACTCTTAGTGAAATAAAAAATAATCTCTTTTTACTAAATGCATATGATAGATATTTTTTTACGTCTTTATATGATTGTTTCGGCTAATATCTCAGTTGACTGGCTGGTTTGGCAGACGAAGTAGCAAGTTAAACTAGTAGGTAGATAATAAAATTAGTTCCCTGAACAGCAAAAACACTCAACTCTTAACCTGTCCTGCTAATTTCCTATGTAACTTATTTAAAAGTGAAAACAACCGGTCAAGTTTATTATACAGTTTATTAGACTAACTAAACTGGAGGGTGGTCTATATACAGCAGGTTACCATTTAGATATAACTTCGTTATTATGGCTAACGTTGTTTAGTGTATTTCTATTTAGCAGTAGGAATTTATGGTTTTGGGATACTGCATAAATTCCATTTGTTTGCATATATATACTATGTTTTAAAAATATATTATGATATGGGGTTGCTTAGTAGAATTATATAATAGTTGTATATCCAACAAAATTTCGTTGGTACTGACCATGGAAATTTTCATAAATACATTTTCGAAAACTCATAAGTATGAGCGAAGATTCGAATTAGGGACCTCAGCACTAGAACTCCAAGTATTGATATACCAGACCATTGAGAGTTATGGATAGAGAGACAGAGAGAGAAAGAGAGACATGTACGCATATTTAAACGTGATGACATTACTCTCCGATGAATTATTACAAAATTTAATGTTATTGTCTAGAACATCCTGTATATCTATAATATATTTAAATTTGCACCATAGTTGTACCACGAGTACCTCGTCTGCCGCATCAGGTTCCAACCAGGAACTGGGGAAAGTGTATACTAATGATGAACTGACACCCAAGTACTAGTTCCTTATTTTCACCTATCTATACAAATAAATAATATTGGATTGTTTGTTTGTAATATATGTCTGTCTCTCAGTATGTTTATATCGACTAACCTCTGAAACGACAAGACCGTATTTAACATGACTTTCACTAATAGTTAATGAGTTACCTTAGGCAGTAAGAATTTAGGTTGCTTTTATTTTAGTTTATTATTTATCCTTTAGAAGCAAAGTTACAGGCACAGAAGTACACAATAGATTTCAAACGGGTTTTAAAGGAATTGAAAAGTCCCGTATTCGATTCCACATGACTTTCTGGGAGTTATTTATGAGATTGACGGAATGTTGAAAAATAATGCCTAGCAGTTAGGCAACAAGTAGGTGCGCTATATTACATCTTACTAAATATTTAATTTGGCAGGACGACGTGACGCTGGCAACACTTTTAATTAGCAAAGGTGTTAAGATACAACTGTATCGAATACTTTAACGTAGAAAATCGATAAGATTCTACGATAAAATTTCATCAAAGGTCGTCTCATGATATTGACATTGGAAATTCGTCGGATCATCACGTTTTTAAGATGACTGCGCATGTAACTGGCACAGTTTTTATTTTGCTTACACATTTGAACTTATGTTCTTGAACTTATTCATTTATGAATGGGAAGAATGAATAGTTATGAATCATCATTATTGTTTTTTATACGATAGGAGAGCAAACGAGCAAGTGGGTCACCTGATGGTAAGCAACTACTCACCGCCCATGAACAACGTTTTTGTCTCTTGATATTTCTTGATCTTGATATTTTTTTTTAATTTTCCTAACGCTAAGAGTAAACAAGGAGGCGAATAAAAATAATGTTTTTACAAAATACTTATTCCTTCATATTGTTTTTAAAATATTAAAAATATTTTAGGAGGTGCGTAAGAGTTGTACCTTATGTCGCTCTGTTCTTACTGCCTACCCCGCAAGGGACATAGAAAAGCTAATAGAAAAAGCTGAATTATCAAAAAAAAATATAACACCAAAAACAAAGTACGGCGTTGTTTTCTTTAAACGTAAAATTAACTAGTGTAGCCACGAGTGTGGTCGGTGAATAATTGATTAGTTGAGAATCGATTATCGTTTAGCGATGCCACACAAATGAACCGATACTAATATCGATTTCAATCATAGCAATAATGATAAGAATTAACGTAGTTGTTCGTCGAAATGTATCTGTATTACTAGTTTTTATATGTTTATATGGTTTTTATATGCCTTGATTTATATCCGGAGAAAGTTACAAACTTTGTGAATATAACATAGTCATCGTCTGTAATAGATTTCTGTAGAATTCTACATGAGATTAGAATTCATCAAACGACTATGCTCTATTTTGAGGGTTGTTTTGTAGGACATAGAAGAAACTTGGCTGATTTATATTCCAGTATATCAGTACTACCCAAGAATTTCTTATGGATTCCGAACCAATACTTTTTCTCGATATGATCGATATTTATAATTCCTTCTATATCATACAAAATAAATTTCAGAACGTACTGTCGTCTCGGTGGTCCAGTAGATAGTCCAGCACTGCGCTTATGTTTCAAGAAGTCGTCGGATAAATTTCGGGCTCACAGCAATGAAGTAGGATTTTAGTATTAATTAAATATTTTTGGGGGGGTCATGTCAAGAGCGTGCACGTCGCGACCCCTGCCGTCCCAGTGGGACGGAATCTTGACCAAAGCAAACTCAGCCGGACGGACTGCTAGGGCGTGCCCCGGAAGCGACGGGCACCGATTAGCCCCCGTCGGTGCGGCTGCATGCGCATGCGGCGAAGGGGGCCGCCACCCTTCACGCTGCGCCAATCCTGGCGGGACGAGGAGAGGGGAGTGCCGTATAGGCACGTGGAATGTTAGAGGTAGCATGGCAAGAAAGATGAAGGAGATGATGGATGTATTAAATGAGAGATGCCTGGATGCCTTATGTTTGACGGAGACAAAGCGGAGGGGGAGTGAGACCGAGGACCTCCCCGGTGGCATGGTAGCCCTATGGTCCGGAGTGGACCGGGACGTCCGTGCCAGTGGGGGTGTTGGAGTCGTTCTCTCCTCCCGCTTTGCTTCCGGAGTGAAAGATTATGAGTTGGTAGGCCCAAGACATCTTTGGGTTCGAATAAAACTGGGGATCACGCGAGTTTTCCTGGTCGCAGCTTATGCTCCCGTTAGCTCCGCGGATCCCCGCGAACTCGAGGAGTTTTGGGAAACTGTTAGGGATATTCTGGATCTGGTTGAGGGAAATGAAAGGATAATTCTGTGTGGTGATCTTAATGGGTGGGTCGGAACCAAGCGAGACGGCCTGGAGGCTGTCCTTGGTCCGAATGGTGACAAGAGAGTGAATGATGCTGGTAAGCCGATATTGGACGTATGCCTGGAACGGAACCTCCTGGTGTCTAACACATTATTCCGTCATAAAGATATTCACACGTATACGTGGAGACGGAATGAGCAAAAGAGTATGATAGATTTGATTTTGATAGATAGTCGTCTCCGAAATACTCTAAGGGATACAAGAGCCTACAGAGGCCCCACTCTTGATACGGACCACTACCTGGTGGTAAGCCGTTTCGTGGGCCTTTTCAAGAAGTGGAGACACTGGCGAGTGCGTACCCATTTCGGAGAGCTTGAAAGGATAAAATGTGAGAAATTAGAAGATGAAAGTGAACGGAGTATGTATGTAGGCCTAGTCAGTAAAAGACTCAATGAGACGAGTCTTTCTGACCTAGGTGTTGAAGAATGCTGGGAAAGAATGAAAGAAAGTATAGTGAATAGTGCAAAAGAAGTATGTGGTAGTGCAAAGAGGCACAAGATTCTGAGAGGTGACGCCTGGTGGGACGCGGATGTGAAATCCAGCGTCGAAAGAAAGAAAAAAGCATGGTTGGATTATGTCTCAAGTTTGAATCAGAATGATAGTATGACAGAGAAAAAGTATGAGAGCTACCGCCTCTGCAGGAATGTTACCAAAGCCTTAGTGAAAGAGAAGCGTGAAAGACTTGTTGCGAATGAGGAAGTGAGGTTGACGGAGAACTTCGAGGCGAATAACAAACTCTTCTGGAGGGAAGTTAGAAAGTCTCGGGGTTCTTCGTTAACATCCAGAATGGACAAAATTATGTCTAAGTTTGGTGACATTCTTGCAAACCCAAGCGATGTATTGGGCAGGTGGAGTGAGTATTTTGGGGAAATGTACGAGTATGTTCCGGATGTGGGCGCCGCGAGTGAGCCTACGGCTGACACCGCTGCGCCAACATCTGATGAGGACATTACTATGGAAGAGATTGAATGGTCGATACGAAGTATGAAAAATGGTAAGGCAGCTGGAATTGATATGATGTCTGCTGAAATGATCAAACACGGTGGAACCTGTGTCCGGGACGCTTTCCTGACCTTGAGCAATCTGTGCTGGAGGTCGGGTAAGGTTCCCATGGACTGGAGGCGCGCTGTCATCGTGCCCTTGTATAAAGGTAAGGGATCACGTATGCAGTGCAACATCGTGGAGAAACAACTGGCTGTTAACCGGAAGGTTTTCTGCGGTTTTGTGGATCTGGAAAAAGCGTTTGACAGAGTGTTACGAAAGGATCTGTGGGATATACTCCCGGGCTACGGGGTGAGCGGAGCACTGCTGCGCGCTGTGCAATCCACTTATGAGGGCTGCACAGCGTGTGTGCGTGTTGACGGCGGCTTGTCACCCTGGTTTGACATCAATATCGGCGTCAGACAGGGTTGCGTGCTGTCTGCTCGATTGTTCATCCTGTACCTGGACAGTTGTCTCCAGAGAATGAGATCGATGGATGTAGGGATGCGAATGGGTGACCTAGTTGTGAGCTGCCTGCTTTACGCAGATGACGCCGTGCTTCTAGCCGAATCGCCGTCGGACCTGCAAACACTAGTCACTACTATGAAAGATGATTGCATGATTAAAGGCTTGCAGTTGAATGCGACGAAAACGAAAGTTATGGTGTTTGAAAGGGAGGAATCCAGAACAGATGCAAGGATAATGGTTGATGATGTAGTGCTGGAACAGGTGAATGAAATTGTATATCTTGGATGCGCTTTTAGCAGAGATAGAAGGTACACCGCGGATGTAGAAAGACGAGTGGCGATAGGAAATAGCGTAAACGGAGCGGGCAGATTCCTGGGCGCAAAAAATATTAGCAGAAAAGCCCAGTTAGCAATCCACAATGCAGTCCAACGCTAACTTATGGAAGCGAGAGTTGGGTATGGCAGAGTGTGCATGAAAGTAGAATAAACGCGGTAAAAATGAGGGCTCTACGCAAAATCTGCGGAGTGACTCTCGCTGACCGCGTAGAAAACAAGGTTGTAAGGAAGGAAGTTGGTTTGAAAGAGAGTGTCGGTGTAAAAGTAAGAAAGGGCATGCTCCGATGGTTCGGACATGTAGAAAGAATGGATGACGCAAGACTGACTAAGCAGATATGCAATGCGAAAGCGGACGGATGTAGGAGTCGAGGACGGCCAAAACACACATTCCAAGACCAAATAGAACGTGTTCTGGAGGAAGGGGATGTTAAGAGCCTCAAAAACCGACGCGCGTGCATGAAAAGAGTTATGAAAGTCAACGAAGCGAGTGAGGTGTGTAAGAATCGTGCCCTATGGCGCTCTGTTCTCTCTGCCTACCCCGCAAGGGATTTGGCGTGAAGTTATGTATGTATGTATGTATGTAAATATTTTTGGACTTTTAGTACAAAAGCAGGGATTTGAACCTTAGCGAAGTGTGAAAGCAGGAGAAAAGAACTCAAATAAGATATCTAAAAAGAGAAAAAAGCGGATGTCGAAGATATTATCTTAATGACAAAAATCGTAAAATATTATTAGTAACCATTCCGTCACATTAGTGAATGTACTTCTGCAAAGACGTTCAATGAGTACCTTTATTTAAAAAGTAAATACATTTGGTGGTTTGGAAAATTTACGAAAACCTGAAGGCAATTAAAATGCCTTCACGAATATTTTTTTTAACATAACCAGTAATAAGATACTCAATAACCAAGTGGGTTAGTGTGCGAACTTTTTAGAGCTCTCATTTGAGAGCGGGTCCTCTCAAAGGAGTGTTCGAACATAATATGTAATAAGAACACTCCGATTATTTATCACCGGTCCGGGAATAGTGGTGGCAATTTAAAAATCCTCGTCTCTCCATCAGCATCGCAAATGATAGCGTCCTAAAGACAATCATGCAGTTCCTTATTATTATAATCTAGCAGATATTATTGTGAAATACTAGGAATAAGTGGTGTAAGAGGACGCTTGAAAGTTGTACACATAAATGAGAAGATAAGAGGAAATCACGTTTCTTGGTATGGGTCTGTGATGACGAAGGATCATGCGCATAATAATGCGCGCGTGAAAATATTGATAGCTCTGAATGTGGAAGAAAATAGGACGACGAGCTATAAAAATATGGATGAATTGTGGTACAGACGATATGATGGAAGGGTATTGGTGTGGAAGAAGCGAATGATGGAAGAAAAGTATGAAGAAACAAAACTTGTAGTGAAGATAACGGGAAGACGTTAGAAAGATGACGATGAACATTATCTGGCAATAAAATATCTTCTAATCAACAATTACATTCTAAGATGTGTAACATTTTTGCCGGATTAGACTTAAAATTACCAGAAAGACAAGTAGAACCGGTCCAAGCGGTGTTTGATCTGGTTACACTTGAAACGTGATGACCAGATCATACAAGAGTGCATATAACTTATATTAGTAAACATTTATTGATTTAATGGATAGTTTGTTGAAAAATAAATCGTAGTTAGAGTTATGAATACATAACACCTTAACACCTGTCCTGACCAATGGAGGACATACGTTACTAGAACCTATTTAAAAAAAAAAACATTGATTTTCTAACATTTGCGATTATGATATTTCTAAATTTATAATTATCAAGCTCACCTTTCAAAATTGATGAACTCTACATTTCGTGAAGATTCTGTAACAAAAATAAAAATTATATAAGTAAATAAAATTTAACTTACACGTCGTTTGATCAAGTTTCATAGTATGTTATACTTAGGTACCCTATTTGAAGACAATAAATATTTATTACCTATACTTAGTCTGGCCATAAATACTGTTACAACTAAAAATAAAAAAAATATTACATTTGAATTTGGAATCTGTCATTTTTATACGATTGTTCATTGTTTTCTCGTTTTGGCGCCAATATATTGTACAATATTTTGCGATATTAAAATGGAGTGGGGTGATAAAGAAATGACCGTATTTATGCTCAAAGCTCTAAGGAAGCTTCCCAATTAGTTGACAGAGTGCAACGTGGGCATTATCCGACTTCAGTGATGGTTTGGTTGGGTGTTAGCTACGAAGGAGTGACTGAGCCATATTTTTGTGAAAAAGGTATCAAAACATCGGCACAAGTGTATCAAGATACCATTCTTGAAAAGGTAGTCAACCCCCTTAACAACACCATGTTCAATAACGAAGTATGGTCCTTCCAGCAAGACTCGGCACCGGGTCATAAAGCTCGGTCCACGCAGTCTTGGTTGGAAGCGAACGTTTCGGACTTCATTAGAGCTGAAGACTGGCCGTCGTCTAGTCCCGATCTTAATCCACTGGATTATGATTTGTGGCCAGTTTTAGAGAGTACGGCTTGCTCTAAACGTCATAATAATTTAGAGTCTCTAAAACAATCCATACGATTGGCAGTGAAGAATTTTCCCATGGAAAGAGTGCGTGTTTCTATTGATAACTGGCCTCAACGTTTAAAGGCCTGTAATAAATTGTAAATTTTTTTTCTTTGTTACAATATTTACGGCATGACTAAGTATATACGATTACGATTATTATAAATAATTTATACAAGAATATGAAAACGAAAGTTATGGTGTTTGCAAGGGAGGAATCCAGAACGGATGCAAGGATAATGGTTGATGATGTAGTGCTGGAACAGGTGAATGAAATTGTATATCTTGGATGCGCTTTTAGCAGAGATGGAAGGTACACCGCGGATGTAGAAAGACGAGTGGCGATAGGAAATAGCGTAAACGGAGCGGGCAGATTCCTGGGCGCAAAAAATATTAGCAGAAAAGCCCAGTTAGCAATCCACAATGCAGTCCTGATCCCAACGCTAACTTATGGAAGCGAGAGTTGGGTATGGCAGTGTGTTAAAAGAGTTATAAAAGTCAACGAAGCGAGTGAGATAACTGAAATACATATCTTCTGAAAATTTAGATTTATAGTATTCGAACACACGACCTTTAAATATAAATTAACATACTAAACTATTACGTTATAGTATCGCTGCATGTATGTGCCTGCATGAACTAGCAACACCTCTCAGAAAAACAACGTAAAGTGGCTTATCTCGTGTTCCGTTCGGTGAGAAAGATATGCAGAGAGGACCATCCTCTCCCCTATCCATCCCATCCCATATCAAAAGATAGCAACGCAACGGTAAATATCTTGATGTTGCAGATGTCCATGGGCGGCGCTATTCACTTGGCATCAGTTAACACGCCTGTTCGTTTGCCTTCTTTTCCCATAAATAGTAATAAATACATACACTTATTATAAAGGAAATGTAAAACTTAATTAGAAGTAGCAGCAAGTTGTAGTATTGAAAAGCCGGAAATAGTAATGAGGGCATTGTACTTTAATTGTTACAGATTTTATCTTTCATGAATAATGTGTAATAATATCGAGTATCGACCTTCCAAGCAATCGCGTCTTTCGCTAAATTTACTACCTACGTAATTAAGAATGAGTATTTTGTCCGTCTGCCCATAAGCTACGGTATCTTGGACGAGAATTTGAATAAGATTCCCTAGACGGTAAACTCCAGAGACGAGTAAAACATAAAGATATGTCATGCGCATTCATCTCTTCAAACAAGTAAGCATTATTCCCGAAAACAAAGGCAACCAACAGGGAGAACAGGGAAATGGTAAGCAAAACAAGTACCTATATGCATAAATACTTAACTTCACACCAAGTCTATTGCGAGGTGAGCAGAGAGAACAGATCGCCTTAAGGCACGATTCTTACACACCTCATTCGCTTCTTTAACTTTCATAACTCTTCGGTTTTTAAAGCTCCTGACATCACCTTCATCAGACTCGTTTAATTTGGTGGATAATGTTAAATTGAAATTGTTTCGTTGCAGTCCTCGACTCCTACATCCTTCCTTTCGTAGGTACAGAAATTAAAGATATAAAATCCCTATTCTGGAGCTCAGGGGGTTTTAGAAAATGACTTAACTAAACAGTACCTACCTACATATTACGTAGACGCAGATATTTATAAATAACATATTTGTGCAAGTATCCCACATTGTCTGAAGATTAGATAACTAGAAAACAATGGTGTATACGAGGCGACGGTTCACATAATCACAACTGACTAACTAACTTTACACTAAGAAGTATATTTAATTATGATACATGTAGTAAGAAATTATTGCATAAACAAAATGGTGGTGTGTGAGAGGAGAATGTTATTTACATTGAATCATAGAAAAGCAACCATTTTCATAATTAGTAAGTTAGGTATATTTTAATTGTCAATGATTTAGTCGCTGGTTTAGATGAATTATTTATGTGTATCTATTTTATAGCTTCACGCCTTTTTGTGCCCGATGGTATTAACAATGGCGTATCGAGAATTTTTGCGTCCAAGGTGGAATAGGTGGGATCCTATTGCCATACATCAGGCATTATTGTCAGTTATTGATCGATTTATCACACATAGCTACTAGTAATTGGTGCGAGCCAGGCATAGATGCTTCTTCATTCAGAAGCGGGCAGTTAAACCTAATCCATAATCATCATAAATAACTCGGCATCGAACTCACCGACTTGTATTCAGCAGTCGGTTGTTTAACTAATACACTACAAGGTCAAATATTTTAAATACTTCTCGACAGCTAAGTCGAAGATCCCCAGTGACCAAGGACTTTTCGAAAATTTAACGCGAAATAATCGGCTACTATTCAAATTGCGCCCAAAGTATGGCAATGTACTCGCTACCTGTAGCCAACTATTAGGTACATTTAGGCACGAGAGATGATAGTACTGCTGCCCACATGTCAGGGCATTAAGGGCATCAAGGCACAAAGTAACATTGCAATAACTGGTGTAGAAATATGATGTGGTGTGACGTTACCGCTGTACATATTACTCTCACTCGTTTCCTAATAGATTTGCGTAAATATAACAATGGCGCCAAACAAACCATGCATGGGTGCTTTCATAAGACTAGATTCATTTTTCCTTCATAATTAACAAATAGCACGACTTTAAAAGATGATAGAAGTAACTATCGGATAAAAAGAACAGAAGATAAAAAGAACAGAACGGATTTCTGCAAGGTTTTTGATATATAGATTTGTACTTTTTTATAACAGATCCTATAAGTCTTAACTTCACCTTTTATATATATAGTCTGATTTTTTTATGGGATAGGAGGGCAAACGAGCAGGCGTGTCACCTGATGGTAAGTGACCAGCGCCGCCCATGGACACCTGCAACACATATAGTGTTACAGTTGCGTTGCAAACCTTTAAGGGAGGCGGGCCTCGGGGTACCCCTCTCACCTTTGAAACACGGCATGAACCAGTTTACGTCGATCTTCTGAGAGGTCGTGGTACTTCACCTGTCGAGCTGGCCCATTCATACAGCGAATTGCTCGGCTCTACCACTCTGATTTGTAAAGTACCCGCGACTTTGAGCAGAAAATAGCAGAAGGTCTTTACCTTATCAGCTAACTTTACGCATGAAACTTGTATTAAAGTATTTAATTACAAATTTGTTACTTTTTTATATGATAAATCGACAATAAGTAAATAGCTATTTCGTGATGCACAAGTCCGTACTTGACCGATTTAAGTAAGTAAATTTTTACTTGAAACTTGCTCATGTGATTGCGCAATCCACGCCGCTAGGCCGTAACCAGTAATTTATTACGATTTACATGTCTATGTTCAATCACAAACTTGTTTTATTTACGATCAGTTCAAAATTTACTAAGCATTAACACCATTTTGTATCTGTTAAGAATGTTCCTACCATCTCTTTTTCCGAGTGGGTATATTCCAAGGCTATTCCAGTTGGCTGATTAGAACCTGATATCAACTATCATTCGCTCTAGAGATAGTTTCTAATAGATAAAATATCGATGACATCAGAAAAGGACTGAACAGGTTTCTAGGAAGTATGTGCCCCTCACCATTTACGAGAGGCATGGCTGTTTCGTATGGCGTCTGGCCAATTCTATAGATTAGTTCTTTTTGTAACTGCATGCTTTCTTCTACACGAAGTTGCAGTCAGGAGCTGAAAAGCTTCAACGTTACAAATTTTTGCGTCACGAAGTGTCACGAACTTTGACATTAGGTGCCTAATCGATATTTTTCACACATAACTTCCGAAAAGAAGATGTGAGGTATGATTTAAACACGAAACTTTTTGATTTAGAAGCGGGATGCCCGACCACCTAGATGGCTAATCAAAAAACTGAAATACATATGTCTATAGAAGTTAGTTTTTCTTAGCAGTTCATTATCTGTTTTTATATTTGTCTAGTTTTCATAAGACCGCTGTGTATTCTGCCTAAAATATTACTAAATCAAGAAAAAAAATACGAAGACTAATCAGCTCAATATGTTCATCCATCTTATTATATTATGAACAAAATGGAGTACGTTGACATGTAGTAGCTTGTACGTCAGCAGTGAACAAAGAGAGGAGCCACCTCATAACAATCCCAAGGCTGTGCCGGACCGACAGCACACACCAGCGCTCATTGTGCGCCATATGTGGTAGGTACTCTTACTTATAAAACACACCTAATGTTTATTAATAATAACTATATTGTATAACTTACCAACTGTTTTAGTGTATCTTAAGCTGGTTTAAATTAAACCAATTAGGTATTTGAAAAAAAAAAATATTGATTTTTTTTTATGTATTTTAAAACTTTATTATTAATAATATTGATATTTAATGCAAAAACTTCAAAAAATTATTTTTTCAATTAATTATAAACAATTAAAAATTGATGAAATTTAAATAAAAATCACGTGACTATAAACGCGCCATGATTGGTCACTATAGTTGTGACGTCATAATGTTATAGCTATTTAATAACAGTACAGCGTTTACGGCTAATACTCATGTCTAGACAATAATATTGAAAATTTATTGCTAAAATACGAGTTGTTAGTTGATTTAAATTAGTTATGTGTGATAAAGGATTTATTAAGGCAAAGTCTGATAATATTCCTGATGTTGATATATTTATGATCACCGATTTTTTAAGAAATGACGTTCGACGACGACGACGACGACGTTTCTTGAGAAAGAATTAAGAGTAAAAATAACGCGTCCGGGGATGTATCTTGTACCTAGTTATCCGATTTTTGCAGCATCTCCTGATGGAATGACAAGCAATGCCATTGTTGAAGTAAAATGTCCCACCAGTCATAAATCATTGGATATTTTTCTAGCAAAAGGTAAAGTCAGCTTGAAGTGTAATGCCCAAATGCAACTACAAATGTTATTGACTGGTAAAAAATAAAGTATCTTTTGTGTTGCTGATCCACATTTTGAAGAAAATAAAACTATTTACATTAAAAAATTTATTTACTGAACTTTCCTTAAATATATAATAATTATTTGATTTGTATACTTAGATAACATAACATAACATAACATAACTTCACGCCTTTTGTACCCGAAGGTGTAGGCAGCGGCTGTTAAGCCTCGTCTCGCCGTTATGTTTACGTCCCAAATGGAATAGGTGGCGAACCTATTGCCATACCGGCATATACTTAGATAAATAATAATTAATAAAAATGGTATTAAGAAATACTTACATCGAAATGATCTTCACAACAAAAAAAAAATGATTTTGTTTGGGGATTATCACGGTGCACTGCTTGAAACCATTTATTTCGATATTTGTCATCTTGGGGAACATTTAAAAACATTTTATCAGGAGTTGCCTTTGTAGTATTCGTACATAATGGTACAAAACAAGAAGGATAACTTTTGAGGTTCGACATTTTTAATATAAATTTAAATATTTAATAATGACAACAAAATTAAATAGATCAAAACACTGTATTTATTATTTTTCTATCAACTGCAATGAGTGAAAACTAACATTAAGACGTCACACGCGCTCGGGTTTGTTCGGGAGTTGTCGGCGTGTCTTCGGTACTGGATTCAAAAATTTATTTTTATTTTGAAATAACTTTTGAATTATTGCGAAAAAAAAAAAAAAAAAAATGTTTTGTTATAAAACTAATATATAATCTTTCAATTTATCACAAAAAATTTTTTTTTTCAAATACCCAATTACGTCTCATTCACTGATTTTGTATTAAGCAGTCTGGAAATTTTATAGTTTCCGTGAAAACGGAAAGTCATTTTATTTATAGAAAAGGGCATCTACAATACCCAGAGGTATACGGCTGCGTTGCTGTTCTTTAGAATGGGATAGGGAAGCGGTGGTCTTCCAGATATTTAGGTACCTCGCTGCATAGAATGCAGCATAAGACAGTTTACGACGTTTATCTAAGATGTCGTTTCATTGGTCGAGCCGGTCCATACATGGTTCTACCACAATTAAAATATATGTTGATATCTAGATATAATACTTATAGATTTTGCGTGATACAAGTACAGGGACAACAGTTTTACAACTTTTAACACGCAAAAGTTTACCTAAATAGGGCCAATATACCTGTTGGTTCCATAGGTATATCAGTCACGTAGATACTAATGTATATTGTCGTAACTATATAAATACGTTTTTAGTTTTCCTTATAATTGAAACGATGAAACAAACTAATGTTATAAATATTGGTGATATAACACAAGACCAACTTACTTCTTTATCGGAGGAACTTATTGTACAACTAGCTATCCTGGCGACTTCAGGAAATCATCTTTATATTTTTGGCTTATTTTAACTATCTAGAGACACTGCTGGCAAATTAGATATTCATTATTTATACTTAAAACTCACATATAACTGTAACCAGACAACATAAGTATTGTTTCTGGACAGGAAATGTTACTTACATTAATAAGTCTTCAGTGCAACGTAGTACCACTTAGATACTGGAGAACTACCGTTTCAGAAGCGGTAAACTTAGCGAATCCTAGTTTAAACAAGGTTCGATGCTCCAGTAGTTTAAAGTTACCTTTCTAATACAGAGGTCTCTCAGTCAAACCAGGGTTCACAACAACGATTTCCGGAAGTTATGCATGATAGCTATCGGTGGCTGACAAAATCAGGTGAATCATAGATATTATTTAAGGTCTACCTGATACGTATAATCTGCTTAGTCCTGGAGAATTTACCGATAGGTGCATAGAAATTTATTAAATACGTACGTTGACGAACATAACTTGAACTATGACCATTGATCAGTTGTTTATTAAATTGACATTCATCATTAGATCGGTTTACAAAATACACTGCTGTCAAAGATGATTCATTCATTTCTCTGCTCCACATGAATGGACACAAAGTAAACGCAACGAAATTGAACCTTGTTCCAGCACAAAGAGATTCATATTACGTCGAGACATTGGGCATATTGTGCAAATTTGTACTATAACACTGCGTTAGTCAGACAGATATTGCTAAATAATTCTTCAGCAGTAGGTCAGACGGCGCTGATTTTGTATTCCGAGTCGGATGCAAAACATTATTAAGAAGCACATAGAAAACTGCGACATCTATAAAATAAAATAAAATAGCCTTTATTACTGATCTTTTTTTTTTTTTTTTTTACAATGTTGCCATATTTAAAAAAACTTAAGTAGATTAACATTTATCTATTTGAATTATCGGCAACCGATTGTTTATGTGGAACAGCTTGTCTGTCGACAAAGGCCTCCTCTAATGATCTCCATACGTTTCTATCCCTTGCTAAACGGGGCCATACTGGACCAGCTATTTCCTTAAAATCGTCTTCCCACCTTTTGGTCTGTCTTCCTCTGCTTCTTTTGCCATCCCTTGGATACCATTCCGTTACCAACTTTGTCCATTTTTCCCCGCTTTCCCTTAACATGTGGCCTGCCCAACGCCATTTAAGAGACCTGTAGGTTTTGTATATATTTTTAAATTTTGTCTTCTTTTTAATTTCCTCCAATTTGACTCTGTCTCTTCGTTTTATTCCTAAAACACTTCTTTGTATTGAATTTTGGCAGATTTTCAATTTGTTTTCTTGTATGTCTGTTAGCGCCCATGTCTGGCATCCGTATAGCAGGCATGGCATTATACATGTTTCATATACTTTCTTTTTTCCCTTCATAGGCATTTCTTTATCTTTCATTATATCCCGAAGAGACCAAAACCGCTTCCATGTATTTGCTACCCTTCGTTCTATTTCTTTATTCATGCCATCACTTGTTGATATAAGTTGACCCAAGTAAATGTATTCATTTATATATTCTATTTCTTCATCATTGACTGTTATTCGTACGTTTGCTAGTTTGGAATTTGTCATAATTTTGGTTTTTGTGAGATTCATTGTCAAGCCGGCCTTAATACTTTCATCGGATAGTTGCTGCATCATTAGTTCGAGTATTTCTGCTTTCTCTGAAAATCAAATCAAATCATCCGCAAAACGCAGATGGTGGAGATTTTCGCCATTTATATTAACGCCAATTTCAGTCCAGTTCAAATGTCTGAAGATCATTTCCAGTACTGCTGAAAATAATTTTGGTGATATTGGATCCCCGTGGCGTACTCCTCTTTTAATAGGAAATTCCTTACCCAACGTTTCAAGTTTCACTTGTGTTGTGCTCGATGTGTATACTTTTTTAATTATGTTTATGTATTTTTCTTGCACCCCTTGTCTTATTAGAGCCTCCCATATATAATCATGTTCTAATGTATCGAACGCTTTGTTGAAGTCAATAAATCCAATAAAATATGTTTTATTATATTCTTTATACTTCTGCATTATTTGTTTTAGAGTGTGTATATGATCTATAGTTGAGAATTTGTTTCTAAATCCAGCTTGTTCCTTAGGTTGGTTCTCATCTAGTGTATTGGTAATCCTACTTAATACAATTTTGACGTGACAACGTCTTAAATTAGGTTGCGGCTGGGAGTCACTTATGAAAAAGTGTAACGCTCGGTAACGTTACGATGAGTCACCGAACGAGAGAGAGGCCCGCCGAATGCCTTGCGTCTCTCTCCCACTCAACTATGATCGGTCTGCCGCGCGCGCAGCACTAGAGAATTAGGCGCATTGAATCGGCGCATGCTTGTGTTTCTGTCTTTGTCTTTCTCGAACGTTCTTGGCGTTGGAAAAACAAGAAAGCGTCATAATACAAGTTCACACGTGTGGTTAAAGTATCGTCAGCTGTGTCTGTAGTGAAAATGTGGAGTGCTTAGATTCGTCATTTACAACAACTACAACAATAAAGGTAAATAATTGTACACTGATATTTCATTATCGTAAACTATGATTGATTGATTAATTGTTAGATTGACACAAAAGTTGAGAAACTGAGTTTATAGGTTATGTCATACTATTGATAAATGTTGATAGTGTTAAGTAAATTATTAGTTTAAAATTAATTAATTAATTAATTATTATTTTACAAATTTTCATTAATTTCAAATTTATTTAGCAAAAATTTGAACCTTCGATCTGAATAAATGTTTTGATTTTCGAATTGATTCTTTAAAATTACAAATATTAAGAAAAAGTGGCAGATATAAGAAAACTTGATTTAAACTGTGTTGAGCAAGAATTTTAACATCTAATTTAAGTAAATGTTTTAATTTTCAACTTCATCATTTACAATTACAAATTTTAATTAATTTCAAATTTATTTAGCAAAAATTTGAACCTTCGATCTGAATAAGTGTTTTGATTTTCAAATTGATTCTTTAAAATTAAAAATTCATCCATTCAATTTCAAATGTTCAACAGGAATCACCACTCTCAAAACAATGGAAACGGACGAGCAAATGCCTTCAACTTAATTATATTCATATCAATAAATATTCTACCGAGAAAAAGACGTTGTCACGTAAAATCTTCGCCCGTAAAACCGACTTTACAGGCAACCAGATTTTTTTTGAAAATATTTTATAAACATTCGACATTAGACTAATGGGCCTGTAGTTTCCTATATCGCTTTTATCACCTTTCTTATGTAGCAATATGATTGTTGATTTTGTCCAGTCTTCTGGGATAGTTTCCGTTTTGAGAATCTCATTGAACAAGTCTGTAAGTCTAGGTGCTATCACTGGTAACGTAGTTTTAAGAAGTTCATTTGTAATTAAGTCTGATCCTGGTGCTTTATCTAGCTTTTGTGATTTAATAGCTTTTATTACTTCTTCATTAAGAATTGGTTTAGTCTCCTCTTTGTTTACTGAATCATATTCCTTCATTACTTGTCCCGCTTTTTGACTTTTGTATAAATTTTGGTAGTATTCTGTTGCAATTTCTATTATTTCTGGTCTTTTGCTGGTCTTTCCCCTAGATTTATGTTTCATGTTTGGAATCCAATCTTTTTTATAGTCCATTTCTTTAAGTGCTTTCTTTAGTCCTCCAGATTTTTCTATATGTTTTCTTAATGTAGTTAACCTTTTTATTTTTCGTTCTTTCCTAAGTTGTTCACTAATCTTTTTGCTTAATTCTGCTATTCTTTGTCGATTACTATTAATATGTTTACCTTGTTGTATAAGTTGTTTCCGTTCTTGTAATAGTTGTTTACTTTTAACGGATATCTCTGTCTTACTCGTCATGTTCACTTTATTAGTTTCTATTTTTAATCGATTAAGCAATCTGGAATATTTTTCTTGAGTCGAAATACATTCTGTCCTCTTATCTTGCAGGGATTTTTCGAGGTTATTCAGAAGTATATCAGTATTACCGGTACATTCGATGGCTCTGATAGTGTTGTGAAATTTTCGTGCCCTTTTAGCACGAATTCCGGAGACCTTTGCTCTAACCAACCTATGATCTGAGTTAAAATTAAAATTGTTTAGAATAGACAAATCCTTAAAAACTTTCATATTGTTGGACATAATATAGTCGATCTCATTTTTATATTGACCACCAGGAGAAATCCATGTCCATTTCTTTGATGGTTTCTTTCTATAAAAACTATTCAAGATGCCTAGCTTGTTTTCAGTAGCGAAGGAAACTAGTCGTGAGCCGTTTTTGCTTCTATTTCCAAATCCATGACTTCCTACGGTACATTCTTCTCCAGTTTTTCGTTTGCCAATCTGTCCATTAAAGTCGCCCATAATAATAATATTTTTGGAAGCATTTGTGGTGGTGAATTGTAGATCTTCGTAGAATTTTATTATTTTTGCTATGTCATCTTTCCTATTGGATTCGGTGGGTGAATACGCCTGAATTATCGACCACAGTTGATCTTTCTCTCCATCTACTGGTAGTTGAATGTTGAGAAGTGCAATCCGTTCCGAAATACCTTTCAGCTCGATTATGTACCTAGCAAGGTTTCTTTTAATCATGAATCCCACTCCGTATAACCCAGCCGTCTCCCCAATATGATGCAGTATGTATTTTCCGTGGTCTTCTATTTTTTCCCCTAGTCTTCTCACTTCACTAATACCGAGTATGTCCCATTTTATCTCATCCAGAGCTAATTCCAGTTCCAGTAGTTTCTCCATGGTTCCTAGAGATCGACAGTTTAAAGTTGCTATATATACATCGTTACATTTATTTCTCCTGATATTAAGTTTTTTCATCTTTAGAGGGTCATGGTCATTTTCCCCCACGAGGACCAGTCGGCTTGGGGGAGTTTGGTGTTTTCTAATCATTTGTTTTCCTTTATTTTTGTGTTGTTCTGTTTTCCGGTTGCCGATTGCTAATTGTTATTGCTTATTATCCGTTGTATTGGAAGAGAGAGAGCTTGATCTACCCCTCATGACGTCGAAAGGGTTACGCTTGTTGTTTTGTAATGGAGTCCAGATTTGTTGTTTCTTAGTTTGTGTGTTATCTCGCGGTGATGAAGATATTTGTCTCTTTCTTTTATCGTTAATTGTATTAATTTCTTTTACTATAAGCTTGTCGTATTTAAGATATGCTACTTTTCCTTTTGCTCTTTCTTCCTTTAATTGCGATTGTAGCAGTTTCCTCTTCTCCAGAACTTCTTTAGAATAATCCTCTGTGATATATATACTTTCAAGATTTTTCCGAACTTTCATTACCTCATATTTCTTCCATATATTCACAAAAGAAAGCAGGACAGGTCTCGGCTTTCTGCCTGGGATTTTCTTTCCAATTCGATAAATGTTATTTATTTCAAAATCGGCAATGTTTATATTTAGCTCTTTATTAAATATTTTCCTCACCTCCGGTATTAGTTCGGATGAAGAAACCTCTTCTTCCTTTATTCCGAAAATTATAATATTGTTCAGTTTTTTATCTCTTTTCAGGTAATCGATCTCTTTCTGCAAATTTATTACTTTGGTTTTTAAATCTTTATTTTCTTCTATAATAAGCTTTATTTTTCCATCTATTTTTTCCATGATTGATTTGGTTATTGAATCTTTCAGTTCGGCCGTCTGTTTCTGCATTTCCATTTTCATTTTATCAAACAGAATTTGAAATTGATCTTCCATTTTGAATACCTTTGCGTATAATGGAACGCAACGGTAGAATGGTGGTTTTTACGTTGACAACACTGTAGTGATGTATGACACTGACACTGTCTAGCTGTCAGAAATGTCGTTATAAATTTTTCTATGATAAATTTCTAACCTCAATCCAGTAATTGTTGAAAATCAATTTAGTTGTAATCTGTTTTATTTCTGTTTTAATGTACAGTCAATAGTTCCAAGGAACTACAACACATGTATTAATGTAATTTCCACTATTTATCACTATTTAATTGTCGATTAATGACTTTTAATAACAATAAGTTGAGGACTGCACTAGAACGATGTTTACACTTCGAGCACCGGAACCGGAAACTATTATATAAATATTATAAAATAATATTTCAACAAAGAAGCAATTATTACAATTTATGTAATTAAAAAGAATCATCACCGAAATGGTCATGAATCAGATTTGAAATCTGATTGATTGATTGATGATAACTTAACGGGATATATGTCTGATAAATATTGATGACTGACAAAAATTGTGCCCGATGTATGCCAGTAGGTTCCGCCATTTAGGTTTGGTCCCTGGTGGAAAGAATCAGAAAGAAATAATTAATTCTTCTTTCGTTAAATGGTTTGTCTTTACCCCTCTCGCATCCACGCTAGTGAATTTTGAAGGCTCATGGATGAGGAGTCGTGACTTTTCTCGCCTCATATTATATCCATCTGCTTTTGAAACAGTATTTACATTTCATTGTGACAAATTCTTGTCACAATGAATAATAATATTCACTGTTTGTAGTAAGTTCCTACTATTTACAATCTGTAGTAGGTAACCTAAATGTAAACCGTAGGTATTTGGTTATTGAAATAAAGCCACTGAAGGAAGGCCCCTTTATGGATAGTAAGTTTACAAATCACTCTCAGCAAATGAAGACAAGTGTGAAAGTGATACTAACTCGGTATGAAATCATTTTACGATCTCGATATTAATTACGCCGGTATTATTTACGCGAATAAGTGTTATAAACGAGGGAATATAACGTAAACTTTTATTACTATGTGATTGTAAAGCCCAATAAAATTTCCCTTAGAAAGTCTTCCTGCTAACACATAGGTATCTTCTGATACAATAATTGTTTTATTAATTTACAACCTTACGGACTTTATTATTTAAGGGTATAGGCAGGGTATAAAGGAACTAATAATATAGGCTGAGATATAGGCAGAGCCGATGGCTCAACCTGTTTGCAAAGTAGGTACATTAATAATTGAATATTGTTGCACCAATAAGGAAAATATATTATTAATTCAAATGACCATGTTTGTTCCAAGTTTATGACTTGACTAACTTCAGCCTGCTGTTTCGTTTCGCACAAAAAGTAAAGGAAACCCGTCTTATTAGTCGTGGAAAAAACTAGATCGCCATATAATAATAAACACAAATAAACAAATATTTTATTTTTGAATTTTAATAATATTTGATTATACACGACCAATGTGGGAATAATTAGGACTGATAATTAGTAGTTTACCAATCGCCTCTTTCGCGTTGGTTACATTCAACATTGACGTACCTAATGTGTTGAAAAGATATAAAATTGGCGCGAAATAATTTAAAATTGGAACGACAGGCACAGGAATTTCCAAGTTCATCCAACCTGCAGTTTCAAGATCGTGATTCGAATGACGGAACGTAAACAACATTCTTCAGTTAAAATTCTTAAGATCACTGCATTTCGTCGCGCCTTCCTAGCGAAACGTGATAATATGTACAGGAGTGCGGAGTCCATTTTCCTTTTCAAGCACAAGAAGACACTCGGTCTTGTAGGGTGATTTGCGCATTTCCATTCAAACTGCACGACCCGTGCATAAGGCATAAGGAGTACTTTGGCAGCCTCTGCTCAACCGGTTGAAGCTGCATTCTTGCTTTAATCATATTATGCCGCAATTTGTTGAGTTTTCAAGAATTATGTATAGATAGTAATATAAAACCGACATTTTCAAACCGCATTGCGGCTAATATAGGATAGTACGTTATTTGTCTTTTGTGTGCGAGTTGACAAATATATTTTTTCATATATTATTGTGATAGCTAATAAGCGTACTGTTGACTCCGGTCAATATTTGTGTCTGTTATTAGGACTATAAATTGTGCAGATATAAGAAAAAAAAACAGTTTAGCTTTGATAAAATTTGGTACTATGTCACCTCGGGACCCAAACTGTCTAACTCAAATTACATTTCAAACAGTTCACCTTTTTAATAAGTAGTGAAATAAAATAAAAAATAGCAGATTCCAGGTCAGTAATGAAATGCCAAAAATTGGCATTGATTAGATCAAGAGTCAACAAAATAAATGCACATTTGATAAGAATTCATATACAAATCGTCGTCTAAATAGGCCTTATCTCGTCTCATACTTAGACTAGGGAAGAGGTGACAAACCAGTTCTGACATGTTATTGGCCTGTGTTTAGTTTGGGCCTTCCCATTAGAATTCCGCGTGCTACAAGGCAAGAGTGTGACGACTATGGTTAAAATCATTATACAAAACTCGTTAAATGTAATCAATCAAGGCTTGTGGCAGATCGGTCCACCAGGTTCGTTACGAGGAAAGTGAATTGAACACGGGGTCACCCAAGGCCGAAGTGAGTACACACGCTGAATTATAATTAAGAGTATTGAGTGGTACTCTGTACATGCGTGGTAAAGAAACAATGGTCACAATTCGCGGAAGTTGAAGCTTGCACTTAAGCAACAGTAACTTCATGCTGTTAACATTCACAGATGTAGGAGCCAGTTATACTTCGATGTAATAAGTGGCGAAACTACTGCCAATGTATGAAGCAGAATTTTGTTAGTCGACGATATAGTTAATATTGCAGTTATCGCTGTGAATCAGGTTTCGATCACGGGCTCTCTGAACCAGGACTTAGGTTAAATACGCAATCTTGATTTGTGATCCTACGAGCAATTGACCATAATAAGTCAGATCTCTTAGGACATTTAATAAATACAAATGGTGTGTATAATAAATAGGTACCTATTCGCATGTCAGGCAGTATTCTTTTAATATTTAGAGAACAAATACTTTTCCTTTCGCAACAAAAGTTTTTTCAAATACCTACAAACGCAAATTACTTAATTAAACCATTATTCGTGTCATGAGCACATTTTGCGATGTTTGTTTAACGAGCGCAAACTCTTGCAGTGGAGCATCATACATCTTCACCAAGGATTTTTTCTTCATCAATGTCCTATATATTAGCGAGGTTATCGAGTAAATTTATTGATTTAATAAAAATATACACTAACATAGAATGTTTGTTAGCCTTCAGAGTGATAAGGACAATGCATACAGTGCGGCACTGATAAGTTTAATTGCATTGTATTTTAGCACTAGTTTCATACGCAGCATTTCCTGTGCAACCAGTAAAAAATAACTACATGTATAGGTATGATCAAGTAGACAATTTCAGAAAAGTCATGGAGCGTTTCGAAACATATTTGAAATGAAGATTTCGAAATTAGATGCAGTGTGCTGAATCACCAGAACAACATGGTCGTCCTATTTAGTGCTGGTAGGGGGACGGATAGTCCAGTATAAGTTATAACCACCAGTTTTTCCGAACTAGTGGTAAGTACTTACTTTTAAATGTTTTCTACTACTTACTTACTACTGTTAAAAAAGGCTACCGTGACTGATTTTATTCAACATTAAACAAGTTCTTGTCTAAAGGAAGTACATCCGTAGAACATTAAAACGGATGCAATCGCCACATGATGATGTCCTTAAACAGCATATTGATTTTTTTTTCAAGTTTCCAAATCTCATAAATCGCCTCAATGGCCTCGCCTTGTCGGTTTAGCCATCCCACTTCTGATTAAGTAGTTACTAATAACTTTTTGGCAGTTGTGTGTAATAAATATTAAAATATTCAGTCCTGGTTAAATAGACTTTGCCGACTCTACCATGGGCCCAAATAATCCATAAAATCTTTAAGAAAATACAAACTTGAAGTGCATAAATGTATATTATATTTAAATGTTGAAATACAATACATATATTATATTTTTGTTTAATAAAATACCGTATTGGGAAATTCTTATTCGTCGCGCTCAGTGCGCGCTATAAATTTTAAACACATGTTTTCAAAGAACTCCCTCATTATACGGCAGTTGCTCAATACTCTAATTTATATTAAAACATGCTAAGTATAATAATTAGACATATTACTTGCATTTACTGTAAGTATTTGTTTGTACATATCATTAAAATATCAGCTTTCTTTAGTTCGACGTTTCTCGTTTATTGAACGGTTTCTTTAGAAACTGGATGACTCAGTATTTAAACTTTGAAAAAAAAAACGAAATCGTGAGCGGGGAACTTTTCATTCATAATATGAGGAAAAATTTAAAAAGTTTAGTTTTGGTTAGAGTCTATATCAGCTGACTATCTTATATCCTGATAGAGGAATGGTTTTCTAATGATAGTATGATTAGGCCTGACCAGATCTGAGGTGATTCTAGACAGAGAGATAACTGTTTTAGCCAATGATATCGGGACATGAAAAATATGATATATGAGAACACAGGCGTACAAAACGATTGTTTGTAATGAATCGTGTTTATAATACAACATTTGTCACGAACTTGAGGTAAAAATCACGTGGAAGCCGTTAAAATATCAAGAGTATATCACGTGCGACAGATTATGATCGCTGGAACTCATACGAACTGTAAGAGATATTATTCATTACCTTTGAATGAAAGTAGGTAGGTACCTAATAGTACCTACACATCACATTTTAATTCAGAGAAGTATCTACTATAAAGCATACAATTTTCTACGCAGAAACTCTAATCTATGGAGAAAATTTTATAAGTTTAGTTACATAATTATACATTATTGTCAATATAGGTTCTGCACGAAATGTGCCTAGTACTTGGTAATATGCTGGCCTTCTTTTGAGTTGTTTGGTTTAAATAGGTTTTAAGAAATAAATACGTAAACGTTTCTTAATAAGGATGCCAGTTTATTAAGCAAGACTGATGGGGATAACTGTGATGGCTTGTTAGTGCGAAGGTAATTGATCAAGAATAAATAGGTACTTGATCAAGAATAAATTTTCAGCAGTTTACATCGACTGCTGAAATGATGGAAATGGAATAGAACAATGCTAAGGTTCGGGGTCTATCAGAGTTGGGTGAAGAGAAATGGCCAGATGTTATTCTTAAATTTTCGATCTGTCTATATTTCTGTATTTTCTATCCAAAATTATAGGAAGGATTTCCTCCAATCATTGTAAGATTAATTGACCTTAAAGCTTGCCTTAGGTTTTGTTTTGGTGTAAAATAGGAAGGTCCCTGTGAGCAGGCCTATAACTAGTAGAGAATGTATCCTTTTAAAGCATTATTTCTCGCACTTCTTTGCTTAGGTATTCTGCCATCTAGCAACTTTCTACCATACAAAGTCTTGGGCACGTCCGCTACCATTAAGAATAGCGTATAGAGCTTTCGAGATTGTACCATTTTCGAGTCGTTAACAACGTTATGTGCCAGAATATTGTTACGGGCCCATTGCCCAGATGAACCGTTATTCTCAGGTCAGTCCAACGACAGGTGTGTTAACTGCTAACTATACGAGAGGTGAAAAATATCATACCAACTTTCACATACAACTGACATATTATTATACAGAGCACACGCACACACACACGCAGACAGGCATGTACACAGCACACGTAACCAAAATGAATGCAGGCAATGGTATGATTAAAATTATTTATTGGAAATAAGTGATTTTTCGATATCACTTATTTCCAATAAATAATTTAGTGAGCCACGCAGTTCGCTGCATGCGGATAGCTTCGAGCGGTGGTGCGGTGGTGTATCAAGACCTCTCAGAAAATTGGCGTAAAGTAACTCATTTCGCGTTTCGTTCGCTGAAATAGGTATTTAGGACCTAACATATCTTATAGATCAGCCAATGTAACTATGACTTTTGGTGTTGCAGATGCCCATTGGAAAGTGCTTGTTGGTCGCTAACGTCCACATGACCAGCTTGCTAGTTTGGATCTTTAAACAAAAAAAAAGTGACGATCAATATCAATGATTTAGCCCATAATGTCGTTATAACTGTCGTGATGGAGCGAGGTGGCACGAGGTTTTGGACTTCCCACTTGCAGTAGATATTGTTTTTCCATCGTTAAATCATTGATTTGAGAATAAAACACTACGTGCAGAATACTCACAAAGATTGTAATTTAATCAATTACAATGCATTGGTGGTTCATTAAGTGTACGTTAATTTTTGTATAAGTAACATACATATTTGGATATTGAGTGCTTTTTATATTATTTCATTTGCCGTATACATTATGTACTGGCAATATTTTTATCTCCCGACAAAAAGAGGCGGATATAATAATATGATGATATGATAGTAACATAGTAATGTCTTAATGGTTCTTCATTAATTCTTCTGTAAGAGAACGTATTTGATTCAGGGTGTTTTTAATTTTAAAGAATGTCTGAATCTGATCAGCTATTGGACACTATTCTGCTTGCTGTGTTTTGTTTTTAATATTCACTTAGTTTGGTAATTTTAGATGAACCTGTTTGGAGCTATACCAGCAATGTACATTTTTATTTTGTGTTTATCTTGAAATTTAAATAAATTTCGTAGAGGGCGATATATTTTTTTTGCATGGGCGACTCTGTGGACACCCTGGACACCGAGTTAGTCCGTTAACAAAGAGAACAAGTATGGATACCATAACTTTATAGTGATTACTCTTGATATCTTAATATTGCTATTTAAGATTTTTTCATATTGTGAAAATAATTAGATTAGTAGAATTTATGGTATAAGTTATGTGTTTGAATTAATATTAGGGTAAACAGTAACAACGGTCTTTTAGTGACTCACTGTAATGGTATCAATACAGAATTGACATCCAGCTGAACAAACATACATATTATATATTTGTATCGATTTTAGACAACATATAGATGTATAAAATATATGTCTTTTTAAATAATTTAATTATTATACGAGTATATATTTATAGAAATGAATTATGTATATATTTTTTATCGAGCTTTTTCGTATGATGGCATAAATAGCTATGCTAATCTGAAATGAATGTTTCAGGTCGCAAAATACATATAAGATAACATATTTTCTTTCAAGCAAACATTAATTATTATTGTAGAAGCAAAATTCTATTTTAATTGGTCTAGTTCGCAACAATAATTACTTTTGAAATTATAATTTAAAATGCGTATGTTGTGCTAAGTTAGTATACTTAGTGCTAGTTTGTTCTGCTGTTTGTTACCTGTACTTGTCGAATTGTCGGGTCTGGTTTCCTCCGGCTTTTAGCAACAGGGTATCATACTCATTGTTTAAAATATTACTTAACGCTACTTCTTATAATATTAGCTATCTTGCTATGAGATTCTGTTTAAATTTTGAATATTGCATCTATTTTGAAGTAAAGGAAACAAAAACAGTTTAAAAATGCTATTATTTACAAAATAAAAACAGTACAAAGAAAAATCTCTACCATCCTAATCTATTCGTATAATATTTAGACAGGGCGGCAACCAAAATACAACCTTCACGCGACTTTATAACAGCTGAAATACGGAAGCACTCTAATCCAAATACATATTTGCTATATTCACGGCAGCCTTCTTACTCGAACCTTTCCTCAAAATCATTTAAAATTAAAAAAGAGAATTAAATTTTAGAACACAATTTAACATTTTTAAACGTTGATTGGAATAAAGTTTGGCCTTGAGAAGTTGACCGTTAGTCTACAAAAAAAAATACCGTTTAAACTTGACATTTTAAAGATACGTACCGCTTGATACATCAATATGAAATCCTTTACAAAAATATTGCACTAAAAACAGTCCAAAAATGCATCTATTCCCTTTATCGCGTAAATAAAGAGTAGATCACACAACCACAGATAGAAAAAAACAGGAGCACTACTTATGGTTACACTATGTCGATAAAAATTAAATTGCGAATGTCAAATTCAAAAATGGAACGGATGGCGGCGGCTTGCGCGCGAGCGCACGATCTGCGGCGGACTGGCCGCAAACCAAACCGGACAGGCTTCAAACGAAGGCTGATGAGAGATGATGACGTTTGCGTTATCAATGACGATTGTTTCCACTCTTCATACTTCATTTCGATAAATTCTTATATTATGAAGAACTTAAAAAGGACAGTTTAACAGTGGTGGTCCAGTGGTAGAGCACACGGCTTCAGATCCAGAGGTCCGGGTTCGAATCCTGACACTAGCTCATACCAATGACTTTTCGAAATTTCGAAATCCTGACTTGCTTTAAAAATATAACAATTTAATCATGGTTATTCTGTAGCTCGTGTCAAAACACATTCACTAAGCAATTTTATGTCGGTACAACCAGTCCAATATATAAACCAGTTTTGAAGAGTTCGTAGAATTTCGTAGTAAAAGCACATCGGATGGAGCACGCCTCATAAGAGTCATTAAAGCAACTGCTTTGCATACTTTCAATTGGTTTTTTGAGGCAGAAAAGATAACATCAATTGATGAATTAATTTCTCCGGTCAGACATGTGTACATCTCCGGTCTACGAGCCGCACATCTGTCTGTTTTACGTCATAGCTTACTATAATAAGCAAGGCAAGTGAATGTCTTCATTTTGCCTTATTAAGTCTGAATACTACTTTAATATTATTAGGGAAATATAATAATTGCGTCGGTGGCCCGGAGGTAGAAGTATCGCTTCAGAATCAAAAGTCATGGGTTCGAACGCCGTCTAACACTAATGATCTTCGTAACTCCATGTATAAGTTAATCGGGTATTTGTGAGAAATCTAGGAAGCTAATAAAAATAACACATTTTCACAGAGTATTACAGTCTGATTAACATTTTCCCGGCACAATATATACATTTTTTAACTACAATTGAACAAAGGGAGAAATAGTTAACGTCATTTTAATGATTATAAAATTATTAATTCTAACTTAAAAAGTATCATGTTATAATATAAAAATATTTTATGATCATGTCAGTAATGGCAGACTTTTTAATACAACATTTAGTGTTGAAATCACAATAATTTATATTTAACCGCACAATTGATAATAACGAACGGTCATAATTATAACAATAAACAATGATATCGATAATCCAATCGATTACGAACAATACAATCGTTGCAAATCACAAATTAAGTAACGATCTTGAAGATTTCGCTGCAGCAGCTTTTTAAACCTAATCTCAGATTGAGGAGTATTGCTAGTTTATCGTATGTACCTCTGTATGGTCACTTCAAGCAATGTTTAAATGTTACTTCTAAGCATACCAGCACTAGTTTAATCACAATTTTATATTAAACTAGTTGACCCGGTTGTTCCGCATTAAAAGTTACCTACAGCGTTTACCATTAAAGTGCTGAATCTCTAAAATTATCACTTTTTCTTTACTAGTTTATACTTAAAAACCACCCCATTAACACCCTTTATTTATTGAAAAAAAGCGCATCAAAATCCGTTGCGCAGTTTCAAAATTCTAAGCATACAAGGGTAACAGCGAAAAGCAACTTAGTTTTATACTATGTAATAATTAAGTCTCAGTGGTCCAATGATCAACGCTCTTCTGATTCAGAAGTTGTATCGATTCCGGATTCCGGACTGACACGTACATAATACGATATGTGTGATGGATATCGATGAATGACAAATTTGTGCCCGGTGTATGGCAATAGGTTCGCTACCATTCCATTTGGGACGTGAACATAACGGCGAGTCGAGATATAAAAGACAGTGTCTAACCCTTAGGGTAGAAAATGGTGTAATTTATGTGTTCCATTTAATAAGGACAGATATGTTCATTGTGTAGTAGAGTGGATTGAATACTGCCCAATCATCATGTATGTCCATATAACTGTAGGTAGGTAGTTAGAGTAAGTTTGCAAAGTGTAATCAAAGAAATTCTATAAGCACGAAAGGTGACAATTTCTCAGAGAAAGTCTCCCAAAACTAACAGCCGGAGCTGTTTATTTGCACCTTAGAGACAGTAGCAGTGACACGACATTATTTTTGATAGACTGTGACCTTCCGCAAGTTGTTGGCTTTTTAAAGTGATATCATCATCAGAATTTGATTCTGGACACAGGAGCTTCAGAATGCGAGTAGTTAACGACATTCAAAGGTTCATATACCTAAAATTGAATTTTCTTTTTGTAATACGAAATCAATAGCTTATTAATAATAAATCGGCAAAAATGTGGCCATTGCTGTTCAGATGTGTATTTTTTCGGTCATCTTCATGATAAACGAGTCATTAGTTTAGGCGCAGAAGCGCAAAAACCTACATCCGCATTTATTAATTAAGAATATAGGATTTTTTATTCTTGGTTAAAAGAAACCTGTGAATCTTGCTAATAAGTTGATAAGGTCAACATAATATTCGGATAATTGGTGTTAGTTAGCAAATATTTGGTTGTTACCGATATTTTACAGTTTTATATCTACGCAGGCCGTATTGTCTAACTGACTGACTTAACACTATTAACAGTTTAATCAAAAAAAATGCTGAAGGTCAAGGTCTATTCAACTGTATTGGAACTAGAATTCTATAGAAAAAAAGCAAGGCGTAAAAGTTTTCTCTTAACTTGTGAGATGGAACCCTGATTTAGAGTTTGCCAATTAGTGTCCGACGGAAGCTTCGGCTTCGGCCTCCTTCGGCCAAAAATTCATCTTCGGCGAGATCTTCGGCTTCGGCCGGATTCTCTCGGCTCGGAAGGTACGAAAACAGTCGAAATTAAACGAACTGTTGAGTGAGAACGAAAAGGTGAGTGACTGACGGACCGGACTGCACTTAGTTCAGTGCCGATACCTCTATCACCGATAGAAATGCGGCATGAGCCACTCTATGCCGATATTTTTCGTTAGCTGTGGATAATATTGAAGAAAATTATTAAATTAATTTACCTTCGGCTTCGACTTCGGCCGAAAGTTGTGGAGATTGCCGATTAATAGGCTTCGGATTCGGCCAAAAATAGAGCTTCGGTCGGACACTAGTGAAAATATATCTGTTTTGCATACTACTTGGGTATATTCTTCATAACATCTATTAATATCCGAAGGTACCTATAGGCAGTACTATTATGCCTCGATTCGTTTGGTTTGTACCTGTAGGTGTATCGTATTTTTAAATCAATACATTATTTTACTATATCCAGTATATTACTTAGGTGCATACCTTAATCTGCGTACTTTATACATTAGTCGCTGTTATACAGTCGTAGAAATACAGTCTTATACAGCATTTGTAAAATCCTCACGCAAACTTTTCTTTCAAAGAATGTAGTACAAATATCCGTTACAACTTTGAGACCTTAGAATTTCAGTTACAACACAGTAAAGTATTAAAAAATAAGTCCATTACTGTTTTTGTGGAATCTACTATTTAAAATATTTAGATAGATTTTTTTTTTGGCCAGCTACAAAGTGTATTTGGCGGGAACGTCTGTGAATTACAAAGATTTTTTTTTCGTTTTATAATGTTTAAAAATTATTATTATAATATTTTAGTACATTAATATTCGTTTATGATCGTGGGTGTGGGAAATTTACAAAATACTATTTTTAAAACAACCAAAAGCGTTGTCGCAAAAAACTTCTATGGTGAAACTGTGTGTAGTAAGGCTGCCACGATTCTATTGAAGGTTAAATGTTTAATCGGCCTCAATCGCTGGTCTGGTATTTTTGTGGTCTTAATTTAAGACAATAATATTATTTCGAACGTAATTTAAACATCGGCATCTTGTTATCAAGTTAGGAACTAATGCTGAACGCTCTTGTTTTGGGGCTGATTTTTTTTTTGCTAGCGAACCACAATTCTCGTCAAGATAAGTTAATAATAATTAAAAATACTTTAACAAAAAGATCATCATAAACGCACTATTCTCCATTTATTTGACGGAAAGACTATGTTTCTATGGTTATAATAAATGTTGTGTTTATAAGGACAATAACCAGCCCATTCAAAACTATGTTTGTTATCAAAAATTGAATGTGCAAATAACATTTGCAAACGGATGCAGTGACGGGATGGACCTTATCAACTTCATATATAATGTAGCCGTTGATATATCATGAAACTGGACTTTGACTACGTTTTCCAGAAGTTCATAGATACTTACAACACTGTATCTAAAAATTTGGTGTCTTTGATTTTGTATGTTTCACACCTTGAACAACTGAAGAAGTATCTAAACAGTCGCAATTCTATAATTCCACCGACCAAAGACACGCCGTTTATTTTTTTCTTTTAGTTTTAGAATAATGATTTAGTGATAGGGATGGGGAAGATACAATTAATTATTGGCAATTATAATTAGCGACAAGATGAAATATTGTCGTTAATGATGCTTAAAAAAATATTATAGTAGAATATGGAAAGTTGGAAAGAATGTTCCCAGCATTATTACGTTATTTTAAATTAAATACATAACACAACAATGAACTGTTATGCAATACTAATTCTATGTGAAAAAAAAAATGTAATACTTACTTAATTAAATGACAAAGAGGATATTATTGTAATTTTGTTATAAGTATCAAGTCTTTGTATAGATGATTGGATACTTTCTAAAGGCGTAAAAAGTATCGGTAAAAACTAATATTGGTAACAAATAATGTGGATATTGTTTTGTAATTGAAAGAACGCGTTTTCGGAGAAAGGTAAATTATTTATCTGCAGATTATGGAATATCGTTTATTGATTATAAAATTTTTAATCCACTTCAAAACCGCCTCACTGATGATCGCAGTTCTGATGTCGAAATACGCAATCACCTTGTTTCTTTTTTGCATTAAATTTTATATTGGTGTACTTACCGGAGGTGTTATTTCGCAATTTATTTTGTTCTTGATATTATGCTTTTATAATTTTAAATTCACTATTATCACTTAAACGTCCACCCCTTAGAGCTAAATTATGTTTTCAAGTTAATTGACAATTAAAAACTATAATCTAAGCGGCTGATCAAAAATCTGGTTAAATAATATAATAACTAGCGATACTTAAAAAACAGATTTTATGAAATCTCTGAAATACCAAACCTGAGACTTTCAAGTAGACAAATCTACGGCCAATAAGGAAAACCAGTGACTACATATAAAAAAGAGAGAAAAACTTTTCACTAAGGTGTATCTAGCAAGTTGTATTGTGAGTGCTCTCGAATAACCTGCAAACAGTTAACAAAAACTCGTCTCGTGTTAACGCCCTTTATCTGTTTTCATAATTGTTTCTATATATAAAAGATCCTTGTCTGCACCGTTGGGTGGTACAGACTACTTTCATTGCGGGTTCACTTTCAATGCTTTCCATTATATAAGAATGTAGTGAGCACTATTATTAATAGTAATATCTTGTATACATCATAACTAAACATCGCCAATCCATCATCCGTAGACGGAGTGTGCTTTCATAACGTATTTATAAGTTTCAATGTACTACATGTACTTGTTTTTATTATATCGGTTAAGGTATTTAGCAAAGATATTATCGATGTTTGAAACAAAAAAAATATATTGGTCGAAATTCCAAGCGGCGAATATTAGCATACCCCAATCTCAAATGTTATAGTCTAATGACAGTATTGCTGTTTCATATTACATATCTATGTATGTCATCATCATCATCTTCTTTTCTTTACAAATACTCTTTTTGATCAGCTCTCGCTCTTACACCATTCGCTTAAAGATAATCTACGAGCATCACTCCGCAGATGCTGCGGTAGACCCTAGTGCTCCTAGCTTACGGGAGCAGGATACCGTGTTTATTTACTTTTGGAACGAAGTTCCTTGTCTTTTTTAATCTCGCTTCTTTAATACAACTAAGTAATCGCTTTTACAAAATCAAAAAAAAAACTTTACATATCAGATCGAATTCGTAGTAAGCAGATGCCACTATTTAATATTCAATAAAAAATAACGATTAAATTTCAAACGAAAGTGAATGAAATTGATTGTTTTATAGTTGAAATAAAAAGTTTGTATGTCAATCAATTGCGGTGAAAGTTATTCATATCAGATTCCATGTCTTATTTACAATAAGAACTAAAACAATCGTAGGTACTTAACGCAAACAGTTCCTGTAACATGGGAACCTAATCTTTTGTCATTCATATCTTCCCAAGATCCAATAGATCAGCTTATTTTGTTACTTATACCTCGGTTTACGTCTAAACATCACGGCATTTGACGATAAGCACCGGCTCATTCTATATTATTATGCATATGTTTAATCGGTTTTAGTTCGTGACTTCATTGTTTGAAAAAGACGAATTAAATTCATACAAGATAAAATATTAGATAACGTGCTCTAGATAACAATTCGTATTCCAATTACATCATTCTTTAATTATTTTATAATTAATGTGATAAGTGCAAAAAGCCTATCATCTCCCAAACACATGTTTGAAAGGAAGCAGTTCACCTAATGTACAATTATGTATTCACATATTTAATATACATGCCAACGATTATGACATAAATGGTGATAAAACAGCAGAGAAGGGAAGCAGAGAAGGAATATGAGAAAGCATTAGAGAGATGAAAATAATAGATCACATGCAGCAATCTCGGGGTTGTGGCACGACTCCAAATTAATTGAATAATTTTACATAATTTTCCAGCAGATAATAATTAACAGAGACCTGTAAGGTAAGGCATTTCAAAGTAGAAGCACGTAGGTCGCCATCATCGCCGTTCGAAAAACAAGTAACGAATGACAAACATGCGACTTAAATTAAGAATGTCCTTGCGCAGTCGAAAGCTAATGTTTGTACATATTGCAAGATGGCGTCCGTAACGGACGATGTTCTTGGCATACTATATTTGAATTTGATGTGTGTTTAGTGTTATACTAAGGTATTAATGTGTCAACAGTTACGTGGTTACTGTCCGCCTGCTATTTTATTTATTTCTTATGATAAGTAACGTTTTTGTATTCGATGGAAGTCTGCTTGACGTGGCTGTCATCAAAGTCATTGCTTGAATGTTTTATCGATCAACTTTCATCTCGGTACGCAATTACTCAAGTAATTTTGATTCATTACGGCTTTTTTTAGACCAGATCAGTTTAAGTTTATAAAATTCCTTCTAGCTTCTAATGCACATGCTTTTGAAGTCGGTGTAGATCAGACAGAATCTTAGCAAAAGCTGAAATCATCTAGAATGTCACTTGTCTTTAAAATATAGCGGGTTCAAATAAAAGTGAACGCATACTTGAGCTGGTAAAAATAATCCATCACTGTCTGCTGACATAACCTTTCAAATCCATCTGTTATCGGTTCTATAACAACTTACTTTCTGACATGGGTAGATAGCACTGATTCAACCAGCCAGAGAAATTCCATACATTAATTGGAAAGGTCGCTATGCATTAGCTATGCTTTATCGCTATTTCAACTAGTTTTATATCAAAGTTCTGATCACAAATATAATGGTTAATCATTTTAGAAGCGTCATTTTAGTAATTGATTGATTTACGATTAATTATAATTAGAACACACAGGTATTACTTTCTACTACTGGTCCTATAAACTATGCCGGAATGCCTGAAAATCAATAATCGTTAAATCATAATCAATTTTTCGAATTTTGCTTGCATTTTCCAGGGTATGGATACTAATGTTAAATTAAAAATCCAATACTTTGTGGGTGACGACGATTTTTTAATTCCCATCTATGTTCTGTCACTCTTTTCGCGATTATCTGAGTCGTTCTCTCGCCTAATTTCACAAGCATAGTTAACCGTTAGTAATGCTATGCCTAATCAGTACAGGTTAAAAATCGCGTTAATCTAAAATCGATTAGTGATTCGAGTGAGTCTGATTTATGTCAGAGCTATCGAGTTCATTGCACCGTATTTGAAGAACGCGCGGTCTTTTTTTTTTTAATTAACATAATATCTGGAATATTAAATGTGACATGTTTAACCAACTATTCTCAAGTAACTCCTTAAAGTACCGCTAATTGCCAGCAAAAATCTACCGTCTTCAAGATTATCAAACATGAATTCCATATATATACTTTTATTAAAAATATGCACGTTTTCTTATCTAGCATACACATAATGATGTAATCAAATAATCACTTAAGAATATTAATAAAAACATTTTGTGCGCTACAATATTATATGATATGACCTTCAAAGAAAAATTAATTGCTCAACATCAACAGTACAAATAAATCTATTGTGGACTCAAGTGTTATGTTGGTAAAATATCCACAATCATAATACATTTTTATCAATGTAATTCAAAAAAATATGACAGATATATGATAGAGACCAGTGGGCGTCTTTGGAGGAGGCCTTCACCCACAGAGGGGTCCTTGCTTAATAACTCTATTAGAGCTTTAAAGTTATTATTTATTTATTTATTTTCAATTTTTTATGTGAGTAAAAAAGGCTTTTATTTATTTATTTAATTAAAAAAAAAGTTGAACTAACCATGGGGAGAGATAGGTAATCTTAATAATATTAGGTATTAATGCGAAAGTAAGCTTGTTTGTTACCTTTTCACGCAAAAACTACTCAACTCAATCATCTGGAAACCTTGTAGGCACACTCGTGCAGGTTTTACACGTAACATCTATAGGACACATTTAATGTTTCTTTTCCTTTAATAAAAAATAAATGTTTTGTAAGCATCATCATCAGCCTATTGCAGTCCACTGCTGGACATAAGTCTCTCCCAATGTGCGCTACAACTGCTCAACATCCGATTTTCTGCCTTCCGTATCCAGTCTTATCCAGCAACCTTTCTAAGGTCGCCTGATCATCGAGCTGGTGTATGCAGATATGACCAGCCCATTATTGACCAGTTTTGTAATCCTAGATTATAACTTGTGATATGATACAATTTAAAAAAAAATCATTATATGTACATCGTCTGGCCGTTAATTTGTTATTAGTGGTATAACAAAACGTATTGTGCTCATTCATTGACTGTTGCACGGAACGAAGTTTGCCGTTCCTCTCTCTATACTAATAATAAAAAGAGTAAAGATTTGTATGTAACGGATAAACTCAAAAACTACTGGATCGATTTCAAAAAAAACCATTTGAATGCTGCATTCACCCACAGTAACATGGGCTATATTATTTAGTCATACTTGTCATCGCCATTTTGTTCGTATGTATGAACACCGCGAGGGCGAAAGCTAGTTATTTAAAAAAGTTCTAAAGCATTCCTCAGTGTTTAGATACGTCTTTATATTTTTTTTATTAGTAACTAATATCACATATAATTATACAAATTCTACAAGTATATCATCCAATACGATATATAACTTCATGTTTACCGATTGAGAAGTGTGCAGAAAGACTTAGGCTCTATGACCAACTCCAACTCTAGACTCATCAGTCTCTCATCTTACCATCGTAAGCGACGAACATCTACCGAAAGCAGAGGGTCACGGTTGCGTTGCCAGTCTTTACGATAAGATCGGCAAGGGAGCGAGATGGGACTGGATGTCTAGATACCTCTCTCCAAGAAGGAAACATGGCATGAGACACTCTATTTCGATTTTCTTACGGGGTCGTGGTATTTCATCGGTTCCTTCACTATCAAAAATATTGTTAAAAAGATAACATAACATCACGCCTTTTGTTACCCGAAGGTGTAGGCAGGGGCTATTAAGCCTCGTCTCGTAGTTATGTTTACGTCCCAAATGGAAGAGGTGGCGAACCTATCGACATACAAGCCACAAAATTTTTCAGTCATCGATATTTATCACACATAACTTCTGAAAACAATTTCGAAAAGTCAATGGTGTGAGCTAGTGTCAGAACTCCGTACCTCTGGATCAGAAGCCGTGTGCTCGACCAGTGGACCACCGAGACTATAATATAAACACGTTAAAAAGATAAATTCAGAATAATATTTCATTTTGATACAAAACACTCATAATATTTATATGCTTTGTACAAATGAACATTTGTATTCATCTACAGCAGTTGAACGCAAAAACACTTCACCGGGTTACGGGTGTTTAACCCGTACAAGATTAATTCGCGAGCACGTTCCGTACGCGAACGTGACTCCATGGGCTAGTGTTGGGACTGGATGGTTGGTGCTAGGACTGTATGGGGATTATCAGATTGTAAACGCCATAACTTTTATTGAGTAAGGTTAAGTGATTTATAGTGCGCCCGTGAATATGCAAGATGTATAATGGCTTAAAAAATAAGAAAAAGATCAACGCGAAAAACTTCCAAAACCACGTTCAATTTGCCGTGATTTTTATCTACATTTTTATTTTCTTTCGTTCCGTGGTTTTGTGTGTTGTTTTTCAGGTCTAATCACAGTTCGCTGCATGGATAGGCCGACTAGACAGATGAAAAACCATGACTTTTCAAAATATCGACGTAAAGCATGTCGTCTTTGTTCAATGTGAGAGTCATCGGGAGGGCCACCTTTTTATGGGATAGGAAGACAAACGAGCAGGCGTTTCACCTGATGGTAAGCAACCTTCGCCGCCCATGGACACCAGCAACACATGTAGCGTTACTGTTGCGTTGTCGACCTTTAAGGGATAGGGGATAGGGAAGGATGGGGAAGGGGGGTGGGCCTCCGGGTACCTCTCTCACCGAACGAAACGCGGCATGAGCCACTTTACGTCAGTCTTCTGAGAGGTCGTGGTATTTCACCGGTAGAGCCGGCCCATTCATTCAGCGAACTGCTCGGCTCTACCACCTCCCTTCCCCACGCGCTAACCTTTGGTCGTACAAGCGTAGATTTGAAAAACTATTTTAGGCAGAAGCAGAGAGATTAGAAGCAGATTTTAGGGTATACAATCATCGTACCATTGTAAAACAGAAATGAGCAGTTATTATAAATGTGAGCTTATTGAGATATTAAAGCTGTTTGTGAAGCGATACGGAGTATTACTAAGTTCGCCGGGTCAGCCAGTATTAATACAGATGTGCATAAAATCGCGGGAACGACTCGTATAGGCACTGTAAAGTGGCATTGTGTGCAAGCAAGCGCATAGGTTCAATAACCCGAGCCATTGGCCGTAAACAGTGCTCATTCAGTAGATTAAGAAGACCGCGGACAGAAAAAAAAAACATTAGTTGACAGGAACATAAACAACATCATGTTTTTTTTTATTTAATTGGCGACACAGACTTGTACATTTGCCAGTGATTAGTATTTAACTATACGATGGTTTTCTTAAAACCTATTTAAAACAACAAATTTGCCTACGCTGCTGAAACTGAAGTCAAAGTTTAGAATTAGTTTAAGTAAAAAATAAACGCTAGTGGAGCCAATTTAATGATATTTTTTTAAATGACAAATATATCATTACTTAGTATAAAATAAAGTCGCTTTCCGCTGCTGTCTGTCCCCTTATATGCGTATATCTTTGAAAGTACGCAACGGATTTTGATGCGGTTTTTTTAATGGCTAGAGAGTATCAACTGGGTGGTTTTGATCTATAATTCATATATGATATAGTATAGAAAAAGTGATAAATCCAAAAATTACTCATCTATTACTTTTGGTGCGAAACAAAGTTCGCCGGGTCAGCTAGTTAACAATAAATAGAGTTAGAAAAACTAATAGGTACGCAAGTAACAAATATTTCAAAATGTATATTATTGGATAGTATGAGGCACTAGATCCTGCAACTATAAGCAGTTTGAAACAGCATATTTATTTATTGACTGCAAGTTGCATTAATATGAATGTTTTGTTTGATGTCTGTCTGCGCTGCTTTATTGTGGGCGCTATGCTTTATGCAGACGTCCGGCTAACTATTCAAAGAGGTCCACTCAGTTTAATTTGAGATCACTAACAACACAACATCTTATAGACTTTGATGTAAATAGTATCAGTATCAAAGTTCGTTTCCTGGCAAACGGAGGCTTTTATCTGAAGTATATATAATATGTAGGTATCAACAGTTTTTACTGAACTTCAATCTAAAGAGTCATTTGGTATGTCAGTCAGGTGTCAGTTGACTGTCACTAAGCCATCGAGATTGTGACACGCTATATTAGGGTAACTAAATTTGGTACCTAGGTACCAAATTCAGGCGTTTACACCATTTATTGTAAGTAGTTTTTGTGAAATATATCGACAGGTCCTGGTGTTGATTTATATGTTTAAAAAAATGGCTCGAAACAAAGAGGACTAGACAAAAAGTCGTCCGAATTTTTCCAGAGTTCATTGTCACAAGCATTCAGACGTGAAAAGCTACTTTTTTTGTTTTAAATTACTCCCAAAATAATGAGCGTTACGTGATTACCCAAAACTTTTATTTGCAACAGATATCCATCGGTGTCTCGGTGGTCCAGTGGTCGAACACCCCGCTTCTGAATCCAGAGGTCTCGGGATGGAATCCGTGCTCACACCAATGGCTTTTCGAAAGTTATCTGTAATAGATATCGATGACTGAAAACCTTGTGCCCGGTATGGAATAGGTTCGCCACCTATTCTATTTGGGACGTACACATAACGGCGAGTCGAGGCTTAAGCTTAAGGCTTAAGCTTCGGATAGAAAAAGGTGTGAAGTTATGTTATGTGTTATGTTACAGACATCTTACAATCTAATATTATTTTAACTGATTGGTGAGTAGTTAAAAAACAACTAAACAAAATAATTGGACAGACAAAAGCGAACTATTTAACACGAATGAAAATAGCTTTTGAACAACTACCATCTTTTTGTTCATCACTCGTGAAAATGATCTCTGTAAAGAGTTCGAAACGTCGGGAAATAAATATAAATAAATAAGAAATAAACGCGATATAATCCTAAAAGTTGTTTTAATGAGTGGGATTCGCGAAAGTCTTAGAAATAAATATTTAACACGATTTAAGAAGTGAACTTTCAAGAATTATTTATTTACCATCTATTTTTGACAGTTTTTTGTTAAGTAAATTTTAATGCTTTATTATTTCTCACCACTAAATAAAACAATTATAAAAACTCGATAAGCACGTGTTTAATAATATTTAAATACTTCAGCCACATCTGTTATAATCTATTTAGAACGGATATCCACAATATTCATGGTAACAGTTGTGTCCTAAATCTCAACAAATCTCACATAATATCCTGGGGTTAGAAGTACAGTTAAAATATATTTAGTCTAATGAAAACAATGGTTTGGAAATTGGGAGAAAATTACTAGGCTTAAAAAGATCGAGATCTTTTTTTTTATGGGATAGTAGGGCAAACGAGCAGGCGTGTCACCTGATGTTAAGTGACCAACGCCGCTCATGGACACCTGCAACACATATAGTGTTACAGTTGCGTTGCCAACCTTTAAAGGAGTAGTATAGGAAGGGATGGGGAAGGGGGATGGGCCTCCCGCGCCGCGTTTCGTTCCGGTCGTCCGGTTCGCGCCGGAGGGGTACCTCTCTCACCGAACGAAACGCGGCATGAGCCACTTTACGTCGATCTTCTGAGAGGTGGTAGTATTTCACCGGTCGGGCCGGCCCATTCATGCAGCGAACTGCTGGGCTCTACCACTCTTAAAAATCTCTTGAAATAATAAGCATTTTGAGCGAATATCGATGAGTCCATGTTATGGTTACAAGTTTGATGGTACAAATGAAAATAAACGAATAAAATCATAATAATAGCTCATAATAGTTACTGAACAAAATTTTCTAAAAAAAACTGGGTGTGGTTAAGGTCAAAAGGCAATTGTTTCACACCGTTACAATAGACGCAGGCACTTTCACGTCTCATTGCCTTGCCTCTGTGCTGTAACAGTCGTTAAAATATCAGGTAATGCCAAATAATTAAATAACAGCAAGTATAGGTATACCGTTACCAAATATTGAGTCAGGCGCCCTTCTGTCGGTCCCTCTTTCTTCGGGTCGTAACGGTTATTACAATATTGTGAATGCTTTCCCTGGCAGCAATAAAAAAGCATATCATATCATAGTAATAATTTAATAATAATAATCTTGGACACAATACACACAGCGCCCTCTAGTTCCAAGATAATCAACTAAATGCTTGTGTTATGGATACTAGCGGATATTAATACATCACAAGTATGTTTGTCACAAATATTTGTTGCTCGGGTGGGAATCGAACCCCCAACCACCTTGCTCCAGCCGGTAGTTTTACCAATGCGTCACGAGGCCCATTAAGCCCCATTTACTTGACAAACAATAATCAGGATGGACTGTGAAGAAGATCCAGAAGAGAACTGCGAAGTCACAAAATTGTAATGCAGGTATAATAGCGGCAAACTACTAAAACCACTGATCTAACTGAAAATATGGATATCATATTGCCACAAGAATATGGATACACAGGAATATACCTAATTACAATTCATGATCCCAGAAACTGCTCAACAAATTTTCATGCTGTCATTTTATTATTCCTGAAGCGACAATAAAGTTTGTTTCATTATAATCCGATTTCTATGATGAAAAGTGTTATCATCATCAGTAAGACAGCAACAGTAGGTGATATATTAAAATTATGATCTTGAACATCAATAGTAATGAACTGAATGATGTCGATAATGTGACCATGGAAGGTGAAACCAGACAAAAACTCATGTAAGAAACTAAGCAAAAACAAATTCCTAAACTTAACATTCAATAATATTTCAAACATTTTTTGTTTAAACGCCTAATAAATATTACGTTAATATCCAAGATCATTTACTAGTCTACCGTGTTTATTCTAACACCAAAAATGGTTTGAAACCACGTGCGTGGGATGTAAAAGACTGTTCATCCAAATTTGATGGCACAAGGACCTCGATGGTTGCAGGTCGATGACACTTTGTGGTCAATGTTATGGTGAAGTTTTATAGAGCCACGCATTAACTGTAATCAGATGGAGAGTTAGTCTGAAAGAAAATAAAATCTTCTTATAAAAAGGAGAGTGGCGCAAATTTATTAAACAATTATTTCTCCAAGATGGAGGCAAAATTTAAATATCAGCTATTAATATAATTTATTAAGTAATGATAACAGTACTTCGCGCGAAAGTAAGCGTTAAGTACCTACCTAAGTATTAGATACTGTGGAATATCGTAAGGGGCCGTCCATATATTACGATATCGATTTTTTCAGATTTTTTAGCAGCCAAAATACTCGACCATCACAGCTATGACAGAACCAATTTAAAATCATCGTCCTATAAGTTAATGAGAGAAATTATATGATATTAGTCTATGATATTAATGGAGCATTGACGCGACATCTATTTAGAGTGGTAACGATGTGCAAAAATTATGAACAATAATAAAGCTTACATGTAGCATATATCAAAACAAAATCAAGGCAAAATCAAAATTAGAAATGTAAATTACTATTAGAAATGTTTGCTCTTGCCGCGTTTCGCTCGGTGAGAGGTCTCCGGAAACCCAACCCCTTTGCCAGTTCTCTTTCCATCGCACTTCTGACCCCCTCTATATCCCATAGTGAGGGCCGGCAACGCAACTGTAACACTATTTATGTTCAGGTATCCGGCGGTGTTTGCTGCTCACCATCAGATCACACGCTAGCTCGTTAGCCTCCCATTACCATAGATAAATGTATGTGGCAGAACTATTGGCATAAATCGTTCGACTGGTAAAGAAGAACAAGGAAACAGCTTGTTTATGGAATACGATATGATGTGTATTACCGGATCTTATGCTTAGTTTTTTTTATGGGATAGAAGGGCAAACGAGCAGGCGTGTCACCAGGTAAGCAACCAACGCCTATCTCCTAAGATAGGAAAGAATGGGGAAGGGGGGTGGGCCTCCGGGTACCTCTCTCACCGAACGAAACGCGGCTTGAGCCATTTTACGACGGTCTTCTGAGAGGACGTGGTATTTCACCGGTCGAGCCGGCCCATTAATGCAGCGAACTGCTTGGCTCTGCCACTGTTAAAAGTCCCCTGAGGTCGGTGCCATAGTGCTAATATAAAGTTATTTAAATGAAGAGTTACAGTCACATTTAACGATATTTCGCGGTTAGTCGGTGAGTCAGCATTAAGTCATTCTTGTAGAAGTAAATAAATTGTAGATAACTAAATGTCAACAACAATAACTCAAATACCTAACAAGACCTACTTGTAAAAACATTTTGAAGCACTCTTTTCATTGATGTCATTTAGTACTTTTAAAATATCTTGGACGCAATACACACAACGCCCTCTAGTTCCAAGCTAAGCAACTAAATGTTTGTGTTATGGAAACTAGATACTACTATATTAATACATATATACTTTTTCTGTAAATACATACTTATAATACATAGAAAAACACCCAGACGCCATACAAACATTCATCATCATCATTTTCCTGTCCTTGTCCCACTTTTGTTTTTTATGGGATAGGAGGGCAAACGAGCAGGCGTGTCACCTGATGGTAAGCAACCAACGCCGCCCATGGACACCAGCAACACATATAGTGTTACTGTTGCGTTGCCAACCTTTAAGGGATAGGGGATAGGACAGGATGGGGAAGAGGGTGGGCCTCCGGGTACCTCTCTCACCGAACGAAACGCGGCATGAGCCACTTTACGTCGGTCTTCTGAGAGGTCGTGGTATTTCACCGGTCGAGCCGGCCCATTCATGCAGCGAATTGCTTGGCTCTATGTGGAGTCGGTACAACGTGTCATCCTTTTCCATTCTCTTCTATCACACGCCGTGTTCACACTCCCTCTATTAATGTGGACACTCCAAAGTCATTTTCCTCGCTCTCCTTGTGACATGACTTTCATGACATACCACGTCAATCAACTACTTCTAATTTTTTCCGTACTTGGTGCTACTTTCATGCTTCATTTTGTATACTCATTTCATATTCTATCCATTTTTGTCACACTACACATTCATCTTAACATTCACATTTCTGTTACATGTACTACATTTTTATCCCCTTCTATCATTGGCCAACAGTCAGATCCATACAATACGATAGGTCTGACAACCGATTTATACATTTTCCCTGTTATTTTAAGGTCGCATCCTGTTCCTGAGACCTGCCGCCATTTCATCCGTGTCGCATTCATTCTGTTATTCACATCCCGGTCAATATTGCCGTCGCTTTGAATAAGAAAGAAACATTAATGCTTGTCACACATATTTGTACGGGGATGCAAGATCGAACCCGCCAACCTCGATTCTGCAGTCGGTAGTTTTACCACTGCACCGCGAGGCCCGTCGATAATTGATCTACAATATGATTCGTTTATTGAAAAAAAATAAACAGGCACAGAACTAGTAAAACAGGTTGGTGATTCAGTCCATCGCCGCTTCCAGACAGAAAGGCCAAATAAAACATGAATAAAGTTGCAAAACTAGTGTGGAGCCTAGAAACGATTTTCCGTTCACCGTACGGTGAGTCAGAGATGGAATTTCTCTGATTGGCAGTTACATTTCAGAGTAGAATTATTAACAGACTAACGAGATATCAATCACGTTAGAAAAATAAAAATCGATAAATTTAAACACAGATCAGTGAATTCATTTTACATGTAAAAAGTATAGGCGTCAATTATTGCAGATATGGAAGTTACGCGTCATTATAGCGCCATCTACATTCAATAGCGGTAATGAATATTTGCTTGTTTATTTGTTGCGGATAAAAACAATAACAAAGTTTAACAAACATAGATTAACAGATTTTACGTCGACAACAAAAATGGCGGTAAATAATGGCGTAAGCTCCGCCCTCTTTATCTTGCTGCCATAAACGTTAGGTTATTTGTAGATTAATGACGCCACAATCATAAAAAAATGATAACAGAATTATCAAAACCGATAAGAGCTAATTGTATTTTATGCAAAAACCAAGAGTTTAATTTATACTTAGGCACAAATATTAAATTGATGAACACACCTGTATGGGGGGGTGTTCTCGAGTCTAAACAGTGTATTTTATTAGTAACTAGCTGACCCGGCGTACTTTGTTTCGCCTCTGAAGCAATAAATAAAAAAAAATTATAAGTAAGTAGCCTAAGTTATTCTTTATTACACTAGCTACCTGCCAATAATAGTCCCATCGAATTTCAGAGATTACCCGGAATAAATAAACGAAAATTGTAAAAAGAAATATTTCAGCATTGTATATATATATACCTATATGAATTTAGTGGACACCAATTATTTTAATATTATAAACAGACACTCAAATTTTATTTATACATGTAAACACAACAACCTATTTGTTGTGTTTTCCTCAACTCGGTGTTGTTCATTAAGTTGAGGAAAGTAAGGTTTCACACCGACACCGACAGGATTGACTATACTAAGAAGGGACAAAGTGGCCATGCATTCAGCTAAGGAAAAGAGTAAAGCCTAAGTAAAGCTAAGTAACAGTAAAGCTACTACTAATGTTTATTTTGTTCTATATCACTGTGTAAAAACATTTTACTATAAAAAAGACCACAATTACAATCCTCACTATGCAAAAGCGCTCACTAAAGAGAATATAGGCAGATGAGATAGCCGGAGGTAGACAATATTTCGTGATGGAATATCCAATGTAATAAAAATATTTAATTATAATTCAATAATAGGTAATATGCATCCAGAAATAATTCAACTTGAGTTTATATAAGGAAAGCAATTAAGAATAGTAGAAGTATTTGATTTTTGTAAGTGATTCTTTCAAATATATCCAATACAGTACAATTAGCTGAATTCAAATCTGACAACAAAAAAATGTTTAAACTTAGTTACTTTTAATCTGCCATTAGCACAGTTTTAAGTCACACAATAGTGTTTTGCTGTTTCGTTCTGTAGAAAATTACAAAAAAATAAAAATATAATTATGATGACATACCTTTTCAATTAAATAATTAGTACAATTATTTCTTATGTTTAAAATCGATACCAGAATACACTAATAAGATATTGACAGTTCTACTAAATTTAAATTAGTGTATTTTTAAATTAAGATTAAATATCAAAAAATGATAAAATTCGTGCACTATTAAAGTACTCTTTCTGAATAACATAGGATACGTTTTGTTTACTTCTCTCAGAGAGAACTTAATGCTACCGTATTTATTTAAATTAATTTTATGCGATGTGATGTGGTAATCAATTACTTCAAATTTAATTACCTTACGAAAAATGAAAACAAATAAAAAAACAATGAATTAATTTTCCACACTTACCTTGGGAAGTTGAAATTAAGCAAACAGTCAAATAAATTTAAACGCACTAGCACTATAAAGTCTTTAACAAAATAGGTACATTGGTATTCAAAACTTAAATTACGAAAATCAAAACTAATTTCTGACACAATACAACAAACAAACAAATACATTAAAAAACTTTTTGAAGTTTCGTTGCAGAATTCACTTCCGACGTCAATGACAGTTCACGGCTACGTTCCACATAACGCTCGCAACGCCATCGACCACAACCGCTGGAATTGCCGTTCCACGGGTGTTGTTGGAGAATATTAAAAGCGGAACGCACAACTTGGGCGCTATGTGCAAGCAATATGGCGGCATGGTGAAAACTTGCAGTAGTGCGGGTTGTGAGTAAATATTTCGAATGAATAAGGAGTAAAATTTAATTCAACATGGATTCGGAGTATGGTTGCGTTTTTGACAAAACGATTTAAGAGTTGACTCGGAAACTTCATCAAGTTATATATCATTTTTGGAATTCCCGCTGTTTTATTGAAAGTCCACTCGTAGTGACTCGGATCTACTAATATTTTGTGGATGTGGCGCGATGTGGTCGCAAACATTGTCGTCATCTATGACCTCGAGTAACCGCTCGTAACGACCACGGACCAGTGGAACGATATAGAGAGTGTTATAATCGTCGTGGTTGCGGGTGTTTAGTGGAACGTACCCCACAAATGACAAATCACAGAGTAATTTATAGAGTTAGTACTACTAAAATAAGGCATAATGGGTCATTCTGCGTGTAACGTATTGTAATTCATTTAGTACTCTATCTACTGTTGTCATTGGAGTTTGTTATGTAAACAAACAAATAAAAATCTTGTAAAAGTCTCTCAATTTTTGGCAATTACGAATGTAATTATTGTTGTTGGAAATATGGTGAGCTTAACTCGTTGGTTAGACGTGGAAGTAGGCACTGATGATATTGACCTCAACACATTGCCTTCAAATTTGGCCCTAGTGGATATGCAAAATGATAACGAGTTCAAGCTTCTAGTGGGTGACTTAGGACGAGGGGAAGAGTCATCTAAATTAAAGGTAATATTTCCACGATACGTAGGACTGCACTGAGTAAATTCTGCAATAGTAGCCGAAATGATGGCACAGGTTCTCAAACTTTCTAAGATATTTTAGTGCCTGATTTCGTATAGATACTTTTGAGCCTACTATCAAAACTGTCTTGAAAACATCTTACGTTATTAAACTGACACTCGTTTATTGAAATATTTTTACAGGTTTTCAAAGGAGCTATGCAGATAGCAGATATGGTATTACCAGACTTACCTTTGAGTGTGGTAGGATTCTACACCAGTGAGACGGTCCCCAAGTCAATACCAATAGTAGCTGTAGCATATAGTTCAAGTGTACACATGTTCAGGAATTTGAAATTATACTATAAATATTACTTACCTTCCACAGAGCTGAGCTTGTGTGAGATAGAAACTTGGAAACAGGTTTGTTATTTTTACAATTACTTAGTAAAATCTTATTTACTTATGATAAATATATATTACCTCAGCTAAGTCTCTAGATAATACTTTATTTGGTTTCTATGCCATTTTATATACATAAATAAGAATATACAGTAATATATATCTAGTAGAAATCTGATATACAATGAAAATATAACCATTAAGAGATCTCCTATTCTCTCTGCCTACCCTGCAAGGGACTGGCTTGAGATTAAGACATTCTTAAATTTTATTATTTCTTTAAGCTATATGATCTTTTAATGTGTGGTGTTATAAACTTCTATAATTTTTAATATAGTATAGTTATAATATATAGCTCTTATATCTAATTTATTAAGATATCAATAAATAGCTCTGTTATTTCAGCTTACCAACCCAGATTACCATAGTCTAGGGGCAATAAAGCCATTAATGGACAGCCTCAGATCTATACCATACATGGATTTGACACCATTATCACAATACATACTCACATTAACACCAGAAAGTCAATTGGAATATTTAGAAAACAACCCGGAGCTACCAAAAAAGAAGAATGCTGAGATTGTTTGTATGTGTGCACTGAAATTGCACTCTGTGGAACGTTACTCTGTCAGCTGTCTAGTTGTAGCTACAGAAGAGGGTGATGTTATTATATTGGATCCTCAGAGTTTTGTTTTATTGTCACAGGTTAGTTTCATATATTTTTTATATATATAAAAAATGACGAAACGCCTTTTTCTACCCGAAGGTGTAGGCAGCGGCTGCTATGCCTCGCCTCGCCGTTATGTTTATGTCCCAAATGGAATAGCCGGCGAACCTATTGCCATACCGGGCACAAAGTTTTTAGTCATCGCTATTTATCACACATAACTTACGAAATTATTTTCGAAAAGCCATTGGTGTGAGCCAATGTGTGGAGTCGAACCCTTACCTCTGGATTCAGAGGCCGAATGCTCTACCACTGGACCATAGAGACATCATATCTTTTTAATTTATTATTGTTGCTTTTTCATTTATTATCTGTTACTAATACTTGTTGGTTATATTTGTAACATGAGTAGTATTCAAATATGATTACTGAATTAGTGACTGCGTTATACAGTCTTCGGATAGTTTGATATAGAGTTTGCACATATGTATTTGTTAAAATAGTGGTAGCAATTTGACCAAAATGAATGTTCTCAGGCAAAATTATGTGGTGTAAAGAAAACACCATACCAGATGGTAACAACAGGACTGTTTAGTGTCGACTACAGGATAACAATAGCTACGAGGTGTGCTGTTACGTATCGCTATTTTTGTTCACAAGGCACTGCACCACACGATTATACCACTTATAAGCGATTTGGCGCCTTTCGAATATTATTTACACAATTTTGTAATGGTTTTGACATGCGTTTTAACAGTGCTACGCGTGACGCTCAGTTTTTATGAAAAACAAATAATATTAAGACGCAAAGTAACTGGCAGTAGGTATTGTTTTAAATCGCGTGTGAGAATGATAAATGATATATGATGGTTTTCCCGACCCTTGAAAACCACTATAATATTTTTCATAACGTAACTTCACGCCTTTTTCTACCCCAAGATGTATACCGCGGCTGTTAAAGCCTCGACTCGCCGAATCGTTGCGGTATCTACGTCCCAAATGGATTGGGTGGCGAACCAATTACCATTCCACCGGGCACAAAGTTGTCTGTCATCGATATTTATCACACATAAATTCCGAAAAAAAATCTGAGAAATCATAGGTGTGAGTCCGGAATCGTACACACGACTTCTGAATCAGAAACGGGGAGCTCGACCACTGGACCACGAAGACTGTAATATTTATGAGATACAAAAAATGAGTAACAATAATATAATACTTGAACGGGCCCTTACATTGCGCAACAAAAAAACAGTAAATCTACTGTTAGAACAGTAGGGTTGGCAACAGTGGCGCTAAGCACCTTTTTTTTTCAATAACTTTTAGGTTTAATTGTTAAAAGAGACTATTTTGTATTCAATATCGAGGACTTCATGTATATAATACTAATATTAGTCTTGTGTAGTTCGCGAACGACCTAGTTCAAAAGATCGCTCCTATAGACGAACTGCGCGAACTATGTCGGTCGTTCCCAGCTCCTTAGTTCTTTAGTTCGTGATCGAATTCATCATTTCTATTTCAAACAGAACTTTTCGCGGCAAAACCAAACCAATTATTAAACAAATTGTTTTAACAGAAATTACGAAATATTGCCAAATGTTAATTAATAAACCGTATAAGTTGTCTTATTTGTGTAATTTGTTATTTTGGCCATAAAAATTATATGTACCCTATTACTCCTCCGTAAGTGTTAAAAAAACTACAAACAAATTTACTTTTATACTATTTTTATATTTTTATTTATAAACTATTTTACTTTTTTACGTTCTCGCTGCTTACCCCGCAAGGGATTTGGCGTGAAGTTATGTATGTATGTACATACTATACATACAAATTATGTCTCGTGCGAACGAACTTGAAACTTCGAACGATTGGTCTGCGTTCCTTTACATTTTGAACTAGGAGCTGAATGAGCTGAAGAACTAAAAGAGCGAACTTCAGCGAACTAGGTCGTTTTTTTTTTTTTTATGCGTTAGGAGGGCAAACGGGCAGGCGTGTTACCTGATGTTAAGTGACCAACGCCGCCCATGGACACCTGCAACACATATAGTGTTACAGTTGCGTTGCCAATCTTTAAAGGAGTAGGATAGGAAGGGATGGGGAAGGGGGATGGGCCTCCGGGTACCTCTCTCACCGAACGAAACGCGGCGTGAGCCACTTTACGTCGATCTTCTGAGAGGTGGTGGTATTTCACCGGTCGAGCCGGCCCATTCATGCAGCAAACTGTTTGGCTCTACCACTCTTTCGTTGAGGAGCGGCGGTCAGCGGCGACCTAAACTGAGCAGTGAGCGATCTTTGTCGCGAACTACTATGCGCAAGTAGGGATGTGAAAAAATAATCGATTATTGAAATAATCGATTAAAAATCGATTAATAAAAGTATGAAAATCGGTTTTAATTAGCGATTATTTTTATATGACTAATCGATTAATAATCGATTATTTTATTAATCATTCAATTACATATTACCGATTTTTTTTCAACTGCAACGCCCCGATATTAAGTTTGGTCTTCTGGCCCGGAACGAAAACTACTAAAGAATACTTTCTCCATAGTGTTATTTTTAACGCCATCTATGACCGCATTCCTTCTATACCTTTGAAACAGTTTAGTTATTCATTTAATCAAATATTTACTAGATGGAGTCAATGAATAATACTATTTTATTAGCCGACATTTGGTTGATATGTTTTCTTTTATTGTTTATTTCCAAGTTACTAAAGATTACATGGAGACTTTTCTAGTCACATACCACAAAAACCATCTGGGGTTTAGCAGTGGTATATCATCCATCCCACAAAAGCCAACAAGAATTATATGAGGACTAGATCGATTACAGACATAAGTTCCTTAAGACTATTTTACAATTTTTCTTAGTTTGCGTTTTTTTTACGGGATAGGAGGGCAAATGAGCAGGCGTGTCACCTGATGGTAAGCAACTAACGCCGCCCATGGACACCAGCAGCACATAGCGTTACTGTTGCGTTGCCGACCTTTAAGGGAAGGGGATAGGAAAGGATGGGGAAGGGGGTGGGCCTCCGGGTACCTCTCACACCGAACGAAACGCGGCATGAGCCACTTTACGTCGGTCTTCTGAGAGGTCGTGGTATTTGAGGTGGGGTATTTCACCGGTCGAGCCGGCCCATTTATGCAGTAAACTGCTTTGCTCTGTGTGTCACGAATTTCGTTAATTTCGGCATTAATTATGTCTGCCTGCTGAAATTAACGATTATCAATTAACGAATAATTAATGACATTATTATAATATAATAATGTCATTATTTATTCGTTGGTAACACTTCATTTTTCAAACGAAATTTTTCGTGACTAAAAGTTTTGTTGAAGTTTATAAATGCCTTTTTTGGTTTTGTTTTTGAACAATGTCTACGACTAAAAGGACGACAAGTAGATGGCGTCAATATTTCCACGTTGACAATAAATCTGGCAATGCCAATTGTACATATTACCCAAAAATTTAAAAATCGATTTATTTAAATTAATCGATTTTTAAATTTTTGAGTCGAATCGATTATTATTTAATCGATGTTTTCATAGTAATTAATTAATCGATTAATTAAAAATCGATTTTTTTATGTTAAATGTGTGACATTTCCCTATGCGCAAGACAGTGCTGCCAACTCTACCAACTTTTCGGTAGATCTACCAACTTTTAGTGTCGTAGTCAAACCTACCACCTTGTACCAAAAATCTACCAACTTTTAAAGTTTTCAAAAATCCCAAATCAAACCTCCATGAAAATAATATTGAAACTATAATTTTTTTTTCATTTTTCGTAATCTTTCTCTTGCTTTTTTACCCTTTCATTTCCCATACCCATTACATTTCTCTAATGAAAAAAGGAGATGATTCACAGATGTTTCCATTATTGAGCCAGTTCGTAAGAAAATTGTTTGTTCTTCCACACAGTAGCGCCAATGTCGAGAGACTGTTTTCAGCAGTTAATTTATTGAAAACTAGTAGTCGAAATAATCTATCCACTGATACTCTGCAAGGGTTACTGCACACAAAAAGATTTATAAATAAAAGTAATGAGCAACCCACACCGACTGAAGAGCATTATAAATTATTTAATAAAAATATGTATTCTTTTAAAGAATAAAATAATAAGGCAGCTTTTTTTTTTCTTACAATTTTAATTATTGTTAACTAAGTTTATACTTTTTTAATTATTATTCAATAAAAACAATACAAGCTCAGTTTGTATATTATCCGCAATTCTTTATCGACTCAAACCCCTATAACATTGAAGTACAGCTTTTATTCCGCTTCTAGAATCAAAGTTATTGAATATTATTATTTAATCATTTCTGTGATCTGAGAAGATCTATTTTCTATTTTGAGATTAATTTTATTGGATGTTGTCAATGTTTAATTAAACCTAGTTTTACAACATTAATATTAGTTACTACTATCTGTAAGTGACTTATAAACTATGCTTTGGTTGAAGTCATAGACTCATAATTATTCGTTTTTCAATTATGACTATTTTCTATTGATATTTTGAATATTAGCGGTCTGTAATTCTGTTTTATCATTAGATTTCTAATAAAAATAGTTCAAATATGTCTCATCCAATCGAAAAGTAAATTAAGGATGCCAGATTCTTATTGGAGGGTCTCTAAAAGACTTGAAAAGTATGGGTGGTAGATCTACCAACTTTTCATAGTAGGGTTTGTTGGAAACTACCAACTTGTAGAACCCTATCTCCCACCTTGACGAATTTCGAGTTGGTAACGCTGGCGCAAGAGTCCGCAAGACCGAACTAATATATTTATATAATATATATAATATATATATATCAGTTGAATCAGTTCGTGTGCTCTCCTTTCTATGATTCCTCCAAAATATGTTGTATAAAAATACTAGAGTAATCATAAATCATGTGTAACCAAACCATAGTGCGATTCAGCATACAGCATAGTGACATCTAGTGGCACGATATTTGTGCAAGAGATGGCAGAATTTTCTTTGAAAACTGATTTTGTATTAAAGATACCACCCCATGGTGCTAACTTTACGGGCTATGTCAGTTACTCCCTTACGTCTACGGATCTCCGTATTTCGTTAACATTATTCTCCAAAAAATCTTCTGTAAAAAGAACTGTAAGAACTTAGGCCCTCTCATTGCATACAGAGCTGTGTCAATCAGTTATTATAGAGTAGAAAACACCATCAGGCTGGTGGGCTTGTTTGTCACTGTTATGGTTTTAAAAAAGTGTGTTCTGAAACATTTTTATAGACCTTATTTTAAAATTTAACGATGCACTGCTTCCTAATATAAACTATAGCATTGCAGATACACAATTTCACAGTTTTTAATGCATGTAGTATACTTAAAAAGAGATACAAAGTTTTCACATATCTTAATATTAAGTACAGTTATTTTTATAACATCATACATTGCAGAGAAAAAGCAGTGTGCGTTCTGAAGCGTGAGTGCAGCGAAGGTCGTGTATTATTCAACACTGATGATCACATCGTCGCCATGGAAGTGGTGACTGCAGATAACAGTGTCATGGTCATATGTGCTGATCACACCATGGCGTGTTATAATAAAAAGGTACACATAACATAAATATACACGCATTTGTCTATCCGAAGGAGTACGCAGTGGTTGTTCAGCCTCGGCTCGCCGAATCATTACTTTTCAAATGGAATAGGTGGCGAACCTATTGCTATACACCGGGCACGAAGTTGTCAGTTATCACACATAACTTCCGTAAAGAATTCCGGGAAATCATTGGTTTCTGTAGGTCGGAAGCGGGGAGCTCGACCACTACACCACCGAGACTTAAACTTTACACGTGTGTAATAAATCTTTTCTTTTAAGGCCTAACAGGCAAACGAGCTTATTACCTGTTAACCGACTACCGACTACCACCGCCCATGGACATATGTAACACTGATGGTGTTACAATTGTGTTGCCAACCTTTAAGATAGGATAGAATGGGAATCGGAAGTGGGATTGGGAAGAGGAGTTGGGACTTGGATATGGGACGGATACCTCCCTAACTGAACAGAACGCGGCAGGAGCTACTCTACGTCGATATTTCAAAAAGTCGTGGTTCTTCAACGATCGAGGGCCCCATTCATGAAGCAAGCGGTGAGGCTCTATCATGAGGCATTTTTGTACCTTAGGGTAAGAAACAATGGTGTCTGACGTTGGAACACCGGCCAGTAGCGCTGACGTTGGTGCCAGTATTGCATCTTGGCGTAACCCTGACTGCGGTCGCTTTAGCTTCTGGGCACGTGCACTTGTACGACGGAAAAGCGAGAAGAGACACTATTTTTGTCAGAGGTAGGATTTTTTTGTTGTTATTTTATTCTAATTTTTATAGGTATCATAGATGTTATCATATCAACTTGAAATGAGCACACCGAAACGTTTTACAAATCCACTGATCACAACACCAAAATCACCACAAATATTTGTACTCGCATAAAGATGGACTGCATCGATGTCTGTGCAGCAGGCTCAACTTGACTCCTCAAAACCAGTAGGGGTCAAAACTATATGTGGTTGAATTCCGTAAAAACGTTCAACGCAGGGTTAACTTGTAAATGTTGATTCCATAGATTTATCATAGACTGTAGTAGATGGCACATGTCATACTACTGACAGCATCACTGACAGCGCGACCGCGAGTAAGCGTTTCTCAGGACGTATAAAATTCAACACATGCACAATAATTAAGCAAAAGTTGACATTTGGAGGCACTTTTTACGCACACATTGATAAGTCAGTCACACATCAACAAACTATTTTTGGTCTCGTTATTTGGGTGACTATTGCCGATCTATTACTCTTATATCTATGGTTGATTATTTTATAATTTCGTACATCATCGAACGCATTTATATTTTTTATTCCAGATGTAGTGTCAGTTATGAAATTCGGCCAGTTGGGTCAAGAGGAGCACGTACTTATTATTGTCACTGGGGGTAATATTGTTTTTATGCTATTCATATAATCTTTTTTTTTATGGGATAAGAGGGCAAATGAGCAGGCGTGTCACCTGATGGTAAGCAACTAACGCCGCCCATGGACTACAGCAGCACATATAGTGTTACTGTTGCGTTACCGACCTTTAAGGGAAGGGGATAGGAAAGGATGGGGAAGGGGGTGGGCCTCCGGGTACCTCTCTCACCGAACGAAACGTGGCATGGGCTACTTTACGTCGTTCTTCTGAGAGGTCGTGGTATTTCACCGGTCGAGCCGGCCCATTTATGCAGTAAACTGCTTGGCTCTACCACTGTTATCATGCATTTCTTACAAGATCCCATAGAGAACAAAGCTTTACAAGACATTACCCATGAACTCAATTTGACATCTATAACAACTTTCATGCACATTGGATATTTTTTTACACACTGCGCCCTATAGTAACTAAATGGTTATGATATGAATATTAGTTAAACAGAAATCTCCAAACGCTACACAAGCACCTATGGTTAGCATGAATATTTTTACTCGGGTGGGTTTAACCATGCCAGTTTTATTACAGCCTGCTTTTTCTACAATTTTAGGCGGTAATTTAATGCTGAAGATCCTCAAGCGTACGGCAGACTTCAGCGCTCATGCGGCCGGAGTGGAACTGTCTCCTCACAACCCCACGGGACAGAGACCTTGGCTCATCCCGAAAAAATCGAAGCTGTTCTTGGAGCAGTCTGTCAGAGAGCGGGAGAATGCTGTTTGTAAGTTTATATACTTTTACCTTGTTTTTTTTTATTTACAAGGTTTTTTTGTGAAAATTATGGTTTGGATTTTCTTACATTCCTGAATACTTATGCATAAAATTTAATGATGATCAGGGAAGTTGTGTGAGCTTAAGAGCTTATCAAATCGTTTGCGAATATAAATTAAAATTAGTAAGGGCGTACCTACAGGGATGATCGAATAATCGTAATCGAATCAAATCGAATTAAAACGATGTAAATTACTACGATACTACGAACTAGTTTATTTTGCGTTAAATCGGGTTCTAAGATATATCTGACGCTTGTCTTCAGCAGCCACACTAAAAATGTAGGTATTGCATCTAACCGGAACCGTCAAAGAAGACATTTTTCTTTCTTTCCAGCAATGCACGAGACCTTTCAACAGGAGATGAACAGGCTCCGCTTGTTAGCAGCCAAGACTTTGTTGGAGGCGCATGTTAGATCTGATAACTCTATGGGCACCGGAGATATGGAGTCCATCAGACTCACCGCTGAGGTAACATGATTATATTAAATAGTGTAATACTTAACAGCCTTTTGGATGCTACATTGAGGGGAGGGCGAGGGGAGGGGTAAGGGATGGACATACGGATATCTCTCTCACTGAACGAAACCCGGTATGAGCCACATTAGGTCGATATTCGGCGCTGAGCCACGCAGTTATCGGTATGAATGGCCCATTGGCCCTAAACTGTGTGGCTGTATTTAGTTACTGACCATATCTAATATCATGACCACTGTTTACTGCACCAGTTAGAAGTTGAAACCTTATTATTATTTAAACTTTATTATTTAAAACCTTAGCAAAGGACTAAGCTCGCAGGGATCCAAAGTTTCAGATGCGACTTTTTTATGGGATTGGGGGGCAAACGAGCAGGCGTGTCACCCGATGGCAAGCAACAAGCGCCACCAATGAACTTCTGAACATAGATAATATTACAGTTGCGTTGCCGGCCTTTACAAGGGGATATGGAAGGGCTCGGAAGTGGGATTTGAAGGAGAGAGGGGAAGAGGTTGGATCTCCGGATACCTCTCGCAACGAGCGAAACGCGGCATGTGCCACTTTATCTCTATATTCTGAGAGGTCGTGGTATTTCACCGTCGAAGCCGGTCCATTTAAGCATCGAACTGCGTAGTTCTACCACTGTTAGACAGAACACTTTTGAGGAGAATGTGGAAAAAAATGGAATGTTTAAACAACTTATTTAATATTGCTGGCAGGTGGAAGGCTTAGGTCCAGTTTTTCGCGTGATTCTGATCATAGAGAACAGGTCCAAGGAGAAGGTGGTTACCGGCTTGTCGATATTGTTCCACGTTCACACCGTCAACTACAGGGTTTCCAATCCGTATATTAAGGTAATTTTAGTTTACTTTTAACTATAAATGGAAATACTTAAAAAACTTAACTTCTCGCCTTTTTCCACCCGAAGGTGTAGGCAGCGACTATTTGTCACATATAACTACCGAAAAGACTTTCGATAAGTCAGGATTTGAACCCTCGACTTCTAGATTCTAGATTCGGGGTGCTCACCCACTGTTAGTGTATGAGTTTATAAAACATCACATTTAACAAGCATTACTCATTTCAGGTACCACTATTGTCACCAAGTGGTAAACTGAAGTTCCCAACTATGATTGAGGAGGTTTTCGATGACAACATCAGTCCTGATGTCCTGTTCCGTCCTGTGACAGGACAGGGAGGCGAGAGGGCGTTACTAAAAATACTATTATTAAAAGAAGGTACCTACATTGCATAGAGAAGAAAGTGAGGAGTATCTCAAAGACTTCTGATGGTATTAATTAAGAATCTGTTTGTTTCACAGGCAGAAAAAGTCCAGTATTAGCGGCGACAGTACAGATGCCCCCAACTGACCCCATGATGTTACCATTTGACAAGATGCAAGCCGCTGCCGGAATCGAACCCAATGACGATGATAATTGGAATATTACTAAATAAAAACTCATTCTTTAGTAGTTAATTATTGAATTATAAAATAAAAATAGCCATAAAAATATTGTTTTTATGTCCCATCATTCATCATTCCTAAACTACATTTTATGATAAAAATAAATTAAAAGCAAAAACCCTTTTTAAAGAAGCTTTAATTTAAGCGCTCTAAAAATAAGAAAATAATATTTCCTTAAAAATTTCAAGTATCAGAGCCTCAGTATGTACAATTTATATAATAATAAAAGCTTGTCGCGCAAGTTGTAAAAAAACTGTACTAATTTTACAATGTCAAATCAAATCAAAATAGCTTTATTTTATACACACTGTTAAATATAGTCCGTAAATACAGATATTTAACTTATTATTATATTTAAAGCATAACATTAAAACACGACCGCTTGAGAAAATTGCCTCCTTGGAACAAAAACGCACGGACGATTCTGAGTGTAAGATTGTCATGAGAAGAAATGGGCAAAGCACTCATGTAAATTAATCTACTAACTTTACTATATTATCTATTGCAACTTAATTACCTACTGATAGGGAGTCAAACCTCGCGACAAGCTTCTATTATTATATAAATTGTACATACTGAGGCTCTAAGTTGATACTTGAATTTTTTAAGGAAATATTATTTTCTCATTTTTAGAGCGCTTAAATAAAAGCTTCTTTAAAAAGGGTTTTTGCTTTCAATTTATTTTTTTATTTTTAGATATAGCTGGCTAGGTTAGTGTCATTTCATTCAACGCATCATTATTGCAAGTTACTTTACCGCTTAATTTCAAACAGTCCAGCTCTTAAATAAGGAGATCATCTAATTCAATTTCAGCTTCAAGCTTTCTTTTCCATTTAATCGCAATGATGATTTTTAATTCATAGCCATATTGTAGAAATGCATCAAAAATATGTATGCCGTCATCTTGGATTGTCCACCGTATTGTATTTAAAATGACGTCACATTATTTTTCGAGTTATTCTCAACAAGACCTTTCATTTGATACCCATATTGTAGAAATGCAAATATGGTGGAATATCCGCCATATTGAATTTAGAATAACGTCATATTATTTTTTGAGTTAATTTCAACTAGTCCTTTCATTTGATACCCATATTGTTGAAATGCAAATATTTTTCCCGCCATTTTGGATTTGGAATGACGTCACATTTCTTTTTCGAGTTACTATTAACAAGCCCTTGCATTTGATACCCATATTGTAGAAATGCATTAAAAAAAACTGTTCCTCTATCTTGGATGATCCGCCATATTGGATTTAGAATGACGTCACATTATTTTTTAAGTTACTCTCAATGAAAGGGCTCTTTCATTTGATACCCATATTGTAGCTTATAATATGTTTTCCTCCATCTTGGATATTCCACGTTATTGGATTTAGAATGACGTCATATTATTGTTTGAGTTACACTCAGAAGTCCTTTCATTTGATACCCATATTGCAAAAATGCATTCAAAATATCCATTCCTCCGTCTTGGGTGGTCCGTCATATTGGATTTAGAATGACGTCACATTATTTTTCGAGCTACTATTAACAAGCCCTTTTATTTGATACCCATATTGTAGAAATGCATTAAAAAAAACTGTTCCTCTATCTTGGATGATCCGCCATATTGGATTTAGAATGACGTCACATTATTTTTTCAGTTACTCTCAATGAGCCCTTTCATTTGATAACCATATTGTACAGAAGCTTAAAATACGTTTTTCTCCATATTGGATATTCCACCATATTGGATTTAGAATGACGTCATATTATTTTTTGAGTTACACTCAATAAGCCCTTTCATTTGATACCCATATTGCAGAAATGCATTAAAAATATCCATTCCACCATCTTGGGTCGTCCGCCATATTGGATATAGAATGATGTCACATATCATATCATGTATTGTCATCCAAAGTAAACGTGTATACAAAATTTCAGCTCAATCGGTTGAAGATATCTACTTCAAAATTGAGTTGCAAGATTCCACCGAACATACATACTTACATACATACAGTGCAAGTTAAATAAAAGCTTTTAATATATTTAGTTTTTTTTATTTCAAGTTCAGCAATTACTTAAAAATTCATTATTTCTGCTTAACACTTGCTGTGTTCTGTTACAATGTAGATTGGGAGGGTTGAAGAGGGTTTTTATGGGATAGGAGGGCAAAAGAAGGCGTAAAGTTATGTTATGTTACCATCAGGTGACACGTCACCTGATGGTAACATAACATAACTTCACGCCTTTTTCTACCCGCAGGTGTAGGCAGTGGCTGTTAAGCCTCGAATCGCCATTCGTCCCAAATGGAAAAGGTGGAGAACCTATTGTCATACACCGGGCACAAAGTTTTTAGTCATCGATATTTTTATACGATCACACATCAATGATTTTTCGAAATTAGTATTTCGAAAAATCATTGATGTGTGCCAGGACTCGAACCCGCTACCTCCGGATTCAGAAGCCGTGTGCTCGACAACTGGGCCAACTTTTACTACTTTAAAATTATATAAAATCACTATCCTTGCACTCGCAACGGATAGTGGATAGACTAATACTTATGTCTAATATTCGCGCTCACCAAAGCACAAAACTCGAAATTGAAGACCTGCCAGACAGCGATGGAAAGGAGCATGCTTGGAATCAGAAAGAGTGATAGAATAAAAAACAAGACTATCGCACCGAAATAGGAGATATAACTTTAAAAATACGGAAATTAAAGTGGAAATGGACAGGATATATATTAAGAGGTATAGAGAAATGGAATAAAACTGCGGTTTTCTGGTACCCGAGAAACGCTAAAAGGAAACCTGGAAGAAAGATTTGAGGAGCCCATCTTCGAAACTGTGATCATTTATACACATTGGGCCTATGTCCAGCAGTGGACTGCAACAGGCTAATGATGATGATAAAAGCAACTGCGGGAAGTATGTGGACCAGAACGGCTGAGTAGAATGGATTGGATTGGAGGAGGCCTTTGTCGTTAGACAAACAGATCAAGTTTCCGATGAAGATTATTAACTCTTAGTTTATTTAAGTAAAGTGTCAGTAATTTTTTTATACTTGCCTGAATAAAGGTTCATAAAAAAATGTCTAATATTGGACAACAGGGTCCTTGTTTGTGGGATAGGAGGATAAACGAGCAGACGACTGATGGTAACCATCAGGTGACACGCCTGCTCGTGTGCCCTCCATGACCAGCGCAGCCCATGGACACCTGCAAAACATATAGAGTTACTGTTGCGTTGCCGACATTTAAGGGAGTAGGATAGGGAAGGCGGGTGAGCCTCCGGGTACCTCTCTCACCGAACGGAAAGAGGTATGAGCCACTTTACGTCTATCTTCTGAAAGATTGTGATATTTAACCGGTCTAGCAGGCCCATTCCTGCAGCAAACTGCTGTTCATGCTTCTTAGTTCTCTTTTGGCAACTTCTTTACTCTTCGTGTAATTCTTTTTGGATTTAAAAATTTACGTAGTTCCGAATGTGTAAGCTGATTTTTCTCTGCTGTCCAAAAAAGAGTATTCTGCTTTTGAAAATAGTTGAAATTATGTTAAATCCAGGTCAGTATATAACTGGGTGATGTAATCTCTAATGGCTTATGGTCATAGATAAATGTAATTATAGCTAAACAAGATGTATTAACATTTTATCAATATCACGTACACACCGAATGGTAAGATAAAACTTATATTTTAGTAGATTATCAAACCAATAGTTTTATTGGCTAGAAAGCTGTGTACCCAGCAAGGGAATTGGCGTGAAGTTATGTATATATGATTTGTATTCGATAGCGAGTGCGTCTGAAACTGTTTCAAATAATAAGCTATCAGGTGGTTTAAACAGTGGTAGAGCCAAGCAGTTCGCTGCATGAATGGGCCGGCTCGACCGGTGAAATACCACGACCTCTCAGAAGACCGACGTAAAGTGGCTCGTGCCGCGTTTCGTTCGGTGAGAGAGGTACCCGGAGGCCCACCCCCCTTCCCCATCCTTTCCTATCCCCTATCCCTTAAAGGTCGGCGACGCAACAGTAACACTATATGTGTTGCTGGTGTCCATGGGCGGCGTTGGTTGCTTACCATCAGGTGACACGCCTGCTCGTTTGCCCTCCTATCCCATAAAAAAAAAGGTACCAAGTCCATCTAGCAAGTCAAGTGGGGTACATCTCTAGTGAACACAAATTTTGCTGACATCCTTTTATAGACCTTGGATAAAGTGTATTAAGATGCATTATACATACGAAATTTAACTTTTCTCCCATTTCACAGTTATATTTCCAATGGGATAGTAATGGTCAATCTCCTCGATTCGGACAGACGTCTGTCCAGTTTTGACAGTGATAGAGTCACGCAGTTTATTGCATGAGTGGGCTGGCTCGACCGGTGATATACCGCGATCTCTCAGAAGTGGTAAATCTGGCGTTTCGTGCAGTGATAGAAGTATCCGCAGGTCCAGCCCTATCCCTCCCATCCCACTGTAACATAGTTTTTAGTATTATAAGAGCAACAGAATGCTATTGTGGTCCACAAGATTCCTAGTCGAAGGATAGGCAGTGAAGTCTTAATAATAGGATCTATTAGTATTTGCCCTTTGGATACGGAAAAAAATTACGTCCAATGAATATTCGCCGTGTAATAGTAACGTGAAGTTTATCTGTCTCAATTTCCGTCATAGTTAAATTAATTAGTTATCTTTATATTTCTAATTTTGTATTGTTATCTTTACAGGTATTAAGTGTGTCCTATCACTGCCTAAATCAGATTATCTGTACCATCTTAAGTTACCTACAAAACTATAAAATATGATTTATTTCAAATCAATAAAAACCGTGCTTATGTCGAGCCACGTGGAAGTTTCAGTACAATAATCTACACATATAAAATTGGAATGTCTGTATGTTAGTCCGATTTTACTTTTATTGGCAATAAAAGTAAAATCGTATAAAAACTGGTGTAATAAGGAGTAACTTAGGCTACTTTGAAAAACAAATTCTTTTATTTATTGCTTCCGAGACGAAACAAAGTTCGCCGGGTCAGCTAGTTACGGAATAGAAATAATAGATAGGTACATAAGCTCACGTCTGTATCCCATAAGGGGACACATTAGCTCTCCACACGCTACGATTCTGACACACTTATTTCGCCTTATCCACAGTATATAGGTATATAGGCATTCTTCCTTTTTTAAACAGACCATTTATTTGGTCGTGGTATCTCCGCCTTGGCCTCCCGATCCCGACACTGCTACTCACATTCGCTTCGTAAACTCCTTTAGTCAGTCAAACCATCTTAACATACTTCTCTCAACCTTAGTCATCACATCATCCTTGCACATGCATTTCTCCCTTATAAAAAAAAAAGTTCATAGAATAAAAATATGTGAATATGTGTATACAAAACTTAATATCAACAGATTTCAGTAGATTTGTAGATGTGTGGTAGAGCCACGCAGTATGCCTCATGAATCACACGACACGGGCGTAACACCAAAGACCTCTCAGAATATCGACGTAAAGTAACTCATACCTACTGTGTTTCATTCGGTAATTATGGTATTCGGTGGCCCAACCCTTTTACCATCCCTATTCCGAATACCTCTCGAGACTATACTACTGGAAAAAATTAAGGGATCAAAAAAAAAATCCATATTTTTCGGTAGTTTTCAACAGGCCGTAACTTTGAGAGAAATGGTCGTACAGGAAATAAAAAAAAAGGAAATTGTAGCTCCAAGTGTCTAGTTTTTGGATTAGAACTTCAAAATTTTGTAGCCTCCGCGGTTTCTGAGTAATCGTAGAAAAACCAGCAGCAAAAAAATTCTCAAAATTTTTTTAGTTTTTTTTTTGGTCTACGGGCGTGGAAAATTTTTTTTTAGCTTAACCACCATAAGGATCGGATACTTTGTTCAGTTAGCTTTAATTTCTTTTTTTAAACACCCTGATACGTCCACTCCTCGCTGAGATATCGGTCTTCAAATGGAAAAGGATCTTTTTGTCTTTGATTATCGATATCTCAGCAACCAATGATCGCACAGAAAGTTAGAGTTTTTTGCTCTGAAAAGCTCATAATTTTTAAAAATAAGAAAAAAACAATTGTTTTTTTCGAGCTTTTTTCCACATTATCGTTTCAGATGGACAGCTGTTAAGGGAAATTCATTTAAGTTCTTGAAACCCACCTCTAACTTTCTGTGCGATCATTGGTTGCTGAGATATCGATAATCAAAGACAAAAAGATCCTTTTCCATTTGAAGACCAATATCTCAGCGAGGAGTGGACGTAGCAGGGTGTTTAAAAAAAGAAATTAAAGCTAACTGAACAAAGTATCCGATCCTTATGGTGGTTAAGCTAAAAAAAATTTTTCCACGCCCGTAGACCAAAAAAAAAACTAAAAAAAAATTTGAGAATTTTTATGCTGCTGGTTTTTCTACGATTACTCAGAAACCGCGGAGGCTACAAAATTTTGAAATTCTAATCCAAAAACTAGACACTTGGAGCTACAATTTCCTTTTTTTTTATTTCCTGTACGACCATTTCTCTTAAAGTTACGGCCTGTTGAAAACTACCGAAAAATTTGGAATTTTTTTTGATCCCTTAATTTTTTCCAGTAGTGTATCTTAAAGGCTGATAACGCAACTTTAAGTGGGGTGGGCACAAATAGCATCCTATCGAACTGTCCATGTTGTCACAAGATTTGGCTGTGGTTTTATGACCGACCGCCAGCCCGACGTCAACCCTCCTTGGGAATGTCTCCGGTCTCCATTTATGGGACAGAATATTTGCCGGTAGAGCGCGCCATTTTTCAAGAAGTACCTACCACGTTTAAATTTTGGTTGTCCCGGTGGGTCCCCCCTACGCAGCCACGTACAATCTCGGCCGGGGAGGGGGGGACCCGGACGCGCGGGGACATGAAGTGCGGAGGCGGGAGGCCTTCCGGCGAGTCCTGAGGGACTGGCGCGAAGCGCTGGTCCTCCAGGGCTGTGCGCGTCAGCGCGCCGTCGGGGCCGTCCTGCCCCACCTCGAGGCCTGAGTGCTCCGTAAATGGGGAACTGTCACCTACAGGTTGACTCAGATACTCACCGGGTACGAGTGCTTCGGTGAGTATCTGAGTCCTGAGGTCCTGAGGAGGAAGGCCGCCGCGAGGTTTTAGTGGGTAACCCTAGGATCGGATTGCAGTTTAATGTTTTGGGAGTCCCACACTACCCCCTGCCGTACCAGGCGGGGGGGGGGGGTGCATAAAACATTTCCTCGCATTAAAAAAAAAGTCCTAAATTCTAGCGCAGCCAGTGGCAGAACATTGTGCTAAGATTTGGGTTTATAATTATGTACCGATTTACATTAATACTCTAGTGCGTGTCGCCTATGTGTCCAGCGGCGGTAGTTACTTACTATTAGGTGAGCTGCTTGCTTGTTTGCCCCTAACCCGTAAAAATAAATATATATCTGATCAGTTTTCTAGAATTACAATACAACCCTTTATTGATAAACGAACTTTATTGTGCAGTGAGATCTTGGAAAGGAATACCTGGCGCATACGATTGGCTCTTCGAAAGTACCATCAACGAATTAACAAATTTGGCGTATGACACGCTTCTAGAGAATAGTGTCACTCCACAGAGAGATTGACCTGGTGATAAGTTCCTATAACCCAATAATTAAGCATACCGACTACTAAGTCAGAAGTCTAGAAGTAGATCCTGGCTCAAACCAATGAAAATTAAAAAGAGCCTTAAAGTGCGTGAGTCAAATAGGCATGTCATGTCTTCTCTCATATCATGTAGTAAAACTTTTTATCGATATTTAATATTTTTTTATCAAAATTTTCCAATAAAATGTTATCGGTTCCGTGGCAGATATTGTGTGTGTCGGATATGATAAAAGTTTTACACGTATCGTAATCAGTACGGTCCGAGTGATTAGTATTATTGTTTATGTACCTATTGTAAAGTATATAATTGATCGTATTTACAAGAAATTTGCCGGTAACCGTCATCGAATAGGGACGAATTTGTCTATTGTATAGATATAGGTACCTAATTCTTGTCAGGTTGCTAATCTGAAAAACTACGAACGATCGCTATTTTACGAATAAAACGAATAAATAAGCGGTCGACTACCCCTTAACATTTACGGGTATAAAAAATAGATATTGCCGATTCTTAGAATACATTAAAACATCATCAAAATCCATCGAGCCCTTTTGTAGGGCTGCTATCGAGTAATCTCTGAAATGGCTGGACCGATTTTGACGGGTTTTTTTAGGTAGCTGGAGTAACATAGGCTACTTTTATTTTCGAAAAAATATTTTTACTCATTAACTGCTTCTGTGGCGAAACAAAGTTCGCTGGGTCAGCTAGTTTAATAGAAAATACAATTTATCAAATAAACACGACAGTAAATTTGACTATCCAGTGGATCTCCTACTCATATATTATGTACATCACTGTAAACTGTTTTTTGGCGAACTCTTTCTGTTCAGACTACAATTATGATGAAATTTTAAAAGCTTTTATTTAACTTGCACTGTATGTATGTATGTAAGTATGTGTGTTCGGTGGAATCTTGCAACTCAATTTTGAAGTAGATGTCTTCAACCGATTGAGCTGAAATTTTGTATACACGTTTACTTTAGATGACAATGCATGATATGATGTGTGACATTATTCTATATCCAATATGGCGGACCACCCAAGATGGATGAATGGATATTTTGAATGCATTTCTGCAATATGAGTATCAAATGAAAGCGCTTGTTACTAGTAACTTGAAAAAAAGATATGATGTCATTCTAAATCCAATATAGTGGAATGTCCAAGATGGAGGAAAACATATTTTAAGTTTCTGTACAATATGGGTATCAAATGAAAGGGCTCATTGAGAGTAACTGAAAAAAATATGTCGTCATCCCAAATCCAATATGGCGGGAAAAGTATTTGCATTTCAACAATATGGGTATCAAATGAAAGGACTTGTTGAAATTAACTCAAACAATAATATGACGACATTCTAAATCCAATATGGCGGATATTCCACCATATTTGCATTTCTACAATATGGGTATCAAATGAAAGGGTTTGTTGAGAATAACTCGAAAAATAATGTGATGTCATTCTAAATACAATACGGTGGACCATCCAAGATGACGGCATACATATTTTTGATGCATTTCTACAATATGGCTATGAATTAAAATTCATCATTGCGATTAAATGGAAAAAAGCTCCAAGCTGAAATTGAATTAGATTATCTCCTTATTGAAGACCTGGACTGTTTGAAATTAAGCGGTAAACTAAATTGCAATAATGATGCATTGAATGAAATGACACTAACCTAGCCAGCTATAACTAAAAATAAAAAAATAAATTAAAAACAAAAACGCTTTTTGAAGAAGCTTTTATTTAAGCGCTCTAAAAATAAGAAAATAATATTTCCTTAAAAATTTCAAGTATCAACTTAGAGCCTCAGTATGTACAATTTATATATTAATAAAAGCTTGTCGCGATGTTTGACTCCCTATCAGTAGGTAATTAAAATGCAATAGATAATATAGTTAAGTTAGTAGATTAATTTACATGAGTGTTTTGCCCATTTCTTCTCATGACAACCTTACACTCAGAATCGTCCGTGCGTTTTTGTTCCAAGGTGGCAATTTTCTCAAGCGCTCGTATTTTAACATGTTATGCTTTAAATATAATAATAAGTTAAATATCTGTATTTACGGACTATATTTAACTGTGTGTGAAGACCAATGAAAATAAAGCTATTGTGATATGATTTGTATTTTTATTGATATTATAAAATACGTACAGTTTATTTACAACTCGCGCGACAAGCTTTTATTATTATATAAATTGTACGTACTAAGGCTCTAAGTTGAAACTTGAAAGTTTTAAGGAAATATTATTTTCTTATTTTTAGAGCGCTTAAATAAAAGCTTCTTTAAAAAGAGTTTTTGCTTTTAATTTTTAACTTTAGTCTATACGTTATTAGACTTATTAGTTGTTATATGGCATTGAGCATAAAACGATGATACCAGTAATGCCGTAACCATTTTCGTGTTTTTAAATTATTTTGATTAGAGTAAGTCCTAGGTGAATCTATACTAGGTAATTCTTTCTGTTTTAAAACTAGAAAGAACTAATCGCATACAATCATAATTTTTTATTCCCACTTAATTTCTTCCTTGATTTTCACAAAGTTCTTGTCCTTCACGCTAGTTAGTTTCATGGCTCTTGATTACTGTCACTTTCTGATAAGGCGCGGTCATTTTGGTCAAGGATAGCATGACCTTCTTTGTTACACTTTTGTATCATATTTATTTTCATTTTCTGGATCTGAAAATGATATTTAATTTTTAATATGAAATCATAGTTAGCATACCTTTTTTTTTTTTTTTTTTTTACGCGAGGAAATGCTTTATGCACACCCCCCGCCTGGGGACGGCAGGGGGGCAGGGGGTAGTATGGGACTCCCAAAACAGTAAACTGAAATCCGATCCTAGGGTTACCCACTAAAACCTCGCGGCGGCCTTCCTCCGGCGTTGGGGTGGTCCAGGATTCGGATAAACCCCTCTGGTCCACCCCGCCGTCACGTCGCCCCCCCTCCGTCACGAGGGGGTGCCCATCCTCGGGGAGCCTCGGCGAGCGAGGCTCCCCCGGGCGGGGCGGCTCCGACCGCGCGCTACAAAGAGGCGCGCGGCCGGCGGCGTCCCCGACGACCCTCCCCGGCCGCACCGGGGGGTCATCCTTACCGGGCCGCGACCCGGGCGCACCCGCGGGGTGTGCGCCCTCGCGGCCCGTCGGCGGCGGCGATCACTGAGCTCGCCGCCGCCGCCTTCGAGCGGGATCGGCTCTCTCCCGACCCCGCTCGGCGGCCTCCTTCTGGAGCATCACTGCTTCGCAGAAGGAGACCACAGCCCTCCACTCCTCCTCGCCCGCCAGCATTGCCGCGACCAACGCCGGCGGGGACAAGTCTCGCCCGATCCCGTCGACCAGGACTCGGCGCTCGGCCGCACAGGCCGGGCAGACCTCCAGCGTATGCTGGGCCGAGTCCAGGTCGGATGCGCAATGGTGGCATCTCGCCGTCTCTTCACGTTTTATTCGACTCAGATACTCACCGAAGCACCCGTGCCCGGTGAGTATCTGAGTCAACCTGTAGGTGACAGTGCCCCATTTACGGAGCACCCAGGCCTCGAGGTGGGGCAGGACGGCCCCGACGGCGCGCGAACGCGTACCGCCCTGGAGGACCAGCGCGTCGCGCCAGTCCCCCAGGACCCGCCGGAAGGCCTCCCGCCTCCGCACTTCGTATCCCCGCGCGTCCCCCCCTCCCCGGCCGAGATCGTACGCGGCTGCGTACATCTCGGCCAGGATGATGAAGGGGGGATAACTCGCGAGGACCGTCGCCGCCTCTTATGAGATTGTACGGTAGCCCCGCACGATCCGTATGGCCATGATCCGCTCCAGGCTCCTCAGCAGAGCCTTGGAGCGGGAGGCCCCCGCGAGGTCTCGCGACCAAACGGGGGCCCCGTACAGGGCCACGGACCGCACGACGCCACCGTAGAGGCGGCCAACTCCCTCCCCCGGTCCCCCGAGGTTGGGCAGCAGGCGGTGTAAAGCGCCCGCCACCCGTCGCGCTCGGGGGACCATCCGTACGAAGTGCTCCTCGAAACTCCAGCGGCTGTCCAGGGTGAGGCCAAGGTACTTCATGTACCGCCCCACCGGGACAGCCGTGTCACCCACCTGGATCCGCGAGGCCGGGGGTTCCCTGCCTCTGGTGAGGCGGTGGAACCATAGCGCCTCACTTTTGTGAGGCGCCACCTCCAGGCCCAGCCCGCGGATCCGTCTGACGACGATTGCCACCCCCAGCTCGGCGAACCTGAGCGTCCGCTCGAAGTCGGGCCCCGTGGCGACCACCAGAGTGTCGTCTGCTTAGCAAACAACACTCACGCCACGGGGCAGACTGGTGCGGAGGACCGGATCATAGGCGAGGTTCCACAGCAGGGGCCCGAGCACGGACCCCTGCGGAACCCCGCACGTCACCTCTTTCCTCTGCTCCGTCCCGTTCCGGTCGACATAGTCCACCCGTCTCTCCTGCATATAGTTAGCATACCTACGCTTTAGGAATTATTTTCAAATACCACGTAATACAAATTACGCGGCAAACTGCAATGTGCATTTTGTGTTCTATCCTTACGGTGACCTGTCGGTCGGTCCCCAATCGATTTTCGATCGTAAAATATATTACCCTGCAGTAGCATTTATTATTTGGACTAAAATACATAAATGTTTATCTTCGTTCCTATACAATTGACAAGCAGTCAGTTTTTGTTTTGAGACTGGGTGAAATAAATAAAAAATAGCTTAATATTTGCCTCGTGTCCCTAATACTCTCGAGAGCAATGAATCCGGGTCACTTAAAGAATGTTAAAAATCTCGGAAACTAAAAATGATAGGTTAATGCAATAAATTGTATTTAATAGACAATGTAATACTCCTTAAATGAAAGTAAAAAAAATATGAGTCACCATACATTTTATTAACACAAAATTACATAAAGAAAAAATCTGCTGATCTCTCCTTAAAACAAAAATAGGAAACATGAAATTTTTGAACTTTATTACGATTTTCTTGAATTTTAATACTTCGTATTGCCTCCTTGTGCTTCCATTACTGCGTTTACGCGGTTTGGCATGCTGTACACCAAGTTCCTTATACGATTTTTGGGAATATTCTCCCATTCCTCTGTGAGAGCAATTTTGAGCTCACGAAGCGTGATTGGGGGAGGGTTTCGTTGTTTTACGCATCTGCCTAGCTCGTCCCAAGCATGCTCGATCGGGTTGATATCCGGGCTGCGCGCTGGCCACTCCATACGAGTAATGTTCATCTCTTGAAGGTAGTCATTCACAATCCTACCTGTATGAGGTCGGGCATTGTCATGCATAAATATAGCATCCTCACCTAAATTGACCATAAATGGACCAACGTGATCATTGAGGATTTCTTCCACATATCTTACGCTAGTTAAAGAGCCGTTTTCTATGATCACCAGCTCTGTGCGACTTTCAGAAGAAATTCCGGCCCACACAAGTACAGACCCACCACCGTAGGCTACTTTTTCCTCGATGCATGCTTGCTTGAATCTTTCCCCTGGTCTTCGATACACTCTGTGTCTTCCATCGTGCTTGTAGAGCATAAATTTTGATTCGTCGGAGAACATAACTTTTGACCAATCTTCAATACTCCAATTTACGTGGCTCTGGGCATATCTTAGTCTTGAAATACGATGCCCACGCTCCAGTTTAGGGCCGTTTGCAGGTCTAAGGGGTTTTAAGTTAGATTCAGCAAGCCGACGTCTTACTGTCCATGCACTTGGGTTACTTCCTCCGAGGCGTCGAAACTGATTGGTGAGTTCAGTTCCTGTGAGAAAGCGATTTCGAAGCATGGTGTTCACCAAGTATCGGTCTTCTCGTGCTGTGGTATACCTGGTTCTGCCCGTTCCTGGTCTGCGTAGGTTAGAACCAGTTTCTTCGTAACGTCGGAGAACTCTTTGTACTGTTGACAGCGACGCACCAACAGTCCTGGCTGTATCGCGCTGACTCCGGCCGGTTTCCAGCATTGTAAGTATTCTGGTGCATTCTTCAGGCGTAAGCGACATAATTTCAGCTTGAATAATGAATATAGAGCACTATCAACATGGTTTATGTACCCACATAAATGACAGATTACAAACAAAAGCAAAACCAAATGCTGTAATTTCGTAGTTCCATCTTCGAAAGTGGCCCTTTTTCAAATTTGATTTTTTTATGATATAACTTTACAATAACTAAGAAGTTTTAATACCTTCATTTAAGGAGTATTACATTGTCTATTAAATACAATTTATTGCATTAACCTAGCATTTTTAGTTTCCGAGATTTTTAGGATTCTTTAAGTGACCCGGATTCATTGCTCTCGAGTGTATCTTGACGCTTGTTTTACCACAAATATATAGCCACCGTTTCCTTAAATGCAAATAGTTATGGTCCCTTAGCATTGCCATTCAAACAATCATATTTATCACACAAATCAAATCAAAATATTTATCCCATGGACTTTACAAATCACTTAGAATCGTCATACAAAACTATAAGTAATTATATCTGTCTACTATCTAAAATCCACGGAGCTTAAATTCTCTTTGATTAAACTGTTTTGGATTAGAAAGTGCCAGTTCCAACGCCAGGTATTCCTGAGAAGAACTGGCAATATACTTAAGGACGACTCTTTCAATTACCAGTTTAACATCGTTACATACAGGCATGAAAACCCGCCTACCTATACTAGCCAGTAGGTAACACCAGCCACTACTCCACGAGGCCTATCAAAAAACTCATGGTGGTATACTTTATCAGATTAATATTTCTTGAAACTTGTCAAAAGATAACAGGTAAGTACATACCAGCATTTACAAACAAACAAACATATTTCGGAGGTGTGTCCTCGTGGAAAATTTCCAGTGACCAAGATATGCCTCCTCATACTTTCAAGTATGTTTGCCAACACATAAGGGCGTTGGTTTTCGCGACCCACTTTTTTTTGCTTGTTGATAACTGCTAACGTATATACATTTAAATAAAAATCGATAAGCTAGCCATATTTTTAAAAGATATTAAAGGACATCCATATATCACGCCACGCCAAATCTCTTGCGGGGTAGGCAGGGAGAACAGAGCGCCATAAGGCACGATTTCACACATCGCACTTGCTTCTTTGAGTTTCCTAACTCTTGTCATACATAACGCTCCTGACATCACCTTGCACAAGAGTACTCTCAATTTTGTCATTAAAGGTGTGTCGTCGCACATCCTCGACTTAGGAGTCGAGGATGGCCACCATGTACAGTTTAATAGCAAAAGGATGTAGGCATCTTTTTGCTTTTAAACTGTATATCCGTTTAGTCAATATTGGATCATCTATTCTTTCCAGATGTCCGAACCATCGGAGCACGCCTTCCTTACTTTTACACCGATTCCTTCATTCAAACATGTGAAGTTCTGGAAATAGTTCTCATCTAGATATGAGCCCACAAAATTTGAGAGGTTGTTCCCATACTGTTGACCAACTGTAAGATTCAGCGAGTTATTTTATTATTATTTATCATAATAAAGTTTTGTTATTGGTTCCTTCTTAAGCCACGTTGACGGGAAAACTAGCCTGATGGTAAGTCAGTCAGTTACCTAGGGACCTACCAATAGGTCCCTAGTGGTTACTGGCAGGTAAGCCGGCTACAGACTAATATCAGTACTCATGACTAACTCAATGGATCTCATACAGTAGTAACAAGAAAACCATAACTAAAATTGGACTATGTGAGACAATATTGCCACTGAATACGCCTTCGTGTAATAAGTAAATCTTATGTTATTATTTATTTAATTGTCCCGAGCTTATCTTGCATTATGATAAATGTTGTAGTTACCGGCTTAAATGTTTTTTTGCAATCATCTGATATTAGAATTATAATGTGATTAAAATATTGTGTATGGTTTGCAAATAATAATAATACAATTATTAAAACCCAAACCAACCAACATTTTTGAATCGTTCTATATGTCGACTCATTTGTCTATGGTCCACTAGTAACCTACCTTTGTCATGCTATGATTCCAGCTAGTTATTCCATATACCAGCTAATCCTATACCACAGCAGTTAAATCCCTCCTCGGAAGATAGCTAGCTTTTTACGTTAAAGAGGTTCTGTTGTAATGAGGGAAGAGGGTATTGGCATGGGGATTGAAGAAACAGGCCGGGCCGTGGTGATCTACAGCTACATTATACGAGTATCATCAGATGGTATAAAACAAAAGTAGATTCCCGCCGTCCGTCCCTAAGATCTTCAAAACTTCACAGCGGCTTTTGGTGCATTATTAGTGCATTGTATAAAATTCATGACGTTGACGAAAAAAAACTTTTCGAATTTGGTGTAAATAAATGTATATTGAAAAATGTTAAGTTCGTAATTACCAGTTGTCCGGTGGCGGCTCACTTTTTTATCTCTATATACTAATACCTACTTAATCTATATTAGTAAGTCTCGGTGGCCCAGTGGTCAAGCACCCCGCTTCTGAATCCGGAAGTCGCGGGTTCGAATTCTGATACTGGCTGACTTTTCGAAATTGTTTTTGGAAAAATTAGTGTGATGAATATCGGTATGGCAATAGGTTCGCCTGCTGAATAGTCTCGTCTCGCCGTTAACAGCCGCTGTCCACACCTTCGGGTAGAAATAAGCGTAAAGTTATGTTATGTTATTTTTTAAGTGATAGGAGGGCAAACGAGCAGGCGTGTCATCTGATGGTAAGCAACCAACGCCGCCCATGGACATGGCATGACATGTAGTGTTACTGTTGTGTTACCGATATTTAAGGGATAGGGGATAGTGAAGGATGGGGAAGGGCGGTGGGCCTTCGGGTACCTCTCTCACTTATTATTAGTTTCTTTATTATGTATATAATGTTTTTAAAATCTTTTCAGTTTAGGATTAGGAAAGATGTGGACCAAATTAGTTAGTAAATTGAAAAAAAATCCTGAACTCTTACAAAATTTCATAAAACATCAGGTAAGTCTTCTCTAAAAAGTATAACATTTTTGTTTAGACTGCAAATAGACAACCTATATTATGCATTCTAAGCAAGAAAATGTAATTTGTACTGCACTGATTACCAAGAGGTGGAAAAATTTCATCTCTATTCACCCTTTGCTCCCAAGTCAATCCATTTGAACGGTACCCCTCTTACCGAGCGAAACCGGACGAAAGTATATTCTGTGCGGTTTTCAAAAATCGAACTGTTAATCTACATTCATATTCATACACTTTATCGACAATATAATATGTTGGGTACATACATACATACCTACTTGCCTTCAAATTTATCGATCCTTTGTGACCTTCAGATTATGTCTGAATGTCGAACGAGATAGAAGGGTGCACTCTAGAAGAAGAATGCACATCACCACCCAGGGGTCATTCTGTTTGGATTAAATATTTCATATCTTGACGGAGATTAGTGTAAAAATGATAAACGTTCAACTTTTTATAAGCTTTTATTTACCTTGCACTGTATGTATGTATGTATGTAAGTATGTATGTTCGGTGGAATCTTGTAACTCAATTTTGAAGTAGATACCTTCAACCGATTGAGCTGAAATTTTGTATACACGTTTACTTTGGATGACAATGCATGATATAATGTATGACATCATTCTATATCCAATATGGCGGACGACCCAAGATGGCGGAATGGATATTTTGAATGCATTTCTGCAATATGGGTATCAAATGAAAGGGTTTATTGAGTGTAACTCAAAATATAATATGACGTCATTCTAAATCCAATATGGTGGAATATCCAAGATAAAGGAATATATATTTTAAGCTTTCGTACAATATGGGTATCAAATGAAAGGGCTCATTGGGACCAACTAAAAAAATAATGTGACGTCATTCTAAATCCAATATGGCGGATCATCCAAGATAGAGGAACAGTTTTTTTTAATGCATTTCTACAATATGGGTATCAAATGAAAGGGCTTGTTGATAGTAGCTCGAAAAATAGTGTGACGTCATTCTAAAACCAATATGGTGGAATAAATATTTGTGTTTCTACTATATGGGTATCAAATGGCCCTTTCATTAAAGAGTTATATGAGAACTTCAAAAACTATGTCTCGGTGGTTCAGTAAACTAGTCCGCTTCTGAATCAGGAAGTCTTGGGTGCGAATTTGGCCTCACACCAATGTCTTTCGAAATTCCTCTCGAAAGTCATGTGTGATAAATATTTTTGACTGACCACTTTGTGCTCGCTGTATGGCAACAGTGGTAGAGCCCAGCAATTCACTGTATGAATGGGCTGGCTCGATCGGTGAAATACCACAACCAGCTCACGCCGGGTTTCTTTGGGTAAGAGAGTTACCGGAGGCCCACTCCCCTTCCCCATCCCTTCCTACTCTCATATCCTACATCCTACTCCCTTAAAGATCGTTGAGACGTAAACATAGTGGCGAGTTGAGGCTTGACAGATGCTGCCTACACCTTCGGGTAGAAAAAGGAGTCGAGCTATGTTATGTTATTAATTAATGTTATAAACAAATTAGAATATTGTGTATAAATATTATATATATCATAAGGTTTTCAATATGAGCGGCTAGATGTTAGTGGCCTGCTTGTTTGGGCGGTGTCAGTCAATCTGTTGTTTACTATTCAGTCACTGATGCCAAATCACCATGTCAAGATACAGGGATAAGCGGCGCGTCCAAATTTATAATCAAAATGAGTTACTGCTAACATTGAGAACCTTACGACCACTTTACGGCTGAGGCGGTAGTCCATCACAGTCGACGGCTTTCCGTTGACCTATGTTTTAATAGTTAACAGTGTTTTAATTGTGGTCAGCCACTCAATCTGCTGCATGAATGGGCCGGTTCGACCGGTGTAATGCCATGCCCTTTCAGGATACCGACGTAAATTGGACAGGATTTAATAACTTTAACATGATTGCTACACTAACGGATTTTAATGGTGTTATAGGTATTATTAGAATTAAACACAGTGGATGGTGGGAACGAACTATAACTTTTATTACAACTCACTCCTATGTTACACTCAGGTCAGCAAGTATAAAGTACTGATTAAAACAACAGATGGCGTTACACATCACAAGTAGTTAAACATATTTTGTTATTAAACAACAGTCCCACATAACAAAATTAAGTTGCAAAATCAACAAATAAGTAACAAAAAAAATTGTTTACTTAGGCTCGAAACTCTTTGCTGCTGGTCAAGCATACGCGGCCTTAAGTAGAGAAAAGACTTTAGGAGGTCTCCTCATTGAAGAGTTGGACTGTTCGAAATTAACTGGCAAATGACCTTGTAACAATGATGTTTTGAATGAGATGAAGAGACTGAGAAACTTACCCATCGATAACTAAAAACTTGAAAATAATTTAAAGAAAAAAACTTTTTTAAAGAAGCTTTTATTTAAACGCTCTAAAAAGAATAAAATAATTTTAACCTTATACATTTTAACTATCAACTTATAACCTTATTATATACAATTTATGTGATAATAAAAGCTTGTCGCTATGTTCAACCCAACCCTTCCCCCCTCCTCTTCCCATCCCAATTCCGATCCCTTCCATTTCCCATGGAAAGGGCCGGCAACGGAACTGTACCACTATATGTGTTCGGGTGTCCATATATATGTTATAAACCAAAAAAATATATTTGGATAATGCGATCCGTCACAGTAATCATTAAATCTAAAAAAATATTTCTAGATGGTTATGGATAGCCACTGATAGGTAATTAAACATAGCGACAAGCTTTTATTATCACATAAATTGTATATAATAAGGTTATAAGTTGATAGTTAAAATGTATAAGGTTAAAATTATTTTATTCTTTTTAGAGCGTTTAAATAAAAGCTTCTTTAAAAAAGTTTTTTTCTTTAAATTATTATTGAGTGATATCATTTATTTATAGTGTACTTAGTCTAGGGTTTTCAACATGCCAAAGACTTTAAATGCTTAATTGCATATGTAGAGTAACATTAAAATAATAATATTATTTTAATGATAACATAATATGCCAAGCCAGAGCCATGGAACATGGGTACAACTTTGGCTTAAGCCCTAAAGCAAGGATTTTGCCCAAGTTTTAATTCTTACGTGTGGTCTAGGACTTTGATGCGACGAGTCACTTCTTAGTATAACGAACTTCTAATGAGTTCTAATGACTTCTAATTTTTTGTTAATAAAAGAAGTACAAAACCATAATACTAGCTGTGGAGGTTAAATATTTATATATATTTCTCGATTATTTTTTTGTGTACATCTCACATTTTGGTATCCGGTATGATGATGACAAAATTAACAATCCTCCAAATGGCAATTTCGTCTGAAGAAATGGAAGGTGGATTATAAGTATAATAATATATAATTTATATGGAATAAGCGACATTGCATATCGACGCTGATAAATGCAGTTCGTAATGGTGACAGCCCTATGCTAGAGTCATAAAAGGAGCCCAATTTAACTTTGGAATAACGTGAAAATCGTTCAGTATCCACTTCGATCTCGACCTAGCTTCTCTACCTAGTGGTAAGCACTATTGTTCTATATTTGAATTATTTCTTTTTTTTTGTCTCCGTATCAATGTGGTAGTTTTTATTCTATTTGAACCATAGACATAGTACCTACCGGTATAAAATTAAATATCTATGGTTTTCATAATACTATGTGAATAATGAATTTAAAAAAAATAGTGCTTTTGTTAAAACTACATAGGTATGCACGTAGGTACACACGTTTAGTAAATCTATTCAATCAATGAAATCATTTATTTTGCGAATATGGGAACAAACAGTTCTCAATATACAATATAAGATCTTAACCGTATTCCACCGTCTGGCATGCAAAATATATAAATTTACAAGAACAATAATACAACAGTCAAATAAATTATAATAAATACTAAAAATTGCAGTATATTAAAGTCATTCATTGTCACTTGTCATTTAAATTGTTCCTCGAAATAATCATGTATATACTTAATATACTTTGTCATTCCTTGAAAAACATGAAAAACTTTATTTTTGAATACGTTAATGTTCTTGCTTGCTTTAATATCACTGGGAAGTTTATTGTATATTCTTGGCGCCATTGCATATATACTTATTATTGATTACGTGTTTTCTTCAAAAGCGGTCCTAAAGACAGCCTAATCAATTCTAACTACATATCTGTTAGATTATTTTTATATACATTTTAGTTAATTATTAATCAAATGGTATCAATCAATCACCGGATGAGGTATACAGATTCCATATCAATATTTGTTATTATAGTTGCGGAGTTAAAATGTCGTTTTCACAGAAAATAGACGAAATACTTCTTAAATGTGATCTTTGGTCGGTATATTGGCTTTAAAGCCTTTAAATGGGGGACATCTTGGAAAATTATATTAAGTTTTTTTTTTATGGGATAGGAGGGCAAACGAGCAGGCGTGTCACCTGATGGTAAGCAACTAACGCCGCCCATGGACACCCCATGGTAACATGGAGCGTGTTACTGTTGCGTTGCCGACCTTTAAGGGAAGGGGATAGGAAAGTCTCGGTGGCGCAGTGGGCGAGCGCACGGCCTCTGATCCAGAGGTCCGGGGTTCGATTCCAGACGCTGGCTCACACCAATGACTTTTCGAAATTGTTTTCGGAAGCTATGTGTGATAAATATCGATGACTGACAAACTTTGTGCCCGGTATGGCAATAGGTTCGCCACCTATTCCATTTGGGACGTAAACATAACGGCGAGACGAGGCTTAACAGCCGCTGCCTACACCTTCGGGTAACAAAAGGCGTGAAGTTATGTGGATAGGAAAGGATGGGGAAGGGGGTGGGCCTCCGGGTACCTCTCTCACCGAACGAAACGTGGCATGGGCCACTTTACGTCGGTCTTCTGAGAGGTCGTGGTATTTCACCGGTCGAGCCCGGTCGGACAATTTATGCAGTAAACTGCTTGGCTCTACCACTGTTGCGTGTAGTAGTAGTAAGTAAGCTACGTGTAGAACGTTACGGGTAGAGCGACGCAGGCTTCAAGACTGGGCCGGTTCGACCAGTGATATACCACGAGCTCAAAGAGTATCGACGTACAATCCCGCTCATATCGCACTTCACTCGGAGAGAGAGAGAGACGTATCCGGAGAACCAACCCCTCACCTCTCCTCTTTCCATCCCACTTCCAACCCCTAATCTACTCCAATTTAAAGACCTGCAACGCAACTGTAACACTATCTGTGTTGCAGGTGTCCACGGGCGGCGTTAGTTGCTTACCATTAGGTGACACGCCTGCTCGTTTACCACCCTGTACCATAAAAAAGATGATAGCGGGGATTTTGATAACGAGTTTTACATAGATCGAAATGGGTATTTGTACAAAAAATATACATAATAAGCAATTGTTAAAACCTCACTAAAAGGCAGCGACAATTAAATATGTCTCGGTACGCCAAAGGGTTATTTCATTAAAAGTCAATTTTGTTTATCCATATTTGAATGAACGACCTCCAAATCAGAAGTCCGCATGGTAAACCACTACGCTAACGAGCTGATGTAATATGGTTACAAAATTAATTATGATAAATGCATAATAATATTATTATATCTGATAATATTGATAAAACTACTTATGACATGATAATTAATAATATCAAATTTGTTGGTATTATAAATTCTTAAATTAGTCTCGACGGTGCAGTAGTCGAGCACACGGTTTCTGATTCCGGAGATCGCGGGTTCGAATCCCTGACACACACGAATGACTTTTCGAAAGTTATGTGTTATAAATATCGATGACTAAAAACTTTGTGCCCGGTATGGCAATAGGTTAGACACCTGTTCCATTTGGGACGTAATAATAACGGCGAGTCGAGGCTTAGCAGCCACTGCTTACACCTTCAGCTATAAAAAGGTTTGAAGTTATGTTATAAATTCTTAATTACTACCTAAGTGATTACTCCCCCGCTTCTAATTCGGAATGCTCAAGTTGAAATCCGGATGTACACTTAAAAATTAATTATTAAATTATTATTTTTTTAACTTTACGAAAATTATCCATGACTGAGATTACCACAATCGGAAGTATTGAAAGAGTTTACTGTCGACCTTATTATTTACCTGTGACTAAAACTTTTGAGGTGTCTATGGATAATTGCCGCTACCCACACCTAAAGATAATAAAGGCGTGGAGTCATAAACAATATTGATAATCTATGTGGAAATTCACTATAATCTTAATAATATACATACATACATAACTTCACGCTAAATCCCTTGCGCGGTAGGCAGAGACAACAGAGCTAAATAAATAGATACATACATTACATGTATTAAATCACTGAACGAGAATAAACTCACTATACTTAGTCAATCCTGACACTGGCTCACACCAATGACTTTTCGAAATGGTTTTCGGAAGTTAAGTGTGACAAATATCGATAACTGAAAACTTTGTGCCCGGTATGGATTCCATTTGGGACGTAAACATAACGGCGAGACGAGGCTTAACAGCCGCTGCCTACACCTACGGTAACAAAAGGCGTGACGTTATGTTATGTTGTTACTTAGTCAAGAAGCACGCCATTTAAGCCACATAGACTTTGACAAATAATATGTCCTGTCTTCCTTACTACACAATTAACTTTCTCCACATACATAGTTTCGCACACGGTTCAGTATGCCTACTTATTAGACATTGGAAAGTAAAAAAATCACTCCGTTGTGCACACATCACTGAACTAGATTTCATTCTATTTTAGATCTATTCTATACCTATAAATGAAATTGAATTGTCTGTCTGTAATATTTGAAATAACTGCTTTTCACTAAATTCTTAAGAATATAATATATACGGTACATACACTAAAACATCACTTTTTATAATTTTGTTTTGTCTGTCTGTTTGTTCCGGCTAATCTCTGAAATAGCTGGACCGATTTAGACTTTACTTTTATTGGCATATAGTTTCTTTGTTTAGAGAAAAATCGAAAGGGTTCTTGAGAAACATAATTCGTCTGAACTCCTCTAAACTGGCTGAGCTGATTTTAATATTATTATGATTAATGGATAAATTTACGATTCGTTTTAAAAACATCTCTATGAATAAACAGATGATTTAATCAACACATATATTTATACATAATGTTTGTTTTTTTATTTTCAGATCTCAATCTCTTAATATAACCATGGCTGACGTGAGTATATTTCTTTATAATAATAACTAAAATTTCTCTTAAATACTTTAATAATGCCTCGGTGGTCCAGTGGTCGAGCATCCAGCTTCTGACTCCGGAAGTCGCGGTCGGGTTCGGATCCTAACACTGGTTCACACCAATGATTTTTCGAAATTGTTTTCGGAAGTTATGTGTGATAAATATATCGATGACTGAAAACTTTAAACTCGTTGGACGTGATGCTCAAGACTTAATTGAAAGCAATCAAATCCTTTTATATCAGCAAATTATTATCAAAGTTCATATTGGTTTGTGCCAAGGCCAAGACTTCATATCCGCGTATTTTATATGCGTATGTTTAACAGTGGTAGAGCCAAGCAGTTCTCTGTATGAATGGGTCGGCTCGACCGGTGAAATACCACGACCTCTCAGAAGACCGACGTAAAGTGGCTCGTGCCGCGTTTCGTTCGGTGAGAGAGGTACCCGGAGGCCCACCGCCCTTCCCCATCCTTTCCTATCCCGATCCCTTAAAGGTCGGCAACGCAACAGTAACACTATATGTGTTGCTGGTGTCGTTGGTTGCTTACCATCAGGTGACACGCCTGCTCGTTTGCCCTCCTATCCCATGAAAAAAAAAATCTAGGGGCTATAAAATACCACTTGTATTAAAACAATAATTGTTCCAGCAGTTCAACACTGTCGCTGGTCAGGTGAGAAACTGGAAGACCACACCGAGCAACGACGAGAACCTGGCTCTGTACTCACTCTACAAGCAAGCCACAATCGGAGACGTCAACATTGGTAAGCATAATATGGATACGTTAACGATTAAAATGAGAACTATTTTAAAAATTATCTTCCATTTACAATCGATAATCATAATGTCGTCACGCTACACCCTGCATAGGTAAGGCGTATCCTCAAATACAATAAAAATATACTTTTTATCAATGGATAACTAAACTAGTCTCGTGGTCCTGCACCCTTTTTCTGCATCCAGAAATCGTGGGTTCAAATCCGGGCGCACACCAATGTCTATGAAATTATTTTCGGAAGTTATGTGTGATAAATATCGATGACTGAAAACTTTGTGCCCGGTATGGCAATTCAATTGGTTCGCCAGTCGCCACCTATTCCATTTGGGACGTAATCATAACGTCGAGTCGAGGCTTAATAGCCGCTGCCTACACCTTCGGGTAAGAAAAGGTGTGAAGTTATGTTATTGATAAGTAGTGATAACCACAGGAGGATCACGATAAAAATGATTAAATTTTGTCAGTTTTGTCCAAATCAAAATGTTCTGAAAAATAAACTACATTCCGATACCTTAATTTATACTATATTTTACTTTAATTTTCAGCTGAACCTAGCGGTATGGTGGAGAACGCAAAATTCAAGGCGTGGTCTGGCCGCAAGGGTATATCCCAGGACGATGCCAAGAAGCAATACGTCGAGTTAGCCCAGAAATTGCATTCAAAATACGCATAACTTTTAATAACTTACTCTACCTAATCTTTATTTTATATTGATTCAATAAGTTAAGAATAAAGTAAATTATAAAGAAGTATTTATAAACATTTGTTTTCATTTTACTACATTTTTTCTAAAGGCACCTTTAGAAAAAAAAAATTTAAAATATGTAACTAAATAGTCTCCTAGGTGGTCCTTCTGAATCAAGAAGTCTTGGGTTCGAATCCTGGCTCACATCAACTTTTCGAAATTCTTTTCGGAAATATAATAATTTTGAATACTCAAAAATTTGTACCCGGTGTTTGAAAATAAGTTCGCCACCTATTCCATTTGGGACGTAAACATAACGGCGAGAGGAGGCTTAACAGCTGCTGCCCGACTTTTTGAGTACAAGAAGGCATGAAGTTATGTTATGTTACTTTAGAATACTAAGATCCAATCGTCTATGTATCCGACCTGTATAGGCTTATCAATTTTATTAGTATAAGGAAACAGAATTTGTTTTGTACATTCGAGATAGTATCAGAACCTAATAATCCGATTTCATTTTTATTTATTACATACTAGCTCGTTTTGAGATAACATCAGGGTAAGTACCTAAAGACTCGAATAGAAAACGAAGGTATTTAAGTTTTTCGTAGACACCTAACATGTTTCTTTTCGCTTTTAAAATCTCAATTCAGGGTAAAAGTGATGGTCACCACAGTAAATACTTAGTACCATCAAATAAATTTAATAATTTTAACTATAAAACGTGTGGCGGTCCAGTCACGAATGATTTTACGAAAATTACATCAGTCATTAGATAAATTTCATTTCAAAAAGACTAAGGAATTTTGTTCTTATTAAATAAAAAAACACTGACGGTTATTATTAACAGTTTTATTGAATAAACTTTGAAAAACTATAGAATCAAGCCTCTTTTTAAACTTTTACTAAGTGTTAGTATAACTTCTTCAAGTTGTCAAGAAAAAAGGTCAGGGAGTCAAAATGTACACGTTTTTTTTTTTTAAATTGCATATTTTTTATATACAATTTCTCCCCATCCTTAATAACAAGGCGCGTCAATTCTACTTAGAAATGTACACTCTTTTGGTAGCATGTAATAGGTAGCACACCTTTTAACCTTTCATAAATTTTTATCGATCACAAATTTCAAAAAGATCTTCAAAAAATCACGGATTTTAAAACTTGAGACTTCTGATTGTGTGACAGTCCAAAGCTTTATTATCATTTAAATATATTCTTATAGATTTATTTATATCTATACATCTAATATCAACAGTGAGAACTCATAATTAGGATTGTGTACATAGGTATTAACAAAATAATAAACAAAAAACGTATAACACTGGGTGGTACCTAAATGTTCCTTGTCTACACACACAAACACACACTTTTAGACATTACTGTTAAGTAATTTTATCTAAACATGAAGTATATTAAAAAATATATCAGATCAATATCATAAAATGCTATGTTTTCAAAGCATATCAAGCTCTCTTGAAATCCATAGAAAAATGTCTCACAATGCTAGTTCTGTATGTTCTGGTGATTTATTCGACAACAATCTGCCGACCTTAGAGCAGAGACTGCGAGTTGCCATCATCTGTTCATTCTGTTGATAATAATAAAAGTTAGTGGAAATCATATCCTGAAAACCATTGCCTACACCTACCAATCCTAATTGAAAGTGGAGGTGCTAAAGCCACACCTCGATGAACGAATGAGCCGGCTGCCAGTGAAATACAACCTTTTTTTTTTTTATGGGATAGGAGGGCAAACGAGCAGGCGTGTCACCTGATGTGTGCCCATGGACACCTGCTACACATATAGTATTACAGTTGCGTTGCCAACCTTTAAAGGAGTAGGATAGGAAGGGACGGGGAAGGGGGATGGGCCTCCGGGTACCTCTCTCACCGAACGAAACGCGGCATGAGCCACTTTACGTCGATCTTCTGAGAGGTGGTGGTATTTCACCGGTCGAGCCGGCCCATTCATGCAGCGAACTGCTTGGCTCTACCACTCTTAACCTCTCAGAATACTGACGTAAAATGGCACTAGTCATGTTACATTTGGTGAGAGAGATATCTGGAGGTCCACCTCCCTTCCTTTCCCAACCCACTCCCTTAAAATCCAACTGTAACACTATCTGTGTTGCAGGGCGGGGCTAGTTTCTCACCATCAGATTATCTGCTTGCTTGTTTGCCTAATCCCCTTCTATGCTTATATCTTTTAAACTACGCAACGGATTTGGGGCGGTTTTTTTTAAATAGATAGAAGGTAATAACAGGGTGGTTTTGATGTATAATTCATGTATAGTAAAGAAAAAGTTGTTGCGGAACAAAGTTCGCTGCGTGAACTAGTCTCATATAAAAACTACGAAACTTTTATCCGAGGAAACACTCTTATGTATATTTTATTCATCACACTTACCATCCTTTTTAAATGTTTATTTTGTTTTACTATATTCAAAGCAAGTGGTTTTTGAACCTGTGGTTTCTCCAGAACTACAGTAGTGAGTCTACGTGTTTGTAATCTACTGCGTAATGTTCTACACGGTCTACATCGTGGATTACTTTGTTGTCTGATGTAGCCATCCTCACCTATAATCACACCATTACAGTGTTTTGAATACCTAAAAATAGAGATACCATTATAATCAGAGTTACAGAGAGACAGACCTTTCTTGAAGACTTTTATGTGTACAATATCATTGAGGGGATTACATAGTAAAGATTAAGTGTCCCTTGTTATAATTTACTAAGATCTTAAGAAAATTAATAACAAAAAAAAAATAGGGTTAACAGTTAGAGGGATGAAAAATAGATTTTCTCTTATTCTCAGCCCTATTACAGACACAGGGAACAGCACAAAATTTCATGAGAATCGATCAAGCCATTTAAGAGGAGTATGGTATCTAACACAAGAATGTTATATATAAATTACAAAAGAAATTGATCTCACATGCTTTTTTCAAATTGAGTGCCTACACACAATGGCCACCTTTGTACAGTTTTTAAGAATTCACAGAGACTCTCAAAGGAATTGATTTTGACATCTAATGGTAATTCTTCTTTATTTGGACATATTACCTGAAATTACAAATTTATAATTAACTATCATAAGTATAACATAAACTTTGTATAGTTATACACATTAATACATACTTACAGTAATTGATAAATCTTTATTTAAGCGTAAATGATTTCTCATTCGCTTCAATATTGCATCCATTCTCATAAATTCTAACCCCGTTGGTTTTTCTACATACAGCCAATATGGTGGCAGCATCGGACATTTAAGTAAGTCCTTTATACTGTTTACTGTATCTGTAGTTTGGGTCGATCTGTTCTCTTGTGCAAGAAACAGTGGCTCCATCTCCAATTCCTCTTCTATATTTTCACTATCACTTGAAGTATCAGAAATATACTGTTTACCCTGCAATTTTCTGCCCTTAGTATGTTTATTTTGTGTTTTCAAGTGTTGATCATCTGTGGGCAAACTTTCGTATAACAAAGCTGTTTTCTTTATTTCCTTAATTGAATGGAGGTCATGTATAGGCACAAATTGATGCTCAACTGTTGGTAAAGCATCTTCTCTCAAGATTTTTTTTAACATTGGGTAAATCTTTTCCTCTCCATTTATTGTGATCTTTTCGTACATTTTTATATGCTCTTCTTTAAAATGCAGGTGACAAATACTATCACTTTCTTTTAATTTAAAACCCAAAGATTTGGACCACCTCTGTAATCTGGCTGGTGTCTGCAAATAGGAATGTAAATTTTGATATGTAATTTGGATTAATTTATGTTTAAAATAATAAATTCAACATAATTTTTCCATAACATACAGTTACTTGGAAAAAAGACACTTGGGAGAGAGGTTTTTTAAGTTTACTCATTTTTAATTTACGTCCACTAGGACAACTTCTCACAGCACAAATTTTGCCCATTTTGTAAGGGTTATCGTAGTTCAAATAGGTAAAATTATAAATACAAATAAGTAAAATACGTAAATTACTCGAGTCGAAAATTTTGAGTGAGGTTAGCTTTCGTATTTTCATAACAAAAACACTTTACTCGACGAACTTCACTTTGTATCAGTGTTGTCAGCCTTATTAGATACTAAACTTACAAATATATATACAAAAACCTTATTTTTCTTGATTTTGAATCAATATCTATATTCAATAATATTAAGCTTTCTCTCTGCTATGCCTTACTGATGAAAAAGAGCAATTATTAAGAAAAATGATCAGAAACACTACATGTATATAACAAAGTTGCTTTTCGGGATCTTTAAAATTATGAACGGAAATTTTAATGTAATTATGTCAAAAAATTTAGATATTGAATAAATTTCTTTGACATTGGCAGTAATTACCAAGAATATCAGCATATGAGCCTATTGTCATTTAATAAAGTACCGTCAAATGGGGTGACTTGGGATCTAAGGGTGAACAGAGATGAAATTTCCCACCTAAATTACATAACCAGTACAGTACAACTGTACAACTAATACTTTCTTGCATAATACCCAGATAGGCCTGTTATAAATTTTCATCTCTATTCACCCTTAAGTTCCAAGTCACCTCATCTGACGGTACCATAGATATAAGAATAATAGATCGGCAATAGTCACCCAATAACGTGTCCAAAAATGGGCTGTTGATGTGTGAGTGACATCAATGTTGCGTAAAAAGTGCCTATGTGTGTACTAGCTGACCCGGCGAACTTTGCTCCACATCAAAAGTAATAAATGAGTAAAATTCGGATCTTACAAAGTTCAATTTGTGCTATTTATCGGCACGCGTTTCGGTGCGCAACGCAGCTGCTAGTCACGCTATGTTAATACTGTAATATCTTCGTAAATATTCGTTTAAATTACATACTGTGAGGGCCATTTTGATCTATATTACATGCAACTTCTATTTAAGTCACTTAATTGAATTAAAATTAATGATGTAATGTTTAAAATCGCTTCATAAATGAGCCATTATTTCTCGTAAAAAGTAACAAAATAAAAATGGTCATTGTGGGTTATCCCTAAGAGATAAACATATGCCCTCGTGGACTTTTTTTTAGGCCTTCTGAAGTTGTTTGATAATGTAGAACATTGTTTTGATCTATCACTTAGGGTTCAGCCAGCGTTAGCAATGAAAGATCTAAATCTCGAACATTATATTTTTTTCTTTACAAAATTATATATGAATTATAGATCAAAACCACCCCGTTGACACCCTCTAACTATTAACAAAAACCGCATGAAAATCCGTAGCCTACTTTTAAAGATATACGCATATAAGGGGAGAGACAGCGGAAAGTGACTTTGTTTAATACTATGTAATGATGTTCATGTGTTGATATGTAAATATCCTGAAAATTTAATAGACGAATATAATATAACTAGCTAAAAAACCCGGCTTCGCCCGGGAGTTGATATGAGATGACGTGGTACCTAGTCGAAATAAAAAAATAAACTATGACGTAAAAAGTAAAAAAAAAGTTTATTGAAAACGTTTTTCTCATTATTTACAATACTTGTTTATAAACAACATTTTTCATTTTATTGTCCGGAGTATATATACATAAATTTTTTGGATTTCCTACTCTTGAGCAAGCTACATATAGCTGACCGTGAGAGAAGCAGGATTCTTTGAGGTTAATGCCACAATATTTTAAAGTTTGTCCTTGCGCTTTGTTAATTGTAAAACTAAAGGCTAATTTTATTGGAAACTGCAGTCTTTTAAATTGAAATGGCAATTCCGAAGAGATCAGAGGTTCAGAGAGTTCAGCTTCAATGATATTATTCGATAGCTGTTTTACGACCATTCTAGTTCCATTACATAATTTTGGGGAGTTGAGATTTCTGAGTAGTATGATTGGAGTTCCAATTTTCAGTCGAAGGCAGTGTAATGGCATTCCTGGTACTTAGTAAAGAGTTTAGAAATTCAGTGGGGAAGTTGACACTTTCTTCAATGGATACCATCGTGTCGATCGATTTATATATTTTCTCTTCACCAGGTATTTTCTTTAGAATATTAAAATTGATATCGTCAACAATATTATTTTTAGTGGCCAAAATTGCTCTTTGAAATAACCACTCTGCATTAGTATAGTTCTGAATAATATTTGGATAAATTTTGTCGATTAGTTCGTCTTCAGTAGTGGCTATATTACAGAAATCACTATTAAGTTCAATGAGGCCGGTCGTTTGGTCAGTAGGATATGTACCTTCGCCGATTTGTAAAAGTATTTTAGCAAATTGTGCTGTTGTTTCATCTCTTGATAATTCAACTCTCATGTTTTTTGTTAATTGCAGTATTTGTACTTGTGGCCAGAGATGTGATTTTTTCAAGCATGCATTGATCTCGTCTGCTGATGTTGACTTGGGAATAACTGGAAGTGTTTGTCGAAAATCTCCTGAGAGTATGAGTAGAGCTCCTCCCATTATTTCAGAGTTTTTTCGCAATTCTTGTAATGTTCTGTCCATGGCTTCTATAATTTTTTTATGGGCCATGGTGCATTCATCCCAGATGATAATTTTAGCTTGTTTTAAAATTTGACCACGTCCAGATTTTCCTGAAATTTTACATACCGGGAATTGTTGTTCGGCTATATTCAATGGTAGTTGTAAGGCAGAATGGGCAGTTCGTCCTCCTTCCATAAGTGTGGCTGCAATGCCAGATGATGCTAGTGCCAGTGCGATGAGTTTTTTAGCACGTATTTCCGCCAGTATTAGATTTATGAGAAACGTTTTACCAGTGCCTCCTGGTGCGTCCAAGTAAATAATTCCACCAATATTGTTATTTATCCGGCTCATTATAACGTCGTAAACTTTTTTTTGATTGTCATTGAGAAGTGGTTTGTTGTGAGCAATGTATTCAAGTAGTTCATTGATGTTGTAACTTTTTTCCTTCATAATTTCGTAGTTTAGCACACTAAAAGCATTTCTTTGTGGTGCTGGCATTCCAAGTTCTACTAAGGCCTGATTATTTATTGCTAAACATTTATCTTCTAAGCGAATGAGTGTTTCATTGAAGATCTCGTCATTGAATTCTATAGTCAGTTCAGGATTAGCTTATCGGACTTGGTACAATATATCATCACTCATACTCCTTTTGAAAGAGTCCCATAGCTGTTTTGGGTTTGATGGGTTACATGTTGTTAATATTATAGCGAATAACTCTCGAATTTGTTCAGCTGAAGCTGTGAGTGTGGCTTCTTGTAGTGTTAATTCCCAGTGGTTGTCGTTTTCCAATAATCCTAAGCGTTGACATGCTTCTCTGTAAGTCTGGCATAGGTAGCCATTAACGGTCCTGAGATCTGTAAAACTTGTTGGTCCCCGTATTTCGTGTAACAACATCCGGAGATAAAAACATTCGGCATTGTTTGGATGTACAGTGAATACTCGACCTATTGCGTTAGTTTTTATGATTTCTGGATGACCCTCCTCTGGCATTCCATGTTTCCGACGTTGAAAAATTTTCCTTGTTTTGTCCCACGTATAATAAATAGAGACGTCGACATACAATAACTTTCTGGCGAATGGATCTGTTTGACACAGTTGGAAGAAAGCTGTTAATGTTGTGTTCTGAGGTGGTTCGCTTGCAATTTTTCTAGCCGAGTCTTTTGTGAAGTAAACTCTCTGTCCATTCTCCAAATGTACTGCTAGATGTTGCACAGCTGGTTCGCGTTCATGTATGGAAAAACTAAAAATCCTCCACGCTGCTTCGTTACTGTTGATGTATCTTCCCATTTGGTACATGAGGATCTCATCATTTCTGTTATTTTGTTCGCTATTTTGGACTATTTGAAATACTGCCATATCACTACCTTTGTTTACGTACTTACATATATATTTAATAGATTTTACTGAATTGCAGTATTCAACGTTTATATGTGCTTGGAACATTTTGGAAAGTAGTGGATTATACGGCACTACCCATTGATTATCTATTTCCAGTTCGTCTCTGCCTTGTATTCGTATTTTTGCTGTGAAGCCACCGTTTTTCGGTGATCGTCTTCTATATTTGGGATAGCCGTCATCTTCAGTTTTGGTATCGTCCAAGTACGGTTTTGGATATTTTTTCGTACATTTTCCATCACTCATGCATGGCGGATTGAAATTTAATGATCCACATGGTCCGTGAATCATGTTTTTCACTACTATGTTGTAAAGCTCCGGATCCCTTTGTGGATCAGGAAATTCAGCTCGGATGATTTTGTCGATATCCGTGGGATAAATTTTATCGTGTAGCCATATGAGATTGTGTGAGTGAGGTAATCCTCGTTTTTGCCACTCAATTGTATACATCCAGGAAATAACAGTTCCAAAGATGTGATATTTTGTGATGACTTCAATAAATCGTATTTGTTTTTGTTGAAAAACTCGGGCTATTATATCGTGTCGATCTATGGAGGTTTGTCCGTATTTTAGTTGTTCTTTGATCTCTGGCCATGATGAATTGCATGTAAATGTTATAAAGAGATCAGGTCGTCCATATTTTCTTACGTAGGTCATGGCATCTTGTGTATATTCGTGCATATGTCTTGGACTTCCTATGTATGATGAGGGTAAGATTACCATTGTTCCAATATCGTCAATATTGCCGTCATTCATGATCGCGTCTCGAAGGTGGATGTATTCTTCTGTGCGTAGTTTTTTCTGATTCAATCTTATGTAAAGCATCCGTTCTGCTTCTATTTTTGCGTACATATCTACCAGAAATTGTTGGAATAAACGGCGAGTGTTGAGTATGTGATTATATGTTTCATTGTCTCTGATTTATTAAGCGGTAAGCATAGAACTCCTTAGAAGTGACTTTTTTGTTTGTTTCTATGCCTGTTTCAGGATGAATTTGTTTTATATTGAAATGGTATCCGTCCTCTCCGTGCAGAAATATTAACGGATATTGAAGAGCATCATATGAACGGTGTGTCTCTGCAATGCGTTGTAGTCCTTTTCTTCTTCGATGTACAATTATGTCACGGCTTGTATTTTCACTATCCACAACTACAATGGCGACTTCATCTACCTGAGGTGCATTAAATCTGCGTTCGTGTTCTCCACGTGGTCTTTTATCGGCTCGAATTACAATTTTATAGTCATCAGAAATTATGCGGTCTAATGTTGTTTTGAATATATAAATCAGTTGATTATACTTGTGTAAGATCCTCTGTACATCTTGGATTATTTCGCGTCTCAGTCCATTAAAATTTGTGCATCGTTGATCAATTTCTTGTTCTTCATTTCCGATGAAATATACTTGTAGAAATTTATGGTCTTCGTTAGGCATTGGCAGTAACGATCCTCTTTTGTGATAAATTTGCCCTTGAATTGAAAATACATATTCAAATTCATTTCTATTAGTGTTAGTCGAAGTAGCACCGAAAGAAGTCATTTGAAATCAGGTGTTATATGATCTTATATTTTGAAGAAAGTGTTTTGATTCTAGTGTTTCCCCGAGCATGTAATGCAGAAATTCCTGCGGAGGTGCTTCAATTGGTGGTAATCGAATTTTTCCATTCATGCAACAGAGACCTGGTGTTTCTTTACTGAATTTTTTTGCGTGGCAAAACTGGCAAACGTTATTCATTTTTCCAATAACAACGTATTATTGTAAATATCTGGATGACCGAGCTTTGCTCGGTATTTTCTTTTTTTTTATAAACAACGCCATCTGCTGGAATAGCTTTAGTGTTGTTGTCGTTAAAGCAAGTTAGTTGCTCACAATTTAAAATAATAATAGTATTCGCCAATAGATGTCAGGAATTCCAATAAAAAAGTAAGTTGATGTTTAAGTTGATTATCGATAAAACACGATAAAATGAAATTTTCTAAAAATGATTCCTAGCTAGATCGATTTATCGCCCCCGAAACCCCCTATATACAAAATTTCATGAAAATCGTTGGAGCCGATTCCGAGATTCCAATTATATATATATATATATATATATATACAAGAATTGCTCGTTTAAAGATATAAGATATTGTAATATTTTTAACGTAGTAATATTGTAATATTTTTTCGTCGGTTCGTAGTGGAATGCTTCCTTTGTTAGATTATCTTTTAAAATTCTCGACTCTTCAGTACTTTTATTTCTGCTTCTCAGGTTACTCATTCTGGTCCGTTGATTCTGTAAACGTGCTTCGTGCTCTTCTTCCGTTTCATTTCTTCGAGATTCTTTTTGTTTCCGCCGTTTCGCTGCAGAACTGGCCAAATCTCCTCCTCTCTTACGTCTGGGCATTATATTCTATAAAATATAAATTAAATAAACATTTTATAGATAATTATTTTGTAACGGAAACGTGGGGTATGTTGAGACAAAAAAAAATATATTTAACCTTCAAGCGGTCGAGCGATATTTTGTCTACGGCCAAAAGTATATAGAAGGCATCAATTCGACGCCGCGCGACTTTTTGAAGGTTAAGAAAATTACAATTTAAAGAAAAAAAAACCATTAGAATTAATTAAACACTATTAAAAATACTCACATTTGAAATTTCACGATAAAAACCCACAAATAACTTTTTTCTATTTCGTTTCAAAATCGAGAGTTAATTAAACACACTATTAAAAATACTCACACGTGATACTTCTAAATAAAGGCTCACAGATAACTTCTCTTCTTTTCGTTTTGAAATCGCTCGTTTCGCTGTTCAAATTAAACTAACTGGTGAGCGACACCGGGCTCTTATATATTCAGAGAGCTAGGCTCTAGAATATTCGAGAAAATTTGAAAATATTTTCTTTCTCACACCTTCTAGAGTATTCTGGTCATTATCGTCCGCCATAATAAAAGGTTCTATAGCGGTAGCATTTGTAGTAAAAGCGCGAAATTAAAAAACCTAAATTTTTTAATGTTTTGAGAACTAATTTGGATAACTAAAATTATGTCGTTTTAACTCCAAAATATAAGTTAGCTAATGACGTATAAATACACAAAATTTAATAACTTTATCATAGCAACAAATTAAATTTAAGACTTTATTGAAATTGGAATTTTAAATTTCGCGCCACTACTGCACATGCTACAATTGCTCGCAACGCTTTTGGAAATGCAACCCAAACAATCGTTGTCCTGAATGAATTTCAAATATTCGATAATAGATGGCGCCACTATACTTAATTTCCAAGTTGTAGGGTTGGAAAGTTCCTTATATCTTTAGAAACACGCCCTTTAGATTAAAACGGGAACTTTCTAGCTTCTGTAGCGGTAGCGTATGTAGTAAAGGCGCGAAATTTAAAAACCTAAATTTTTAAATATTTTGAGAAGTAATTTGGATAACTAAAATTATGTCGCTTTAAATCCAAAATATACGTTAAATAATGACGTATAAATACACAAAATTTAACAACTTTATTATAGTAACAAATGAAATTTAAGATTTTATTGAAATTGGAATTTTAAATTTCGCGTCACTACTACACATGCTGCAATGGCTCACAAATATGGAGACTATACACTATGACTATTGGAGTGTATAGTCTCCATAGTTGTCTTGAACGAAGTTCAAATATTCGATAACAGATGGCGCCACTGGACTTAATTTCCAAGTTGAAGGGTCGGAAAGTCCCTTATATCTTTAAAAACATGCCCCTTAGATTAAAACGGGAACTTTCTTGTTCGAGGAGGGATAAAGGGCTATCACACCACATAAGTCCCTTTATCGTGTCGGGACTCCTTTTTAAGTTTTATCGGTACGCACATTTTATCGACTTAGTTTTATTATATACATATATAGATATAGATATAGATATATTTTTGCTGACATGTTCCATCTAGTCTATTTTAAATCTATGGACGCTACATATTTTTTTAATCATAAAGCTGTCAGACAGTTAATTTTTATGCACAAGTTTTTTATGTTCAGTTTATCTCTGAAAAATATTTTTACTGTAGGAAAAATAACATTTTAAATTTTGTTCAGGTAAGAATTTGTTGTAATTCTCGTTTTTAATATACCTTACGAAGATAACCATTGATTGACTATTGAGAACGTTACACGTAATGTTATGACATATTGCTGCGAGGCGAATCGCGCATTGCGCTATCTATAGTGATAATTTTCTTGATAGTTTACAATTCCAACTATCCTACAACTTCCCTCCAGTTTGTAACTAGCTCTTGTGTTGAGTACACGCTTCTACTAAATTGTTTAGTAAGTTTAAGTGTTGTGATTTCCTGAATGTTGATTAAAAATTTTTCTGGATTATTATTTTATTCCTTGAATTTATTACTTGCTTGAGTTGTTAAACTAAAGTTCCCATGTAACAATTAAGTGTTGGTGCATTTGGCAATTTTATCAGCTCATAATGATATATTTTTACAAAATAGTTATTTAATTTTTGTTTGTGTTTTTAGGTACTTACTAACACATCAACAATCACCATGTCTCTCCAAGAAGTGAGTACTGTTACACTGAATTTTATCTGCTGAACCCAACATTAATAAGTTTATGCTGCATGTAATGTAGGTTTATAATGATCATGCTATTAGAAAGAGACCAATTTAAATGTATACACCTATTTAATTTAACAAGGTATTTTTTTAAAATTTTAATTAATGTTTCTGTATTTTGGCATTACCAACTCTTTTTGGGCATCACTTCTTTTCTATTTTTTTTCTAATATGCAGCAACTTTGTAATTTTTATGAAACTGCCCCAAGACCACCCTATGTTATTTTTTGTCTTTTATCACATTTATATATCTACTGATGACATTCAATTAAATAATGACTAACTAGTAGTCCCCGTGCTTACATTCAGGATTAATTCATCATCAGTCCACACCATACTGTAGTACTATCCATCATTTTTTAAAGTAAAAATTTCCCTATCTCACATAATAGTCTTTATTCATTATATATTACCAATAAGTTATTAAAAATAAAATTTCTTGAATAAAATAAGTCATGTATAAAGCTTCTGCAATGGTGCTACTAATCATCTTGGAGATGCCCATGGTTATCGTTTTGATAGTCAATGGCATACCATGCAGATTTCTATTAAATAAAAATGGTACTGGTGCATAGGCAAATGTTTCTGAAAATTATTGCGTCATCGGTACAAGCCAATAACTTATTGATAAATTGTGTTTAAACCACATGTGATAATTATCTTATCAATGTCTGACAACACCTACTCCTTCCAGCATTAAAAGCATGAAGGTATGAAATATATAGCGTATGTTACGACAACTCATGTCGTGACATACCATTATAAACTACAACTAGAATTGACTGATTATATTTGACTAGACAAAGCTCAAAGGTATTACCAATTTCGGTGAACGACCAAAAAAAAAACAAATATGCATATTTTATTACAACTAAAACATTTTCCTTATCGTCTGAATGTATTTCATACAAATTATTACATTACACATTATACATTGTCATATTGAGGATTCATATTTAAATAAAATGCATTATAATGGGAATATTTCATCCATTGTTTCATTTAGTTAGTGTGAACTTATGCACCTACGTCATATTAATGAGCAAGGTCTGAATTATTGCAGCATAATAATAATGTACATTAAATAATTATTGATATAAATTTTATACCTGTTTCGTCCTAAAATATTGTATAGCCCAAAGGCAGTTACTGAACAAACAGGGTGTATAATATGACATAATATTGAAATAGCTTCTATAACTTTCGAAATAACATAACATAACTTCACGCCTTTGTTACCCGAAGGTGTAGGCAGCTGCTATTAAGCCGCGTCTCGCCGTTATGTTTACGTCCCAAATGGAATAGGTGGCGAACCTATTACCATACCGGGCACAGTTTTTTTTTTTTATGGGATAGGAGGGCAAACGAGCAGGCGTGTCACCTGATGGTAAGCAACCAACGCCGCCCATGGACACCAGCAACACATATAGTGTTACTATTGCGTTGCCGACCTTTAGGGGATAGGGGAAAGGAAAGGATGGGGAAAGGGGGTGGGCCTCCGGGTACCTCTCTCACCGAACGAAACGCGGCATGAGCCACTTTACGTCGATCTTCTGAGAGGTCGTGGTATTTCACCGGTCGAGCCGGCCCATTAATGCAGCGAACTGCTTGGCTCTACCACTGTTTCAGTCATTTATCACACATAACTTTCGAAAATTCATTGGTATGAGCCAGGATTCGAACACGCAACTTCTGGATTCGGAAGCCGGGTGCTCGACCAAAGGACCACGTAGACATTTTTTTCGAAATAATGGAGTTCAAAAACCATTTTTTTTTCATTAAGTGAATATGACATGGATGGATAGGATAGTAATAATTACTAATGATAATAAATACGGTTTTTGGTATCATACTGTGAATACGTTTTGTAAACATGAAAACATTATTATTAAAAGACTCAAAGTACAAGTTTCGACATTTTTTGTGTGCAGACACTACAGAGCTACAGACAGTTCACGTTTGCGTTTACCAAGGTTAAGTTACATTATCAAACAATGAACGTTGTTAAATATCAACTATGTCAAACAGCTTCATAATTTAACAGGACAATTTAACTAGAATCATGTAAAAATTTTATTTCGGAAACAAGTCGGAAAAGGAGCCCATTCCCATCTGAAAAGCCGGCAAGTCTGATATGATGCCCCTGTTATTGCAGACGCCATGGGTGGCGGTGATCGCTTTCCATCAGACGACTCGCAAGTTCGTTTGCCCCCTTCTATCATAAAAAAATGTTTCTCACCATTTGCGCGTTGTCAACACCTCACAGTTTTAATCAGGGATAATGAATTTTTTTAATAGCTCCTTAAACTTTCAACTACAACGACTGGTGTGTAATAGCTTTAGGTACCCGGCTTTGTCTGCTCACGTCCCAATAGTTGAATGTGTTGGTGTTGGTGCACAATGTTTAATTTAGCTTTAAATCTTTTTGTAAATCTTTACATATAAAATGTGTCACTGAATTCCTCTTAAACGGGTGATCAGGTTGTAATGAAATGTAATATTTGTTCGGTTAGGGTTTGAGTTGATGTCAATTCACATTATAGAACCGTTAGGGAGGTTTTTTGGAAAAACTATTTCTGCTCGGTCTCCTCACCTCTAATAAAAATGATCTATCATCTTTTTTTATCGTCAAATTTTTTTATTCAATCAGGTTGTTTAGTCTTATCTCTAAATCGGCTTGACCGATTTGCACGGTACCTTCACTAATAGATAGCGGTTTTGTTCAGGAGAAATTTAGGTCATTATAATTTTAGATTTATATTTATTAAATTCCACTCGGACGATGTCGCGGGCATTTGTACTATATATTATTATATACGTTGCACACCGTTGAAGAAACTTTCACCCGTTGCGCTCAGACGACCAAAGTCATAGAACGAAATTACACCAATATTCCGGTACATCAGTCCGTAAAAGTGGTCAGATGGAATTTTTACCTGAACGGATGCCGTCATATCTCAACTACAGACATTTAGACGAACATGTTTAGTATGTCTATGATAATATTACGCAAATTTCCTAGTATTTGGGCATTTCGTGTATACATGCCAACTATACATGTATGTTACTGACGAATATCCACGAAGTCGACGAGAAAAAAAGGTGTTTAGTTTTAGCAAACTGGCGGCAAATTATTGTTAAACCTTAAAAAAAATGCATGCTTGTATTATTTGCCAGTTCAACCAAAATTGGTGAAAAAGTGGAACATTCTTGTAGCCTAATCCATAAACATCTGTAAAGGATTTTTGTGATACATACATATCTTTACGCCCTTTTCTACCCGAAGTTATAGGCAGTGGCTGTTAAGCCTCGACTCGACGAATCGTTACATCCCAAATGGAATAGGTGGCGACCAATTGCCATAAACAGGGCACAAAGCCATAGATTTTTATCACACATAACTTTCGAAAATAATTCGGAGAATTCATTGGTGTGAACCCGGAATGGATCCTACGATTCCTAAATTAGAAGATCACCGTATAACTATAGGACCGAGACTGTAGAATTTAAAAAGTTAAATTACTTATTCTAGCTTGTAAATCATGTCACATATTATTACTGGTACTTCATCCTCAAGCAGAAGTCCTTGTACTTAGAACCCATTTAGACTCGTTATATTAATTTGGAATATTATTTCCAGCAATTCGACAAAGCCGCCCTTGACGTCAAGAAACTGAAGTCTTTACCCAGCGACAATGACCTTCTTGAACTGTACGGTCTATACAAGCAAGCTACAGTTGGTGACTCAGATCCATCAAGTAAGTTCTTTAGTACCTGTTCTTCATCATCTATCACGAATAGCTATATTAGCATAACATGCGAGTTTGATGATTAAATGGTTGCCTTGGACTATGGACGTATCATTTTGCAAATGTGTTTTAAGAGGAATCACTACGACAATTCAATGTCCGCATAGTGAATAGGGAGACCTGGAAATTACTAACACACAGGAACCTCCAGAAGTAATGATATCCGCTCTTCAGTCATGGGTGGGATGAATCCCGCTAACCCTACTATTTACCAATTTGCATAATACTCATATTGAAGTACATCATCGAGGGACTTGTTCTAATGTTGTGCTAATATTTAAACCAAGCTATTAAAAGGTTTTGGAATATTGGTATTCCTAAAACGATCCCGGCATCCATTAAACCCCAGTATTAAATTCAACCGGTTCTACGTGATAAAATAAATAAAACTTTTCTTTTGTGGTATTATTTTAATAGGTTACCGAGAAGTGTAGATAGCGGTAATTATGCCTCAAAACGCTGTCGAATTAAGTAAGCTAGTCTAGTATTTTCCATTTCACCGGCTCTTTATTTTTTATCCGTATCTGAAGGACCAATATTGATGGCGTGAGTTGGTACTAAAGGTGCAGCCTGTTTTATAAGAATAATTTGGAGGTTTTAGAGGATAATTAGAATTGTTATCGATGTTTGCCTCTAATTATATTATCAATGTGTTATTATTGTGGAACAGTGAATAATAGTCGTTTTTATCATAGATATTGTTTATCGATGGGAGAGATAATAATATTGTTATGTATTTTTCTGTATATCAGTGTTAATATAGTGACACATATACCTAATCTTTAAACTACAGACACACAGACAAATTAAATCTGATTGATAGACTATTATTTGATGACCACTTAAATAAAATATATACAATAAGTCGGTGGTCCAGTGGTCGAGCACTCCACTTCTGAATCCAGAGGTTCGAATCCTGGCTCATACCAATAACTTTTCGAATTTCGAATGTTGTGATACATATCGATGACTAAAAATATTGTGCCCGGTATGGCAATAGGTTCGCCACTTATTCCATTTGGGACGTAAACACAACGGCGAGTCGAGGCTTAACAGCCACTGCCACTGCCTACACCTTCGCAGAAAAAGGCGTGAAGTTATGTTATGTTTGTGTTGGTTAAACTTATGTTAATAAATTTAAAAAAGATGTCTTAAACATAGGTTTATGTAATGATATCTGTATTTTCCCCATATCTTCTCATAGCTCTTCAGAAAGGGTCTGCTGCATGTGACTCGACAAGTCCAAAGACCATGAAGTGAAACTTGCGTGACGGATGTGACGTAGAATCCAAACGATTTCCTACTCCATCACATAAAAGTATAATGAGAGCGTTTTGCATTATTTTTTCAACGTTGGCTTGTTGGCGTAATTGGGTTGTTAACCGACTGGCAAATACATAACTTCACGCCTCACAAGCATCGCGATGTATCACGCTTGCTTGAGCACTAACCCATTAGCGACTTGGACTTGTATTGAATGTAGTGCAATCATAAATTATAATGTGTACAAGGAAAATTATGAATTTAATTTTTTTCTAACTCCTTTTCACAACATTATAGGCTGGGCTTTGAATATCTCTCAATAAAGGATTTCATCTAGATCGGTTAAGCTGTTAGCGCGAAAAGGTTTCAGAAAAACATACCAGACTCAGATATTAAGAGTTCCCTTCCACTACCTACTCTCTATCTCCTTATTTACTACTCTACTCTTACCTAACTGCATCAGAACGGGAAGGAATGTTTATGATATATTTTACATTAAAAACATAACCGGACCTAAAAGCCTATACACGTCTGCTGAATAGGTACTAAACTAAGGTAAATGCATCAATAGAAATGTCTGATTGCTATAATTAATTTTGGTCGTAAGATTTTTTAGTCAATTTAATTCTTCACACAATTGTAGTTGTATAATTTTATTACGAACCGTTTAACTGTATTATTTATATCATCAAGCTCTCAGTTTTATGTAAGATACTGCCTGTATTCACACGGAAAGATATTAGCTTCACGCAAACCTGCAAACTTTGACTCGAAGTAAATAAAAAAAACCCCGTTACGATCATGTGATTTTTATTTAAACACAAAACGGTTTAAAACCGATAAAAATAAAATATTATTATATATCCAAAGCAGCTTTTACTCGATACAGTTATGTTATATTGCGCGGAAGAATCCGGTCCGCGAGGTGTTCGGTACGAACATGGCCTCGTTGGAAAGTTGAGCCAGAGAGTCAGTCCACTTGCGCGAAATTTGTACGCCTCGGAACGTACATTTTTCTATGACCTTATACATTTCGGCTTGTTTTTTTTGAGCCGTTTAATATCGTCACTTTGTTACTTATGAAGAAGTCACAGTGGTAGAGCCAAGCAGTTCACTGCATGAATGGGCCGGCTCGACCGGTGAAATAACACGGCCTCTCAGAAGACCGACGTAAAGTGGCTCATGCCGCGTTTCGTTCGGTGAGAGAGGTACCCGGTAGCCCACCCCCTTCCCCATCCTTTCCTATCCCCTATCCCTTAAAGGTCGGCAACGCAACAGTAACACTATGTGTTGCTGGTGTCCATGGGCGGCTTTGGTTAGGTAAATAGGAGTTAGTTGCATAACCCTACAACCGGACAAGGAGACGAGTGAGTCGTTTCCTTGTCGTAATTCTACCTAAGTCGTCCTCATAATCTACTGTTTATCAAGTTTTTTCATCCTACTTCTGAATCCGCTTTGAACTTATTAAAAATTAAACTTTTTGTCAGCTTGCATAAGCGTGTATAAGATTTAAACTTTAAAATTTAGTGATATAATATCTTGTAATTATTTATAAAATTTAATAATCCGTAATTATATTATCTATAGTTGTTGATAAATCCTCGTTCGTCATAACAATTATCAAATAATCGCCACTGTTATTTCCATAATACGTGTGTGACTAGTTAATATTTACTTTGACGCATTTCTTGTACTTTGCGCCGTTTATAATAAACACTTAAATCTTTAATTTAAAACTAGCTGACAGCTCTAACTTCGTACCGATATATTATAATTTTTCCACTAAAAACACGACTGCTCCGCTATTGATCATAGCGTGGTGATATTATATAGTCTAAGGCCTTCCTTAACAAATGTGCTATCCAACAGAAAAACAATTATTCCATACAAACAATCTCTTTAGCTTCAAAATAGATTAAAAGTTCTTTGTGGTAACGAATGTTTGAATAAACTCTCGGTTGACGGTTGTCAAACATAAAATACAAGATGATTAAAGTAATAATAGAAATTTCAAATAATAATTGAAATCGCTATAGTCTCAGCACAGCGCGGCGACCACGCGCGAGCGAGCACAGCTATTTGGGTTAAATCAATTGAAATGAAATTGATGCTGCGAATGCAACTCTCCCGACTGCTTGCTTGCATGCTTACAGTCTATATACTAAGTTGAATATAAGTATTGTTGAGAGACCTTGTAGAGGTCAGGGATTCGATTACCACGCCGGACAAACATTGCGTGATAGTTTAACATGCAAATGAAAATATATTTACATATTTAAAGTGTCATGTCATATTGTAGTAAATTCTATATAACGGTTAAATGAAATAATGGTCCAAATAAATTCTTTCATAATACCCACATACGTTCGTAGTGTGACTGACTGACTTTAGAAAGAATTGACTTTTCAACGAGTCATACAATTATCGCGAATAATGATGTAAGCGTGTAAACTATTACTCAGAGTTAAATAAACTGTTTTTTTTTAACAATACTAAACAGTACTTAAGATACTAATACGTGATAGTGTCTTTGCTCGGATATTTTATATTGTATCAAAATGACTTTCATTTTGATTATTTCACTACATGTTCTTTAATGGATATTAAGAAATAATAAGGGGAGTAAACTGAAAAATAACCATCAGCATTAACTAAGAAAAAAAAACTGAGTATCATTATTTACATATATCAATATGAATATGATCCTCATATATGTGAACTAGGAAAACCCGGTGATCACCAATGTGTGAATATGAATACGCTTTTTTCCGAGTTTAAGTCGTGAATATAAACGAACAAGCTTACTTTCGTTAACATTATTAACTTTAGCGTATTTATCACACCTTGTCACGTGACTGTATGCATGATGATATCATACGGTTGGTCATTAAGGTCATCGGTGATGACTTTGCACCGATCCATAGTTTTATTAACGAGGTGTTCTCGCGACTCCAGCTCAAGTCAACAAGTCAAGTCAATCATTCTCCTGCCCTTATCTCTCCCTAGGTAGAGTCGTCATGACATATTCTTCTTTTCCCTTCTTCTCTATCACTCGTATTTCGTTCCTCACTTGTACCTTTCACACTCATTTATCAGGATCTATTTCCGTTGAGTTACTGCGTTATTTTAATAATATTGGACATCCGTTTTGGGATCTAAGCCTGGATATATGAATGATGTCTTTCTTTTTATGAGTATGTGTTAAGATTATCAATGCTTCTCTATTTTTCAAATCAACGGCCTCACTCTCTTTTTCTATGTCACAACTATTCATCTGTTTATTTTGGAAATATTTGCTATTATTAACAATATTGTATATTATTTACAGAGGCTCCCGGCTTCTTGGACCTGAAGGGCAAGGCCAAATTCGAAGCGTGGACCAAGAACAAGGGTTTGTCAAAGGACGACGCACAGAAGGCTTACGTTGCCAAAGTGGAGAGCCTCATTGCCTCAATCGGTCTCCAATAAACTATTAACATTAGTATTTATTTATATAATATAGTGTGGAAGGTTTTTTTACAAGTAAATAATAAGAAGTTTGAATGATCACTTAACGGATTTAAATGACTGTACGGTATTTTGATTACTAAGTGCACATTTTTTTAATTAAACATAGATAATTTATATCTTACTTATTGCCATTTACCTCCTCAACGTGGGCATAATAACCTTTAAAAAGTAATTATAATTTGTATTGAAATATAGATGTTTTTGCATTTGCCGCTTAACATCCTTACACTGGCATAGAGTGCATCAAAATGATCAAAACGCCGCCTAACAAAGAAGAAAAAAAAATCAGCACTATAAAAAAATAATTTCGTCATCAAAGATAGCCGTCCTTTGCATATACCTATTAATTGTTTTTAGAGATAAAAACTATCAGAGTTAAGTCTTACATCACAAGTAATATTAAGTGTACCGTTGTTTTTTTTTTTCTATTCGCATATTCAAATCGTTGTATGGGATGGTGAGGTGCTTGTGAATTTGCAATATTGTTGTCGACAAAAATAATTCCTTTTTTATATTTTTGAAATATATCCGTTGGTTACTTATTTTTGTGTTTGATTTTGACGAGAAATTAATATAGCAACTACTCGTATATAGCATTATCGTCCTTTAAGTGAGTAGAAGGGGAAAGGAAGAGGAAAGGAAATCGGGCCTACGGATACCTTACTCACCGAACGAAACGTGGTACGAGCGAATTCCGCGAGGTAACGTGGTATTTCACCGGTCGAGCCGGCCCATTCATGCAGCGAACTCGAAGACTACCTATGTATAGGCCTAATGGCGAGAAGGGTTATTTTTTAATCAAATATATCCTAAAAGCTTTGAGTAATATCACTGGCATGACTGATTTATTAGTAGATTATAAATATCTTATCTTTATTTTTTTACGTCACTGATATCGCCTAAAAATCACGTCCATTACCTAAATAGGATTTCACGATAACTGAAATGATAAATGGCGTTTGCTTAGAAATCATTTATATATCTATAATGTCATTTTATTTGTTACCTACAAATAAAGTTACTCGTAGGAAATAGTTTGGAAATATGTAGGCAGAAAATTTGCGGAGTGGCTCTCGCTGACCACGACGAAAACAAGGTTGTAAGGAAGGAAGTTGGATTGAAAGAGAGTGACATTGCAAAAGTAAGAAAGGCCATACTCCGTTGGTACGGATATTTAGAAAGAATGGATGATGCAAGATTGACTAAGCAGACATACAATGCAAAAGCGGACAGATGTTGGGGTCCAGGTCGGCCACGACACATTTCCCATGACCAAATAGAACGAGTCCTGGAGGAAGGTGATGTCAGAATCCATAAAAATCGCCTTGGCGTGAACTTATGTACATAGGCAAACTAGGCATCTATCTATTTAATATATAGGTTGCTAGATTTGTTTTCTTTATGACTATTAGTTATTATTTGTTTATCTTATCACTAGATGGCGCTGTGTTCCACAAAAAGATTGTACATATTAAGCACTGCGCTTGATGAGTTCGTCCAATTACGAAGGAGGAAATGCGATTTGTACCTATTCATACTAATAATAAGACGATTTTGAAAAGGTATTGAAAAAGTAAGTTAAGGCTATAGTTAGTTTTTTTAATAATTTAGATACCAAAATAAAATTTGCTTTTGTGTTTGACTTGAAAAAATAATCTGGCCATTCTGAAAATTAGTAGGTTAACAACTTTTATTATTATTTACTTTTTGCTCATGCAGCAGCTAATATCTAATATACTAATACAGTTTTAAGTAACATCTTAAAACGTTTGAGTAAATCTATTATTTATCCTCCAATTGACGGATATGATCACAGTTAATATCGGAGGTTTATATGAATCTAACTAACTGATTGATAATCTCAATGTCTATAAATTGAGAACGATAGGCTCAATGCTATATAGTAGTATAAAGTACGATTCCATAACGCCTTATGGATATTTATAGCAATATTCGTCTACAAATTTTATCTAACACTAATAGCAACGCAGTAGCAAGCAGGATTGCTTAGCGTTTGCTAACACCAATTGCGATCACTTAATAATCAATGAAAACCGATTGTCATTTGACAGTTTGAATTAAGTTGATTGTAATAACATTTGTAACAAAATTTCACCCTTTTTTGAGAACACGACTTTATGATTCGTATATTTTATCATCGTATACTAGATGACCCGGCGAATTTTGTTCCGCATCAAAAGTATTTTTCAGCGTTTACAATTAAAGTGCTAAATTTCGAAAATTATCACTTATTCTTTCCTACAAGAACAATACATAAAACCAGCCCATCGGTCCCTCTATCTATTAAAAATACAAGAACAAAACGCGTTTGAAAAATCTAAGCATTTAGAATTTAGGGGGACAGACAGCGGAAAGAGACTATGTTGTTTTATACTATGTAATGATAATGATGACAGTTTTATTACTTTAACTTCAATTAGTGAGGAAGCTATCAGGTTTGGTATTTGTATTTAGGAAATAATATGTAGCATCCTATATATTATTTCCTAAATACCAAAAAAGATGCCAAATAGTCTCAAGACTTCTCAAACAGAACTCGCAGTTCTAAATCACTAGCCATTTGAGCACTGGCGTAAATATACCATCGGGGACCTGTGGCAAATTCTTTCGATGGTACCTTTTTAGTGAAAATCCTCAGGTTGTACCCAGTTTAATTTCGAGATCGAATTACACTTTGTTGATGTCCCACTAATGGCCATAGGCCTCCGCTCTTAGGTGAGAGCGAAGAGTCTGTAGTCCCCACGATTATTGGACACTTCACATTCATCCATAGAACATAATATTTCAATGCATTCATCATCGATTCGCTAGCTTTACAGTGAAGGAACGATATCGCGATGTAACCTGCACGGGTACATTTAATTTCAATTAAATTTATCAAGATAACTCTTCTTTTCAAGCTTTCTGTTCTGTATCATGAAAATTTCAAGAGTGGGCCATAGAATTTTCAATAGACACTAGAGTTATAAGAAATAACATTAATGCAGTTCATGAATCAGGGGGAGAAAGCATTCCTCCAACCTCTAGGTATAATAAACCACCTAACAAAGCAAACAACCTCTTTGGGGAACGTACTCTCATCCAGCCCAGAGTTATTAGTCTAACTAGGGCAAACGCACCAACGAGGAAAATAAAACTTCAAGAGAGCATAGAGCTGGGATAGGCAGCATTCGCATTTAATCCATCCCGTGGTCGCCACGTGGAACCTTTGTTTCCCGCTTTCATCGCTTCTCGAGCGATGTGGACTGCCTACTCCTCTTCCATTTCAGCATGCTAACTTTACGATTTAAGATAATTGTGATTAAAATTATTTTTTAGATTTGTGATCTTAAGCTAAACTAAGTTACTGTCATTATTTTTCTTTATAAATATGTATTAATTGGACACTGGCAGACAGATAAGGTTAAGCTTAATAGGGAATTAAAACAAAAAATCTAAAAATATCTATAAATGGCTGATATATTTAAAAAAAAAATCACTATACATTTTAATACAGATATCCAATAATGCCACACGCTATTGTTGGTCCAGAAGTGCCAGTGAGTGCACTATCCTCGGTGCCTGCTCTTCCATAATCATCTTCACCTTTGGAAATACCCAAAGATCTACCAACAACAGAGCGTGGGCCAGCCAAGGAGATCAGATGGTCGATTATTTTAACTTCTAAAGTAGCGCCCTCTTCCGCCTTGATATTACCCAGATCACCGACATGGCGTACATTGTCGCGTGGTCCTCCGTGACGACCCTGAAGAACAGGAAATTTAATATTTAAGGATTTAATAGGGTAATTGCCTTATTGTCTACAGTACCTTCACTGTTAGTGAGCTTCTTCAATTCTTATACCTTTATATTTTTAAGGGAATTCTTTAGATATTAAGACTTAATTAGTTTAGTTATATTTTGCCATGTTAGCAATTTAGACTTGTTGATTTTTTTTTAACATAATTAATAAATTGTATGTACATTGTGTGCATTAACAATTCCTACAAAATATTGTACTGGATGAGTATAGGCCATAGGGCCGTAAATTTTCGTGGTGTACGTAATATTATCAAAGATTTTTTAATCTTATAAGTAGATACTTACATAAAAAGCCATAAAATGTGGGCCAATCCCTTTACAGTTGTCTTTCACATCTCCAGTTTGATGTACGTGTATACCGTGCAGACCTGGAGTGAGCCCGGTGATGTTGCCCTGTATGATCACTGGGCCGTTGGCGTGCAACTGAGTGAACACCAGGTCGCCTACCACGCCCGACTCCTCGTCAGATTGTAGGTGTACGATTGCTCGAAGACCTGGCACTCTACCTTCTGGGCCGATGGGCTGGGAAAATTTAAAGACATTTTTTCATTGCTAGAAATTGAAATACGATGCAACGAATATTATAATAAAGTAGAAATGCATTTTTAAATTTTTTTTTTAAATCATTTTTTGACCCTTGTGTTGTTGTATCGTCAGTAGCCGCAGATGAAAGAGGGCACGCGCTGTTTTTCGTTTTCGATCAACGATACACTTAATATTTCAATTGTCGCGTGATTAATGACTACCTTTAAATTATACTAGTCTTTGAATGTACTTTTATAATAACTATTTTCATGAAAAACATAAATAATTTCATCTTGTTGGCGAAACTAAACAACAAGCAACTATTACAGTATAGTTACTATATATTTAATACAGTAAAAACTATAATTTGATGAGCTGTGTTGTGTTGCGTGTGGTTAATGAGCGGAATGTCTAATTATGTTGGTAATCTGCAAGGAAACACTTAATTACTAACTTAACTGCAACATGTCAACGGTCGTCGTTTTGAGGACAATTGTTTTGTACTAGTTATCAAGCGAACATAATCGTATTTTTGATCATATTTTTATTACTTTAGTAATCTCTACTTTTGCCTTTAAAAGGCTGATATACATTTAAATACTAAATCAAGAAAAAATGTTTAGATATTTGTTTGCATTGCATATTGTCAAAACTAGATAACAGGCTTTATTCTTCCAAAGATATGAATGCTATGAAAAGTTGATGCTGCCTCACTACATTTTTGTTAAGGGAATCAAGCATCCTGGAAAAAATATCTCCACGTTAAAACGAATGATTCGATTTAAATGAAAGTCTCGAGTTCTTCATTCGGTTTTCAATGGCATTTCGGATGTTATGTGTGATCGACGAGTGCCAAAATTGTGTCGGATGCATGGCAGTAGGTTGCGCGATATATTCCCTTGAGGACGTAAGTTGAGGCATTTCAACAACCTCTGCTATATACCTTCGTATTAGTAGGCATGAAGTAACAAAAAATAATTAAATAAATGTCAAAGGCAATTGTGCACGATGTGTGAAATACATACATATATCCATTACCTTTTATAGAGATCGTTCGAGGCAGTCTCGACTGCCAATACTTTTGAGTATATAGCTACTAAAATGTAAAATATATTATAAAGATGATGATTATTATTAAAAAATAAAATGTGAACTTGTGTGGTAATAAAATGCGTGAGCGCCACACCTGCGCTGATTATAAATGATTTAAAAAAACAGAAGTAATTAACTCAGAAGCACACGGTAACTAATGATTCAGAACAAAATAATATAAAAAACTGCCAAAAACATTACACAGGTACTTACAGCACCTTCTTATTTCTCACGATTAAATGGCCACGCTTTACGCGTCTTCATACATACTTATTATCTACAAGTCTTTAATAATATGTAAAATATTAATTACTAGCTGACCCGGCGAACTTTGTTTCGCATCAAAAGTAATAAATGATATCAATAATTTTGGATATGGATTGAATATGAGGTTCAATTTGTGCTATTTATCGGCTTTGACTGCTGTCCCGCTATGTTAATACTGCAATATCTTCGAAAATATTCGGCATTATCCCTAAGAGATAGACATATGTCCTCGCGGACTTTTTTGTAGACCTTCTGAAGGTGTCTAATAATGAAGAACATTATTTTGATCTATCACTTAGGGTTCAGCCAGCGTTTGCAATTAAAGAGCTAAATCTCTAAAATTATCATGTTTTCAACATCATATATGAATTATAGATCAAAACCACCCCGTTGACACCCCCTAACTATTAAAAAAAACCTCACCAAAATCCGTTGCGTAGTTTTAAGGATATAAGCATATAAGGGGATAGACAGCAGAAAGTGACTTTGTTTTATACTATGTAAAAATGATTTAGTAGCCTAGTACATAGTAAAAATAATAGTTTAAAAAACCTAAAAAACACGCTTTTTTATAGAAAACCGAACTAAAAAATAGAAAATAAATTTTAATGAATTTAAATTAAGAAAATAGTGTTAAAAATTTCAATTAATATAAATTAATAATAGTGTGAATAAAAAAAAAAATTACATATTTTAAAAAAAGCGTGGGGTGCATGGTGTCAATAGTTATAAATATTTTATTGACAGATATGAGTAGAGTGATTATCATTTCGATAATATCTTAAAAAGCACCCCACGCTTTTTTTCATACCGGAACGGATATCAAAACCGAATTTGAGGAATAGCGCTATCTGTGACTTATACAAGGAACTCGTTTCAAGTTGATAACGTAGACTTTCCGCTGATTGCCACTAGATGGTGCGAGAAGTGAACTATGAACACTAAAAAAATAACAAAAATCATATTTTGCAAATTGAAAAATGGAAAAATTTTATCAAATTAGTGTATTGTCATCGGTCCTCAATAAATCTACAAAGTTTGAACGAAATCTGGCCGTTTAAAGTGGGTCAAAATCGCGCCCAAAGAATTCGGTTACAAACAAACATACAAACATGCAGGTGAAGCTAATAAAAAGCTAATAAAAACTATGATGCCTACTGCCAAAACTGTCTAAAAGGTTCTGAAAGTGGTTAATGCGCAAGCCGCGTTCGCCATAAATAAAAAAAAAGTACCGGGAATTTAAATTTCGATTAACTGATGGGATGTTTTTTTACATTTCACGACAAAAAAGGTTTTGTTTTATTTTATTTTAACTAGGAAGCGTTATCACAGTATTAAACTTAAATCACGATCGGACATTATTTTAATTATAATAATTACTGTTAATCGTCCCGCCATTATTGTGATATCAAGACAAAACAAACGTTTGAATTAAACTTTGGTCACGTTTGGCGCGTTCAATATTTAATTATTCATAATTTTTTTAATTTTACTGACTGAGAAGTTTGTAAAATCGTGAATTAGGAACCAAAAAGTTCTTATATCTTTTTATATTCTGTAGTCTGTCTGTTGTATAATTATTTTGTGATTGTTTTTGACCATTATTAATATTAATTCTGTTTTATTGTATTCTATTAAGTTAGTTTCCTGATCCGTGTCTATGCTTTTTAACAAAATCTAGGAACTGCCCTCAGCTTCGAAGATAATCTATTTATAGATAGATGTAACAATTTTTAGAGAAAATGTGTTACTTCGACAAAGTGAAAATTCGACGGGTCACGTAGGTTAGAATATGGTTGGGCTATGCCCAGAATATCATTTTCCAGACAGTACGGCGACGATATGCTAGAATAGATAACGAATCGTGGGGCCCACCAAGACGACATAATATCATCCAGCAAAACTCATTGTTTTTTTATGGGAAAAGATGGCAAACGATCAAGCGGGTCACCTGGTGGAATGTGATTAACGCCGCCCGTGGACACCTGCAACACGTGTTATACGTGCGTTGCCGGCCAGAAGGGAGTAGGATGGAAAGACTTATTCTAGAAACGAATGAACGTTATTAACGGTGGTAGAGCCGCGCAGGTTGCTGCATGACTGGGCCTGGGAAACTGCTCATACCGCGTTTCGTTTGGTGAGAGGAGTATGCGAAGGCCCAGTCTCTTCCATCTCCCTTCCGATAGGATCCTAATCGATAACAACTTAACTATGACCTGGGTGTTGCTCTCTTTTCCCATAAAAAAGTGACAAATCTTGTATTAGTATTGTGTTCATAATGGGCACAGAGACACTTACCACTTCTATTTGCTTCTCCGAACGTGGTCCTGTGGGATAGGACTGATGGCCGAAGTCCTAGAATGAAGAAGAAACTCCTCATAATTATGTTTCTCACTTAAACACGTTTTTGGATTCGTAAAAAGTAGGTTTTTCTAGAGTTTCGCGTTAAAGTTAAACTCAATGCAAAAACTGGATACAGTCGGATGTTCCGTGTCATTTCAAGAAGTTGCGGGATGAAGAACAGAGATTTCCATGACTTTATGTGGTATCTAAGTAGTAGTTATTGTAGAATTTGTTGCCGCAAGACTTACACACATCCTCCGGTTTCGACAATCGCTTACCATCAAGTGAATCGTTCACTTGTTTGTCAGCTGACGAGTTGTTTTCATAAGAAATACGCATGCATTACACAACAAATATACATACACATCTTTACATAAATTTAAAAACTATTTGGTGCTACCATCCATAGTTTGACCCATGTAACGCAAAACTATATTACAGCAAAGTTCTCTCAAATATATTCTTCAATAACAAAATGATCTATTCTGTTCCAGGCCCAGATGTTCCAGATGCAAGTCCCCACTTTACTCAAGGAATACTCAAATAATCTATAACATTACATTTCATAAAAATCAAAAATCGTTTTAACTGCCTATTAAAGATTTGAAGTAGCTACCAGACACACCTACAAACAAACAGAGTTACTTTCGTTTTCGTAATATTAGTATCATAACATAACTTCACTCCTTTTTCTACCCGAAGGTGTTGGCAGCGGCTGTTAAGCCTCGACTCGCCGTTGAGTTTACGTCCCAAATGAAATAGTTGACGAAGCTATTGCCATACCGGGCACAAAGTTTTTAGTCATCGATATTTATCACACATAACTTTCGAAATTAATTTCATAAAATCATTGGTGTGTACCAGGATTCGAACACGCGACCTCTGGATTCAGAAGCCACGTGCTCGACCACTGGACCACCGAGAGCAGCGATATATATAATATTGGTAGTGATCACACAATTTAATTTCACATTGATTTAACACAACAAGTGTGCAAATATTAAAACAATATACATCAAATTAAATAATCATTCTTAACAATGTGCGATTAATTTGTATTTGGAAATTAAGTAGTAAATAAACCAAATAAAAACCTCAAACCTCCTTTGATAGAAAAAAAAGAAAAAAAATCTCACATATAAATAAGGCTGCATAAACACTTCATATAGACTGCTCTGGTAATTAGGAATTTCAGGCAAAGCCTTTACCAACAAGTTCCTCCCGTATCCGGGCGGACCCTGAAGCGCTTTCCCGTTCAGAGTCGCCGCTAACCACAGAAATTGTCCAAAAAACACTTGATATTTTAAATTCATGATAATAATTTTTATAAATATATACAATATAATCAATTCAATCTGTATGTACGTGTTCACCAGACAAGTATTTAAAACATAATGATACGTGAAGTGAACATCGATCCATTGATGTTTCTTGTGTAGGGTTCCGTAGTGCTAATACCAAAACCCTATTAAAAACAATCTGGTTTAACATAAGTTAATATTTTTTGAAAAATATTCTGTATCTTCAGTGTTCCAGTCATACCCAAAGTAAAGTATTTTTACGCTTACGATACTCCTATAAATTGTCGCTTGTAAATTAAAATTTTACAATGGAAGTGCCACGCAGCTCGCTGCAGTAAAACAATAGTGCTGAGATATGGCTAAAATATAATTCACATTGCGTATGTGAATTCCTTAATTTTTCTTTTTCATTTGTCAAGTGTCGGACAGGCTAAAGCTCTGAAGCCATACTGACTTGTTTGTTGTATTATTTTTTTTAAAGTAACAAACTTAAAGTAACTTAATCTAACCTAAACTAATCATTCATAAATTCGTGGCGCTTTATGCATGATGTTCCAAGGGAGTTTTGACAACAATACAGAAGAGCACGGTTCACACGATATTTACACCATTTTCGACATTTACACACATATACGAACACTTATTAAATAAAATTCAAAGAATCCATTGAAACACAAATTTTAGAAAATAATGCAAAGAATGGACATGACTCTTTTACAAAGAAAAACCACAATTTCCTTAAATTGAAAAAAAAGAAAAACTATACGGAATCAAATGATTAGTAGCTTCAACATCAACACCAAAATCATTTTATATCAAACTATTATCCCAAAGACTATAGAGAGACATACGTCAAATTGTCATTAACCATCAAGGCTCCATGATTTTCCGCTGTGGCGTAATGATATGTTAGACACGGCATTGTCCCCGTCCGCACTGGAAGTGGGTTCAGAACCGCACGAGCCATAACATAGTAAGTATATACACAGTAATTAATGTTCAAGGTAATGGCTAAGAATTATGTATTAACCTGTTGGCTAAATATAAAAATATTTAAATTTCTTAATTACTTACAATGTTCTGATGCACAAGAGTATTAAATAGAGACACTCTTCCGGTTATATCATATACCGCTTTTTGTTTATTTATTTTATCCTATTTTGAAGGCTTATTAAACCTATAGATATTATAAGTTTATAACAAACAAGGCAGCCAATTGTTACAAAATAACATAAGTGAGATAATTTTTAAAAACTATGATTTTATTTTTGTAAAGCGGGATTTTGTTCAATACAGATTTATTCTAAAATCGTTAAATCTAAAATGGAAAAGATTTAACTATCTAATATATAAAATTACCAGCGGTATTTCACAGTTACCAAACTCCTCCGAAACGACTTAACCGATTCTCAGGAAATTTTTCGTTCATTTATTCATCTCCATTTTTCATTTCTTCTTTCTTTCAAGTTCTTTTCGGAAGTTATCTGTGAAAAATATCGATGACTGAAAACTTTGTGCCCGGTATGGCCATAGGTTCCCCGCCTATTCCCTTTGGGACGTAAACATAACGGCGAGACGAGACTTAACAGCCGCTGCCTACACATACGGGTTAGAAAAAGGCGTGAAGTTATGTTATGTGGTTTTAATAATTACGTATCATTCACCCATGTAACATTATTTAAATAATTATAATAATTTGTGAGTCGTTAAAGATCGCTTCCCAATGATAACAACCTGCAATGTAGATAATTACTAATCAGGTATGTAGCAAAACTGTTCCTTTATTCTTTACCACCATAAGTATTTTGATTAAATTAAACAATAGTATGTAAATCTTCAAAATAATGCCTGTCAACTGATATTATTATTTAAACCAGTTGAATTGTGTATACTGACGTATTGAATTAAAATTAAAAAAAAAGGCAATGAACATAACATTATTATAAATGATTTTAAAAAACAAATCATTCATAAACTAACTTTTAGGATTCAAAAGGTACTTACTTATTTAATTCTTAAATATTTCAACATCAAATAACCCAGGGTCTCTGGGATAGCACCCTGAATCAGGGAGTTTGCTGTTTGAATCCTGGCTCACATTAATGGGATTTTCGAAAGTATTTTATAAACAGACTATATCTGATAAATGTTGATAACTATTAAAACTGTTTAAATTTATATTCAATTTAATATATTTAAAAGGTCTATTGGTCCAGCACCCCGTTTCTGAATCAAGAAGTCGCGTGTTCGAATCATTGCTCACACTAATGACTTTCGAAATTGTTTTCGTAAGTTACGTTTTACGTTAACTGAAAGCTTTGTTCCCGGTATGGCAATAGGTTCGCCACCTATTCCATTTGAGACGTAAAAATAACGGCGAGACGAGGCTTAACACTCGCTGCCTACACCTTCGGGTAGAAAAAGGCGTGAAGTTATGTTATGTTTAAGCTTATAAGAAGGTCGAAGTCAGATCACCATGCTTATGTTATATCGAGTTATTTATGTAATGTTTATTGTTAATTTAATTAAAACTAATTACATTCATATTTGTGTTTAATTAAAATGTATGGAGTTCCTCGTTTCTTTAATAGATTGTTTTGGATAATAATATGCTAAGATGACAACCTTATCATACGCGGAGTCTACAGATTTAGCTATGTGGTACATGACAGCATAAATAAGGCCATTTGAATACTATTTCAATCAATATAATATTATTTATCTATTACTACTAGGAATATATGAACCCCCTTTGTATAACCCCCTTTGTTTAACTATTGTGGACAAGCATGAATCGATATATCTACTGGCTGATCCAGCTCACGTCTTGCCAAAAAAGTAAAGTTTAAAAAATAGGGGTTGATCGTAGACAAGTGAAAATTTGGGGCTATATGTATTGTCCTATTATTATGTTGTTTCATAAAAAAAGTAAAAAATTAAGAGTAGCCGAAAAATTACAAAAAAAACAATATTTAGGGCTACCCTTAAAATTTAGGGGAAATAGATGCTGTCGTATTCTCAGACCCACCCGCATATCGGGTGAGTCGGCGCACGTAATTTTGAGAGCGTCGGTCAAGTCGTTTCGGATGAGTATAATTACAAACACGGTAACACGAGAATTATATTATATTTTAGAAGATATACCATATTTATTTATTTCTTGGATTTCTCGCGAATCACATTCATAACATTGAAACAGCTTTTTGTTTGTTCATTAGTTGTGAAAATGATCTCTGTAAAGAGTTCGAAAAGTCTTGTTTTTTTCTTTTTTTTATGGGATAGGATGGCAAACGAGCAGGCGTGTCACCTGATGGTAAGCAAAAACGCCGCCCATGGACACCAGCAACACATTAGTGTTACTGTTGCGTTGCCAACCTTTCAGGGATAGAGAATAGGAAAGGATGGGGAAGTGGGAAAGGAGGTGGGCCTCCGGGTACCTCTCTCACCGAACGAAACGCGGCATGAGCCACTTTACAAAATACAGTTACAGTACACATACAGTTTTAAATCATCATCATCATTAGCCTTTTTGAGGTCCACTGCTGGACATAGGCCTCCTCCATAGAGCGCCACAACTGCCGGTCTGCTCAATCATGGGGGTTTTTGCCATAATCGCCACGCTTGGCAGGCGGGTTGGCGCAGTAGGCTGTATTTTTTGAGAGAGAATGCTGCTGCCCATTCTTCTAGCTTTTCCCTTAGTCGCCTTTTACGACACCCACGGGAAGAGATGGGGTGGCGGCATTCTAAGCCGGCGCCACACAGCAGGTTTTAAATAAACGCGATATAATCCATAAAAAGTTGTTTCAATGTTAAGATATACCAAATTTATATATATCAAAATTTGTATATATTTTAAATTCACATCATATGTGAATTTATATTCAACTATCTTTCCAAACTTTTTGCTATCAATTTAAAAAAAAAATAGAGCTGTCAAGTCATTCTGAAGTCTACGCGTAAACACAACAGTGTAAAACATTTTAATCTCGAAGATAAGCGCTTATTAACGGCCAAAAGTGACTAGTAGAGCCATAGTCGCCAATAAAAGGAAAGAACTGATGATCTATGTAAAACAATGATGAGATAGTAATGAACCGGGACTTTGTATACCACCATCAGGTACTGTCGGTAAAAACTGATAATATAGTCTCTGCCATAGAACTTAAAGACCTGGCTTTTGTAGCTACCACAAAACAATCCCTCTTACTCTAATAATCCTACTCGTATTTTATGGGCGCTCTCAGCAAATAGTAATAAATAAACATTGCATCCCATGGAATGGGCTGTCAATCTAATGTCACGTAATGCTGGGCATAATATGTTCAGTCATAGATAACTTAAGACATATTCTAGGGGAATGTTGTTAACCTTTGAATGTTTGGGACCCTTTAAACCACTAGGCTACCCGGCCTACGTGAGCCATGTATTATAATTGTTGATCATCAGCGTGAAAGACATCAGAGTGGTTGGACAAGAACTGCTAACACGTTGCACCGGTGGTTGTGGGGCGCATTTTGCTGCGGAGTGCCAGGTGTACCTTGTTACTTCTGCAATTGCTGTAAACCGCTCGATGATGTCAGCTCGGAGAGAGAACGGCCCAGAATCAATCGTGAGTTTTCTATCATCTCTACTCCAATTACTTCTCATTTATGGGATAGGGGACAAACGAGCTGGCGTGTCACCTGGTGGAAGGCAACAAACGCCTCCTATGGACACCTGCAACACAGATAGTGTTACAGTTGCGCGGCGTGTCTTTAAGATAGGATAGAGAAGAGTACGAAATGGAATGGAGATGGGTCTCTCGCCAAGCTAAATGCGGCGTGAGCAGGCAGTGGCAGTTGAGTATTTTGGATACGGAGCCGAGACATTGACACTGATAGTGCGACTGATCCACCAAGTTAATCGTTAGTCGCTCATCGAGCTATGGAATGGCCAATGTTAGAAGTTTCTCTGAAGGATGAATTTAGATACGAAGATAATCGACAGAACACCAAAGTAATCGACATAACCTAAAGACTTATTCCACAAGCTGAAGTAGCAGTGGGCAGGTCACATTTGTCGCAGAACTGACATCACGAAAGGGGAAACCACGTCTAGGAAAGGCGCCCTCCGGCTAGATGGGGCGTCGATATATGCAGCAGCTGGCAGCGCTTGGAGACGAATGGCCGACGATTGAGCTCAGTGGCTTGCCAAAAGAGGGACCTAATTCCAGCAGTGGGCGGAGATAGGTTGATGATGAAGAGTGTCCTTTTATAATTTTAGATAAATCGATAATTATTCCGTTCGACGTTGCCGTACTAAACTAAATTTAATTAACGCTTTTTGATCGATCTGTAATAAAATAGGTAAATGCCAGATAAATCGTAAAGTAGGTATTTTTTTTTATGGGATAGGAGGGCAAATGAGCAGGCAGGTCACCTGGTGGTAAGCAACTATGGATACCAGCAACACATATAGTGTTACTGTTGCGTTGCCAACCTTTAAGGGGTAGAAAGGAAAGAAAGGATGGGGAAGGGGGTGGGCCTCCGGGTACCTCTCTCACCGAACGAAACGCGGCATGAGCCAATTTACGTCGGTCTTCTGAGAGGTCGTGGTATTTCACCGGTCGAGCCGGCCCATTCATGCAGCGAACTGCTTGGCTCTACTACAAGAATACTAAATTAACGTCATACTGTACAATCGAGTGGGCCGTGGAAAAAATGTCTAGAAATTGTTAATTCTGATTAGTTTTATTTAATTGGTCTCGGTGTTCCAGTGGTCGAGCACCTCGCTTCTGAATCGAGAAGTCGCGGATTCGAATCCTTGCTCACACCAATGATATTTGCAAATTATTTTCGGAAGTTGTGTGATAAATATCGATGACTAAAATCTTCGTGCCCGGTATGGGTACAATAGTTTCGCCACCTATTCCATTTGGGACATAAACATAACGGCGATACGGGGCTTAACAGCCGCTGCCTACACCTTCGGGTAGAAAAGGCGTAAAGTTATGTTATGTTAAGTCATAGATAGATAACGATAAAATCATGTTAATTTCTGTCATGGGATCATCATTTTAATGATGATGAATGACAACGATGTAATTCGAAATAAGTTTTTTCATTAAAAAACGGCTAGGAAACGTCACGTCATCGTATACAAGGTATTGCAAGGATTTTGTGTCAGCAAGGAAGTACTACTTCGTGACTACTAGTGACTACGCGTGACTATGGTGTCATTGACCTGATCAACCGATTGATAACTTGGAGGAGGAACACGCTTGTTATTTCTATATGTACATGAAAAATATATAATTTTAATCACTTTGCCGAATAGTTTTCAATAAGTTAATTATAGTAACATCAACTGCTTAATATCCGAAGGTGCATTACCTGGTCTTCCAAAAGACCTACCCTATGTCATAGGGGCTGCGAACATACTTCCTATATATCGGTACTCGTTCACAATACCAAGGTTCACTTATAACAGTGGCATGCTCTTCTCACAGAATCTACGGCGACAGCTGAGCGATTTGTGCGGCCACATCGACCGCACGCGCCACGGGGTCGGAAACATACTCCTGAAACCTTGTCAGCAGTGCGGAGCGCCCTATCACAGCTCCAGGGTGAGCCCGGAACGAAAATACTACCGGGGTGCGACAAAAAAGCCTCTGAATCCGATGCGGTAGTACACTGCTTTATAAATGTTTACTTTCATGGTAAAATTAAGTAAGATTTATTTGTAATAGACGAACTCTGAAAGCTTTATAATATTTATTTTTTACCTGGTGAAACCACTGGATGGTTCTTTGATGTGGGAAAAAAGATTGAAAACGGAGGGGATTTTTTAAATCTATGACACATACTTAAATCTGACATAGGGTAGATGTAAGCAGTAGTAAGTAATTATGAAACACCAATCTGTACTTGTTGACTATTTTTAAGTGTCTGTGAAGACCTACAAAAATGAAAAATGCTACTTTTACTTTGACTTGACTTTGAACAGTAGATTTACAAAGTGTAAAAATACTTAATAAATAATGCTTTATTTAATTCAATGTTCAAAATGCTTGTATTGTTCTCAGACAAAGGCCATCTCCGATTAATTGGAAAACTGAAGAATACGTATTTTAGCGAAAATCTCAGAAGACATTTATCGGATACATTTATAGCAATATAGCTGCTATATAGCAATATAGCTGCAATATGGCTAATTTATTTGGCTAGTGAGTAGTAGTGAGCCATAAAACATATTACTTATGTGGACTTCTTATAACATTCTGAAATACAATTCTGAAATACAATTCAATCGTTACATGCTCGGTTCTTCAGAAGCAAGTAATATGTATTTTTTTTAAGGTCACATATCGATTTGTAAATGAAAGCGAAGAAGTTAGGCTTTTGCGCATTCAAAATTTAGGTACAAGAATTGATACATATTATTACCTAATGTTTAAAATGTAGATAGTAATATAGTCTAGATTTTAAATAATTTTTAGTAGCTACTTATTATAGTTCCTAGTGTTTATTTTTAATTTCTTATATGTTACTTTTGTGTAAGTCTATATTTTAGTTAATCATTAAAATGTATGTGTAGGTGAAATGATGAATATATATAATTTTAATTTGTTGAAATGATGTTTTTTTCACCGAGCAATCGCAAACGCATGGATGACTAAATATTAGTATTTTTCCAGGCGCTCTAAGTCAGTTTTACATTATATTTTTATTTGCTGAATAAATAGATATTTGGCTAATAAAAAAGATAGTTTGGTCAATTTCTATTAAAAAAGAGCATTAGATTACAAATATGGTTCTCATAATATCTGAATACTATCCGTAGGCTGGTAATATCATATTATTTTATCCATAAAGGTCGTTTAGCCTACATGTATAAAACTTATGTGAGCTAAAGTTTTAATTTTATGCCATCTATGAAAGAAACTTGATACTATTATGCCTTTTTTACAAAAAATTTGTGATCACCTGTTTGATTATTGTAGTTGGTACACACGTTCACAGATGGTGCTTATAGAAAATATTGAATAGTAGAGCGTCGTTCCTAAGTTAGAGGTATAAAAAAAACTAATTAATAATAAAAAACACAAACATTCATAAACTTAACTTCACTCCGTTTTTCTACCCGAAGGTGTAGGCAGAGGTTATTAAAACCTATTATTGCCATACACCGAGCATAAAGTTTTTCACTCATTGATATTGATCACACTTAACTTCTAAAATAAATAAAAAGTTATTGGTGTGAGCCAGGATTCGGACAGTGACTCCGCTCCTTAATCAAGAACCCATGACTTCTTGATTAAGGAGCGGGGTCACTTCTTGTTTCATAATATAAATTAATCGCTAATTTGCATGATATAGCTTTTTTGTATTCGCTGCTGAATTATTTACAGACATTGGGGGCAAGAATTTATAGGCTAGGATGAAGAGTATTAGGCTAAGCTAGACATACTTCGAGGTAGAGAAAATCTAGAAAGCTTGCAGTTCTTAGATGTTCAAATTTATGTTTATTACTCTAATTTCTTTTTGCCTACTCTTGTGGAGACAAGAGGGTGTTTTAATAACGAATCTTATAATGACAATACAATCGCGGGTCAAGACTACATGAAACTTCGATATCACAATTTAAATGTTCCGAGTTTTAAAAAAATATTAATAATATTTTTTCAGTCTCGGTGGCGCAGTGGGCGAACGCACGGCCTCTGATCCAGAGGTCCGGGGTTCGATTCCAGACACTGGCTCACACCAATGACTTTTCGGAATTATTTTCGCAAGTTATGTGTGATAAATACCGATGACTGACAAACTTTGTGCCCGGTATGGCAATAGGTTCGCCACCTATTCCATTTAGGACACCTTCGGGTAACAAAAGGCGTGAAGTTATGTTATGTGTTATGTTATTAATAATATAACCATGACACCTTCACGAAGCAATCAGAAGTAGCAATCAAAATATTTGTCGTTAATAACTAAATAATTAATCAATGTTCGTCAATCAATTTCTCGTTTTATTATAAGGAAAATATATGAATTAATCTTTGTTTATTTCTATTTGTGTTCAAAAATACGAATCTTTAATTGATTCCGATGTTTATTATATTTAAAGGCGCATCATTGGATGTGGCGTTAGTATCTTGGATTTTATCTGCCATAATGTCGGTAGTCGGGCGAGGAGATCAACGTTGGGTATTTCAATAAAATATTGCACGATACTATTAGCTCCTTCTTTATTAATTTCACTATAATAAATCAACACTTATAATTGAATGATTAACAAAATAAAACTAGATTTAAAACATTCCACCAGAACACGTGGGCGCGTGCGCACAGTATGAAACTCGAAACAATAATGGCCGCCCTCCCAGCGCTCGGTGTTATGCCAGCGATTCGATTGTAAATCGATTAACATAATATGTGCGCCGTCACGGCCAACCCTGACTGTCGCACGTCCTCGTGCGATTAGGAGTCTCCCGCGAAATCACCTGAAAGATACAACAGCGCTTCAGTCGTTTACATTGGCTCGTCCATACCTGACTTAGGTAGGATTTTCACGTCTGGTCCGGGCGTACAAGGCCCTTTCTACCAGCTTCCATGTTTTACACCAATAAGACCGGGCATGTTGAGCCCTTTCGACTTACTACTTGTTTTGCATGGCGTGGACCGGGCGTACTAGGCCCTTACCGTCCAGCCTTCGTCTACTCCATGGCGTGGACCGGGCGCACTAGGCCCCTGCCGACCAGCCTTCATCTACTCCATGGCGTGGACCGGGCGTACTAAGCCCCTACCGACCAGCCTTCATCTACTTCATGACGTGGACCGGGCATACGAGGCCCATACCGACCAGCCTTCACTTACTCCATGACGTGGACCGGGCATACGAGGCCCATACCGACCAGTCATTCAACTTCTTATTATTATTATTTTTTGTACCAAACACAAATCCAGAGACATGACCCAGGCGCTCGAAGCCTTTTCAGCCAGTCTCTACGTCTAAATCTGTTGGTGGAGAATGATGCTAATTGTTAATAAAATTCAGCAATAACTCACTTTAGGTAATGTGATTATCAATTTCAGACTCCTCTAGTTGTTTCTCAGTGTCAAATGCTGACAATGTGTCAGAACCTGCAGTTAAGGTACCCTCGCTTGATATAGAAAGGGTATCACTGTCGTCACCAACATGGATAGACCTAGAATGCCCCTCATCTACCGCCGTCTCGGCTAAAGCACTCGTATTATCATCATCGAGCATACTTTCCGCGATTTCAACTAGCCCCTCAAAACCTTTTGGTACCAAGCGCAAATGTTCATGAGGATATTTATAAACACGGTTACCTCCAGTAATAGCTTTGAGTTCGTACCGATCGTTACTGAGAACTTTGGATATGACAAAGGGACCTCGGAATTTTCTAGATAATTTAGTTTGATTTCTCTCACTACATTTAATAAATACATAGTCACCTTCCGCAAGGGGCTTAACTTGCGCTCGACCACGATTAAACCTTTCGGAATCAGATATAGCTTCTTTTTGAATACTAGTATATGCCTCATTTCGTACTACTTCTAGGTCAGCGCGATGGGGTGATATTGAATCGGGTGAAATTTTAGAAAGACCTAACGATTGTGCTCTAATGCCGAACATTAACTCTGTTGGACTGTATCCCGTAACTCTTGATTTTGTACTATTTAATGCTAACTGAACATTGTCTAGCTCTTCGCGCCATATTTTATTTGAGTCGTTTTCTATTATAGTAAGAAGACTTTTTAAGGTACGCATGACACGTTCTACCTGCCCGTTAGCTCTAGAAGAACCGGTTGCTATCAAGTGTAGTTCGATCTTGTGTTCAAAACAAAATTGTTTAAAATCAGAGCTAATGTAGCATCTACCTTGATCAGCTATGATTCTTTTCGGAGTTCCGAACAATGACACTGCTCTTTTTAGAGCTTTTACTGCGCATGTAGCATCAAGCGACTGAGTATATTCGAGGAGAACGAACTTTGTGAAACCATCAATTATAACCGACACATACTCCTTTCGATCGCTTTTGCCACTAAGCTTTCCCGTAAGATCTATATGGATGGTGTGCCATGGGACTGCTACTTTGGGGATGGGATGTGCCCTCAACTGCTGTGCCCCTGAGGGACCTTTTGAGGCTTTACATACGATACAAGAATCAACGAATTTCTTAACATTCTTAGCCATCTGCGGAAACCAATATTGTTCGTAGATTTTATCGAGCGTCTTATCACATCCTAAATGTTTAATTTCACAATGCACATGATTTATTAGCGTCCAGATTAGGGATCTTGGTACTATAGGTAACCAAGAACTAATTTTGTTGCGTTCGACTTTTCTATATAGTACGCCGTCGCGTACGTCGTATGTATGGGAAATAGTTTCTGGTAATTCTTTGTTGAGATGTTTATTGACGAGATCCTGAATCTCCGAATCGCGTTTTTGCTCAACTTGAAGCCAGCTTTCATGAAGTTCGACAAAGTTTACAATTTTACGGGAACCGGCAGATTCTTTAGTAAGGTCCAGAGACCCGGTTGTAGGTGTTGACGAGGAGGGAATTGGATTTCTAGACAAGTAATCTGCATGCTCCATGCTATGACCTTCTTTGTACACTATGTCAAAGTCATAAGCTTGGAGATAAGCCCACCAGCGATGGACACGTGGAGAAAGATCGACCTTAGCTTTTGAAGCTTTGAGAGAGTTACAATCTGTAAATACTGTAAAGTGCTGACCGTATAAGTAATGGCGAAAGTTTTCAATAGCGCGCACAACCGCTAACGTCTCCAGTTCATAGGAATGATATCTGGATTCTGCGTCAGCAGTTCTACGGCTGAAATACGCGACAACGTGCGGCGTATCTTTATTTCTTTGGATTAGAATGGCTCCATAGCCGTCAGAACTGGCGTCAGTGTGCAACTCTATTGGCATTTCGGGATTAAATAGGGTTAATATTGGTTCTGATGTGAGTATTTTAACGATTTTAGCATGTACGTTCATGTGTCTATCAGTCCACGTGATAGGTCCCTTTAATTTAGTCAACGGGTACAGCGGTCCAGCAAGTGTGGCGAAATTGGGAATAAATTTTCGAAAATATGAAGCGAGTCCGAGAAACTGTCTAACCTGTGAGGCTGTGGTTGTAGGTGGTGCGTCAATGAGAGCTTTGATTTTTCGAGGATTCGGTCTTACTTCGCCTTCGCGAATGACATAACCAAGATAGTCGACCTCTTTCTTCATAAATCTGCACTTACGGATATTAAAAGAAAAGCCCGCCTCCGAAAGAGCACTAAGTACGGCATCCAAGCGATGTAGGCCCTCGGAAATATCGGCGGAAAAGCAGAGGACATCGTCCATGTAAGCTAGAGCAACTGTGTCACGAAGCGATTTCAATGCCCTATTTATACAGCGCTGATACACCGAGGCCGCATTTCGTAATCCAAAAGGCATGGCGAGGTATTCGTATTGCCCGTCAGGCGTTACGAAGGCAGTTTTCTCAATCGAGAGAGGCTCTACATTAATCTGATGATAGCCTGATGCCATATCTAATGACGAGAAGTAAGAAGCTCCACTTAAACGGTCTACCTGTTCATCAATTCTTGGGAGTGGATAGTGCTCGGAAGGTGTGTTTGACTTGAGCTCCCTATAATCTACGCACATTCTGTCTGAACCATCTCTTTTCTTAACTAGGAGAATGGGACTAGCAAATGGTGAAGAGCTTTCCCGAATGACACCTGCATCTAGAAGCGACTGCACTTTCTCATTTACTATATTTTTTTCAGTAGGTGATAATCTGTATGGGCGACGCTGAACTACCTTGTGTGGGTCTATCAAGTCGATTTTTAAACTGCCTGTTGTCACGCGGCGAGTTGGAATACCGTCTATAAAGAAGTTATTGTACTTTTGAAGGATTTTTATTAATTCTAATTTTTCAATCCCTACAATATCCGTTTCAATAGTACTGAAATCGACCTCATTTGTGCCTTGGCACATGTTTATTTCTTTACGCGAAACGAATATTAAGCTATCACTATTAATCTCAATGTGAACACCCTGGTCGAGAACATCCCTACCTACGATTATCGCCTCGGAAATTGTGTTGTCAGATACAACGTGAAACAGTATCGACAAAGGTATTTCCTGTATAATAATGGGGCTCAAAATTTGTAAAGTACACTTAATATCGTCTCCAGTAATTCCTGTTAGATAAACTACCTCATTGCGTTTGGTCCCAGAAAGCCTTTCAACAAAGCTACATTTGACCAAGGAGCAGGCCGACCCGCTATCAAAAAGAAAAGGAATGATCTCACCAGTTGATGTCGACAGTGTACCTCTGGTTGCGCGTCGCTCGCAGATCTGGACTTCTTTGTGTTGACTGTGGTTCCTACTTGTATTCTTCTCTGGGCAGCTGGTACTGATGTGACCGGCCTTCCCGCACGAGTAGCAAGTCACACTTCGCTCCTTGTCTTCATTTGGTTTTGACTTCATGTTGTCTCGTCGCTTTCGACAATCTTCTATTTTGTGTCCGCGATTTCCGCAGAAATGACAAGTCCCGGGGAAACGCGAATCAAGCAGACGCGGGCGTTTGGCATCTGGCTCATTATCATTTTCGTCTTTTGAGGGAAATGCCGTTGAGAATTCTACACAATTGGGCTCGCGTAGAAACAAGATGAGAATTCAATTCTCTGCGTATCAAGGTGTCCTTTTGAGATAACACAGATACAGCAAATCCCGTAATTACATCTTCTCTCATTTCGACATTAGGTATACGCTCAATTAAGTTTATTTCCTATTTGAAATCTTATTATTTCGTCAAAATAATCTTGCATAAGCATAGGCTGCCCGAATTTGGCAAGCAGAATTTCCTTTATGTGAGGCCATGTTACTTGAGAACTGCTTAACTTGGTCAAACATTTAGCCGCACGACCTTTCAGTGCATGGGTTAGTGAAAGCAACAGCTCAGGCCCGGTCAGTTTTTGACTATTTATAATAATCTCGGTTATTCTACACCAACCTGCTATGTCTGTATCCATTTCGTCTGGGTCGAATTGTACAAGACGAGGCACCGAAGGGCTAGCAGGAACGCTTTGTGTCGCCGCCAATATACGAGATAGGAGTGCTTCCATATTCGTGAGCAAACTTGCACTGTCACTGTTTGTCTTCGATGGGCCAGCGGTTTCATCGCCGATCTCCTCAAGGTTAGGCCCTCGGCATCCCACTTCTGATAAAGGCGCATCATTGGATGTGGCGTTAGTATCTTGGATTTTATCTGCCATAATGTGGGTAGTCGGGCGAGGAGATCAACGTTGGGTATTTCAATAAAATATTGCACGATACTATTAGCTCCTTCTTTATTAATTTCACTATAATAAATCAACACTTATAATTCTGAATGATTAACAAAATAAAACTAGATTTAAAACATTCCACCAGAACACGTGGGCGCGTGCGCACAGTATGAAACTCGAAACAATAATGGCCGCCCTCCCAGCGCTCGGTGTTATGCCAGCGATTCGATTGTAAATCGATTAACATAATATGTGCGCCGTCATATTTAAATTTATTTGTCTATTTTCACCGATATTTCTGAATCAGAAGTATCTTCAAATCGTGGAGGCATTGAAATGCCTTTTCAGATGCTATTTGTACTATATCCCTTTACACCTGTGACCGAAACATAAAAAAATCGTCGTATATTTGCCACTGGGTATAACAGGCGTAAAATTAGAGAACTAACATAACATAACATAACATAACTTCACGCCTTTTGTTACCCGAAGGTGTAGGCAGCGGCTGTTAAGCCTCGTCTCGCCGTTATGTTTACGTCCCAAATGGAATAGGTGGCGAACCTATTGCCACACCGGGCACAAAGTTTGTCAGTCATCGATATTTATCACACATAACTTCCGAAAACAATTTCGAAAAGTCATTGGTGTGAGCCAGTGTCTGGAATCGAACCCCGGACCTCTGGATCCGAGGCCGGAGAGGCCGTGCGCTCGCCCACTGCGCCACCGAGACTGATTTAGAGAACTTAGTAACTCAAATTAATTCTTCCATACTATAAAACAGATATTTTGTGAGTTTTAAGATTTACTAGCTGACCCGGCGAACTTTGTTCCGCATCAACAGTAATAAATGAGTAAATTTTGGATATCAAGAGGTTCAATTTGTGCTATTTATCGGCTTTAACTGCTGTCCCGCTATGTTAGATCTGCAATATCTTCGAAAATATTCGTTAAAATTGCATACTATAAAGGGCCAGGATCATCTATATTACATACATTACATCACTTAATTGGATGAAAATTCACGCTGCAATGTTTAAAATCGCTTCGTACATAAGCCATTATTTCTCGCAAAAAGTATAAAAATAAAAATGATCTTTGTGGGCTATCCCTAAGAGATAGACATATTCCCTCCTAGACTTTTTTGTAGACCTCCTGAAGGTGTTTAATAATGTAGAACATTGTTTTGATCTATCACTAGGGTTCAGCCAGCGTGTGCAATTAAAGTGCTAAATCTTGAAAATTATCATTTTTTCTTTACAACATCATACATGAATTATAGATCAAAACCACCCCGTTGACACCCTAAAGTCTAACTATTAAAAAAAACCGCATCAAAATCCGTCGCGTTGCGTGTTTTAAAGATATACGCATAGAAGGGGACAGACAGCGGAAAGTGACATAGTTTTATACTATGTAATGATAATGATGATTCCTCAAAATAATCTTCTAGAATAATGAATTCGTTTTGTATGTGAATCAGTCGTGTCGTAAATGGCATTGAATTGTTTCTTTTGCTAGACTTGATGTAAGATACCTACTTAAAGTACTTATGTATATTCACGGTCAACTTCTGAGCGAGTGTACTAACCGTCACACCGGTATGTATTACGTCTTTAAAAACTAGAATAAGTAGACGTTTAGTAGTTGCAGTGTAATATTAGCGAACAACAACAGTGCATGAAGATTTGAATTCGGTGATTCCATTTTTAAAAAGTTACTAATTGTTTTGAAAAAAGAAGGTAAGATTCAGAAATTAAAAAAGTTAAGTTTTAATTACTCTGTTGTATCTTTTGTTTTTTTTTTTAAATAATTTTAAGGCTTACGGCCACTTAGCGTTTGAGTATTTTCATCTGTGTTTATAATTGGAGTTGTTGGTAATTATTATTGTTTAGGAGGAAAATGAAATTGATTGAGGAAACTTGTTCAGTAACGTTATGCCCCGATATTAACTAGATCCAATCGCAGAACAACTGTTGCATATTTAAAGCGTGTTAGGTACGCATTTTTTTACATACAAAGATAATTGGAATAGCAGCGATCAGCAAATCGTAGGAAAAAATGTGTTTTCCCCAATACAATGAAACAGTGATAAATTATTACAAATATGCGTGTGTGACTGTATGATGTGTATGTTGATATCCAGGACCTTTTAAAAAACCTGCTTTATCTCATAGCAAATTATGTTCATTTCACATTAATCTGCCAGTAGCTTATCATTATTATTAGTATTATTACATAGTATAAAACAAAGTCACTTTCCGCTGTCTGTCCCCTTGTATGCGCATATCTTTAAAAATACTCCACGGATTATGAAGCGGTTTTTTTTTAATAGTTAGAGGGTGTCAACGGGGTGGTTTTGATCTATAATTCATGTGTAGTGTAGTAAAAAAAAAGTGATAATTTCCAAGATTTAGAACTTTAATCGCATACGCTGCCTGAACCCTAAGTGATAAATCAAAACAACGTACTACATTATTATACACCTTTTAAATGTCTACAAAAAAATCCGCGAGGGCGTATGTCTATCTCTTAGGAATAACACACAATGACCATTTTTATATTTTTACTTTCTACGAGAAATAATGGCCTATTTACAAAGCGATTTTAAAGATTATATAGTATTAATATTCATCCAATTAAGTGCTTTGCATCCAATTGTGCATGTAATATATATGATCCTGACCCATTACAGCATGCAATTTAAACACATATTTTCGAAGATATTGCAGTATTAACATAGCGGACAGCAGTTAAAGCAGATAAATAGCACAAATTGAACCTTATGATATCCAAAATTTACTCATTTATTACTTATGATGCCGAACAAAGTTCGCCGGGTCAGCTAGTCTCAGCATAGCGAACACATTAGTGGAATACAAATTTAAATCCTTGGATTACCTATCCGTGTTATACTAATCATCCAAATTTGCTCAGCTGTTTAGAGTTAAGAGCGACAAATATAAATTATAATATATGTATAAACGTAATTATGAGTTATATGGGGAGGTTATGAGATTCATTCATAATCAGTTCATATCAATTATCGTGAATGCTAAGGCTGCTAACTCCAAAACGTCACCTATCAGATTAAATAAATGAAACGGTCGCGAAAAACTCCCAAAAAATAGTAATTTTATTAATGTAGGACTTATGGAATTTCCTTAGTACAAAAGCAAACTGAGGTTTTTGTGTTAAGTAGAAGTTTGGTGGTTTTTATGAATTGGAGAAATATGTGTACTTACCCGCATTGTGATGTGTGGGGGTAAACCCATGATAAGTTTTTTGTAGTGTTTATTTTAATTTTAAAGTAGTATAAATCGATTTCCTTATGATATACATAGGGTGAAATTGTGCCTATATTTTAAGTTACACCTGCATACTCATTGTCCCACAAACCTGCATAAACAATTTGTCTGTGGGATCCATAGTCGACAATAAATACCTACTTGTATCATTATAACAAACATGTACAATAAAAATGCATGTATCATGTATGTAATAATATTATGGCAACTCATCGCGTTAATAGCTTCTATGCCCTTTTTTTTAAACACTATTCAATTGTGGATACCCCGGACGTTCTACTATACTCCATTAGACCAAATCCTGTGAAGATTTAGCAGATAAAAGCCCGAATACTGAACCGCCACTCAAATATATAAACGCTACTTAAGCGTTTAAGTAGCTGTCACATTAGACAGAATACGTGAAATTTGAGCAGTAAGTAGCACTTTATTGATTGTCAGATTTGAGTGGCGGTTTAGTATTCGGGCGAAAGTTTGAGCAGTAAGTAGCACTTTATTGATTGTCAGATTTGAGTGGGCGAATCGGGCGAAAGTCTTAAAGCTTATCCGATCATAGGCGTGTCGGTATGAAAATATATATATATATATGTATTAGGTTAAGATTGGAGACAGTCTTACCCATTAAATCTACTTCTCTAGGGTTGCCGACAACACGCTCTAATTCATTGTGCAAGATCTTGTTAAAGGTTTCAGGTCAAGTTGGTCAAGTTATATTTACAAATAGAGCTATTAACTAAATGTTCAATGAGCAATACTCGCCAACGGCATATTATGTTGCATAATATGGGCACGGCAATGCCACCGCCATGGGGGGCTGAAATTACCAAGGTCCATGTGAATCCATATGCCGCAGGATGCGTCGCAGCATAAAGATTCGATTCCCTGTGTTCCTGGGTCTTTTGTGGGCAATAGTATATTGTAGGTAACTTTAGCCCTGGTATCTGTAGATACATGCAAGAAACCATGAAGCAAAATACAATAGGGTAAGCTCTGGCTTTCTTTAGGGGAGGCCTATATCCAATAGTGAAGATTAAAAGTCATAAGAGGATATAATCGGTATAATCAGTGACCTTGCTAAAAGTAATAAAAGTATAAAATAAATAAATATTATTAGTTAAATTAATGATTTAACTATCTAATAATATTTATTTATTTTCCATCGCTACGATGAAGACAAAATAAACAAAATAAGTTTAATTACACATTTTGATGTTGCAAAAATAGACGTGTTATCTAAAATTAACATAACAACTAGTGTCCGACCGAAGGTCTATTTTTGGCCGAAGCCGAAGCCGATTAATCGGCAATCTCCACAACCTTCGGCCGAGGCCGAATTTAATAATTCTCTTCAATATTATCCACAGCTAAAGAAGAATATCGGCGTAAAGTGGCTCATAACGCTTTTCTCTCGGTGATAGAGGTATCCGCAATTAACTAAGTGCAGTCCGGTCCGTCAGTCACTCACTCATTCGTAACAGTTCGTTTAATTCCGACCGTTCGGCGGGACCTTCATCTTCGGCGCAGAATCCAGCCGAAGCCGAAGATCTCGCCGAAGATGGATTTTTGGCCGAAGGTGGCCGAATCTGAAGCTTCGGTCGGACACTAATAACAACAAAATAATAATATTGTGGACGAGTATCTAGGACCGAAGTATGTTATGTATTAAGAGATATTAGTACCTAATATGTAAATATTTTGTTACTCAATTTGCTAATGACTAATAGACATTTTAAATGTTTTCAATACAACATAACTTCACGAAAAGTTTATTGCGGGGTAGGCAGAAAGAGCCCAGTGCCATAAGACACGATACTTACACACCTCTGACACCTCACTCGCTCCCTGACTTTTTTATCTCTTGTCATGCACGCTCGTAAGTTTTAATGTCTTATGTCACCTTCCGAGAGGACACGGTCAATTCGATCATGACAAGTGTGTTGTGACTTCTGGCCTTCTTTTTAATTTTTTTTTATGAGATAGCAGGGCAAACGAGCAACCGTGTCATCTGGTGGTAAGCAACCTACCCGCACATGGACACCAGCAACACATATAGTGTTACCCTTGCGTTGCCGACCTTTAAGGGAGTAGGGTGGGAAGGAATGGGGAAGGGGGGTGGGCCTCCGGGTACCTCTCTCACCGAACGTCGATCTTCTGAGTGGTCGTGGTATTTCACCGGTCGAGCCGGCCCATTCATGCAGCGTACAGCTTGGCTCTACCACTGTTCGACTTTCTTCGAGTCCTATAGCCACGTTTGCACTGTACATCTGCTTAGTTATTCCGGCATATTCCCTTTCTTTACGGGTCGTTTATTACTTTAACACTGATAGTCTCTGTATCGGTGATGCAGTGCAGATATACAGTGCAGACGTAGCTATACATATTAAGGTCAATTTTCTGTCTTACTAAGTTATTTTCAATGCGATTCGCGAGTATCACTCCGCAAATTGGCCCAGTGCTCGTATTTCAACCATTAATCCTAATTTAATGCACACTCTGCCATGCCATACCCAACCCTCTCTTCTATAAGTTGGCGTTGGTATCTGTAGTACCAATTAAAATGAAAATGATAATTTTCAAAAGAGACTTGAACCTCAGAAGGAGAGAGAGAGAGAAAAGGTCGGCAGGTTAGGTATATTATTTATATAATTAGAATTTATTACCATCTAACGTAAGTGAATTTTCAATTATTCATCTATTATTTAATGCATACGTATATTTATCTATTTAAAACAATTTTAATTATCATACTTATCATAGTAAAAGGCATAGAATGACTCATTTACACAAATCTAATGCTGGTACCTACTCGACATAACGAATTTTTTACATTTTTATTCATGTTTCCTTATATTTTTATGTTTGTGTTTTCCTGAAATTAAACTTTGCTCTTTTCTAAGGTTCCGTACGTAACGCGTTACGGCGCCAGTCTATCTGGCTTCCTTTCCACTCATGCATAAGAAAGAGATAGACAATATTTCCTCTCATTACTACCCAATGCGCTAGCCGACTTTCGGACACGGTACTATCTATCTTTTATCAATATTTAAATTGTGATATAGTTCAACTTAAATTAGTTTAACTTATCACTTCTGTTTGGTGTCCCAAGACGCACAAGTTTCTCGTATTTGAACAAGTCTTATTAATAATATCAAAAGGAGTATAAGTCAGTAAATCCCTTGCGGGGTAGGCAGAGAGAAAGGAGCGCCATAAGGCACGATTTTTACATACCTCACTTGCTTCGTCGACTTTCATAACTCTTTTCATGCACGCGCGTTGATTTTTGAGGCTCCTAACATTACCTTCCTTCATATATATTCAATCTTGTCAGGGGTCAAGGATCATTTAGTTTTATAACAAAACAGATTGTGAATTGTAAAATACGACTTCATGCAAATAATCACGTACATCAGGGTTGTTTACAAGTTTACGAGAAACTAAAATAGCTTATTGCGATATTTATAATTAACTAAAAGTGAGGTTTAATCAAATTTAATAAAAACTCGTCCCCAGCAGATCAGTCATGTCCCCTCGCACCAATCGATCATGCCACAACATAGTTTGATTGTAGAAGTTCAGATTAGATTTTTTCTCTAGAACATTATTATTATAATGTACTTAATAAGTATTATTTTTTTAAACAAAAAAATTGGTCAAGGTTAGAAGAAGGCCGACGACACATTCTATAAATTAAATTCTTACCTAGTATAAAATTAAGTCGTTTCAGCTATGTCATATTCTATATGGTTTTAATCTTCTAAGCTTCGCAACAGATTTTAATGCGGTTTCGGCAATTAATAAAGTGATTCGAGACGAAGGTTCTCTGTCTGCTTTTGACTGTAAGATTGAATTAAAACTCAAAACGTAACTGGAAAAAAAGAAACAGCAAGAAAATATGTGCTAATGGTTGGCAAGAAACGTAACCCATTCAATTTTCACTAACTTAAAGTTCCCACTCATATTCAATTTGCTTCACCCGATCACACTTTTCGTAACGCATTCACCAGCGTTCTCTCTTGTCCACATGCGGCGAAAAAAGTTTATACTCAATGTAGATAAAATTATTAAAAAATATTGAATACTACAAATAAAAGCTAGAAAATTTTAAAAATTATTTCAAAGTTAAAATGGTTTATATAACTATCCTCATCAGCTAGCATATACATCGCGCATTATAAACAATATCTGGATGACCGAGCTTTGCTCGGTATTTTCTTTTTTTTTTATAAATTTCGATCTTACCGACAGAATCATAAATATATACTAATATATACTATGTACTAACATATTATATTAGAAACAAATAGTAATTAGTTAACAACGCCATCTGCTGGAATTAGTTAACAACGCCATCTGCTGGAATAGCTTTAGTGTTGTTGTCGTTAAAGCAAGTTAGTTGCTCACAAATAATAGTATTCGCCAATAGATGTCAGGAATTCCAATGAAAAAGTAAGTTGATGTTTAAGTTGATTATCGATAAAACACGATAAAATGAAATTTTCTAAAAATGATTCCTAGCTAGATCGATTTATCGCCCCCGAAACCCCCTATATACTAAATTTCATGAACATTGTTGGAGCCGATTCCGAGATTCCAATTATATATATATATATATACAAGAATTGCTCGTTTAAAGATATAAGATATGAGATGCATGCCATAATTAACATATCATAACATTTGTAAAGTGCCAATCGATTAAAAAAGAATCCTAATTATCTAATGAGGTTATTTTCCTGCATTTTTTTTTTGTACGTGTACAACTGGTCTGACACTCTGCATAGTATATAATATAGCTTACGTATACCTCCCACTACAGTCTGTGTTGAGCAAACGAACCAACTCACTTGTTTGTACCGAACAGGTAAGTCCACTACTATATTGCTCTGATATACTTTTAATATTTCGTAAGCCTGTCTAGAATGCACTGTTGCAAAATTAAAAAAAAAACGTACACCGTAATTCAAAAAAAGAATTGAGTTGTTTTATAAAACGATTGTTTTTTATTTTTATTTATTTCTCTATTTTGAACAACTACCATCTTTTTGTTCATCACTCATGAAAATGATCTCTGTAAAGAGTTCAAAACGTCGGGAAATAAATAAAATAAGTAATAAATAAACGCGATATAATCCTAAAAGTTGTTTTAATCTATTGTTTTTTTTACTAATAAATTGATTACTACGTATTTTTTTGCTTAGAATAAATAAGAATGTTGTTTGTATATTATTAAAAAAAAACATAATTAGGGGAATGTCATTTACTTTCCCGGTAAAATTGCAACTTGGAAACTATCGTACAAATTTTCACGTAATTTTCACGCTTCAATTTAGTTTTTCTTGAAATAATAAGTAAAAATCTTCGTAAAATTTTATAATCATAATTAGAAAGGCCAAGATGGAGCTGCGAATAATAATGTAAACATGTTTATGTTTATGTAACATGTTATTAAACTGGCAAAAGATTTTTTCTTTAATAGATAGTATTCCATATAATGATTGTTCTCACATTTTAATTAATTTATCGAAGTGAATATCGACCGACACTTAACCGTACGCAATATTGTTGCAATCTTCGCTGACGTTGACCTTTAGGGCTATAAATAAAAAAAAAACATAATACATAATATGCCAGGAAGAAATTATTCTTAACGATAAGGCCGCCATTTGTAGCAACTCCTAGCTACTACTATCCTTGTTTTGTATTTTATGAGATTTAGTAATGTATATGGATTTGCAAATAAAGTGATATCTATCTCCTCTCCGTGCTTTGTAAAAAACACGTAGATATCACATTCATTAAGTAAACGTTAGTTCTGGGAATTAATCTGCTAGAATAAATAACTAACTAGATAAGTTATCTAGTACAATTCCTTAACTCATTACTAAATAAATCAGTCTTAAATATTATTGCTCATGAGATTAGAGATGAAAATATTGATAAATGACTAACAGTCAGAAATGATCAACTGATATCAAAGTAAACTTGGCTGTTCGTCTTTGATTCCCTTTGCGTGTTATAAGGATGATAATTAAAAATAAATATCCTGCTTCATATTACGTAACAATGGCGCTCAATTTCTCTATCTTGTTTCTGACTTCGGGTGTAATGGATGGTATATTGGATACTATTATTCAAAATGCCCCTGGGGTTTTGTCCTCATACATAATATATACATATAAGTATACATTTTTAAACTGATTATATTAAAAATTCAAACATGAATGTAGACGTAATATCTTTCAAGCTGTTATCGTTGATATCACAATCTTTTGTTTATTTACCTATTCAAAAGAGGTGACACCATTTTCTTATAATCTTATGTCGTTATAAATTAGGGTACAGTATAATTTATGTGATGAGAGGAACCGTATTAAGGGTATTTTTAGACAATGGGCTTTTAGTACTTAAATATCTAATTTTGTATGTAAATATCGTTTAAAACCATGGAAATATGTATTAGTGTCGAAATATTGAGCACTTGATCAAGTACAAATAGATGTATGACGTATTGTAGGATACCAATTAAATATTTTTCAAACCATAAAAACTGGACTCTATATTATTCGCGTGAAAATTATGGAAAGTAGTCAATTTATTTAATACTAGCAGACCGCGCGAACTTCGTACCGCCATATTTTAAACATTTTCCACTAAAAAGATTATTGCCGCGATCATATTAATACCTCAAAGCTTTCCTCATAAATGGACTATCTAACACTTTTTTTTTTCAATTCAAGTTCCTGATACATACATACGTAACTTCACGCCAGATCCCTTGCGGGGTAAGTAAAGGGTACAAAGCGTCATAAGGCACGATTATTACACACCTCACTTACTTAGCTTTTGATATTAGCGACTAACAACCTAGATATGATGAAAATAATGGCAGTTAAAATATTAAGCAGTTGAATGAATGCATGAATGGGCTCAACCGGTGAAATACCACCACCTCCCAGAAGATCGACGTAAAGTGGCTCATGCCGCGTTTCGTTCGGTGAGAAAGGTTCCCGGAGGTCCACCTCCCTTCCCCATCCTTCTCCCTTAAAGGTCGGCAACGCAACGGTAACACTATAAGTGATGCCGGTGTCCATGGGCGGCGCAGGTTGCTTACCTTCAGGTGACACGCTTGCTCCTTTGCCCTCATGCCTCCCATAAAAAAAAATATTATCAACTTCGATCAATAGCTATACCAGGGACTTTGTCAGAAGTTTTTTGTCAACCTTTAGTTTTTTTTAATACTCCTTGCACCTTTTTTTTTTTTAAATTTGTCATTGTCGTCGATTTAAACTAACCTGGTCACCACATGTTCTTACCAGTATGGCTAACTCACAGTGAGAGTTTTTTTTTAATATTTTAAATGATGTCGATTTGGCACCTTGCTATTACTCTTATCAAAATAAATTCACTAAATTTTAAAAGAGATCACGATATTAAAAATGTAAATATATATAGATGGGCAACTATGTGGTATGCAGATGTGTAACAAACTCGCTAAATCTTTATATTTTAGCAAAAGACGCCAAGTCGAGGTGCGCTTCGTCCATTTATATGAAGTTGCAATATTGTAAAGAATTATAGATAATATTATAATATCTGCGTGAAGAACTAACTGTAAACTAACTCTAGCTTTGACCCATGACTTTGGTTACTTAAGTATGAAAATATTTTTAAATCTTTTAATATTCGGGTTCCATATTACATAAATATAATGAACGGAAAATAACGCGACACATTTAGGTAAACACATTATCTGTCTGCTTGTGACTACGTTACGTACGAAACGTCAAGCCATTAATAAAAGTAAGTATTTGTTTACCTACACTTGTCGTGTTATTTCCCGTTTATTATACTCTTAAATAGATCAAATTCTAATCTAATGTGTCTAAATAGACACGGGGTCACAGATGTTACAGGTTCACATCACCTATTAATTATTACAAAATAAATATACATATACCCTAAAAGACGATTAAATACTACAAACTCATTAGGACCAAAAGAAAAAAAAAATCTAAGAAAATTAAAAAAAAATTACCTGCCAGCTATGAGCGGCGCTCATGACCGAGTCGAGCGGGTCTCCCGATCATATATATGTGCGCGGAATATTTGCCTAAGAAACGTATACTTACATTTTGTATTTTGCGATATCTTTTGAATTAAATGTCCGAATTGAATCATTCAAAAAGTTCTAGAAAGGTATTGAATCTATCTTTATATTGAAGTAATTAATTTTGAGTAGAGTTAATACCAAAGTACAACATAAAGAACTTTTAAAACGACCTCATTATAATTATTTTTAAAAATTCAAAAAGCACTTATTGTGCGATAACTACAATAATTAGACATATGGCGTCGCGGACTTTTCTGTCGACAATTATATGTTCTGTGAAAGTGTAGTACATTGTTTTGTTCTATAATCAATAGCTTTTGCAGCGTTCGCGATTTAAGATTTTTTTTCGGGTCTTTTTCTTACACCTTGGGTTACATTATTGAACTTATAGTAAGGATCCCTAATTTATTTGAAAATATAATATAGCCTAAAGCCTTCCTCGATAAATGGACTATACACCAGTGAAAGAATTTTTGAAATCGGACCGGTGGTTTCTGAGATTAGCGCGTTCAAACAAACAAACAAACAAACAAACAAACAAACTCTTCCGCTTTATAATATAAGTATAGATGTAAATGGGTGGCTAAGGGTGTTTTTCATATTATTTTTCAAATATAAGATTACGTACAAATTTTATTATTGGCCATATTTGTTGCACAACGTTACCACTCTAAATGAAAGATGTCGCGTCAGTTGCGCTCAACTCAAAATCAAAAATAATTTTATTATCATAAATCTTTACAGACTCTTAAAAATACTCAATAAATACAAATAAAAAAGTAAGTGGAAAATGCCTCCGTGGCTTAAGAACAGACGGACGTAATCGCCCCGAGCGGCCCGAATCCGAGTGTAGGGGATGTTATGAGAAGAACCGGGCAACTTCTCATGACAACCATTACACTCGGAATAAGGCCACTTGTAGCGATTGCATCCATGTATGTTTTCTTGTTCCGCGGAGGAACTTTCCTTAACTTTATTAATGAGTTCAATCTTTGTTATTATTGGCTATTTTTAAGTACCTATGAAAATAAAGTTATTTTGGTTTGATTTGTTTAAGCCGCACAGTTTATCTCCTACTGAATTAATCGGGATGATTACCAGCCGTGGCGTTATTTGATTAATAATATAAAAAAGACACTCACTAAGACAAAAAGCCAAATATTCCATTCGGTAAATTCCAGAAAACATCGTAGTTCCTGTAATCATAAGGTATAAAATGAGGTAAATAAAATATTTTGAAATAATTTCTTAATAATAATTTTACAGATATATCTATATAAAGATGATCAAGACTCTGCTGTTCTTGGCTTCGGCTGCTGCACTATCTCTAGCTGTACCCGATGAGGTGAGTTTTTTATCTATCCCCTGTATATTTTCCAAAAGATAAGCCGAGTAATACTAACAAGTACAACATAGTACAACAAGTACAACGTATGGGACTTATATAAACACCAGTAAATGGAAAAATTTATCAGACTTCTTACAGTGACTACCTGACCCAGCAAATGATTTCTTGCCAAAAAATTAAAACTTGGGAGGTGTCAAGGGACACCTGGGTGGAACGAAGTTCCTTTCGATTAATTAGTGAGGGAATTGTAATGAAATTTTAGAACTAAAAAAAACATATGTAAAATATGAAAACATGGAAAATAAAACTTCAAATAAGGTCCTGATACCGGGATTCGAACCCGAGCTCCCTGTGTGAGAGCAAGGTATCCCAGCTACTAGACCATTTGGGTAGTTATACGTTTTTTTAAAAAAGCCGATACTTAAAAGTGCAGTTTGGCATGGAAAAAGTGTCGTGACTATTTTTTTCTGTCTAGCCCTCTTTCACAACGCGCGATAAGTAACTTCGTTCAATAAATAGGGATGTGTATATTTTTGTATGCTGTTTCATAAAAAAAATATAGGGATAACCTTAAAATTTAGGAGGATGAAAAATTTATGTTGTCCTATTTTCGTAGTGATACCCGAAACACCCATAACATTTCTGAGAATCGGTTCATCCGTTTTGGAGGAATTCAGTAACGTATTTATTTCTTAGATTTTCGCGAACCACATTCATAACATTGAAACAAGTTTTTATGGATTACATCGCATTTATTTAGAACTGATTTTCTATTTATTTCCCGACGTTTCGAACTCTTTACAGAGACTCGTGAAAATGATCTCTGTAAAGAGTTCGAAACGTCGAGTTGTTTCAAATGTTATGAATTCAATAACGCACACCGTGACACGTGTATTTTATACATTAGATTTTGTAATACTTAGGCCATAGTGTAATATTTCTAATATTATATCACGGGGTAATACCTCATTCCTTATCAAAAGAGAGCTAAATAAATAGATCTGTATTTGTTATGTATTGTCATAAAACCGCGTCAAGATAATTTATCTTAACTGTTACAGTAATTTCTCATTCGTATGATGAAATCCAAGTGAAAATGGTAAAACCCTGATAACGTAACATAACTTCACACCTTTTTCTATCCGAAAGTGTAGGCAGCGGCTTTTAAGCCTCGACTCGCCGTTTTATGTATACGTCCCAAATGGAATAAGTGGCGAACCTATTGCAATACACCTGGCACAAATTTTTCAGTCATCGATATTTATCACACATAACTTTCGAAAAAAAATTCGTCATTAGTGTGAGCCCGGATTCGAACCCACGACTTCTTGATTCAGAAGTGAGGTGCTCGACCACTAGACCGCCGAGACTGTTTATCATGATTATCATGAAATGTTCCATTCGCGCTGTATCCGATTCATGGTTCGATTGCTGAATCGTCTGAGGTTAGGTTTCTATATCAGAGTATAAACCAAGTAAAGAAGTCATCTCACTGCTGTTAATTTTCATTTGGTTACCTTCACGCTATTAATGTCCGGAGGTATTGGCAGCGGTCGTCTCATCTCGCTAAGTGACTTGATGTCAATAGGTGGTGATACCTAGAAACGTGTGTCGATGTGTAATTTCATATGTTGGAATTTTATTATCCATAAGTCAAGGTCTGAATCTGAAGTGCGATAGCTGTCCCACTAGAGTATTGAGCCTTATGATATAGAAGATGATCCTCACAAGTTCAAAAACGTTAGTGACCTCTTACAAATACCCTTACCACTCTTTTATGGCCCCACCTTACAGAATAAGGGTAGGATTGCTTTTGGGTAGGAACAAATAGTTTTCTACATCATAGTTTAGTATCAAGCATTGTAATTGAACGAATAACATGCAGCAAATAGTCTTAATGAATATGTTCTCATTACAGGTGGTAACCAAAGCTATAGTTCGTCTGGACGGTACCGGAATAAATGGCGCCATCACTTTTTCCCAATTGCCCAACGGTAATCTCCGAATCTCTGGCAAGATAACTGGTATGCCACCAGGCATGTACGGCTTCCACGTCCACGAGAAGGGAGACCTCACGAATGGATGTTTGAGCACTCTCGGCCACTTCAACCCTAACGGAGTAAGTAGGCATATCTTATTTAAATTTGTTCACTTAACGCTATATTTTCGGCCATATAACTTCACACCAAGTCCGTTGCGGGATAGGTAGAGAAAATAGAGCACCCTAAGGCGTGATTCTAGCACACCTTACTGGCTTCTTTGACTTTCTCTTCTTCTCTGTCTGGTCGGCATATTTTCTTCTGACATCACCTTCCCCAAAGATTTGTTCTATTTGGTCACGTGATGTGTGATCTGCCCGTCCTCGTTTCGTACATCCACTCTCTTTGGCATTGTATATGTGCTTAGTCAATCTTCTAGAATCCATTATTTCTGCCATGTGCAAATTTGGCACCATGGTTGTTAGACAAACAAGTATGTAACTGAAATTAATATTATATTTTTTTTATAGAATGACCACGGCCACCCTTCAGATGAGAACCGTCACGTGGGTGACCTTGGAAACGTCAGTTTCGATGGAAACAATGTCGCCATCGTGGACTTCGAAGATCATCAGATCAAACTGTCCGGACCCCACAACATCATTGGTAGAGGGGTGGTGCTTCATGAGAAAGCGGATGACTTCGGAAAGACTGATCACCCTGACTCCAAGAAAACTGGGAACGCCGGCGGCAGAGTAGCTTGCGGAGTTATTGGCATCTTGTAGGCATTTATTTTACATAGTCGAGGTTTAAATGGTGGATTGGGTGATAATTTTTGTCCATTTTTGTAGTAATGATAATTCTTGAAGACAACCAACCATCATTTAAAAATCAACGTTAAAATTAATAACAGCCTACTAACATTAAATATTAAGAAACTTTTAACTATTAAAAAATACTCATGATGCAGCAGGCAGCTGTTGTTGGTCTTTACACCATCACATTTTGCTCTCTTAAACTTTTCAATGAGATTAAATCATCAATTTATTACTTAGTGAGATTTATATTCTTATCTATCTATTCTATTCCATGACTGTTATTTAAATAAACTAATAAATTTTCTACATATAATATATGCGTTGTTTTCATTTGATATGAAGAATAGTTGTTATTGTAAAGAATTCCACTAATAAAGAAAATACTGGAGCATTGGAAGAGATCAATGAAAGGAGCTCCAACGTTTATAATATTATGATCCTTCAAGAACAATACAAGCCTTAAGGTTTAAAAAGTTTATTATAGTGCAAACACACCATTGATTTTTCAGTTATATTTTGCACTAGTTATGACACAACTAATTGTGAGTGATCTATGGCAATGGGTCCAAATAATTGGCCAATAATGGCTCCAATAGTTAAGACAAGTTAACGCCAAATACTTGCAGTGCAATTTTCGGAGAAACTACTTAACTTTAGCTTTTAGTGGAACTTTCTCAATGAAATCCAATAATATTGAGTATAAGTATGAGTATTGAGTTTGTCTGCAAACAATGTTTGGGCTATTTTTGTTTTTTTATATTCAAAAAGGTTTAGGGTAAACGCTGATGTGTTTATCACCAGTTACCGAAATGATGATCACTGCAAAATTCCAAAATCGATAATAATATATATTTTAATAATATATATTTAGTGTAGGTTATGTATTAGTACGGACATGTTTTAAAAATTGGCGAATAGTTATTGTCCATTCATCTCCTCAGTCAGATACAATTATCTGCCATAACAGAAATAGATTACTAATCAAAGAAAATTAGATTAAGTAGAAGTTTAATATTCTAGGTAAAGTACTGAATTAAATATTCGGTTTGGTTTTTAAAATAAAGGAACATACGTTTCAACTGTGTTCATATTAAATGCAATCCAAAATTAAGACACATTGGGTTATAATTGTTGGGTTATAAATAAAGTGTGATTTTTGGAAGTTAAGGTTTTATGTTATGATAATCAAAAGAATTTTCTATTATTTTTGATTTCCAATGGTTATTAGGAGCCTTTATAAATTCACGAAAGCTTATGTAAGAATCACGTCTTAAATGGCTTTGTTATTTCTGTCTTCATTGCGAAGGATATGGGGTGTAATTCTGTTCGTGTTGTTGTTTTTTTCAACTTCTAGTTTGTACAGTTGGTGGATACATATATGTCATATAAAAATACATATGTGGACACTTAAGAGTCATTTAAAAAGAGGGAGGCGAAATTGTAGCTCCATCGTTTTACTTAAATCATTGGTGGCAATTTAAAAAAACCGAGTTATCTATACTAACTTCATATTACCTACTAGTGATGAAATTTTCTTTTACAGGGAAGGTCACTTGGCGAATGCGTCACCAGCTATTATCAAAACATCGATTTTAATCATATCTTTACTTCCCATAATGTTTCTTTAAAAAATGTGTTTATTAGTTAGTTATTTTAAATTGAAATCTCTGCTCTTAAAACTTACGCAATTAAACCTATGCCAATTGATGTCTACTATAATCAATACAATCATGCCATAGACTATGTACTTAATGTATATTTATGTTATTTATTTATTAAAAAACAAATGTATTAAAGGTTCATTTTTATGTTAGTGCTTTTTATTTGATTTTCATTCACGAACTTGATAGGTAGGTTGGAAAGTTGTACTGGTTTAACTGATTTTTCTTAATAAATAATTTAACTACGCCTCTTTCTGGTGTGAGCCAGGATTTGAACCCACGACTCCTTGATTTAGCAGTACGGTGCCACCACAACTGGACCACCGGGACTTTAATTAATAATTTAATTAGAATATAATGATTGTAGGTTACGCCAGGTGTCTTGTGAATGAATGAATGACTACAGTTTCAAACCGTTCGTTCTTTTGCGATAGTGGAAAAATCACGAGCTCCTACTTTTTGTTTTCTGTTCTTCGTTGTTTTTCTTGTAGAAACTTGTATCCAACAGTAAAAGTAATATATTAAATATGTATATTAAATATATTAATACTTGGATCGATAAAGAGTCGGACGCCTACGGCAAGATATAAATTTTAATTAGTTCACCTGCTTGCTCCCATCATCAGACCGATACTACATGGGGCCTGGGGTAGTATACGCATAGTCTAATGCCAATGTCAAGTGTATCGTGGCAGGTGTGCGAGTGATATTCTTTGAGAGCAATGTTTAACTTTACGGAATTCAGCGCTGGCTGTGCCAAAGGACTGTTGATAGCGCTCAACGTATTGTGTATTGTAAGTTATTTTATTTTTGGATTTATTGTACATTACTATGTGTAATATCAAAATCACATTTCTTAATTTTTATTTAAGTAATTCGTCACTCGAAAAAAATACAAAAAGCAAACTTCCTAATTCCATATTCAGTGCTTCCAAAAGGATATAGGTGAAGCAGTTCCACTTTATTATATGGATCACTTCGATATTGATATCATATTTTTTAACTTTGCTCCTTTTAATACCTCAAAGGTAGAAGCAACGTCTAAACAATTATAGTCCTAAACATAAAAGGCGGTGAGCCCCAAAAATTAACACACTTATTCATACATAGCTTGAATAGCTTCCGAAAAGAGTTCGGAAAAGTTAGAGCCGAGTCATCGATAGCCACATGAAAATATAATATACTAAATAAATGTAATAGTAACACACACAGCTCCCTCTGGATGGCACTTAATAACTTCTGGAAACTGGCCATGTTTACTAAGTTTTACTTAATTTTTTAGTTGATGGGATTATGCACTTTCGGTTTTGCTGTGGTGGACGTCAAACTCCTCGAACAGTACGGGAAGGAGCAAACTGGTGGATGCTATGTGGGCGATATAATTATTATCGTGGCGAGCCTGCTGCTGGTGGGAATCGCAACCTTCGGGTGTGTGGGCATCACGAAAAGTAGTGTCAAAATTCTATATTTGGTAAATAACAAATCAATAATGAAATCCTTATTTGTTGATGGTTTTTAACAAGTTAATAATACCGCCATCTATTGACAAATTTCAGTACATAGGTTTCGTGTTGATTCTGATGGTCGTCGAGTTGCTTATCTCTATCTACGTATCACTGCAGCGCTATGGTCTGCAGTTCAGAATTACCGAGTGGATACGGGAAGATTTCTATAAAAATGTTACCGATCTTGAAATGGAGCAGCATTTGAAGTTGTGGGATGACTTGCACACTACTGTAAGTTTCATATTGATTTTATTTTATGAGATAGGGAAGCAAAAGTGCTACTGGTGGTACCTTTGTAACACCAATAGGGTCAAAATTGCGTCGCCGGACTTAAATGTGGGATTGGCACGGGCATGAGGAGAAAAAGGTCAAGGATATGGGACTCCGCCCACTATTTTTACCAAACGATAGGTGGCATACAAACCATTTTGCGTAGATTTTCTTTGGGGGCCTGGTATTTCATTGGTCGAGCCGCCCAAGTCATGAAAAGAACTGCGCGGATCTACCACTATTGCTTTTATTGCTATTAGGTACAACCCAAGTAAGAAAGGGCATGCTAAGACATGTTGAAAGAATGGACGATGCAAGATTGACTAAATAGATATATGGTGCAAAAGTGGATGGATGTAGGAGTCGAGGACGGCCAAGACACACATTCCATGACCAAATTGAACGTGTTCTGGAGAAAGGTGATCTTGGGAGCCTCAAAATTCGAGGCGCGTGCATAAAAAGTGTATTATGCAAGTCAAAGAAGCGAGTGAGACGTGTAAGAATTATCCCTTGTGGGATCTGTTCTCTTTGCGGACTGAGGGATTTGGCGTGAAGTATGTGTGTATGTACAATACTTGTACATTTTTTTCATTTGAAACAGAACTTTGGGATATTTATATAGGGGTTACTGCTGGGTTCTTGATTCTTGATCTTTCTTTCAGTATGATTGCTGCGGATTGAACGGTCCAGACGACTTCATAGCTCTTGGTCAGACAATCCCCATGTCGTGCTGCCCCAGGGCTTTCGCCGCGAGGAGTGACAGAGCACGGAAACTGATGTACGCGTCTTGTTTAGAGTAAGTAAAATAAAAATTATTTATAGCTTCACTCTCTTAATATCGGAAGTTGTGGGCAGTGGTTTTTCGTATTAAGTGAAATATTTGGTTATACTTATATGATTTGGAATCGGTAAAAACAATTTTAGATATTTATTAAAATATCGCAACACCGTTAATCTCTATATAAGAACGCGAGAAACAAAGATTTAACTTTTCTTGACATCGCCATAGCAATAGCTTAAAAGTAAATTTAATCTCCTCGTTTCTTTAAGCTGTTACTTTATTTATTTAGATATTTGTAATATTTTTTTTTCAAAAACAGAGGCTAAAGTTGCTTTTCGAATTAGAAAAAAATTCGCACAACGGATCACCGTTACGTAGAAATAGAGGTCTTATTTTTAATGGCTTTTGTGGTAGCCCAATGTTCATGATTTTATCAAACGAGTCCAGTGTCAAACTCTTTACTTCTCTTAGGTTATCGTGTAACGCAGCCTTTTTATAATTAGCCTTTTTCCTGGGACGGTTTACAAGAGAGCCGCTTAAACCAGCATCAATGGAGGGTACATACCTTCTGTGTACTAAGTATCGGGAATTTGTCAATAAAACAAAAAATACAAATTATTCATCTAAATTTATTTTATCGCCTTCAAAGTAGGCCCCATCGCTTGCAATACAACATCTCCACCGCTTCACCCAGTCTTCCATACATTTTTCATAGGCTATTTGCGGTATGGCCTTTAGCTCATTCAGCGAATTTTCTTTTATGGCTTCTATTGACTCAAAATGTTTTCCTCGAAGTGGTAATTTTAACTTGGGCAATAAAAAAAGTCAGACGGAGCCATATCAGAGAATAGGGTGCTTGGTCGAGAACGTTTGTTGAATTTTTCGCTAAAAACTCTTTCACTATAATGGCTGTGTATGATGGTGCATTATCATGGTGCAGCATCCATAAGTTGTGTCGCCACAAATCTGGATGTTTTCGGCGGATACTCTCACGCAAACGCTTCATGACGCCTAAATAATATTCCTTATTCACTGTTTCTCCCTCTGGAAGGAATTCGGAGTGAACCACACCACGGTAGTCAAAAAAAACTGTCAGCATCACCATGATTTTGGTGCGACTTTGCCGCGGTTTTTTGGGTTTCGGCTCTTTTTCGAGACGCCATTCTGAAGACTGTTGGCTTGTTTGTATGTCATACTCATAAACCCATGTCCCGTCGCCAGTTTTTATACGTTTCATAAAGGTCGGATCCCTAGAAGCTCGGGAAACCATGTCTTCAGCGACATGCTTTCGCTGCCCTTTTTGAACAAAATTGAGCACTTTTGGAACTAGTCGAACGGCGACGCGTTTCATGCCTAAAATGTCAATAAGAATATTGTGGACGGACTTAAAAGATATGTTCACCTCACTAGCCAACTCTCTCAGACTCATACGTCGATTTTCGATCACTAGCTTCTTGATTCTGTCGATGTTTTCTTTGGTCGTAGCGGTTGAAGGTCTAGATACCAGAACGAGGCAAGTCTACTACTACTTCTCGGCCTTCTTTAAAAGCCTTATACCATTCATAAGCCCTTGTTTTCGAAATATATGATTCGCCGTAGGTATTTCGCAACAATTTAGTGATTCACCACATGAAATATCATTCGAAACACAAAATTTAAGGCACACTCTTTGTTCAACAATATTTTCCATTGTAAAAATCGCCGAGGACTCAAAACTATGACCAGCAAAAAGTTTAGTTTAAAACAAATTAAATGACAGATCCCGTTCAAATTTTTCGCGCTAAATCAGTACAGTGCTACCAACATGCAGTAAAAAAATTAGAACGACCTCTTTTACGCGGGTCTCTTTATTGACATATGCCCGATACTTTTTACACAGAGTAGTAGATATGTTTGGAATTCAGCAAAAAGAACCAGGAACAGGTTGGGATCAAACATTTGCCTAATTTGTAGTTGCCTTAACATATGCCTAAAGTGCAGGATGTTGAACATGATAGAGTCGGGTTGAGCTACTAACCTCTGAACTAGGATATTTTTACTACCTGACTCTGTTATGCTACGACATTTAAGTCCTGAACAGGATGATATTGCACTTCTGCAAATTGATGCTGCCCCTAACGACTCTTATTGAAACCTTCCAAAGAATAAAGTTAATTACATGTCTACTTGTCTAATTTTTTAAAAATTTATTTTAGGCTCTCGTCTTACTTCAAGTCCGGATGCGAAAAAAAGATTCTGCTTACGTTGCAGTCAGATGCAGACTTTTTAACCGGCTCAGCGAGTATAGCATTTTGGTTTGAGGTCATTATTGTATTACACTATATTTCTTCATTCATTCCATATCCATGGGATTAAGACAGTAGCAATTATGTGTCGGCAAGCCAAACTATTGCCATATAGCGGGCACAATTTTGTCGGTCATCAAATTTTGTATTATATATATATTATATTATATTATATTATACATATTTTGTATTATATATATTTATATATATAAAATAAATAAAATCCCAATGTTTTTTGATCAACAGGTATTTATTTATAATATCAAACAGTCTTATAATTATATTAATTAAAGATCACACAAACAAGGTTAAAACTAACCTAACCTAACCACTTATTTCACTTTCTTTGTTTCACTCACCTTATCGTCACATATCCAAACATAAATGCGCGAGTAAATTACTATAATTATTACTTAAACCGAAAACGAATTATTATCACAAACATAAGATACCTAAATCAAACTAAAATTTTAAAATCACTCAAATTCAAATAATATCAAAATTAATCCAAAAAGGGCATGGACCTTCAGTCTATGCAGAAAGCATAGAGGGCAGGAGATAGGTTTAGCCGGTAAGAATAAGGCACTACCCAAACTACCTCATACGTGACGTAGTTTGTCCATGAGGATTCCGACTCCTGACTAGAAAAAAAAACCTAAAACCTAACCTAACCTAAACCTAAACTAAACAACTAACTAACCCTAGTAAGCAACAACAAATAACGTGCACGTGCTTTTAAAACAATAACACCGAGCCAACTAAGCCGAGCCACTTATTACATTTATCACCACTAGGGTTAAACTATTAATAATAACCGACAAATGTGATTAATTTATCACTTTAACCTCGACTTTCGGTAATTATTAATAATAATAAATAATTATTAATAATCTTCAATTATTCACTCTTACCGTGACATATACATCACATAACTTACAAAAATTATACGATTTGATATTTCTGATTCAAAAACGTCAGGCTGAAGCACTAGGTAACTGAGGCTAAAATAAATAGCTATATCAGTTACCTAGTGCTTCAGTCTGACGTTTTAGTATTTTTTGAGATTGCCGCATATGTACAAACAAATAAACCACCTATTCATAATATAAGGCTATCTATATTGACTTAAATAAAAGATTCCATTTTACTGAAGGTTAAAACTCGGGAAACTTCACAACTACTTAACAAATCCCATACTGAAGAGAAAAACGAAATTTGTTTAATCAAAATTTGATAAAATTTGGAGCCTGTGAAGAAGCTATTGTCATCGGAATGAAAGACCATGGATGCAGAGAGTATTGAATAAATTAGTGTATTGATTGCAGGCGCTGTGCATACTGCTAGCTATGTGGGTAACGAAGCACCTGAGGAACAGCGTGCAGGTGTACAGAAATACAGTTAAATATTAATTATGTATCAATAATTACTGAATATACCAACTGCGTCATATGTCACATGTGCATTTTCATTTCTTTGTCTTTTGCAATAATACTTTTCTCGTAATTAAAAGTTAGCTTTCACAAAGAACTTTAAATTATTTATAAACTTATTTTATTTAGATCTAAAAAACTAGGAATAAATACAATTTAAATAATCTCTTTTATTTTTCTTAAATAATGTTTCACATATTTTTTGTCTGTCTATATGTTTTGGCTAATGTCTCAAAAGGCTTTTACTACTGTTTGTAAATATTTTTTTAAAAGTTATACTTTGATAGTACTCGACAAGAATGATAATCCTGAATGTGGAAGGAATTAAGAGAAAAGGTCTTCCTCTTCTTTTAAAAGAAAATATGGATGCATTGTGTGACAGACCTGTTCTGCCGACCCTAAAAACATGTAAACAGGAGATGATGGCACAATAAGTTATAGAAAATAATAACTCTTATGATACATGTGTGACCTATTTTAATGTGCTTAATGTATTGGACGCATCAAATAGATATTGATTAAATACCGTAGTGTATCGCAAAATTATAAATAAAATATGTAAAAACACGCAACGCACGGCTATGTCCGTGTATGTGTTGGGTCGAGTTAAAAATAAAATAGTACATTTACAAGAATATTTTATAAAATCGATAACCGCGCTTTGATTGTGATGTAAAACAATCAAAAATAGTTCTTATTTACAACGTTATAACTTTGTCTATGAATGTTTTAGTAATTTTGTGGGGTAACAAAGAGTGGTCAAGACACTGCCTTAAGTGTGGGTACGTGGACATATGGATTCCCACGTTCTAGATATGATAAGTTCGTAAAGGTGGTACGGTAAAAAGCGGAGCGGATTTACATAAAATCAAGAATTATAACTTTGCAGGCGTTTTTTTTTGTCACAGTAATCGTACATCTTTTGAATGTGGCTAAAGGAGAATCGTGGTTATTTTTACACATTGTTTTGTGCAACGCTTTTATTTACGATTTACATTCATATCATTATTTTATAACCTCTACCTCTGATTGGTTGGATGGACTAGTGACAACTAGAGAAGCTAACTCTCCCAATTTTAATATATTTTCACACATTTTAGATAATCTTCACGCACTTCACTTCACGTCCTTCGTTGTGATCACTGCATCGATAAAACAAACAAAAAAAGATAATCTAATCACTAAAAAACTATACCGACCTTTTAAACCGAATAGAAATGGTATATTTCGGTATGAAACGGATTGGTTTAATTAGAATTTGAACCAGCTCAATTTATCGCTGGCAAATTTCAACGGACAAATTTATCGCTCATCGCTCTGCTCGTGATTGCGATAGGTTCCTCTAAGCTCGGGCCATCAAATACCTTGATCGATATATTAGTCACAAAGCCCTCACTTCCTATGTCCACCTCATGGTAACCGGACACACTCACACATCATAACTTAACATATATATTTTTCAAAATGAAGTCAAGAAGCATTCGCTGTATGAAGTTTTTTCTGACTCTATTCAACATTATATGCATTGTAAGTATTCAAGATATTTCCATAATTTAAACCCTTAAATTTTCGAAGGTATAGTCAGCACCAATTATGCCCCAGGACTTATGTACTAATGTTTTGGTCTATACCTTTCGAAATAGTTTTTTTCCGAAAAGTCAGTTACAGTCAAAGTAACAGCATTAAACCAGTAAGCTATCGAGGCTGTTAATAAATTTATCACTTAATATTTTGACAGATTTTCAGTCGTAAAATCTTTGTCTACTTGTATTTTATGTCTAGTAGGTATTAGTCTAGTATTAATCTCTTAAGTGATCGATTCACAGTCGACTGTGAGAACAATAGCAACTGGAGTTGGTCATTTCTTAGTGCCAAGGTTTAACGGCAATACCAGCAGTACCAAACGAAGACGTTCTGATGATGCATTTTTATGTTGAGAGCTTTGGTGCTGATATCGCTTACCTTAATCTCTTAGATTTGTCGTTCATTAGCGGCTTTCGGTACCAAATCTTGGGCATATCGATGAATCTTTTTTATCTTTAAATTTCCAATGTTTTTTATTTTATTTAATCTCATTAAATGCCCATGTAAAAGTGAAAATGTTCGTCTGGATGTTGGTCAATTAGGAGATACTGGGAATCTGACAAAACCACCCCACGACACCCGTGGTATCTATAGAAGGTCCATGGATAAGAAAGAAATTGTTTTCTGTTTGGAATATAGCCTGGTGCATAACAAATGATCACATCAAATGGACCGTGTTTTACTTTAGGCAATGGGCAAGATAAGACAAATATGCTTGTTTAGACCTTGATCAATATCAATTTTATTATATTTTTTAGCTTTTCGGACTAATCCTCATGGGAATCTGCATGATGAACATGCGGGATAAGAAGTCCCGTCCGGAGCAGCACTCGTCATTATCCCGGGGCGTTCTATCATTCTTAATGACCCTGGGATTTTGCCTCGTGGTTACTGCTGTTCTTGGTTGTATCGGCGCATTGAGAGAACACGTTAAAGTTTTGTATGTGGTAAGTATCCATCTTTATGGGAAGTCAACCATGTTCTATTCTATAAAACAAACAGGCACTACAATTTTACTAAGATTACTAACTTCTTAGACAGATAGGTGGGATACGAAAAAATAACTTTAAAAATAATTATTATTATTATTACTATTTGAAAACCAGTTTATCTATTATACAAAATCGAATACTAATTGGTATGTTTACCTAAACTAGTCGGCGTGGAGTAGTCCGTCTCCCCACTAGGTGGACCGACGAGCTGATAAGAACTGCAGGAAACCAATGGATGCAAGTGGCATAGGACCGTCAGTTGTGACGTTCTATGGGAGAGACCTACGTACAGCAGTGGATGTTGAAATGCTAATTAATGATTATGATGTTTACCTTCATCATGAGCCGAGATTAGTCCACTGCTGAACGTAGGCCTCCCCATTAGCACGCCATAATTCCCGATCCCGTGCCAGCTGCATCCAACGACTTCCAGCTGTTTCGGAAATTATCACGTTGAGATATACCGAGCGTAACCCGCTCCATAGCACGCTGAGCGAATTTAACCTTCTTAATACGGCCAGCATTTAGAGACCATGTCTCAAATCCATATGTAATCGCTGGTAACACACACTGGTTTAGATTTTACGCACTGAGGAATCTTAACCTTAATTTTAGCTATGTTATAACAAAACTCTTTATCAATGTTATTGAATATGCAGATTTTTTTTATTATTGACTAGTAAATTTAACTAACAATAAGTTTCCTACCAATAACCTAATAACCTTCATAGTCTCGGTGGCGCAGTGGTCGAGCACACGGCTTCTGATCAAGAGGTCCGGGTTCGATTCCAGACACTGGCTCACACCAATGACTTTTCGAAATTGTTTTCGGAAGTTATGTGTGATAAATATCGATGACTGAAAAACTTTGTGCCCGGTATGGCAATAGGTTCGCCACCTATTGCATTTGGGACGTAAACATAACGGCGAGACGAGGCTTAACAGCCGCTGCCTACACCTTCGGGTAACAAAAGGCGTGAAGTTATGTTATGTTAACCTAACAGATGTTTGAAATTAAAATTATTAAAACTCCATTCTGTTGTTTCAATATTCTTAAGCACGCCAGCTTCTTCATATTCCTGGTATCTGTGGAGTTGATGGTCGGTGTGGGAGGAGCAGTGCTGAGCGCCTGGATGGGCAGCAGCAGTGAACTTCGTGTGCAGTTCTACAAGAATGTCACTATTGAAGACGAAACTGCTAAATATCAAAATTTCTGGGATAACATACAGTCTGAAGTGAGTCAAGAGCTATGTTGCTATCGAGTTAGATAAAATATTTAAAAACACATAATATGTCATAAACAATTCATGCTTTTACTTACATACCTCACTAATATTATTTTACTACGCATTTTTGTAGGCACATTTACGAAACAATTAAGAATCTAATCCATACTAGTAATTGTGATGAAATCAGTACAACTGTTTAGAAAGACACTGGCAGGTTTATGATTCCAAATTTAGATGAGGAACCACTGCTCCAAAAACAACAACAAAAAACTTTTTAAAATTATATTTAGGAAACTAGTCGTAGAGGAAGGCCGAAAAATAGATGGATGGACTGTGTAAAAGTGTGAATACGACGAGCGATAGAAGAGAATGGAAAAGGATGACATGTTGTGCCGACCCCACTTAGAGTGGGACAAGGGACAGGGACAGGAAAATGATGATTTAGGAAACTAAAAGTAATCGGGTTTTTTTACTAAAACTTTTTCTACCATTTATTAGAACCAATGCTGTGGCGTGGACGGTCCCCAGGACTACGCCATCCTCCACCGGGATATACCACCATCCTGCTGCGCGCGCGTGCATCCCCTACGCGAAGGTAACACCAGGCGCCACCTCCACGCCTCGTGTCTCAACGAGAAGCAGTACTTCATGCGAGGATGTGAGGAAGTGCTCAGACAAAAGAAAGCATTCAAAGGGAATATATTTATAACAATCGGAGTATTGTTTGCTTTGTTGGAGGTAAGTTTGTAAATCATTTATCAAATCACTGTCAAAGTTTTGCTTGTATCAAATAATTTGAACAAGTATTTCAACAAGAATGATTATGATAAGTTGATTGATGATGAGATATGAATAATTTATTATATATAAAATTCTCGTGTCACATTTTTCGTTCCCATACTCCTCCAAAACGGCTTGACCGATTCTCATGAAATTTTGTGAGCATATTGAGTAGGTCTGAGAATCGGCCAACATCTATTTTTCATCCCCCTAAATATTAAGGGTAGTCCACCCTTAAATTTTTTTTTAATTTTTCGATGTATTTCTGTTTCTAATTTTTTTTATAAAACGGGTTACAAAAATACATACAACCCTAAGTTTTCAACCCCCTACGATCAACCCCTATTTTTAAAATTTATTTTTCGGGAAGATAACGTTTGCCGGGTCAGCTAGTAACTATACAACATTTAGCCCAGGCAAATTCAAAGTATTGTTTTCAATCTTATTTATAAATTACTTAAAGTTTTATCATTTTATTGTCTAGCTGGCAGTTCCAGATTTCAAGTTGGCCATGACTTTTCGGAAATACATACTTTAGGAAAATATGCCAAATACATATACTTCAGCGTAAAGAAACACGAAGTGCTTTTAAGCAATTTTTTCATTTAAGCTTTAACCTTATATGAAATAATATTTTTTTAAGACAAGTTATCACTAATTTTTGGTGTTTTTTTTTTTCAGATAATATGTATAATATTATCAATATGGATGGCCAGGTCTATACGTTTTGAGCGTCGGAAACTCCAGGCTAACTTGCAAGCACATTTCGAGAATTAACACATAAGGAAAGTAGGTACGCACGCCGCACTTCAAACCTTCGAAAGTTCTCACTGAACACTTATTCACTATGATACTTAATCACTATAATGTATATAAGTGATTTTTAACTTTAATATCAGTTTTCTTACTCAATATGTAGCAACGTTTCAAGATATAAGAAATTTCTAGTGGAAGAACTTAGACGTAATGTCAATACAAGATTTAATTTTTTGGTTCTTATTCATCATATTTTCTTCTCCACAAAAGACTTTTTCATTTGGACAGAATCCTGGAACCAATAACTTCATAATATACTTAGGTTATATCGAATAAAAATAGTTTTAGTGCTCAATTCAATTAGGATATTAAAAATAATTTTAATACTTAATATTTTAAAGATATTTTATCCCACAAGCACTTTACTGATATATACAATAGGAAAGCTGCTTGTCTGTTTTATTGAGTATTGTCGAGGGATTACTATGATTGTTTTAATATTGGGATGATTTAATTGCAATTTTTGGGATGATTTAATTGCAATTCTTCACACATTTGACTCCCATTATGGACCACTTGTAGGAAAGGTACCAGAGTTTAGTCTAGTCAATTAATTCGAGTCATTTTCAATATTAAATGTAGTTATAAAATATTTAAAATATAGTTTTAAAATTCTGAGTCATTGTAATTTATTATCGTTACTATGAGAATTTCTCTACGAGATCAAATCCAGAATAGGTACGAAGATCCGTGGACGTACGGGAGTAACTGACATAGCCCGCGCTGAAGTGGAGGTGGGCAGGCCACGTCCCTCGAAGAACCGACGAACGATGTTTAATAGAAAAAATTTAAAGTAACATATGTATAGCAAAAATTATTAAATAAGTAGTAGGTATTGAATAAGACACGATTTTGTTATTAAATCTCACTTTATAATATTATTTATAAATTTCAGATGACGTTTATTTTTCCAAAATAATATTCTAATATTTAACAATGGTATTCGTATTTAAATGTGGACGCCATTTTGTGCGTAGCCATTTTGTTTTCGTATTCACCCGATATTTAGCTGTTAACTGTGATAATTAAATGTAGTTGTAATATCAGCTGTGGCTAACAATCAAATTAGCCGTTGGGACCAAGATTTACTAAGTTAGATTAATAATTAGATACATTTAGATATTTTAATTACTACTATTATGGAACACACATAAAACATCACTCAAATTAGACAACACGAAATGTTTACTTTGTTACACTCTCTCACTTTAACCGACTTGCTTGTTTAAGTAAATGATAAAACCACGTCTAGTATTAATAACCCTTTATATATTTAAGAAATGTATAACATAAGTTAGGAAGCAAAGTACAAAACGCGGAATGATGTTGAAATTGAGGATGACCACGACCCACTTTCATGTCAAATTTCAATGTGTTAGGATGAATTTATGTGTCTCTAGTCTCTATGTATCTCTATCAACATTTCCACCTGTACTATATGATACTCATTTTAATATCCTCATTTCCTTATGGAATAGAAGGGAATAGGCCCTAACGCAACGTGATATGAGCCACTTTACGTCAATATTCTGAGAGGCCGTGGTATTTCAAATATTCATCAGTAAATAAATTTGCTCTTTTTCTATAACGACAAAATATAGTTATTACGAGTTATATACGAGTTATTTTTATGTGCACGTTTTTATGCAAGTAAGAAGTTACATTTTATTAGATTATATTATAATGTAGTCAAATATAAATGAAACACGTAATGAACCCAATAGTACAAAAAATAATAATAATATTGTAAAAATGAAGCAATCGGCGTTAGGCAGGGTTAATTTATTATGCTTAAAAAAATATCTTGAATTTTATTGTAAAAAAATAATTATTATGAGCTAAATTATTAATTAATGATATTATATAATATAAAGTATAACATTTTATTTGTAAAAGTGTTATTTAATATTTGTAGAATAGAATCTAACCTAATATAATCTGTGTATTTTTATGGGATAGGACGACAAACGAGCAAGTGGGTCACCCTATGCTAAGTAACTTCTCACCGCCCATGTACACCGTGGTGTGTTACCGTCCTTTATGGGAGTAGGAGGAAAAAGGAAGGCCAAAGAGAATCGGGCCTCCGGATACCTCTCTCACTGAACGAAACGCGGCACAAGCCACTACACGCCGATATTCCGAGAGGTCATTTTAATTCACCGGTCGAGCCGGCCCATTTATGCAGCGAACTGCAAGATTCAGCCACTGTTATGTTATAATATTGGAATGACTGCGTGGCATGGTCATGCTGCCAAAAGAATGATAAACCTGAATCTGGAGGGAAATAAGAGAAGAGGAAGACCTAACAAAATATGGATGGATTGTGTGAAAGAGACATGATTAAGAAGACCCCAAAATAATTGGAACAGGGAAGGAAAATGATGAGTGTAAGCAAGACATAGGCATTCACTTTTAACATATATTAAATTACACGCATAGAATTGAAAAAAAAAAAAGGAATTTTACTCAAATTGGTCTGTTTCTTGAAAGACATCGCATAAATGATGAGTGCTTTATTAATAGATCTTTAAATAAATAGTAGTCGCAATTTTGATAAACTCAGCTGCTTAAAAATGCTAAGACATTGCAAAATATCTGATTTATTTAATATTAACTCTCATCAGATTTGTAGAAGATATTATTTATCAAACCTTCATTTAATATGGGATAAATATATTAGCTTGAATTAATATAGCATACTATATTGTTATTTAATACTATTTCTAATATAAAAGTTCGTGTGTGTATTAAGAAGTATTCTTAATTATAAATTTACTAACACTTACCAGTAGTGGTTAGTTATAAATCTCTATGATATTATATGTGTGCGTAAGTTTTATTATTTCTAGTATAGTATTTAGTCTTGTATCATCTTAAATAAAACTTCATCACTTATTTGTGTATATTTTTGTACTGCCTACCCGCCATTGTCTATTAAAACAGCCATAAATATAACTCATATCACACACAATGGAAAACTGTTGGAAGACTGTTGAAAAGGCAAGCACCTTAGGATATTCTAATATATGCATCTAAATTATGCTAAGGACCAGGCGTGTCACCTGATGGTTATCAACTAACGCCGCCAATGAACACCTGCAACTCAGATAATGCTGCAGTGTTGCTGCCGTATTTAAAAGGGATAAGGTAGTGATGAAGTTTTACTGGGGAATGGGCTGGCTCGACCGGTGAACTTCCACGACCTCTCAGAAGATCGACGTAAAGTGGCTCATGCCGCGTTTCCTTCGGTGAGAGAGGTACCCGGAGGCACACCCCCCTCCCCCATCCTTTCCTATCCTACTCCCTTAAAAGTCGTCAACGCAACGATAACACTATATGTGTTGCAGGTGTCTATGGGCGGCGCAGGTTGCTTACCACCAGGTGACGTGCTTGCTCGTTTGCCCTCATATCCCATAAAAAAGGACTCCGAAGTGGGGTGGGATGGAGAGATGAGAAGTTGTTGGGCTTCCGGATAACTGTCTCACTGAGCGAAACGGAACGGACGAAACCTCACATAAATAATACCAGTCCAAAGTCGTTTATGCTGATAAACCACTTTGCGCTGGTATTCTTTGAGGTCGTGGTATTTCATCTGTCGAGCCAGTCCATTCGTGCAGCGAACTGTGTGACTGTACTGTTAAATAATGATAAAATGGGCAGGTAATATAATGATAATATAAAACTGAATTAAAAAGAATTGGTTGAAATGAAAGCCTTATCATATTATCACGGATGATTTATTCTCTGAAATCTATAACAACATTTATTTTAAAACACCATTATAATCTATATGAAAGTATATATAAATAATAGAAGTATTATCTATGAATTGTAGAACAATCAAATCAACTAGCAATTAAAACAATGGTTTAAAAATTTCTAAATTCTTCATAAATAATTACATAAATATGAAAAAAAAACAGTAATGAGTACCATGTTTCGAACCTGGGATGGAGTAATGAATAATCTTTTCTAAAACCGCGAAACTATCGAGTGAAAATTACAATTATCACAAGATAAAATTTTACTGAACTTACCAAAAAGAATAGACTTTGCTATGAAGGCACTGGAGCCCAAGCGTCTTATAAAACTGTTCTATAAAACATGTAAATGATTGAAGTGTTAATATAAATAGGTGTAACTCTATTTTTAATTTTGATTGAATTTAATTAATTGGACTAAATATATTTATTTATTTTTCCAATTTTTGCAAATGTTATTCAAAACTAGACAAACACGTTTTCAGTTTTGTTATCGTTACATAGTATAAAACAAAGTCACTTTCCGCTGTCTGTCCCCTTATATGCGCATATCTTTAAAACTACGCAACGGATTTTGATGCGGTTTTTCTTTAAAAGTTAGAGGGTATCAACAAAAAAGTTCGGGAGGCCATATGTCTCTATGTCTCTTTGGGATAACACACAACGACCATTTTTATTTTTTTTACTTTATACCAGAAATAATGGCCTATTTACGAAGCGATTTTAAACATTACAGTATTAATTTTCATTTAATTAAGTATCTTAAATAGATTGTGCATGTAATATAGATGATCCTGGCCCTTTACAGCATGCAATTTAAACAAATATTTTCTAAGATATTGCAGTATTAACATAGCAGGACAGCAGTTATTACTTTTGATGCGGAACAAAGTTCGCCGGGTCAGCAAGTGTTATTATAAATCGAAGTGAAGAATTCCACTTTTAAGGTTTAATTAAATACGAAAAAATATTTTTTTACTTAGTAGTTCAGATTAACAATAAATTTAAAAATTAAAATGCTAAACAACAAGTAAAGAAACAAAAATGGTAACTTTAAAATTTGCAAATTTAATTTGTAATTTTCTATAGTTATAATATATATTATTAAATTTACAGATTCCTTTTTACTTTTGACATAAATAACATTTATTTTATTATAAATATAATAAATATTAAAATAATGACTAGGTGGGACATTTAAATATATCTATTAATTAAATTAAAATGCCAATGATTTTAATCTAAGCTTATGTAACTATTGTCCACGTGATAAATTTTAAATTACATTACATTTACATAACATAACTTCACGCCTTTTCTACCCGAAGCAGTAGGCAGTAGCTGTTAAGCCTCAACTCGCCGTTATGTTTACATCCCAAATGGAATAGATGGCGAACCTATGTGGATTCGAACCCTGAATTCGACCGCTGAATTCAGATCCACTGAACCATCGCGATTATAAAATTAAACTAACGTTATAATGAAGTTTTCATTAACTATATAAAAATAATAATAGACTATCAACTCTATTTATTTTATATTTTAATCTGTCTGAATGTTTTTTATGGTATTCTTCGAAACTAATTTTGATTTTCGTTTGTGAATACCGGATGGCGTAGTCAGAGAGCATTACTTCAAGCTAGAGAATAAGGCTGCTAGTTTATTTTTACAATTGGGGCACATATTTTTTTAATCATTGGTAATTAAATATTAAAATAAATTCTGAAATGATATTGCTGTATGCCAGTATTCTGCCTCGTAAACTTCCTCCCAAAGGAGTCGTATCAAACTGCTATATACTGATATGGACGGGTTTCCGTCCGTTTGTATTTTTTTTCCATTCCATATAGTAAATATTAAAATACATTATTAAGATGTAGAAGTAAAACCAACACAGTTAATTATCGGATTATTACGAATAAAATTTCAACTGCGCACTAAACTAGATGCTGACATTTGAAAAACCCCAATTAAGTATTTTCAAAAATCACTTAACTTATAATTATTATTATTTAATTTAAAAAAAATATAAATAACATACAACACACATAACTTTGGTTAGATCTTAGTAAATAATTTCATAAATAAATCTATGTCTTTTTTTTGTACTGGAGACAGGGTTTTGTACTGAAGAGGAAAAATATTGTATACAATTTTTAGATTCTGTCTAACTCCGTTTTAGAAGACGATATAATAAAACTTCAACTATTAGGTCAACTGACAACTTCCATACAAGCCTCAAAATCAGTGGACGCATTAGACGAATGCCGGATTATCGCGATACTATCGCTAATATTGTAACTTTATGCCTATAATAACCTAAGTCAGAATTTATACTCAGGATATCATAACCGAATGTCGAAGCGCTGAACCTCTAGGCTATTGAGACGGTCTGCATCAGATGAAGTTCCTTAGTCACCATTTACGCCACCCACGAGAAGAGATGGGGTGGCTTTTATTAACATAATCAAACCATTACTGATAACAATATCATTACTAAACATAATGTAATATTCATATTATCTAAAATACCATTTCCAGAACATAAAACACTACTAAAGTATACAATAAGTTATATATCTGACTACCCACATATTTGAGAGAAATTCAATGTATTTAAAAAATCTACATCAAAACACTCTATACATAGACAAGATGATAGACTTACTTTAAATTTGAGAGCACAGTGCATAGATATGGTATGTTAGTGGTCTATAATCTATGGTTAATTTAAGCTGTTTCTCGGCTCTTCCCTTGAGTCTTTATGGCATGTGCTAACCAAAGCGCCAATACAATACCGATGGCCTGAAACATACAATACATATAACATAATATCTCATTAATGGAATTATTATTAAAAAAAAACTTGTAGGTATATTCTTTTATAAATAGTATAAAACAAAGTCGCTGTCCGCTGTCTGTCCCCTTATATGCTCATATCTCAAAAACGGTGTCAACGGTATGGTTTGTATGTATAATTCTTATATAATGTAGTATAATTTTCGAGATTGATAGATTGAGATGGACACTTTATTTGTAAACTCTGTAAAAATTACTTTTGATGCGGAACAAAGATCGCCGGGACAGCTTGTCACTACATAGTATAAAACAAAGTCACTTTCCGCTGTCTGTCCCCTTATATTCTTATATCTAAAAAACACTACTCAACGGATTTTGATGCTGTTTTTTTTAATAGTTAGAGGGTGTCAGCGGGGTGGTTTTGATCTATAATTCCTATATGATGTAAAGAAAAGATTTAGCACTTTAATTGGAAACGCTGGCTGAACCCCAAGTGATAGATCTAAATACTCTCGAGAGCAATGAATCCGGGTCACTTAAAGAATGTTAAAAATCTCGGAAACTAAAAATGATAGGTTAATGCAATAAATTGTATTTAATAGACAATGTAATACTCCTTAAATGAAAGTAAAAAAAATATGAGTCACCATACATTTTATTAACACAAAATTACATAAAGAAAAAATCTGCTGATCTCTCCTTAAAACAAAAATAGGAAACATGAAATTTTTGAACTTTATTACGATTTTCTTGAATTTTAATACTTCGTATTGCCTCCTCGTGCTTCCATTACTGCGTTTACGCGGTTTGGCATGCTGTACACCAAGTTCCTTATACGATTTTGGGGAATATTCTCCCATTCCTCTGTGAGAGCAATTTTGAGCTCACGAAGCGTGATTGGGGGAGGGTTTCGTTGTTTTACGCATCTGCCTAGCTCGTCCCAAGCATGCTCGATCGGGTTGATATCCGGGCTGCGCGCTGGCCACTCCATACGAGTAATGTTCATCTCTTGAAGGTAGTCATTCACAATCCTACCTGTATGAGGTCGGGCATTGTCATGCATAAATATAGCATCCTCACCTAAATTGACCATAAATGGACCAACGTGATCATTGAGGATTTCTTCCACATATCTTACGCTAGTTAAAGAGCCGTTTTCTATGATCACCAGCTCTGTGCGACTTTCAGAAGAAATTCCGGCCCACACAAGTACAGACCCACCACCGTAGGCTACTTTTTCCTCGATGCATGCTTGCTTGAATCTTTCCCCTGGTCTTCGATACACTCTGTGTCTTCCATCGTGCTTGTAGAGCATAAATTTTGATTCGTCGGAGAACATAACTTTTGACCAATCTTCAATACTCCAATTTACGTGGCTCTGGGCATATCTTAGTCTTGAAATACGATGCCCACGCTCCAGTTTAGGGCCGTTTGCAGGTCTAAGGGGTTTTAAGTTAGATTCAGCAAGCCGACGTCTTACTGTCCATGCACTTGGGTTACTTCCTCCGAGGCGTCGAAACTGATTGGTGAGTTCAGTTCCTGTGAGAAAGCGATTTCGAAGCATGGTGTTCACCAAGTATCGGTCTTCTCGTGCTGTGGTATACCTGGTTCTGCCCGTTCCTGGTCTGCGTAGGTTAGAACCAGTTTCTTCGTAACGTCGGAGAACTCTTTGTACTGTTGACAGCGACACACCAACAGTCCTGGCTGTATCGCGCTGACTCCGGCCGGTTTCCAGCATTGTAAGTATTCTGGTGCATTCTTCAGGCGTAAGCGACATAATTTCAGCTTGAATAATGAATATAGAGCACTATCAACATGGTTTATGTACCCACATAAATGACAGATTACAAACAAAAGCAAAACCAAATCCTGTAATTTCGTAGTTCCATCTTCGAAAGTGGCCCTTTTTCAAATTTGATTTTTTTATGATATAACTTTACAATAACTAAGAAGTTTTAATACCTTCATTTAAGGAGTATTACATTGTCTATTAAATACAATTTATTGCATTAACCTAGCATTTTTAGTTTCCGAGATTTTTAGGATTCTTTAAGTGACCCGGATTCATTGCTCTCGAGTGTAATATTCTACATTATTAAACACCTTCAGAAGGTCTAAAAAAAGTCCGCGAGGGCATATGTCTATCTCTTAAAGATAATTTATATTTCTTACTTTTTAACGTAAAATAATGGCTTATTTACGAAGCAATTTTAAAGATTACAGCATTAATTTTCATGCAGTTAATTGTCTTAAATGGATTGTGCTTTTAATATAGATCAATATCGCCCGTTACAGTATGTAATTTAAACCAATATTTACGAAGATATTACAGTATTAACATAGCGGGACATAGTAGTTGCGTTGCGCGCCAAAACGCGTGCATAAATAGCATAAATTGAACTTTTTGAGATCCAAATTTAACTCATTTATTACTTTTGATGCGGAACAAAGTTCGCCGAGTCAGCTAGTAAACAACAAAAAAGTATTTGACTTTTCTATCTAACGATATTGTATTCGATAAATTTAACAAATATATTGTAAAAAAAGGATATTTGAATATAAACCAAGTTAATTAGTTAACATCGGGTTGTTTAGAATATACATTTTTTACGATATCAAGCAGGCAAAGAGGCCATCTAGATTGTGGACAATGATAAAGTTAAGACTGTAAAAGTCGACAGGACCTAGGTCAGATCGGAGATTATGGGCTGGTGGCGTGACCGCCGTGACCTCACAGTGGAAATGTAAGAAGTACTAAGGGTGGAAAAGTCACTACGAACTCGAATTGTGGTTTTTATTCGTAGAATAACTTTTCTCGCTTGTCAAATATTTATTTTGAATAAGTATGTGAAAAGGTATATGCAAATTTGTCTAAGTTTATGTAGTATGTATTAACAAAAAATATTGATGCATCGAAAATAGTTGTCTCGTTTGGAAAACTAGGTGGCGTTATGTTAGTTGTGTCCAAAAAGCTATAAAGTCATGTTTTTCGTTCGATTTGACGTAACTACATAGTTTCTATTAATAGAACTTGTCTTCTTGTTGTTATAAATTGGCTGTTAAAATATTTGCGACCATACGTTTTTAATATTCATATATATATTTAAATATAACCTTAACGTTTGTAAACTAGACAGGAAATACTTGGTATAAATATACTAATGTATACATCAATCACGAAAGCAAATATAAAGTTAGTAAAATGTTTGGTCATTGTGGATTTTCCTGTAATGATTGTAATCAAATAAAAAATATACAGATTGTGGGACTCAATTGTGGATTAATTAAATATAAATTACTGTTTAAAATGAAATGTTAAATGAGCAACGAGTAATTCATGATATAACTACCCAGAAGTGTACGCTTACTACGACTCGACTTGACTGAATTTTTCGTCCTAACCTATTGCCATATCGTGCACAATGTTGTCAGTCGTGATATTTTAAACATAACATAACGTTTATCATACATTACTTCCCCAAGAATTTCAAGAAGTGTGAACCAGGATTCGATCGCGTGACTCAGAAACGGGGTGTTCGTCCTCGAGAGTCGAGACCAGCGAAACGACAAGACAGCGAGAGTTTATGACCAGCCAAAAGCGGAAAATCTTAACGCCAAAAGTGATAATCAAGTGAGAATCGAGTGATAACAGCGATACATTAGTTTTATTCGCTTAAATAGTTTTAATCACGCATATCTTTTTGTACTGGTCGTGTGAACTGTTGTTTCAGAAAAATGTTTTTCGGGTCACCTCACAAATAAATCAGGTAGAAATTGCGATCCGCTGGTGATAGCGGCGAGTTCTCGTTCGTAATAGCATACGATAGCAATATAAATATGTTTTTGTAAATCATATTTCTTGTTAGCAATTTATGATTTGATCTAAGCGTTTCCTTTTCCGCCATAGTTATTATAAAGCTGACAAAAAAATACAAAAAAAATATTCTGGCACAAGAATGGAGCAAGAATTAGAATCACGAACTATGTGTTATAAATCAGTCATGTCAATCAACTTGGCGTTTACTAGCGCCATCTATTAAAAATATTCTTAATGTTAATCAGTTTTAATCTGTTCTGTTTATACGCAATACATTTATTATATACATAATATTTATTATACATTTACTAGTGTGTTGATTCTTACCTCCAAGAAGCAGAACAGGATCCCGCATACAATGACAGTCAAACCAGCACTGTGGAGTGTACTCAACACCTTGGTCTCGCATCCATCTTTGTAGAACTTCTCATCGGACAGACAGTCGGAACGCTTGATCTCTGGTGAACGGTCGGTGCCATCATTGGGGCAGCAGCTGAATGAGGGATTGATGCGAGGCTCAGAGGCAGCATAGTTGTCAGGACCGGTGATGCCGCAACATTCCAGCTGGATAACATTTAAACTTTACATTTAAAGAATGCAGAAATTAAAATTAAAATAAACCCAAATTTTTTCATAACCTTCTAAATGCAAAAGAATATGAAACATTCTCATGGTCAGCAAAATATTGATTAAACTTACAGGGTTAGTATGGATACAATCAACTTACGCTGGATTGAATTCGGTCCCAGAATTCCTTGTAGGTACCATCCTCTTCCTTGGTGGACTTGTTCTTTATGAAGGAAGCACGCAACTGTGTCTTAAGCGAACCTTCGATCTGAGGTCGTAAAGCAGCAGCCGCGATGCCCACAGAGAGCTCCAGCAGGATGATGACGATTAAGCAGCCGGCGAACTGTTCGATATTATCATTATAAAAAAAACCCTAGTATATAATTATTTACCTTCCTACCTACATTTATTGCAACAGAATTTTACTCTTAAAAAATTACCAAAAATGCAAATCCTGTACAAAGCAGAGAGATTACGTTTTCAAAGTAACGTAACAGCTTACCATCAGGTCAACAACAAACATACAATTTACGTTACATACATACAAAAACATAACTTCATGCCATAAGGCATGATTCTTACGCACCCCACCCGCATCGTTCATAAATCGTGTCATACATGTCAAGCTGACAAGGTAACCGAACTTAAGAAATAAGGTTTCTAACGACACTTCAAGGACTCGTTCAATTGATCATGCATACAAGTGCTCTGGCCGTCCTCGACTCCTACATCCTTCCACTTTTGCACTGTATATCTGTGTAGTAAATCTTGCGTTAGCTATTCTTCCTACATTTCCTTACCTTCGAAGCACTTATTTTATAACCAATACCAATACTCTCTTCCAATCCAATTTCCTTCCTTACAACCTTGTTTTCGACGTAATCATCCATGTGCTGAAATGCTTTAAACTTATTTTAAATATTTTAGTTAATGATAATAATATCCATAGTATCTTAAAAAATGTTACCTAATTAAAAGAGACACTTAGTGTACTCACAATATAAAGTAACTTAGGACTCTCTTTCCAGGCTCCGAAACATCCGAAGGCTGCAATGATAATAATCAAGACTCCGATCGCTATCAGTACAGCATCCGTCTCGTGTCCCGTCGGCTCCATGCCCGAAAACCCCTTGATCATTCCCATGTCCACGCATGCTGCAGCTATGATCACTATGCCGAAGATCTGTGAAAGAAGTAAAAATCCTTGATATCATTTTACAGTGGTAGAGCCAGGCAGTTTGCTGCATATTTGGCCAAATCGGCCAGTGACATACCGACGACCAAACTGGCCCATGCTGTGTTTCGTTTGGTGAAATGCCCGAAAAGCTATCTCAAGGCTAAATCTCTTCCCCGCGTCCATCCCCATCTCAATTCTGAACCCTACCCTATTTTATGCAACGCAAGTGTACAGTATATTTGCAACAGACGTGTAAGGGTGGCGTTACTTGCTTACCATCAGATGACCTGCTTGATCGTTTGCCACCCCATCCCATTAAAAATATTCTTTCGAAAGATCTGAGATATTCTGTGATATCTTGCGTCCGTTGTGAATTCCTCGCTTTCAAACACCATAACTTTCGTTTTTGTCACATTCAATTGTAAGCCTTTTATCAAGCAATCATTTTTCATAATAGTGACTAATGTTTGCTGGTCTGAAGGCGATTCATTCGCATCTCTACATTCGTCGAGACAACTGTACAGGTACAGGATTACCAGCCGAGCAGACAGCACGCAACCCTGTCTGACGCCAAGTCAGGGGGACAAGCCGCCGTAAAATCATGTTGCATTTCAATGTCTAGTGTTTAGCACAAATATGCTAATACTCCATCTACCGTATCATAATAAGTAGGTATCCGGCAATTAGTAAGGTCTTGTGAATATTTAGATGACTTACTCATCTACATAATATATATGTTTTACAATTATGTAACAAAATTACATCTGTGTATCTAAAATAGTATGACTAATATACAAGTTGAATTTGTTGTTTACTTGGCTATTGTTTAGAAACGTTACTGAGTTTGCTTCCAGAGCAGACAGATGACTTATTAGTTACCCCAGAACCTTATCACCAATTACTATTAAACAATTTATCGGTGTACCGGCCGTTCTGGAACCGAACGGTTTGGTGCGCGATGATGGCAAGAGACCGGACGGGATGTCTCTTTTGCCTTGGAGGATGGGTAGGCCTTTGGTGTGGGACACTACTTGCGTCGACACCCTTGCGCCATCGCATCTTCCAAGCACGGTGGAGGTGGCCGGTGCTGCTGCTGCTTCGGCAGAGCCTCGGGTCCGAGTGCTCGTGCACTTTACAAAGATCTTGCAAAGAGGCTGATCGAAGCCTCTCGCGACCAGAGGGCTGGTCTATTCTTCGCACAGAGGATTAGCATTGCCATTCAGCGTGGCAATGCGGCCAGTCTTCTGGGCACGCTGCCAGTAGACCGAGATGCGGAGAAATTTGATTTCAGGTAGTTTTTTAATTGTATATATTGTAAATAATGTAATTAATTTATTTGTTCTTATTATTGTAAATAAAGTTATCACCAATTTAGTTTTTACTATGGAATACCCACGTTAACTGTATCTCGAAAAAACGACGCAAAGTACTTCATGTTACGTAAAAAAAAGCAGATGGATGTAGGAGTTGAGGACGGCCAAGACACACATTCCATGACCAAATAGAACGTGTTCTGGAGGAAGGTGGTGTAAGCCTCAAAATTCGACACGCGTGCATGATAAGAGTTATGAAAGTCAACGAAGCGAGTGAGGTGTGTAAGAGGTGTGTATGTATGTATGTATAAAAAATGCAATAATTGTAAGAACAAAATCGTATTCAAGAAATTCCACAATAAAATCTTCGTTAATAAGTTTTACAAATATACTATTAAGTAAATTCAATAACTCATCAGATAAACCTTGGGTCGGATGATATCAACATTTTAAACAAACGATCACAATCTTAATATAGATAGTTACCAACTATTATAGATATACAGAGCGTGCTAGTCTATTCGTTAAAGATGACCTCATCACAGTCATAAAAGAGGCCAGCACTATACCGGTATACCACCAACAGAAATGGGTCAGGTCGCCCCATGATGGGTTTATTTGAACCCAACAAGTAGGTCATCAAACTGAAGTTAAAATAGACAATAATTAAATATGTCGACTGGAAATGATTGATTTCTATTTTTTTATGTAACTTCACGCTTTTTTCTGCCCTGAATTAAAATTCGAGAGGTCGTTGCTTCACAGCTGTAGGCCTATTCCCGCATGGAATAGGTGGTGAAATTTACATGGGCACAATTGCGTCAGCCACAACTTCCGAAAAGAACTCAAAAATGTGTTTGAAGCCTTGATTTGAACCTGGGACTTCTCAGTTCCGAAAATTCCAATGGGATGCTCCATCTCCAGACCAATAAGACATCAATGATTTGTCATATTACAAGAAACGACGTGGACACCACAGCAGACACGAGCTGGACCTTCAGACCACCGAGGCATCATTGATTTCGAATATTACTTTTGAACTACCTTTTGCTGCGAAATGTGTTAAGCGTGACTCGTCAGGTATCCAGACTAGAGACAAGAACACTTCATAACCTTAAAATTCAGAGAAAGATAAAAACATTGACAATAGCTGGTCTTTTTAAAAAGCCAATAGACACCTTGTTTCATAGTTATGTCCGATCAAGGAGAATAAACTAAATATATTATTTAGTTGTCTGAAAAGCTGACATCCATATAGTACGTCATGTGTAAACATTATGCAAATATCCAATAATCTTGTAGGTTTATATATGTTGGTGATGGCGTCATTATACCATAGAAGCGAGACCATGTTACACCATGGCAATGGTTATTTTGTTCAAGGCTCATGGGCGTGTATATGTCGTTAACATACTCCATGTTATCTGTATTACATTTTATTTGTAATGAAAACATGACAATTTCAGTTCATATGGTAATAATTCCAACGCTAACTTATGTAAGCGAAAGTTGCTTATGGCAAACTGTGCATAAAGCATGAGCAGTGCCCAAAATCTGCGTCGTGACTCTCCCTGACCGCGTCGAAAACAAAGTTGTAAGGAAGGATGTTGGATTGAAAGAGAGTGTCAGTGTAAAAAGTACAAAAGGGCGTGCTCCGATGATTCTAGCATGTAGAAAAAATGACTAAGCAGATACACAATGCAAAAGCGGATAGATGTCGACTCGACTCGACTCCTAAGTCGAGGACGCCCACGGCACAATTTACATGACCAAATAGAACGAGTTAATATATGTATTAGCATTATTAAAAAAAAGTAAGCAAACTAAAATTTTAATTCAACTCTGGTGTTAAAATATCTTCTATTTTTAATAGTGTGAATATAAAACTGCCATATGAGTATAACTATCTACTTAGTACACTGGACATGGCAATGAGCGAACCTTGAATTAAAATGTGCTCATATAAATCTGTCAATGGTCCGTGAGGCATGAGGTGTACTCTGAGTAAATTGGTTTAATTGCTGGAATGTGCCGTATGATTGCATCACGCCGTTACTATATTTGTAAAACTGTTGATGCTCTGGAAATCAAATCACAGTTCTTCAAAGAGACTTTAACATTTAAATCAACAATTATTAAATTTTTGAAAAAAACACAATTGTATTTGATAACGATCCGACTCTGAGTGTATACGCTATCATGAGAAGAACCGGTGAAGAAAATTATAACATAACATAACTTCACGCCTTTGTTACCCGAAGGTATAGACAGCGGATGTTAGCATCGTCTCGCCGCTATGTTAACGTCCCAAATGGAATAGGTGGCAAAACAATTGCCACACCGGGCACAAAGTTTTCAGTCATCGATACTTATCACACATAACTTCCGAAAACAATTTTGGAAAGTCATTGGTGTGACCCAGTGTCAGGTTTCGATCCCGCGACTTCTGGATCACATGCAGTATGCTCGACCACAGGACAATCGAGACATTCTTCCTGAGAAATCTAAATTTTAACGAAAATGGTGCGTGTTCTATGTGTTCAATATTTTTAATACCGTAAGGACTATTTTCTTGTATACCGTTCTCGTTTAAAATTAATGAAGGCATACGGAAATAGACTTCCATGCTTGTTAGTTGCGTTCAAAACGTAACATGTCATCAAAGACTGACCCTTCATGCAATCGAAATTATGTGCCTATGGTATAGTAATGGAATATTGATCCGACCCAATTTCACGACACCGTTTGTGATAGATGTAAATAGAAATTTTAATGATTTTTATAGGTGTAAAAATATTTTTTCCAGAGAATCCAGAAAACGCGGCTTCGAATCCTGGCACACACCAATGACTTTTCGAAATTAATTTCGAAAGTAATGTGTGCTCAATATCGATAACTGAAAACTTTGTGCTCGGTATGGCAATAGGTTTGCCACCTATTGCATTTGGGACGTTAACATAACGGTGAGTCGAGGCTTAAAAACTACTGCCTACACCTTCGGGTAGAAAAAGGCGTGAAGTTATGTTATGTCAAAATATAAAATCATCAAGATAAACAAAATTTGTTTGGCTTTTTTTGTGCAACCCTTATATAATGATTAAAAATAATATATATATAAAAAATGGAATTTCACATTTATTATATTGGAATATAAGGAAACGATTAGTAATGTTTAAAAAGAAAAACAAATGGATGTCAGTATGTATTTACAAATTTGCAGATATAGGTGTCCGGACAAGAATGACCATAACGGCTTACGTAATCATGACTACATTGTATAGGCGTATTACAAATTTTGTCACGTATAGTAAGTACTCCTTCAAAAGGCAATTGTCAGTCAAATAATTATTCAATGGCTAATATTTATTATGTTTATATATAGGATAATTCTCATTAGTCATCTCATGTCTCATTTTGATAAGTCTCAAGTCATTAGAAGCGAGCTCTGTTAGAAATCTATAATTCTGCAACAGTAACACACCGATTCATCTGATTAACCCAGTTCGAGGTCGAGTGGTGGTCCAGTGGTCGAGCACCCCACATCAACTTTGTGCCCGGTATGGCAATAGGTTCGCCACATATTCCATTTGGGACGTAAACAGAGACGCGAGATGCGGCTTAACAGCCGCTGCCTACACCTTCGGGTAGAAAATGCTATATTAAAGTTATGCAATGTTATGTAACCCAGTTTTTCTACGCACGAATGGAATTAATATTTGGAGCATTGGAGCACATCTACAAAACAAAATTATCTTGATACAGTGCTTGTAAATCAACCTAAAATATGTTTATTACGAATCGATATATTTAATCATAAATAGTGTTTTCATTTACTTCAATGCAGATTCAAATGTGCCAATGAATAAGGCGAAAGAAGTATTTCAAGATTCGTAGCCTGTAAAAAGCCAAAGTCTCTGACAAACTTCTTAAGATCAGATATTTTTGGATCTAGATACGAGAACAAACCAAACACTTGGGCCATTTATATAACTTTATTCTTTTGTATTGAATAATCAAGTTTACTTATGGTATAGAAAGAGCAAATAAATCAACCTTCCTTCATTGTTCGTAGTTTCGTTTGACACAACTAGATTAGTTTGGAATGAGAGTGGGCTCATGATGTTCTAGAGACGTTTTAGTCTTGGAGGCGCCTCGACCAAGTGGACGCAATAACCAGCTGTTATGAGATAATAAGTTGTTAACTGCCGCAACGGACATATGCAAATAGCGAAAACACATGGTCTTTGAGATATGTCTAACAGAATTGCCAAAAGTGTGGAGGTTATCAATTCGATAGTAAGATTTTTATCAACTTATAACATAACATAACATAACTTCACGCCTTTTGTTACCCGAAGGTGTAGGCAGCGGCTGTTAAGCCTCGTCTCGCCGTTATGTTTACGTCCTAAATGGAATAGGTGGCGAACCTATTGCCATACCGGGCACAAAGTTTTTCAGTCATCGATATTTATCCCACATAACTTCCGAAAACAATTTAGAAAAGTCATTGGTGTGAGCCAGTCAACATATAAATATCGATATTAATTTATAATGTGTAGGTTTTTCTTGAAAAAAGTTTTAGTTTTAACAGTGGTAGAGCCATGCAGTTCGCTGCATAAATGGGCCAGCTCGACCGCTGAAATACTACGACCTCTCAGAAGATCGACGTAAAGTGGCTCAAGCCGCGTTTCGTTCGGTGAGAGAGGTATTCGGAGGCCCACCCCCCTTCCCTATCCCTATTCCCTAACCCTTAAAGGTCGGCAACGCAACAGTAATACTATATGTGTTGCTGGTGTCCATGGGCGGCGTTGGTTGCTTACCATCAGGTGACACGCCTGCTCGTTTCCCCTTCTATCCCATAAAAAAAGTTATTAGAGTTAACAAGAAACGATTGTGTTACTAGTATTCGAGATACATTCGATTCCTATCCCAGTGATAATTTAAATTTTTATGGTAGGTACATTATACATTTCTTATTTATAATTTTTATTTCTTTGAGAATTTATTGACTTTTCAAGTCCTTGCAATAACTACTCAGAATATTTAGAAAAGTCAAAATTAATTAACAAAATAATTAGACATGGTGACAACCCTGATTCAACTACGACTACAATGCCAATAATTATTTTAGTGCCAACTCCTAAACAGAATAATAGTTTTTAACAAATTGATTTCACAACAATTTCTTTATAGAAAATGTTTAGCTTTGTATCAATGACATCGAAGTTTTTACTTTTAGGTAGCTTGAACTAAGTTAGTAGGTGTGCTAGGGCTGTCACAAGGTCTACAAGATTTGACAGTACGTTTAATTTAACATCTAAAACATGTTTATACGTTATTTAAATTAATGAACATTCGCTTTTGAGGGTCTCAGTGATGTAGTTGTCAAGAAACACTCTTCTGGATCAAAAAGTATCAGGTTCGAATTCTGAAATCGAATCGAATCGAATTTGTTCAAATTTCAATTTTTTATGTATTTTTACTTAAAGTCTACAAAATATAGGGGTGTTTAGTGGTTAGTTAGTATTCAAATAAAGCCCACATAACATGGTCATCGTCATATATGGTCACCAATAATTTCAGTGTAACTTGGACTTGCTGCCCTGATGAGAGTATCGCGTGACCGACTTCACATCACACCTCTATCGATTTTGTCATTAGCCCTTGTATTATTAAAATGGTGTCCACATACTTACTCAGTGATGTCTACGTCCAGGAAGTCTTAATTTCGATATGACAGAATTTGAACTTGTTGAGTAGTTATTTTTTTTATTTTTCTACTAAAATAAGTATCGGATAATGCCTTACACGATATACAAGGCAAAGTATAGGTAAGATACCATAATTTTTTTAAATCCTGATATAGTTTTGGGGCACAAATTGCCGACTATTCGTTATTTAACTTACATGACCTCTGATGTATAGCTGGCTAATGCCATGAGGCCATCATCAGGAGTCTTCTATAGGGAAGCTATTATGCTTAACCACTGCCATTATCAAGACTACAGTAAAAAAAAAAATGGGCGAGAAAGAAAGAATTCAGTTTTATACATAAGAATAAACAACTCTGCCTACATAATTTAATTTTTAAATAAAACAAAGCTTATTGATCACCCCGTGAAACCTTGAAGAGTTCATGAAAGGTTGTTAAGTACTTTTTTAGGATCTCCAATTATCACACGTAAATGTTATTTCTACGGTAAAATCGTATCTATATTTTGCTTCATACTTCTTGGTTAAACTGAAAAATCATATTATTTTTCTTCTACTGTTTTAAATGTATCGCGTCCTGTTTTGTTTTTATTATAAATGAAGATTACACCTTTTTTACCCCACGTCCCGTACTGATACTGTGAATGAACTTATTAAGTTTTGTCGACGGGGTCAAACGTAGATAATAAACAATAAATATGTAAACATTAAAAAATAAATCCGACAAATTCTCGCAAATAAGAAAAAATAACGACATGTCTCATTTTGTTAACTAAGGTAGACCTTTATAGGTCTATAATATGCTTTTATAGGTTGGCATTCGCTTTTTGAACGTTCCATTCCGAACGATTCCATTTTTAAAATCGCGACGAATTGTGAGCAGTAATATTGAAGACCCAAACAATGATAAATGTATTGGCCTGGTTAATAAAAGTATCTACAAAATAACATCGATATCAATTTAATAATTAAAAATACAGGTTCTAAACGCAAATTTTTTATTCAGTGTACAATTAAAATTAGCTTTATGAAGGGCATTACATTCTTGTGTAACGATAAAATCAACATTTCCTTTATTATAACTATTATAAGGAACAAGGGGGGGCTAATCAACTTGTTAAATTGCTTTTCATGAATAAATAAAAGGTGCAATAATTATAAATTTATTATTATGAGTATATATTATGTCAAAATGTTTTTATGTTGCAGCTTATTTCATCAGCTTCCTGTCTTAGAAAGTTCCGTCCAATTGGATCTAGCCGCTTCAGATATAAACCGAAGAAAACAGACTGGGAAAGGATGTTAATTTGGTATTATGTGCAGTTAGTAAAAAGAGGTTATTTTTGTTATCACTTTTTATCATTAATGGCCAATTATTATGCATTTGAATTGCATAGAAGTCTTACAAATTACTTTCACAGGGCCGTATCACGTATATTACGTACTAATCCGCCTAAATGCTGATCAATGGGTTAATTATCTTTTTAATCATTATTACTATTACATAGTATAAAAAAAAGTCGCGTTCCGCCGTCTGTCGCCTTATATTCTTAGATCTTTGAAACTACGCAACGGATTTTGATGCAGTTTTTTTTATAGATAGAGGGTGTTTTTACGAGACGTGTTTAACGGGATGGTTTTACGTGGTCCAGTGGTCGAGCACACGGTTTCTGAATCCAGAGAACGTAGTTCGAATCCTGACAATGACTCACACCAATTTTCGAAATTTTCGAAATTGTTTTCGGAAAGTTATGTGTGATAAATATCGATGACTGAAAACTGCCCGGTATGGCAATAGGTTCGCCACCTATTCCATTTGGGACGTAAACATAACGGCAAGACGAGGCTTAACAGCCGCCGCATATACCTTCGGGTAACAATGGCGTGAAGTTATGTTATGTTTGTATGTGTAATGAAAAAGTGATAATTTTCCTGATTTAGCACTTTAATTGTAAACGCTGTAAAAATGACTTTTTATGCGGAACAAAATTCGCCGGGTCAGTTAGTACACAATAAAAGTATTTTCTTATAAATCGATATCATTTGTTAAAATTAATTCTCCAGTAACGGACAATCTCAGAAAACGACTAAAGGGTACAAATTCTCGATCTCGAACTAGTAACGAAAAAAGCGGCAATGTTCCTACTGATTATGTTTGTGACCTGTAAAATTACCCGCAGTTTGACGTACAAAATTTATCATCCAGGTAAAAACAGAGGCAATTGAACTTCAGTTTCATTAATTTAGGGAAATCCAATGAATACCTACCGTCACGTTTACCGGCCATAAACAGTATAAATACGATCGAATCGATCGTGAACTGGCTTGAGATAGAAAGTATCTATCAATTAAAAAAAAAATATTTTTAACAGTTGTTTTAGGAGGTTTGAATTTATTTAAAGAGTTTAGAGTGTTTTACAAATCTACGTGAATCGTGTTTGTTTATGTGTATTAAGTAGATAATATTTTCAGAATTTAAGTGGGTAAGTTGATTTGTATTTATATTTATTATGAATTTTTGTAATCTTAATTTTTATGCCTACTGGTATATATTTCATAGTCCAAAACGGGTTTGAATACGCAGACCAATGACCAATATTTACATAATATGTGTAGGAACCCAATAAAAATTTGCTACCGCTTTCCAAATCTTTACACAAATAAGTGAAAAAAGTTTTCAACATTAAAAAAGCCAAGTATACGGAACAACAATTAAAGTAATATCAAAGTAATTTATCAAAAGGCCACAACAAAAAATATTACTGCTTCCTACATCCCGGTTTTAAGAGCCCTGAAGTGTCCAATATAAATATTTATAAGTATGACTTACATAAAAATGAAAAAGTAGAAGTCACAGGTCCAATTTTATTTTAATTAATATTCGAACATCTAACTTCTAAGTTATTATAAACAACAAAAATAATTATTTATAATTACAGTAAAACACTTAAAAAATATATCTTTGCTTAACACAAAATGCGTAATTTTAATGAATTCTAAATTTGATTTGAGCATTTACAGTTGTCTTGTTTGTTGACATTTAAAAATAGCGCGACCGAGTTTCGCTCTCATAAAGATATCCAAAGCTAATTATGCTTATTATGTTTTCAAAGATAAAAACTTTTTTTTAAATGTATGCATTTCTTATTACAAAGATTGCAAATGATCAAGGAGAATGTTTTAATTGTACTCACCAGAAATATCCCATTGAAGACAACGAGAAGATATTTTATACAATTCATGCCGCAACTCTTCATTTTTAATTATTTCGAAAATATTACACAAGCCACCAAAATTAAGACCGAAATGGAATTTTTTTAAAAGAAAAACAAACAATAGAGCGCGCGTTCCGAATTTGAATTTAATCTTTTTTCTTTTAATTGTGGCACTGACGTTCGTTCGCGGGCGACGTCTCTGGCTGAATGCGAACCGGTTCGACTCGTCTAGTATTCTAATAGTCCAATCCTTGGGTGCTTGGGTGGTGTAACGTCGCGTGAGGGATGAAATCACGCCAAACACCACATCCAAATTACTCCGACCCTTAAATTTAACGCCATAAAACATTGATAGAGATCACCGTTAAACGGTCCAAACTGGGAATCGGCTAATGGTCTTGCGGTACGAATTGTAGTAAAGAGGTTAGTTACCTCAAATCCTTAAATACTAAATATTTTTATATGAAATACCATTTCATAATTCCATCTTGAGCCTAGTTATAATGTTAAGTACTTAGTATTTAACCTTTCACTCATACCTACTATTTATAATAATTGATTTCCTATTTTTCAACACCGATCCAAACACTTTTAATTTTATAGGAAGAAATACTCATCACTCTCACAAATTTTGTGAATAAAGACAAGATGATCCGATGTTGTTGTTCCGTGACAGTCCTCCTAGATTCGTTCAGTTGTGCCATTATTTGTCAACGAGGTTTATTGTCAGGGTTGTTGTTCCTGTTTATATAATGTTTGTTCATTTTATTTAAACCCACCAAAGTAAAGTAACCAAAATTTTCCCCACATAACCTCCGGTTCATTATTGACAGGTCCCTAATTGAAATCGGAATTCTTTTCTGGAGATACCCATTTGTGATACATACATACATAACTTTATGCCAATTCCTTTGACGCAGAGAGAACTATGCGCCCATAAGGCACGATTTGTGATACATAACTCCACGCCTTTTTCTATCGGAAGGTGTAGGCAGTGGCTGTTAAGTCTCGACTCGCCGTTTTGTTTACGCCCAAATTGAATAGGTGGCGAACCTATTACCATACCGGGCACAAAATTTTCAGTCATCGATATTTGTCACGCATAAATTTCGCTGTCATTGGTGTGAGCCAGTATTCGAACCACTTGATTTGTGTACCACCGGGGGCCCATAAGATTCATTTCTCTTATCGAAGAATAATAATCACTGCCTAAACCTTCTAATACCCATCAAAACGAGGAGCTAAAAATAAAATCCATAACCCATGGTGTTTTTCCAACTTTTACTGTTATTTCTTGTTTATCGTTGATCTGACCAGAGTTCAATGTCTGTTTAACAGGAAACAATAATATTATATAGACGCTTTGAAGAAATTATAATCATTCCCTATATAATCATTGTTGTAAGTTTTCGTTTAACGCCATCGAGCAACACTAGGTGTCGCTATGACAACCGATATTTAACAATGGAGGGCTTTCACCTTTGAGGTTAAAATCATAATATTTTAGTTTAACACCCGACGCCTAGGGTCAATGGTTTACAAGTAATAACTTATTATTTTTTCAGGTTTTTCATTTAAGAAATCTGTATCCGGCGATAAGATATTGTAGCAATTTCTAAGTAATAATGTCAAGTTTGTTTCAGCTAGATTCTAAGTTAATTACGGAGTTACCAAAGGTTTAACTTTGAACCTGACATAAATGTAAATCTATTTTTGACAAGTTCTCTTCAGATTTTTTTATGGAATCGGAGGGTAAACGAGCAAGCGGTTCATCTGATCTGAGTAGGATGGGAAAGTAGGGGGTGGAGGATGGGCCTCTGGATACCTCTCCCGTAGAAAGAACGCGGCATGCCACTTTATATCGTCGAGCCGGCCCATTCAATTGCGTAGCTTTACCGCTGTAAAAATCACAGAAATAGATCAAGATAGAACGGCCGCGATGTCATATTTCCATACATTTCGAGCGTGTCACTTTTTTGAAAAACCACGCCCACAGCGTGACGTCATTTTCATTGTGAGCGGGGCGACTAGTTAGGAGACACACACATTAGATTATCGATGTTAATATCGGCAACGTGTGTTAATTTTATGATTTTACCAACTTTATTGATTTTGTGTAACGATAATCATAGAAAGTAAAACATGTTAAATACTTTAATCCGACATATTAAAACCTAAAACATATTTTTCCAATAGTATATAAAATTTAATTATAAATATTTTACTGTCCTTGAAACTATACATATTTATTAAATATTTGCCTTTTTGTAAGGGTTGGCCTCACAGTCCTGGTTAAATAACGAAGCCGAACGTCTACATATACCTCGGTTAGTGCCCGTTTGAGAACAACGAGATGATTTTCCATCGGCGATTGGTCAAATTGGTGAAAACTTATACTGTCAAATAAACTGCTGCCAATATAATTACGAAGCACATTGGTTGAAATTTGTGGTGTTAGAATAAAGTAGGGACAAAGCAAGACATGAGCTGATACTCGAATTATTATTGAATTAATTTATCGATAAGTCCGATAAGTAACTCAACGATACATGGAGTGCCCATCTCTAACATTCACAATCACAGCGATTAATAGACACAGCGATCAACTGGCAGGTATATTGTGTATTTCGTTCGATTCGACGTACATTACGCGTATAATTTAATTATGCGCGCAGTGTTTTTGTATACGAGCGTTGAATATGGACAGCAATGGATATTCATCATAACGAAAAAGTATACAACTTGTGATCGTAATAATTGAACATAGTAAAAGTAAAACAATAATTTATAATCTCAAAAAAATACTTTCTACTGATTTTCTGTACTTACTGATCATACGAAATATTTCCTTTTTTCATAATTGATTCACTACTTTTGTTTTTACAATTTGCCACAGCATAATAAGGCATATATGTGACGTTTTATCTATTTTTTTACGTCCTGAACGCATGGCAGGAACGCTCGTTGCGTAATGAGAGCGAGTTTCGAAAAGCATGCAATATAGTGCAGGGTTTTGGCACGCTTGCCACGCCTATTCGCCGTTCTATCTTGATATATTTCTGTGGTAAAAATACTGTAAAATAGACAAATATAGCCCTAACAGCTTTTAATTGTCTGAACTTTATTCAAATATATATATTTATTTCTTTATTAAAATCTACGCGCGTGCATGAAAAGAATTATGAAAGTCAACGAAGCGAGTGAGCCGTGTAAGAATCGTGCCTTATGGCTCTCTGTTCTCTCTAGCTACCCCGCAAGGGATTTGGCGTGAATGTATGTAACTTTATTCAAACCAAACACAACATGATGGTAGTCGGATATCGTGACCTATGGACGTGTATGTAATGACATGGTATAGGTAGCAACGTGTCATCAGTCGTACAATCTGTCTTGTTAACCGACTTCGAAAAAAGGAGGAGGTGAGGTGACTTTATTAAAGTATTACGTTTTATATATTGTAATAAGTATACAAAATAGTTAGTTACGTTATTTATCGCTTTTTAATTATGGAGGTACTGTTCATATACTTAAAGATTTTGTGGTTTACGTTTCTAGAAGTTGGTTAAACTTTTTTTTAAAGTAATTTTATTTTAATAAGTATTTGGAATATTTAATGGATATATATGTAGATATGACAACATCATTTAGTACCAGTTGTTACCGATAGGTGCGCTGGCGAGAACATTCTAGAAAAAAATCAAAATGGAAAACTACTTAATCAAAAGCCGTACAGTCTGTATTGAGTGATTTTTAAAAAAACGATATGGTTTTTTTGCGCGGGCTATTTTATAAGAACATTCTAAATATCAGAACTTTTTTGAAGGATATGAAAAATAAAGTCATGTTGCACGCCTCATTAGCGGAGCGTGAGGTAGTGCTCTACACTCGACATGCCAAAAAATCCGGTCTTTCGAAACTCAAATGACTGTTCTTTCACTAATATAACACTTACAGGATAATATGAGTGCACTAATATCGAGTTAAATAATCTGTCTAGCACATATGATATATTTTATAAACAATTATTTTGTTTAACATAGTAAATAATAACATTAAAATCAATCATTCTTGGACGTCCGTTAGTCTGTGGTTATGGATCCATGTATGTGGCAGAGAAATTGGTCGAAAAATTCATCATACCGGAATACTTTTTTTTTTATTATATGAAGTTATACCCCGGGCTGATTCCTAGTTAATATTAGCGTTCTAAGTACTGTCGTTTAAATATAATTTGTAAAAAACTAAAATACGACTGTGTATTTGTATATCTATATATACATTTTTTTTGTTTAGTATTAGATTTTTTTTTTTAAATGTGAATGACCGCTATGAGGCGTGCACTTTTGGATTTTTCAAATTATATATTTAATTCATTTGAATGTATTAGAATTTTGGTGGGAATGTATATTAAAAGCTGTCATGTCTGTTCTTTGCATTATTTTCTAAATTTTGTGTTTCAATAGATATTATATTAATGAATAAAATTCGTGGTGTTTCATTTATATAAGTGTTCGTTTTAATGTGTGGACATGTGGAAAATGGCGTAAATAACGTGTGTAGCTCTTCTGCATTATCGTCAAAACTCCCTTGGAACATCATGCACTTAAGGATGGTTATATTAGGTTAGGTTAAGGCTAGATTAGGTTAAGATGATGATATGATTTTTTTATTTATTTATTAGGTTAACCAACAATTGTTTATACTAATACATATTTATCTCCCAGACTTTCGCGAATCTCACTTGTTATATATTAATATCCCAGGCAGACCGTGGACTCAGCATGCATATAATTATTAGTACTTATTATTTTCCTCGAACGCAGCAAGGAATGCATCGGCGCCGCCGTGTCGCGGTAACAAGAGAGCTGACGAAGCATTTGTCACCGCGTCACCGATTCTTATTGTTTAAGTTAATGTAATTATAACATTATTCATTATTCATACTTCGAATAGTTAGGATCACTTAGATTGTAATTTAGGTTTTAATAAATAGTTTTATTTTAATTTTGGTTTTTTTTAAGTCCTTCAGCTGCCGCTAACGTAATTGGCGCAGTCGGTAGGATTCTCGCGGGCCGGTACGCGATAATTAGGAGTTTCTCAAATCGAAATTCGCGTCGCGAAGCCGCCCGGGTGGTTTTCTAGCCCCGTCACCGAGGATCCTGAATCTACGGACCAGCTGCAGTTCCTGAAGGAGAGTCAAGACCTCGACTCGTGAGAGAGACCAAAATGAAATTTATGTAAGTACACTTGAATTGTTCTTGTGTTGCTTGCTCCTTTATCCTAAGTTGTTTTTCCAATTTCCAAAATTTTTCATCCGAAAAATTTAAGGTACAGAGAACCTGCATCGCGACAGGCTCGTCATAGTACTATAGATTTAAATAGGAATTTAGATTTAGAACAGAGTTCAGAAAATATGGCTCAAACACAAAGTAATTTAGATATGACAATCCATGATCCGGATACTATTTTTAAGGCACTTCGCCTAGTGCCCGAATTTAATGGTAACCCGAATATATTAACTAGGTTTATTAATATATGTGATAGAATAGTTGTACAATATTTATGTGATCAACCAGGAAGCGAACTATCTAACTTATGTCTATTGAATGGAATCTTAAATAAGATTACTGGTCCAGCCGCCAGTACGATTAACTCCAATGGCATACCAGATAGCTGGTTAGGTATTAGAACAGCTTTGATTAACAATTTTTCAGACCAGCGAGACGAAACCGCTCTTTATAGTGACCTATCTTTAGCTAGACAGGGTACCAAGACGCCACAGGAATTTTATGATCACTGCCAGACATTATTTAGTACCATAATGACCTTTGTAACGTTGCATGAACCAATTAGTACCACAATTGAAGCCAAACGAATATTATATAAGAAAGTTGCTATGCAGTCTTTCACTAGAGGTTTAAACGAACCGTTAGGGTCCCGCATACGATGCATGCGACCAGAAACCATAGAGAAAGCATTAGAATATGTTCAGGAGGAGTTGAATGTGATGTATTTGCAACATCGCAATGATCTTCCGAAACAGTCAAACACTCCTAGAGCATTTAATTATGTTCCACCCCCTATACATTTTAACCAACCACGTCTACAAAATCTTGGTGCTTCTTCACCAAACTGGCCAGCACCAGTAGGTCTTAGAACACACCAACCGTCTCCACAACCATTTAAGTTTAATACTCCACAAAATCAACCGTTTCAACATCGTATACCCAATCGTACGCAGCAGATGTTTCGCGCTCAACCCCCAGGCTACAATCCGCAAAGTAACGTTTTCCGATTACCGCCCAGAAATATTCCACCACAAAATCTAGGTCCAAAACCTATGAGTGGAATTCAAAATTTTACTCCTAAACCGATTTTATCTGGACATGATTGGCGCAGGTCAGCTAATCCACCACCTAATAATTACCTATTTAAACCCCGAGAAATGAACGTAAACGAGTGCGCGTCATACGACGAATCATACTACCCAGAGTACTATTATGAACAAAATGAATATGATTATAATAATTATTATAGTGAACATAACCCATACAATACATTAGAGTACATAGATAATACCGCCTATAACGACACCACTACAGACTTACAGACCACTGAAAATTATGAACCCCAACCGAGTACAAGTTCTTCGGAGCAGGATTTTCAACCAGGCTTGACATCAAAAAGGCCAAAATAGAATTAAACCTTCAGACACAGAGACAGTTACCATATATTTCCATTTTAGACCCACCATTAAAATTATTAATTGATACAGGCGCGAACCAGTCGTTTATTAGTCCAGAAGCAGTAGAATTATATTTTTCAAATTATCCATTAAACTACGACCCATTCGAAGTCACTAACGTACATGCTGTTAGTAGAAATGATTATTCTATTAATTTGCCTAGTTTTACCGAATTTAACGACCCCGATCCTCTTAAATTATTCGTATACCGCTTTCATAACTATTTCGATGGATTAATAGGATTAGACTTATTAACTAAGTGGGAGGCTAAAATAGATTTAAAAAATCAACAGTTAATAACACAATTCGCCACAAACCCAATTTGTATGTACAATTCCTGTAATGTAAATTTATATGAAGATATTATACCAGCCAACTCTACTAAAATAGTTAAAATTCCTATTGATACCCCGGATGGTACAGCATTAGTTACTGAACAAATCCTATGTAATTGCACGATTCACAAATACAATACCAATGCCGACGCCGTATCTCGTGTTGAAATCCACAACGAAGACCTTAATAGTGTAATAGATGAACTATGTTCTCTCTTACCAAACGCAACCGAAGAGCCACCCACCATAGCAAACTCCTCAACTGAAACCATTCACACTAGCTTAGAACACCCTATATTAGAAATCCCAATTACAGATGAACCTTTGAATAAATTTCACAGACAATTACACTTCATTATCGTAGATGACATAAAAAGGAAACCCCACGTAACTAAACCTTTCGAAACTCATACGCGAATAGCTATCCAAATTTCTAAATCAAACTTACAACAAGATGTTATTAATGCCGTTAAAGAATATGTCAGCCCTAAGGTCAAAACCGCTATTTTAGTAACTCCACCACTTAGCATGTACTCAATTATTCCTATTATACAGGACACATTCAAAAGTTCTTCATTAAACCTTGTATTAGCAAAACGCGAAATCGAAAATGTTAAAGATTATCTATGTCAGCAAGAAATAATTCGCAACTATCATGATGGTAAAACAAATCACCGTGGAATTAACGAATGCTATTTAGCTCTATCCCATAGATACTATTGGCCCAGAATGAAAGACCAAATTACTAAATATATCAACGAATGTATAATATGTGGCCAAGCTAAGTATGACAGAAACCCTATCAAACCTCAATTTAATATCGTACCCCCTGCAACAAAACCACTTGAGATAGTTCATATGGATTTATTCACAGTACATAACGAGAAATATATAACTTTTGTAGATGTATTCACAAAATATGGACAAGCATACCATCTTAACGATGGCACAGCTGTAAGCATATTACAGGCTCTTCTAAAATTCTGTACCCACCACGGAGTACCATTAACCTTAATAACGGATAACGGTACCGAGTTTACAAACCAACTCTTTTTAGAATTTACTCGAACTCATAAAATAAATCATCATCGTGTCTTACCTCATTCTCCTAATGATAACGGAAATATAGAACGTTTCCACTCTACCATCCTCGAACATCTTAGAATGTTAAAGCTGCAAAATAAAGATGAACCGATAATTAATTTGATACCTTACGCTATAATAGCTTACAATAGCTCTATTCACAGTTTCACAAGATGTAGGCCGTTTGACCTATTAAACGGACACTTCGACCCACGAGACATGTTAGATATAGATTTTACGCAACATTTACTACAACAATATAGTGAAAACCATAAGACTCAGATGAAAGAAGTTTATAGAATGATAAACGAATCATCTTTAGCTAATAGGACCACCCTCATAGAACAAAGAAACAACAACCGCGAACCTGAAATAGAATATACTCCTCAACAACAAATTTTCATTAAGAATCCATTAGCCAGTCGTCACAAAGTTGCACCTAGATTCACTCAAGACACTGTCTTAGCGGATCTCCCTATACATATTTATACGTCTAAAAAACGTGGTCCCGTAGCCAAGTCTAGGCTGAAAAGAGGCCATAAAGATCCTAAATTGTTACAGGATTCTACTATTACTGATCCTTCACGAGACAACCACCCTCGAGATAAAACTTGAAAGCTTAGCAGAAGGACCAGGACTTCTCCCGTACAAGCTTGGAGCCGCCCGAATGATAACACACCAGCACACTTTCTTACAGTTTGTAGATTTAGGAAATTTAGAAGATAAAGTCACTCTGGTTCAAAGTCAATTGCAAAGTTACAAAGCTCGCTTTAGTAATGATACTTACTTGCTATATGAACTTCAATTAAATTACCTCAGTAGTAAAATTGATGAAATATTAACGCAACTGCGATCCCTGGAACCCAGTCGTACTAAGAGAGGTTTAGTAGATGGTCTTGGCTCCATAATTAAAAGCATAACTGGAAATTTAGACTATTCTGATGCTTTAAAATATAACGAAGCTATTAGAAATTTACAATCTAATCAAAATAAAATAGTTACAGCATATAATAATCAGATAAGTCTTAGTAAAGAATGGATGGACGAACATAATAAAGTCTTAAATCAAATAGTCGAAAATCAGAATAAGATTAATGAAACTTTAGAATTTATAATTAACGATAATGCCTACCAATCAGCAAGCTTAATAAAACATGCTCGGTTTAGCCAGCTTCTTACTATACTTAGCGAAAACATAGAAGATTTAAGATTAGAAATAATTAGAATAGAAAACGCCTTAGCTTTTACGCATACATCGAGTATGCATCACTCAATGATAGATATAGATACTTTAAGATCCATGTTAGATAAGTTAGAACTCATTTATAACAAAGATGAGATATTAAGAGTAGAGTTAAGACCGTATTATGACGCTATTATACCCAGTTCTTACTTTTCCGGTAAAACCATAGTTATGGTCTTTAAATTCCCTGTAATTTCTAAACATAACTTTAATCTGTTCAGGTTAGCTATAGCACCTAATAAAAAACGACAGGCCCTTATACCTTCCTATCCTTTCATCGCAAGCAACAAGGACACATTCGTGTACATGGAGGCTGAATGCCCGAAGGTCGGGAGTTGGTATCTCTGCAATAAAGAAATTTCACACCAGTTACGTGCCAGCCCAGATTGCGTTCAACAGCTCATCACGAGACAAATTATACATGACTCCTGCCAATTCACCACAGTCTCATTATCTACAGAGGCAATGGAAAAGCTGGATGATCAGAATTATGTGTTATCATTTCCACAGCCTACCAAAGTACAGATAGCCTGTGGAAGAGAGGACTTTTTGTCACTGAACGGCAGTTACCTTACCACAATCCCGGTCAACTGCTACCTGAAGACTACAGCGTTCACTATCATGAACGAAAATAACGAGATACATGGCCAGCCGCTGAAACTGATCGATATTCCATATAAATCTGAAACACGAGACATAGTTGTAACAAAGCATGCCAATCTTCACTCAATAGATCTACGAGGTCTGCACAGCACCCATAGTAAAGAAAATTTAGAGAAACTGCAAATCGACAACCAGGATGTAGACGTCATATACCATACAACTATACCGTTCTACATCATAATCATACTAGTTGCAATACTCATACTTAGCACATCAGCCTATCGTAACCCTTGCTGGAGCAAACATCGTATCCTGACAGCATCCTCGCAGCAAATAGATGAACAAATGACCAACATAGAAAAACCAAAAGACCAGGAAACTCCAGATAACATCCCAGCGACATTTTCACTCAGCGTTCTAAAATAGTCGCAGATCTACGAGGGGAGGTGTTATATATTAATATCCCAGGCAGACCGTGGACTCAGCATGCATATAATTATTAGTACTTATTATTTTCCTCGAACGCAGCAAGGAATGCATCGGCGCCGCCGTGTCGCGGTAACAAGAGAGCTGACGAAGCATTTGTCACCGCGTCACCGATTCTTATTGTTTAAGTTAATGTAATTATAACATTATTCATTATTCATACTTCGAATAGTTAGGATCACTTAGATTGTAATTTAGGTTTTAATAAATAGTTTTATTTTAATTTTGGTTTTTTTTAAGTCCTTCAGCTGCCGCTAACGTAATTCACTCATAGATTAAAACAACTTTTAGGATTATATCGCGTTTATTTATTACTTATTTTTGTTTATTTCCCGACGTTTCGAACTCTTTACAGAGATCATTTTCACGAGTGATGAACAAAAAGATGGTAGTTGTTCAAAAGCTATTTTCATTGATACAGAGAGCACCCACTTTTTGGAAATAAAAATCAAAAAGTTGATGTTAAAAAAGTTGTTGTTTGGTCTGATGTGGGTTACCAATAGTAAAAATAATATTTTTAACATCAACTTTTTTATTTTTATTTCCAAAAAGTGGGCTAAATTAAAAAAATTTAAAAAAAATACAATTAAAACATAAATTAGGAAATAAAAATAAGATTACAATTACTAAAATCAAATTAAATCAAAATCAAATAAAATTAAAATCAATTCAAACTCAAATCAATTCAAATTCAGATAGATTAAAATTAATATCATAGTAAAATTAAATTAAAATCAAATCAAATCAAGTCAAGTTAAAATTAATCCGAATCAAAATTGAATTAAATTTAAAAAAAAATAGATCAAGATCATAACAAAATTAAAAATAAAACAATCACATACTTAATAATTTGCTGAGAATGCTCGGAATAAAAATGCTTTGATAATTTCATGTCATTACATTGAATGGGATCATAGAATAGATGAGATCAGTCAGAACACAAGAAAAAAAAATAGGAACCAATTGGAAATAATTAAATTACATCATATTGTCGACCCAAACCTTTATAATGTTGTATTATGCCTGTTACAATTTTACCTCTACTGTCAAAGTTAATGTCTACTAAGTCACTACATTCATTTATAATTTTGCTCATCCTGAGTATGGGTGAATTTGTTCCTAGTACAGTCCTTCTCAATGGCGTTGGTGGCGTGGTGTTATAATACGTCGAGAGTATCTGGTGGGGACTCGAAATCTAAAGATACCCAGCAACTCTGGACAGTCAATTTTATTCTGAAATAGTTTATGGGCAAATTCTACGGCTATGTTTCTCCCTAGCGACAATTCGTGTACCCCGAAAAACTGCAGTCGCGTGTTATAGGAAACCAGCATTTTTGTTTTATTTTGTGCAATAGCAAGGTGCCAAAGAAAACGTTTTTGGACACTTTCTAAGCGTAAACTGTGAATGGCGTAATGGGTCCTCCATACAACACTGCAATATTCTAAGATGCTCCTAACAAGGCTGCTTAGTTTTAAATGTCCCCACGTATTACCATGGGAGAGGAGAAGTCAAAAAATAATGAAAAAAATATCACATGATTAATGGACGGCCGCTAAGTAAGGATGTCGTCGCGCAAAAAAAAATTGAATGTATTGAAATTATTTAATAACTTTAACAAAAAATATGGTTTACGACCATTGTAACCACCAGTGGCAGACATATTATTACTATTTGGATAATATACACAAGAAATATATATATATACTTGAGGTTAACCACTAATAATCCTTATAATCGATACAGCAAACAAATTGCAGTGTATTCACCTCGCCGACGATACTGTATTTGAACAATTTTTCAGTTATTTTTTGTAAGTAAAACATATTTTAAAATTTTTAAAGATAAGTAAATACATACATGTACATAAATATTTTTCATTTAACCTTATTTATACTTAATAACAGCATAACATTTCGAGATAAGTCCCGCTATATTTTGTTAAACAGTTTGTAACAAGTGATTTTTTCTAGACGCTTGCGCTGTCGTTTAGAGACAGCATTTGTTTTCATCAATTTGAGAGACCAAAGTTTTTTATATTATTAGAAATTTTTGTTATTATTTTAGACTAGCTGACCCGGCGAACTTTGTTCCGCACCAAAAGTAATAACTGCTGTCCCGCTATGTTAATACTGCAATATCTTCAAAAATATTCGTTTCAATTGCATGCGGTAAAGGGCCAGGATCATCTATATTACATGCACAATCTATTTAAGATACATAATTGGATGAAAATTAATGCTGTAATGTTTAAAATACCTTCGTAAATAAGCCATTATTTCTCGTAAAAAGTAAAAAATAAAAATGGTTATTGTGGGTTATCCCTATGAGATAGACATAAGCCCTCGCGGACTTTTTTGTGGACCTTTTAAAGGAGTATAATAATGTAGTACGTTGTTTTGATTTATCACTATGGGTTCAAGCAGCGTTTGCGATTAAAGTTCTAAATCTTGGAAATTATCACTTTTTTTACTACACTATACATTAATTATAGATCAAAACTACCCCGTTAACACCCTCTAACTATTAAAAAAACCACATCAAAATCCGTTGCGTAGTTTTAAAGATATGCTCATATAAGGGGACAGACAGCGGAAAGTGACTTTGTTTTATACTCGGGTCGGGTTCTACGTACCAAAATGCTTAGTGCCCACGTCACATGTGAAATTTAAAAAGTACTAATTGTCACGTACTTACATTTGGCCGTCTTGAGTGGTGAAATACCACGGCCTCTCAGAAAATCAACGTAAAATGGCTCATGCCGCGTTTCGTTCGGGGAGAGAGCTATCCGGAGGCTTCTTCTCCCACCAACCTATTCCCTTAAAGACCGGCTACGTATTTGTAACACTATCTGTGTTGCAGGTGTCCATGGGCAGCGGTAGTTGCTCACCATCAGCTAACCCATTTGCTCGTTTACCCTTCTACTCCATAAAAAACCTGTTCTCTCTTAGTGGGGGTAGTTGTACTTTTTAGAAAAATATTGGAATCATTCGGAGTTATTTTTATTTCTGGTTACAGTCAATGTTCCATAACGTAGTACAGAACTTGTGATAATAATATATAAGCTTACACCCCTGATGGTATGTAACTTAATGCCAACATTAATCAACAAAAGTCAATAGTTTGACATCGGGTCGATGAATATTGTCTTAAGGAATTTTAGTAATTATCACAATGTGTATTGTATGTTTGTGTATTGTAATGTGTATTGTATGTGTGTGTGTTTTTTTATTCTAAGGGTTGTCGGCGACTTCGACTACACTCAATAAATATCGAATTCGAGTCCACTCTAAATATACCGTTGCAATGATATTAAAAATAACTATTAAATTAGGTCTCGGTGGTCCAGTGGTCGAGCACCCCACTTCTGAATCAACAGGTTGCGGATTCGAATCCTGGCTCACACCAATTACTTTTCGAAATTAATTTTGAAAGTTATGTGTGATACACATGACTGAAAACTTTACCAACTACACCTACCACCTATTCCATTTGGGACGTAAACATAACGGCGAGTCGCGGCATAACAGCCACTGCCTTCGGTTAGAAAAAGGCGTGAAGTTATGTATGTTTAAAATATAATTTTAAAGACTCAACTCTCAGCAAATATTTTACTCAAAGGATTTTATCTTTACAATGTGTTAGCTTGTTCTCATAATAAAATGTTAATTTTTTTTTTAAACACATTATTTCCTGTCGTAGGTTATATTTATTCTGGTCCTGTTTGGTTCTTTATCTCATCCTCTTCCTCCAACATGGTACAAACATAAACATAAACAAAACTTCATTTTTGTTGCCTTTGGTTACCCGAAGTTGTAGGCAGCGGCTGTTAAGCCTCGTCTCGCCGTTATGTTTACGTCCCAAATTGAATAGGTGGCGAACCTATTGCCATACCGGGCACAAAGTTTTCAGTCATCGATATTTATCACACTTAACTTGCAAAAACATTTTCGAAAAGTCATTGGTGTGAGCCAGTGTCAGGACCTCTGGATCAGAAGCTCAACCGCTGGACCACCGAGACTGTTAATGTAATATATTTTTATATAAATATTGTATGTATGTATTTGCATGTGCGTTTAACGAATAGCTGTTATTTCTCAGTTACAAACGGACACGCCTATTTTATTTATAGAATTTATACCTTCATATGCTGTACAGTTATTTCAATAAGTATACGGTTTGAAATAACATTTAGGATGTCAAAGTCAGAGGTAAACCACAATTATTAATGACTAGCTGCTGCCCGCAACTTCGTCTGCGTGTGGAAAACAAAAATACTATGCCTGTGTCATTATAAGGGTTCATTGCTCACCCCAAATTAGTGATAGCGTGATAATATTTAGCCCATGTATTGACCCGAACTCTTAGCTATATTTATGCAAAGTTGGACATAAAACTGCAAGCTTTAATGTTATTTTAAGAGTTTATCCGTAACAAATAAACAGGTAAAAATTCTAAAAACCATATTTTTGAGTTCAGTATCGATTGTAGATCATATCCCAAATATTCTAAATCAATTTAAATTCAATGTACAGTTGCAACTTGCCTACGATTTTATTATAAGTACCAATAGATAATAGCAAGAACTATATAGCTTCAATCTAAGTCCCTGGCAGATTAAAAAAGCGGTTTAGCAGTACTTCCATTGCTTTTGTGTTTAGTCCAGTCATTTGAGGTTAAATTAGGTAAGGAATTTGAGATACCCGGCTGTAACTCTGAAATATTTATATATTGACACCCTAAAAGTTGTCTCAAAACCTACATATGGTAGGGTGTACGCAACTATTTAATTTTAAGGTCAAAAGTCACAAAAATCGGTATTTTGCGCTTTCTTCGTTAATATTATATTAACGAAGCAAGAATTATATATTATTATATTATATTTGCGGTGAAGCTTTTCAGTATAATTTTAATAGAATATTCTTAGTAAAAAAATTAAAAAAAACAATTGTTTGTATTAACAAATATTTTTATATGCCTACTTAAATACAAAGGTGAAAAACTACCTCCAGTGTAGTTAATTAGAAAAAAATTCAAATTGAATAAATTGTATGAGCCATCGCGAATTCCCGCCGGCCTTGGTTCGAAGTGGTGTTGAATTGATGGTGGTGCCGTGGGTGTTGACCGCCCCATAGTGCCTGGTGTTGTGGTCGCCCATCGTCATGGTGACCCCGCAATGAGTGGCAACTTGTGCCATGCCTGATAGCTATGACCTATGGATGGACAGTCGTCACTAAAAGTGACATGTACCACCAATATATTGGCATTTATTTTTATATTATTTATTCACATCTTGCCTAAGGGCACTTGGACTAGTTGCAAATTAAGTACTGCAGAGTTCTTACCCAGGTTCATACCAATGATTTTCGGAAATAGTTTTTTGATGGGATAGAGTTAAATGAGTAAACGGGTTTCCTGATTGAAAATGACTAGCGCCAACCATAGATAGACACTTGTAACACACATAGTGTCATAGTTGCGTTCTCGCATCATTATAATTTTCCTACCCTTATCCCACTATAAGTGGGGCCGCCACAATATTTCATCCTTTTCCGTTCTCTTCTATCATTCCTCATCGCCACACTTACTCCCTTCATACTCATATCACACAAATCAACATTTATACAGTCCATCCATTTCTTTCATGTTGCATATTAATATCTACCTAATTAATTTCTATCCTTTTAACATCATCCATTAATATTTTATTAACTTGGAACATTAAAATATGGAGGCTTTATTTAGCATATAATCGCTTGAAGTTTTTTTAATACACTATACAATAGTCATTAGGCAAAAGCAATTTTATAAATTCATTTTACCAAATATTATAACTAAATCATTGGTTAGTTATAATAATAGAAAATGTCGACCCTTTGAATTTATTATACTAATCCACTGATATACATAACTCCACACCAAGTCCCATGCGAGGTAGGCAGAGAGACTAGAGCGTCATAAGGCACGATTCTTACACACCTCACTCGCGTCTTTGACGTTCATAGCTAGTGGCATACACGCTCTCATAGGTTTTTAAGACTACTGAAATCACCTCCAGCAATTTACTGTAAAAAAGCCACGTAGTTCGCTGCTTAAATAGGTCGGGTCGATCGGTGAAATACCAGGACCGCTCAGAATATGAGAGAAGTGGCTCATGCCAGGTTTCGCTCGGTCAGAGAGGCATAGGCCCAACCCCTTCCCCTTTAACCTTTCCATCCCACATCCGGGCTTCTCTGCTACAATAACAACTATCTATATTACATGTGTCCATGGGCAGCGTTGGAATAAAATAATCAGAGTTAATTATTGTTGAATTTGCCTCAAATGTCATATATTTTTAAGTTCAGGCATCACATTGTTAATCTTCTAAGAACCAGCGATTCATTATCGTGTTTTAATTACGCCATAACTTCTGGCCAATAGAAGACATATTAAAAGCTTAGTAGTACCTTTAATAATAATATGTATAGCGTATTTATATTATAGATTAATACCTATATAAGTACATAAAAATATACGCACTCAAAGGTAGCAGTTAATTTATGATCGAAGTAAAGAAAGTATTGTTCCTTTTGTATTTGTACATTCGTGATGAAAAGTGGTTTATATTTAATTATTTATTATTCTTATAACTGTAGGCATTTAACGGTTAAAGGGGTAGGTACCTAGGTAGCGGTTTTACTCTTAATCACCAAATAAAACAATTAAAACATACGTATGACTTGGGGTGATGACATCTTATTACGATAAACCCGCCAGCTGTATGACTAAGGTATGATTTTTTTATTATTACTGCGGCAAACGTTGTTTTGCAAATATAAAAATCTAGACTAAAATTAAATGTTGTCTAATTCGTACACCTAACGGATAACAACGTAACATAAAAATGAACTCGCGCGTTTTTTTTACCCGAAGGTGTAGTCAGTGGCTGTTAAGCCCCAACTCGCGTTTATGTTTACGTCCCAAATGGAATAGGTGGCGAACCTATTGTCATACCGGCCACAAAGTCTGGAATATCTACCACACATTTTGAAATTAATTTCGATAAGTCATTGGTACCAGGTATACCAGGATTCCAACCCGCGACTTCTGGATTCAGAAGCCGTGTGCTCGACAACTGGACCACCTTACGGATATGCACACACAAGTTAAAGTAATTTTAAAATTTTAACTTTCTAACAGTTTTTTGGCCGCGTGGTGCATTAGTAAACTACCGACTGCAGAATCGTAGTTGGCGGGTTCGAACCCGATTAATCGAAATCAATGAATATTTGTATGGCGTCTAGGTTTTTCATACAATATCAAAATATAACGAATTATCGAGTTTTGGAAATATCAAATAGTTTGAAATTTGTGACAGAAAACAATCCTTCCAATTTTGATGTGTTTATTTATTATCTGCTCTTCTCAAACAGTCAAAACAGTCTCGGTGGCGCAGTGGGCGAGCGCAGGGCCTCTGATCCAGAGGTCCGGGGTTCGATTCCAGACATTGGCTCACACCAATGACTTTTCGAAATTGTTTTCGGAAGTTATGTGTGATAAATACCGATGACTGACAAACTTTGTGCCCGATATGGCAATAGGTTCGCCACCTATTCCATTTGGGACGTAAACATAGCGGCGAGACGAGGCTTAACAGCCGCTGCCTACACCTTCGGGTAACAAAAGGCGTGAAGTTATGTTATGTTATGCTCTTCTATACCAAAGGGAAAAGTTTAGAAGAGGTATACTTAGGTACGCATTCATTATTTATGTGAATTAATTAATCTTTGGAAATAATTGTATCATACAGGTTTGATTCAATATTTGCTGCTTAGATTGCTTAATTACTTATATCAGAGGAAAAATATCGGAAATATTTTTTCATCTCTATCGCTTTGTAGACTTTGGCAAGGTATCGGATGAGGCTCTTGCTTCCTTAACTGACACCTCTGTCCAAGGCTCTGCTGTATAGTTCTCATCTGCAGCTTTACCCTTCACCTCTTTCTTTCCAACTCTTGCTGTCTGCACCTTTGAATTGTCGATGCCGTGTATGTGTTTGATGCCAATGAGTTCAAAATAACGCGTCGTTTTATTATTATATGGCAATGATTTTTGGATTATTAATTTCTAATTACCAAGGGCATGAAAATTAATTGGTTTAGTTCCAAGTATAAGGAGATTTTGTGGGGAACTCGTGATAACTAGTACATATAGAGAGGTTCGAATTATCATAGGTTGGAATTAACGAGAGTCGATTGTACTTTCATGAGACTAACAAAGTTATTAAAGTTATTATATCAAATTTAGTTACCCAATTTAAGGATAAGTAGAATATAATGTTTTTATACAAATATAAAATCATTTCTCAAGCAATTTCTTTTTTGTTGTTGTTAAATACCTTTTTTTTATGGGATAGGAGGGCAAACGAGCAGGCGTGTCACCTGATGTTAAGCAACCAACGCCGCCCATGGACACCTGCAACACATATAGTGTTACTGTTGCGTTGCCAACCTTTAAGGGATAGGGGATAGGAAAGGATGGGGAAGGGGGTGGGCCTCCGGCTACCTCTCTTACGGAACGAAACGCGGCATGAGCCACTTTACGTCGGTCTTCTGAGAGGTCGTGGTATTTCACCGGTCGTGCCAGCCCATTCATGCAGCGAACTGCTTGGCTCTACCACTGTTCACTAAATATTCGCTATGATCCTTGATTCGCAAGGAAACATTGCAAGGAACTTACGAACTGCAAATTATGATGCAAATTACGAAATCCATACGAAAATTAGCAATTGCGAATATTTGTTACATCACTATACATATATAAAACAGTTAAATTTTATGAAAACAAATTCATCTCCATCTATATACGAAACACAGAAATTTATAAAGAACAATTTCATTTAACAAGAATAAATCTCGCCTTATCTAATCAGTGAAAGTATTATCTTTATTTTGCCTTATGGCAGTTTGTGATTATTACAGTAAAATAAATTAATTATAAGTTTTAATAATCTCGAGGAAAATCCATTTTTTTTCGTCTTACCTCACATACAGTGTCACCTTTGTCATTGGGAGGGTATGTACATACCTCTATTTTCCGAGTGAAGTCCTCAGTACTTCTGTGTGCGAATGGTTAACACTTTTAACATATAAAAGTGCTAAATAATAAAATTTACATGGAAGTTTTAGATGTATCATTATAATATACGACACCACACGGTCCGGTCAAAATATTTATTATTAAAAAAGTGTTTTAAATTATTTTGTTTTTTGGTGTTTAAAAGTGTTTTGTTTTTACGGTTTTAATTAAAATGTGATTAATAAAGGTACATCGTGTATGACAGTATCTCTTTATTGAAAGGTTTGTCGTTCCTTATTTGATGAATGTTTTAAAAATCTCTATCTTTTAAGAGCTGATAGTAAGTTGTTATATGGATGTATGCACACAGATGACTCTTGGATAAGCTATTGATCTATTAGATGAAGTTTTGAGTGTGGTTTTGTTAGTTTACATGATAATTTCAATAAATATTAAATTATGTATAATATTTATTTGTTACCAAAATTGTCAACAAGTAACATAAACAAAAAAAATATACGTGAATTATTAAAAAAGATGACCGGAACGGAACTATACAGTGATTTCGGCCTGTCCCTGTCAGCTCTGGACTTTGAACCAGTTGAATATTATGGGTGGGTTTTAAAAGAGACAGACATATTGCAAGAGTTTGGAGTTCGTCACAAACTGATGCAGATGTTAACATAATAAATGTCATGCAGGAAACGGAAACACAACTCGGCTAGACAAATTCTGATTTTTTTTTATGGGATAGGAGGGCAAACGAGCAGTCGTGTCACCTGATGTTAAGTGACCAGCGCCGCCCATGGACAGCTGCAACACCTATAGTGAGACAATTACGTTGCCGATCTTTGAGGGAGTAGGATAGGAAGGGATGGGGATGGGTCTCTCTCACCGAACGAAACGCGGCATGAGCCACTTTACGTCGATCTTCTGAGAGGTGGTGGTATTTCACCGGTCGAGCCGGCCCATTCATGCATCGAACTGCTTGGCTCTACCACTTATGCTAAAAAATTACGAATGCACGGATAAATATTTTGACATTACCCTGTAATAGGATGATGTAAGGAATATTATGATTCCTCCACACATATGAGATATTACAAATAAGTGTGGTGTATGGCCTTTCTGTAGCCGTTACTTCTAAGTAATAACTAAGAGATTGAATATGTAAATTCCTTAACATAACATAACTTCACGCCTTTTGTTACCCGAAGGTGTAGGCAGCGGCTGTTAAGCCTCATCTCGCCGTTATGTTGGTCCCAAATGGAATAAGTGGCGAAACCTATTGCCATACGGGGCACAAACTTTTCAGTCATCGATATTTATCACACATTACTTCCGAAAAACAATTTCGAAAAGTCATTGGTGTGAGCCAGTATCAGGAATCGAACCGGGACCTGTGGATCAGAAGCCGTGGGCTCGACCACTGCGTCACCGAGACTAATTTATTATTTTAAAATACAAAAATTCCTTATTATTGTAAAATACAGAAAAAGTGTCTGTTTTTTATTATTAAAGGTATTTTTGCAATTATTTCAAAAGCACGGCTCTATATCATTCGATTATGGGGTATATTGTATCTATCTATGGATATAAATAAAAATGAATTTTCGTTCCGAAATTGTTTTCGGAAGTTATGTGTGATAAATATCGATGACTGAAAATTTAGATTTGTGTCCGGTATGGCAATAGGTTCGCCACCAATTCTGTTTGAAACGAAAACATAACGGCGAGACGACGCTTAACAGCCGCTGCCTACACCTTCGGGTAACAATGTTATGTTATTTTGAAATGTCTGTTTGTGACAGGTAAATAACTGCTTTCTACTACATTCATGTAGTACGTACACCAGAATAACATATTTTTAACAATTTTTGTCTGTCTGTCTGTTTGTTTGCTCCGCGTAACATCTGAAATGGCTGGACTGATTTTGACAGGACTTTTATGGTCAGATGGCTGGTGTAATAACGAATCACTTAGGCTTCTTTTTTTCTAAAACGTCTTTTATTTATTACTTCTATCCGCATAACGCTTCGTGGGGGTAGGCACAAAGATCTGTGTGTTATTAAACAAGGAGCTAACAAATTTCTCTGGCCTGCTTTACTGTTACAAATCTTGTCACTCGTATGAGGTGTTTGAAACAGGTTTATAACATGTTTAGTTTCGACCAACAACGTCATGGTTATACCATACGGACATATGACGTTGGCATGGTGTGATGAAGGAAACAAACTTCCAAGAATTAGCAATTGAAAAATTTTAGGTAGGAAAGACTTTGTTGAAGAAACCCCCATTTTAAAATTATATTTGAAGTCGACAAAAGAAAAGAGAATGCAGCAATAATAACAGCTGACATGTTTAGAAGTCTAAAATGTTGGTACTTACACGTGGTAATTTATTACGTGTATCGTCTGCCACCTCGATACTTTACCCGTCATCACACAGATGTCGCTAAATACAATTACGGCATGCACACTATATTTTTCATGACCAGACCAGAAAAGAAAATATTACGAGTTAAGAAAAACGGAAAACCAGCCATTTTAATTTATAAAAAACTTCAATCTAAATATCCTGTGAGTAGATAAAGCACAGTTAATAATGTCACAGTTAATAATGTCGAGCAAGAAACGGTAATAATTATGTTTATTGTATTCCCCAGCCCTTATTAAATATTTCTTTTATTTTAGTATATTTGTTAAAGCGGCAAAGAAATACATTAAACATTTTTCTGCCCTTATTACACGCTAATTGATGATAAAGTTAATTGATGATAGCGGAATTATGCTTTTAGTTCCCTCTCTACTTATCTTCATATTTCTTCCCGTGTATATTCTATGAGGCAATTAAGGGTGGTTTAGTTATGTTATAGTAGTTCGGAGGTACTTTGCAATACGGAACCTATCAATATACATTAGCGACCAAAAAAGTCAAGGCAGAACTGCCACTGTCTACACCTTGCTGTTTTGTCGTAATGAAATCACAGTTATATATATGACAAAAGCGTGAAGTTAAAAAATATTAAATACAGCTTCTATGATATTTTACGCCCGAATACTGAACTGCCACTCAAATATATAAGCGCTACTTAAGCGTTTAAGTAGCTGTCACATTAGACAGAATACGTCAAATTTTAGCAGTAAGTAGCACATTATTGATCTTGAGATTTGAGTGGCGGTTCAGTATTTGGGCGTTACCTACTTACTTATTGAGTTTTTATGTTTTTGGTATTTTACGATATGATCATACATCCGTTTTTTATGGGATAGGGCAAACGAGCAATCTCGTCATCGGGTGGTAAGCAATTAACGCCGCCCATGGGCGTCCATGGGCATCACAAATATTCTTCTAGTAGAATGTCTGATCTATAAAATGGTACAGGAAAGGGGCGGAAGTGGGATGGCTAGAAGAGAGGGAAAGAAGATTGGGTCTCCGGACCCTTCTCTCACCGAACAAAACACGACATGAGCTACTTTAATTCGATATTCCGACACGTGGAACAAGGTTGGAACTGCGTGGCCATACTGTTAGAAATATATTATTGTATTTGCATACTAAGTTACGTCGGTCTGTGTGTTTCTTTTACAAACTATATTAGTCGTTTTTTATGGTTATACTGATGAGTCTATGATTTTAATATTTTAAGTTAATTCATCGTCGGCTAATAAATTAAATTCGTTAATTCATCCTTAAAGTTTCTGCGAAAGATTCCTCTATAAAATAGTTACCGTATAAGTGGGTAAAGTAGTATAGGGGGTAATGGGTAAGCAGAAATGTCTGTGTACCTACATGACAAATATTAATTTTGTTATTGGATTTTTAAAATTTACTTGTTAATGTACATAAATATGTGTAATATTCAGCAAATAAATTGTTACTCAACACTAGGATTACAGTCATATTTACTGTTTCTGGATTACAACCTGGAACACTTATGACTCTTATGACGGAATCAATAATTTCATGAATTGTTCATTTTCATGAGATATGGGGGCAGCAGGGGACACGCTTATTGGTTTAGTAAGTATGTCACTTGATGGTAAGCAACTAACGCCGCCGCCCACGGACATCTGCAAAACATATATATTACAGTTTAAATATAGTTACAGATGCGTTGCCGACCTTTAAAATGGGATAGGGCAGGGTTTTCAATTGTAAAAATTATTGTATAGGTACATAATTTATGTTGATCTGTAATTAGGTACACTAATTATAACATAAAATAACATAACTTCACGCCTTTTTCTACCCGAAGGCAGTGGCTGTTAATTCTCAACTCGCCGTTATGTTACCGTCTCGAATGGAATAGGTGGCGAACCTATTGCCATACCGGGTACAAAGTTTTTAGTTATCGATATTTATCACACATAACTTTCGAAATTAATGTCGAAAAGTCATTGGTGTGTGCCGGTATTCGAACCCGCGACCTCTGGATTCAGAAGCCGTGTGCCCGACCACTGGACCACCGAGACTTTTAGTAATTATAAATACAGTATAAAATATCATTCCATTTAGATTAAAAAAAAAATGCAATCTCTCCATTAACAATATAGCTATATAATGTATTTTTTTTTCATCGGCGACAAATAACCATTAATCCAAGGCAGAGCACATAAATGGCCACATAAAAAAAAAACAAATTCAATAAAACCTCTTTCTATTATATATAAGAATCCATGCGTTGGAGCGTACGGTTCTCATTGTAATGTTGATACTATATAAATGCAGATCAGACTGATGCGGTACATGTGTTTGGCGGGAACTCCAACCATTTGGACGACATGGGCAACACGGAAAATGTTAACGGTGAGTCTAAAACATATGTCTAATAAATAAACTAAGTTAACTAAGCAGATATATAGTGCAAAAATAGATGTAGAAGAACACACTTTCCATGACCAAATTGAACGAGTCCTTGAGGTGAGGAGGTTGCAAAATGTACTCAATAATTGCTTCCCAGGTGCTAATCTCCAGCAGATTACCAAACTGATTGGGGGAGAAACCTTTGATAAAAACACGACCCTGGTTCTATTACTAGGTAATAGCCTGCGTGTTAAGAAGCGCGACTTAATTAGCTTGAGCGACACCCTCATAAAGATTTGCGAGACAGGTATAGCTAAAATAATAGTCAGCGCGTTTCCATACATAGAGAATCTGTCACAAAAAAAGACCAATGACATATTTTATATAAATTCATTTTTGCATAGAATTAGTGTATACAACGATATCCAATATATGGATATAAATTATATTGTAAATAGCTTAAGACTAAGACATGACTCCGTTTATTTACGGAAGAAGATAAAATTTGAGTATGCTAAATTACTAGCATTTAATATTGTAGACCCTGTTATGGATACCATAACCAGTGACTTAGCCCCTATTGGCACACAGTTAGTTTCTTTAAACTGACTGTCTCGACAACGGCCGAGTCTGCGGCCGCTTCCGGCTGCAGGGGCGGCGGCTCAAACTTATCTGTGATAAAATCTAGTCATATTAATCATCATATTAATGTTGCGCATCAGAACATTCAAGGTTTTGCTGCTAAAGAGTTAGAAATTGCTTTATTTGTGGATTGTTCTGATATAGATGTTTTTTGTATCACTGAGCATTGGCTCAAGGACAGTGAAATGTTATTTAATTTTAGTAATCATAGCGTGATAAGTTCGTTTGTACGAGCGACGAGTACCCGTGGTGAGTCATTGATTATGGTTAAGAACTGTCATAAAAGTAAAGAGCGTAAGGACATTGCTTGTATGTCCGTCGAACGTACAATTGAGATATCATGTGTTGAGCTCGAGCGGTTTATTTTTATATGTGTTTACCGACCTCCTTCTTCAGACTACAGCCTGTTTGAAGCAGTCATGGAAGATGTTCTCAGCAAAGTGTCAAATAGTTCTAAATCGATAGTAGTATGTGGTGACTTTAATGTAAATATTCTGGAGAAATTACCTAATGTATTAAGGATCAAGAGCTTATTTAAATCGTATAACCTAGTAAATCTATTCTTGGAACCAACTAGAATAACGGATACTAGTGCTACCTGCATCGATAACATCTTCTGTGACTTAAATCCAATTCATAAAAGTATTTTGAATAAATTAAGCTCTGATCACTGTGGGCAACTGGCGTCGTTTCCTAATGACTCCAGTGACTTGCCAGTTGATATAGTATACCGGCCTATTACAGATTTCCGCTTAGAAAAGTTCAGTAAACGTCTATTGGATCGCCTAAATTTATTCACTTTACCGCAACAGGACCCGGATATAATGTATTCAGCATTGTTTGTATGCATAGAAGAAGAATTCTCTAAATGTTTCTTGTTAAAAAATATAAAACAAAAGAGTAATTCAGTATTTAGCGACTGGGCTACGCGTGGTATATACAGAAGCAGAAATCGTCTGTATGATTTGTATGAGAAAAGGACTAGTACCCGCGACACTGCGTTTTTGGAATATGTAAGGAATTATTCAAAGGTGTTCAAAAAAGTTTGTATTGCCGCCAAGGCCGCATTTATTTCTAATAAAATTAAGAAATCGCGAGATAAAATCAAAACAGTCTGGAAAATAATTAACGGTGAGACGGGTAAATCCAAGAAGCGAGACCCGAAACTTAACATATTGATTAATGATAAACTAGTCTCGAATGAACTAGAAGTTGCAAGTACCTTTGAAAAATTCTTTACAAATATTCCTCTAGAAACTACTCGGTCCATACGATCTTCTCCTGACGATGCTGTATCACACTTAAGGAATAATGTAGATGCTTGCGACATATGCTTTCAGTTCTCCTATGTATGTCCCACAACTATAATCAAAACTTTTAAGATGCTTAACATCAAAAAGACAGAAGATTTATGGGGTGTGTCTACTAAAGTTATTAGCGCGATCATTGTTTCAATCGCACCCTATTTAGCTAACATATTTAATTGTTGTATTGACGATGGAGTGTTTCCACATTTGATGAAATGTAGTAAAATAATTCCACTCTTCAAATCCGGTGTAAAAACGGACCCCACAAACTTCAGGCCTATTTCTATTCTTCCTACCCTGAGTAAAATCTTCGAGAAGATAATGTTGAACCAGCTCTTAACTCACTTTAGTATCAATAAACTCTTACATAATAATCAGTTTGGATTCACTAAAGGCCGATCCACAACTGACGCTGGTATCAAATTGTTACAAAATATATTTAACGCATGGGAGAGGTCTATGGACGCTGTAGGGGTCTTTTGCGATTTATCTAAAGCGTTTGACTGTGTCGATCATGTAACTTTAGCTCGTAAATTAAGTCACTATGGAATAAGAAACTGCGCCTTAAATCTAGTCGTATCGTACTTATCAAACAGAACTCAGCGAGTAGAAATAAACAGAGTACAATCATCCGGATCTCCTGTTGCTATGGGTGTTCCCCAGGGTTCTATATTAGGTCCTTTCCTGTTTCTAGTCTACATTAACGATCTGCCTCATCTTGTGAAGGAGAAACATGATATTGTGTTATTTGCGGATGATACATCACTCATATTTAATATAGGTAGGAAAGAAGATAATTATGACAAAGTAAATGCCGCGTTGGCAACTATTGTAGACTGGTTTAATGTTAATAATCTATTGCTGAATGCCAAGAAAACGAAATGCATTAAATTTATGTTACCAAATGTAAAGCAAACTAATAATGCTTTTGTTAAAATCCAGGATGAAAACTTATTTTTTGACGATAGTACAACCTTCCTGGGTATCACATTAGATAGTAAGCTACAATGGGGACCCCATATTGAGGGATTATCAAGCAGGCTTAGTTCAGCCGCATATGCAGTCAAAAAGATTCGTCAATTTACAGACGTTGAAACGGCCAGGCTTGTTTACTTTAGTTATTTTCATAGTGTTATGTCCTATGGATTATTGCTGTGGGGCAGAGCAGCTGACATACAAACAATTTTTGTCTTACAAAAACGCGCAATAAGAGCTATCTATCAAATGAAATCTCGCGCATCACTAAGAGAGAAATTCAAAGAAATTAATATTCTCACCGTTGCCTCGCAATACGTATTAGATAATATTCTTCATGTTAAGAAAAACATTCATCTTTTTCCTAAAAATTGTGATATGCACTCATTTAATACAAGAAATAAGAATAAACTTGCTACGCCGTTTTTCCGTCTGAAAAAAGTTAATAACTCGTTTATGGGTAATTGTGTACGTTTCTTTAATAAGATTCCTGAAAATGTAATTGAGATGCCGTTTACTAAATTTAAGGAGTATGTTAAAAGATGTCTCATCAGTAAAGCTTATTATAGTATCAACGATTTTTTGGAGGACGACAAAGTTTTTAAATAAACCGCTCATTACTTCTTACACTTGTAACAATTTGAATTGTTAGTGCATTTTGTTGTGTAAATGATTGTAATAAAAAAAAAAAAAAACAAAAAAAAAAAAAAAAAACCTCCCTGAGTTTCTTGCCAATTCTTCTCAGTGCGAGAGTAATCGAATTGGCGGAAGTAAAAAAAAAAAAAGAAAAAAAAGTGACCTTCATAAGTGTGACAAGACCTAAACTGAATAAACGAGTTTTGATTTTGATTTTGATTTTGAATTTTGAGGTATGTGTCAGGAGTCTTAAAAACCGACGAGCGTGTATGCCAATGTGTATAAGAATCAATCTCTCTGCCTACCCTGCAAGTGACATGGCGTAAAGTTATGCATGTATGGATACTATTTACTATTTGTTATTTTATGCAATTATTACTTATTCGACGAGCCTCGTGGCGCATTGGTAAAAAACTACCGGCTGCAGCAAGTAGGTCGGGGGTTCGATTCCCACCCGAGCACAAATATTTGTGACAAACATGAATATTTGTGTGGCGTCTGGGTGTTTTCTATGTATTATAAGTATGTATTTACAAAAGAAAAGTATATATGTATTATTATCCGTTGTCTAGTATCCATAACACAAGCATTTAGTTGCTTAGCTTGGAACTAGAGGGCGCTGTGTGATTTGTGTCCAAGAAGATATTCTTGGAGGTATTAGAACTAACATAGGATACCTTTATTATTTTATCATTTTATAACCTCAAAACCAATCAATAATATCTTATCACGAAGTAAAACATTTATTTTGGACAAGACCGTTAGTCAGTTAAGTTAATAAGAACAGTAAATATTGTTTAAATTAAATATTATTTTATATCTACAACTACTATTACGGTAATTCTGTTAAAATACATTAAAATACATTAGAGAAAAGTATAAATTCAATATGAATATTTGTTTGCAATATTTTTTTTAACTATTCAGGAAAACCTGTGCTCGGTTTACACAAGAATCTGTAAATATAAAACGGTTAGGTTTCATAAGGCTGGCGGCCGGGCATAAAACAAGAGCCAAAACTGTTCACAACATGTTATAATTCGGAAGGATGACATATTGTGCTGACCCCACTTACAACGGGATACGAGCAGGAAAATTATGACATACATTTACAGGAGGAAAGCTTAAGAGCGATAACTCTTAAGCTTCAAAAAGATTTTGGTTCAACTTGAGAAGCCCGGGCCTAAGTATTAATATCATACAGTATTGTAACTTCGCCGTATGTTACGTTTTGTTGTTTTTTTTTTATAACACTGTCCTTTCGTCACTGCCGCCGCCCGGTGGCATCTGTCTGCATTCTGAACGCATACCGACATAGAGGTGTCGTTTGTTTGTAGTTACATTACTATATAGATAATATTACCGTGCGTGGGGGCTATACTGTACAGCATCCTAAGTATAGAAGTGGAAAAAGTCATTATTAAGTAAAAATCAATGCCGATTATTGCAGACCAATTAATACCATTATCTACAAAGTTGTTTTGTTTAATAGTCTCGGTGGTTCAGTGGGAGAGCACACAGCTTCTAATCCAGAGCTCCGGGTTCGAATCCTGACACTGGCTCACACCATTGACTTTTCGAAATCGTTTTCGGAATTTAAGAGTGATAAATATCGATAACTGAAAACTTTGTGCCCGGTATGGCAATAAGTTCGCCACCTATTCCATTTGGGACGTAAACATAACGGCGAGACGAGGCTTAACAGCCGCTGCCTACACCTTCGGGTAACAAAAGGCGTGAAGTTATGTTATGTTGTTTTGTTTACCGACTTATATATTACAATAAAGAATTGTCAAGCAAGTCAGTAAAGATTTGTTATTGGGATCTGTTCAAAAGTGCACTGATGCACAAGTGTGCACTACCTTCAGACTACGGCCACAACTTTATCTGAATTCTGGTGTTCATTAATATGGAAAACTGTAGTTATTTATGGATGATTGTCAAACCGGTTATGTTAAAATCTGCTTCTTATTAAATGGAACGGGTAATGGAACGGCGTGTTCGATTCCTCACATTAGCTCATACCAATGACAACGAAATTAATTTCGTATGTGTTAAATATCGATGACTAAAAACTTTTTGCCACACCGGATGGCAATACGTTCGCCACCTATTCCATTTGGGACCAAAACATAACAGCGAGTCGAGGCTTAACAGCCACTGCCTACACCTTCGGGTAGAAAAAGGCGTGAAGTTATGTTATGTAAATCGAACCAAAAACATACAGCATGTCGAGACATAGCAGCCGCTGTCTAAAATTTTCACTATTACAAGAATAATATAAGCTATACTAATTAAATAATTTTGTATGAGCGTGGCATAGATCTAAAAAACCTCTACCTAAACAAAAACTGGGCGAATTTGTACTAATAATTATTATTTTATTTTTTCTTTCTTTTTTTATTAGGAAAAATGACAAACGATCATAATGCCGTCGAAAGTCAGAGCCAGAATAAAGAAGAAGCCAAGAAAGAGAAGAACGGAGATGAACCTAAGAAAGGGCACAAACTTATATCATGTTTGAAGACACTCTACATCATAATAGGCGTGCTGGCAGTGGTGAGTGACTTCATTACACAACTGCACCAAAAAATAAACTTTATGTTATTCACAATCATCATTTTTCTGCCCTATTCCCATTTGATCGACGCAACAGGTTTTTTTTTGTCCATACTCCTATTCGCATATTTCACGCTAACGTCTTTGTTAATCAAGTCTTCTTTCACACAATCTCTCCATATTTTCTTAAGTTCTTCTCTCATGTTTGTCCATATTAATGTTCATCATTTTTTTTCTTCACAATTCATATATATCTGTGTATAAGTTGGTTTGGAATGTTGCCAACAAAAGATCAGAGTAAAGTAGAGCTGACTCTAAGCTGTTGAGGAGATTGATTATATTATCAGTTAAAAAGACATACAGATATACAGGAAGTTAATTATTTTTTATACATAGACTTAAATCAAAAGCCATAATTTGTGGTATACAGATGCCAGCATTAATATTACTTTTTAATAAGCGTGACCTCGACAAAACAATACTTAACTGGTGGTATTAATATTGAATATAAATCATACTCAAGAGTTAGATATTAAAATAAATTTATGTGTACTTCAAGTGTTTATGTAATGTTGTGGTTGACTGAACTCGTTAACTAACTAGAGTAATAAATGGAACCTTTGGTATTCTTTTATCAAAGAGTATTATAAAAACTCTGCCGTGTGCCGTTCTATAGAAATAGAGACGCAGTGTTTTAGAGGAACGAGTAACTGTCCTCTGTTGAGTAGAGCCACGGGGTTCGCAATATGAAGAGACGAGGGACACCCCTGTAGTTTTAGCGGGTATGCGGTATACCCTCCTATACCAAAGGAGGCTGGCAGGGTACCGGGGAATTAGATCCCCCATGAGCATGGGGGAGCATTTAAAAAAATTATTTAAGTACAGAAAGTTCTCTAAGGTCTAAGAAATAGGCGTTACTCTTTATGCATTAGAATTTTCACATTCGGTCAACCTGGATTCCTTATCCTCTGGATCCAACAATATCCTTTAAAAACTTTTATGTTTTTTCATTGTATATTACAATATCTGGATGACCGAGCTTTGCTCGGTATTTTCTTTTTTTTTATAAACAACGCCATCTGCTGGAATAGCTTTAGTGTTGTTGTCGTTAAAGCAAGTTAGTTGCTCACAATTTAAAATAATTATAGCATTCGCCAATAGATGTCAGGAATTCCAAAAATTAAGTTGATGTTTAAGTTGATTATCGATAAAACACGATAAAATGAAATTTTCTAAAAATGATTCCTAGCTAGATCGATTTATCGCCCCCGAAACCCCCTATATACTAAATTTCATGAAAATCGTTGGAGCCGATTCCGAGTTCCAATTAATATACATATATATATACATATATATATACAAGAATTGCTCGTTTAAAGATATAAGATAAGATAAATTTTAGAAGATGGAATTAATGTGACACGTTTAGGTAAACATTATTTACCTTGATTTGCCTGAGGTTTCGGCCAGGTTGCACTGGGCGTTGTCACAAGTAGACGGGTGCAGCGCCGTTACGACTCTGTCGATGGGGCCAATGTTTTTACATCTACCCTCATCGCTTGGTGATGTTTCTTCCAGATACCGTCACACAATATACCTAAGTTGGATGATGTGGAATTCTATGATACCTTTACCCAAACTTCTTCTTATTTCAGACAGTAGCAGTGGCAATGATAATTGTAACAATATTGACCAGTATAGCGACACGGGCTTACGACGCGGACCAGTCCAGTAGGATTGCTGCCATGCTCCTTCTCGCGGTGACAGCTGCCGTTGCGATATGCATGGTCATCTATATGGAAGTGGCCACATTGAAATGTGAGTCGAGGCCTATGTGTGGGGTAAGTTATAGACAAAAATTTATAAATGGGATGAGAGTACTGCTAGAGAATATTGCCACTATCTTAACCCTTCATAACTCTCATAGTCTTATGCCGCATAAATCTTGATAGCTTCGTGATTGAGTAGTTGGACTTCTAGTTCCGGCTTTGTGTTCTAAATAGAACTGGCTTGGTGGAAGTTATGTGAGTCTAGTTTTATACTAGCCATGAGGAATTATTATATTGAGGAGCAATAGAGGGGAAACCCTCTCCCCTTCTCTCCCAGTTCCTACAACTTTCATATACCATAGTAGGGGTCTGCAACGCAACTGTAACATTGTGTTCAGGTGTTCATGGGCGGCGCTTGTTGAATGCCATCTAGTGACACGCCTGCTCGTTTGCTCTCCTTGTCCCCTAAAAAACAACTTATGGTTACAGTCTTTTTAGTTTCATAAATTTTATTATATTTTTGCTTATCCCGCAAATAAATATCTCAAATATAAGTATAATTAAAGAGAAACCAACAATTTGAAATTGTTTTTTCAAGTATAATACTCCCTCTTTGAAGTTTCTAGTCGATAAAATCGAGAATAAACTTTATTGTGAGTTCAAAAAGTGCTGTTAATCTCTAGTCGTTGTACGGACACACTATCTACTTATTTAATTTTTATTACTAATTTCTTAGTAAACTTATCAAAGGACATATCATTATTTTTAAGGTATAGCGTGTACCACGGTCAGGTAGACCAAGGTCAGTGGCTCCCAACCTTGGCGAGTAATATATTCAATTTCTTTAAGAACCGGCCGGCATATCACGCACGCCAACTTTACACTTTAATTATTCCAACGAATCCTTTATATTTAACACTATTTTGATATAAATAAAAACTGACAACTTTGTGCCCGGTATGGCAATAGGTTCGCCACCTATTTCATTTTGGGACGTAAACATAACGGCGAGACGAGGCTTAACAGCCGCTACTTATATCTTCGGGTAGAAAAGGCGTGCAGTTATCTATAAGTCTATAAATCCGCGTAACGGCTCGTGTGGGGTAGGCACAAAGATCGTTATTACACAAAGAGCTTACAAACCTCTCCGGCCTCCTTTACTGTTACAAATCTTGTCACTCGTATGAGGTATTTGAAACAGGTTTATGACATGTTTAGTTTCGATCAACAACGTCATGGTTATACCATACGGACATATGACGTTGGCATGGTGTGATGAAGGAAACAAAATTACAAGAATTAGTCAATAAAATATATATCATTACATAGTATAAAACAGTCACTTTCCGTTGTCTGTCCCCTTATATGCGCATATCTTTAAAACTACGCAACGGATTTTGATGTTTTTTTAATAGTTAGAGGGTGTTAACGGGGTGGTTCTGATATATAATTCATGTATAGTGTAGTAAAAAAAGTGATAATTTTCAAGATTTAGAACCTTAATCGCAAACGCTGCCTGAACTCTAAGTGATAAATCAAAACAACGTACTACATTATTATACTCCTTTAAAGGTCTACAAAAAAGTCCGCGAGGGCATATATCTATCTCTTAGGATATATCTATCTCTTACCCACAGGATCATTTTTATTTTTTTACTTTTTATGATAAATAATGGCTGATTTACGAAGCGATTTTAAACATTACAGCATTAATTTTTATCTACTTAAGTGTCTTCAATAGATTGTGCATTTAATATAGATGATCCTGGCCCTTTACAGCATGCAATTTAAACAAATATTTTCGAAGATATTGCAGTATTAACATAGCGGGACAGCAGTTATTACTTTTGATGCGGGACAAAGTTCGCCGGGTCAGCTAGTAATGTATAAATGATTTCTCAGAATATATAATTCTGAGAAATCTATTATGTGAGCCCGAAATCGATCCGATGACTTCTGAATCAAAAGCGGGGAACTTGACCACTGGACCACCGGGACTATTTTGATATAGCCATTGCCCTCAGAATATGTCATTTACACAGTCTCTGAAGTTATTATTTGCCCTTTAGCAGTGGTTTCTTCTCATGCTTATGAATCCAAAGAGAGATCATATGCAATAGTAATATTAATACAATCTTCATACCGTAAATTTAAAAGTATAGGCAGAGATATTTAGTTTGCACAATTGAACTAGCTGGTCTTATGGAATGAGCTTACAGCAGCGGCTAGCTGACCCGGCGAATTTTGTTTCGCCTCGGAAGCAATAAATAAGTAAATAAACTTTTTTTTTCTAAAATAAAGTAGTCTATATAACTCATTAGTACATCTATTACTTGCCCATAAAGTACTGTCGAAAGTTACTTCTTATTACACTAACTACATGCCAATGTCAATTCGATCCGGCCATTTCAGTCTTTAGCCGAAACAAATAGACTGACAGACAAAGCTTTTAGAAAATGTTATTTTGATGTATTATATATTATGCATTTAGTAGAAAGCAATTAGTTCAATAATACAAACAGACAATTGTATTTTAGAATTTTATTTATATGTATAGTTTATTGTATGTATGTTTATTTATATCTATACATATAAATAAAATTACGGCGTACTAAGTATCGGAATTTAGTAGTTTTGCTTATTTCTTTGATATTGTAATTTTAATACAACTTATTTGCACGTTTGCAGGCAGCAACGGTGATATTGATCCTGGCAATAGTTCAGGCGTTGATCAGCGGTTTGACGGTGAAGGTGGAACCCACAGACGAGGCTAAACTTCTCAAGTCCCTGGCGGACTCGTTCAAACTGGCTAAAGATGAAGTTCCGAGACACTACAAACTGTGGTCGATGACGCAGTATGACGTTAGTACTGACGGAAAATATTAACATAATAAATAAATATAAAAATAATATCTAACTATATTTGACGGGCCTTGTGGCGCATTGGTAAAACTACCGGTTGCAGCAATGAGGTCGGGGGTTCGATTCCCACCCGAGCACAAATATTTGTGACAAACATGAATATTTGTGTAGTGTCTGGGTGTTTTTCTATGTATTATAAGTATGTATTTACAAAAGAAAAGTATATATGTATTAATATCCGTTATCTAGTATCCATAACACAAGCATTTAGTTGCTGAGCTTGGAACTAGAGGGTGCTGTGTGTATTGTGTCCAAGATATTATTATATTATGTACAAGATATTATTTGTCCACAGCTAAGGTTGAGAGCCCTCTGCGCTGACCAACAGTCCGCGTAAAATTGTAACAGCCGTCAGGCTAACATTTAGAAGTCATTAAAAAAAAAAATTGTCCACAGTACGACTTGCTTCTAAAAAACAATAGCTCCAAACCGCACGCGCTCATTGGTCAAATCAAAGAGTAGAGTTTTACATGTAACAAATCAAAATCGATGGCATCCTGTTATATTACGTCCCCATTAAAACATTATGAGCATAACCTATCAAAAAGTCCAAGCCATAAATGTACTATTTTTTTCTAAAATCTCTTTCAGCTCAACTGCTGCGGAATATACGGCCCAGAAGATTACAGAACCCAGAACGAGCCGTATTACTTTCCACCAAACGTGCCCATATCGTGCTGTCCGTCATACGACCCTGAGAGATCAGATCTGGTGCAAGAAAGAGAACGGGAGACCTGTAAGGCCACGAAGTCTTACTATGCAACTGGATGCAAAGACTTAGTTCTGATGGTATTTAATGAAACTTCAGTTTTAGTCCTCACTGTTACGGTTCTCTTGATTTTATCTGAGGTAATTATACTAATTTGTTTTACTAACCTTCAACCCTAGTTCCTTGCGGCAGAGAGAACGGATTTTGTAATAAGTCAATATTACGACCACACCACTTAACTGCCCGGATGCCTAATAATAAACATAACTTAGACAAAATAGAGCGCCATAAGGCACGATTCTTACGATTTTTAAGGCTCCCGACATCATCTTCCTCCAGAACACGTTCTCTTTGGTCATGGAAAGGGTGTCGTGGCCGTCCTCGACTCCTACATCCAATAAATCTTACAAAATAAATCTTACAATAGATAATATAAAATAAATTATAGATATAGGTAATATTATTTTATAACGCTAGTTCTTCGTATGTGTTTAGCATTTGACTATAAATGGGCTATATAATTTTTTTTTCTCTCATCAGTAGTTCTTGAGATTAGCGCGTACAACCAAATAAAATAATAGAATCTTCAGCATTTTTATTAATAGCACAGGATAAGAATTCTGAAAATATTAATCATTCAAATCTTTTTACAATTAATAATTCCATAATATCACCTAATTTCTAAGTCGTATTACTGTTGTTAAAGTATTTTGATGCTTATAAATTTTAACAATTCCCTAATTTCAGGTGGTCCTTTTGATCGTTGGAGTGGTTTTATACAAAAAACTGAAAAATAATAAAGTCAGTCAAACGCCTAATCAAGTTTGTTAGCAAGTAGCATATTCAGTGATCGAAAAATAAAACTAACACAGCGCTACGATCTCAAGGAAAAGAAGAGTTGTTTTTTAAAAATACTAGATGTCACTGTACAAACTGTTGTAAAATATTATTGGATGCTATATTACTGTGTAAATAATTGAAATTTAAAGATAAGGACTGAGAGGCAACTAAAAATGAAGTTGTTCGTTTAAACTTATAGAAATTAATAAAAGAAAATTGTATTGATTGCTTGTAAATATGATAAAATGTATATTTTTTCTATAATTATTTTATTGTGTATTATTATTATATCTAGATATTAAAATATCATCTTTGAATTATAAAGAATTTAATTAACGTTATCATGGAAATCTTCTTCATGTTTTCAACTAGTGCCTGTTTAGCGCCATCTATCAAAAACATAATAATACTGTTAAATTACAACATGTTTGCTCTAACAATTGTTACTAATTAATGCCAAGAGATGGCATTCTATTAATTTTTACTTCGAAATGAATATTCCATATTTTTGAAAGCATAGAATAATACTATTTCAAGGAAAAATACCAATTTTATGCTGTATATTTGGCAACGTGACCGTTTGATGATTAGTATACGTTTTTTTCATATTGAATCTTTTATAATTTTCCAACATAGCGTTATTGCGTTAACATGAATTGGCGGTTGATTACATCTTATTATGAACATGAAAAAAAAAACATTAAATAAATACCTAAATCCATTTCTTTATAGTTTTATTTCATAAGCAGAGTTTATCCTGGGAATATTAAAAATTTAGGAAATGCAAAATTTAGAATTACCTCATCAAGCATCGGTGGTTCAGTGGTAGAATGCTCGCCTGCCACGCGGGCGGCCCGGGTTCGATTCCCGGCCGATGCAAATTCTTTTTTGTTGAATTCGTTTCGTAGTAATCAAATGATTATTATTATGTGTAATTGTTTAGTGAAAAATTGTAATATTTGTTCCTCATTTCTCAGTTATTACAGATTTTTTATGATACTCATTAAACGCTAAGAAAATTAACAAATTTATTATGTATTTATAATCTAACACATTTTTATTACGCAGTCCATGGCAGTAATACATCAGCATCAGAAGAGAATGGGCTTATACAATAGTTTAGAATGTTTGATAATAGTTTCATTAAGTTATTTAATATGTATAGTGGAAACAGGAAAGTATAATATTTCAATTGATTGTAGTTTTTATATGAGACATGTCATCTGATGGTAAGCAACTAACGCCCCCGATGGACACATGCTACATAGACAGTGTTAAAATTGCTATGCTGGCCTTTAACATGGGATAGTGAAGGAGTCGGAAGTGTGGTGGTATGGGGAGAGTGGAAGAGGTTGGGCCTCTGGATACCTCTCTCGCTGAGCGAAAGGTGGAATGAGCCACTATACGTCGATATTATGACTGGTCGAGCCGGCCCATTGAGGCAGCGAAATTAATTAATAAAAAGAAAAGCAAATATTTGGTAAATATTATCTGCCAGTGAAAGTACGTCAGAACTTTCTAGGACGTTAGGAGATACCTGGACAGAGGACAGAAAAAATGTCCAAAAAAAAATATGAATTTTACATTAGAAAAATTCTCTATTTACACTATTACATATTATATTAGTATATAATTAATAAAAAAATATCTATCCTTTACTTTCAAATACAGGATTTGTATCAAGCAAAATCAGTGTTAATATACACAATTATTGTATCTTGTATATATTAAACTACTACGAAATCCTACTTCTAATTAATTTTTATCTCTCTTATCTTTAATTTGAACTATACTTAATTTGGTTTGGAAATTAGAATTATGTTTGTCAGAGTTGCCACGGAGTTCACTGCATGAATAGGCTGGCTGGACCGGTGAAATACCACGATCCCTCAGAATATAGACGTACAGTTGTACACGCCGCGTTTCTTTTGTTGAGAGGTTCATAAATTTCCGCACTTTTCCCATACTATTTCCTTGCAAGTGTATGTGGGTGGCGTCAGCCACTTACCACCAGGTGAACTGCTTGCCCATTTGGCCTCCTTTACCATAAAACTAGTATATTTAGTATTAACACAACTATCGTCATGAATTCTTCTCAAGAATTAGTGATTTAAATATTCATGATTTCCAAATTCAGCTATTTTCTAAAATTATTACCACTCATAACAGAAAGGCTCGAAATGACAATATTTTATGACGCAGTTAAATAAGTGTATATATTTTTTATTCACAGTGGTTCCTGACTATTGTCTACAACCGCTGAACAAGAGCGACTGTGGATTTAAACCAACACCAGTGATGACCTATTGGAAGCCAGGTTCCCGATGCGAGATACAATTTTGGCGAGGATGCCCCACTGTGAACATCTTCAGCAACGAATATGAATGCTCCTCCTTATGCATATTCCATCTGAACACAATTATGGAAGACGATCTAAACGGTATGGATATTTAAAATAAATTAAGAGAGATTCACAGAGCTAGTGTAGATACGAGTAGAAGTGTGGCGTTAGGAAACAGCGTAAATGGAGCCAAGGGCAGATTCCTGGACGCAAAAAAAAAATCTGCAGAAAAGATCAGTTAGCAATCAACAATACAGTACTGATCCTATTGTTAATTTTAGGATTGTGTAGTTTGCGTGTTGGAATTTGTTCACTTATTTTGGAGTGGAGACGTGCTGCAAATATTTCTATTTCTAATAGTAATCAACAGTTCTTATTATGAGTTTGAATTCATGTTGTTTTGATAAAAGCTTTATATATAATTTTTATTATTGCACTTACTTGTTGCACAACGTTACCATTCTAAATAGAAGATGTCGCGTCAGTTGTGCTCGACTAATATCATATAATTTCTCTCATTACTTGTACTACGATGATTTTAAGTTGGTTGGATCATAACTGGGATTGTCGAGTAGTCTGGCTGCTACACCTTTTATGTGATATTTTTTCAGTAGCGTTGATAATACTATTCTGTAAATTTTCAATGGTTTTGAAAAGAGTATTGGCACATGAGTTTCTTGCCCGATTCTTCTCATGAAAGCCCCTACACTCGGAATCGGGCCGCTCGTGGCGATTGCTTCCGTGTTTTTTTGTTCCACGGAGGCACTTGCTTCAAGCGCTCGTGGCTTAGCTTTTTAAATATTATTTTAATTTTAAACATTTTTGTACATTGACTATTTTTAAGTGTCTGTAAGGACCTATGAAAATAAAACCACTTTGACTTTGACTTTATGAAAACGAGATTTCGGAGCAGAATGAGGGCACTGCGCCAAATCTGCAGAGTGACTCTCGCTGACCACGTCGAAGGAAGAAAGTTGGATTGAGAGTGTCGGTGTAAAAGTAAGAAAAGGTGTTCCGAAAGTTCGGACATGTAGTAAGAATGGATGATGTAAGATGACTAAGCAGATATACAGTGCACGTCTCCCATTACCAAATAGAACGTGTTCTGGAGGAAGGTGATGTTAGGAGCCTCAAAAATTGCAGAGTTATGAGAGTCAACGAAGCGAGTGAGGCGTATACGAAACGTGCCTTATATCGCTTTGTTTTCTATGCCTACCCCGCAAGGGATTTGACCTGAAGTTATGTATGTATGTTAGTGTCCGACCGAAGGTCTATTTTTGGCCGAAGCCGATTAATCGGCAATCTCCACAACATGACATTAAAATCTTAGAGATAAATCTCCACAACCTTTGGCCGAAGCCGAAGGTTATAAACTATTAGTATTTTAATAATTTTCTTCAATATTATCGACAGCTAAAGAAGAATATCGGCGTAAGGTGGCTCTTTTTTCCCGCTTTTTTCTCGGTGGTAGAGGTATCCGTACTGAACTAAGTGCAGTCCCGTCCATCAGTTACTCACTCTTTCGTAACAGTTCTTTTAATTTCGACTGTTTTTGGACCTTCGGCGGGCCGAAGTTCTCGCCAAAGATGGATTTTTGGCCGAAGGTGGCTGAAGCCGAGGCCAAAGCTTCGTTCGGACACTAATGTATGTAGATAGAGTCACGCAGTGGTAACTGTGGTAAGTGACAAGCACCGCATATGGACATCGGTAACACACACAGATCACAGTTATTTTGCCGGCCTTTAGGGCTGATAACCGAGGAATGGCAAGAGCGAAGCAGAGGGACTCCAGATAACTCTAGTACGAAACCAAATGTGGAATCAGCCACTTAATTTCGATTTACCGAGAGCTCGTGGTATTTCACCGGTCAATGCAGTCCATTTATGCGGTGAACTGTCTGGATCTACCGTTTCAAACGTTAAATATGTTTCTGTTTCAGAGTGTACAGATATATTTAGAGAAGATGAATGCAGTTCCATCGATAAAACGGTGTACACTTATTCTGAAGATCAGTGCGTCGAAAGGAAATGGCATGGATGTCCAACTCTAAATAAGTTCGATACAGAAGACGATTGTAATGCAGCATGCGCTGAACGTATGTGGATAAATAGACTCAAGGATTTGGAAGTGGAGAAACTGAAGGATTTCGTTGATATATTACAAACTATGGCACTTAGTACTAAGGAAGAAACCAAAACTGAAAGTATTAGTGAACCTGTTTCTTTTACTGAACCTGTTCCTTCTGGTGAACCAGCTTTTTCTAGTGAACCTGTTTCTTTTAATGAACCTGTTTCTTCTGATGAACCTGTTCCTTCTAGTGAAAATGTTCCTTCTAGTGAAACTGTTCCTAATACTGAAACGGCTTCTACAACTGAGGACCCTTATCAGACAGATTATTTTCAGGAAATTAGAAACCTAGATGACCCACGTCCAACCTGGCCTGGATATACATATACAGAGCAAGACCCATACGAGACACAGGAGTCCTAACTGTAGGTTTAACGATTATTTTAATGTACAAAATAATAAACTGAGATGTTTGTTCTCTTTTCTGCCACTGGCTGCTCTAGAATTTAGGTACCAATATTACTATTATTATTACACATAAACACACCTTGATAAGATAAATATAAAAATTTTGAAAAATATCTAAATTAAATTACCTAACTCACGTTCAGTTATTATGCAGAGATGTCATCTGCTACAAAACTTCCCACGTGAGGATTTGAACGAGTATATCTTGAAAATAGCGCCATCTACCGGTGAAAATTTCCTTTAGATATCCCTTAAATGGAGAACATTCGTTCTATAAAACGTTCTTCTTCCTGTGTATCTATATTTCGTGATTCTGTTAATTTATCAGTTAGCTGACAAAAAGAAATAAAATAAATAAAAAATATGTGAGTGTTCCAAGCTTCTATTTCTAGTGTCTCTTGCTTTTCTTAGAGCTGCTTTCGTTAAGCTCTATTTAAAAGCTAGACCTACTTTAGCTACTTTATCTAGTCCAAAATATAAACACATAACGAGTAGTATTTTGAAATACATAAAGAAGTTCCAGAAATATTTATTAATTTCTTCAGAAGCGCTTTTTGTATTGATCTATATCAACTTGAGCACGTTGAGTCTTTGGCAAGTAACTCTCATCGGCCCATCTAAAAGTATAAAACAACGAATAACACAAACGTACCGAAAAAAACTTATAGACTCTCATAGCAATATAAGCTCTAGCTTAAACTCATAACGGTTTAAACATGTTCGTCACAGTTCTCTTGTCTTACAGTCCATATTATTTTTCGTTTAACTGCTACCATCGTACCCACTGAACCCAGTCTACCCTAAGAAAGATAGCTAATTATTTATTTCTGATAAATAAACCTATATGTAATCTGCAGGCATGGGATGTGTGTGGCTTTTACACAATTGTTTGTCTGTTTGTTATTGATAAATATATATATATATGTTTAAATATGGTTGGATTGAAAATTGGTATGTGTAAACAACATAATATATAATAATCTACAAATTTAAATAAAATTGGGAGTCCCTGTTTGTAATATTGAAATAACCGCTTTTTATTCCATGAACCAAATACACTAAAATATATTTTTAATCCGTCTCGGTGATCCATTGGTCGAGCACCCCGCTCCTGAATCAAGAAGTCGCGGGTTCGAATCCTGGCTCACACCAATGACTATTAGAGATTAATTTCTAAAATTATGTGTGATAAATATTGTTGACTGAAAACTTTGTACCCAGTATACCAATAAGTTCGCCACCTATTCCATTTTGGACGTAAACATAGCGGCGAGTTGAGGTTTAACAGCCACTGCCTACACCTTCGGGTAACAAAAGGCGTGTGTTATGTTATGTTATTTTTCATTTCGAAAGAAAGGAAGACCCGTTTTTTTTTAAATATTTACTACCACGATGTGAATAGAGGGACAAAAGTAAACGAATGGAAAATCAACAGCTTCTTTATAGAAATAAAAATCAAAAAATAATACAGCATCACTGCATTTTTAACATATAATAAGGTAAATTATAAAAATGGTAGCGTCCCTCTTGATACCTCTTTTACCGAGTGAAACGAGGCATGAGCCACTTTACGTCGATATTCTGAGAGGTCATGTTATTTTACCGGTCGAGCCGGCCCATTCATGCAGCGAACTGCGTGGCTCTACCACTAACAAAACAGTTTATTATCAAACTCCTGTTGAAATTGATATTTACTCGATCAATTCAAGATTTAAAACAATAGTACATGGCGGTCTATTTTAATGGAAAGGATTTCGTATCGATAAGATGATCGAATGAGATATATATATCTCGATATCGATTTTATAGATCGCTCGTTACGTTTGATAATTGACGTTATAATAGGGGTGCACCCGACATGTTTATTTCTCTCGATTATCTTTATAGAACTAGTTGCAGTCACAGTAATTATACGTTATGGGTTCCTTAACTATTATTTCTTTTACCATTATTTCTAAGCTTCGTTACTTTCACGATGTTACCCTTTCAAAATAAACCTGGTTACCAGCTCTGACCATTGGATGACATATTTATTTCTAAGACTTTCGCGAATCTCACTCATAGATTAAAACAACTTTTTTTCAATCGTGAAAATGATCTCTGTAAAGAGTTCGAAACGTCGGGAAATAAAAATAAATAAGTAATAAATAAACGCGATATAATCCTAAAAGTTGTTGTAATTTATTGGATGACGTTACAGTAATATACCTTGCGTTCGTTGCAGGAAGGAAGCCGGATTGAAAGAGAGTGTGTCGGTGTGTAAGTAGGAAAGGGCATGCACCGATAGTTTGGAAATGTAGAATGAATGGATGATGCAAGATTAATTAAGCAGATATGCAATGTAAATGCGGTTGGATGTAGGAGTCGAGGACGACCAAGGCACACATTCCATGACCAAATAGAACGTGTCCTAGAGGAAGGTGATGCTAACATCACCTTTGATGCTCCGATTTTTGATGCTCCTAAGAGTATCAAAAATCGACGCGCGTGCATGAAAAGAGTTATGAAAGTCAACGAAGCGAGTGAGGCGTGTAAGAATCGTGCTGCCTACCCAGCAAGGTATGTGTATGTTTGTATGTGTATGTATTATGTGCATTATTGTCGTAAAACAAACTGTGCAACTACTTCGATATTTATCAGAATGTGCTTAGCAACTTCAAACCGTCTTATCCACTCGGATAATATTAGTCAAGATTTAGAAATAAACTACTATATGTTTATGTAGCTGCTGGTCTGATTTTTTTTCTTATGGGATAGGAGGGCAAACGAGCAGGCGTGTCACCTGATGGTAAGCAACCAACGCCGCCCATGGACACCAGCAACACAGATAGTGTTACTGTTGCGTTGCCGACCTTTAAGGGATAGGGGAAAGGAAAGGATGGGGAAAGGGGGGTGGTCCTCCGGGTACCTCTCTCACCGAAAGAAACGCGGCATGAGCCACTTTACGTCGATCTTCTGAGAAGTCGTGGTATTTCACCGGTCGAGCCGGCCCATTCATGCAGCGCACTGCTTGGCTCTGCCACTGTCAGAGTTTGGTACACGTCTCAAAAGGAGTGGTATGGTTTACTTTCAAACATTTAATATGTAACTACTTAGTATTAGAAACAGGAAATATCCGATTTGTTAAAAAAATATGAAAAATTTCAATTTAATAAATACATCAAATATGTTCAAGGAATTATTAAAATAAAAAATACGATAGCAAAATGCAGTCTGACCTATTATGTAGGCATGCAAACAAATATTTACCCTAAGAGGGGAACAGACCGATGTAATCAAGTTCAAGGTCGTCAGAGACCATTGTACAGGGGTTGATACAATCTGAAGGGTATATGGTGGACGTTATTTAATTTTGTGTTGAGTTTTGTTTTTAGATAATAGATCAAATATTAAAGATAAAAAAAACATACAAAATAAACTAAACATTACCGAAAATAACCTCTTTAATAAAAAGAAAAGACTAATTTGTTATGAAAAATTGCAAAATGAATTGCATCGGCCGGGAATCGAACCCGGGCCGCCCGCGTGGCAGGCGAGCATTCTACCACTGAACCACCGATGCTTATGATTAAAGGGCTAAATATACGATCTAAAATTATTCACAAAGATTTTATATTCACGTTGCAAACAGAACAGTACACAGTCATGATAAAAGTATTATTATGTAAACAGATGTTTTTACGAGAATGTATTAATGAGAATAAATAGGCACTCGCTGTACTAATTGAACATGATAAAATTCCTGTTTTTTATTAATACAGCTGTATTAAACTATTTGTTACAGCACACCGTGCTTCATTGAAAAACTTCGTAATGGGCTAAAGGTGTGCCACTTTTGTCACACACTCAAATATTTATTTAAGCGAATATAGAATGGAGCAATGAAATTCTTAGGCGTATATCCGAAGAGCACCAACGTACCCTGGTGTCTAAGGTGTCTTGCATTACTTGACTGCTGCGTCAATTCCCATGTATGAACTTAATATGGTTATCTCGTAATAGTTGCATTACAGTTGATATCTTTTGAAGTATAAACGTTATTTATATACGACAGCAATTTATGACAAATGAAATAATTTTTATACCTAATAACTTTTATAATAACTAAGTTGAAAGGTCACCGCGAGATGGCATCACTATGAAATACAAGATGGCGACATGCAAGCAGCTGATCGACCGCGCGCCGCACCTGACGCCGGCCCGGTCGTCATCTTTTAGCAAAATGAATGATTCTACTTGAAATGAAACAACTCAACTCACTCACGGCAACATCGGTTCGGAGAACGTCGTGTGCTTGTTCTGTAATGTTCTCACTAAACGTGGGAATTAATATTAGCGAAATGTTTGAAACGTAAACAAAAATAACCTCCTAATGTAGATTGCGTAACTGTAGCTTATTATATATAGTTATAGAATAATATCGATTTCGGAGATGTTACCAATGTGGGACAGTTTTCGCAGTCACCGTGTCTAGGTCAGACGCTCTTGATTGTTTATCATATTTAGTATTGTGTTGTTCAAATTGTGTGCGTTATTTGATAAAGTAAATCGTAAGGAAGTCATTGACTCATTATCAAATTAATTTACGAGTGGAGTGATTGTTTTTGTTTGTGTGTGTTGTGTATATAGTTTAAACAATGTTTGGTGTGTTTATGAAGAGGTGGAAACCAAAAAGGTGAGATTTGTAATGTTACGATACTTACTTGAAGAAGAAATGCGTTGTTCTTTTGTTCTATAAATATGATTTTGTAGTACTAAGTAATTCTTGGTAATATATTTTGTTAAAATTACATGGTTTTGTAATTATTTAATACTAGCTGACCCCGCGAACTTTGTTCCGCATCAAAAGTACTAAATGAGTAAAATTTGGATACTAAAAAGTTCAATTTGTGCTATTTATCGGCACGCGTTTTGGCGCGCAACGCAACTGCATGTCCCGCTATGTTAATACTCTAATATCTTCGTAAATATTCGTTTAAATTACATACTAAATAAAGGTAAAGGGCCATATTGATCTACTCTCGAGAGCAATGAATCCGGGTCACTTAAAGAATGTTAAAAATCTCGGAAACTAAAAATGATAGGTTAATGCAATAAATTGTATTTAATAGACAATGTAATACTCCTTAAATGAAAGTAAAAAAAATATGAGTCACCATACATTTTATTAACACAAAATTACATAAAGAAAAAATCTGCTGATCTCTCCTTAAAACAAAAATAGGAAACATGAAATTTTTGAACTTTATTACGATTTTCTTGAATTTTAATACTTCGTATTGCCTCCTCGTGCTTCCTTCCATTACTGCGTTTACGCGGTTTGGCATGCTGTACACCAAGTTCCTTATACGATTTTGGGGAATATTCTCCCATTCCTCTGTGAGAGCAATTTTGAGCTCACGAAGCGTGATTGGGGGAGGGTTTCGTTGTTTTACGCATCTGCCTAGCTCGTCCCAAGCATGCTCGATCGGGTTGATATCCGGGCTGCGCGCTGGCCACTCCATACGAGTAATGTTCATCTCTTGAAGGTAGTCATTCACAATCCTACCTGTATGAGGTCGGGCATTGTCATGCATAAATATAGCATCCTCACCTAAATTGACCATAAATGGACCAACGTGATCATTGAGGATTTCTTCCACATATCTTACGCTAGTTAAAGAGCCGTTTTCTATGATCACCAGCTCTGTGCGACTTTCAGAAGAAATTCCGGCCCACACAAGTACAGACCCACCACCGTAGGCTACTTTTTCCTCGATGCATGCTTGCTTGAATCTTTCCCCTGGTCTTCGATACACTCTGTGTCTTCCATCGTGCTTGTAGAGCATAAATTTTGATTCGTCGGAGAACATAACTTTTGACCAATCTTCAATACTCCAATTTACGTGGCTCTGGTCATATCTTAGTCTTGAAATACGATGCCCACGCTCCAGTTTAGGGCCGTTTGCAGGTCTAAGGGGTTTTAAGTTAGATTCAGCAAGCCGACGTCTTACTGTCCATGCACTTGGGTTACTTCCTCCGAGGCGTCGAAACTGATTGGTGAGTTCAGTTCCTGTGAGAAAGCGATTTCGAAGCATGGTGTTCACCAAGTATCGGTCTTCTCGTGCTGTGGTATACCTGGTTCTGCCCGTTCCTGGTCTGCGTAGGTTAGAACCAGTTTCTTCGTAACGTCGGAGAACTCTTTGTACTGTTGACAGCGACACACCAACAGTCCTGGCTGTATCGCGCTGACTCCGGCCGGTTTCCAGCATTGTAAGTATTCTGGTGCATTCTTCAGGCGTAAGCGACATAATTTCAGCTTGAATAATGAATATAGAGCACTATCAACATGGTTTATGTACCCACATAAATGACAGATTACAAACAAAAGCAAAACCAAATGCTGTAATTTCGTAGTTCCATCTTCGAAAGTGGCCCTTTTTCAAATTTGATTTTTTTATGATATAACTTTACAATAACTAAGAAGTTTTAATACCTTCATTTAAGGAGTATTACATTGTCTATTAAATACAATTTATTGCATTAACCTAGCATTTTTAGTTTCCGAGATTTTTAGGATTCTTTAAGTGACCCGGATTCATTGCTCTCGAGTGTATATTAAAAGCACAAGTTTTAAAATAAAAGTAAGTGTTAAAATTAGTGCTGTAATGTTTAAAATCGCTTCGTAAATTAGCCGTTATTTCTCGTAAAAAGTATAAAAATAAAAATGGTCATTGTGGGTTATCCCTAAGAGATAGACATATTATTATGCTCTCGCAGACTTTTTTGTAGACCTTACGAAGGTGTTTAATAATGTAGAACATTGTTTTGATCTATCACTTAGGGTTCAGCCAGCGTTTGCAATTAAAGTGCTAAATCTCGAAAATTATCATTTTTTCTTTACAACATCATATATGAATTATAGATCAAAACCACCCCGTTGACGCCCTCTAACTATTAAAAAAACCGCATCAAAATCCGTTGCGTAGTTTCAAAGATATAAGGGGACAGACAGCGGAAAGCAACTTTGTTTTATACTGTTTAATGATGATTGACAAATGGATGAATTGAATGTTGTACATAAAGTATTCTTTATTCAAATTATGTAATATTTAACTTATTTGTTTTATAAACTGGCAACTATTTCAGTGTATTTTATTATTGGTTCTAATTAACAAATTATAAGATATTTCAAGTTCTGCTATTACTATATACATATATATACGTTTTAATGACCTTATTGAAAAAAAGGTTGTTATATGATACTTGGTTGTAACGAAGCAATCTACAAAATTTATTATGTAATGTACCTATTATATCGAGAGTGAATTACAATATATTACTGAGCAAAAAGTTTTAATTTCTCCAATACAGCTGAACAATTTTGTAGTATCTTAAATTAACAATTAATTATCGTAATTATTAATTAAAAACGTATGAGCGTGTATGACAAGATTTATGTAAGTCTCTTAAGACGCTCTGTGCTCTCCGCCTATCTTGCACAGGACTTGGCGTGATGTTTTGCGTTTGTTTGTATATGATAATTAACTTATTCCTAATCTACGACTTACCTATAGGCAACTGTTAAAGGCAGACTGTTAAATTAATAAACCGTAAGACTTTATTATTAACATAATCTGTCGTTCGTAATTGTCTTAAAAATGTATTAATTTAACTTAAAATGTCATGGATTTGATCTTAAAAAGTGTTATAGTGGCCGTACTATTAAAGCTCTAAAGTATTATATGATATGTCCCCTATACATAATACATATCTATTTGTCACAAATTAATTATAGTCTAAAAGCAGACTTATTTCTTTTTTGGTATACGGCGACAAACGCCGCCCGTAGACACCTCATAAACCGTATAGCGTTACAGTTGCGTTGCCGACCCTTATAATGGTATACGGAAGGGGTCGGATGTGGGATGGGAAAGGGAAGAAAGGGGTTTGGCCTCCGGATACCTCTATCACCGAGCGAAACGCGGCAAGAGCCACTTTACGTCGATATTCTGATAGATTGTGGTATTTCACCGGTCGAGCCGGCCCATTATGCAGCAATGTGGCTCTACCACTGTTAGTTAATAATTTAATTAAAATTTGTCGTAGAAACAATATCGGATAATATTAATCTGCCTACCCTACCTGTGTTAGTAAGATTATAACATAAGAAAACCATATTTGGCACACTTGCCTAATATCGCTTTGATCCCTTTAAAGAGGCGTCATGGTGGTCTGATGATCAAGTCGAGGTGGTGGTTGTCTGACGTAACAAGGACGGAATACGGTTTGAGGGTAGAGACTAAAGATTACAGTAACTTCTGAACTTCACGTCTTTTTCTGCCCTAAGGTGTGGGCAGCAGCTGTTAAAACTCCAGTCGCCGAATTTTAACGTCCCAAATGGAATAGGTGGCTGAACCTATTGCCATACATTGGTACAATTTTGTCACTATTTATCACACGTAACTTCCGAGAAGATATTGGTCTGTGACTGGATTCGATTCCACGACTTTTTGATTTAGAAGCAGGGTGCTCGACCATCGAGGCTATCATAATGAATGATTACAATATTTGATGAAGGGATATGCAAAAAAATCCATTAAGACAACTCCAAGTTATAATAATTATATTGTTCGTACGAAAATTATCTGTATTACTGTTACCAAATGCAGTTTTTTTTTTAGCTTAGTCAGTGTGCACCAACGGTATCGACTTACAAAAAATGATTACGCAAAGTCATACCCGCAAATTAGGTATGTATCATGCCTCATACATGAAATATGAAATACCACTAATTGACGCTCCCTGACTTTGTTCGTATTCTAAATTTCATGTTTGTATTTCCTCTTATTGAAGAACTTCAACTGCGACGTTTGATTCATGGGTCGCAACTCGTGTTGCCCATAAGTTTACGCTAGTTATTAAATATTTCGATTCTATCATTTAAAAAACTTATGTTTGGTAGAGGTGTTTCACAAATTGGCAGAATCGCCAGAAATTTTCGCCACCTATTTAATTTGATTTGGCGAGTCGAGGCTTAACATCCGCTGCCTACACCTTCGGGTAGAAAAATGCGTGAAGTAATGTCTTTTTATGGAATAGAAAGGCAAACGAGCGAGTTGACCTGTTGGTAAGTAACTACCGCCGCCCATGGACACCTGCAACACATATAGTGTTACAGTTGCGTTGCCGGCCTGTAAGGGAGTAGGATGGGAAGGGGTGAGCCTCCGGATACCTCTCTAACCGAACGAAACACGGCATAAGCCATGTTATGTCGTTATTCTGAGAGGCCGTGGTATTTCACCGGTCGAGCCGGCTCAATCATGCAGCGAACTGCGTGGGTCTACCACTGAAAATGTTGTGTTAAAAATTTTTTTACTGTTTGCCGCCATCATATTTATTCTCACACTTAGAGCCAACCCAGTCACACTAAATTTTAAAAGGGGTTGCGAAGTGCTTTGTTATTTGTTTATAATCAGATAGACCTAGGTGCTAGATAGATGACCACTAACATATTTTTATTTAAGGGATAAGGGGCCGAACACCATCGGTTCACCTGACGGTAAGCGCCCATGGACACCTACGTTGTCGGCATATAAGATAGTATATTGAAGGAGTAAATGGGATGAGGAAGAAGAGGTTCGGCTATCAAATACCTCTCAGCAAACGAAATGCGGCATGAGACATATTACGTCGATATTCTTATAGGCATTCATCAGGTCGAGCAGGCCTATTCATGCATACTTCTCTCAATGGTTTGAGGAAAGCTGACATGGACAGCTTTAGTGGTGGAGAAAATATCTATTTCAATTATTATAATTCCCTGTAAAAATAATAAATGTGACACAAATAACCCACATTTTTAGCCCAACCCAAATACATATAATAAATTAACTAGTTTTAGAAATATTTACTAGGATTAGAATAAATATTTGTGAAATAACTGCATTAATAATAAATTTTAAGTTAAAAATTATTTAAGGCCAGACTTAGATGGCGCTATGTGTTTTATATCCATACAATAAGTATGTACTCATAATGAAATGACTAATTAAGTCATCATCATTTTCCTTAGCTTATCCCACTTTAAATGGGCTAAGCACAACATGTCGTCCTATCGAACTATCCTATCTATGTTGTCAAAATATTTTTCTATGGTTTTATAACCGGCATTGTTTTTGTTGGTGGTTTGTTCCCCCAACAGGGACTTTAATAATTAAATTAAATGACTATAATTAGGCAGTGAACATTGGTGGTATAAGAGAAAAATATATAATAAGGATTCTACATCAGAGCAATAGTAAGCCAAAAACAGCAGTTTTGAAAATATATCTAACGGCTTGCACTTGCCTCAGGCAATAAACATTGCAACATCTAGCTAGGTGTGTTTCTTAAAATAAACACATTGCTTTATCACAAGAATGAGTATGGGGATGGAGATATCAGGTTGAGTAAAACCTCAATTAACAGATCTGGAGAGATCAAGTATTGTTTTTCTTTAATTCGTATAATTTTTAATATATCAAAAGATTTGTATTTTCGAATGAGTTAAAAAAGGTACATACATACATAACTTCACGCCAAATAATAATAATATCTTGGACACAATACACACAGCGCCCTCCAGTTCCAAACTAAGCAACTAAATGCTTGTGCTATGGATACTAGATAACGGATACTAATACATATATACTTTTCTTTTGTAAATACATACTTATAATACATAGAAAAACACCCAGACGCCGCACAAATATTCATGTTTGTCACAAATATTTGTGCTCGGGTGGGATCGAACCCCCGACCTCAGTGCTGCAGCCAGTAGTTTTACCAATGCGCCACGAGGCCCGGCAAAAAAATCCCTTGCATTGTATATCTGCTTAGTCAATCTTGCTTCATCCATTCTTTCTACATGTCCGAACCATCGGAGCATGCCCTTTCATACTTTTACATCGACACTCTCTTTCAATCCGACTTCCTTCCTTACAACCTTGTTTTCGACGCGGTCAGCGGGGGTCATGGCGTAGATTTTGCGCAGTGCCCTCATTTCGAAATTAAAAAGACAAGCCAGTCAAAGAAACTAAATTCGCTCAAAATTAAAAAAGGTGGTTTCCTGAATTCTTGTTGTACCGGTATTTTTAGTGGTACCTCATCTATAGGCCAACTATAACAACACTTCTATAGTATACCAGACAAGCAAATATCATTAATCTTATTGCTACATATTCCCTACATTATATGTGAGATTTATTTCTATAGAAATTTATATGATTTAATGCCAACGTTTCATTTGAATATTAGTCTTTTGTATTCAGTCAAAATGTTATAAATTATGATGACATTTATATTTATATTTGAATTATAATAAATTATAATTGAGGTTATACTGACAAGTGGATAATATTGACTCTAGAAAGAGGTATCTAGAGTTGTTCACTGGTCCACCGTTCAGTTAAGGTTGGGTCTCTCTACAATAACCTTTATAATTAATATTAAAGAAAAATAATTAATTAGGGCTTCTGTTCTTAACTGTGAAGATGAAAGACAATCGCAACCGGCGTGGTGAAGGGTAACTGTAGTCACCTATAGATATGGTTGTGTGTAGGCTTTACGAATGTGAAATACAAAGCCTTTACAACCTTTAACTGTGGTAGGCTCTACCACTGTTAAAATGTAAGTCTTATATTCATTTTTTTCGAACAGGCTCGGTAAACTTAACTGCTAAAAGAATTTAGACTTGAGAGTCGTTATTACGTTTGACAAGTAGGTTCATTATACCTATATTCTAACAGTGGTAGAGCCAAGCAGTTCGCTGCATGAATGGGCCGGCTCGACCGGTGAAATACCACGACCTCTCAGAAGACCGACGTTAAGTGGCTCATGCCGCGTTTCGTTCGGTGAGAGAGGTACCCGGAGGCCCACCCCCCTTCCCCATCCTTTCCTATCCTACTCCCTTAAAGGTCGGCAACGCAACAGTAACACTGTATGTGCTGCTGGTGTCCATGGGCTGCGCAGGTTGCTTACCATCAGGTGACACGCTTGCTCGTTTGCCTTCCGATACTATAAAAAAACGACAGTTATCAATAAAAGGAAGACAAAATTTAGCATTAACTAGTACGCAAATAGGTTATAATTCCTAGGAGAAATTATTAATCCAATGATGTGTTACTTTCAAACTAAAATCTATCAAGCCGTTATGTAACTTCAAACCTCTTATATGGAGTACTAGAGACGTGTAGTGTACTTAGTGACAATTACACGTAGACGGGCCTATTTTGTTTTGGTTAAGCGTATTTTTTTCTTAATCATCGATATTTATCTCGCATAATTTCAAAAAATGTGATTTTAACAGAATTACAAATTGAGAACTCTGAATCAGAAGCATTAATCATTATGCTGAACCAGTAGGCCACTAACTCCACTACTGATACTTTTTTTTTCGTGAATAGTCACGGTTCACGGTGCTCTGGTGTCAAATTCCCTGCTTCTAAATCAATAACTTTTGGATCTACTCAGGGCTCACATAAATGACTTTTCGTAAGTAAGGTTATTTATTAATATTTATCGATGACTTAAAATACTGTGCCCGATGTATTGTAAAAAAGTCTTTTTGTATTTTTTATTAGTCGGACGACCGGCTTCGGCCAAAAATCCATCTTCGGTGAGATCTTCGGCTTCGGGATTCAGGGCCGAAGCCGAAAGTCTCGCCGAAGGTCCAGAAACAGTCGGAATTAAACAAACTGTTACGAAAGAGTGAGTGACTGAGGGACCGAACTACACTTAGTTCGGTGCGGATACCTCAACCACCGACAGAAAAGCGGCGTGAGCCACTTTACGCCGATATTCTTCTTTAGCTGTGGATAATATTGAAGAAAATTATTAAATTACTAAGAGTTTATAAACCCTCGGCTTCGGCTTCGGCCGAAGGTTGTGGAGATGGCCGATTAATCGGCTTCGGCCAAAAATAGACCTTCGGTCTTACACTATTTTTTATATATCGTTCTTTATCCAAACATATAACTACTACCATATAACTTAAAACGTTATCACCAAACTAATTCCTGAGCTGGTACTACTTTAATATTGTGGCGTATCATAGACAAATGTTTGTTCAGGGGCTCAAACTGTCGCAGTATTCGGGTTGCGTACACATTTTCTAGAGCGATCTGATGTTAAGGCAATACGCAAACCTATACTTTTTCTTTCTTAAACAAATCTACGCATAATTCTGTGAGGCATGACAATATTTTGTATTAGTATTCAAGTATTTTTTATTACTATAGTTCAATTGCAATCGAAAACTGGTCAGTTCAGCTGCTGAACTTCAACATAAGATTTCGATTTTCTGACACACATTAATGGTGATTCTCGAAGATTTCTTTTTTTATGGGTTGGGAGGGCAAACGAGGCGTCTCACCTGATGGTAGGTGACCAGCGCCGCCCATGAAACACCTGCAACACATATAGTGTTACAAGTAGCGTTGCCGACCTTTAAGGGAGTAGGCACACCTCCGCGTACCTCTCTCACCGAACGAAACGCGGCATGAGCCTTTTTACGTCGTTCTTTTGAGAGGTCGTGGTATTTTACCGGTCGAGCCGGCCCATTCATACAGTGAACTGCTTGACTCTACCACTTTGGATTTGTGCATATTATGCTTGATACTAAATGTTAGTAAATATACATAAACTTCACACCTTCATCTACCCGAAGATGTAGACAGCGGCTGTTACACCTCGTTATGATTTTTTTTGTGTTCCAAATGGAAAATGCATGCGGAGCGGATCCTATTATACAATACACCGGGTACATTATTTTAAGTCATAAATATATATAATAATACTATAATTATAAGCGGCTAAGGTTATGTTCACGTAACTGATGAAAAGGACACCGAAAAATCGTTGGTGTCCCCCCGAAATCGATCGAATGACTTCCGAATCACAATCGGTAAGCTTGACCACTGGACCGCCGAGACTTTTATTCAACATTTTAATAAATTTATTATTTTATAAAGACTTAAGATTTTTTTGGGACAGTTTTCGATCCATACAGAACGGTTATTGTCATTTGTTTGTAAAACAGGTGTCTTAGTTTGCGAGTCACCTTAATAATATTACATATTAAACTTGTCAGTTAGTTTTTATCATAATCATGTTATTATGCCACTGATAATTGCCTTTTAGACATGTGTGTGATGGTATTTTGGGTTCAGCATGCTGTCCAAAAAGTAGGTGATCTTATAGAAATACATATAAATAATCGTTTCCCATAACGATGAAGTCATAACAGCATTTTTTATCTTATTATGTCTTCTTTACGGAAATATTTTCGACTGTTAAAATTATGCCCGAGATTATAGAAATTGCCTCCGATAGATTACTGACAAACAAATCTTAACAATTAACAATATTATTTGCATTGACTATTTGTAGGAATGCGATTTTTATCATAACAAATTAAAATACTAATTTAATAGTAATATACCAATCCCTTCAATCAACAATGGCGTACCCTTCGAAACGTAATAAAAATAAAATGACCGAAAGTCGTAACTAATTGCACGAATATTTTTAATTTGACAACGTTATTAAGTTGTTTTTTTTTTCTCAACCCGCCGCCGCTCGCCGCGGTCTTGCGGGCCTCACAAATGTATTTTTCTAGTGCTGCCCTCTGGCGTAGACCACCTGCCGAGATTTTAATTGGAAATTGGCCCTCTATTTGTAGTACTCACAGGGTTATATTATTGAGTGCAGTGCACGGTGGGTGGCCACCCTAAACCTCACCCTCCCATTTCACATCGGTGCATGAGTTGCTTTAATACTCTCTTTGATGTATTCAAAATTACGGTTTGATAGAAGATTACTAAATAATATGACTTAAATGAAACACCAATCATTAAAATTATTGCAGGTTTTACTTTTTTTTATAAGTTCGTCAAACTGCTCTGGCTATGCTATATCCATTCATGGTTGTTTGCTAGGTTTATTCTTATTAAAAGAAATATCACAAGGTTCTGGATTATATACTATTCATCAGAAAACTTGTAACTAAAGTTCAAGTAAATGTGTATACATAACAGTGTTTGCTTCAATTTTGTTATATATCTGTTTCGTAATTCGCTATCTATTTTATGTGGCCTCAGGATATAAAGTATAGTGGCCTTTTTAGTTAGTTACCAGTCCCGGTTGCGTTCACCCTGGGGGTAAAAGGCATGGATATACTCTTTACACGGTGTGCGATCGGGCGTACAATTTAATAAACAGTTCATTTGCAACCCATCCTCTAGTTGATGTTATAAATTTAGGAGCAAAAATAATCATGAGCATTTTAGTGTTTGATTGTGACTGTTTGAAAGTTTTTGCTTGTACTTGGCCTATTTTTAAATATACTTTTTTTTGTTATACGTGCGGAAGTTAAAAGATTTTGTTTGTTTTTCTTTTAGATTAATTTATCTAATTTTAAATATATAGTTCGATTTTAAAATGTACCTATAATTATACAATACAATTTTACAAAAATATAACGATTGTTATAAAATTTAACACTCATCATTTTAGGTAAACTCCAGAACATAGCCTGTACTTACTATTGTTGGAGTACCTGTTCAGTGATACGCATACGCTACCTTATAATCGCCTAATTTTATTTTTTAAATGATGAGCATATTATTTATAGCTTAATTAGGTTTTTTTTTATGGGATAGGAGGGCAAACGAGCAGGCGTGTCACCTGATGGTAAGCAACCAACGCCACCCATGGACACCAGCAACACATATAGTGTTACTGTTGCGTTGCCGACCTTTAAGGGATAGGGGATAGGAAAGGATGGGGAAGGGGGTGGGCCTCCGGGTACCTCTCTCACCGAACGAAACGCGGCACGATCCACTTTACGTTGGTCTTCTGAGAGGTCGTGGTACTTCATCGGTCGAGCAGGCCCATTTATGCAGCGAACTGCTTGGCTCTACCACTGTTAGAATATAGGTATAATGAACCTACTTGTCAAAAGTAATAACGACTCTCAAGTCTCAATCTAAATTCTTTTAGCAGTTAAGTTTACCGAGCCTGTTCGAAAAAAATGAATTAAACTTTCATTTTAACAGTGGTAGAGCCAAGCAGGTCGCGGCATGAACGGGCCGGCTCGACCGGTAAAATACCGCGACCTCTCTGAAGATCGACGTAAAGTGGCTCATGTCGCGCATCGTTCGGTGAGAAAGGTACCCGGAGGCCCTCCTTTCCCATCTTTTTCCCTTAAAGGTGGGCAACGCAACTGTAACGCTATACAATATGTTGCAGGTGGCGCTGGTCACTTATCATCAGGTGACACTCATGCTCCTTTGAAATCCTATCCCACTTATCCAAAAAAACTTAAACACATCTTTTATTATCATCTTTCATATTTTGACTAACTTATGGACCCTGTAATCGGGTAAAAATCAAAAAGAGGATTCTTAACTGCTGCTATTGCGCTTAAATCCGACGTCATTCGATATATATAACTATAAATTTTCAATTAAATTGTCTAAAGTGTCAGTATGTATGTTTGTTCACTGACTAAACAAGTGTATGTATGTTTATATGTCGCCCGCATCATTCTATATGACTGACATCACTCACCGTCACGGTAAATCGTGTTTTTTCTACAGTCATTTATCGTTGTTGGAACTCAAGTGGTATTTATTGGTGGTTTTATAGTTAAAGATAATAAATATTTCTAAGTCGAAGACCCATCTTCCGAAGTTTTCAAGATGTCGCTGAATCGAATCCTGGTTGGCCTTCTAACTTCTTTTCGGATGTTATTAATGGTAAATCGATGACCAACAACATTGTGCTCGATCTACCTACGACAGTCTCGATGGCCCAGTGGTCGAGCACACGGCTTCTGATCCAGAGGTCCGGCTTCGAATCCCGATACTGGCTCACACCAATGACTCATCGAAATCGTTTTCGGAAGTTATGTGTGATAAATATCGATAACTGAAAACTTTGTGCCCGGTATGGCAATGTGTTCGCCACCTATTTCATTTGGGACGTAAGCGAGACGAGGCTTAACAGCCGCTGCCTACACCTTCGGGTAACAAAGCCGTGAAGTTATGTTATGTTATGTGTACCTACGACAGTAGGTGCGTCTAGTTATTCCATTTGGGAAGTACTAGATTCGCGTATAATTAGCGAATCTAGGTATAACGGTGACTGCCTACACCTTCACGTGAGAAGACCAGAAGAAGATACAAATGAAAAAGAATCACCCATTCTGTGTTACATAGCTCTTAAGATACTATGCTATCTCTTCCTGAATATGTCGTAAATGGTGGCTAAGGGATTTGGTCTGACGATTACCAGCTCTAGTATCTTAAGTCTTAGTGGCAAAAGCCCGAATACTGAACCGCCACTCAAATATATAAGCGCTACTTAAGCGTTTAAGTAGCTGTCACATTAGACAGAATACGTGAAATTTGAGCAGTAAGTAGCACTTTACTGATTGTCAGATTTGATTGGCGGTTCAGTATTCGGGCAAAAGTGGTCCAGTAATATTACTACAGCAATCGAAGATTCGAAACCTGGATTCCGAGAAAATTGATAAATATCGATGACTATAAAGGTTGCGCCCTGTGTGTAAAAATAAGTTACACTATTTCACATTTGGATCAAGAGTTATAATCCTATGTGACGAGGTATAATTGCCGCTACCTATACTTGAATGGTAAGAGAGTGAAGTTACAGGGTTTTAAGAGAAGTGCAAATTAAATAAAGTAAGAAAGGGCCTGACTCCATGGTTTGGACATGTAGAAAGAATAATAATTGACGTTGCAAAATTGATATACAATTCAAAAGCGAATGTATGTAGGTTGTGGAGGGGTTTATGTCTGTTTAAATTTAATACATTATATGTTTAATATGCCACAATAATTTATTCATCAAAGCCTTGGTTATTATTGTGCAAGTTAGGCTAAAGTGGAAGCCTTGTAAATGTTAATAGATTATGAAATATCAGACACTATGAACTATGATGTCATTATTTATGGTGTTTTTGTCACACAAATATGAACATATTATGTCACGAGTTGTTTTAGAAGGTGTATTTTTTTTTAATTATCACTCACGACTTTTTTTAATTATCACACACTCGTTATTCAGAAACGAGCAATACGGGCAATTTATAATTTGGGTGCTAGGGTCTCCCTCAGAGAACGTTTTAAGGAAATTGGCATTTTAACGGTTGTCTCCCAGTTTATATATGATAGCATCATGTTTGTGAGGAGAAACTTAGATAAATATACAAAACATAGCGATGTACACAATTTTAATACTAGAGGCAAGCATAAGCTTGAATTACCGTATCATCGCCTGCACAAGGTACACAAGTCTTTTTTGGGAATGGGTGTACAGTTTTATAATAGGATACCTGCGCATATTCTGGATTTGTCTTATGATCGCTTTAGGCGGGCTGTGAAGGGTCGTCTCATTGGTGGTGCATACTACACCATCAACGACTTCATGACTGACAAGTCGGAGTGGGACCGTCAAATTGCTTGCTCAACGCGGTTTTTGTAGTTTGTGTGTTGGAATTTGTTCACTTATCGGAGTGGAGGCGTTCTGTAATAATTTCTGATAGCTTTTTAATTGTAAATTTGCCTTGATATGGTGTTCACATATATAATAGAAACTTAATTATTTTTTTTTTTATTATTCGCCACAATTTTTGCACAACGTTACCACTCTAATTAAAAGGTGTCGCGTCAGTTGTGCTCGACTACTGTGATCGCATAGAATTTCTTAGTTAACTTGTAGAACGTTGATTTTAATTTGGTTGGATCTTAATTGTGATTGTCGAGTATTCTGTTTGCTACACCTTTTATTCACCAACCTACTGATTTGTTTTCAGTAGTAATAATAATATTGTTATTTATTGCAAATGGTTTGAAAAGAGTATTTGGCACATGAGTTTCTTGCCCGATTCTTCTCATGATAGCCCCTACACTCGGAATCGGGCCGCTCGTGGCGATTGTGTCCGTGTCTTTTTTTGTTCCACGGAGGCACTTTCCACAAGCGCTCGTGTTTGTTTTTTTTTTTATTAAATTTTAAATCATAATGTTATCTGTACTTGTTGACTATTTTTAAGTGTCTGTGAAGACCTATAAAAATAAAGTTATTTTGACTTTGACTTTGACTTTGACTGTAAATGTTTATTTTGACTTATATTTGCCCAAAACTCAGTAAGCGAGTTTAATATTCTAGTAGATGTTATATACTCTTCCATAAAGACTATCTTTTTCATAAGTCACACGATAAGACTTACCTGGATTTAAAGTATTTTTTTTGTTTACATCAAATTAATTTACTGTCGGCGTGATCATAATATTATGATTATAGTCGAAAAACATTTTCTTTTAATTATCTACCTTTCTGTACTCTCTCTCTCTGCCTCTCTATCGTTCTTTCTCTCTCTCTCTCTCTTCTATCTCTCTCTTCTCTCTCTGTCTCTCGACATCAAATTAATTTATTGTCGGCGTTATCATAATATTATGATTATAGTCGAAAAGTATTGTCTTCTATTTATCTATCTTTCTGTACTCTCTCTCTCTCTTTATCTCTCTCTGTGTCTCTCTCTCTCTCTCTCTCTCTCTCTCTCTCTCTGTCTCTCTTTCCCTCTCGCTCTAAAATCTTAATAGACTCTATATCTAGGATCTCTGAAACTGATTGATGTATGTAAATCAGTTTCAGAACTCCTAGATATTGCGTGTAAAAGAATACAAAAAATAAAGCTACTTATAGTTAAAACTGTTTCTATCTCTGTGCAAAAAAGAGTTCATCAGTACATATATTATGTACCCATATATACTATATATATATATATATATATATATACAAGCTTTTACCCACAATTTCTTTCGAGCAATTTCAATTCTATCCCGCAGGCACGGTACGTTCTACCACGATTAATGGTAACCCACCCGGTACATTTTTCTCCTACGCAAAATACGCACTTTACTTTCCTTAAATAAATAATATTGCCAAGGTCCTGGATATCCTTTGCAAGCTTTTAAGGGCTATCGTTTCGTATAATATAGTATTGCGCATAGCACTCAATGAAGGTCCTCGGTGAATAGGAAGGGAATGCCGATGACCTTCGAGACTCTGGTGCCTCGCACCATGACGCCGTGATTGCTACTATTCTTAAGAGACTGACTTGCAATTAGCACTTTCCGATATTTACGCGAATGAGGAGAAATCAGTGGGTTCAATCCCCAGCTTAGTACAAATAATTATAATGAACATGAATGTTTGCATGGGATCTGTCTATAAGTATGTATCGTTATAATATAAAACAAAGTCGCTACCCGCTGTTTGTCCCCTTATATGCTTATATCTTTGAAACTACGCTATGGTTTTTGATGCGGTTTTTTTTATTAGATAGAGAGTGTCAGCAGGGTGGTTTGTGTGTATAATTTATGTGTAACGTAGTAAAGAAAAAGTGTTAATTTTCGAAATTTAACACTTTAATTGTAAAAGCGTTAAAAATACTTTTGACGCAGAATTCCGAACAAAGTTCGCCGGGTCAGCTAGTTTCCAATAAAATCGTTATAAAAAGTACTCGCATTTTAATTGTTGAGCTTTGAAAACTAGATCTAGAGAATCTAGACTATCTAATCTAGTTGATTACCATTCCGATTTCCAAGTTCAGTGTATTCTGACAACGTAATTCTTTTTTAGATACATATTAAAATAATGATAAATAAAATATATAGCCAATTATAAATACGTGATCAAAGGACCAACAATCTATCATCTGCTTGCAATTGGTAATTGGCTGACCACAATATCTTTGGTCGATCAGTTAATACAAATGTCTTAACGCGGAATAGTCTGCTAGAACATCTGCTGAATGTTCAGCTACAATCAGCTAGATACATTAGTTCCTAATTACTGTTTCCTGCTGTCTACAGCTCCACCTGCTTGCATGCTAAAATTGTTATTTAGATGCTAATCGATTAACTATTTACTTATCTTTTAATACCGGGAAAAGGGTAAGCAGTGTTGCCTTGAAGACATGGTAAGATGCTTGTTCATTGCTAGATTAATTTTGATATTGTGTCTTACTTACATACTTGTAGTGATACAAGCTCCATAAGGCATGATTCTTACACGCGTCACACGCTTCTTTGACGTTTATAACTGTCATACTTTGTCATTCTTTGTCATACTGTTAATGACACGTTAAATTTGTGTTTCCGGTAGACCTTTTGAAAACCTCAAACTTCTCCAGAAAATCTCCCTCGGCATCCCTAAATATTATTTTAGATTTACCAAAATTGTTTACAAAACTTAACTCTTAAAAATAAGTTATGGAGGTTTGTTGGTGTAGCAAATATTTAAAGTTTGAAGTACGAATACGTGTAAGATTATATTAGGCTAAGTTTTGACCGCATAGTTTGATTAGGACATTATTTACAAAACGTACTATACTTAAGTCAGAAAACAGGAAAGGAATAAAAAATAAGCGCAGTATAATAGCCTGTGTACTTCTGTTTACAGTATTTAAGTTTCGCATCCTCTCTAAGATTTTTATGCGATTTTTTTTCAATTGTAACATCGTATCTTGAATTGTAACATCGCATAAAAGGTTGAGAGCCACTGATTAATGGGATTAAATCAGTGGTTTTCAACCTTTTATTAACCGGTCACCACATAGATTTTATTTATTATCATCGCGTATATGAAATTCACTGATACGGACTAGTGGTGTTCACGGCTCATTAGTTTAGAAGCCACCTGTTCTAAATATACCAAAGCGCATTGCTTCTACTAAAAATATGTTTTATATTTTAAATAACCCATAATTTACATAACTTTAGTGACACGTTTAGAAAATTATGTGTTCAAAGAATAATATTAACATGTTATTATATGTTTGTATGTCGTTTAAAACGCTTACAACAAGTGTTATTTTGTATTCTAAAAATACATTATACTGTAAATATTAATATTGAAACTGATGGCCTAGTTGGCTAGACTTTTAAGACGGAGTTCCCGAGTCTTAAACCATACCTTTTTTTTTCCAAATATCCATGACTGAAAAAACTGTGTCCAATTGAATTAAGTCCGGCACGTATTATATTTAGGACCACAAAATTTATCCGGCTCGTCGTCCCGATGCCGTTGTCCAGTCTAGAGCGTATAAAGGCCCGTGATGTTATAGCATAAGGTTATAGATAATTTGCGTGGTATTTTCGATTGGTCTGAACTGCTGTGCTCCCGAGCGAACCACCTATAGCGAGGATTGAATTGAATAACAAACTAAAGTCGGCTCTCTTAGAGGAGAAGATACGTTGGAGCGTTGTTAATTTGGTACTATTCACCTAGGTTCATAAAAAAAGCATTCTCTTAATTATCTAGAACCTTTATAATAATTAATAATAATTTCTTTATTCAATTAAACAAAGTTTCACAAATTCGGGGTTGGGGCTACCTTTTAGGTATTAAATACCTGTGCCAGATAGGCCCCGCACTTCCATAACATATAAATACATCAAATAGAAACATTTTACTAACAATAAAATGAAATCATTTCATAATCTAATCAAACAAATAATAAACTTCTCATTTTCAACAATGAAAATTTGAGGGTACAAATAAAAACTTATCTAGTAGATAGACAAGCAACTTAAGCCAGGTAACAAATCCTGGGGAGCGCCGTCAGACCACCTCCGCGCGCGCCCGGACGCTCCTTCCGGGCCGGTGCTCCCTGGGCAGGGCCTGGCGGAGTAAATTCCGTCACGCCCTGGCTGAGAGTCTGACAAATAGACGTCAAATCGTAATCCAGTCCATGGGGCTGGGACGATGGCCGCCGCAAGGGGGCTGCGAGGAAGAAAACCTCTATAAAAAATCACGCTGTGGAGCTCCGCCTGCATCTCTGGTTATCAGAGGGTAGAGTGAGATGCTACCGCGTTGGGTGGCAGTCTGCCACGGCTCAGGGCGACGGACCAGGGGTTTCGAACCCCCCCGTTCGGCTTGCAGCATGTTTCGGTGAAGGGGCGACGGACAAGGGATCGTGAATCCCCCCGCTTGGCCCCACCGAAAGAAGGAGCGTGGGACAGGGCGTCGGTCAGGGGTTGTGAACCCCCCCGCTCGGCCTGTCCTGGTAGTCGAGGAGGGAAGGGGCGACGGACCAGGGGTTGTGAACCCCCCCGATCGGCCCTACCCGGGACGGTCTTCTGGAGAGGGGCGGTGGACCAGGGGTTGCTAACCCCCCCACTCGGTCCTCTCCCAGGAAGGCGATCCGGGGCGACGGATCGTGGGTCGTAGACCCCACCGCTCGGCCCGGCCCGCAACCCTCATTGAGAGGCGCGGGGGTCGTCGGACCGCGTGGAGTAAACCACTATAAAAAATCCGTGAATCCTAAGCTCTGATGCCCGGCGAGGGGATGCATGTTCGACGCGGAGGTCGAACCCGAGGGCATCACTTTAGGGGAGCTGACCCCTGGGCAGGAGGGAAAAAAGCCGAGGGAACTCACCCTCGTAAATAAAAGTCTAAAACCAATGGCAAGTTGCAAAAACAAACTACCTCATGTGGGTACCGGCCGCACAGCGGCAGGAGAATCCCACCCTGGCGGAGTCCCGCCAGGCAGCCCCGTCGTATATGAGGGGGGCACAAAGTGCCAAGCTGCCACAGAGGGCAGCGACAACAACGTAGCAGATGCGACCGACGCTTGCGTCACCACACCTGGTCGATTCTGGAGAAAAGGAGCAAGAGAGGGCGAAGAACCCAGCTCTGGGAGATCCCGATCCTCTTCTAGAGGTCGTCTGGAGGAGCCAAAGAGTCAGGGGGAGCTAGCTCTCCGCCTGACAATTCCAAAAAACCCAGGCTTGATAGAGAGGGGGGAAGTGATTGGCGGGGTTGATAGTGACAGTGCTATGTCCGCCGTTTCCATTGCTTCCGAGGAATACGGAGCGCAACGAACGCGAAAGCGTAAGCCGCGCAGCCCCGATCTCGGAGGCGATAAAAAGAGGCCAACGCCGGTGAAGACACCGCAACCGGAAGAAAGTGGAGATGAAGTTACACAAACGCTGAGTTCTGCTGAGCTTGGAGCCGGAATCTTTGAGGTGCTAGCGACAATGGAACGCGCCGCCGGGAAAGCCAAAGGCTCCAGAGCGGACTTAGCCAAGGTGGTGCGTTCGGGCATCGCTGGGATCCGAAACGACGTCACAGAAATGTGTGCCAGGGCGGAATCCAAGGTTCGATCGGAAGTGGCTAAGCTTTCGGCCCGTATGATCGCCCTTGAACAGGAGCTCGCTGACTTACGGTCGAAGAAGGCCGCCGAAAACGAGCGACCGCCATTAAGCTTTCCACTGCACAGTACAGAGGAAGCTAGCGCAGAAGAGACATCCCGGGGGAAGTCTGCTCCCCCGGAGGTGCCACCGCCTCCGAAGAAGAAAAAGAGGGTGCCTCAGACTGGAGGCGCGCCGAGCCACGCGAAACCCATAGAGGCTCCGCCGCCGCAGCCTTCCACCACCCCGGACTTGGACCGAGTGTTGGCGTTCATGGAGCGCCAATACGCCCGGTACCAGTCCGAGACGTTGGAAATACTTTTCCCCGGTATGGGCAAGTTGCCTTCTCTGGGGCAGAAAAGGCCAGCCGCTGCGAATCCGTCGCCGCCAGGGCCGCAGATGCCTCAGAGAAATAAGAAAAAGAAGCAGCAAGAGAGGCGGGCGGCTGCTGCAGAAGGCTCGCGAGCCCCGCCGCCTCCGCCTGCGCCTGGAGCTGGGCCTGCGACGGGCGCGGGGGCTGGTGACGAGACCTGGGCGACGGTGGTCGGCCGGAAGGCCACCGCCGCCGCTCGGAAGGCTCGCGCCGCCGCTGCCGCCCCTGCACCGGCGCCAAAGAAGAAGAAGATGACGGGGCTACCGAAGCCCCCCAGCACCGCCGCGGTGGTGGTGACGGTGCAACCAGACGCCGGCATCACACTAGCGGGGGTCATGGAGGTCGCCAGGAGCCGAATTAAACTCCCGGATCTTGGCATCTCCGGGGGGGTTAAGCCCCGTAGGACAATGACCGGGGCTCTTATGCTGGAGGTCCCCGGTCCGGACAGCTCCGCCAAGGCTGATGCCTTGGCGGAGAAAATGAGGGTGGCCGTCGCCGACACGGGCGTAATAATCTCGCGCCCGTGTAAAATGGGCGACTTGAGGGTGATGGACTTGGACGAGTCCATCACCCCCGCGACCGTCGCCACGGTGATCGCCGAGGCGGGCGGATGCGCCCCGACCGACGTAAAGGTCGGGGAGATCCGCTCCAGCCCGTCTCGGCTGGGCTCGGCCTGGGTCAGGTGCCCGCTCGGGGTCGCCAGAAAAATAGCGGCTCAGCGGCGGGTCCTGATCGGGTGGACCTCGGCGCGCGTCGAGGCACTGGCGGCAAGGCCGCTGCAGTGCTTCCGGTGCCTCGAGAAGGGGCACGTCCGTGCGAGGTGCCCCTGCGCCGTGGATAGGAGCGGGCGGTGCTACCGATGTGGCGTGGCAGGCCACATCGCTAGCGCGTGCACCGCGCTCGCTCCTAGCTGCCCGGTCTGCTCAGACCTGGGCTGCAGAGCCGATCACAGGATGGGGGGCAAGAAGTGCTCCCCACCTAAAAGGAAGGCGGCGGCCGCGAGGCCACCCTCCCCTGCTAGGGGACAGGCGGGCGGAACAATGGAGGTCCAATAACGGACCTCCACGCCCGCTTTCTCCAGGGCAACCTGAATAACCGCCGCGCTGCGCAAGACCTGCTTGCGCAGACGGTGGTTGAGCACTCGGTTGCCCTGGCGGTGGTCGCCGAGCCCAACCACGTCTCCGTCCACCCGCGATGGTTCGGGGACGACGCGGGCTTGGTGGCCATTTACTGGGCTGAGGGTAGCTACTGCTCCCTCCTGTGGAAAGGTCCAGGCTACGTCGCCGTGGAGTGGGGATCCATGGTCGTAGTGGGCTGCTACGTCTCTCCGAACAGCGGCCTCGCCGCCTACGAGGCATACCTGGACGGGCTGACGAGCCGCCTTCGCGGTTGCGCCTCCCGTCCGGTATTCGTCCTGGGCGACTTCAACGCTCACTCGAGCGAGTGGGGGGACGCCCGGGACGACGTGAGAGGAGAGACGCTTCTGGAGTGGGCGGCAGGACTCGACCTCCGGTTGCTCAACCGGGGGTCGGTCAGTACCTTTGTGCGGTGGCAGGGGGAGTCGGTCATCGACCTATCGTGGGCGACTCTCTCGGCCGCCGCCATGGTGACCGGATGGCGGGTGGCGGAGGAAGTGGTCAACCTGTCTGACCACCGACACATCTTTTTGGATGTGCCAGCGTCGCGGACTGGGCGGAGGGAGCGGGGTCGCCCGATCCCGAGACGCAAGCGGCCTGGCTGCGCGACACAATGACGTCGATCTGTGACGCGTCGATGCCGCGAGTCGGGCCGCCCCGGCGGGGCTCCATGTACTGGTGGAGCGAGGAGATAGAGCGGCTTCGCAAGGCCGCTTTTGTCGCCTGCCGCCGGTACAAAAGAGCCCGCAGAAGAAGGCGAACCACGGTCGAGGAGGCTCTCAGAGCCAGACGGGAATACGGGGCCGCTGCGCACGCCGTATGCGTCGCCATCGCTGCGGCTCGCGAGCGGTCCTGGAACGAGCTCGTCGAGGGACTGGACAGGGACCCATGGGGACGCCCGTACAAAATGGTACTGGGCAAGCTGACCCCGTGGGTCCCTCCGTTGACGGAATCCCTGGACCCGGAAGTCGTGGGGAGAGTCGTGGACGGACTCTTCCCTAGGGTCCAGGGCGGTCCCTCGGTTCCTCCGTCTCAGTCGGACCACACTCCGTGGTCCGACGAGCTGGAGGTGACGGAGGACGAGCTCGGGCGAGCCGTCTCGCGGCTCGCCTCCCGCAGCGCCGCTCCCGGCCCGGACGGAGTCCCGGGCCGGGTCCTGGCGCTCGCTCTGGGAGTCCTGGGGAGCAAGGTGAGGCAGTTGTTCACTAACTGCCTCCACCGCGGGGTGTTCCCCCTCGACTGGAAGTCGGCGAAACTGGTGCTCATCAGGAAGCAAGGGAGGACCGGAGACGCTCCGTCTTCGTTCCGGCCGATATGCCTGCTGAACGAGGCGGGGAAACTCTTTGAAAGGGTTATCTCCGCCCGTATCAGCAGCCACCTGTCGCAGGTGGGCCCGGACATATCGGACTGCCAGTTTGGGTTCCGGCAGGGGCGCTCGACCATCGACGCGGTGCGTCGGGTGCGGGCCCTGTCGGAACCGGCAGTCCGATCGGGGGGGGTCGCGCTGGCGGAGTCGCTAGACATCGTCAACGCCTTCGGGACCCTCCCCTGGCCGGCCATCAGGGAGGCCCTCGTATACCACGAGGTGCCTCCCTACCTAAGGTCGGTAATCGGGGCCTACCTGCAGGGGAGACGGGTGGACTATGTCGACCGGAACGGGACGGAGCAGAGGAAGGAGGTTTCGTGCGGGGTTCCGCAGGGGTCCGTGCTCGGGCCCCTGCTGTGGAACCTCGCCTACGACCCGGTCCTCCGCACCAGTCTGCCCCGTGGCGTGAGTGTCGTTTGCTACGCAGACGACACTCTGGTGGTCGCCACGGGGCCCGACTTCGAGCGTACGCTCAGGTTCGCTGAGCTGGGGGTGGCAATCGTCGTTAGACGGATCCGCGGGCTGGGCTTGGAGGTGGCGCCTCACAAGAGTGAGGCGCTGTGGTTCCACCGGCTCTCTCGGGGCCGGGAACCACCGGCCTCGCGGATCCAGGTGGGTGACACGGCTGTCCCGGTGGGCAGGTACATGAAGTACCTTGGCCTCACCCTGGACAGCCGCTGGAGCTTCGAGGAGCACTTCGTGAGGATGGTCCCCCGAGCGCGACGGGTGGCAGGCGCGTTGCACCGCCTGCTGCCCAACCTCGGGGGACCGGGAGAGGGAGTTCGCCGTCTCTACGGTGGCGTCGTGCGGTCCGTGGCCCTGTACGGGGCCCCCGTCTGGTCGCGAGACCTTGCGGGGGCCTCCCGCTCCAGGGCTCTGCTGAGGAGCCTGGAGCGGATTATGGCCATACGGATCGTACGGGGCTACCGTACGATATCGTACGAGGCGGCGACGGTCCTCGCGCGTTCTCCTCCCTTCACCATCCTGGCCGAGATGTACGCAGCCGCGTACGATCTCGGCCGGGGAGGTGGGGGCCCGGACGCGCGGGGTCACGAGGTGCGGGGGCGGGAGGCCTTCCGGCGGGTCCTGGGGGACTGGCGCGACGCGCTGGTCCTCCAGGGCTCTGCGCGTTCACGCGCCGTCGGTGCCGTCCTGCCTCACCTCGAAGCCTGGGTGCTCCGTAAATGGGGCACTGTCACCTACAGGTTGACTCAGATGCTCACCGGGCACGGGTGCTTCGGTGAGTATCTGAGTCGAATAAAACGTGAAGAGACGGCGAGATGCCACCATTGCGCATCCGACCTGGACTCGGCCCAGCACACGCTGGAGGTCTGCCCGGCCTGGGCGGCCGAGCGCCGAGTCCTGGTCGACGGGATCGGGCGAGACTTGTCCCCGCCGGCGTTGATCGCGGCAATGCTGGCGGGAGAGGAGGAGTGGAGGGTCGTGGTCTCCTTCTGCGAAGCAGTGATGCTCCAGAAGGAGGCCGCCGAGCGGGGTCGGGAGAGAGCCGATCCCGCTCGAAGGCGGCGGCGGCGAGCTCAGTGATCGCCGCCGCCGACGGGCCGCGAGGGCGCACACCCCGCGGGTGCGCCCGGGTCGCGGCTCGGGAAGGATAACCCCCCGGAGCGGCTGGGGAGGGTCGTCGGGGGCGCCGCCGGCCGCGCGCCTTTTAGAGTGCGTGGTCGGGGCCGCCCCACCCGCGGGAGCCTCTCCGAGGCTCCCTGAGGATGAGCACCCCCTCGTAACAAAGGGGGGGCGACGGCGGGGTGGACCAGAGGGCTTATGCACTGTCCTGGGCCACCCCTACGCCGGAGGAAGGCCGCCGCGAGGTTTTAGTGGGTAACCTTAGGATCGGATTACAGTTTGCTGTTTTGGGAGTCCCACACTACCCCTTGCCGTCCCCAGGCGGGGGGTGTGCATAAAGCATTTCCTCGCGTAAAAAAAAAAAAAAAAAAAAAAAAAAAAAAAAAAAAAAAAAAAAGGTAACAAATCCTACAAAACAATGTGTACACTATTTTATTACTTTTGATGTTGTGTGGTCCAAGAAAAAAAAAAAAAATATATATATATTTTTTTTTATTGCGATATATTATATATTAATAAATATAAATAAATAAATGAAAAATAAATAAATAAAATAACAAAATAAATACATAAATAAATAATAAGAAATTAAATAAATATGGATAGGTGAATGTGTGTGTGTGTGTGTGTGTGCGTGTGTATGTGTGTGTGCGTGTATATATATATATATATATATATATATATATATATATATATATATATGTGTGTGTGTGTGTATGTGCTTGCCTGTATATATGTTTGTATAGAACAGTCAGTCAATGAAATTTAGCATCGATTCAACTTCTTCGTACCGCAAAGCCATTAGCCAAAATTGTACTATTCTTTTGCATTCATAAATAGACTTTGGGAATATATTTAAAATTTTGTTGACGTGATTATAGATATAGCTGCTTAGTTTAATATACTGATGCCTGGCAAATGTAGTTTTAATTGCAACAGATTTAGCAACATTATGTTTTAATCTCTTCCTAGTTAATTTTCTGTCATATGGAATCGATTTGTGCATTTTTAAGATAACTTGCAGTACATACAACTTCCTAACACTCAGAATTCCAGAAATTTGGTAAAGTTGAAAAGTAGGAAATCTATAATGTTTAAAGTTCATAACTTTTAAAAGTGATCTTTGAGCTCTTTCAACCAGTAGAAACTCCGTCTTTGCAGCTCCACCCCATATTGTGATACAGTAACAGATCACAGACTGAACCAAAGCTCGATAAATGTTCTGTAATAATTTACCAGTAGCTACATTTCGTAATACCTTGAAAACCCATATTAATTTTCTAATTCTATTTGAAACTAGCATTATTTGGCTATGCCAGCATAAACGTTGGTCCAGCATTACACCCAAATATTTAACAGTTGCTACTTTCTCAATAGTAGGACAGATACAGTCATCTTTCAAGTCATGACATTCATGGATCTTGATTTGGAATGATTGCGGCTGCAATCTGTTTACCAATGCAAAACATATATAATTGGTTTTGTTTGTGTTAAGAGTAAGAAGGTTAGAGTTCAGCCATTTACGGACTAGAGCTAATCCTTCTTCTGCGTTCTCCTTTACCTCTGCCCACGTATCCCCCCAAAACACAATCGCAGTATCATCCGCATATGATACGGTGTGTCCTTTTTTTAATTTGATGTCAGCTAAGTCGTTTATATAAATTAAGAACAAAGTGGGCCCTAATACACTGCCTTGTGGTATACCGAACGAAATTTCAATTTCATCACTAATTACATCACCAATCTTAACCTGTTGCTTTCTGTTTGTGAGATAACTTTTAAATAATGAAAAAGATGCATCTCTAAATCCGATGCATTCTAATTTTTGTAATAAAAGAGGAACAGAAACGGTATCAAATGCCTTTTTCAAGTCTATAAATACACTCATACACTTTGTACTAGTGTCAAGGCAATGAGAAATTTTTGATGTCAACGATGCAATTGCGTCCTCAGTTGATTTACCACGTCTAAAACCGAACTGTGAATTTGATAAGATCTTAAAATGTTCAATATAGTTTAATATTCGCGTATTCATTAATTTTTCGATAATTTTAGAAAATACTGTTAAGATTGAGATCGGCCTATAGTTATCAACATCTTCTTTTTTACCCGTCTTATATAGAGGAGTTATGATAGATTTTTTTAGACATGTAGGGAAGAGACCTTTGCTGAAGCATAGATTGGCTAAGTGTGTTAAAATGGGAGTAACAAAATTCTTTGCTAATTTTAAAAATGTTGTGTTAATACCATCCCATCCTGGGACACTGTTTGTATTGAGGTTCATGAGAACATTGCTCACTTCTTCCTCATCTACACGCAGTAAAACTAATGATGATGGATAACGGCGGTTGGATTTTATAGTGTAGCCTTCCTCTAATTTCTTTTCCAATATTAAATCTGCTAATTTTTTTCCAATATTGCCAAAGTGTTCATTTACATTATTTATAGATTCAAGATCTGTTGATTTATTATTTAATAGTTCCTTATTTTGGTTAGAGGGTGTTTTTAAGTTTGTAATGTCTTTTATATTATTCCATAATAATTTATTATTTTTTGAATTAGTTAGTTTATCCTTTTCATAGTTATATTTCAACTTTTTCAGTAAATTAAAGCAATAAGTTTTATATCGTCCGTAAGTCAGTTTCAATGTCTCGTTTGTGGGATCAAGCTTTAGTGATTGTTGCATTTTGTTTCGATTTCTAATGCATCTTAGTATACCAGGAGTGATCCAAGGCTTCATTATACGTTTACTCTTAGGAATAAATACTATTTTGGTACTTGCCGTTAAAGAAGCTTTTATTATTTCAATCAAATGCTCCGCTATGTAATTAGGGTCATTAGATTGTAGAAGTCCTGAAACATCTTTTGCAGCTAGTATAGATAAGGCTTTATCATAATCAACTATGGTTTTATTTTTTAAACATGTTTTCTTACGGACGTTCATTTTTAAGTTTAGCAATGTAGAACAATGATCTGTTACCGAAGTATTTAAAATTGCAATAGATGCGGGAACATTATTCTTATCAATTTTTAGCATGTAATGATCCAAACAGGCCATTTCTCTAGTAGGAATTGTATGACCAGTTAAGATGCCATAATGTGATAACATGTCTAGGTAATTTATTCTATTGTTTCGTTCATTTATGAGCTCAGTGTCAGATGGATTTATATTTATGTTTATGTCTCCTGCTATAATAATATTTTTGCTATTTTTAATTTTGTCTAGATAAGAATTTAATGAACTTATGAAAGTATCTGCATTTCTATTACTTGGAGAACGATATAGCCCTAGTATAATGTTTTTATCAATATTTACTTGCAGACAAGAAGCATGTTCGACAAAGATTTCATTGACAGAATGATTAATAGCTTTTTTAATATAAATTACTATGCCGTCACTTTTATTAATGTGTCTGGAACTCTGGTACACACAATAGTCCGCCAGCTGGGGTAAAGGCTTATTTTGTGCAAGCCAGCATTCGGTTAAAATAATAACGTCAATTGGACAGTTTATTTGAGAAATTGTTAATTGAAAATCAATAAAATTTGCAAAGATACTACGTATATTTTGTGATAAAATTGTAAGACTCTTTTCCGTGATTGTCACGTTGTTTATTAGTTCGTGAACATCACATTGTACTGATTTGGCAATTTCAGAGTTGTCTATATCACTTTGAGTTTTTAAATCACTATCCATAAATAAGCTGAAAATTACAGACAAGGGTTGCAGCAAAATAGTTTAGTAATATTCGTATTAGTAGTGTTAACATTATTATACTTAAATATAAATACATAATATATAAGACTAAACACACGGTATCGAAAGAATGGCTTTGAATAATAATTGTCCAGAGTTTGGTAGTGTATATATTGTAAATAGCACTGTTTTGTGGTTGTGTTATAGTTGTAAGTAGATTATACAAATACAGATTTATAATATATAGAGTAATTTTATACGGGATTAATTTAAAAGTTAAAATGCAATACAGTCATGCACTAAATAACCTTTGTACCTGGTCTTCCGTTTTAATTATTTCTATTTTGGAATTTTCATCGCGTCTCACATAGACTTTTCCATAGGAGGTCCACTCATATTTATACTTTTTTGCCCTTACCAATTCACGTGCCAAAAAGTGTAGGCGGGCCTGTTTAGGAGTCAAATGTTCTGAGACAAACACTGGCAGATCTTCTTTTAGATGCAAGCCTAAATGTTTTGCGCAAATCTTTGTTTTATTCTTAATATTAAATAACTTACAAGACTTCAGCATGTCTGCCTTTATTATTGTGGACGATGTTTCTACTATAATGGGTGTATTCTTCAGATTCTCGTTCTTTCCACGAATTCTATAGACATCCGAGATATAGGTACTATTAAAATTGGCATTTACCGTCTTAGCCAAGCTCGTGATCATTTCAATGAGATCTTCTTTAGTTTCATTGGTGCTTCGTGGAACATTTTTAATTTCAAAATTGTTTTTCCGTAATTTAATTTGCAGATCCTCATTTTTTTCTTCCAAAAGTTGAATATGTTTTCTATCTTCCTTTATTTGACCTTCTAAACATATAATTTTATTCTTTAATTCATCATTTTGTGCGGACAGATATGACAAAGAATTCACAATCTCTAGATTGCTTTCCTGAATTGTTATCAAAGTTGGAGGAATTTTTTTCATCTCAGCTTCATGTTCCAAAAATTTGCATTCAATCATATTTAATAATTCTTCCTTGAATTTACATAGCTGCTCAGTAAGACCATCTTCTCTTCTTCTTATGAAACTCATTGAAGATCCAATACCTCTTGAAACCGGTGTTGATACCAATTTATTCAACTCACTGTCTGAGTAAGATTTCTCCATATAATTTTGTTCCATTTTTAATTAAAAGAATGAAAATCGCTATCGCTTATGATTTATAGCAAGCAACCGTAGATGTAGTCGCCGGTATAATATACAATATGTGGTACCTATTCTTAAACGGAATTTGTAGTTACCTACACTATTGTAACTTTTAAATAAATATTAAATTCTTGAGCGATCGACACGTCCGTACGTTAACGCGGTCTGGAGGGAAGAGAGAACCTAAAGAAAATGATAAGATTGTTCACTTTCGAAATGGTATCCCGAGTGTTTCTTTTGAAAAGAACAACATAACTACTTTAGTAGGTTGTGTTATTCCTCCCCATTTTTTACCCTTAAACAATATTTTATATTAATTACGAAATTAACAGAGAGTGACGGTATTACCATCGTCATTAAACCTGTTACCGAGTGTTATGTGATTGCATATCAAACAGTAAGGTACCTATTAAATAGGGATAATTATGTTTATTATATGTTTCTTTACATCTCTGGGTATGATTAAATAATACTTTAAATCGTTAACAGACATATAATTAATATGTTTCTTCATTAAAATGGCTGTATCAAGTAAAATTATTTCGAAAATTATTATAGTTGGCATATTGTAAAGATGTGTGATAAATATGGATGGCTGACATATTTATGCTATGAGATGGGACGACAAAAAAATCGACATCGGTCTAAAGTTGTCCCTTCCTACACCTTGTGGTATTAGGGGTGTGAAGTTACGGTAAACCCCCAATACTTTTGTTGTCGTTGAAATTCTGGAAAATCATATAGTCACTATCGCAGTTCAGATTAATCTATCTAATGATTCTACTATGGTTCTATAAAAAAAACTGGAACTCGCTTCCAGAGCCATTTTCCATGTCGTAAAAATAATAATCACCATAACTTGAGAGTGCAATAAACATTAAGAAAATAACATAAACATAATAGAACTTCATGCCGTTTTCTACCCTTAGTGCTGCGGCTGTTAAGCCTCGACTCGCCGTTATGTTTACGTCCCAAACGAAATAGGTGGCGAACCTATTGCCATACGCCGGGCACAAGGTTATCGGTTATGAATATTTATCAGACATAACTTCCGAAGATTTTCGATAAGTCATTGGTGTGAGACAGGATTCGAACCCACCACTTCTTGATTCAGAACCGGTGTGCTCGACCTGCTGGACCACCGAGACAATTAAGAAAATAATATTGTATTATTTCGCTAATGTTTGTTTTGCAAGTGAAACAAACATTATCGTTATCATTAACTCTTCGTTTTGTACAACCAGACGCGCATGCGCATTAAAAACAAGCGACACACAGCTATTACGCCGTGGAACGGACCGAAGAAATATTTTCTCCATTTATTTAAACAGCTATGTCTAGATCACCCATCTGAGTGTAACCTGAACAACTGCTTAACCATTTAATGTTGCAATTGGTTAATATTTATTAGGTGAATTAAACTATATTGCCAATAAGCGATCATGTAACACGCACTCACATAAATTTTAACTCGATAAGACACTAGTCTGAATTATATTTTAGACATTTTTTTTTATGGGTAGAAGGGGCAAACGAGCATGCGCTTTACCTGGTGGAAAGCGACCACCACTGCCTATAGACCTCCGCAACACCAGGGGCGTCACATTATCGTTGCCGGCATTTAAGATAGAAAAACGGCATTAAACGTTCGTTTCTTGAAGGTTCCTAGGTCATAGCGGTCCGGGAATACCGGCAGCTGGTTATAGGAGCAGTGCGTAGCAAGAAGTGACGGCTGAATCGCACTGTCGTTGATCATTAAGCCAACCATTAAGCCGATGCGGATGGAAACATTCGCGAGATTCCTCAAAGTACTCCCCGTGGTGTAGGCGGTACATGATGCATAGAGATGCAGCATCTCGCCGCTACGCCATCGGATCGAAGCGATAGGAAAGAGCTTGGTTGTCGACCAGTCGATCGGCGCTTGTCAACATATGACATGGCCTTCTCTTGCTTGACTGTTTATTCTTATAGCAGCAGGAGACCAGTTTTGCAGTAGCAGGAGACCATTGCACATTCGCTCGGGATGGCGGACAAACATTTAATTAGTTACTACACATTATGCAATTTCAGGTGGTGATGAGAAGCCGTAGGTTTCATCACCATAAAACACTGCACTATGGACCTTGGTGTATTAAGACCTTGAGTGTGATAATAAAACTGAGTTCTCTCCAATCTTCACAATAGGACAGTAACAAAACACCCGCCAAGTCTCTTGCGGGGTAGGCAGCTACGATTGTGTAGACAATGTTACAATAATCTCCAATAAACGGTGGTCCAGTGCTTGTGCTCGCGCTTCCGAATCAAGAAATCGTGGGATCGATTCCGGGTTCCATACTAAAAGGCATAAAGCTATGTTATTATAATAACATAACTTCGAAATGTAAAAATCTGCCAAAAAACACTTTTACAGAAATCAGTGCCAATATTTTAACCGTCCAGTCGCTAGGAAGCGATTATCATAGGAAATAATACCCCCGTGGTACCCAACTCTATCTGGTCTATGGGTAACAAATGTTCAACTCTATGTAATATCATAGAATCGTGTGCTCCACGGGGGTATAATTTCCCCTGATATCGGCTTCCCCGTTCTGGTCAGTGATGGGCAGCCGTGGGCATCCGAGCGTGGTACTAACTCAGCCGTTAAGGAGATCTACTGCTAATAGAACTGTTTATTGTTTTAAATGTTTTTCTACCACTTTTTTTTTGATACTTACTTTTTTGTGGTAACGGTTGTTTCTTCATACTTTTACTATCTATTACTTAACGTTATGAGTTTTGGTACTCTTTTTAAGTTGATTCCGAATTGGTTGGTAATGAATGGCGGTTACCGTTTGGTGAGATCGTCTACAAGATTATATTAATAGGTTTATAACCTAGTGGTTTATCAGGAACTGTTGAGTTGACGGAGCCAGGTTGGAAATATCGTTGGTTCGTAGATGTGCTGATAAGATAATCGGATTTACGCTAAATGATAATTATTGATAATGATAGTGACATGTATAAAATACGCGAGATTGAACACCTAGGCCTGCGTTTGAATATCTCCTAAATTGCAGCAGAAACTTTAATTACGAAGTATAAAAAAATCTTTAAAAATAATGTGTGTATAGTAATTTGGGACGTAAACATAACGGCGAGTTAGAATTTACAGCTACTGCCTAAACCTTCGGATAGAAAAAGGCGTGAACTTATTTTTAATGTATTTGAGAAAAGGACCAAAAAACTTGCAAAAAAATTTCCGATACCGGGAATCGAACCCGAGCCTCCTGGGTGAGAGCCAGGTATCCTAGCCACTAGACCATATCGGATGTTGTAAATGATGACGAATATTCTTTGTATATAGCACAGATACTGAATAAAAATGTTATTTTTTTTGTTCAGTTTCCGCTTTAATTTCTTTTTGATAATAATCAAATGTATACTTATCAAATTTACTAATTGAGAGTTCATTTGAGTTTTGATTATGCTTTTTCAATTTCAAGTTGGTTGGTTGAGTCACTCAGTTCAATCAATCAAAATAAAGAACTACCAGGATCAATCCAAAAATCGACGATAATAGGACGTAAAATAGGAATTTCACCGTACCGTGAAATTCCTATCAAGAGTGCTCTTCCGTTTGCATACCACCAAGTGTACAGATTTTCATTTGCTAACTTGCTATTTTTTTAATTGCCTTGCGCATTACACTCATTTCAGTAACAAATATATTTGAAAAGCCCATTTAAATGAAGTACAAAAGTATTGCAGATCTTAAATTTTAATACAAATTTGATTGTCTTTTGTCCTTCCAATGAGTCAAGTTCAGACACCATCTTCAGTTCACACACCTTGTACAAATTAAATCGAACTGGCGGATCATAGTCGCCAATAACGAAAGAAGAAGAAGAAATCGAACTGGTGAGAGCAGGTTATATTGATATTTCAACCTGGCTGAATAGCTTAAAATGTGTTATTAAAAAAATATGTAGAGATCTATCCAATTGAGGTAGAATTTGAAGATTTTTCGACGTCGTTCGTATAAATAAGAGCTCTGTAACTGCCTCTAAAAATCAGCAAGCTTGAATATTAGTTATAAATAGTATAATGTGTCGCAGTAGTGTTTTATGATATATAATAAATTTAAATATATAGCTAATATTTCCTAGTGGCCTGAATGAGTTGGCGCTAAGAAACGACCGATATGGATAATTACCCTGTGTGCTGCTGTTCACAACTAAGCTCATATTATTTAGTGGAAGCAGAAAGAATCTCAGCCATTGTGAAGTTAAATTCTGTTCGTCGAGACCTACCATTTTGAATTTAATTAAATCTCGCTTATTTGTAGTCTATGTGACTGTATACATTAGTTCAAAGTTTTGTTAAAATATTAATGATATATGGGTTTTACAAAATACATTCATTTAAGTTTAAAGAGGTAAGAAATAGACTAACAGAATGTATATTTATAAATTTGTTTATCATATTGGGTACTCGGTATTTTATAAAGAAATACGCATTTTTCCACAACATTTATATGATTTTTTTCTGCAATAATTCGATCTGAGTTTATTTATAATATCTTCTACGTGTTAATGACTGTGATAACAAAAATTCCTCTTCCCTCACTTCATCCAATGGGCTTTTTATTTACCCACAGCCTATAATAGTCTGTATTGTAGTTTATTTTCAATAAATTCCCATCGTCAGTAATGTACGTGGCAGTTGTTTCTCAGCTATATATACCTAATGCAAATGACTCCTCAACTGTATCATTAGACGACCTTATTGTCTTCAATTCACTAAATTGTGGTACACCACATCGCACGCCCACTCATAATATGGTATACTGTCCTCAAGTAGGGAACTGGTTTCACATTATTTTTTTAGGTAGAATCGAATAGGATATATTATTATGACAGATGCCTTTTTAAAAATGGAATGTAGTTTTAAAGTTTGTTTTATTTCAAAGAAAAAAAAAATGGCAAAGGGAACAAGAAGCATACGTATTTTTGGGCAAGTAATATTTCTTAAAGTCAGCTTAGTAAAGTAGGGGCAGGCCACATCACTCGAAGAACTGACGACCGCTGGGGAAAAGAGTTCTCGAGTGGCGACCACGGATCGGTATGCGTAGCGTAGGCCGTCCCCCTACTAGATGGGCAGACCACCTAATAAAAACAGCTGGAAGTCGTTGGATGCAGCTGGCACAGGATCGGGAATTATGGCGTGCTAAGGGGGAGGCCTAAGTTCAGCAGTGGACCAATCTAGGCTCATGATGATGATGATGAATATTTCAGTAATTTAGCATATTTAAGCTTTTTCAAAGCTTTAAGCATATTATGCTGTTGGTGACAATAGCCAATTCACCATCGGATCTGCAAACGCTAGGCACAATTATGAAAAACGACTGTGTGACGAATTAAATTTAATGAAAACCCAAGTCACGGTGTCTGAAAAAAAATCATATCATATTACGTTTAACAGTGGTAGAGCCAAGCAGTTCGCTGCATGAATGGGCCGGCTCGACCGGTGAAATACCACGACCTCTCAGAAGACCGACGTAAAGTGGCTCATGCCGCGTTTCGTTCGGTGAGAGAGGTACGCGGAGGCCCACCCCCTTCCCCCATCATTTCCTATCCCTTTAATGTTGGCAACGCAACAGTAACACTATATATGTTGCTGGTGTCCATGGGCGGCGTTGGTTGCTTACCACCAGGTGACACGCCTGCTCGTTTGCCCTCCCATTCCATAAAAAAAAGAAGAAACCTGAACAAAAGCAAGAGTGATTGATGACGTAGTGGAGGAAGTAAGTGAAACTGTAATCTCGGATGCTCATGTTATTTAATAGGTCGGGGAAAAAGTCTTTTCGCATAACGTAGGTATAAACTTATTATAAAATTTCTTTGACTGTACTATTTGTGTCTGGCTGGTTTTAGTAACATTAAAAAGGTTACATTATAAAGAAAAGAAAAAAAAAAAAAAAGTTGTTTCCCGCTATTTTTCATTTGTTTTTCTCTCCGTAAAAATGAGTGAATCTAATGAAGAAATTCGATACATTTTAAAATTTTATTATAAAAAGGCAAAAATGCAACTCAAGCAGTGAAAAAAATTTGTGATGTTTATGGACCTGATGCAGTGTCAGTAAGAGTAGCACAAATTTGGTTCAAACGTTTTCAGTCCGGAAATTTAGATGTTAAAGATGCACCTCGCTCTGGTCGCCCTGTTACGAATAAAATGGACGCCATTTTTGAAAGAGTGGAGCAAGATCGGCATATTAGTAGTTACGATGTAGCTGAAGAACTGGGAATTGACCACAAAACAGTTTTGACCCATTTCAAGAAAGCTGGTTATACAAAAAAGCTCGATATTTGGGTGCCACACGAGCTCACTCAAAGAAACTTAATGAACCGTGTACTCATTTGCGATTCATTATTGAGACGTAATGAAACCGAGCCGTTTTTGAAGAGATTGATAACTGGCGATGAAAAGTGGATCACGTACGACAAGAACGTGCGAAAAAGGTCGTGGTCGAAAGTTGGCCAGGCTTCACAGACTGTGGCCAAACCTGGCCTAACACGAAATAAGGTGATGCTGTGTGTATGGTGGGATTGGAAGGGCATTGTTCATTATGAGCTTTTACCGTCCGGCAAAACCATCGATTCTGATCTTTACTGCCAGCAACTGATGAGATTAAAGGAAGCAGTCGAGAGAAAACGGCTGGAATTGATCAACAGGAAGGGTGTGGTCTTTCATCACGATAACGCTAGACCACACACATCTTTAGCCACTCAGCAAAAATTAAGAGAGTTCGACTGGGAGGTCCTAGTGCATCCACCATATAGCCCTGACCTTGCGCCTTCAGATTTTCACCTGTTTCGGTCTCTTCAGAATTCTTTAGGTTCTGTAAGGTTTGACCTCAAGAGAGGACTGCCAAAACTATTTGTCCCGTTTTTTTGATCAGAAGTCCCAAAGTTTCTACAGTAACGGGATAATGTCTCTGCCCACAAAATGGCAGAAAGTTATTCAACAAAACGGTACATATATATTGTAAATAAATGTAAATAAACTTTGAAAAAAATGTCTTGACTTTTCATACAAAAATACGAAAATACTTTTTCCCCAACCTATTATATTAGAAATAACATTATCCTTTGAAAATTTCATACTAGGTAATATACAATTAACGTTAAAATACCTGGTATGGCCAATGGCAACAGTAAATACGTAAATTCTCACGGTATAAATCAATACACGAACATACAATATATAGGTACCGGGTTCACGACATCAGCCGTCAGTGCACAAGTGCTATTTCCATGACAGCTCAATTTGGCGAGCAATCATTACACATTGACCTATAACATTCAATGTATTGCGTGCATTATACAAAATAACATTCATTTATATCGTGATACGAAGAAAATTGTAATCAAAGTGAGTGGCTTTGCGAGATACGTGTCTCACTTATTATGATATTGTTCAGACGTTATACAAAGGAAATCTGTATAATATACATAAAATGGAAATGTAATTCTGTCTGTATGTGGGTTTATTTCAAAACTGCAATTTATACATTACTACTTATACTATACGTTTGCAAGTTTTAGTTTCAATGAATTAGTAAATTTTGCATTTTATTCAGTTCAATTAGCGCTCTTTATTATTATTTTATAATTATCCCTAAGAGATAGACATACACCATCACGGCCATTTTGGGCGGCCAAAGGTATATGTATGTAAAGAAATTGCTATAGTATTTCTTTTGAATATTGCCGCGCTAGGCGAAGTCGATAAAGTACGATCTGAGTATTGTCATATTTTATCTATGATTGATCTATTTTGATCTATGTTTTCGTGACATATGCAAATGGCGAACCGCGAAAGTATTCTAAATTGTTTTGTCGTTTAGTGTTTTATGGTGAAGGACAGTTTAAGTAAAAATAAACTTTAAATGTCGTTTCTTTTGTTAACAGGTAAGTCCTATTATTTGTGCTTAGATATTTGTGTATGTTTTAGTTATGTAAAAAAGGTTATAATAAAAATCTTTTGTTAACAGAGCAACACATGTTTATTATTTGCTGACCTTCACTATTTTGCCAAAAGAATATTATAAAACGACATTTTGTTTATGAAAGTTAAATAAAACAAGAAAAATGGCAAAACTTCGCTTTGAATTTGCAGTCTTACCATCAAACGACGGCAAATCGAATATTATTGGTATAACCTCAATTGCCACAGAAGAAGATAAAATATACTCCATCCCCGATGAGTTTCAACCCGTTAGTTATCATAAAGAGCTGATAAAGACAACCATCTATACAAAGGTAAAAAACAGTTTAAAGAAAAGATATCAGACAAGAAAGGTTTGGATAACGATGACGGATGAACTTAAAAAAACCTATCTAGATGAGGATGGCAATCTACAATTTGGAGACCAATACCTGGAGGAAATTGGCCAAAAAGAATCTATGAGCACACAAAATAGTGAAACAGGTGTACTCGAAAAGTTATTTGAGAAATTAGTAGAAAATACAAAAGAACAGAACTTAAAGCAAATTGCAGAAAAATTTGTGATTGAAAAGTTTACAAGTAAATATTCAAATGCCATCCAATGGATTGACACATTTGAAAAAGAATGTTTGCGCTTCAATGTGACAAGCGATGAGAAAAAAATTGAAATATTAAGACTATTTATGGATAAAAGTTGTATAGATTGGTACAGTTCTATGATGATAAAATTAACCATAGATTCAGAATGGTTAACATGGAAAAATAAATTCTGTTCATCATTTATAAATAGAGGCTGGAATCAAATTACTTATGCATTAGCATTTAAATATAAAGATGGTTTATTGCTAGATTACGCTATAAAGAAAGAAAAGTTGTTACTCGACATGAGAAACTCAATTGATACGGGGACAATGATAGATGTTATTGCTGCTGGTTTACCAGAATTCATACTAACCAAAATTGATAGAGAAAAATTGAAAGATACAGTTGATTTGTTCAATGAGTTGAGAAAATATGAGCATATGGTGACTAAAAAGAATAGTTCAGTATACAAAAAATATGGCAATCCAAGAAAAAACATCAAATATGAAGAACAAAAATTTGATCAATGTAAAATCTGTGAAAAACTAAACAAAGGAACTCGCTACCATCCTGAATCTGCATGCTGGTTTAAACCACAAGAAAATGAAAAAATAAAAGAGAAATATATTAAACATGTCAATAACTCTGTTATAGAAGCCGAATTAAATGACAACAACCAAAAAAACGAATAATGACGCCATTAATAAAAGTCAAACTGCTATTAAATGATTTGTTACAAATACATGGGATCTATGATTCGGGTTCAAATGTTTCATTGATTAATTCCAAGTTATTGAAAGTAAGAGGTAAAAGTACCAATATGAATGAAGCAAATTTAGTAACAATTAATGGTGTCCAAAAGACAAGTGGTTTGACAAATATAAAAATAAAAATATTTAACATAGAAAAAAATATGGAAGTGTACATTATAGAAGAAAAAAATTTTAAATATGATTTTTTGATAGGATTAGACATAATAAAACAATTCAAACTAATACAAAACGAAGACTTAACAATAACTCAAAAAAAGTTAGACAAAAAAGAATTGGAGATGAAAGTTAAAGAAGAAGAAAATATTAAAAACAAAAATATAGGAAAAAACGAAATTAATTTCAATGAACATGTAATAGAAGAAGATTTTGATATAAAAATTGATCATCTAACTGAGTACCAAAAATTGGAAATAAATAAAGTAATTAATGACTATAACTCAATATTTGCAAAAAATAAATATGATATTGGAACTGTTAGTAAATATGAAGCAAGAATAGACTTATTAGTAGAAAAACATTGCAGTAAAAGACCTTACAGATGTTCTATAGGAGATAAAAAAGAAATAGAGGAACAAATAGGAAAGTTATTAGATAGTAAATTGATAGAAGAATCCTACAGCCCTTTCGCTGCTCCGGTCACCTTGGCTTTTAAAAAAGAGGATAACAAAAAATCAAGATTATGTATAGACTTTAGAGAACTAAATAAAATAGTAGTACCGGAAGCACAACCATTTCCATTAATAGAAGATCTTATGACTAAAACAAGAAACTGTAGTTATTACTCAACCCTAGATATAAATTCTGCATTTTGGTCCATACCGTTAAGAATAGAAGACAGAAAAAAAACAGGATTTGTGACACAAGAAGGACATTTTGAATGGACCTGCCTACCATTTGGCTTAAAAACAGCACCGGCTATATTTCAAAGAATACTAAGCAATATACTTAGAAAGTACAAACTTACAGGTTTTGCTGTAAATTATATCGATGACATCCTAATATTCTCAAAATCGTTTGATCAACACATTTATCACCTAAAACGGCTGTTAGAAGCTCTCAAAGCAGAAGGCTTCAAATTAAAATTTAAGAAGTGCACATTCGCATCAGACTCTGTTAAGTATCTGGGTCATATAATACAGAATAACTCTATAAAACCTTTGAAGGATAACCTTATTTCTATACGAAGTTTTCCTATCCCTAAAACTCAGAAAAACGTTAGACAATTTCTTGGAAAAATAAATTATTACCATGAATACATCCCAAAGAGCGCAATAATACTAGATCCACTACACAACTTACTCAGGAAAAATCAAAAATTTTGTTGGTCTGATAAATGTCAAGAAGCTTTTGAAAAAATAAAAAAAATACTATGCTCTAAACCAGTTTTAGAAATCTATGATAATAATTTACCAATAATCATTTATACTGATGCTTCTATAGAGGGGATTGGAGCTATTTTAAAACAAGTGCAGCCTAATGGAAAAGTAAAACCCGTGGCTTACTTTTCAAAGAAGTTAAATATAGCTCAAAAAAAGAAAAAAGCCATATACCTGGAATGTTTAGCCATTAAAGAGGCAGTGAAATACTGGCAATACTGGTTAATTGGCAAATCGTTCACAGTTTATTCTGATCACAAACCACTTGAAAACATGAATTTGAAATCAAGAACTGATGAAGAACTAGGCGACTTAATGTACTACCTGTCACAATATGATTTTAAAATAAAATATGCCCCAGGAAAAAATAATTTAGAAGCAGATTGTCTTAGCAGAAATCCTGTACTAGAATGTAATCAAAATGAGGATGAGCAATTAAAGATTGTAAACTTTATTAGTCTAGAAGACATTTTAAAGGATCAGAATAATAATGAAGAAATACAGAATAACATAGATAAATTAATAAAAAGACAAAATGTATACTATAAAAAAGTCAGAAATAAAGAAAAAATTATTTTAACAGAGGAATTTAGTATAAAACTTATAAAAAATACACATAAGAACCTATGTCATATTGGAATTCAACAAATGCAAAAAACACTTAGTTCAATATATATAGCTAGAAACTTAACAAAGAATATTAAAGAAATAAATAAAAAATGTGAGATATGTATAAAAAATAAGTCAAGAGGCCAGGAGAAAATTGGATTTATGTCACACCTAGGTCCAGCCACACGGCCTTTTGAAATAGTCTCTATAGACACTATAGGAGGATTTGGAGGTTCAAGATCTACTAAAAAGTATCTACACCTGTTAGTAGATCATTTCACTAGACATGCATTTATCCTGACATCAAAAACTCAGAGTGCATACGACTTTATTAAACTGGTTAAAACCATATCAGAAACAGAAAATATAGCAATGCTTCTCACTGACCAGTATCCAGGGATAAATTCTAAAGAATTCAAGAGATTTTTAGAGGAACGACAGATTCTTCTGATATTCACAGCAGTAAATGCACCTTTTTCGAATGGTCTAAACGAGCGACTGAACCAAACATTAGTGAACAAAATAAGATGTAAAATTAACGAGGATGGCAATACAAGAGCTTGGACCACAACAGCGCATGAATGTGTGAATAAATATAATCAAACTATTCACTCAGTAACTGGATTTTCGCCAAGTTATCTTTTATATGGGACGGATTTTACGATCTTACCAGAAGAACTGAAGCGAGAAAAACAGCAAGATCACTGGTTAAGAGATAGGAAAATAGCTGTACAAAATACAATAAAATCACACAGATACAATAAAATGTTATTTGACAAGAATAGAAAATACCACGAATTTGATGTTGGAGACATGGTATACGTGGAAAATGGCAACAAGTTAAACAGGAAAAAATTAGAGGAGCTGAAAATTGGGCCTTTTCAGATTAAAGAAAAAGTTTCTCAATCAATTTATAGAATCGACACTGGACACAAGAAAACAGAGTCAAATCTATTTCATATTGTAAAACTTATTCCTGTACCCATACTAGAGAATGCCATAAAAAGTTAATGGGGTCAAAGGAAGATTTCTTTTATCGTTTTGAAAAATAATACAGATACATTTTCTTCCTCGAGGGAGGGAGATGTAAAGAAATTGCTATAGTATTTCTTTTGAATATTGCCGCGCTAGGCGAAGTCGATAAAGTACGATCTGAGTATTGTCATATTTTATCTATGATTGATCTATTTTGATCTATGTTTTCGTGACATATGCAAATGGCGAACCGCGAAAGTATTCTAAATTGTTTTGTCGTTTAGTGTTTTATGGTGAAGGACAGTTTAAGTAAAAATAAACTTTAAATGTCGTTTCTTTTGTTAACAGGTAAGTCCTATTATTTGTGCTTAGATATTTGTGTATGTTTTAGTTATGTAAAAAAGGTTATAATAAAAATCTTTTGTTAACAGAGCAACACATGTTTATTATTTGCTGACCTTCACTATTTTGCCAAAAGAATATTATATGTATAATAATATTTTAAATCAGCTATTTACCCGAAAAAAAAACTTAAAATCAGTCAAACCGTTTCTGAGAATATGACATACATACACACAGTCAGTCGCACGAAAATTTGTGATAAATATCGAGGACTGGCAATAGGTTCGCCAGCTGTTCCATTTGGGACGTAAACATAACGGCGAGACGAGGCTTAACAGCCGCTGCCTACAACTTCGGCTAGAAACAGGCGTGAAGTTATGTACATAACACCTGTTATAAAATTTATTACACCCCAATTGCTTACTAGCTAGCTTTGCTACCTAAACATTATTATTTCAGCAACTATATAAAAAAAAACAATTTATGTAAATAAACTATTTTGTATTTCAATATCTTAACTCCGGACGTTAACCTCACAATTGTACAAATATACCCAAAAAAAAATTGCATCGGCCGGGAATCGAACCCGGGCCGCCCGCGTGGCAGGCGAGCATTCTACCACTGAACCACCGATGCTTCATATAAGAGGCTGAATTTTTGTAAATGTATTAACGTAATTGCTTAAGTTGTATTTTTTAAATCGCTTTTAAAAACATATCTAGTTATATTGAATAATCTTTTGCAAGTATACAGTCACGTAGGTATTTAAAATAAAAGATATTCTAATGAAAGACGACTGAAAAAATAAAGTTACTTAAGTATTAAGTTCGTTTATTTGTTGTTAAAAATATAATTTTGTCTCAAAAATATTACGTAATTACACAAAAATTAATAACGGAGCGTCCACAAATTACGTGAGATGATTTAAGTGGGGAGAGGCTCGAGCCCAATCTCATTTAATCTCACGTTAGGGAGAGGGAGGGTCTCGACAAATATCACGCAATTTTAGTCGCACGCCTTATGCTCTCTATTGCCCAAGTGTACATGGTGATTTACAGAGAAGATGCTGCAGCACATGCGGTATTTACTTTACATTTGTCACAAGAGCTGCAGAGCACAGGCGAGCCCACATTGCACCAGGTAAACAAGCGCGCATGCTCCACAAAATGCGACCATCACGGATTGTCACAAGACGAGCTAATAAGTTACTGTGCGCAAGTGCCAATAGCTTGGAGTGGCTAGATCAGAACGAAGTCAAAGGAGCAGATGAGTTTACTGCAAATCATGTTGGTTCCAATAGTCGCTCTTAAGACCGCGCATAATTCTCCATGGACTGAATTAGAGTACATATTTATTCTTTTCTTTTTATCACATTAGTCATGATTTAAGTATTCTATTGTCAAATTTTTATTACATTTATAACTCTCAGCAATATTGATTACTCTACTAGTCGTAAATAAAAGCATGAAGCAAATTGTTTTTTTTTTCTTTCTACAATAAAAACCTACCGTGTTTACGTAAGAAACCCACATTCTGAAAAATCTACCCCCTAATGAATGATGTAGATATACGGCCGAAACCAATAATAAACCACGAATTTTACCTTTTAATCAGCGTGCCAATAATCAACCCATGGATTGATTTTGTTTGGGGAATCTTAGATTGGCTTCAAACTTAGATTGGAGTCGATTCTTGGCATATATTTCTAAATCTAGTACATATTTCTAATGTAAGTAATGACCTAAAACCATTCACCGAACCATAACCGGGCAAGTTATTACGGAGGAGTGATAGTTACTAAAACGCTAGAGGCACAAACAAACAAAACAGTTTTATAGTATACCCCCTTAAATGCTTTAAAACGTTCAAAAACCACACAATTTTTCTTGTTTATACCGAGTCGTGATTGCTTGTAATTGGTTGTCGAGTTATCGTGACCGGGCGAGCGTCGAATCTACGACCAGTATGCGGCGGTGTCACGTCACAACACCTTATTAGAGAAATTGTTTGTAATAATGCCTGTTTGTTTATGTGATTATAGTTATTTGTAAATAGTACTTGATGATGTGCGCCTTAAGCAAAAGATATCTGGAAATCCAGTTATCTCACCATTTTAGACCTCCTGATGGTATTTTTTATGGGATAGGAGGGCAAACGAGCATGAGTGTCACCTGATGCTAAGTGATCAGCGCCGCCCATGGACACCTGCAACACATGTAGTGTTACAGTTGCTTTGCCGACCTTTAAGGGAGTAGGATGGGGAAGGGAGGTGGTCCTCCGGGTACCTCTTTCACCGGGTACAACTTATTGGTGTGAGCCCGGAATCGAACCGACCATTTCTGAACAGAAGGAAGCTCGATTGTTACATCAACCACAAAATATGCCTAAATACTTCAAATTTAATATAATTATTTGAACTAGTCTATAACACAGAACGAGAGGAGAGTAAATCCTTTCAAGTTCTGCATCAGTAAAGGCGTGCAATGTTTATAACAAGTTCCAACTGAATACAGCCAATTTTAAATTCTCAAACGTCGAAATGCAACAATATTTTCAGAATGTAAAATATATGAAATTATGTTCAAGATCTTGAGTTACGTCACGATGCCGAAGTGCCACCCCTAGCCCGTCCAAGGGCATTATAAAACTTATATGGCTGTTGACGGTACTAACGTTCAAGTTTCTTATAGGGTTGTCACGAATTTACCTATTAATATCATATTTTTATTATGATTCCAAAAAAATAGGCAGCGTAAATTACGATTACTACAAATCTAAGGTGGATTTCCAAAAGTCATAAGTGACGAAACCCATTGATTTAGCGCTGAGTTATAGGTCTTTGATATCTATCACATTCCAGGAAAGTCATAGGCGTGAGCCAATATTCAAACTCACGATCTCTGAACTAGCTGTGGAGGCCGTCCAGATTTGATACCAGAGATGTGACTTACGGTACCCACAGGAAGAGATGGAATAATACTATTTTCTAGAGCCAGTGGAGATAATTATAACCATCTAGTGCACATCAAATCCAGGTCTTTGCCAGATCAATATTACGAATATTTACTCAAACATACACAATATTGACTTGGTAATACAGACTCTTCTCAAATTCACCAATTGACCCAATAACCGTTGCCGCAGATCGAACTCCTTAAGTGGGTAAACCCTGAGAGATAGGTTGGCATCCCTGCACCTTATATAATCTCCGGGCCGAAGCCTCCTTCGCATGACCCAGTTTCCTTTGCGAAATATTATCGTTATTACAGTCTGCATTTATATATATTTTTATTCGCTTTATAAAATATTAGAAGCATCGTAAATATGATGTATTTCGATTTCATTGCAGCTTCCAGGTGCAGGGTATACCCGGATGTTAAGATATTAAAGTGTACTGAATGTCATTGATATTTATGACCAGGTTATAAGGTCTAAGGCTTTACTCGTGAGTGGTGTAATAATTGTCAGATCACCCATCATTTTAACAGTGGTAGAGCCAAGCAGTTTACTGCATAAATGGGCCGGCTCGACCGGTGAAATACCACGACCTCTCAGAAGACCGACGTAAAGTGGCTCATGCCGCGTTTCGTTCGGTAAGAGAGGTAACCGGAGGCCCACCCCCTCCCCCATCCTTTCCTATCCCCTTCCCTTAAAGGTCGGCGACGCAACAGTAACACTATATGTGCTGCTGGTGTCCATGGGCGGCGTTAGTTGCTTACCATCAGGTGACACGCCTGCTCGTTTGCCCTCCTATCCCGTAAAAAAATAATAAAAAAAAAATCATGAAATATGTTCATGCAGCTGCAGAATCTCTTTTTTAGTCTTGTTCTACTACAAAGATATATTTATAACCTGATTATAACAAGTGCTCTAGTGGTCCAGCACTGCGTTTTCAGTTCAGAAGTCCTGGAGTCGATTGTAGGCTCACACCAATGATTTCTCGGAATATTTTTCTTATGTTATTATAGTGTGATAACTATCAATGACTGACAATTTTGTACCTGATGTACGGATGGTAATAGGTTCCACATTTGGGGCCTTAACGGATTCAACAGCCGCTGCTTATTTACATCTTCGGTTAGAAAAAGGCGTAAACTTATTTACATAATAAATAAGCTGGGATCTCAATTCCATGAGACCAAAAGCAAATTCTCTGGACGATTTGAGACAATATTTGCCACTCAACTATGGTACAGTTGAGTATGAAAAAAAGGAAATATTTGGAATCCGCAACGTTTCCGATTGAAATTGCTCGTCTGTCTGTATCCGCCGGGTTTTGAAATTGTGTTATCGTTCTCCAGGACGTGTTCCGAATCCAGCGCCTCTGATTATCTGTTTGTTACGCGCTGCGTAGTAATGCAATATACTTCGGGCTGCCAGACCTACCGCTCGAAATTCTCTTCAACTTACCAATACGGTTTTTCCGAAAGTAAATTGAATGATTGCTGCGTGAAATTTTGATTGTTACGTTTCTTTTTTCTGTTTGTATTTTCACGAATTTTTATATTTTATTAGCATATTTTAATGTATTCTAATTATAAAATTTATAACTGAATTGAATTGAATAAAGTTTACTACTGAGCTGTTAAATACTGCATTGTGAAACTTGACGCCTTTTTCTACCCGAACTTGTAGGCAATGGCTGTTAAGCCTCGACTCGCCGAATCTTTACGTACCAAATGAAATAGGTGGCGAGAACCTATTGCCATATACTGGGCACCAAGGTCACGAACGAAATCACGACCTGAGTCAGAACCGGGAGTTCGACAATTGGACCACTGAGACTTTCTGCATTATTTTAAATGAAAATCTATTGTCTCCGGCATGACTGCGTGTAACGGAACACTTACAATAATCTGGCTAAATGATGGGGATGCCATGCCATGAAATTATATAGGTACGCTTATTCCATGTTGCATTGATGCGCAGTGCCGCCGGCGCGTCGGTGTTGCTATTACGAAAATATCAGGTGTTGCCAGCACACACAACAATTTCCTTGAATATACCGTACAATTTTGTCTTATACAAAATTGTTCGTAAATTTTAATTTTCTTAGTAAAATACATGCATACATACAAAACTTCACGCCAAATCCTTTGCGGGGTAGGCAGACAGAACGGATCGCCATAAGGCATGATTCTTTCACACCTCACTCGCTTCGTTGACTTTCATTACCCTTTTCATGCACGCGCGTCGTTTTTTAAGGCTCGTAACATCACTCTCCTCCAGAACACATTCTATTTGGTCATGGAATGTGTGTCTTGGCCGTACTCGACTCCTACAGCCATCCGCTTTTGCAATGTATATCTGCTTAGTCGATCTTGCTTCATCCATTCTTTCTACATGTCCGAACCATCGGAGCATGCCCTTTCTTACTTTTACACCGACTCTTACACTTACAGTACTCGGAAAGGAAGGAAGTCAGATTGAAAGAGAGCTTTCAATCTGACTTCCTTCCTTTCCGAGTACTGTGGACTGCTTAGTAAAATAAGGACGTATTAAAAATATTTTCAATAGTTTGAAATTGAGTGTATATTGGTATTATTGACTCAAGACCTCCAGAATACCTCTCTTACTGAAAAAAAACGTGGCGTTAGCCACTTTACGCTATATGAACACACACAAATTTCACACCTTTTTTTTAAATAACAATAGATATGTATAAAATTTACAAACTAGCAAAACTGTTGATAAACTACGATATATCTACGTAATAATTACAGCACAGCAATTAACCAGAGTTCAAGGTCGTGATATGTTCACTGACACGATCAAGGTAAGCGGAACGTCTTCTGCCTTTATCCGACTGCGCCAGAAGTAGGGTCCTCTTTATTTTGTATGAGTTTAGGTATTGCCAATAATTAGTAGGGATCTGTTCATTTTGTTTTATTAATATTTATATTGTAAACGGCTTGATCGACGGAATAAATACAGATTAACAAAAGTTGTTTTAGATCTGACATTTTCAAAAGAAATATTATTTTGTGAATAGTATAGGAACAATGAAATTCACATATATGTTTTATTTGTTTAGTTATATACACGGTGTGACTCGCGTACAAACAAAATGTCGATGACGACGATGATTACACATTGTAGCCTATGTTACTCAGTGATAATGTAGCTTTCTAAAGAAAAAAGAATTATTAAGATCGGTCCAGTACTTTTTGAGTTTATTCATTACATACAAAAATACAAATCTTTCCTCTTTATAATATTAGTATTCAATATCATCATTCATTTATCATCATTTGTTTTTTGAGGTCCACTGGTGGACAGGCCTCCCCATAGAGCGCCACAACTGCTGGTCCGTTCACTCATGGGGGGTTTTTGCCATAATCGCCACGCTTGGCAGTCGGGTTGGCAATCGCAGTAGGCTGTATTTTGTTGAGAGAGAATGCTGCTGCCCATTCTTCCCGCCTTTTCCCTTAGTCGCCTTTTACGACACCCACGGGAAGAGATGGGGTGGCGGTATTCTAAGTCGGCGCCACACAGCAATTCAATCATCAATTCAGTATTCAATATAGTGTTTATTAATTTTGAAGCGTTTTTCACTAAAGAACTCTTCTCTTACCTCTGCTGATTTTTTAAGGTCATCTGACTGTATCTTTGCTATTCCGGTAATGGATATCAATATCACTTTAAATATATAATAGTGTTTAAAAATGTTTATTTCATAATATCACCCGAGCTATACCCGAAGTAATTTTCAGCGGCACTTATGCCTTGACTGGCCGATGTTTTAACCATACGTCGGACACAAATATTTCGATAGTTATCACAGAAAAAAAAAACATAACTTCACGCCTTTTTCTACCCGAAGGTGTAGAAAGCGGCTGATAAGCCTCGTCTCGCTGTTATGTTAACGTTCGTTTATAAAGACACATGAGTTTCTTGCCCGATTCTACTCAAGACACAATTTTTAAATTTTATCATATGTATTATAGCTAGCGGAAAGTCATTAGTGGGAGTTAAAAAAATATTGTGGGTCTTCTAAATTAGAAGTGGGAGTCTGAGAGGGCTGCTACTGAATCCTTGGAAAATGCAAAAGATGATACGCATGAGGTCAAATTCCTCAGTCGCTTCTTACTACACCCACGAGAAAAGTTATAAAAGTACCAGGTTATTCACATGTTAGTACATATATATATATTAATAATGATGAATGTATTTTTGTTTTAATTACGCGAGTCAATGCCTCGCCTCACGTCAACTGATGGTGGGAGACGGCAAGGTCGTGGATGGTAAAGCGCACTGACCTGTCAGAATCCAATTTACTTCAGTCTAAAAGACTTATATTATGTCTCATTATTTTTCGAGATAGATGGTTTTCCTGTAATATGGTTATATTATATGATATGTAGAAATTCAGCTCAGGTGTGCAAGTATACTAACAGTGGTAGAGCCGTAGTTCACTGCATTAATGGTCGTCCTCGACTGGTGCAAAAAATTGGAGTAAGGTGACTCATTCCTCGGTGTAAGTGCTAATACGGAGGCCCACACGCTATCCTATATACTCCCAATCCTCCCCTACATGGCCATGGGCAGATCTAGTCGAGGAGATTTGATCGCCCGTTTGCCCCACTTTCCATAAAAAAAAGTTTGACCTAGTTTACTCAGCTTAATAATTCAAAGCATTATTTAAATAAGAGTTTTCCTCGATTTGCTTAAAATTCAAATTAATTACATCCTACTTTCTTAGGATAATCCTTTATCCCTTAATAATTATCCCCATAAACGGATTAATTAATAAATCAAAAAGAATTTTCACAAATTAACGACGGAAACAAACTTGTTTTTAATTTTCATCCAAACCGATACCTATAAAATAAAAATATTTAAAGGCTTTCACTAAATAAATATCGTTTCCAATTTGTTGATTTAAGGTACATATGAAAATTAACAAAAATAATTGGGCCAGTCGGTCGTATAAATACTTAATTAATATTCAAATGAACCTGATCAATTAAGAGCCGTAGTAGGAGTGAGTCACGACTCTATTATAGTGGTGGCGTGCATATTTCATCACCTCCTGGGAACGGGAAGTGGGTCACGTACAAGTGTCTCCATCTATGTCATTCGTAGGACATTAGGCGGAAAGAAATATGGCAGACATAAATTAGAAAATACACTAAATAGATTTAGTCCAGTGGTCGAGTTCGGCTTCTGACTCAGGAGTCGTGGGTTCGAAGGGCCTCTTGCAGTGATTCTGCATCGATACCCCCAATTCTTCTGCCCAATATGATATGGTCCCGATTTTCCGTAGTCTGTGATTGTATTATAAGACACCGTTCTGTCTGTAATCAATATCGCATCTCAGCGTAAAACGGCTGATAGAAGCCTAGCGTAAGCGACGGCCTATAGAAGATTATCTTATGAAATTGACGTAAGAAGGATGAATGGTTCCGTTCTTACCATTTAGAATACGATACCTAAAAAATAAAAACCGGTCCGAACATTATCCCGTAAAACTAAGATGTGCGATGGCGTAAAAAATTGGAGCAACCCTTCTCATCATTTTAGAAAATCCCCAGGGATGGGCGCTGAATGATTCGCTTCACTGATATCTATACTCCGAAAGTAGGACACCGACTGATGTTTCCTTTGTCCTTGGAGACCTTTCCTATATCTTATTTATTAAGTTTTGAGGAAAAAAAAAACGGAATGAGTTGCGGTACTTGCTATCAGATTTGAGCCATTTTTTTTTCTTTTTTCATCTCGAGTCTCGACGCTAAGTCGCTGTTTTTATCTCAATTGCCAAAAGTTTTTTTTAATATCACGTCGAATTGAATTGTGGATATTACGATGTATGGAATTTAAATAGACAAATATATATATATTATAGTCTATTATTAAAAATATTTTAGATATATAAAAAACGTACGTGGAGTCCCTCCGCGCGAAAGAAGTGTAACTTCGTATTGTAAAAAAAAATTGCATTTACTCCTGGGACCTCTTAAACCAGTGGAAATGCTTGCCTCATCGTCTCGCCCTTAAAAATGTATTTATCTTAATAACTAGCTGACTCTGGGATCTTCGTACCTACTAAAAGTATATTCATTCTTTTTTAATACTTATTCTACAATTCGAGAACTGCATATCAGAAAAGAAATAACACAATAAAATTATTGTAGCATTACAATAATTTTATTGTTTGACATAATATTATATGTACTTTTTTCACGACAAAATCTTCAATGAGTCTCAGTGGTCCAGTGGTTGAGCGTTTGCGGTTGAGAATCTAGGAACATGGGTTCCCAGTACACTCTATAAAGATCTTGCAAAGAAACTGATCGAGGGCTCTGTCAAACAGGGGGCTGGTCCATTCTTCGCACAGGGGATTAGCATTGACGTGGCAATGCGGTCGGTCTTTTGGCCACTCTGCCAGTAGATCGAGAAGCGGATTCGAAATCATGCGATTGGGTCTCCAGCTTTTATGCGGCTCGCCGCATTAAGGTCGTTGTTGACGAGTCATGCTCCGACTTAAAATCCGTGAGTGCTGGAGTCCCCCAGGGCTGAGTGCTATCCCCTACGTTGTTTCTTCCGCATATCAATGACATGCTGCATTACAGCAATCTTCATTGTAATGCGGATACGGTACGCCACTCCACTCGCGGATTTCTCGGGAAAACGTCGATTTGTACCGGTATAAACTGTGTCTACAATCGAAACTCTGGGTAGTCAGATTTCGGACCAAGCCCGACTCAACTTAGCTAATTCCACCCTAAGAAGACACAGGTCTGCGCGTTTCCCGCTGAAAAGGCACATTTTGTTGCCCCCCTTTTTTGAGGGTACTCGGTTACCCGCCTTAACCGATATCGGAATTCTTGGGGTTGACTTGTTCAGTTTCGCGGTTATCTGGAGGGCAAGGCGAAATCAGCTCAGAAAAAGGACGGTATTTCACGTCAGGAAATCGCTTGCAGCTATATAAAGCGCATTTCCGACCTCACATGGAATACTGTTCTCATCTTTAGGCGGGGTGCCTCTGTCAAAAGATGAGTACCAGCTTACCCCATTTTAACGCATCCAACGACGCGCGGTTCGGCTTGTCGTCAACCAAACTCTGTCAGATCGGCTTAGCCCCTTGGCACTTCTCTCCACGCACTGTTCCGTTGTGGAACGAGTTGCCGGCAACGGTATTTCAGGACCGCCTTTCCATCAGGTGACCCGCAAGCTCCTTTGCCTCCTTATATCATTAAACAATTAAGATCAAATAAGCGTGCGTATAATAGGCGTGCAAGAGTCGTGCCTTATGTGCTCTGTTCTCTCTGCCTACTTCGCAATCGATTTGGCATGAGGTTATGTATCACTACATAGTATAAAACAAAGTCGCTTTCTCTATCCCTATCCCCTATTTGTATGCTTAAATCTTTGAAACTACGCAACGGATTTTGATGCGGTTTTTTTAATAGTTAGAGGGTGTAAACGCGGTGGTTTTGATCTATAATTCATGAATAGTGTAGTGAAAAAAAATGATAATTTTCAAGATTTAAAACTTTAATCGAAAACGCTGCCTGAACCCTAAGTGATAAATCAAAACAATGTACTACATTATTATACACCTTTAAAAGGTATATAAAAAAGTCCGCGAGGGCATATGTCTATATCTTAGGGATAACCCACAATTATCATAATTATTTTTTTACTTTTTACGAGAAATAATGGCTTATTTACGAAGCAATTTTAAACATTTCAGCATTAATTTTCATCCAATTAAGTGTCTTAAAAGATTGTGATTGTGTGATTTTAATATAGATTAATATAGCCATTTACAGCATGTAATTTAAACTAATATTTACGAAGATATTACAGTATTAACATAGCGGTACATAGCAGTTGCGTTTGCGCGCCAAAATGCGTGCCGATAAATAGCACAAATTGAACTTTTTAAAATCCAAGTATTACTAATTTATTTCTTTTGATGCGGACTGAAGTCCGCCGGGTCAACTAGTGTATATATAACTTTCAAAAATCATTTCGAAAAGTCATTAGTGTGAGCCAGGATTTGAACCCACAACAACTTCTTGATTTAAAAGCGGGGTGCTCGACCACTGGACCACCTATTAAATTTTACCTATAAAATTATAATAACCTATAAAAACTTTAAAATTTTAGTACATACGATAAATAACAAACTATACTAAATTTGTACTTACAAAAAGAAATGGCATCTTATGAATGAATTTGGCTAAAATTAATCACAAAATATTTTGTATTTTGAAATGACTATTCAAAATACAAAATACCTCTCGAGAGGTATTTCAAATAAAATAAAAAATGCTTTCAACAAAAAGGTATCTAATTAAATACAAAATGGGTATTTTGTATTTGTATTTAAAATAGAAATATTTCAAATAAGTCAGATCTCTGCTTATTTGTACTTTGTAGATGTATGTGAATGCGTCATTAAATATTTTCAAATTAAAAAACAATCAAATAAATCTTCACCTTGGCATTGTAACTTTAAATCCGTCGCATTATCTCTTGGATTGTTATCACTCATTATTTATAAATCTTATCCACTAAATTCGAAAATAAAATTACTGCACTATTAAATTATAAGTGATAAATTAAATTAAAAAAAAATGCGATGATATAAATATTTTAAACACGTAAACAAACTAATTACACACTGCTAACTTCGCTTCGGGAAAAATCACAAAAAACAATATTTTTTGAGTGATATTGACCCACTCTCTCTCTTTCCTCTTTCCTAACCTTTATCATTCTTTCTCTTTTCCTCTCGTTTTGTAATGTTCTGCCGTCAAAAGAAACAACTAACATTTTTTTTTTCAAATTGAATTACATACATATTCGGAAACAGGCACAAATGCCTATGTGCCTAAATTTTTATTATTTTTTTACAATCTCCACAAATAAATGTACATTAAACTCATTTTTATTAATAACTATTTAAAAAAAATTTATCTGACTTACATTACGACGCGCATAGGAGTGCATTCACTAAAAAAAACCGTCTGCGAAATTGAGGTCGGTTCTATCAAACAAATATTTATGATAATCATTACTGTTTGTATGGTGTCTAGGTGCTTTTCTATGTGTTTTAAGTATATTTTTAGAAAAGAAAATTAGATAAAAAGTATTAATAGCAAGGACATCTACTGAAAACCAGTGGTACTACATCGAAGCGAGTGAAGTATCTATTAAATAAACCGTGTGCTGTGGAATTATCATCAAAACAGTGACTATATAACTTGAAAATTACTTCAACCTCATAATTATAAATGTAGTGTATTTCACTGATGTTCGTATTAGATTTTAGTAATATATTCACATAAATATCAACATGTAATTATGTATAATAAATCAATTACCTAAAATGATAAACGGCTATAGTTGACTACAGTTGCCGCTAGATAGCGCCCTGCGTCAATATTTGAAACTTTATTAAATAAAACTTAAAGTTTAATTTCGGTGACTTTTGTAATATGATGTATAATGTAATCATATATATTTTCACAATATAATAACTTTTACTTTATCTTAATCGTGGTAGCAGCGGGCGTGGCAACATGTAGCTTCTAGAAACATCACAATATAAAAAATATTGACTACTTGCTTTTCTGATTGCAAGGTATGTTTGAACGATGTCTTTGAAAACAGATATTATTATATTTTAGCACATTTTAAATTAATTTTTATCTTTAATATTGCTATGGAAACGGATAGTACTAGTACTAGGATAGTTACTAGGATCAAACATAACTGAGTTAATTATATTTGCAATATAATTAACACCACCCGCTACTACATGTCTATTATTGTACAAAATAATGTTCGTTCTTAATTCGGCGAATATAAACTATTCGCCGGTTTAAAGTCGAAAGGATTTTTTGTTTTTTAATGACTTTAGCTATAATGTAATCATAAATATTTTCACAATATAATAACTTTTATCATCTTAGTGGTTGGAGCTGCGACTGTGGCAGCATCTAGCAGCGGATGGTGGTACTATTCCACTAATAATTTATACCTATCAATTATGCGCTAATAGTACCACTATGCGCTACTAGATGTCTATATACTGCGAATAATCAGGCTTAAGCAATTTGCTTCGTGGATTTATATATACACCGGTTCAGTTTCGCCAATCATACTAGTTTACAATATATTCAGCGGCCGCAAGGGGGCGTTAAAAGCGTTAAACGGTTGCACGAGCCATTAGAAGTTACACTTCAAAAATATAATGAACATAAATCATCGAGCCCTAATTTAATAATATGTATTAATAAATTTCTTAACATAATATAAACTTTTCAATTATATAATATCACCCTACCGTGACAGTTATAATTAAATTAATTAGTAGTTAACTTACTAAGTCGTTGTTGCTATAAATTTCTAACCTGTAATTGCTATTGCCATAATTCTATACGTTTCCTAGTGCTGGCAAAAGGCAATGACACTATCCCATTCAGGCTAACAGCTTGCAAGTATAACCAGCTACCACGCAAAGCAGTTGACATCTAAAATTTATTAATACGAAGCCGGGGACACACACACCAGCTGCATTTGCAACGCTATGCAACTCCGGGAGCCAAGAGCCAGCCAGTCGCCGTGCAACGTTTGCGCGTGTCGCACGTGTCTATTTTCGTCGAATAATACTCTGTATCATTATTTTTTTGTATCTATTGCGCTTCTAAATTCAAATATCGAATTCTATCCCATAAATTATCGAATCGACTAAATAAAATAATAGTGTTGTACCGTACTAGTGTGAAGTTATCTATAAGTAAATTCAAAATAGGAATGATTATTTTTAAAAGTTGATTATGTAGTTTCTACTTTCGTTCGTGTTAAAATAAACTAAAAATTGTTGGCATTTGTCAGTACAAAAATTGTGTGTGCGTATATTTGGCTTGTTTGTGAACCATAGTGTTGTGCTTGTGTGTAATTGTGATGTGAATGAAATTGGAGCCTTACGTACAACATGTTTGGAGTTTTTATTAGGAGGTGGAAACCTAAAAGGTGGGAATAATATATTATTATGTTTATGTCAACAATGACTACAGTTGCGAAGTAATTCAAGGAAAAATACTCCTCTGTATTATTTATGTCGCATTTAATGTTTATCGATTCTATTTTGTTCGCATTCCTATTCGACTTTTAAACTATCACATCACTTCAAAATCAACGAACTTTACACAATTTCCTGTTCAGATTAATGCTCTCTTTCAACTTACAAAAACTCTCCAATACAAGAAGAACTGATTAAATCGGTTTATTAGTTCGAGAGGCTAGCACTTACAAACAAACAAACGTAGTACCAACGTTGTTCACATCTTATTGAATCAAGCTAGAATTTTTCTTTACTCAACTTATTCATTGCATACCTGGTAGCTAGGTACTTTGCTTGTAGGGCTGCCAACATTTAATGAAATGAACATAAAGTATTTTCCATTATATTAAATTAAATATATGTATATTGTACCTGCATGTGTCTAACTTTTAAGTTCTTTTGTATTTTATTTTTTACGTTTATGGTGTACAATAAAGTTTATTCTATTCTATTCTATTCTATATTCAAGAGGTGATTGAATGTGTGATTAGAATAAGATGACTGAATAAAATGTCCAATCCTTTGGTTAATCCAGGCAAATTTATTACGGAAAAATACTATTTTACTAAAGAGAATTCTTAATAATTGACTATCATATTTTTGTCTATTGGTATCTTTGATTTTGACATATAATCACAACACAATATACCATATTATAGTCCAGAATAATATAGCCAGATATATATTTAAAATCACGATTTGATAACCCTATTCATAGGTACTGGCCCGGACTCTCTAGAATGAGACATAATCAATTAATTATTTTATGGGTCTGCATTACAGAACTTGGCGATACACTACAAGAATTACAAGTAGTTTATCCATATTTAAGTTTTTCATTAACATAAACTTATCTCAAAAGAGTTATCATATATTCGGAATTTTATTTACTCCTTATTACGATATGTAAATGCGAAATCTTCTCTAAAAAACTGCTCCGTGTTCTTTTTGTACACGCAAAGTCATGGTCCTGCAGTTTAAGAGGAACTTTGCGACATATACGCAGGTATACATGACGTATGATGACCTAAAATATGCCGTATTTAAAATACTTAATCCAGATTGTATTTATTTATCGATATGTATAAATCATTTTTTTTTATGGGATAGGAGGGCAAACGAGCAGGCGTGTCACCTGATGGTAAGCAACCAACGCCGCCCATGGACACCAGCAAGACATATAGTGTTACTGTTGCGTTGCCGACCTTTAGGGGATAGGGGAAAGGAAAGGATGGGGAATGGGGGTGGGCCTCCGGGTACCTCTCTCACCGAACGAAACGCGGCATGAGCCACTTTACGTTGATCTTCTGAGAGATCGTGGTATTTCACCGGTCGAGCCGGGGCCCATTCATGCAGCGAACTGCTTGGCTCTACCACTGTGAGAAGTCCCTTCGGAAAAGTCCCTCGTTATTCCCCAAAGAATTACATACTTACATGTACATGTAGTGTAGGTACTACAGGGTTACGGAACTGACCTCTGACCTCAGATTGATTGTGGTTAGTAGTAGTGGCGCGATTTACTATTGTTTACTGTTTGATTTAATATGACTGTATAACTTAATAGAGTACTTAATTTAGTATAATGCATTATAATTGAAATGTAATGTTTTGAAACCACAACATTTTGTTCTTATGTTACTTTCGAACAGTTACTGATGTCTCCCAGGATTCGAATCTGAGACTCCTGGATTAATAAACATGTTATGTCGTGAATCAAGGCCACCGGGACTGTTTATAAAAGTAATTAAGAGAAAATGTTTACGATCTCTGTTCTAGCTTTAAAGAACTTGGAATGGAATGGAGTCGTCCTAAGTTATTATAATTTATATTTATGTATATACATAATAGCACTTCTGGATTACCGTAAATTAACTTAATTTCCTTCATTTCAAATTGTTCTTAACTCTTCTTGTAATCAAAAATGCTGGAATGACTAACAGATACTGTTTTATGGCTTGTTAGAATTAGAACTACAAAAGTCTTGAAATGAAATATTTCAAATGGATTATAACTGTGCGTCCGCGATACTATTGCTTTATTTATTATGAATAGTTTAATTTATTTTAATTTATTTCTGTATCATATACTTTATATAAGTAAATAATATAGTTATTGTGATATCTGATATTGCGTCTTTATGTGTATTTTGTTGTATCTGTAATTGATTTTTTAACCGACTGCTATTTTTTCTGACTCACCGTTTGGTTTGAGTACTTAATAAGATAAATTTCATGGGGAAATCCTTTATATGCCTTAAGGAAACCGTAATTAAATGACATTTTTAATTGCGGTTTCCTTTATATTCAAATAAATAGTCTCGGTAAGCCAGTGATCGAGCATCAGCGGGGTGCTGATGCTCGATCACTGGCTTCATCACTGCTTCTAAATCAAGACGGTGCGGGTTCGAATCATGGCTCACACTAATATCATTTCGAAATTCTTTTCGAAATTTATGTGTGATATAAATATTGATGAGTGAAAACTTTGTGCCCGGTATGACAATAGGTTCGCCAGTTCGCTACCTATTCCATTAGAGACGTAAACATAACGGCGAGTCGAGGCTTAACAGCCACTGCCTACACCTTCGGGTAAAAAAGGCGCGAAGTTATGTTATATTTTGACGTGACAACGTCTTAAATTAGGTTGCGGCTGGGAGTCACTTATGAAAAAGTGTAACGCTCGGTAACGTTACGATGAGTCACCGAACGAGAGAGAGGCCCGCCGAATGCCTTGCGTCTCTCTCCCACTCAACTATGATCGGTCTGCCGCGCGCGCAGCACTAGAGAATTAGGCGCATTGAATCGGCGCATGCTTGTGTCTCTGTCTTTGTCTTTCTCGAACGTTCTTGGCGTTGGAAAAACAAGAAAGCGTCATAATACAAGTTCACACGTGTGGTTAAAGTATCGTCAGCTGTGTCTGTAGTGAAAATGTGGAGTGCTTAGATTCGTCATTTACAACAACTACAACAATAAAGGTAAATAATTGTACACTGATATTTCATTATCGTAAACTATGATTGATTGATTAATTGTTAGATTGACACAAAAGTTGAGAAACTGAGTTTATAGGTTATGTCATACTATTGATAAATGTTGATAGTGTTAAGTAAATTATTAGTTTAAAATTAATTAATTAATTAATTATTATTTTACAAATTTTCATTAATTTCAAATTTATTTAGCAAAAATTTGAACCTTCGATCTGAATAAATGTTTTGATTTTCGAATTGATTCTTTAAAATTACAAATATTAAGAAAAAGTGGCAGATATAAGAAAACTTGATTTAAACTGTGTTTGTAATTTGTGCAATTCTTATTTTCATTCAATTCCTTGTTCCTATTGTGCAATTTAATTATATTCATATCAATAAATATTCTACCGAGAAAAAGACGTTGTCACGTAAAATCTTCGCCCGTAAAACCGACTTTACAGGCAACCAGATTTTTTTTATTATGTAACTCATTTAGTTAATATTACAGATTAAGAATTTCACTTTAAATGCGTTCATTTAATGTTATTATGTATATTAAAAATCTCCAAATATATGAAAGAGAAACTAACTACAGAACGATTTTCTTGACTCAAATTTTAATTTACAAGGAATACAATACAAGTACCATCTTTATTATTTTCGTAATGTGCGCCAAAGAATTTTTTATATGTACCTATCGTTACATATAATTACTGTAAAATGTGATATGAACCTGATACGTTAATACATTCTACAGTAGACAATTAATTAAGATTTGATTTGATAACTAAATTAGTCGTATGAAACAGTACTACAAAAAAAACGGATTAATTCATAAAACCGAAAAAAATAGCTGACAAATGTATTTTTTATATAAAAAAAAAATATTATAATATCCTTTACACAATAGATACAGCGCCCTCTAGTTCCAAGCTAAGCAACTAAGTGCTTGTGTTATGGATACTAGATAAGGGATATTAATACATATATACTATTCTTTTGTAAATACATACTTATAATACAAAGAAAAACACCCAGACGCCACACAAACATTCATGTTCGTCACAAATATTTGTGCTCGGGTGGGAATCGAACCCCCGACCTCATTGCTGCAGCCGGTAGTTTTTACCAATACGCCACGAGGCCCGTCAGAGGAGTTATCTAAGGTTAATAATAATAAAATATATTCAAACGATTCACACCTGAGTATTTACATTAACAAAAGAAAAGAAAGCTATAATTTCTCATAACAGTGTAACATTAAAAGATGTCTTCCAAGATTAATGGCGTTTATAAAAAAAAATAATAGCACACTTAGCTGTTTGCGTTTGCTCAGAACGCACACTTTTTACAGCACGAGTCCGCAGACGCATTTAGTTAGTTCATATTACCGCCATTTTCTTTTTTGCACTGGCAACCAGTTCGTTCGGGAATAAAAAAGAATTTCCTTTTGCCACTTGTTCATGTCGAGTGGCCGAGGTATGAAAATAGGTTAGGGTTCTATTTTTGTTCTTTTTTTAAAATTTTAAATTAAGAATGCTGTCTTTTGGACTTGCCGGCCTTTTATAATCTACATAATTATACCTTTTTTTGCTTTTGATGTCTTTTGATAACTTGTCATTTTTTTATAGTAACCGTTTGCAGTAGAACTTTGCAGCCCACCTGTCAAAGAACCAGGTCTATATTTATTGCTATTGAAATTATAATTATTTGTTTAAATCTTCTATATTAGTATGTCGATGATCTTTATTAGAGGGATTGTGTGATATCTTAACAGAGGTGATGGTATAGTGATATTAATATTTAATAAACGTTAAATAAAGTGTGTCATTTTCATCTAAAATACAAAACTTAAAAGGAATTCAATACCTCTTAAAAATTATAATGTATTGAAATATATATTATGTAATCAGGTGTATGTAAATTTTTAAGTTATACGGAACCATAGTAAATATTGAAACATATGTAGCTCCATATTTTTCCAAGAACAACCGGTCAATTTGATATCTTCATTCTTATGAACAATGCCACCATATCAATAACTCAAGCTGGACCTGCCCCACTTTCCAATAGAGACCCCACTTATTATTCATCCAAATCTCGGACAGTCTCATTCTGTACAAAAAGTGGTTTCATCATACCATAAGTAGATGGGTTTATATATATTTAAACTAAATCATTTTTGCTTTTATAATATTAAATTTCCAACCTACGTTTCCAATTCCACAAATCAGTGACTCGCGCCCGAATACTGAACCGCCACTCAAATATATAAGCGCTACTTAAGCGTTTCAGTAGCTGTCATATTAGCCAGAATACGTGAAATTTGAGCAGTAAGTAGCACTTTATTGATTGTCAGATTTGAGTGGTGGTTCAGTATTCGGGCGGCAGTCATATAAAAATAAAACTAAAACAAATAGAAAACTCCCTTTTATCAAAGATATATCAAGATATATATACATACATACTACGGCTACCTCAATCCGTACTTATAGGAGTAGAAAGAGAGTAAATATATATTTTTCAATATTTATTGTGCGTCTTCCATAGATTTAGCATAGACTATAACAGATGGCACATGTCAGCAAAAATGTACTAATATTCATTACTGACAGCGCAACCGCGTATATTAGATTTTCAGGATATTTACATTTCAACGCATGAACATTATCTATGTAAAAGTTGACACTTTGAAGCGCTTTTCACGCACACATTGATAAGTCACTCACACATCAACAACCCATTTTTGGTCTCGTTGTTTGGGTGACTATTGCCGATCTATTATTCATATATCTATGGCGTCTTCAGATTCCTAAGGTAGTCACATGCATGCATGGGTGCATTGGATTTTTTAACATCCTCAATTACATCAAACCGTAGACACCATAAAGGGGATTATCGGAATAAAATAAACTAATTACATATGTAGTAATAATCCTTAAAAAAAAGTTTTTATATAAATGTCAATCGAAACTGACGTATCGATGACATAACTGTCAACACTGACATATGATCTGTCACATCTCACGCACTAATTACTATCCACAAGGGCAACGCGGCTTAGCGATTGCGAAATTGTCATTGTATTACAAGACAATGTGATTTGATTTATAATTATTAAATGTTGTCATTCATTATAGTTCATTTAACTATAAAAATTATAATTTCTTTTATTATGGATGATTTTTCCGGGTACAAATTAGTATTGTTCACACTACGATCAGAGCCAACTCGAGATCAGAGAAACTTAAATTTACATGCAATTTAATCGTAATATACACTCATAATTATTATAATTCAAAATACTTATATTCTCATTAAGCAGAGAGAGACATGAGAGAGAGAGAGAGAGAGAGAGAAATTTACATGAGAGGTTATTTTTAGGGTTCCGTGCTCAAATAGGGAGCCTATCACTGAGACTTCCCTCTCCGTTCGTCTGTCTCAAGAACGGTGCATGTACGATGCATTTCTATTGCCTCTATAACAAGAAGTACTAAAAACAAAAAAAAAATATTTATGGGGAACTTCCATACAAAGAACTTAATTTATTTTATTAGTTAGTCACAGAATATTTAGTGTCATGTTCTCATTACATTTAATTTATTATTTTATTTTCATTAAACAGGTGAATTAATGGTGCGGAACACTTGGCCGGTTTTATTAATATTTTTGTTTCAGTAGGTACCGACTTGTTACAAGTTAGTCTTTAGAAATATGCACAACATCCTGCAAACGTCAAATTGTAATAAAATATAGGTAGGATTTTTATAGTTTCAAGTAAAACTTGAATGAAATAACATAAGATGAAAATCTTTTTAGTTTATCAAAATAAACTGTTTTTTCGAAAGTAATGCTTCTTAAAACATGTCCATAAGCGGGAAGTATTAGATGGCAACCATCTTACAACATATTCTATACTGCTTGAATGAGCTGAATAGACTAGAGATTTTTAAATTACATAATATGGCGTGTAAAAATAATACAATGAAATTGTAATGCATTTATTATTAACAAAAGAAAACTGTATTATTAAGAGTAGTTGTTTTCTATAATTACTCGTTCGGCCGACGGAACAACCAAAAGACACGGAAAATGCTCAGCAAACGAACAAAATTAAACCAGTCTATGGTACTCATTTTAACATCTGTCATTAAGTTTCAAGTTTTGACATCTGTCATTTAGTTATGAGTTTTGCTCTATACCATTGACAACCAATAAATAAGTATAGGGTACCTTTACGTGTATTGTGAAAAAATATTAAAATAAAACTTTGAAGTTAAAATTAATGTACGTCGGTAGCTAAATTAATGATCAAAGCGAAGAAAATATCGTTTACAAAGTATGTAAAGATTTGTTTAAGGTCGCTATATATATATATATATATATGTATAAACATTAAGTATTTATAAAAGGAACCCATGTCGTATTTTGTTCATGCGAGGGTTCGATAAAGTGTGTATGTATTTTGTTTTTTTTTTAATTTTGCATCGCTCGCTTCAATGTTAATGCCAAAATAAGATAAAAAAAAGTTCTCGATAAAAGTGCATTAAAATAAAGCCGATAAATGATTTTGACTTTTGCTTTGCGATATTGTTTTTAAAAGCTCTGAAATTACATGTTGTGGTGAATGTTCTTTTTAACCGACTTCAAAAAGGTGTTATAGGAGTGGTGTTATGGGATATTTTATGGGAGTGAAAATATAAATGGTTTCGTTTCACCACTTCAGATATCCATTAAATCGACAGATTATTGTTTTAAAATTACGCCTAGTCTGGAGGCTGAATCAAGTCAAAGTAATTTTTAATCGAGAAGTCTCATGTTTCAATGCTGTCACACACTAATGACTTTTCGATAGTTGTGTGATAAGTTTAAACTGACTGAAAAAATGGTGCCCGATGCATGACAAAACCTTCTGCTACATAGTCTATTTGGGACGTGAAATTCGCCAAGTCAAGGCGAACAGCAGCTGCCGTCACCTTTAGGTAGAAAAAGGCTTAAAGTCACAATAAAAAATAACTTTTATTTCTAGCCATTAAAAAGAATAGTCTTTAAATATAACAAAACAGTCTAACTCATAAGTAATAATTTACCAAATTGCGGGATGTCCCGTTTATCGACAGTACAATGTTCTCAATATACTTCACCTCTCAAATTGATCTCGATAATGTCTCAGATCAGATCGGAACAGCATCATTATTTTATCTGAACAACGAACTGTACATGACATAATATGAAGGTAACAGTTCTTCTCATGGCACGACCACACAACGTGTAATTCGATCATATGGGTGCATTCAAGATAAAAAGTGCCCGGCCATATTACGTTATCGTACCAACAGCATCTCAGTACATACAAATGAAGAATAGGATCACGAATTATTATTATTTGCCGTTTCGGTGGTCCAGTAATCGTGCGCCACGCTTCTGAATCAAGAAGTCATGCAATCGATTCCGGGCTCACACCAATGACTTTTAGGAATACTTTTCAGCGGTTTATATGTGATAAATATCGATGACTGAAAAACTTTGTGCCCGGTATGGCAATAGGTTCCCCACCTATTCCATTTGGGACGTAAACATAATGGCGAGACGAGGCTTAACAGCCGCTGCCTACACCTTCGGGTAACAAAAGGCGTGAAGTTATGTTATGTTATAATAGAAATATAATGGAGCTTTATTTGTATACAAGAGGTATAGGAGAAAAAAAACTAATACTTTGTAATTAAAGGGCATGTAATGCAGAAGCTAAAATGACAGTCTTAAGAATGCTGTCAGTCTACGTGTTTTTACTAGTGTCCGACCGAAGCTTCGGCTTCGGCTTCAGCCACCTTCACCAAAACAAACTCGTAAAATCATTGGTGTGAGCCAGTGTCAGGATACGAACCCGGACCTCTGGATCAGAAGCCGTGTGCTCGACCACTGGGACCACCGAGACTCGTTAATGACGTGTTAATAAAAACGGGAAAATTATAAATCATTAATATTATTGTTAATTCTACCACGATTAGATTTAAAACATTAAAATCTATTATTATTTTATGACTTTATATAAGTCATAAAATAATAATATATAAATATAAAATAATTATAATATAGGCATGTTTTAAGACGCATATTATTACATCAATAGTTCATAAATAGATGTATTATACTTGTATATTTGTTTAATGGTTGTGTATGTATATATGTGTCTGAGTAGCGCCGAAAGCGCTTTTTATGGAATTATGTTTTTAGTTTCTGCCTACATAGTCTATTCATTCGATAGTATGACCTGTTTTCAAGACCTGGATTTTTTTTCAACTTTGCTGTATGAGTGACATAGGATGTTTTGTTTTTATTAGCTTTTTATTAGCTTCACCTGTATGTATGTTTGTATGTTTGTATATTTGTATGTTTGTATGTTTGTATGTTTGTAGGTTTGTTTGTAACCGACTTCTTTTTTAGTTTCCGCTGATTGCCACTAGATGGTGCGATTTAAAACTAAGAAACGCGCTTGTTTTAGAAAACCGAACTAAAAAATATAAAATAAATAATAGTTTAAAAAAACTAAAAAACACGCTTTTTATAGAAAACCGAACTAAAAAATAGAAAAATAAAAAATATATATTTTATTTTAAAAAAAGCGTGGTGTGCATGGTGTCAATAGTTATAAATATTTTATTGACAGATATGAGTAGAGTGATTATCATTTCGATAATATCTTAAAAAGCACCCCACGCTTTTTTTTAAATAAAATATATATTTTTTATTTTTCTATTTTTTAGTTCGGTTTTCTATAAAAAGCGTGTTTTTTAGTTTTTTTAAACTATTATTTATTTAATTTCAGTATTATATACCCTCATAGAGCTAGTTGTAGCCATGTAATTCCTGATTGAGAGGTTTCCCATTCGAAAACATGAGGATACAAAACCAAGTTAATTCATTCAGAACCTATATGCATAATTAACTGTCGCTGATCATACCTTCGTATATAGGTGTGAAGGTACCGATTTTTGTTTTGTTTCGTAATGAAATAAAATATTAAAATATGATAACAAACAATAGCTGTATTGTTTTTATATAACAAAACAAAAAAATATTATATAATATGTGACAGAAATTAATGATGTCTGGTGAACGAAACACTAAAATAGACTAAATTTTTCTATCGAGTATTGATAATAAAACCATAGGAAAATAGTCAAGGAGTTGAAAACCTTTCCAATATTTCAGTATTCATATTTTACGTCTTAGTTCTTCGAAGGTTGCCTAAGTATTTGGGTCGTCCGATGAAGTGTTTGGTGTCATGAAACAAGTAGAAAGACCAATACTATGCAATGGGTATAATTTGTTCAGTAATCATTACATAATATAAAACAAAGTCGCTTTCCGCTGTCTGTCCCCTTATATTCTTCTTATGCTATATCTTTAAAACTATATTTAGAGGTTATGAACGGGGTAGTTTGTATGTAAAATGTAGTAAAGAAAAAGTGATACTTTTCGAAATTTAGCACTTAATTTGTAAACGCTGCAAAATTACTCTTGTTGTTAAAATAAGTTCGCCGGGTCAGCTAGATAATATAGTTTTAAATTAATAAATTTATACCGCACTTTTTCTACCGGAAGGTGTAGGCAGTGGCTATTACGCCTCGACTCGTTGTTTTGTTTACGTCTCAAATGAGTCAAATGGAATAATAGGTGGCGAGCCTATTGCCATACCGGGCACAAAGTTTTTTAGTCGTCGATATTTATCACACATAACTTACGAAATTAATTTCGAAAGTCATTGGTATGAGCCAATGTGAGGATTCGAACCCGCGACCTCTGGATTCAGATGCGGGGTGCTCGACTACCAAGACCTTAAATTTATATGTACGGACAAATTCTGCAATATTGTTATTATATACCTACACTATAAACATGTCAGCTTAGTTCCATTATTTATATCTTAATAGGAACCGGATTCATGGTTAAGAGTTTTGATTTAATGGATCTTTGTCCTCCAAATAACATAAGTATTTTAAAAAATAGGTAAAAAATATGCGTTTCCTTATATATTCATATCTTTTTTAACTATATTTAATGATAAATGATTTATGTAGCCCCCTAGAGGCCCCACTCCCTAAACTAATAAGCTGAATACGAGGAGATTTTGCCAATAGTCCCTACTGTCAGCTTTCAAGTATTATCAGCTTGAAGGTACAAAAAAAAAATTGCCACAAATCTTAAGTGTCGAAGCGCCACAGTTAGAAGATAAATCTCGTTCCTTAATCACGTAATCTCCCTAATGGTCCCGTCACTTTCCAAGAGAAATCAGGCCACTAATGTAGTTGATGACTAAGTTAGGTTCTTGTTTTTCGCGAAAATATCTTGAGTGATTAGCGGTGAGTTGTGATTAAACCAAATTTTTGAGATCCAAGTTAAAATAATATCAAAAATAATGATAATATAATGACCGGCTATGATTCATTCATCGTCGAAATGTTAATCGGAGCTGCCTTCACTTTCGCTTGTTGAAGGTGTGAAGTAATGTTAAAACAATATAAGCATTTTATTAATGGCTGCCGTTGTGGCCAGGGTTTCTATTTTCAAGATAATTGATGTAAAATCTATTTTTTAATTATCTCATACATATATCGTCAAAGAGCCGACTGCTGGGTAAAAGTCGGCAGGTTCGATACCTACACCTGTACTAATATTTATCCTGGGCATTACATTTTTATGGTGTCTGGGCATTTTTTATGTATACTAAATACTTACAAAAGAAAATCTATAATAGTTACTGATATCCGTGGTCTAGTCTCTTTAATACAAGCATTAATTGTTTAGCTTGTAATACTAGATGGCGCTGTGCGTACTATATACTTATAAATTCCAATAAAACACCGTCGTTGTCCTTCTATGATATATATCAGATAATTGTTAGTAATACATAAATAGTTCGTCTCGATATTATTCACAATACAAATAGTACATTTAAACTCAATTGACTTTTTGATTGTCCATTTTATTTGTCTTCACAATTATACTATCCTGTCCTAGTTTTGATTTGAAATTTGTTCTTATTATATTTTCATATTAATATCACATGATTCTAGATACGACAATTCTTTTGGTCAAGACAATCTTAAGAATTAATATTTAATTGTAGTTATCCGATAAATAAACCAATGCACCATGGCCGGTATCCCATTTGATGTGGTTACAGTTCCTCTCCACTCTAATGTATATAACATAACATAACTTCACGCCTTTGTTACCCGAAGGTGTAGGCAACGGCTGTTAAGCCTCGTCTCGTCGTTATGTTTACGTGCCAAATGGAATAAGTGGCGAACCTATTGCCATACCGGTCACAAAGTTTTCAGTCATCGATATTTATCACACTTAACGTCTGAAAACAATTTCGAAAAGTCATTGGTGTGAGCCAGTGTCAGGATTCGAACCCGGACCTCTCGATCAGAAGCCGTGTGCTCGACCACTGGAGACCAGTGGACAATTGAAGTGTCTGTTTGTAATATGGAAATAACTGCTTTCTACTACATTCATGTAAATATAATAATAATAATATCAGTACATACACCAAGATAACTATTTTTGTACAATTTTTATCTGTGTTTGTTCTAGCTAATCTCTGAAATGGCTGGACCGATTTTGTCTGGCACTATTGTTGATACATAGCTTATTTAATAAGGAGTAACTTAGGCTACTTTTATTTTTGATTATTTTATTTATTTATTCATTTATTGCTTCGGTGGTGAAACAAAGTTCGCCGGGTCAGCTAGTAACAAATACAATTGAATTTGATGGACGCGAATGAGTCATCATTGATGAATAGTATCGATTATAGATAAAGTCTACTTTAAAATAGACCATAGAGAATAGCGTGTCTGAACCGTATAGACATTTGAACGTCGTGCGAATAGTTTGTTGGCAATATCTAGTTAAGTATAACTGTTATTTGTTACTGTTAGTTTTACAATTCGATGTGCTCCGCTGTTCTCTGTTTTGTGGGTTAGTTGTTGGTTCCTATTTTTGGGTCACGGAGACAGCTGAACACCTGAACCGCCCTAGATGTTCATTCTTTTATCTGTGCAAAAACTTTTTCTATGCTTTTATATCGCTCAACCTATATTTGAGATAAAAGCAGCCTAACCACGCAGTTCGCTGCATGAATGGACCGACTCGACCGGTGTAATACCACGGCCTCTCAGAATATTGACGTTCAAGTAGTTCATTCCGCGTCTCGTTCGGTGAGAGAATTATTTGGAGGCTCATTCCTCTGTAACATTATCTGTTCTACACGTATCCATGGGCGGCGTTAGTCCCTTGCCACCAGGACCCGCTGGCTCGTTTGACATTCTATCCTTTCCCATAAAAAAAGAAAATTAAACTCTCCCCTGTTTCAGATTAGCCTAGTGGTTCATCTGTAACTACTCCGTTTCTCATTCCAAAGACCTCCTCTCCTCTTCAAACCCAATGACCCTTGTAATACCTACCTATAACTTGTAGAATTGTGTCCGACGTCTGTACTATAGACAAAAATAAAACATATTTATTTTATACTAACAGATCCCTTTCTGTGTGCCCAATGTCTCGTCAATATGTTATAGAATTTAACCGTTTTAAATCTCTATATATTATTTAATTCCTTTATTATTTGTTGAATAAATATTCACATTATATACGATGTTTCGTAACGAAATAGCTTGGTAACATATAAATATTGGATTATAGCCAAATTCTAACTTCACTATATTTCTAAGAATTGGTGACCTCTTTCAACTGCATAGTATTGGTCATTGGAACTGATGGCAGATCTTTAATTTTATATTGGTTTGGTATATTTGGCGAATATAATGTTGTCTTAGATTTTTAGATTTACTCGGTGGTCCAGTGGTCGAGCACACGGTTACTGAATCCAGAGGTCGCGGGTTCTAATCCTGGCACACACCAATTACTTTTCGAAATTAATTAATTTAGAAAGTCATGTGTGATAAATATCGATGATTAAAAACAAAACTTTGTGACAGCAAGGCAATAGGTTCGCCACCTATTCCATTTGGGACGTCAACATAACGGCGAGTCGAGGCTTAACAGCCACTGCCTACACCTTCGGGTGAAGTTATGTTATGTTTAGAGTATAGATAAATTTAATTTTGCTTTTTCTTTTGAGGCGTTTTTATTATTGTCTATGGTAAGTATCATATTAATCATCAGTCGTCAAGATGGTTTGGAGAACGAGCACCTCACTTCTGAATCACGAAGTTTCGGTTTCAAATTCTGGATCACACTAATAAGCTTTTCAGCATGCTTTTCGCAAGTTATGTGTGATAAAAATATTGACAACTAACATAATTCATTGTACCCAGTGTATGGCGCTGGCTGGTACCAGAAAATTCAGCGGGTCAAGGTGCTACTGCCTACACTCTCTGTACAACTCATAGATATTTCTAAACAAAATGACATAAATCTATCTGAATATATCAAGAAATTCTAAATAGCTAATATTTATGATATTACTATAAAATTAATGGCTGTCGTATTAATTTATGACATGACCTTTTGTCTTACTACATGTAAATATAATTTATAAATGCGTTATGTTAGAGGGAGATTGTGTATTGTCAGCTATCTGCTTTAAGCACTCATCTATATAAAGAAGAATATTCTTAAAAAGTTCAAAATTAGTTTAACATCCAGAGTTAAATATGGCGATTGTGAATTCCATATCTTCTCGAAAAAGGATTATATTTTAAACTATGTTCTACGAAAGATTACGCACTGAGATTTTATGTTTTTTTTGATTTTTTTTGCCAAGACTCAAATTCCATGACCATATAGAACGTGTCTTGGAGGAAGGTGACGTTAGGAGCCTGTAAAATCGACGCGCGTACATGAAAAGAGTTCAAAAGAGTTATGAATGTCAAAGAAGCGAGTGAGGCGTGTAAGAATCGTGTCTTATGGCGCTCTGTTCTCTCTGCCTACCCCGCAAGGGATTTTGCGTGAAGTTATATATAACATATGTATGTATGTGTAATATAATTAAGGCAAATATCTATTACATGGAGAAGAGCGACAGTAGCGTATTACATAAAGCCACTTAATAATTCTTTTGTGGCCACAAGCCACAACTAAATAACAATAAAACTCGAAAAACACACATTCACTACAAAATTAAGAGTTTAGAAAAATAAATATGTAAATTAGTCTAGATTTATATTAAGAACATACTATTGTAACATCTAATTGACAACATATAAAAATGCCCAGTAAAAAAAAATACTCGGATATTTATCTCTAAGACTTTCGCGAATCACGTTCATGACATTAATGACAAACGTCGGGAAATAAATAAAATTAATAATAAATAAACACGATATAATCCTAAAAGTTGTTTTAATGTCACTAATTACTCGGATTTCGTATTAGCCACTGAAAGAAAAAAGTTACGAAATTCTTTATTTAAAGGTAACACTTATTTTTTGGCTCGTAATTATAATTAAATGTAATAAATTACAATCAAAAGCGTTCTATTTTTAAATATTAATGTTAATTTACCGCGTACAACGATGTCGTTACATAACGAACTGGGCCACAGTTAGAGATATAATCTAGGTTCGATATTGCTCTGGTTTGCGTATAACCGCACCTTTAATAATGTTACATTTAAATGTAACGTATGTTAATGTAAGTATATGTATTATGTACGTATTTGATTTAAATTAGCAAATAAGTTACCTCACATACTGCTATTTTAACGTATCAGGCCGGCAACGCTGATGTTACGCCCCTGGTGTAGCAGACGCGGCGGTAATCGCTTCCCATCAAGGGATCTGCGTACTCGTTTGCTTTTCTCATAAAAGCATCAACTCTTGTTCTACACTCGTACCGGATACTAACAGATGACAGAATATGACCTTTTTATTAGTCCGTCTTTTAAATCTCCGTACCATATTCAATTAAAATCGATTCTGGATAATATAGTTTACAGATTTTAAGACTCTTTTGTAATCACAACACTAGCAATTGATCGTAAGTCTATTTGCCCGGTAGTAACTTCTTGTTTAAAGAAGATTATATTCTTTTTAAACATAATTTTTTGTAAGTCTTTTACACCTAAATGACGAAATTTTGGGAACAGATTTCCATGCATCGGGCACAATTTTATACATACATACATAAACTCACGCCTGTATCCCATAGGGGTAGGCAGAGACTTTGGCTTTCCACAAGCTACGGTCCTACACACCGCTTTCGCTTCATCCATAGTCATAAATCTCATCATGCATTCGCGGCGGTTTCGGGTACTACGCATTTTGCCTTTCTTAAACAGACCATTTATTTGGTCGTGGTAGCCCCGATCCCGACCCTGCCACTCACATTCGCTTCAAATACTCTTGTAGTCAGTCGGCTTTCATTCATTCTTGCAAAATGACCAAACCATCTTAACATACTTCTCTCCGCCTTGGTCACCACATCATCCTTCAACTTGCATTTCTCCCTTTCACGCACAATTTTATAGGTCATCAATATTTATCACAAACAACTTAAGAAAAAAAAACGTTTCGAAAAATGAATGGTGATTAGGCGGGATTTGAAATCAAGACTTTTGATTCGGATTCGAAGTAGGTAGAAACTCCACCGACACAAACATCTGCCAGGAAAATAATGAGATGAAGTACTGACACGTACGCTAGTGAGTCATGTATTTCAACCTTGGCAATGGCGTGGAGCGTACTTGCCAGACACGGTGCCAAAATCGAACGTCATTATCGGATGTGCAAACGGTTACTCGATGACACTATTAGAATTTAGTCTAGTAGCTCCTGGCCTATATTTTCAATAAGATTTCACGCGAAAACAGGGTCAATCATTTCAGCAATCGGCGGGAATAAACAGACAGAAAAACAGGTATAATGGTCATAATCATTGTGTACTTTAAGATTAGCATAGGAGCTCCGGGTCCAAAGAAATATTATGTACGTTATTTTAAGTAACTGTTGTAACATATTATGTAGGTATTGCTTAAACCCTTGTATTCTATGACTAGTGATGTAGTTAAGCTTTACTCGAATCAACTCGAGTTGATTATCTCCAACTCAAGTTGAAATACTCTAATCTGACATGCAGTTGAGTTGATGATATTATTCATATTTTTTTCTAGAGCTAATGAGTTTTTTTTTATTAAATTCAAAAAACTCTTCTTGTTACTCTAACTCGACTTAAAATCCAAGTTACGTAAAACACATCACTAGCTCCTCTGTCATCATTTTTTTGTTATCTAGTGGATAGTATGCACTAATCTAACTCGAGTTTCATGTATTTTAACTCGAGTAAACTAGAATTAGGGTGTTTCCGTGTCAGTCAAGTCAAAACATCTTACATAATTTTTGCCCAACTATAACCAGTTAGTATATACAAGTCTATTGAATAAAATAATTCGTAATTAATTATAGATTAATTTATGTAATCTTGATAAAGTGAATGAATAGTGGTCTATTGACAAGAGAGTTTCTTCATACGAGTTCAATATTATGATGTAAGTTAGAACTGTTGATTTATTTTCAAATTTGTGTATGTATTTATTAAAAGCTTTTATTTAGCTTGCACTGTATGTATGTATGTATGTAAATATGTATGTTCGGTGGAATCTTGCAACTCAATTTTGAAGTAGATATCTTCAACCGATTGAGCTGAAATTTTGTATACACGTTTACTTTAGATGACAATGCATGATATGATGTGCGACATTATTCTATATCCAATATAGCAGACCACCCAGGATGGAGGAATGGATATTTTGAATGCATTTCTGCAATATGGGTATCAAATGAAAGGGCTTATTGAGTGTAACTCAAAAAATAATATGACGTCATTCTAAATCCAATATGGTGGAATATCCAAGATGGAGGAAAACATAGTTTAATCTTCTGTACAATATGGGTATCAAATGAAAGGGCTCATTGAGAGTAACTGAAAAAATAATGTGACGTCATTCTAAATCCAATATAACGGATCATCCAAGATAGAGGAACAGTTTTTTTTAATGCATTTCTACAATATGGGTATCAAATGAAAGGGCTTGTTGAGAATAACTCGAAAAATAATGTGACGTCATTCTAAATACAATACGGTGAACCATCCAAGATGACGGCATACATATTTTTGATGCATTTCTACAATATGGCTATGAATTAAAAATCATCATTGCGATTAAATGGAAAAGAAAGCTCCAAGCTGAAATTGAATAAGATGATCGCCTTATTGAAGAGCTGGACTATTTGAAATTAAGCGGTAAACTAACTTGCAATAATGATGCGTTGAATGAAATGACACTAACCTAGCCAGCTATAACTAAAAATAAGAAAATAAATTAAAAGAAAAAATCCTTTTTAAAGAAGCTTTTATTTAAGCGCTCTAAAAATAAGAAAATAATATTTCCTTAAAAATTTCAAGTATCAACTTAGAGCCTCAGTATGTACAATTTATATAATAATAAAAGCTTGTCGCGAGGTTTGACTCCCTATCAGTAGGTAATTAAATTGCAATAGTTAATATAGTAAAGTTAGTAGATTAATTTACATGAGTGTTTTGCCCATTTCTTCTCATGACAACCCTACACTCAGAATCGTCCGTGCGTTTTTGTTCCAATGAGGCAATTTTCTCAAGCGCTCGTGTTTTAATATGTTATGCTTTAAATATAATAATAAGTTAAATATCTGTATTTACGGACTATATTTAACTGTGTGTGAAGACCCAAGAAAATGAAGCTATTGTGATTTGATTTGACATTATAAAATTAGTACAGTTTATTTACAACTCGCGCGACAAGCTTTTATTATTATATAAATTGTACATACTGAGGCTCTAAGTTGATACTTGAATTTTTTAAGGAAATATTAGTTTCTTATTTTTAGAGCGCTTAAATAAAAGCTTCTTTAAAAAGGATTTTTGCTTTTAATTTATAATTTGAATTAATTATTATAGCCCAAATTATTTATAGTAATGTTACAAAGAGGAATCATTTGTTATCGATAAGGCTGATGGTAATAACTGGAATTCAGGTGGATTAAGTTTTACAAGCAAAAGGCACTAAATTAGAAGAAATAGGGTTTTAATGGTTAGTGTTACTTGAAATGCATATATATATATATCTCGGTAATTATAACTAAATAAATTGTATTTGTGCATCCGGGGTAAGGTATCTGTTTAACATAACATAACTTCACGCCTTTGTTACCCGAAGGTGTAGGCAGCGGCTGTTAAGCCTCGTCTCGCCGTTATGTTTACATCCCAAATGGAATAGGTGGCGAACCTATTGCCATACCGGGCACAAAGTTTTCAGTCATCGATATTTATCACACATAACTTCCGAAAACAATTTCGAAAAGTCATTCGTGTGAGCCAGTGTCAGGATTACTCAGGATTCGAGCCTGGACCTCTGGATCAGAAGCCGTGTGCACGACCACTGGACCACCAGGACTTACAGTATCTGTTTCGTAGTCTCAAATATTGAATTCGGAGAGTACAAAATAACTTTGCCTACTACGTTGAGTTGTACAGTCGGAAAAACAATCTTTTACGCTCCCATACACGCAATTAAAACCTTTTTTTATATATAATATAATCCGAAATATTTATAATTTTGAAATACAGCAATACTAAACTTTAAATTAGGTAATTCTAAATATTTAAAACATCGCTATAAAAATACAGTTAAGTGCGTTCTTTGTACTGATCGTAAATAAAGTCTGCAAGCACCACGTGTGACGTGTATTAAAAAGTTGTAAAACGTACGGCACGTAGAATTGACCCGGGGGTTTGTTTCCATTGTACCTTAAATTATCTTTTAAACTACGACAGTAAGCGAGTACCTCTGGCGTCACTAGCGTTGATAGACGTATCTATGGACGCTAGTGACGGAGGAGTATCGTACGTACTTGAATACACTTTGATTATATTATTATTTGACAAGGATTAGTGGGACGCAATCTTGACCAAAGCAAACTCAGCCGGACGGGCTGCTAGGGCGTGCCCCGGAAGCGACGGGCACCGATTAGCCCCCGTCGGTGCGGCTGCATGCGCATGCGGCGAAGGGGGCCGCCACCCTTCACGCAGCGCCAATCCTGGCGGGACGAGGAGAGGGGAGTGCCGTATAGGCACGTGGAATGTTAGAGGTAGCATAGCAAGAAAGATGAATGAGATGATGGATGTATTAAATGAGAGATGCCTGGATGCCTTATGTTTGACGGAGACAAAGCGGAGGGGGAGGGAGGCCGAGGACCTCCCCGGTGGCATGGTAGCCCTATGGTCCGGAGTGGACCCGGGCGTCCGTGCCAGTGGGGGTGTTGGAGTCGTTCTCTCCTCCCGCTTTGCTTCCGGAGTGAAAGAATATGAGTTGGTAGGCCCAAGACATCTTTGGGTTCGAATAAAACTGGGGATCACGCGAGTTTTCCTGGTCGCAGCTTATGCTCCCGTTAGCTCCGCGGATCCCCGCGAACTCGAGGAGTTTTGGGAAACTGTTAGGAATATTCTGGATCTAGCTGAGGGAAATGAAAGGATAATTCTGTGTGGTGATTTTAATGGGTAGGTCGGAACCAAGCGAGACGGCCTGGAGGCTGTCCTTGGTCCGAATGGTGACAAGAGAGTGAATGATGCTGGTAAGCCGATATTGGACGTATGCCTGGAACGGAACCTCCTTGTGTCTAACACATTATTCCGTCATAAAGATATTCACACGTATACGTGGAGACGGAATGAGCAAAAGAGTATGATAGATTTGATTTTGATAGATAGTCGTCTCCGAAATACTATAAGGGATACAAGAGCCTACAGAGGCCCCGCTCTTGATACGGACCACTACCTGGTGGTAAGCCGATTCGTGGGCCTTTTCAAGAAGTGGAGACACTGGCGAGTGCGTACCCATTTCGGAGAGCTTGAAAGGATAAAATGTGAGAAATTAGAAGATGAAAGTGTACGGAGTATGTATGTAGGCCTAGTCAGTAAAAGACTCAATGAGACGAGTCTTTCTGACCTAGGTGTTGAAGAATGCTGGGAAAGAATGAAAGAAAGTATAGTGAATAGTGCAAAAGAAGTATGTGGTAGTGCAAAGAGGCATAAGATTCTGAGAGGTGACGCCTGGTGGGACGCGGATGTGAAATCCAGCGTCGAAAGAAAGAAAAAAGCATGGTTGGATTATGTCTCAAGTTTGAACCAGAATGATAGTATGACAGAGAAAAAGTATGAGAGCTACCGCCGCTGCAGGAATGTTACCAAAGCCTTAGTGAAAGAGAAGCGTGAAAGACTTGTTGCGAATGAGGAAGTGAGGTTGACGGAGAACTTCGAGGCGAATAACAAACTCTTCTGGAGGGAAGTTAGAAAGTCTCGGGGTTCTTCGTCAACATCCAGAATGGATAAAATTATGTCTAAGTTTGGTGACATTCTTGCAAACCCAAGCGAGGTATTGGGCAGGTGGAGTGAGTATTTTGGGGAAATGTACGAGTATGTTCCGGATGTGGGCGCCGCGAGTGAGCCTGCGGCTGACACCGCTGCGCCAGCATCTGATGAGGACATTACTATGGAAGAGATTGAATGGTCGATACGAAGTATGAAAAATGGAAAGGCAGCTGGAATTGATATGATGTCTGCCGAAATGATCAAATACGGTGGAACCTGTGTCCGGGACGCTTTCCTGACCTTGAGCAATCTGTGCTGGAGGTCGGGTAAGGTTCCCATGGACTGGAGGCGCGCTGTCATCGTGCCCTTGTATAAAGGTAAGGGATCACGTATGCAGTGCGCCAGTTACAGGGCCATCAGTTTGATCAGTTTAGCAGCAAAAGTGTATGGGAAAATTATTGAAAGGAGAATGAGGGTGATATCTGATGGAGTATTGTGGGAGGCTCAGGGTGGTTTCAGAAGCAGACGAGGGTGCATGGATCAGATTTTTTCTCTCCGCAATATCGTGGAGAAACAACTGGCTGTTAACCAGAAGGTTTTCTGCGGTTTTGTGGATCTGGAAAAAGCGTTTGACAGAGTGTTACGAAAGGATCTGTGGGATATACTCCCGGGCTACGGGGTGAGCGGAGCACTGCTGCGCGCTGTGCAGTCCACTTATGAGGGCTGCACAGCGTGCGTGCGTGTTGACGGCGGCTTGTCCCCCTGGTTTGACGTCAATATCGGCGTCAGACAGGGTTGCGTGCTGTCCGCTCGACTGTTCATCCTGTACCTGGACAGTTGTCTCCAGAGAATGAGATCGATGGATGTAGGGATGCGAATGGGTGACCTAGTTGTGAGCTGCCTGCTTTACGCAGATGACGCCGTGCTTCTAGCCGAATCGCCGTCGGACCTGCAAACACTAGTCACTACTATGAAAGATGATTGCATGATTAAAGGCTTGCAGTTGAATGCGACGAAAACGAAAGTAATGGTGTTTGAAAGGGAGGAATCCAGAACAGATGCAAGGATAATGGTTGATGATGTAGTGCTAGAACAGGTGAATGAAATTGTATATCTTGGATGCGCTTTTAGCAGAGATGGAAGGTACACCGCGGATGTAGAAAGACGAGTGGCGATAGGAAATAGCGTAAACGGAGTGTTGGGCAGATTCCTGGGCGCAAAAAATATTAGCAGAAAGGCCCAGTTAGCAATCCACAATGCAGTCCTGATCCCAACACTAACTTATGGAAGCGAGAGCTGGGTATGGCAGAGTGTGCATGAAAGTAGAATAAACGCGGTAGAAATGAGGGCTCTACGCAAAATCTGCGGAGTGACTCTCGCTGACCGCGTAGAAAACAAGGTTGTAAGGAAGGAAGTTGGTTTGAAAGAGAGTGTCGGTGTAAAAGTAAGAAAGGGCATGCTCCGATGGTTCGGACATGTAGAAAGAATGGTTGACGCAAGACTGACTAAGCAGATATACAATGCAAAAGCGGACGGATGTAGGAGTCGAGGACGGCCAAGACACACATTACAAGACCAAATAGAACGTGTTCTGGAGGAAGGTGATGTTAAGAGCCTCAAAAACCGACGCGCGTGCATGAAAAGAGTTATGAAAGTCAACGAAGCGAGTGAGGTGTGTAAGAATCGTGCCCTATGGCGCTCTGTTCTCTCTGCCTACCCCGCAAGGGATTTGGCGTGAAGTTATGTATGTATATTCATTATAAAATATGTAAACTTATGAGTTATTAAAGGAGACCTCATGAGTCGCGGCCAACTCAGCAAATATTTCTGAAGATACTATCAATAAATATTTTTTCTAATAAGCAGTACAGTACAGATACTGTTGATGTGGTGTGGTAGTGGTGATGTGATGTGGTATATGTAAATCACTTTGTTCACACCTATCTTCATTTCATTTTCGCTATCTTGCCAATTCGTCACCAATCTCTTTGTAGAAAAATAAGAGATACTTATTTTCCTTTAAGCCATAAAGGTATTTTTAATTAGTCCACATTTTCTAACTGTCAAGGATAAAATATAGTGATTTTATACATATAGTGACAGAAGACAGAAGACAGTGACAAAAAAAAACAATAAATAATGTCCGAACTGAAATATATGATGTAGATAAAACAGCTAATTTAACAGTTAATTAAACTTTTTTTTTCACTTCTAACAATTACCACCATTCTCATAAAACAGTATCAGTAATTCTCGTATCGTAAACAACAGTGGACACACAATTTATCCATCCTAAAATACTGTGAACATTTCACAAGTTGATTTACAGATGCCAAACAGATAGTTCACAGAGTCCAGCACAGATCGGATCAGATCAGAGTGTTACGCAATTACATATATAAATGTAACAAGCCTTGATTTGTTTATTACAACTGTTCTGTATATTGAGTTGAAGAGAATTTGAATTGAGTACTGTTCTTTCTTACTTAAATATCTTATAGAAAGAGCGCACTATATTCTCTATTGAAATCAATTAAGTATCAACTTACTATAGAACAGAGACGTACTATATGTTTAGTATACTTTTTACCAAGAGAGATGAATATGGCAGAGTGAATATGCAGTATGAAAAGGTAAAGTCACGCAGTTCGCTACCGCAATGAACCGATTCGACCGGTGAAAAACCACGACCTCTCAGAATATCGACGTAAAGTGCTTATGCCGCCTTTGTACTCAATATCTAATTCTGTCCAGTGTAGTGACACCAAAGTAATTCAATTTTTTTTCCAAATAAGTTATAGCTTAAAGGTCTTTGTTACCAGGTCATAAAATTAGAAAAAAATTCTCTGTCCATTTTCGTAACATGTAACAATACACTCATTTGTATAAATATCATTATATATACATATAGTTAGTAGGTACATCCAATTGTTGTTATATTGGACAAAAGCGCGCGAAGTGTACGGCGCGGACGCGTCAGTGTGTGACGTCACGGGGCAGACTGCGCGCGTGCATTTGATTTATAGCAATGTTTTCAAATACCACAAGCCACTATTTGCGCGGGTTTTACTGCGCCGTGGATTCAGGAAGTGTTCTAAATCTAGTAAGATTTGTAGATATACCAAATGGTAAATAAGGAAGCATGATAATAATATGGCTAAAAATGATATGAGCTATTTGATAATCTAGATCTGGACGTTTTATAAACGTAACTTCAGGGCTTTTTCTACCTGAAGGTGTAGGCGGCGGCTGTTAAAGCTTCGAATCGCCGTATCGTTAAGTTACGTCTCAAATGGAATAGGTGGTGAACCTATACCATACTGGCGACAAGGTCGATATTTATCACTCATATTCGAAGAGAATTCGGATAAATCGTTGGTGTGAGTCCGGAATCGAACCCACGACTGAATCACCGACAGGACCATCGACAAAGAGACCTTATACTTTTTGAAAATATCATAATTTGATGAGTTCCTAAAAGTATGAGTACCATTCCGCTGTCTGATCTAACAGCTCTACCTATATCATACATTGTAAGAAAGTATAAGTTCATTTCTTGAACGCAAGAACTATTGATCCGATGATTATGGGGAAGTAAAAGCAAAAAATGATATTCTGTTGCAATGTCTGCCTGGTCAGCCATTTGATTTTCATAAATTAAAAAAATGCTAAAAAAACACAAAAATGTAACTCTTTAACTTTAACTGAATGCCATTGAAAACATGTTGGTACTATCACAAAGAATATGACTAAGAGCCAAATTCCACAGGGATCAGACGCACGTTTCTTTCATGTCTTATGACAGGGTTCAGAGTTCACCGACTTTTCAACACAAATTTGGTTATATTATGCTTAGTAATTCTGCAGCAATATCTACTATACATATTCACATATAAATAAAATTGAAGTATTTTTAATATTGAATTAACTGCTTTCTACTACATTCATATGAATGTATATGCACGGTACATACATACACCAAAATAACATTTCTTTTTTCAATTTTTGTCTGGCTGTCTTTGTGTTTGTTCCAAGTAATCTTTCACATGGCTGGACCGATTTCGACAGGACGTTTATTGGTAGATAGCTGATGTAATAAGGAGTTACTTAGGCTACTTTTTTAGAAAAGATAAATAAGTCAACTAGTAAATAATAAAATGCATAATATCCAATACGTTTTCCTATCAATAATTGTAATAGTCACCCAAACAACGAGACCAAAAATGGGTTGTTGATGTGTGAGTGACTTATCAATGTTTGCGTAAAAAGTGCTTCCAAGTGTCAACTTTTACTTAATTATTGTGCATGTGTTGAATAATATACATCCTGAGAATCGCTTACTCGCGGTTGCGCTGTCAGTGATGATTAGTAGTACAATTTACTGACATGTGGCATCTACTACAGTCTATGGATAAAGCTATGGTTACGAGTATTAGCAATAGATTCATCATCATCATTTGCCTTTTGAGGTCCACTGCTGGACAGGCCTCCCCCATAGAGCGCCACAACGGTCCGTTCACTCATGGGGGGTTTTTGCCATAATCGCCACGCTTGGCAGGCGGGTTGGCGATCGCAGTAGGCTGTATTTTGTTGAGAGAGAATGCTGCTGCCTTTTCCCTTAGTCGCCTTTTACGACACCCACGGGAAGAGATGGGGTGGCGGTATTCTAAGCCGGCGCCACACAGCAATAGATTGATTGATAGAAATTGATAGAAATGGAAAATTGATAAAATGTTATAAATTGTTTTTTTTATTATTTTCAGGTAAAGCCAAGATCAACGTTACTTAGATTATGTTGGTAAAGTATAGAATAGTTAATAAAGTATTTTAACATAGATTGTATTGTATTGAGTAATGCTTTTAGTAGCAGTAAGTATACTCATATATACTTACTTATACTTGTAAGTACCTGTAGGTTGGTATATATTACATAACTTCACGCCTATTTCCACCCTAAGGTGTAGGCAGTGGCTGTTAAGCTTCGACTCGCTGTTATGTTTACGTCCCTAATGGAATAGGTGGCGGACCTATTACCATACCGGGCACAAAGTTTTCAATCATCGATATTATCACATATAACTTTTTAAAAGTCATTGGTGTTTCGAACAGGTGTGGCCAAGATTCGAACCCGCGACCACATGATTTAGAAGCGAGATGCTCGACTACTGGACCACCGATACGATTTTTAACTATTACTTAATACGAGCATCTAAAAATGTTTGCTGTTAAAAACCTCAATTGTTAGTATTTAGTAGTTTGAATTAAATACACCGAGAATAAATACTAACAGTACAATATCCGGAAGGAGAATTAATTAATAATAATCGATACAGTAAGTATCGATATTGTATTCCACGAGATTTATCCGGCTCAATGAAATACGAGTAAGAAATTCATGTTTTCAGTTTATATTAAATCCCTATATGTTACTTATTGGATTTCATTGTTAAATTAATCTGACAAATTCGAGAATATACTTGAAAATATATTTATTGCTAAGAGAATTTCGACTTTCTTTTATGGGATAGGAGGGCAAACGAGCATGCGTGTCACCTGATGGTAAGTGACCAGCGCCGCCTATGGACACCTGCAACACTTATAGTGTTACAGTTGCGTTCCCGACCTTTAAGGCACTAGGATGGGGAAGGGAGGTGGGCCTCCGGGTACCTCTCTCACCGAACGAATCGCGGCATGAGCCACTTTACGTCTAATTCCTGAGAGGTCGTGGTGTTTCACCGGTCGAGCCGGCCCATTCATTCAGCGAACTGCTCGGCTCTACCACTGTTAATTTTCTTTTTCGGTTAACAGTATAGTGGTTTAGCGCACTCATGACATTTACTTGGCAGATTGCGGGTTCCAAATTATCTAATATTTTTCTTACTTTTTGTTTTTAAATGCTATGTGTGATAATTTATCGATGAGTAATAAATGTCTACTCGGACCGGACGTACCTTATGGTGTTGTTCTCGAAAAACTGGTCTTACTGCTATAAGCAAGCACTTATAGTGATTCTGTGTTGTTAGTTCTACTTCTAAATCTGACTAAAATATAAAATGCTCATAATTGGCAGATCGGTATCAACTCTTAAGTTTATCTGGTATGATTTAAACCCGTTGCCTGCTAAACGGAAGTTTCAGAGCCAAAGTAATGAACTAAAAGAGTTAATATCGTTGTTAGTTGTAAGTTAATTCGTCTCAGTAACGACATATTATGTTATGGATCATAGTTAATAGCAATTTAATTACACTAATGACGCAATATATATTTAATTAAAATGCATTTAATTAATAAAAGTTATTGTATTACCACTCATAATTACACTGACAACGGCAGTTATCATTCTAATAGCTTACATATTAATTATACAAGTATTTTTTTTATCTCTGACACTATTTACTATTTATTTATATATCCTAATGATATTATAAACACGATAGTTTATTAATATGTGAAACTTGGTTTTTAAATAAATTTGCTGTTGCCTCTGTCTTTGTTCATAGCTAATTGTTGGGATTAAAAGGTCAGCTATTGATAATAATTAATTTAATTTATCTATTACTCATTTTTTATATTTATTTCTAAGACTTTCGCGAACTTTTAATCAATATCTATTACTCTATAAATTTATTGGGGATAGTCGTGATCGTTATGCATAATAAAATTGAATATAAAAATTATACTGTAAATTCACACCCAAGGTACCTTTCGCAAAGTTATTGTTGCAAGCCAGAGTTCCCTCAAACAACCTTTGAACTAGAAGTCTCTATTCTTAACCTCGACGCCATCGAGGCTTATTATACTATAGATGATGATCAGGTCAAATTCCTTAATCCTCATGATTTCCACCAGGAGAGATGCAGTAACACTAAACTCTAGAACCATCTCCAAAATGATCAGTGTAAAAGTAAAATATTTAATAAAATCGAACAATATACCAACCCATCATATCATATTGTTTTCACAACACAATGACAATCACTTTCAGTTTTTTTAATTTATTTGACAATAAATTATAAAAAAAAATAATAACAAAAAAAGAACAAAACCGCAAACTTAAAACGGATGAAATAATAAAGATTGATATATAGAATAATAATGTTGGTAGTTTATATAATATTATGGTGGTCGTTAATACAACAATCACTTCCCTAGACTGGATGGCGCGCAAATTCTACTGCAACAAATACAATTTGATACTTAAAAATACTTATAATAACATAACTTCACGAATTTTTCTACACGAAGATGCAGGCAGTGGCTGTTAAGCCTCGGCTCGCCGTTATGTTTACGTCCCAAATGGTGACAATAGGTGGCGAACCCATTGCCATACCATGGGCACAAAGTTTTTAGTCATCGATATTTATCACACATAACTTTTTAATGTTGAAAGGTGATAGGGTGTGCGCCAGGATTCGAAATCACGACATCTGGATTCAGAAACCTTGTGCTCGACCACTGGACTACTGAGACTATATTTGCGTTAAAATATATTTTATCATATAGTAAGTCCACTGATTTCGAAGAATTCTTCCTGTTTACGAGAGCTGAAGACTACTGATTTTTCTTCAGTCACCTGTGATTACTATCGATAGTGGTCGCGTGTGGGTACTCCCTATAGGATATTACCACCACACCTATTCCCGTGGGGGTCATAAGAGATGACTAAGGGGTTTGATCTAATTGGGACTATCTCCCTTTACCAGGTTTTGATAAGTGACGCCTATTACATTATGATGCATCTTGTAATCGACACATTTTCTATGATACTTTGGATTTCACTTAATTGACAAACGATTGTATTTTTATTCGTTTGTTTTGATAGTCAATCGTAACATCTTATAATTATCTCACTTCTAGTTTTAGGTTATTTATGAAATGATAAGACTTTTACAGATTTATAAAATAATTTTCTTAACTATGTAACTGTAGAATTACGCAGCTCGCCTTTCAGAAATAATACGTAAATTGTATCCTACCGCGTTTTGTTCAGTGAGAGAATCTGAAAGAATACAGTCTTCCCTTATTTATATCTCCTTTTTTTCGATCTTAAAGGCCGACAACGTACGTCTGTGATTCTCTCAGTCTTGCAAATATCCATGAGCAGATCTAGTTGGTTACCAGGTGACCCGCTTAGTCGTTAGCCTGATAACGTAACCTCTGCTTGTTTGAGCCAAAGTATCAAACAAATGATTCGCAGTAGATCCCGTCGGCACGCATCACGTATTGCGACACGTTCGGGTCCATTGAGAGCGCGCGTGGGCGTCACTCGATGTTGTGATAGTAAATATACCCAGGGTTGCCACATCACCGATACTTACCATTGTATCGACAGACGCTTAATTGGAGAGGAAATATTACATGTACATACATTTCGACATAGCACATATAAAAACCGACTAAACAGACAGATTATTTGAATTTGTGCTGTTTGTGTGGTAGAGCCACGCAGTTTCCTGTATGAATAGTCTGGTTTGACTGTTGAATTATCACCCCTTCCCTATCTCAAATACTGGCAACGTATCTGTAACTCTGTAACACACGAGTGTTGCAAGTGTCTACGGCGCTATATAGTCACTTAACACCAGCTGATTTACCTGCTACTGATGCCTGACTGCTGATTACTTGAAGCTGTGATGCACTGCTCCTGGTACATTAACACAAGTCTACATTTTATACATACAGTCAGTAGCGTTTGTTTAGAGAGTAACAGTTCTTACTTAAAAGTAAAGGCGTCGATAGACTAAGTCCTTACATTAGCTATATGTAGAATACTAGCGGCTTTGATTCCAAAAGTGATTATGTATCGCAAATTAAATGTTATTTAACTTTGTGACACTCACACTTCGATTATAGAAATAAAACCGATACAGAGGGTTTGCAAGCTTATTGACACCTCAATGTGTATGGTGACTCTAAAATTGTACTGACACAGATACAAAGATTATTTCGAAATCTTTCCATACTTTGTAGAGAGAAATTTAATTTATCGATAATAAAAACAATACGGTATGAACATAAAATCTGTAAAGAAATATAACTGCTTTACCGACAGTTGTATGTCTTATATGTAGTGAACCAATTTAGCATAAAACAAAACCAGGTAAAAGAAATTTTCTTGTTTAATATCTTTGCCGTAAGGAAGATATAACTCGCGAAACTAAGGACCCAGGAAATCAAAATAGATTTATTTTAATTGGTATTCATAGACACATAAAAATATTGAATGAACATAGATATTAAAAGTGTTATTATTGTAAAATTACATTAGAAATTTAAAGTGAGACAATGATGTTCTATTAGTTATAGTGTGATGATAAACAGACGACGTCTGAGCTGATGAAAATTCAGAGAAGCTCCATTTATAAAGATAAATTATAGCAATATATATTAGTCTAAGATCCCGCTGCAGAATCGTGTGCTCATCGACTATTTGTTTAAAACCAAATTTTTATGTTTGTTTGTAACTAAGAGAATATATATTTACTAGGGTGCCTATCAAAATTTGGCCGCCATTATTTTTAATTAAATTATTCTTAATTGATTTTTGGTAAAAGATTTCGTTTATTTATTTTTAAAAAAAAAATAACGTCTACATCACGGTAATTAATATGAAGATTCTAAAAAATCACGGGTGCCGTTGCACACTTGGCCGCACCTCTTTGCAGCCAGGTGTAAACAGGTATAATTTCGATAAATTTATACCATTATAACCTATTTTCATTAATTATATGTCAAATTGAAGCTAATTTTTTTCTATTAATTATCATATAAAGTTGCTTAATTAAATCTGGCCGCAAACAAGGGTTACTGGCTGTTAAAGATAATAAATATTTAAGGTAGAGTGAAAGAGAGTTAGCGCGTAACATCATTTGTCAGACGAGGACAGCGATTGCCGGCTGTGCGACGCTTTTAAGCCATTGCGCATGCGTCGAACGTTAGTGTTCTCAACCACCGGGGAGCAATAGAGATGACTTATAATAAATACTCCAAAAAATATGTATTTTTTTCAAAATGACAAATTTAAAAACTGCGACAAAAAATTAATATTGATTTGATATATCGACGGTCTAGTTAGCAATTTGTCTAACTCCTTATTTTTTAGAGGGTGATTTTTTTAACATTTTGATGAAGCAATAATCCAATTACAAATTATTTGAATGATTCAAACTTAAATATTCTATCTCTATTAGATATTAATGATATTAAATGTTTTTTTAAAAATGATAATATATTTTGAAGTAATTGTTTTTTTCCTACAAATAAAAGATTCTCTAAAACGGAGTTAGATAATTTGCTAATTAGAACGTCGATATTTAATATTAATTTAAAAAATAAAAAAATGAAACCAAGGTGACTTAAGTAAAAGAAAATTTTATTGTGAAAGTATTATTTAAAAATTTTATTAGATTTTATTCAAGTATTTAATTGTCTGTTACATATTAATTAAACATTTAAGTCAATTAAAAAATTTAAAAAAATATCTTATAATTCTTATATTTCCGTAACTCTTATTTAAAAATCTGAATCATCGGAGCTTTCAGTTGTACTGTCATCGGAGCTATCACTTTCATCGCTACAAATATCAGAATCGTCGTTATCGGAAGCTTTGTTCGTGGATTCACATAGCACACTATTTACTTGCGTTTGAGTTGAGTCGCCCAGGAACCATGTTGGTTTTAAAAAACCATCTAGTACCAGCCAGCCATTATTTTCTGGGCTGAATTTGATGCAGTCTGGTTCAGTGGCATTTAACCACATCGAATTAACAAAGATTGTCCGCAACAATTTTTGTTTCAAAGATTTCCAGCACGGTGGAATGTGCGTCGAGTCCAAACCTTTAATTCTCTTCATAAATTTTTCATTATTTTGTTTTGAAGCGTACATTTTGTTAAATAATAAAAATCTTGCGGTATTTACACTTTGACACTTTGGTATTCCATACATAAGACACGTAAACTCTTGGACTGCATCAATTTTGAATCAATTCTTCATCATCCTGGCCGAGATCGTACGCGGCTGCGTACATCTCGGCCAGGATGGCCGCTCCAGGCTCCTCAGCAGAGCCCTGGAGCGGGAGGCCCCCGCGAGGTCTCGCGACCAAACGGGGGGGGCCCCCGTTTGGTCAGGGCCACGGACAGCACGACGCCACCGTAGAGGCGGCGAACTCCCTCTCCCGGTCCCCTGAGGTTGGGCAGCAAGCGGTGCAACGCGCCTGCCACCCGTCACGCTCGGGGGACCGTCCTCACGAAGTGCTCCTCGAAGGTCCAGCGTCTATCCAGGGTGAGGCCGAGGTACTTCATGTACCGCCCCACCGGGACAGCCGTGTCACCCACTCGGATCCGCGAGGCCGAAGGCTCCCGGCCCCGAGTGAGACGGTGGAACCACAGCGCCTCACTCTTGTGAGGCGCTACCTCCAGGCCGAGCCCGCGGATCCGTCTCACGACGATAGCCACCCCCAGCTCGGCGAACCTGAGCGTACGCTCGAAGTCGGGCCCCGTGGCGACCACCAAAGTGTCGTCTGCGTAGCACACGACACTTATGCCACAGGGCAGACTGGTGCGGAGGACCGGATCGTATGCGAGGTTCCACAGCAGGGGCCCAAGCACGGACCCCTGCGGAACCCCGCATGAAACCACCTTCCTCTGCTCCGTCCCGTTCCGGTTGACATAGTCCACCCGTCTCTCCTGCAGATAGGCCCCGATGACCGACCTTAGGTAGGGAGGCACCTCGTGGTAGACGTGGGCCTCCCTGATGGCCATCCCGGGGGAGGGTCCCGAAGGCGTTGACGATGTCTAGCGACACCGCCAGCGCGACCCCCCCCCCGATCGGACTGCCGGTTCCGACAGGGCCCGCACCCGACGCACCGCGTCGATAGTCGAGCGCCCCTGCCGGAACCCGAACTGACAGTCCGATATGTCCGGGCCCACCTGCGACAGGTGGCTGCTGATACGGGCGGAGATAACCCTTTCAAAGAGCTTCCCCGCCTCGTTCAGCAGGCATATCGGCCGGAACGACGACGGATGCAACTATAACCTATATTATTCGTAAATTCAATTCAACTTTTACTTACGGTTTGTGTTTTGCGAAAATCTTCAAATTCTTGTTTATCTTTTTGCTTCAGAACCACAATTTTTTTTTACACTCTGAATGATATCCGAAATCATTAGTAGAGTCAATTGTAAGTAAAAGGTCATGATATTTATATTTTTTTTTACGACGAAACAATAACATTAGCGAGCACTTTTGGAATGATACATTATTAAAGTCGAGTACATTGCTTTTTTTGTTACACAAAAAACACGACTTCATCTTTATCAATTTTATTTTACGTTAATTAATAAAATAATTTTTAGATGCACAAATAAAATAACAATATATGTCAGTTGATGACACTGACATTGGACGCAGTGAACCTTAAATATTTATTATTTTTAACAGCCAGTAACCCTTGTTTGCGGCCAGATTTAATTAAGCAACTTTATATGATAATTAATAGAAAAAAAATAGCTTCAATTTGACATATAATTAATGAAAATAGGTTATAATGGTATAAATTTATCGAAATTATACCTGTTTACACCTGGCTGCAAAGAGGTGTGGCCAAGTGTGCAACGGCACCCGTGATTTTTTAGAATCTTCATATTAATTACCGTGTGGTAGACGTTATTTTTTTAAAAAAAATAAATAAACGAAATCTTTTACCACAAATCAATTAAGAATAATTTAATTAAAAATAATGGCGGCCAAATTTTTATAGGCACCCTAGTAAATATATATTCTCTTAGTTACAAACAAACATAAAAATTTGGTTTTAAACAAATAGTCGATGAGCACACGATTCTGCAGCGGGATCTCGTACTATATATGTTTGTTTATTCTCAACCTACCTACCCCTAAAAATATTTATAAGTTAAACTTAATAATGGATGTTATTAAAATGAAAAATAAACAAAATACATATGTCTGTTGTAAACTTGTAAATTTATGATTAGGTATTCATAACTAACACGCTTTCTACTGCTCCGCAACTATGTCAACATTCAACCCACATTGACTAAATAATAATATAATGGTCGTGAAGCTCAACACAGTATTGAATCCGAAAAATTGCTGATATATTTGTATGTATTTCATTTTTCAAATTATGTATGATATGTAAGATCGGGAGAGTCCAAAGATTTCATACTACCGACTTCGTGGTCCCCTTTTTTATGGGATAGGAGGGCAAACGTGCAGGAGTGTCATCTGATAGTAAGCAACCAACGCCGCCCATGGACACCTGCAACACATATAGTGTTTCTGTTGCGTTGCCAACCTTTAAGGGATAGGGGATAGGAAAGGATGGGGCCTCCAGGTACGAGTACCTCTCTCACCGAACGAAACGCGGCATGAGCCACTTTACATCGGTACCATCAGGTGACACGCCAGCTCGTTTGCCCTCCTGTTCCATAAAAAAAAAGTACCAGACTCCTATTTGAAAGCACTTAGATATATTTGATTTTTATCATTCGGATATTCAGGGATATGGAGTTATCTGCTACCTAATAGGGGGAAGATAATGCCAGGAATCGGGCGTGTATAATAATTCATAAAAGTTTAAGAAGCTTACTACTGACGTGTATAAGAATTGTGTAGGTATTATGACAATCTGTTCTCTCTACCTACCGCGCAAAGGACTAGGTGTGAAGTTAAGTAAGTAATGTTAACTATTTAGCATTTGTACTAACTTTATGAAAAGTCTATAAGCCATTGAGGCTATTGGAATTGCCCAAACACCAACATAACTTTCCTTCAGACAATGGCGGATATCAAACAAAAACATTACCTGCCAACCTTAGATTCCCTATATGCTCTGTTGGTCTCGAGACTTGGTCTATAGATTTTTGTAGATTTAATCTCCGAATGACGTAATTTCGCGTGGGTGATATGCTAACGAAATATTCAATAAGGCTTTATGTCTTAATTATGCCTTAATATGATAATGGTGCGTTTTAAATAAGTAATCAAACTCTTGACCGAGATATTTGTGAACGAGATATGATTCTGTGTCAATGACAATATTATAAAAAGTTAGTTTGCACACCCTAATATCCTAGGGCCTAGGCCTAAGGACCTATTAAACCTATTTGAAATATGATTTTTGTAACTGACAGCCCGTTTATATGGGAAGGCTATATATTATTTCATAATATGCTTACTATCATGGGTCTGCCTAAGCCTCCCTTTTGATCTACTATAAATTGGAAAGTGGGAATTACTTAGTCTGGCCATAAATACTGTTACAACTAAAAATAAAAAATATTACAGTTGAATTTGGAATCTGTCATTTTTATACGATTGTTCATTGTGTTTTCTCGTTTTGGTGCCAATACATTGTACAATATTTTGCGATATCAAAATGGAGTGGGGTGATAAAGAAAACCGAATCGCTGTGACTGCATTACACAAAGAAGGTATGGAGCCAAATGCAATTTTTAAAACTCTCCATACACTTGGTATTAGTCAAATGTTTGTGTAACGGGCTATTAATAGGTACAATGAGACCTCCTCTGTTTGTGACAGAAAAAGACCTGGCCCTCCACGTAGTGTTCGTACGAAAAAGGTGGTCAAAGCAGTAAGGGAAAGAATTCGAAGAAATCCTGTCCGCAAGCAAAAGATTTTAACTCGGGAGATGAAGATAGCACCTAGAACAATGTCGCGTATTTTAAAAGATGACTTAGGACTTAGTGCGCCTCTTATAGGCTGCAACTGGTCATTTATTAACTGATAATTTAAAAAAGAATAGGGTGTTAAAATCTAAACAACTACTGAAGCGGTACGCAAAGGGAGGTCACAGAAAAATATTGTTTACGGATGAAAAAGTTTTTACAATTGAGCAACATTTTAACAAACAAAATGACAGTATTTATGCTCAAAGCTCTAAGGAAGCTTCCCATTTACTTGACAGAGTGCAACGTGGCCATTATCCGACTTCAGTGATGGTTTGGTGGGGTGTTAGCTACGAAGGAGTGACTGATCCATATTTTTGTGAAAAAGGTATCAAAACATCGGCACAAGTGTATCAAGATACCATTCTTGAAAAGGTAGTCAAGCCCCTTAACAACACCATGTTCAATAACGAAGTATGGTCCTTCCAGGAAGACTCGGCACTGGGTCATAAAGCTCGGTCCACGCAATCTTGGTTGGAAGCGAACGTTTCGGACTTCATTAGAGCTGAAGACTGGCCGCCGTCTAGTCCCGATCTTAATCCACTGGATTATGATTTGTGGTCAGTTTTAGAGAGTACGGCTTGCTCTAAACGTCATAATAATTTAGAGTCCCTAAAACAATCCATACGATTGGCAGTGAAGAATTTTCCCATGGAAAGAGTGCGTGTTTCTATTGATAACTGGCCTCAACGTTTAAAGGCCTGTATTGCAGCCAATAGAGACCACTTCGAATAACCTTTTTATATTTTATATCGTTTTATATTTATGTATTAAAGTAACACACTGTAAAAGTAATAAATGTTATTTGCAATTAAAACTTTTTTTTTTTTATTGTTACAATATTTATGGCATGACTAAGTATACAACACTATGGCGTTTTTCGGCAGAAAAACTTGAATTATCGTTAAATTATCTCACCTAACGTTCGAAAATATTCCTGATACAAATTATAGTCTCCATCTACCGAAATCCAGAGCTTTTCTCTATTGAAACAAGAAGTCGCGGGATTCGATTCCCACTCACATCAATGATTTCTCAAATTTTTTTTCGGAAGTTATGTGTGATAAATATCAATTACTGACAACATAAAAAAAAGCGAGTCGAGGCTTAACATGCGAAAAAAGGGTCGAAAAAGGCGTTCAGTTAAAACAAATCTTATTATTTTTCGCTAAGTAACAAACATATACAATGTACATAAATAATTCAATTACTCCATCTATGTGTTACAAAATAAGTAATACAGGAACAGTTAATTTCCCCAGACAGCCAGGCAAGACAATCAGGACATCCTCAGTGGTTGCGCCATCCATTACGGTTTCCTATAGAAAACAATGAATATTTCTCCATAGCTCGTGGTGAACAATAAACAAGGTTTTTACATCACTAACCAGCTACCGTTTCAAAGAACCGGCGTTAAGAGAATGCAAAATTGATTAGTTTAGTATATACGCAATATGTTTTAACAATAGTTAGTAGTACTTTTTTTTTATGGGATAGGAGGGCAAACGAGAAGGCGTGTCACCTGATGGTAAGCAACCAACGCCGCCAATGGACACCAGCAACACATATAGTGTTACTGTTGCGTTGCCGACCTTAAGGGATAGGGGAAAGGAAAGGATGGGGAAAGGGGGGTGGGCCTCCGGGTACCTCTCTCACCGAACGAAACGCGGCATGAGCCACTTTACGTCGGTCTTCTGAGAGGTCGTGGTATTTCACCGGTCGAGCCGGCCCATTCATGCAGAGAACTGCTTGGCTCTACCTCTGTCGACTGTACCAATTTGATATCAATTATTTTTGTGTTCCAATGTAATGCAATAGATAGTACCTATTCCATTTGGGGAGTGAAATTCGGCATTGTATGGCAACGCGTGAAGTTATAAATGTACTTGATTTGATTTTTTTTTACTGTGGTAGAGTCTTCCAGTTCGCTGTATGAATGGGCCGGCTCGACCGGTGAAATACCACGACCTCTCGGAATATCGGCGTGAAGTGGCTCGTGTCGCGTTTCGTTCGGTGAGAGAGATATCCGGAGGCCCGATCCCCTTTCCCTCTCATTTCCCCTTCTACTCGTTTAAAGGACGGCAACGCACCACGGTGTTCATGGGCGGTGAGAATTTGTCTGCCATCGGGTGACCCACCAGCTCGTTTACGCTCCTATCCCTTAATAATAAACTTTCTATGACATCAGACGAGTTAAAATTTATATAGGTGGGTAATAGCAGTTGAATACTGCACTGCTCGTATGACCCTATTCGTATATACCTATTGACGATAACTTTTTGAGATTTTAATTACATAAAACCGGATCATCTTCGAGTGGAAGGTCAATTAATTCAATATCTTCAAAGTCCAAACTGTACCACGAAGTAAAGACTAAAAAAGGAAATATTATATTAACTACGCAATATTAATTAATAAATTATAACATATGCATCGCTACCCATTCAATGGGACAAATTATTAAACACAGTAGCGGATTTAAATGTAGGGATCTGATCATCAAGTAGCATGACTTGAATACCGTACATAATATGTGACCAGCATATTACCACCATATTATGAGCTCTTAATTCCAGCCAGCTTGTTCGCTGCCTAGCGAATTCGTATTTCTAACGTCTAATTTCAGCTATTCCAGACTACTCATGTGTGACTAAATGCAATTAGTCGTTGATAAATCGAATTTAGAGTGAATTTGACAGTGACTACTCGTCACCGACTAACTGAAATTAGTCGTTGAAAATACGAATTCGCTAGGCAGCGAACAAGCTGGCTGGAATTAAGAGCTCATAATATGCCCCCAGAGTTGTGTAAGGCACCATGACTTATGGCGCTCTGTTCTCTCTGCCTACCCCGCAAGAGATTTGGCGTCAAGTTATAGATATATGTAATTTTGCACACGGCAATTGAAGGCAGCACAAGCAAATTTTTACCTATTTGACTAATATGCGTCCTCTTTTACCTCTGTCTTCCGCTGTTTATTTGTCTGTTCCAACGACAAATTATGTTGAGGAAAAATGCGGGTTGCTATCATTAGGTTAACTTAATGAGCTACAGCTAACAAAGAGTTTGTTCTTGTAATCTTTGTTTCCTAGTTTCGTCGGAATAAATTGGCCAATAGTTACTTGTTACCTAACTTAAGAATCTATGTGAAGGGCGGATTGTTAGTTACAAGGATTAGAGGTAGATACAAGGATTTGTAGATACCTACATAAAACAACCTTGTATAATAATTTTAAATAATTTACAACTGGATGCTTTGTCTGATTCCATTGATATTTACGACTACTTTTACAGTGGTAGAGCCCAGCAGCTCCCTGCTAGAATGGGCCTGCTCGACCGTTGAAATACCACGACCTCTCAGAAGATCAACGTAAAGTGGCTCATGCCACTTGTCATTCGGTGGGAGAGGTACCCGGAAGTCCACCCCCTTCCCCATCATTTCCTATTGTACTCCCTTAAAGGTCGGCAACGCATATGTGTAACGTTATATGTGTTGCTGGTGTCCATGGGCGGCGCAGGTGGCTTACCATCAGGTGACACGCTTGGTCGTTTGCCCTTCTGTCCCATAAAAAAGACTACTAATTATTTCCATTGAGCAATTACCTTGTCCCATGGGATAAATATATGGCAGATTCTAATATCTACAGCGGACGCCATTTTGTAAACCAATCGATATTTCTTTTACAAAATGGCAGAACTGTTGTGACATCATCTTTCATAGACTCAAAATTAACTCGGATGAACGCTCCTGTCAGCCACTAATTTAGTTTAATTACATAAGCTAAGTATCGCAATTATTTTTATTGAATACTCAAACAATTATTACTATATTTTGTAGCTTTCACTTTGATAAATTCACGAAGATATTAAACAGAGTTCAGACAATTTTTTAAACAAAATTAAATGCTTCTGCGAATGCCATCTTAAATTAATGGAAGTATAATATCTTTATTTAGCCTTTGGAAAATATGCTCTGAAAATAATCTACATCACATCACATCAAACTCTGTAAACATAGGTACTCCACAAAGTACATAGACAATCTTTTTACACCGCCTATTGTAGACCTTGTTGAGTCTAGAAAACCGGGAATCTGCGTACACTGAAACATGCACCGTATTCTTTAGTGACAGGGTAGAATGTCCTTTGAACACTCTTAATTATTTCCCTTATATAAGAAGACAAGTGACTCTTACATTGTCAGCAGAAAATTCACATAGGTATACCTACTTCGAAGTGTTCTATGCTGATAGTGTTGAAGGCTTCAGCCTGCTAGAGTTTTGTTTTTATTGTAAAGTATTTGTATTATATACCTATATGTATTTTGAGAAACAGTTTAGGTTTCCACAAAATCTTGCCTTTTAGAAATGAGTGGGTAAATAGTTAGTCGATCTTAGGTATATAGGATTCAGCTCTATACCAACCAAATGAGTATTGAATGTTGGAGAACCAAATTTAGGCTGGAATTTCCAACATCATTCCATCTTAACCTTGTGTTTTGTTATTTCACCCGGCTATATAGGAGGGATATAAAGCGAATTTATTGTTTATTTGTCTGTCTGTAAAAATGTATAGCGTAAAAGTAGTTTTTTTGCGGTGGTATCTAAGTCAAGAATTAATCATTATAGACAGCAGAAGAAGTGAATTCATTTTGTACTAGGTAAAGATTGTATACCTCGATAACGGCATTCTCCGGTGGTTCGACATGTAGAAGGAATAGATGATGCAAGATTAACTAAGCAGATATACAATGCAAAAGTAGAAGGATGTAGAATCAAGGAAGACTACGACACACCTTTCATGTCCAAATTGTAGGTTTCCTTGTGGCAAGTGTTGTCAGGCGCCATAAACTCCGACGAGTGAAGTGTGTAAGAATCGTGCCTTGTAGCGCTATGTTCCCTCTGCCTACCCAGAAAGGGACTTGGCATGAAGTTATATATGTATATAAAACTATACCTTAGCTAGTATAAATCTTTGTAGTTGGCTGGAATAATGACATGTTAACAAGTCTATACGAATGGGACTAGTTTTAATAGCTTTCTGTTCAGCCATTTCAACAGTGTGGGCAACAAAAACCGTTATGCACTCAATACAGAACCTTTTCTATCGATGTTAATGTTTCAATAACAGATACTACCCACATCGGGCATTATCATTTTAATTGATAGTGTCGTATTACGACAGATTATGTGTAGTACATTTCTAGTTTGTGCTCGTAACTTCGTCCGCGTTAAAATCTATTCATAAAAAAGAGTCATATTTATTTATTTCTAAGACTTTCGCGAATTTCACTCATTGATCAAAACAACCTTTAGGATTATATCGCGTTTATTTATTATTTATTTATATTTATTTCCCGACGTTTCGAACTCTTTACAGAGATCATTTTCACGAGTGATGAACAAAAAGATGATAGTTACAAACTATCATCTTTTTGTCGGGAAATAAATATAAATAAATAATAAATAAACGCGATATAATCCTAAAGGTTGTTTTGATCAATAGTCAAATTTGTAAATAAATTTACAAGTCACAGCAAAGTTTTGTAAAACTTATACAAAGACTTAAGTTCCGATATTCCGACTTATAAATGACGTTATACTATTCTTTCCGACATCAAAATGTATTGAAATAAAGTTTATTTATAGCTTCAGGGAATGAAACTATCAAAACCGTATGGGAATGATGTTAAGTTTCGTAGATTTTGCTATTGATATTGTTCAGGTAAAATGGTGTCTATATTTTAAGTTAAATCTCTAACCATCTTCTATCGATGGAAGCTAGATTATAAATGATTGAGTAGTTTTAACTTGGTACTAGCACAAATATACAGAAAGAGACAAAACCTAAAAGCTGTTGGTTTTGAATATTCTCTATCGGTCTCTGCGCTACTAAAGATTTCATCATAATTCATTATAGTTTTTATTTCATATCTCCAAAGTGGAGTTTTATTATAAGTACATATTATTATTATCTTATATTTGTTTTATTGCATATTTATAGAAAGTTACCATATTTTAAACTGATGTAATTTTAATTGTGAATTAATAATATGCTTATTTTATCTTAACTGATTGGAGTCGGTTTCCTACGACTGTGGTAACTGTAGGTTGCATATTTTTCCAGTTGATTGTTTTTTCCTTTAAAGCCATTGAGTATTATTATCTAATATAAATATATTTGAAAATATTTATATAATAATTAGCTGTTTGCCTATATTGTCATACGTCAATTTCATTATATTTTATTAAAATTTACGTAATCATATTTGTGAAAAGAATTAAGAAAATTGGTCTGAGTCACGTGTTATTGATTGGGCCCAATATCGATATCTAGAACCATCCATCGAGAAGACAAATATTTTTTAATGACTTCTAATTCTTTACAAACCTTAACAAGTTGTGTGGAAAATTAAAGATGATATGACCACTATGTAATTCAACTGTCTCCATGTTTAGTTTCGTGATAATCGGTCAAGCAGCTTATACATACAGAACTAACTAACTTCACGCTTTTTGTTACCCGAAGGTGTAGGCAGCGGCTGTTAAGCCTCGTCTCGCCGTTATGTTTACGTCCCAAACAGAATAGGTGGAGAACCTATTGCCATACCGGGCACAAAGTTTTCAGTCATCGATATTTATCACACATAACTTCCGAAAACAATTTTGAAAAGTCATTGGTGTGAACTAGTGTCAGGATTCGAACCACGACCTCTGGATTCAGAAACCGTCTCGACCACCAGACCACCCAGACTATATATTATATCAATAAAAATACTCAAATCTCTACATTATTCTGAGATATATTAGACGGACATTACATAATATCTTTACGATAACTAACTTAATTTAGCTCAGCAGTTTAATACTGCTCGAAATTATTTTACATTCAAACTTAAAATAATAAAACTGTAATATGAAGTGATTGAATATTTTTAACATCGTCTTTATCAGTCGGTTCGTATGCACCGGAGGCATTGACCCGTGCCTTACGTTCGTTACTGATAAGGCTATTTTTAATGAATTCATTATGTTTACAACGTTGTACCAATATCAACAAGACCGTGTTACGAAATATATTGAATAGGTTTATATATAACATAACTTCACTTAGTCCCAAATGGAATAGGTGGCGAACCTATTTCCATACCGGGCACGAGCTTTTCAGTCATCGATATTTAACACACATAACTTTCAAAAAGAATTTCGAATAGTCATTGGTGTGTGTCGGATTCAAACACAAGACTTCTTGATTTAGAAGCGGGGTGGTCACTCACTGGACCATGTATTCTTAATATATGTACTATGAAAATGCCTTTTTTGATACCTAATTATTTGATCGCTTTCACAGATATCCTCAGAAGCAATAAATGAGTGAAAGAGATTATATTAGTAGTTACTCCTAATCGCGTCACTTCCCTACAAAAAATATCATATCCATTTCTTAAAAATCGGCTTAAAAAGTAGTAGAAAACTAAAATGATGTGATTGTTACTTTTGGATACAGAGTGTATCAAGTTACGGCACCTATAGTTGGTAATATGGTGACAAGCAATTATTCACAGCAATCCTTTCTTGGAAAGCAATTACTGCGACGTCAGTATTGCATGAACATCCTTTGATAATCTGAACGCTTTTGTAAGCTTTGCGGAATTAAAGCTTACAAAGATTTTTTAGTCTTCCATTGTTATCATAGAGAATTTTAGTGGAAGCCTTGCATCCTCATTCACACACCGGAACAGGAGAACATAAATTCAGTATAAACTAGTTCTTAGTCATATTATTGTAAGTCTTATCTACATAACATAACTTGACGACTTTTTCTACCAGAAGATTTAATGGTTGTTAAGCTTCGACTCGCGGAAACCGAAACAGTTCAAATATCAAGAAATGCGGGTAAAACATGCAAACAATCTATGCAGAAATCCTACATTTGTAATTCTTCATTTCCTTCATAAAACTTTCTAGAACAACATAGATTACGTTAAACTGAATCTAACTTCTAAACCTAGAAATAACTAGAATCCATCCAGCTTATAGGTCGTATCATGAAATATACTAAAAATATAACACTGAAGCCCGAATACTGAACCGCCACTCAAATATATAAGCGCTACTTAAGCGTTTAAGTAGCTGTCACATTAGTCAGAATACGTGAAATTTGATCAGTAAGTAGCACTATATTGATTGTCAGATTTGAGTGGCGGTTCAGTATTCGGGCGACAGTCAAGTAAAAAAAATTGAAAACTGATTATAACTTGTACCCTCTAATACTCTTATTAGGGGCTGATTTATAAGCAACCTAATCTCAACTGCACACTTTCATCCTCTAATACCGATCGATATTCGTTTATAAAGGGCACACATTGTTGACAGTTATCTAAAGCCGTGGCTAGGATGCTGCACGTGTAAAGGGTCCAATATCATAATAGAACATCCCTCTTCTGACCACTTCACATAATGCTCTGCCCACTACTCGGCTGGGAACACTTCATCAGAATCGATATTTCAAAAAAATGCATCTATTTTATTGTTTTTCGAAAGAGTGGATTGGTTATAATGATATTTGCTTCGTCTGACCGAAAATCGTATTTCACAGATATAAATGAAAATAAACAAAACGAGAGAAAAGGTAGAAGTTAGGTTTTGTTATGAAATACGTTGCGAGCCCATTAATATTTGTCTTTCATTATTATCGAACGTAGCATATAGTTGTTGTAATAAAAAGGGGCCACTCTTACTTGAAAAAAAAAACAATATTTTTTTATAAATCTTAGAAAAGCAATTGGTTTACCTACGATCAAAATTTCCGAGTTTGATGACTGTCTGTCGAAGCTGTGTTTCGTCATTTACCAGCAGGTGACCAGCTTGTTCTTTTGGCCCCCTATTTCATAAATCATTAGCATATTGTCTATTGAATGATGTTATCTGTTTATGAGGTGTAATAATGTCGTAAAGATATCAAATCACAGCGGGTTTATTTTCGTGTTTCCACAACGCTACGGCCCCGGGGCGCTCCGTAATCTTATTTGGTCTCAGCCAAAAGCAATTCCGTTTTCTCCATTAATCTTTGTTATGAATATAATACTGACTTTTTTTGGTAATACAAAAATGTTTTGGTCTAAATTTTAATATACTTCTCACCTAGTTGTTAAACAATGTTATCGACTCGACGGTTTAGTGATGTAACACTCTGGATTCTCATTAACAGGTTCTAATCAATTACTTCCGAAGTCTTCCTTCGTAATATTACTCCTTTTCACTCGAGGAAATAATTAGCTATAATTATGCTTAAATTTATCGTTTTTTCAATAGATAGCCGAGCCGCAGTATATATTCATAAGTTTCCTGCCCTGTTCCCATTTGGTCGGCACAGCAGGATTTTCTTTTAAATACTTCCCTATCATCCGCTAATTCCTTACTAACACTCATCTTACTCATGTCTCTTTTATACAATCCATCCATATTTGTTTAGGTCTTCCTCGTCTCGTATTTCCATCTACATCCAGGTCATATTTCTTCTAGGTCTATTTTTCACGCAACATTCAAGATTCATTCATTCATTCAACATTTATTCTTCAAATTATATATCTATAGTAATGTATATAAAAATTAAGTCATATATAATCATTAAGTTTTATAATTATAAAACCTTTTTGTGAAAGTGAATTGTTGAAGGATATTGCACCTTATGATTTTAATAAATTGGTCACAGTTGTGTGAGTAACATACGGTAGCTACAATATTTGCCGGAATTCCCACGGATATACCGGAAATACGCAGTAGTATGTTTTTTACCCTAAAACGTTTGACTGATTTCTACTTGACATGTAATTAATTAAAATAAATGAGACTTGAAGTTAGTTATCGTGTAGTATAATAAGCTATTTAAGCAGTAGTAATTATCAAGCATATACTAAGGATTTTCCTTATGCAGGCTGATAGTTGGACGGTATACCAATTTCACACAGCTGGCATCTCCGCTTTTACGTGAGCTCATTAGTTATATCAAATAGGTCACCCTAAACCTGGGCAGGTAAAATTTCTTCCAAAGGGAACGGGGAAAATACTCCCTAATATTGGGTATTGGTATAGCATAACCAGTCAAAAGCCTGAAACAACACAGCTTCACGCCTTTTGTTACCCGAAGGTGTAGGCAGCGGCTGTAAAGCCTCGTCTCGCCGTTATGTTTACGTCTCAAATGGAATAGGTAAAGGCCTTAAAAACAGACAAATTTGAAACATAAGAGTTATGAAAGTAAGAAATACGAAGTGAAATGTATAAGTATCGTGCCTTATGGTGCTCTGTCCTCTCTACCTGCCGGGGACTTAGCGTGAAGTTAAGTAAGTGAAAAAGAGCGAACTAAATAAACCGCGACCTCAAAAGACTCTAGATGAGCATGACGAATTATTAAAAAAAAACCCACAGTCGTTTCTATTACTCTTGTAGGGTACATCCCTACTGCAAATAACTGTACATCACTTAGGACAAAATGGAAGTGCTTTAACGTTATGTTAATGTCTGCTATTTGTTTCGGTAAACTTTGAAGAGAGGAAATATAAGAGAACATACTTGTTTTGTGTACGTTTACTTATTTAAAATATTGGTATTTATTTGTTATTTGTGTTATGTCCGTTTCTTTAATAATATATTTACCGGTTAAGGTTAGTGATGTCCTAAATATTTATCGATAAAAAAAGATTTAAACAGCTAAAATTTTATGATACCTTTTTCATTGATACTTGATTAAATCTACACATTCGCTAAATTCTCTTTTCTCATTAATTAATGAAGCGTGGTTCTGATGTCAGTTTTAAAGAATTCTGGCAGATATATGTTTTTTTTAATTTACATAACCCGCACATAAAATGGAGAATCAATTTATATGCTGCATCTAATCACAACCAGTTACAGATGTTTGATAAAATTTATAGGCTTGCTTCTAGATTTAATCTTAAGATTCGTTCATCGTTCATTCGTTCATCTTTGATTAATTACTGCTTTTAATAAGTTTAATCTCGCATTAAAAATATGTGATTCTTGTGATAGCGTGCATAATAAAATACCCATTAATATAATTTTACTGCAGGCTACTAGTAGTTAGAAATACTTCCATAACATTCAATAATAAATTTCTATGTTGTTTGTATAGAATTTTATTTATTTATAAATTTTTTTTCCGCGATAATTGGATTTTGAAATAGTTTCACGGACTGTATATACACAGAACCCCTCGATGCTCATATCCGACTCGCACTTGACTATAATTCTTAACTAATATTGGACACGTCAAAGTAAGCAGTTTAGAAAGCAGTCATCATACAATCCCCTCAGCAGTTCATAACGGTGTAATGTGACGCTGCCACATCAGCTAGGGTTACCTTCACGGTACAACAACCTGGCTTCCTGGACTCAACCATTGTTGTAAATGGATCACTATTACTAGAGTTATTCGTATGAATATCACGTCGAAAATCAACGTAAAGATGCTCACTCCACGTTCCTTTCGGTGACAGAAATTCATGCTCACTACCATTCATATCTCCTTATCTCTTACTCTCATTATTCCTTCTTAAAGACAATGCTTCTGTGTCCCTCTCGGTGCTACAAATGTCCATGGACGGCAACAGTCACTTACCAACAGGTAACCTCTCTCAGTAAATCCTTTTGAAAAAATTAAATCCTTTCAACTCTACACATAGACATATTCAAAACATCCTAGGACAGAGGTCATAGGTTTTCAAATGTCCAACGATCCCGGCGCAATACCGCTGACATTAAACCTGGCATAAGTTCATTTGGACGATGCTTTTGATACAAAAAATATTGATCAAAGCAAAATATTTTCTTTTCTCGAGAAATGTTCGTAAACAGGTCAATAAAAAAATCTACCTACTAATACTTATACATTATATTAGAGATTTTAAAATAGCTCACAGCTGCATACATTCAACGTATATCTGCTCTCACATTTTTTCTAATTATATATCTAAGTCTAATGCACCCTGTATCAGTGTTTTAACGACAAACAAATTACTTTCAAACGCACCTAGATAGATACACATAAAAAGACAAACAAAAATATCGGAGCAGTCATTGAGATCACTGGCTCTTTGTTCAGAACGGCTTCTATATCTGTTGTGATGCTATAAAAATTTAATTGCATTACCCTCTTTGCTCTTCACTGAGCCAGTATTTCTTAGAATCGATTTTGTGATAAACGTTTTCGTAGATTTATTGGGTAAATCTTCACTGGTAAAGCTGTAATTCGTAATTTTGATATTGTTTCAGGCGAACTACCAAAGGTTTATGCTACCCTCTGTCAGCAGAGTTATGGTCGAACATTTAATTTCATATTGATAAAAATACACACAAGTATATTTATTGAATTTTTCTGAGGTCCCTGACCAGTTAACTACGTTTAACATGCTAACATTTGAAATGAAAGTTTTTCTATCTATGCAATGAAAACTTTGTTTTAATAAAGGCCGCAGTGGTCCAGTGGTCGAGAACCCCGCTTCTGAATCAAGAGGTCGCGGGTTTGAATCCTGGCTCACACCAATGAATTTTCAAAATTGTTTTCGGAAATTATGTGTGATAAATATCGATGACTGAAAGCCCTGTGCCCGGTATGGCAATAGGTTCGCCACCTAATTGATTTGGGACGTAAACATAACGGCGAGACGACGCTTAATAGTCGCTGCCTACACTTTCGGGTAGAAAATACGTGAAGTTATTTTATGAAGATAAATTGGCTTTACTAACACCGCTGGACTTATTTCTAACGACGTTGTGCTATTTGCTAATCTGCGGGCTACAACTAGATTTTTAAATGATGGCCAAGGAGAAGAACGTCACCGTGAAGATCTTGATTCAAGCCCACCCATGACCTTTGGAAAGTGTACTTTAAACTTAAAATAACTAAATATTTCATTCGAACTGAGACACGAGAAAGCGCTACCTACACCTTCCGGTAGTTAAAGGGCTTAGCGTAGGTAACCATTTGTAAATATATTCCATACAAAACGTATTACCTGATTCATTTGATTCATAAATTATATCAATGTGTCAGTCAATATTTAATTTACGCAGATTTCCAATGTCAATTAAACGATATTCTCTTATCTTGAAGTCGAGACGTGAAGCGGTTTGATCCCGTTATTTAAATATATATAGCAAATAAAATTATAACTGAACGATGTATGTATATTGGTTTATTACCTACTAGCTTTGTTTCGCTTCTAAAGCAATACATAAATAAGACATTTTTTTTTAAGAAAGTAGCCTTAGTTACTCCTACACCAGTTATCTGCCTACAAAAGTCCCGATAGCCCGGAACAAACAGACACACGGAAAAAAATATATAAACCCGAAGGGCTAACTGAAATTATTGGTATCATATATACCTCCGAAAAAACTCAGTGAGTTGAACTAAATGTTGAATTAAAAGCAGTTTTCGCAGTTCAACTCACTCAAAGAACTGTGAAAACTGCTTTTAATTTGAAGAGTTGTTTCGGAGGTATATGTTTTTGTGGTTGAATATGAATTGTAGATATTTATAGAAATAAATTCTACGCATAAATAAACGAATACTGAAATGATTAAAGATTTAATAGGTTATGGGCCCATATGTCCGCGCAGCAGTATTTGTTACTTGTTTAATGCTTATTACTTATTCGCAATAGTTTAAAGATATCGGAACGGTCTTTCTCTGCATATTAAAACTCGCTAAAATTTCAGACCAAACAGTTTTTTCTTGCATATATCTTCCGTTTAAATCTTATTTCATTTTAGCTATTTTTATGTGCCATTTTTAAAAGAAAATTTCTGCTGTAATAGTGGTAATCTAACATAATCGTCGTCTCTCCCTCATTACTGCATCCTGCCAACACCTGCAACTAAAATTAAACCTATATTCCCGTATAGTTATGCTGTAAATTTGCAATAAAAATCTATATTTTTTTCCATACTCTCTAACTAACAGTTATTACTCATAACTAGCCAAGATTAATGCTTAATAATAAAGCGATAATAAATTATTATAGAAATAATACTTACCTCAATAACAGACAGGTGACAAGTTTTTCTTATCCCTTTAGATACAGCAACAGAAGCTTAGGACAATCGTGAATTAAATAAGAAAGGTCTTATGAGAAATTATATTATGATTTAAGTTAAAAGATATAGCGATTATAAAATATAAGATTTAGTATATTATATAGAACTAGCGCCCCGCCCCGCCTTCGCGCGACATCACATTAGACACCCCAAAATATCATTATTTCTCCAGTATTTATTGGATGCATATGTATAATATACATATAAACCTTCCTCTTCAATCACACTATCTATTAAAAAAACGCATCAAAATCTGTTGCGTATTTTTAAAGATTTAAGCTTCAAAGATAGAAAGGGACAAAGTTTTACATACTATGTAGTGATATCAGATTGTAGAAAAAGAATCCTGGGAGCAGTGGAAGTAGCAGAGAGAACACTGCAACACAAATAGTGTACCAGTTGCGTTGCAGGGCTTTATGATAGGATAGATTTAAGAAGGAGTTGGAAGTAAGATGGCAAAGAGATATAGGGTTGGGTTTCCTGATATCTGTGTATGTCTACACTGTACGTGATTTTTTTTTATGGGATAGGAGGGCAAACGAGCAGGCGTGTCACCTGATGGTAAGCAACCAACGCCGCCCATGGACACCAGCAACACATATAGTGTTACTGATGCGTTGCCGATCTTTAAGGGATAGGGGATAGGAAAGGATGGGGAAGGGGGTGGGCCTCCGGGTACCTCTCTCACCGAACGAAACGCGGCTTTACGTCGGTCTTCTGAGAGGTCGTGGTATTTCACCGGTCAAGCCGGCCCATTCATGCAGCGAACTGCTTGGCTCTACCACGTGATGCCTAAAACGTGGCATGTGCAACTTTACGTCGGTATTCTGAGAGGTTGTGGTATTTCACCAGCCGTGATGGCGCATCCATACAGTTAATTTGTATGAAATAACTAAAAGTCATTGATTGAAAATATAATTTACAATATTTCTTTTATGTGTTTGAGTTATTATTTATTAGCAGTATTTATTTACTGTCGAGACGTGACGTAGCAATGTAAGTAGGTGCGTGCACTGAACAATAGTGCATTATTAATATCTAAGTACTCGCGCACGTCGATGGTGATGCGTGTAAAAAATGCGGACTCGACTGTACAGACCTACGATGTTTTATGAGAAAGTATTCTGGGAAATCACGCCACGGCTGTTAAGTCACAAGCTGTAGCGACAGCGGCAACAATCTTGTAGCAATGACGAAACAGTTGTTATTATATCTCAAAATTGCAGCAAATTATTAATTAAAGAGTACCTGTGTGAAAGTGTATTTGACATTACTCGAGTCTCGAGTTAAGACTGGGGATAGAAGGTTTCTTAGCATTTTTTAACCGTTTAAAAAATAGAAATTATAAAATAAAACTTTTATGGACCGTTAGCTTTTGAATCAGTGCTATTTATTATAAGAATAGCTGAGTTATTTTTATCGTTATACTAAGACAACAAGTGATGCGGCAATTTCTCTGGAATTACTAGCTTAGTTACGGATCATTTAAAATCTAGTGTAATGTCTTTAGTATATTAAACGGCATTATATTTTACAGCAGTAGAGCCGCGCAGTGAGCTGCATAAATGGGCCGGCCCGACCTATCATAAATATCGACGTAAAGTAGCTTATGTCGCTTTTCGCACGTTGCGAGAGGTTCCAGAGACCCTACTCCTTCCCCTCTCCTCTTCCTATCCCACTTCCGACCCCTTTCCCTATCAGATTTTAGACGGCGAGCAACACCCCGAGCAACAGCTCCTTCTATTCCATAAAAAAACGTCCAGATACTACATCCTAACAATAAGTTATAAGCGAATGGCGTGTTAGAAGCAATACGCTATTCGCTTATAACTTATTAAGCTATGATATTGTATTTACTTTTATGACACGTGAGATAATGCAAGTAGACAGAAGTACTATCACGTGTGTGTCGTGAAATCAGATACAAGTGGCCGTGCTGCCGTGCTGTTTTGTTGTAAGATTGAAGATAACACACATATTATAATTAAACTTCATGTGTGGCATTTGAATAGTTCACAAATTTTCTGTAAAGTATTTCAAAGTTAAATAGTTGTTAATGGAAAAACTATGTTAGAAGAATATTTGGGTGTTTGAGGAAAAAATATATACAAACAGAAATAAATCCCGAGTAGTATATGAAATATGAGGTATTACTGAACTAAGAAAAATAGACGAATCATTGTAAGACTAATATTACATATATACATACATACATAACTTCACGCCAAATCCCTTGCGGGGTAGGCAGAGAGAACAGACCGCCATAGTGCACGATTCTTACACGCCTCACTCGCTTCGTTGACTTTCACTGATATTATTTCTATAAAATCCTTATATTAACGGATAAATGCAAGCATTAATTATCATACACGTGTTTAGATAAAATAATAAAGTAAGTTAATTTAATGATTCAAGAAATAAAATTAACACACAGCTTTCTAACTTACAAGTGACATAAAGATAAATTATCACTTCCGAACAAGATTTTGACTTTTATATTATTGCTAATTGAGTTTCTCTGTTCAACTGTCAGATATTTCAATAAATAATTAGTATTAATTAACGACATATTGACTAAACTAGAAATTAATTACATATACATACCAACCGATAATCTAATTAGACAAAGATTTTAATTTATTAATACGAGGTTCAAAAAACAGTGTAACAAAGCTTGAGATTTTTTTTAACTTTACGCGTTTTCCATTTCATATTAATTTCCGAAAGTAATTTTGAAAACGTGTTGGTGAGCGTGAGCCCGGATTCGATCCAACTACGTCTTGATTCAGTGCGGGGACTACTAAATTAGCAGGAAATACAAGCTCATATTTTACTACCTATCTTAGTGTTAATCTAGTAAGTAACACGTGAATAATACTAAGTTATGATTCAATGCCTACATTGCCTGCCTAGTTCAGTTTTACTTTAGTGCTACTTCAATAGTACCACGCGACTATTAATAAACATTACTAAGACTTTCATGTTCCTTCTTGTAAACGGTAAAATTTACCTGTTTCTTATGAACCCTTTCACGCAATTCACAGTAATGAACAATGTCGGTAGGAAATTAAGAATTATTCTTCATTTTATTTATTACATATATGTTTATTTATCTATATTTCCTTTTATTCTTTTTAGAAACCGTTGTAAATATATCGTCTGTGTAAATAAACAGAACCTATACGTACACGCTTACAACAACTTGCCAAATATAAAAAACCTCAGACTCATTTGAAAAAAAAAACAAATCTACTTCATAAATAATTCAAAGCATATAATAACCCAATTCATTGCACCTACTTATTAAATAAGTATAGATCTATAAAACCATAAAATTATCACTCACTATATATATTTATGATATAAATTTATGATCAGTCAACATAAATATAACAAAATGAATTATGATTCATAATTTAAAAATAAAACGAATTCCGTTGTCCGTCACAATTGATATTTGAATTTCGAACGCGAGCGGCGCGAAATTATTATTTTTAATTGAACACGTTCATAAAAAAAGTGCAGAGGCGTGCCTCTCTGGCGCCACAGACGTAGTAAAGTGTATAAAAATTTTCATATAAAATTATAATGTGATTATTAAATCCTGTTACGTCTGAAATCAGGGTTGTCAACACAAATATAAAAATATTTTATTTCTGTATTTTAGACTGTAAATATTCATATTTTAGTGGTGCTTACATTCTTTTTCTTACTTTCTTTCAGCTATACAATTCGCTGTATCAATAGACAATAGACTTAAAATGGTTCATGTCGCGTTTCGTTCGGTGAGAGATGTATCCGGAGACCTTTAACTTCCACGGACTTTCAGAAGTCCAAGGGGGCGTTAGTAGCTTACCACCAAGTGACCCGTTTCACTGTTTGCCGTCTACTCTATATTATACAGATTTTTTTTACAATTTTTCTCTGTTTGTCTGTTTGTTCCGGCTAATCTCTGAAATGGCTAGACCGATTTTGACGGGACTTTTATTGGCAGGTGGTCTGTGTATTTGGGAGTGACTTAGGCTACTTTAAGAAAAAACAAAACTAAGTTTGCCAGGTCAGCTAGTTTGTAATAAAACTCTGCATTCTAAAAATGCATGTTTTGACATATTGACTAGATTGCATTAATCCGCACGATAGTAACTTGTAAACCAACATTTATATATTGGTTTAAATGTTTAATTATAATAACAGGATAGGATAACAGTATTGAATGTCGACTGATAACAAGCACATTTGAATTGCTCCGCGGAAATTAAATTTGTTTACCAGTATTTTTTCAAATTTTAGTTGAAAGGATAGTCACTATATGCTTGTGGGATTACAAGTGATAACTGTGAAACATCAATATATTACAGTGATATGTGTAAACTGAGTTACGTGTAAATTTCCTAATTGTGGGAACAGTTAGTGCAAAATAAAATACAGCAGTGGGTCGCGGTGGGGTTAACGCGTAAGTGACGCGTATTTCACGGCGCTTGTGACCTTTTTCTCGCGGCTTCTTCGTGCATATTACTGCATATCTTCGAGTTGAAATAAAAGTACCTGCTTGGACGGTGTCGTGTCTTGCTGTTCTTGAAATTGAATAGCTTGTCTGTGCCTACGACCTTAGAGTTTACTTTTACTTGGCTATTATAATGGCACCAAATAAACCAAATATATGTGCCGCCTGTTCGAAGAAAATAACAAAACGCGAGTTTTTGGGATGCTGTTTATGCGATGGCGTTTATGACATTGAATGCGTCAATTATTCCTACAAACTGTTTACAAATATGACCAAAGAAAAACGAGATAATTGGCTATGTCCGGCCTGCAGAAGCAAACAAAGGAAGATAGATAATACAAATACCCCTGTGCATGGTTGCCGTTACCAGAATACAAGCCCTTCTGATGATAATAATATAACTGTAAGAAAGCCTTCAAATAATAAGCCGTGCGATACATCCGTGCAATCGCTTGCGTCTTCTCCAACTTGTGACGAAGCGTTGCTTGCTACAATCCGGCATGAGATTCAGCGTTGTGTTGCGGAGTCAGTGGAGTCAGCGGTAAAGACATACTTTTTGAAAGAATTTAACGAAATTAAAAAGGAGTTGGCTGTTTTACATGATTTGCAAAACAGTATAGAATTTCTCAGCTCTGACTACGACCGCATTAAGACTGACTTAGCAGCTACTCAGGAAAAAGTTACTACGATAAGTAAGGAGAATTTAGTTATGTCAAACAAACTAAATGATCTTAACAACAGATTAAACTTAATGGAACAACATTCCCGCGAATCGAATATAGAGATTAACGGCATCCCTGAAAATAAAACAGAGAATTTACTTTCTGTGTTTAATCAACTATGCTCCTTGGTTTGCGTCCCGGTTCAGGATGCTGATGTCCTTTGTAGTACCAGAGTAAGGAAGTTGAACGAGAAGAGTGATAGACCCAGGTCCATAATCGTGAAGTTACAAAACATGAGAAAACGGGATGAGATATTGGCTGCGGTGTCCAGATTTAATAGGAGGGACAGAAATGATAAACTTAACACTACAAACCTTGGATACGGAGGAAAAAAATTACCAGTTTATGTATCAGAACACCTCTCGCCTCATAACAAGGCTTTGCATGCTAGTACTAGGAAAATAGCCCACGAAAAGGCTTATAAGTACGTCTGGATACGCAACGGAAGAATATTCGTTCGAAAAGATGATCAGGCTCCCGCAAGGATTATAAACAGTCATGATACCTTGTCTAGTTTGTAATTACCTTGTGAATTTCCTGTCCTTAGTCCGTAAGATATTTATATAAAATTCACTATATATTACCAAAATTTTGGAGGTATCAAGACCAAAACAACCAATATAAAACTAGCTAGTTTAACTAATAATTTTGATATAATCGTGGGAACTGAGACTTGGCTGGATGATAACATACAGGATAATGAACTATTTGGCACTAACTATCAAGTTTATAGACGTGATCGAGACTCATCCTATTTGACGGGTAAACGAGGCGGAGGTGTACTCATAGCTGTTTCAAAGAATTTAAATTCTAAACGAATGTATCACTTCGAATCGACCATCGAAGATTTATGGCTATCGGTAAAATTAGTAATCAATAGTAAACCAGTTGAGTATATGTTTTGTGCTGTTTACTTGCCTCCGCCGGTAAAGACTAGCGAGTTGGATGTGTTTCTTGAAAATTGCAGTTTTGTTATGCAATCCTGTACTTGTAATACTATGATTCTTGGTGATTTTAATTTAGGCTTTATTGATTGGGTCAGTGATGCAGATAACATGAAGTTAATTCCTTCTAATTACTCTTGTAATTTGGGCTACTGTTTGATAGACTTCCTATCTCTAAACGACCTTTCGCAATTCAACAGTGTAAAAAATCAAAATAGCAAAATTCTCGACTTAGTTTTGTGTAATTTTTGCAACATAATTGTCACAGAATGTCAGAGCCCACTCAGTGGGCTTGATCAACATCATAATGCCCTAGAGATAAGTTTAGATATACCTTCCCAAAATTATTTAAAGAAAAAAATGTTTTCCTCACTCAGTTTCAAAAAAGCTGACTATTCAAAAGTTAATTTAGAACTTAGTAAAATTGATTGGCTTTCCGAACTTAATCACTTACAGGATGTCGATATTGCAGTAGCGAGATTTTATGAGATCATTGGTTCCGTCATTGATAAAACTATACCCAGAGCAAAGGCACGTAATTTTAAACATCCAGTATGGTTCAGTCGTTGTTTAATAAAAACGATCAATGAAAAAGATCGAGTTCGTCGAAAACACAGAATTTATAGAAATCCTAGAGATGCCTTGGAGCTCAAACTATTGAATAACCGCATCAAATCTATGATTTCGACATGTTACTCTAATTACATCACGGGTACAGAGATGTCAATACAACATCACCCGAAAAAATTCTGGGCTTTTCTCCGAAATAACCGGGGTGGCTCCTCTGACATCCCTAAGCAGATGCACTTGAACGATTTAAAAGCAGATAGCGGTGAATCGATATGTGGCCTTTTCGCTGCGCATTTTTCATCGGTTTTCTCTCGGTCGGAAGGTTCTGTAGCACCGGACCTTGATGATCGTTACCCACAGGATTGCTTAAGTAGAGTTTTATTCACCGAGCACCAGATTAGAAAAACAATCACATCTATTGATGCTAGTAAAGGAGCCGGACCTGATGGAATACCACCTCTTTTTATTCAAAAGACATGTAAGTTCTTGACGCTTCCTCTGAAGATAATATTTGATAAGTCTCTAAAGTCACATACTTTTCCTTCTGTATGGAAACGTTCCAACGTTATTCCAATTTTTAAAAAAGGTGAAAAAGATGATGTCAAAAATTATCGTCCGGTATCGATTTTGAGCCAGTTCGCGAAGATATTTGAAGGTGTCGTCTGTCCGATATTGTCGAATTATTTAAGCAAAGTAATGGTTGGGGCACAGCACGGATTCTGTAAAGGTAAATCCACTTTGAGCAATTTGATGGAATATGTCACTGACCTGGTGAGGCGTGTAGACAATCGGTTACAGGTAGATTCCATATATACCGATTTCTCTAGTGCATTTGATAGGGTGGACCATGTTATACTCATTTCGAAACTAAAAGCTTATGGGATTCACGGGGATCTTTTGCGATGGCTGAGCTCATATCTAAGGAATCGAATTCAGAGTGTGATTGTGCATGGGTTCAAGTCGGATGATTATATATCTCTCTCTGGTGTACCTCAGGGCTCCCACCTTGGACCTATTCTCTTCTTGACGTTTATCAACGACATCTCTGATTCTATTCAATACAGTAACTTCTCAATTTTCGCTGATGACTTGAAACTTTATAGGTCTGTGTCTAATGAATCTGATGCTTCTCTATTGCAAAAGGATTTAGAAGCTATCGATAAATGGTGCTTTCTTAATAAAATGACACTTAATCCCCAAAAATGTACTTATATGAGGATTACAAGAAAGATTAACTCTTTTCCATCTAAGTACAGTATTGCTGGTCAAGATTTGGTAGAATCATCCGTTACTCGTGATCTCGGTGTATTAATTGACAATAAATTAAAGTTTATTGACCATATTGATAAGATCGTAACTTGTTCCTGGAGGATCTTGGGTTTGGTCAAACGATTGGGCAAACAATTTAAAAAAATAGATACATTTTTAATACTATTTAACGCACTTATTCGCAGTCACCTTGAGTACGCGTCAAGCATATGGAATCCTATATACCAAAATCATGCTGACAGAATAGAACGCATCCAAAGGAATTTTACCCGCTATCTTGTCTATCGTTGTCGTGATTGTCCACGTGACGCTGATTATGATGCTCGCCTTAAACATTTCGGAATAATGTCTCTGACCAACCGACGAAAACTTCTGGACCTTGTTACATTACATAAGCTTATCCATGGTAGGTTGACTTGTCCGGGGCTTCTCCGGCAAGTTAGCCTCTCTGTACCTTATCATGTCCCTAGACATCCGGTGTCAAGGGTCTTTGGTTTGCCTCACTGTAGAACCAATCTTGGTAGAAGCGCGCCCTTACGCAGGTGCATGAGTGCCTACAACGAATTAGGGAACTGCGATATCGACATTTTCCACTTGCCTGGCTGTTCGTTTAGGAAATTGTGTGTGGCTGAACTTGAACACTCGCGGGTATTGATATGATTCATTTCATGTTCATTTTGTCTCTTGACTACTCTTTATATATGTACGAGCTATAATGTGTATAGGATAAACTGTATCATAACTATAATCTGAGTTGACGTTTAGTTGTAAGCATAAGCTGTATTTACCTATAAGGACATATCTTTTAGCACAGGCTATTGTAACTACATCTTATTGTAAATGAGTAAAGATTATGTTGCTGGTGAATCTTATTAAATAAATAAAAATAAATAAATAAATAAAATTATCGTAGCAATATTAGCGATGAAAAAATAAATTTATCTTTTCAAACAATTATCTGATGAGAAGTTATTAAATGTTTCATATATAAAAATAAAAAATAACAGATGAGACAATAATTAATTCCATCGCTGTTATTCATTTAATGTTGCAAATATTTCACGTGACAACCCTAACACAAACCAGAATATGAGGTGGACACCTTAATATAAACACACGGGCAGTGACAAGCTGTCGGGTCTTACCCAGGATATGTCCAGATTACGTTGGCTTTAGAGTTGAACACGTTAAGCCTTGTTGGTACAAACTTCTGTCACAATGATCTGCTTTCTTCTCTTTTACCGAAATAAGTTTATTTATGAACATAGTAGTTTGAACAGAGGAAGAGTGTAGTATATTATTCTTTTTTTTTGCAACTACAAACATTTATATCCTAATAATATATATGCAGTATGGTCAAGGACATAGTCAAATTAAAATTGTCGGTACTCATGGTGTATTGGTGAAATAGTCGATTACGGAGATTACTTTAACAGTGGTAGAGCCAAGCAGTTCGCTGCATGAATGGGCCGGCTCGACCGGTGAAATACCACGATCTCTCAGAAGACCGACGTAAAGTGACTCATGCCGCGTTGTTTCGTTCGGTGAGAGAGGTACCCGGAGGCCCACCCCCTTCCCGATCCTTTCCTATCCCCTATCCCTTAAAGGTTGTCAACGCAACAGTAACAGTATATGTGTTGCTGGTGTCCATGGGCGGCGTTGGCAGCTTACTATCAGGTGACACGCCTACTCGTTTGCCCTCCTAACCCATAAAAAAAAACTTAATAGAAGTTTGATCCCCATGAATATTTATATAGCGTTTGGGTGTTTTTCTAATCATTATAAGTACATAGATTTGCAAAAAAAAAAATGTATATCCGTTATCTAGTTTCCATCACTGAAATATTTAGTTACTTAAATTGAAACTAGATGGCACTGAGAATATTGTGTCCAAAAATATTATGATTACATATTATAAAAAAATCCACATAAATACCGAAACATATTCACTCCATAATGAATCATATATATATATATATATATATATATATATATATATATATATATATACAAGACAAATTACTTATTATCAACATGGCTGTAGACAAATAAAATATATTGCATTCGTGTGAACTGAAGGTTAAGTGCATGGCTTCCGGTAAGTGCCGTGAAACATTCCAGTTTACAATTAAAATGTATACGCTTCCTTTTAATAAACACTTGGACAACATAATTAATATAGCGAGTCGACATGATACGGCCTTATTTGTATCGAATTTATTATTGGTGAAACAAGTTAAAAATTTGTAAAATTACCAATTAACAATATTGAACGTATTAATTAAGGAAAAATATACCGTTATAACTTCAATGTTTTCAATAGTCGTAGAACCACGCAGGTCGCCTTCAACCTATCCCCGGTTTAAAGGCTAGGTAACAGTAACACTATCGGTGTTGCAGTTGTCCATGGGCGGCGTTAGTTGCTTACCATCAGGTGACACGCCTGCTCGATTGGATGATATCCCATTAAAAATGTTTACAAAAGATTAACGTATTTATTTGCAGTACTTTATTTCTATAATATTGCAAATAAAATAACCATATGTGCTTAAAATCTACACAAACTTCAAAAAAATAAATCTTTATTTATTCTCGGTTGGGCACCCCAATTCTGAATCTAGAGGTCGCGGGTTCGAATCGTCGCACTGGCACTTTCGAAGTCCTTTTCGGAAGTTATGTATGAAAAATATTGATGACTGAAAACATTGTGCCCGGTATGGCAATAAGTTCCCCACCTATTCCATTTGGGACGTAAACATAACGGCAAGACGAGGCTTAACAGCCGCTGCCTACACCTTCGGGTAGAAAAAGGCGTGAAGTTATGTTATGTTATTAACATAAAGCTATCGATAGCTAACAAAAAATATCCCAATCTCTTTTTAAGTCTATTACAAAGGCTCCAAACCACTAAAGCATCTTCACCTCAAGTCTCATATTTATAAGAAGTACAATACACTCCTATAATTAAATTACGCTTAATAAATGCAACACTTGTTACAGTCACGATATTCAGGTCAACAACAGGCTACTTGTTAGTCTTCAGACGTAAAAGGCTTATCTAACAAAGTGCTAGATGCATTAGCTAATGTTTCCGATGTAGGAACTTAGTTGAATTATTAGGTTTTAGTTACCAGAGAAGCGGTACTAAACACCTTCTTAATAGTTTTTTTAATTAAATAGGAGGGCAAACGAGCAAGCGTGTCACCTTATGGTAAGCAACCTGCGCCGCCCATGGACAACAGCAACACATATAGTGTTACCGTTGCGTTGGCGACGGAAAGAAATTAAGTTGTTATTACTTGTAGTTTTAATTGACTTGTAAGTTTGTATATGAGTATTTTTAATGAATGAAAAATTGAATAAATGAAAAACATTTAATTTTAATAATCACTACTACCCAAAAAAAGCGCAGTAGTACCCATAAATATTAAAGAATCGCGTTAACTAATATGAATTTTAACAATATGAAGTCTATCGGGTACCCAGGTTTTGATAATCGTTTGAATAAAAAATAATAAATACCTGATGCAGAAACTGTAAGAATTAACACAATCCGGTTCATATTAAGTAGCATAAATATACTAACAAACAAGTGCACTTCTAAATCAGATCTTTGTATCGTTAGCAAATGAATAACAGCCGTGGGAATGTGCCCGCGATGCCCTGGGAAAGGAAAGATCATGTTCCCAGCCGGTTTGGATGGAAAAACTTGTAAGGATACGGGAAGTCTAGTATTGGACGGTTCCTTCATCCTTCGGATATTTTTCAAGTTATAGAAGAATTGACTTGAATTGTTATTAGAAAATTTTAATTGCTCCTCAAAAGTAATTTTACAACGTTTACAATTAAAGTGCTAAATATCGAAAATTATCACTTTATTTTTACTATATCACACATTAATTATACATACAAACTACCCCGTTGACACTCTCTATCTTTAAAAAAAACCACATCTAAATCCGTTGCGTAGTTTCTAAGATCTAAGCATTTAAGGGGACATACAGCGGAAAGAGACTTTGTTTTATATTATGTAATGTTGAGTACCAAAAAACTTAATCTAAACAACATTTTTAAAAAATAATCAGATAGGTAGAGTCAATTATGCTTTACTCGGATCTTTCAAATAATAAATAAGGACAGAAACTACCAATCCTGTAGAAAGTGTCATCCTTTAATTTTGTCAAAAAACATTCTAAGACTAATACTATCTAAAATCACAAATTTTCGTGATGTCTCAATCTCTGTAAAATAAATCACAATCGGACTGTATCTCCTGGCTTGTGGTTTAAAACCCTCTATTACCCAGGTCAAGATAGAAGCGACGCTGGATCGGAGTGAACTCGCGCGGCACGATCGCAGTTCGTGCGGTGATATAACCGGCCAATTGTGTGATTAGCGGGCAATTTGCTGTCGGAACAGAACATTATTGATACTTTGTAATATACCAGTGTTTATATAAGGTAATTTTTATTGTTTTCATGGCCAATTATTTTTTCAGTCTGAGAAATCTTCCATTAGTCTGCCAGCCTAAAATAAAAAAAAATGAAACCATAATCTTTGTATGTGCCGGCTCGGCCGGCTCGACCGGTGAAATACCACGACCTCTCTGAAGACCGACGTAAAGTGGCTCATGCCGCGTTTCGTTCGGTGAGAGAGTTACCCGGAGGCCCAATATCTACTACTACTACTATCCCTTAAAGGTCGGCAACGCAACAGTAACACTATATGTGTTGCTGGTGTCCATGGGCGGCGTTGGTTGCTTACCATCAGGTGACACGCCTGCTCGTTTGCCCTCCTATCCCATTAAAAAAAAATGTTTTCTATTTAAAAAAAAAACTACTGTGTAGGACTTTACATAGCGACGGTTTAAACGACGAACACGAGTGGAATACTAAAATTTTAAAAAAGAATCAGGTCGAAATTCGAACATGTCAACTGACCGTACGTATCATGAAGGCGTCAGTCACATACTAACATTGAAATGTTTTACAAGCTCCTTCACCGTGGTACATTCGTGTGTAGTTGTGTACGCTATCACGATTCACAAGCGAATAAATTAGAATTTAATTGTATAAAAGAGAAAGTTGAACAATGGCTTGTGATAATTAACGTGTTATTTCTTACTCACGAACTCACGCTGAATTTTCTTTTCAACCGACAGCACTAGAAGGTCGGTTGAGTTTTACGAGTGTATAGTTTACATTTTACTGTTTGTTCTTTTTTTAAAAATAATACACTTGTGTTGGTTTTCTTCGAATCTTAATAGGTTTGAGGGTTATGTATTTTGAGCTTAAATTATGTAGGTATTAGGTATGTACATTTCTTTAGCACGCCGCGCCGTGTACCTAAAACGGCTGGGTAGGTTTTGGTGTGGAAGGTGATGTTAGATATTGTTAAGTTGAAAGTCACATAAGTGTACATTATGCCAGAAAAGAGAAGAAAAAATGGAATTACAATTACGCATACACCATCGGGATAGAAAACTATGAGTGAATTAATAATATTTAAAAATATTTGAGATTCCTACACCGGCCATTTTCGCACACATTTTGTAATATATATATTTGACGTAAATTGCAAATTCCAACTGGCTGTATCGAATCTGTTAACGAAAAGTGACAGCCGTGTATAGGTCAGTTTTGCAATGCATAACTATTGCATACCTACTCGGAAAGTCGGAATGACCTGATTTATTTCGGAGCATGAAGGAAATCTGAACTAGGTAATATTTTAATGACTCATATTTCAACAGAGCCACTTAGTTTGCTGCATGAATGGGCCGGCTCGACCGGTGAAATACCACAACCTCTTAGAATATCGAAGTGAAGTGGTTGTTGCCGCGTTTCGTTCGATAAGAGAAGTATCCAGAGTCCCAACACCTTCCCCCCTCCCATTTCCGACACTTTGTGACATGCCAGCTTGTTTGCTCGTTTATCCCATAAAAAAGGAAAGAGAGGGAGTTTCATATTCTCTGCCATTCTGCCCGATCATAGTGCTGATATGGCCAGAATATAAATAAAAACCTTGATTGAGCATCAAATCGACAATACGGAAAATACATTTTGGATGCTAAAACAAGCATACAGTGAGATGACGTGAGGTCGGTTGTCTCGAGGTCAGGGGACCCACGCTGCGGGGCGCCAGTATCAGATGTCAAGTCTCTGGTGCCGTCTCGTATAGGGATCCTCGTGTATTTCTTTTTCTTTTAAAGAAAAATACGATCTGGTCAATTAAAATAATGTATAAAGACAAAGAGACATTGGACGAGATAAGAAACCTTTTATTTCGGTATGTTTAAGATGAAGTATTACTTGGAATTGTGTTTAATAATTTGTATTTTTTTTATTTTTTTTTTTACACAAATCACACAGCGCCCTCCAGTTCCAAACTAAGCAACTAAATGCTTGTGCTATGGATACTAGATAACGGATACTAATACATATATACTTTTCTTTTGTAAATACATACTTATAATACATAGAAAAACACCCAGACGCCGCACAAATATTCATGTTTGTCACAAATATTTGTGCTCGGGTGGGAATCGAACCCCCGACCTCAGTGCTGTAGCCGGTAGTTTTACCAATGCGCCACGAGGGTCGTCATTTATCGTTATTAATAATAATTTATTAGAATTATTAGCAATACATATATATGAGTCAGTCTTGGTGGTCCAGTGGTCGAGCACACGGCTTCTGAATCCAGAGGTCGCGGATTCGAATCCTGACACTGGCTCACACCAATGACTGTACGAATTTGCTTTCGGAAGTTATGTGTGATAAATAACAGTCTCGGTGGCGCAGTGGTCGAGCACACGGCTTCTGATCCAGAGGTCCGGGTTCGATTCCAGACACTGGCTCACACCAATGACTTTAAGAAATTGTTTTCGGAAGTTATTGAAAAACTTTGCGCCCGGTATGGCAATAGGTTCGCTACCTATTCCATTTGGGACGTAAACATAACGGCGAGACGAGGCTTAACAGCCGCTGCCTACACCTTCGGGTAACAAAAGGCGTAAAGTTATGTTATGTTATGTTATGAAATCTTTATGCCCGGTATGGCAATAGGTTCGCCACCTATTTCATTTGGGACGTAAACATAACGGTGAGTTGAGGCTTAACTGGCACTGCCTACATCTTCAGGTAAAAAAGGCGTGAAGTTATATTATGTTATGTTTATATAACATTGTCTAAGACACTATATCAATTGTCTATGATATTACATACAAGTTCATTATTTTAGAACCAAAACCTAGAAAAAAGTCCAGCCAAAAACATGTCGCACAATACGTATGTAGGGTTCCGTAACTTTTACAACAGAATTGAACAGAAATCTCAATGTGACTATGTCTAACAATGGGGTCATAAATGACCATGGGTATGAAAAATAAAATAGTTTATATACGGCTTATCATTTACTCTGATAAAGTGTGTCTAGGGAGGGTATCAGGCCTGTTCTGTTATCATACAATGAACTTTAGCACAGAGAGGGATATGTTTGATTAATCATGTTTATTTTATGGAGACCAGGTCTCATCAATCAGGTCCTTATCCAAGATATATAGAGTTGTCTGAGAATAATTTAAATCATTACGTAATATAATAATAATAAGTTGGACACAATACACATAGCGCCCTCTAGTTCTAAACTAAGCAACTAAATGCTTGTGTTATGTAAATTAGATAACGGATGTTAATACATATATACTTTTTTTAGTTAATACATACTTATAATACATATAAAAACACCCAAAGGCCATACAAACATTCATGCTTCTCATTCGATTTGAATCTGCCAACCTAGATTCTGCAGTCGATAGTTTTACCAATGCCTCACGAGGCATTTTATTTTTCGATATTTATTTCAAATAATTTGATGTTTTTCTTTTATATTTATGTAGCTATGTAATAAGTTGTAAGTAATCCATATGTCTTGTCTGTTTAGTAAGTAAATAAATTCTAGATATAGAAATTTATAAATAGGTGTGTTAAATTATATGAATATACTAACGTTACATATTAATTCTTTGTTTCAGGTACTACAATATTTCTCATAACAAAAATTAGAAGTAAGTGAGTGCTTTCTGATAGCAAATGGAAGATATTTTTATAAAACGTCTTGATTATTCAATAATCGATAAACGTTGAAAATAATGGACCTATTTTGATAATAATTTCAGTAATAGAAAGCTACTTTATTGAGAATCAGTATAATAAGTAATTTTTATTTTCTTTTATCAAACAAGGATTGCCTACAAAAGTCTATTAAAAAGTCCTAAAATCTCTGTAAATTTCAATGATACCTTACTTACTTATTACCTACTGTAAAAAATAAAATTCACCCTCAACGTTCTGAAGTTCGAGCTGGCTTCACCGGGCTTTTAAATCAAATCTAGCGCCTACAAATCATAAACATCGATTACTGAGAACATGTTCGATATATGGCATTAGACAACTGCAATTTAACAGTGGCGAGACACGCAGCTCGCTGCATGAATGGGCCAGCTCGAACGATGAAATGCCATCACCGCTCAGAATATCGATGTAAAGTGACAGATAGTGAGAGAATTCTCCGGACCCCATCCCGTTCAATCGCCGTCCCTTAAAGGCTGGCAACGCAACTGTAACACTATCAGCTTTGCAGGTATCCATGGACGGTGCTTATCCCTTCTATTCCACAAAAAATATAGATAACTTCGTCTAGGACGTAATAAAATTGAGTCGGGGCTTAACAACCGCTGCCTGCTTCTTCGCGTAAAATAAGGAGCGAATATACAATAATACAAAAATGAGTAATATAAAATACTAGCAGACCGCGCGAACTTCGTACCGCCATATTTTATACATTTTTCATTAAAAAGATTATTGCCGTGATCATATTAATACCCCAAAGCTTTCCTCATAAATGGACTATCTAACACTTTTTTTTTCAATTCAAGTTCCTGATACATACATACATAACTTCACACCAGATCCCTTGCGGGGTAGGTAGAGAGTACAAAGCGCCATAAGGCACGATTATTACACACCTTACTTGCTTAGCTGTTGATATTAGCGACCTTGATATTATGATGAAAATAATAGCAGGTAAAATAATAAGCAGTTAACTGCATGAATAGGCCGGCTCAACCGGTGAAATACCATCACCTCTCAGAAGCTCGACGTAAAGTGGCTCATGCCGCGTTTCGTTCGGTGAGAGAGGTACGGGGGTAAGGGAGATCCACCTCCCTTCCCCATCCTTCTACCTTAAAGGTCGGTAACGCAACGGTAATACTATAAATGTTGCCGGTGTCCATGGGCGGCGCAGGTTGCTTACCATCAGGTGACACGCTTGCTCCTTTGCCCTCCTATCCCATAAAAAAAAATATTATCAACTTCAATCAATAGCAATACCAGGGACTTTCGTTTTTTTTTAATACTACTTGAACCTTTTTTTTTACTTGGTCATTGTCGCCGAATTAAAAAAAAAACCTGGTCACCACATGTTCTTACCAGTATGGCTAACTCCCAGTGAGTGTTTTTTTATAATTTAAATGATGTCGATTTGGCACCTTGGTATTACTCTTATCAAAATAAATTCACTAAATTTTAAAAGAGATCACGATATTGAAAATGTTAATATAGATGGGCAACTTAATGTGGTATGCAGACGTGTAGCAAACCAGCAAAGTCTTTATATATGCAAAAGACGCCAAGATCGAGCGTATCGAGGCGTATGCATATCTTGCGCTTTGTCCATTTATATGAAGTTGCAATATTGTAAAGAATTATAGATAATATTATAATATCTACGTGAAGAACTAACTGAAAACTAACTCTAGATTTGACGCATGACTTTGGTTACTTAAGTATGAAAATATATTTAAATATTTTAATATTCGCGTTGCATATTACATAAATATAATGAACGGAAAATAACGCGACACATTTAGGCAAACAAATTATGTCAAAATTACGTTTGCTTGTGACTACGGCCAGTGCAACCAGGCCGAAACGTCAAGCCAATAATAAAAGTAAGTATTTGTTTACCTAAATGTGTCGTGTTATTTCCCATTTATTATACTCTTGAATAGATCAAATTCGAATCTAATGTGTCTAAATATACACGGGGTCACAGATGTTACAGGTTCACAACACCTATTAATTATTACAAAATAAATATACATATACCCCAAAAGACGATTAAATACTACAAACTCATTAGGACAAAAAGAAAAAAAAAGTCTAAGTAAATTAAAAAAAAATTTACCTGCCAGCTATGAGCGGCGCTCATGACCGAGTCGGGCGGGACTCCCGATCATATATATGTGCGCGGAATATTTGCCTAAGAAACGAATACTTACATTTTGTATATTGCGATATCTTTTGAATTAAATGTCCGAATTGAATCATTCAAAAAGTTCTAGAAAGGTATTGAATCTATCTTTATATTGAAGTAATTTATTTTGAGAAGAGTTAATACCAAGATACAAAATAAAGAACTTTTAAAACGACCACATTATAATTATTTTTAAAAATTCAAAAAACACTTATTGTGCGATAACTACAATAGTTAGACATATGGCGGCGCGGACTTTTCTGTCGACAATTATATGTTCTGTGAAAGTGTAGTACATTGTTTTGTTCTATAATCAATAGTTTTCGCAGCGTTCGCGATGTAAGAATTTTTTTCGGGTCTTTTTCTTACACCTTGGGTTACATTATTGAATTTATAGTAAGGATCCCTAATTTATTTGAAAATATAATATAGCCTAAAGCCTTCCTCGATAAATGGACTATACACCAGTGAAAGAATTTTTGAAATCGGACCGGTGGTTTCTGAGATTAGCGCGTTCAAACAAACAAACAAACAAACTCTTCCGCTTTATAATATAAGTATAGATTGTATTTTAAACTATTTTAAATCACGAATCACGGATAAGTTACATACCTACATATTATTATTTAGATAAGTTTGTGTAACGCCACGTAACAGTAAGCCCCATTATATAGTTGTACAACAGTTATAATCATAAAAAAAACTATTATGTTTTTAAATATTCAGTATACAGAAGGGATTCAATGAATACGGTGTTGAGTGAAACGGAGCGCAACGATCGTTGGTCTAATAAGAATTTGCACAATTTTTAAGGTTATGTTTTACCAGAATATTAAATACGGAACCCTATTGTTAAGCGATTAATTTTTGATTTAGTTTATTTATTATAAATAGTAATAATATAATTAATTGTAGGTATAAGCATAAGATAAATTATAATTAGTAGAGTAGTCCCGCTGGCGTATTATGAACTCTTAATACCAGCTAGCTTACGCGCTGCCTTGCAAATTTGTATTATCAACGACTCAATTAAGCTAGTCGGTGATGATTAGTCACTGTCAAATTCACTCTAAATCCGATTTATCAACTACTAATTCCATTTAGTTAGTCATGAGTAGTCTAGACTAGTTGAAATTAGTCGTTGGAAATACGAATTCGCTAGGCAGAGAACAAGCTGGCTGGAATGAAGAGCTCTTAATATTCTTACCATATTTTTAGTAAAGGATATGGGTCAAATAAGCAAGTGTCATCTGATGGTAAGGGACTGGTGCCTGCCATCTACAGACACCCTTAATTTTATATTTTTTTTATTTTTCTTTATATTGTTTAACCATCACGCGTTTCAAGTATCTAAGAGTGGCCAAGGTTTCATGATATGTCTAATGCATTATTCATATCTACGTAATTGGTGGCAATCCTATTGCCATATGTCTTGATTTGTATGGTAATCGATAATTACCTACTTATAACCGCTATACATACGCATATATCATTATTTTATTATCTCCATAAGAATTGCAGAATTTATCATCATCATCATCATCATCATCAGCCTTTAGAAGTCCACTGCTGGACTTAGGCCTCCTCCATAGAGCGCCACAGCTGCCGGTCCTGTGCAACCTGCATCCATCGGCCTCCCGCGGATTTCACAAGGTCGTCTGTCCACCTGGTAGGGGGACGGCCTACTCCGCGTCGACCAGTTCGTGGTCGCCACTCGAGAACCTTTCTACCCCAGAATTTATAACATGGGGTATTAAACACAGGGCCCATTTGATCGTCATTTGGATACAGAGATATAATCATTACATATTATCAAATAAAGCTCCGCTGTCTGTCCCCTTATATGCTTATATCTTTAAAACTACGCAACGGATTTTGATGCGTTTTTTTACTAGATAGAGGGTGTCAACGGGGTAGTTTATATGTATAATGTATTAAAAAAAAGTTATAATTTTCGAGATTTAGCACTTTAATTGTAAAAGTTGTAAATATTACTTTTGATGCGGAACAAAGTTCGCCGGGTCAGCTAGTCAGCTAGAAATATAGAACTACAGAGTAATCTTCAGTAATATTTCTTAATGAGTCAAACCTCAGTTTGCTGCGTGAATGGGCCGGCCGGCTCGACTGGTGAAATACCACGACCTCTCAGAAGATGGACGTAAAGTGGCTCATGCCGCGTTTCGTTCGGTGAGAGAGGTACCCGGAGGCCCAACCCCCTTCCCCATCCTCCCCTATTCCTTATCCCTTAAAGGTCGGCAACGCAACAGTAACACAATATGTGTTGCTGGTGTCCATGGGTGGCGTTGGTTGCTTACCATCAGGTGACACGTCTGCTCGTTTGCTCTCCTTTCTCATAAAATAAAAAAATAAATACCTCAGCATAAAGCATAGATTATCATATTTTTTCTCTCATCTATCCAACATGATGTCGGTACTTAAAAAACAATAAAAACCCACTTCAAAGTGACGAAAATCTTTAAAATTCAAAGCAGCACGCGCGGCGTCTTTCGATGAATTTTAATAATAAAATATTTCATAATGAAATAACATGTTACGAGATACTTAAAATTATTTGATGAGAATATTTGTCATTGATGATGGTTTTTTAATATTATTATAATGATTTTTATAATAATAATGAATATATGGCCAATAGAAATGTTAAACTTTATAATTTGGCTTCGGAGTTGGGTATCATTGGAAGTTTCTATTTTTTATTGAGTAGGAGGGTAAGTGCGAGTAGGCGAGGCAGGCTTACCATCAGGAGACACCTGATGGTAAGTGAGCAGCGCCGCCCATGGACTCCTGCTTACCATCAGGTGACACGCTTGCTCGTTTGCCCTTTTATCCCATAAAAAAACCCCTATCCCCGATCGAAACGCGGCATGAGCTACTTTATGTCGATCTTCTGAGAGGACATGGTATTTCACCGGTCGAGCCCATTCATGCAGCGAACTGCTTGGCTCTACCACTGTACAGAGTTGAAATTATTTTAATGTTTATTAGAGATAGTTATTTATATAAAGAATAGAAAAGAAGGGATTGTTTCATTTTCTAATACCACGCCTTTTTTCTACCTGAAACGTGTAGGCAGAGGTTGTTAAGCCTCCACTCATGCTATTTGTACGTAACCTATTGCCATACACCGGCCACAATGTTGTTGAACTTCTGATGCGTGTGAGTCTGGATTAGATGCTGCGAGTTCGTGATTCAGAAGTGGACTTCTATACCTTCAGACTATCGATACGACTAAAAGGAAATGATTTTATAACCGATATTTTAAAGATTTGTTCAATAAATATTGTATATATAAGATAAAGCAATGTTTTGACAACAGACGTGTTTACCAAACATTCGATTTGGCTTTGATCGTCAAGTCTCAGTACTAAGAGTTAGTGTAATCAGTAGTAATATTGTTTCAACTCTTTGAACAGCTCAATTGAAGTATGTTTTTAAATTGCAAGCTAATAGTGTTACATACATACATAGATAACTTCACGCCAAATCCCTTGCGGGGTAGGGAGAGAGGACAGAGCGCCATAAGGCACGATTCTTACACGCCTCACTCGCTTCGTTGACTTTCATAACTCTTTTCATGCACGCGTGTCGATTTTTGAGGCTCCTAACATCACCTTCCTCCAGAACACGTTCTATTTGGTCATGGAATGTGTGTCTTGGCCGTCCTGATAGTGTTACTTCTGTGATATGTACAGAGTTGTAATACTCTTCTATTAGGAGTGTTTTTTTCATAATATTTACATATTTTTCTATTTTTTTGTTTGATGTAGATGCTTGTATTGTGTTTGTAGATTTTATATTGGAACATTTTTCTTATTTTAAATTATGTTGTTTTCATAATTAAGTCTTAAAAGATTGAATTGTCTAATGGTCTTAGTTTTTAGTCTGATTGTTGTTTGATTTACAATTTAGGAAAAATTTACGTTACTACGCTCTACTGATTAAATATTATTTCATTTCTGTATGGTTGTTTGTACTATTGTAAACTAGATGTAAATATATAATATTATAAGAAAATTAAAATTTCATTCTCCTTTTGAAGTCGGTATATTTTTTGTTTACAAAAATAATTATGCCAACGTCATACAAACAGATACTTAAATTATATTATTTGTATTGACGGAGTCACGGAGTCAAATATAGGTTAATTCGTAAATATTTATTATTTTATTAACAAATACCAAAACAATTGCAAAAATGCAATCAAATAATAATATTAACTATTATATTTACTATAGGAAATTAATTAAAGTTGAATCGAAAGCTTGCAATAAAGCATTCAGACGTGCCTTCGTCAGATATAATTACTGTATAATAAATTAACTTGACTATAACAAAAAAGAAATACCTATATTGAGGCTTGGTCAGGAAATGCTGTTGGTAGCAAAAACTGGTACAGGAAGTCCGTACAGGTGCGCTCTGTCCGAAACACGAGACGTATAGTCTCTAAGAATTATTTAAGTAGGGCTGTATGTATAACTTCTACAGACATTCCCTTTGATGATTCAGTACGAGTCAGCAACAGTTGGAAACTAGCTTGTCATTTTTAAAAGCGAAATTAGCTAATGGTTTTCGAGAAGTGAAATTGTTTTATTTAAAGAATATGTATCTTTGATAGAGTCAGTTCGAATTGTTAGGAATTACTGTAATAGAAACTGTATTGTAACTTCAGGCCTCTTAATAATACTAACATGGCGGTGTTATATTAGAAAAGGCAAAAGGTTTTTTTTATAGGATAAGGAGGCAGCGAGCGTGTGACACCTGATGGTTAATGACCAGCGCCGCCCATGGACACATGCATCACATATAAGCCCGAATACTGAACCGCCACTCAAATCTAACAATCAATAAAGTGCTACTTACTGCTCAAATTTCACGTATTCTGTCTAATGTCACAGCTACTTAAACGCTTAAGTAGCGCTTATATATTTGAGTGGCGGTTCAGTATTCGGGCTATAGTGATACAGTTGCGTTGCCGACCTTTAACGGCCGAAACCAACATTCAATCCCAATCCGAATTTTGCTATCTAAGATCAAAATTTCAATCCATTTCTACTAAGAAGCGTGCCAATAATCAATCCATGGATTGATTTTGTTTGGGGAAGCGATCGACAGATACACAATAATCTTAGATTCGCTTCAAACTTAGATTGGAGATTAATTATTGGTTTCGGCCATAAGGGAGTAGGATAGAAAAGGATGGGGAAGGGAGGTGAGCCTCTGAGTATCTCTCTCACCGAACGAAACGCGACATGAGCCACTTCGCGTCGATCTTCTAAGAGGTCGTGGTATTTCCCCGGTCGAGTCGGCCTATTAATGCAGCGAACTGCTTGGCTCTACCACCGTTAAAACGCTTTGTGGTAACCCTGTAAAAATTGGATAATATTATATTCTTTACAAACGTATTAATTTCCCGCGCAGACACTTCACGCGATTGTTCCCAAATGATCGTATGATGATAAATTATTAAATATTTTTTACCGGTATCCATTCATTGAATCGCAATTCAATACACCTGCTTTATGTGGGCCCTTAATAAATTGACTGTACATTGCTTGCGAAATTTTACATTTACCGTTACAACCACCTTTGTATGTATCAATGAATGCAGTTCTTTTTTTTTATTTCTTTCATTCAAATGTCATAATAACTTTGTAAAAAAGCCGTCCTGTCTCGTGAAACACGTGAGATAATCTGGAGATAAGAGATGAAATGAGTTTATGTTATCGCTTTATACCCATTCCACAAGACACAATTGATTGGCCAATCTGATTGCATCTTTCAAAACGCAACGAGATATTTATTTCTTAGATTTTCGCGAATTACATTTATCTATTTATTTCTCATTAAAATAAGTTCTAAATTAACGCGATATAATTCATAAAAAGTTGTTTCAATGTCAGCAATGAGCTATTTTGACATAAGTAAAGTTGTGATCTAAGTAGCCTTTGTAGGGATAAGAATCTGTTAGGCTTTTTTCTGTTGTTGATGTTACAGTTTCATTACACGAGACTTTATTGAAAAAAAAAATCGATATTATTTTCTTTTTTTACATTAATATGTTGCATTTGTGAGAATCCGACACCTGGCAACCATAATAGCGTGTCATTAAAAATAATTTTCATTCTTTATACACTTACAAAGTTGCCTTAAAAGCTCCACATTGCTGAAGTCAAATTATACGTCTTTACTGTAATCGAACAGAATGCGCATAAAATATCTTCAATCTTTTATTTATTTAAACAATGTAGCAGGTGAGAGACACGTCCGCCGCCCCCGATAATTATAGGCGAAATGCTTGTCAAACGGTCTCTCTCTTCATTAATTTTAAATATAGAACAAAAAATGTCCGCCAATCAGACAGCTGGTGTGCGGCGCGTGCGCATACAACTGAACACCGTACATTTGATTTTTTTTGCAATATAATGTTTTTATTGCTAATTGAATTTATCTTTGAATATGAAAACAATATTATATAAATATGTAGTCTTAATGATGAGTAATTTCATTTTTAATTTACGCCTTTTGAAATGGTGATCGTAAGCAAAGTGAGACATACCTATTGCTTGGAGCACTTTAGAAACCCATCAAATTCTACATTAACATTCTACATTAGCTTTACGAAAACAGTCATATTTCTTGTCGTATATTTTACGTGTTTAAAATTCTAATATAAACAAATTAGGGATTAAAATGGCTTGTTATTAGATTAAAATCATTATTATCGGATAAAATTGAAAACGTATATGACATGTTTACCTTCAACTTAGACTATTAGTTATCTATAGTGCTTAAAATTGAAAACTACACAATATAAACTTAATAGTATTAAATTAAATTTTGCTATACAATAGCGAGTTTACTGCTGAAATTAATTCCTTTGTCGTACAAAACAATCGATGTATACGAAATCAATAATTTCCATCCAATAAATTTTGTTGCCGATAAAAGGTTTAAATACTTGGCCAATAGCAATTTATTCAGTCCTGTTGTTTTGTAATATACAATATTAACGGCTATATTGAATATTATATTATAAACTGTTAAATCTTATCTCTAGTTGAGTGTAAATCATAAATTTTATTACGCAAAATTGAGTTGAACAGTGTTTGTTTTAGCGCTTTGTAAATGGTAATGGCGAAAGGCCGATGATACAAAGTTATATGTTTTTTGAATATAGAATTATGGCTTTGATTTTTTTTTTAACTTTTGAATTCGTATTTGGAATTGTAAATTGACTGGCCTTAATACCTGAAGGGGTAGGCAGTAGTAGTTAGGCGATGACAAACTTGCTTAGTTTTATAGTGCAAAAAAGTAATAGCTGGTGAAATCTGTTGCCATACATCGTGCTCGATATTAGAAGTTTTACTTATAAACATAGAAAACGTCCCTCATGTGAGCTGTTACGCTGTTGACTGTACAAACATTAGGCCTTCGATTATATATTAAGAGAGTTGAAATCAAATCATTTATACAATTGCATTTTCTTGGTAAACACGGGTAGAGATAGACATATGCAGGTCGCTGAATGAATGCTCGACCGGTGCAATACTACAACCTCTTAAACTCAACCTATCGACGTAAAGTGGCACATGTCGCGTTTCGTTCGGTAATTACAGAAGGTCCGGTAATTACAGAAGTGTCCGAAGGCCCACGCTCCTTCCGTCATCCCTCTCCTTGAAAATCCATTGGCAGCGAGTCTCGCTTGCTCGTTTGCCTCCTATACCATGAAAAAGATATTGAAGATAAAAAAAATATCTATTGTCCAGTTCGATAACACCAGGCTTATCTTCTTAACTAGATGGCGCTGTGTGTATTGTGTTCAAAACAGTATTATTAATATTATTTAGCTGTCAATACATAATTAACTTAACCCTGCACATATAATAATATACCTACTTAGTATCAATTATACCGAGCTCGTTCAGGGTTCCAGCCACTGTCGGTTAAGTTGTGCGTATGGCCAACGATGATAAAATACTGGATGTGCTGGAGGGAATTATTCCATGTTTTACTATTTAATAAATAATTATGATGCATCTTCGTCTACTTCTTCATTTATAACAAGTTAGTTTTTGGATGCGCTTTTAGTAGGGATGGAAGGTACGCCGCGGATGTAGAAAGAAGAGTGGCGGTAGGAAATAGCGTAAATGGAGCGTTGGGCAGATTTCTGGCCGCAAAAAACATTAGCAGAAAAGCCAAGATAGTAATCCTGATCCAATACTGATCCCAATGCTAACTTATGGAAGCGAGAGCTGGGTATGTCAGAGTGTGCACGTAAGTAGGATAAACGCGGTCGAAATGTGGGCACTGCGCAAAATCTGCGGAGTTACTCTCGCTGACCGCGTCGAAAACAAGGAAGGAAGTCGGATTGTAAGAGAGTGTCGGTGTAAAAATAAGAAAGGCCCTGCTCCGATGGTTCAGACATGTAGAAAGAATGGATGATGCAAGATTGACTAAGCTGATATACTATGCAAAAGCGGATGGATGTAGGTCGAGGACAGCCAGGACACACATTCCATGACCAAATAGAACCTGTTCTGGGGGAAGGTGAGGTTAGGAGCCTCAAGAATCGACGCGCGTGTTTGAAAAGAGTTATGGCAGTCAACGAAGCGAGTGAGGTGTGTAAGAATCGTGCCTTATGGCGCTCCGTTCTCTCTGCCTACCCCACAAGGGATTTGGCGTGAAGTAGCTTATTTCTTTCTAATGCTGGTTCTTTTCTGGATGCCTTACTGGATTAACTTGTGACTTCATTATATAGCCTTGTTGTTACATGCCCAAAATAAATTACGAACAGGCAATTTTCAATACCATTTTAAAATTATGGGTGAGTTTTATTTGTACTTTAAAATAGGGTCTGGGAAAATTAGTTGTATGTGTTAATAAATTGGATTGGTCACCATCTATCCAAATTTAGCTTCGGGCACTTGTATTATGGCACTGAGCTACAGATATGAATACTTTTTGAATCCTTTTTTTAAATATGAGCGAAAATTTTCAAACGCCATACAAACATCCATGTACTTAAATGTATATAGTCTAACGGGAATCGAACCTGGCGAGCTGTCAAAATTTCACACACATTTCAAAAACTTTTTAGTCACATCCAGCACAATCTTTATACCGTTGTCTTATTGTTATATCTACGTGAAGACTGTTGGTAACCGACAAATATTTCATTATTATATGTATGCAAGTGCATTAGTATTCATGAGGTCACTTAACATGTGAGGAATGCACTTGTTTTTAAACTACACGTAGCCCTTTTACGATGTTTTGTTAGTAGGGAACTGAACTGACTGTTACATGCAGATAAAATCAGTTTCTAGAAGTGACACATTTGAATAAACGTCTTTGTTATTCGATTCTTGTGTATACACAGGTATTTTAGTAGGTTTTTTAAGTGTTCGCTATACAAAATATTGGAATATATGAAATATAGTCAGTAATAATCACAAAAACGAAAAACGATTTTTTTATTATCAGTAAAAACCGAGAAATGCAGAGAATGTAGTTAAAAAAATCAAATCCAACTACTAATTTTTTTCCCTTGATAGGTCCAGGATATTAAGCAGACAACTTCGATCACTCTTCTGTGGCTGAAAATAACACAAAGAAACTTACCATTCTAAAATATATTCGATTGTTTAGGACAAAAAAATCATAGACAACCCAAAAAAAATCATAGTCATCCCACTGTAGTGGGGTAAAAAGAGATGCACAAATAAAGTAAAATAAAAATTGCCTTTCATTTAAATATTAGCATACCTACCTACTCGAACTTCAAAAACATCGTGTTGAATATTCATCTGCACGTTTGTCGTCAAAAGATCACAAAAATATAGCTTAGTACAGACGTACATAAAGACATATAGCTATATATATATACATAATTTATACCTATCGCACAATCAATACAGATACTTAAACGTTTAAATTTCGATGCAATATACTGCATGCTTTTGTACAGGGTTGGCACTATTCGTTACACAATAATATGTCGCTGATGATTTCGCTCGTAAGATCGTAACGTATACAACATAACAAACTTTCACGCCTTTGCCTTCACCCGAAGGTGTAGCCAGCGGCTGTTAAGCCTCGTTTAGCCGTTATGTTTACGGCCCAAATGGAATAGGGGGCGAACCTATTGCCATACCGGTCACAAAGTATTTAGTCATCGATGTTTATCACACATAACTTTCGAAATTAATTTCGAAAAGTCATAGGTGTGTTCCAGGATTAGGAACACGCGACCTCTGGATCCGGAAGCCGTGTGCTCGACCACTGTACCACAGTCCTTAAATTTCATTAAAATATAATATTTATTCGTTTTTGTGCGAAAGATTAACATACTTTTGTACATTGTATGTTCAAACTTTAAGATTGAAGAACTTTGTAATAGATGCAATTAAAAAAATATCTAATTAAAATTGTCATACAAAAAACATTAGAGTACAAAGCGGGACCCAAAATGTTTCTCCATCACTCTTCATTAGTATACTACCATTTGTTTTATCAACCTGGCGGCTGACGTGTGATTTTAATTTAAGTGGTCTCGGTGGTCTGGCGGTTGAGTAACCTGCCTACGAATAAAGAAGTAGCAAAGATAATATTTATTTCCGATTTTTAAACAATGATTGCGCGCAAAAGAAAATTAAAATGTCCGGAAATTGTGCATATTTCAATGATAAGTAACAAATAAAGTTTAATCTCGATGGTCTAGACGTCGAGCATTGACGTTGAATTCTGGCTAGTACCAATAGATTTTCGGTACTTATATCGATGACTAAATTCATCTATAGTGCCGCCTCCTTTTCCATTTTGGCCATAAAAAACGTGTACAAAAATTGGCGTAGACCAAAAATACAAAAAGAAAGTACATATTACAGAAATTAATCCCAACTATTTTTAAGTGACAACCCTATTTTTGACATGAATCGAGAGACACTCAAATAATTCGTGTCGGTGTTATTTCAGAGAGCTGTATAAATATTCAATCTGTGCGGATCGTGAGTGTGGGTAGGTAGATACGTCTGTGTCGTGCTTCGAAGCGAAATCGCCTCTTCATCTCACGAATTTTAGCGTTTCAATAAAAAAAATAAAGAAAGAAAGAAACAGAAAAGTGTTGCCACAGACAGAGATGATATCGGACGGATATTATTATTGCCGATAGGACGGGATTCTGCCACATTACTTATTTTTTTATATTTCTTTATAGGCAATATTATTTCTTTATAAGTTTCAATTTATGTAAGTAAATAAAATTCGATCGTGTCTTAATAGCACAGTTTCTTTTTTCCCTTTCTAAAAATTAATATAAGTACCTACGTTCTGTTCTGCTGTATGACTTTGCCTGGGACTTAAGTTTAATTTATAATCTACTATGACGAAATATCAAGAAAGTCGTCGGCAATAAAATAAATTAATGTAAATTTGCTAGTTAGTTTTTATTTTAACTTATAAGGCTTCAATTCAATTTTTAAGCATTCATTTTTTGATGTATTTTCATAATATTAGATTTGCATAAACATGGATAGAACAATGAATTAAATCTATAAGATTTTTAAGATTCTAAGGTGTTGGTAGTAGCAAGTGTCGGATACTCGGATTCGTGGCGCATTGGTAAAACTACCGGCTGCAACAATGAGGTCGGGGGTACGATTCCCACCCGAGCAAAAATATTTGTGACAAACATGAATATTTGTGAGGTGTCTGGGTGTTTTTCTATGTATTATAAGTATGCATTTACAGAAGAAGAGTATATATGTATTAATATCCGTTATCTAGTATCCATAACACAAGCATTTAGTTGCTTAGCTTGGGACTAGAGGGCGCTGTGTGTATTGTGTCCAAGATATTATATTATTATTATTTTACCCATAGAATAGGTAGGCCATTGCCATGTGATGAACAAAACAACATTCAGACTCAATATTATTAATACTAGGATAGGTATCGAACCTGACATCTAAACCAGAGCGTGTATTACTTTTACTTGAAACAATTTTGTCTCTTCACAATTAACTAAATTATGATTGCCTATAATCTATATGTATACAAATTAATCTAATTGCGAATTAGTCTTTTGATTTAATTGTTTTGACGCAATCAAAGTCAATTTTTAATAATTTCGTTACTAAAAAAACTATTTTAGATGCGTGTTTTACTCAGAGAAAAGTTCTAGAAACGAACTAACATCCGCAACTTTATATAAATATTATTTAAATGTTTAAAGAGCGTAATTTTTAAGTAGTACGGAGTCAGCAGTGGTTATTGCGTTTATACAAAAAATATAACCTACCCGACTACGCGAAAATGGGTGATTTTTGTAGTCTAAGTTTCTCAGAGTCAGTATATATGTTCTCTAATATTTTTTTCTTTATTTGCAACTAGCCGGTGCCCGCTACTTCGTCTGCGTGGACGGCATAAAGCAGCAAAAATACTGTACCTGTGCCAAGGGTTCATTGCTCACCACCAATTAGTGATAGCGTGATAATATTTAGCCCATGTGTTGACTCGACCTCTTGCCTATATTTATGCAAAATTGGACGTAAAAGCATGTAGTACTTTTAGAGTTTATCCGTAACTAACATACAAATAAACAGATAAAAATTCTAGAAACCATATTTTTGGGTTTGATTATCGATTGTAGATCATGTCTCAAACATACTAAATAAAAATTTATTCAATGTAAAGTTTCAACTTTCCTACAATTTTATTTTACGTATAGGTCTTATTAATATATTAGTAGTCGAGGACCTTCCATTTTTTTCGAATCAGAAGCGTTATCGTCCTCCAGACTACCGAGATGGCTAATGTTTAATTCTTAACATGACAACTAAAGAGTTTAGGGTGATTTTCTACAACAATTAATAAACATAATAGTTAACACAATCGTTTATTAGAAGGGCCGCCTTGTTAAATCATGTAAAAATAGTTCAAAATTATATTTGCCTTGTTGAACACGATCCTACTCTATCCATCCGTTGTGACGGCTCCGTTTATCTATGATCTATGGATTGTGCCGGCGCAGTGTTCACGCCGTACTTGGGGTCCTTGTAGGTCAGGGCTAAAAAACCTACTGCTGTGCACCCATTTATGAGTTGGACGTGATAAAAAAAATAATAAGATTTTTATTTTCATTCAAGGAAATTGAATGTTATTAGATGTTATCTTTATTCGTAAATTGGAAATGTCATGGACAACGTTTTGTTTAGTTGATATGATTTGATTAGACAAACCTTGTTTTCGTGGACGCGCCTTAGATGGATACTAAGAAAACGTGCCCGCCGAGGAATACCGCACGGTACTATGTATCATTCTAATTTCTCAGTCATTCAAAATTTCCTTCACCTTAAACCATCATGGCTAAATAAATTTATTCTGTTTTGTTATTTTTAATGACTTAACAACTAAGTCGCGTACGCTTTTTTAATATCAACACCGGTCGATCCGGCCCATTCATGCAGCGAACTGCTTGGCTATACCACTATCAAAACTATTAATTCTTTCTAACCGTTATACATACGACATAGATTATTTATTTGGTCCAATAAAGAAACGCATTCTTGTTAAATATAACATGTGTGAATTGGAAACAAAATGGTTACATCGAAAGTCTACGAATATTCTTTGAATACTTATATTAATTTAGATAAGTGAACATAGATCACATTTCTAATACTTTCCAAGAACTTTTTAAAATACTGTATGATGTATCTTTCAGAACCAGAGTCTAAAAAAGTATAAATAAATCAATATATGGTACCATTTGAACTAATAACATGAGTATCTCTCCGTTTGAGTACAACTCTACCACTTAACCTTTGCGTAATAACAATTGACCCAAAACAAAGCTTATTGCCGTTTAATCAAGTACATATTTAACTTAAGGGTCTTCTTATTGAACAGTTTATTTATATCAGATCAATATATAAATAAAAATACTGTATATTACTATATATCGGTGCATTGAACTGCAGACATCGGGCGCAATTAGTTTGCAGTGAAACAGGGCAATACAGGTGTCGTCAACCTTTGACTGTTTTCTATCAACATTTTTTTTACCATAGTCTATATTTATCTATATTTATTTCACATAACTTCCGAAAATAATTTCGAAAATTCATTGGTGTGTGTGGATTCAAACCCGTGACTTTTTGATTCAGAACCTGAACATTTGGCCACTAGACCAGCGAGACGGTTGTAGAATTTGTAATACAAAATTTTTTTTATGGGCTAGGAGGGCAAACGTGCAGGTGTATGGTAAGCAACCAACGCCACCCATGGCAACACATATAGTGTTACTGTTGCGTTGCCGCCCCCTTAAGGGATAGGGGATAGGAAAGGATGGGGAAGGGGGGTGGGCCTCCGGGTACCTCTCTCCCCGAACGAAATGCGGTATGAGCCACTTTACGTCAGTCTTCTGAGAGGTCGTGGTATTTCACTGGTCAAGCCGGCCCATTCATGCAGCGAACTGCTTGGCTCTACCAATTTACTAATTTACCATTTACTAATTTGTGAATCCACACCATTTAGAAAATTATAACGATTGAACAAATTCTCTTTCATTCTTTTCTTATGCAGCCTTAATCAATGCAATCAATATATTCATTGATATGGAAATATCGACTTCACAGAAAATTATTTAGCGAAAATGTTTACTACCCCTGATTTTAAACATTCACCCACACGCATGTTAATATCGTGTAAACAGCAAAAGAAAGTTGATACAGCGAGCGCTCCCTCTAGTAGTAGTTTATTTAATCTAAAACGGTAATGAGTCTTGGAAAACACGATAGACAAATACAAGTTTTAGTTGTACATACATAATCTTGTATAGTGCAGTAATTAAAAGGGAATTTTTGCTTAAGTTAAAATTTGATAAGTTACTTCGTAGTGCATATATGTGTCAGAATAGCTTGGTTATATTGTAAGGAAACTTCTATTCAGAAAGTCTCATTTTTTATGGGATTAGAGGGCAAACGAGCAAGTGGGTCTCCTGATGGAAAGTAACTTATCACCGCAAAACCAGAGGGGAAAGGGAATCAGGCCTCCGTATACCTCTCTCACCGAACGAAACGCGGCACAAGTCACTTCACGCCAGGTCGTGGTATTTCACCGGTCGAGCCGGTGCGAACTGCGTGGCTCTACCACTGTTACACATTTAATAGTTGACAGGCAGCTTTTTCTTAGACATGCCGAATTTTAGTCCTATGCAAAAATAGGTAGTTTAGGTGTAAATCTATTGCAGTGTTGTAATTTTGCGAATCACGCAAAAGAATCCTGAAAACTCATAGGTAAGCTGGACATGTCATTCAGAAGCGAGATCCTGAACCACAAAACTTTAAAGATAACTAAAATTGTGTTTTGACTATTCTCCCGTAACTAGATATATTAGCACATCATTAAAATGTGTGAAATGACGTGGCCTTAATAACTAAAAAATCATGATGATTTTATTAACATTACTATTATAAAAACTAATCGTTTAAATTTTCCTATTACAAGACTCTTTGAAATCAAATGACTGTCCACAGAATAGGGCCGTATTATTCAACTCGCATTCTTTTTTTAAATTAATGGCAGTTTCATTTTTTTTATCTCACATCGGCCGGTGATAAGAGGCGTTTAGCCATTACACCGACCCACCAACATACACATAAATTATATTATTATGAATATTTCATTATAATTAAAGGTTATTCAAAATTTTAATTTGTTAAGAGAAAGCTTTTTCGTGTGAATCATTTATCGGGTCTGCCTTTATCTGATTAAAAAGTCGTAAAGAATCTTTTTAATAAGTTATTGTAGGGTCTTCAAAAAGAATTTTTTTTATCCGCGCGTGAGAAATATTTATGTATTATTTTTACGAAAAAAATATGATTAATCTATATAACGTGTACTTACTGTTATTTTTATAACAAGTATTGCGTGAAATATTTGAGAATGTCCAAAACTACTTAACATAAACTTTACTAGCTTTCAGCAAGTTCTTTAATCGACTTGAAAAAAAAGCGGTACTACTTAATTTCAGAGATTTTAAGTTTGCAAATTTGAGTTGTATATTTCTTTTATAACTCCGGGCATATATAGAGATCCTTCTTTTGGTAGAAATATTTCAAAAGTGAAGTTATTAAACTTTGACTTAACAATTTAGCAGATAGATAGTATGATCGTCTATTACCAAAAAAGAAACAAAATAATTTGATAAACGTTATTACGATAAAATGCTATTCTTACAATATTACTTTAATATTATCAAACCACACATTGGATTCTTTATGATTTTACATAGGATATGGTCGACCACATATTGAATATAATTCCCTTATACGAGAACTAAGTGCGGTCGAATCATTTCCGTCGCTGACTCATAGTAAGCTAATGAAGTAATAATGACATCAAAAAAAAGTAAACTTTTTTTTTAACTAAGAAAATTTTGTACCTAATATACAACAAAATCAATTATTATTTTAATTTTAAAACTTTGATATTTTTTATTTGTATGCCTCATGCAATTTTCTATGCCGAATTTTTACGTCCATTATCACACATTACTTGCGAAAAGTTCTTTCTGAGAGCCAGAATTCGACCCCACAACTTTTTGATTCAGAAGCTGTATGCTAGATATCCAGACCACAGAGACAATTTATCTATAATTTATTTTGATGCCTATATTTACATAACTTCACGCCTTTTACTACCCGAAGGTGTAGACGTGTTTACGTCCTAAATGGACCGCGCACAAAGTTGTCAGTCATCGATATTTATCACACACAACTTCTGATAAGAGTTTCGAAAAGTTATTGTTGTGAATCCGGATTCGATTCCACGACTTCAAGCTTCAAAACTTACTACTACTTTAACTTTGTGCCTGACCACTGGACCGCACTTTATTAAAATTCTATGATTTTTTTCCGCGTATTTCATATTCATTATTCTTAGCTAGAAGTATGACTGTCTTTTTAACATAACATAGCTTCACGCCTTTTGTTACCCGAAGGTGTAGGCAGCGACTGTTAAGCCTCGTCTCGCCGTTATGTTTACGTCCCAAATGGAATAGGTGGCGAACCTATTGCCATACCGGGCACAAAGTTTTTCAGTCATCGATATTTATCACACAAACTTTCGAAAACAATTTCGAAAAGTCATTGGTGTGAGCCAGTGTCTTGAATCGAACCCGGACCTCTGGAACAGAAGCCGTGTGCTCGACCACTGCGCCACCGAGACTAAATTTTAATGTCTGTCTTTTTGTCATTAAAATTTGAAGAACATTCAGTAACACTTAAATCCATCTAAATCTTGGCAATATATATTATAAGTTAGTTCACAATACGATGTTAGTAATATTATAGTGTTTAAAATAGAATAACCTAGTTGGTATGAATCATTCCTGATCCTGATTTATCTCGACGGTGAAGTGGAATTCTTGATGTGTACACTTTGTGTATAAAACATATGTACTTATGTACACAAAGGTTAGCTACATTTTATTGTACATATTTGTAATACTTTGATATAAATATCGTATGATTTGGATGATGCAATACTGACTAAGCACATATACAATGCAAAAGCGGATGGATATTGAAGTCGATGAGGGCCACGTCCAAATTGAATGAGTTCTGGATGAAGGTGATGATAGGAGACTAAAAAATCGATGCGCGTGTATGAAAAGAGTTATTAATATGAAAGTCAAAAAAGCGAGTGAGTCGTGTAAGAATCGTTCAATTTCATAAACAAATCCTACGTTACAAAAAATACGATATCAAACAATCACAAAAAGTCTCGGTTAAGTCCATCTTAAATGAAAACTCGTCAAGCCGTAAAAGCTACGGAGTAGATAAAATAAAAATTTATGTGTCTTAATAACGTACAATTTATGTTCAGACTAAAATTTAAATTATAAACGAAATCTATTGCATAAAACAAGTACAGTTATCATGCCAGAGTGACCTTATCTTTATGATTCCATGGGGCATGGGGCATGGCGTGACCCCCGCGAGATTGCGTCGAGACCTATGGCTTTTGATTTGTATACAAATACACTTAATTGTACCATTTACTATATCCCATCATAAAGGTTACGAACGTGGAGGTAAATTGTTAAATAGAAAAAAAAGTATAAAAAAAGAAACTTTTACCTGTTTTATGCTATATTAACTATTAAACTTGATTATGTTGTAATACATATTGTGTTATTAAACAAATTTTAATGAACATGTACCTACTTAGCTGTTTGACGGTGATATTCCGCAACAGGAAGCGTGACGTCACTTCTAGTCCCAACTGAGTCAATTTAACGTCCCTTTGATGTTACCGGTGAGCGTTAATAATGTCACCCACCCGATTTAGACGATCACGTGGTTACCTCGTTACGTAATGTGTGGCCTTTGGTAATTACACAGCTTTTGAAGATTACTTACTGCCGGCGTTTCATGACCTGCGACTGGTGTCGAAAAAGAAAAAAAAGGCAGACAATCGAACACGTGACAGTTAATTTATTTTATCTTGTGGACAGCGCCAATATTCAAAATTCGAAATTATTATATTATTTGAAATACGAACAACGAAATATTCATTGGCTTTTACATTTTATTAATGACCAGTTTGATTTCCGTTTGAAATGCAATTCTGTCAAAGAATCGGCAAATTATTACGACCAACAGAGGAAGCTAATATTTGCAGATAAATTAGTCTTACAAATGATAATGATAATTAAAACTTGTATATTTGTGAATTAAAATTAGCAAGCTATTAAATTACTATCAAGTTATTATCTATAACAAAATATTATGCAGTCGTAACCATTAAATTCGACACGGTTAAACACTTCGAAAATAATCTAAAAAGACTCTGCGTGTCGTATGGACTAAAACGAAAAAAAAAAACAAATACTGACAAAAATATTACGCTCCTATTTATTGAAAAATGCACCTAAACACTGTAGCAAAGAGTTTAAATATCATTAAAACGACATTTAATATTCTTTGCTCGTCTTCCTTCCTAAGAATGTGTATTTATAAATGAGTGAACAGAAGTGAAGTTGTTCAAAAACAAACGAGCTATAATGATGAGCGTTAGGCTCCATTTCAGTCACTGAATGAACTAATTTGAATGATAATGGCGCATTTAGACTTGGAGGCGTTCACAAAACTTGTTATATCTACGGATTAAATCCAAACGCTTGGTTTATGTAAATTTTAACACAGGTATTAAATGTATAAATAACTTTGTCATTATCAAACCTATATCGGGATATTTAGCTGGCCAATATTCACGTTTTAAAATTATTGAAATAAGGAACAGGAATAATGATGAACGGGAATTAACGCGACACTTTTATGTAAACAAATATTTACCTTGATTAGCTTGACGTTTCGGCCAGTTTGCACTGGCCGTGGTCACAAGCAGACAAGCAGACTAGTCTGCTTGTGACCACGGCGGGTGTTAATTCCCGTTCATCATCATCACTGAGTAATATGCAACGCGAAAGCCTAAAAGTTTTTAAGGAACAGGAAGTTGCACTAATCAAAAAATGTTGAATATTTCATTCAACAACATAACATAAGTATCAGTGATTTTTTAATAATACAAGTACCTATATAATACTGTTTGATTTACTAAAGCTTTGAACTTCCTATAGGAAGTTAAACAAACTTTTAAAATCCAGTTTTTGTAAAAATAACTGAGTCATTATTTGTCTCTTGACAACCGGTAAATATTTTTAAACCTATAACCAGGTAAAGGTTGGATATAAATTCTTAATTTCCTTTGTGATAACCGAGCTTATTAAGTTAAGCGTGAAAGGTTGAACTTAGCCTAGGGTTGTCACTTTCTCATTAAAACTAATCTAAGCTAAATTAATTAATATTACGGAATATGAACAAATCGCTATAAATTGATGTTTGTCATAAAACTAGTCAAGTCAAAGCTCGCTAGTCTCGGTGGCGCAGTGGTCGAACTTCTGATCCAGAGGTCCGGGTTCGATTCCAGACACTGGCTCACACCAATGACTTTTCGAAATTATTTTCGGAAGTTATGTGTGATAAATATCGATGACTGAAAACTTTGTGCCTGGTATGGCGGTTCCCCACCTATTCCATTTGGGACGTAAACATAACGGCGAGACGAGGCTTAACGGCCGCTGCCTACACCTTCGGGTAACAAAAGGCGTGAAGTTATGTTTATATGTCATAAAACTGGTTCTTGTTGCAAGCAATCTTGCAAATCATAAAGGTAAATATTATGAGTTTCATAACCATCTCTTATTAAATAAGGGAGATAAAGGGGCATGTAAAATAATCTTTCACAATAGGAAAACCTGATGATCACTGAAAACTAAACCTTATATAAATTAAGTAACGTTAACAAACTAAGCTAAACAAATCGGCCAATCGAATAAAGGCTGAGGATTAAATCTAAAAATAGGAAGAGTCAGAAGCGGTAAAGGGAGGCTGGCGATGTTGATATTTATTGATAAACCCCAAAAGATTCAGTACCATCTTCAGCTGTGTATCTCAACAAAAAACTGGCAATCGAGGTATACTCGCCGCCATTGTAATGGAAGTGCTCAATTTAACCGGAGCTAAGCTTAACGAGTTAACTAAAACCGCGTAAGGTTTATTTAGGCAGCCCAAGGAACGTGCGCCGCCGGTGCGTCGCAGCCGCGCGGGCGATCGTCCGCGGCGCACATTACAAGAGGCCTTGCCTGGCAACGAGCGCGTGACGTCACGTGCTGTAGACCTTCTAACGAGAGCTAGTGATCAAATACAGTTGTAACATCACACTAAAGAACACACTTCCAAGAGAAAATTTGAAGCGCTCAAACATAAGGTTAACATTGATGAAAATGTTACTAACGCGATTTAGTATTTTTCTCTATAATTCCTCTATTTGCGTATCAAAACTTCTTTTTGAAAGCTTTATCAATTTTAATATTAAGGAGACGTTATTTGTAATATTTATTTTCCTAATTTTATTTCTATTTATTACTTTTATTTTAGTTTAAATATTTGCTGGAAGTATTTCTTTTTACAACGCCATCTAGTGTGAATTTAGGAACTTATGACTACTAACACTGTTGCATATTTACACTAGGCGTATTTTGTCTTGTGAGTACTCTGATGACAATGCCACAAAAGAGACAGATGGCCTGAGTAAAAATTTGTTAAATTGAATCAAATGTTATGAATATGTGGTATTGATCTTAAACATAGTTTAACTAAATAAATTAAAATTAATGCTTCATGATATGAACTCTTCATTATTTACCATCATTTACATAGTCGTCCTTCGCATTGCTTACATTATATATAACTTCAGATTCCTTATAGATATTTATTAATAAAATCCCTTTTGTTGAAAACAATTTTGTACTATAATTTAATTTACTATCTACGAGTACTACGCGGAGTAAAACGTTCACGAGACAGTTTTACCTTTTATTGCTTCAAATTACGGCACTTAGCCATTGTTCGTCTTTTATAGGGAATAAATTTTAACTGTTGTTGTGTTATTTATTTCCATTTTATTTTGTTACAGAATTTCAAACAACGAAAGAGATGAAAGTCCAGGGACGGACGGAAATGTATCACCAGAGCCACCTGACCGGCCTCCCGGGAAAGTGCGCCAAGTTCATCCCGAGGATAAAACTCAAGTTCTTGCATACGACTCTACGTATCGTAAAAAGAATAAACCAAAAAATCTTCCCTTAGAGGAGAACCATTACAATCATTTGGCCAATACGAATGTCGCTATGTCGCCGATGTATCCTTTATCGCCAAATATTTGTGTGGAAGGTGGCAAAATTGAGTTCATAAAGTCACCACCAGGGAGTGCTAGGAATAGTTTGGCGCTTGCATCGCCACCGCAAACTCCCTTGTTGACACGGCGCGGCTCTAGGGAGAATCGCGACGCCCGGATCTATGACGAGCCTACTGAGAAGTTCGACGGTGATAAGGTAGGTGGCGCTAAACAGACTATTTTTCATTGATAAGAAAATAAATTTACTGTTCTCATTCTAGGAATGTTTAGACTCCACCATTATAACATAAAAATAGAATGTTAATTTAGATCTTATTGACAAAAAAAGAAGGTTTTCTAATGTTAATAAAATCTCTTAAAATGTAGAGTCATAATTCAGGTATTTGTGTGCCGGCACTAGATAAATATCCTGAATTATATTAAGGTTTTAATTTACATGCACATGATCGGATAATTTAAAACGCATCTCTTTATCCGATTATAAAATAGGATAATACATAGTTTATCTATCTTGAAATATACAATTTAAAAATCAAACTTTAGACGGACCGACGGACCTTTTAGTCAAAATTCCATACCAAACAAACATTCGGCCGAGAACTTTGTCATCCAATCTGAGTTTAATATTTGAAACAAATTCTTGGCGGAAACTTTGTTGTTTGAGACGCATTCAATTTCAAGTCGTCTGTACAAAGGGACACAGGTTCGACCCTTGTCAAAAATATTACCCACTTACAATTTGTTTTTGTTGCATCATGGCCGTTTTCATTTCAAAACTTTGACTTCGTAAATGTCCGGTGTAAACTTTTTGCTTTTTTAAGCAAGCCATTTTAATACTAACTGTACGCATCTACACTTTACTTTGATGATGATGATATGATAGCGTAATATGTTTCAGCAAAATAATACAGGGTTTGAATCTGAAAATTTGAAATTGCTTTGTCACATACCTATTCCATGGGACTTAATTCTTCAGTTCACTTACTGTCAATTTATGATATTCATCACACATCTATCATATCTCTTTTAGGCCGAGTAGGCAGCGGAGTCTTAATGATAAGGCTCTGTTACAACTTATACGCATGGAACCCTAAAAATGTCATTTTCATAAAAATAAACACAAATTTCTTTTGTACATCAAAGTTTTGAAAAGTTTATGAATAAAACATAACTAAACATAAACATAACTTGACGCCTTTTGTTACCCGAAGGTGTAGGCAGCGGCTGTTAAGCGTTGTTTCGCCATTACGCTTACGTTCCAAATGGAATAGGTGGCGAACACATTGCCATAATTATGAATAATAAAACGAAATAATAAAATAAGTAAGCTTCCATTTAGTCCTCCCCTCGCGCGTCTGATCTTGGGATGTTCACATATAATTGGTCTCGATGCAACCTTAATGCGTATTTAGTCGCGCCTAAATTGTTTTCCAAAACCTTTTCCGATGAGTTCTCGAGATTGCTCTTAAAAGATTTAGGGATATGCTATTTTATGATGAAGTGGCTTCAAAGATTTAGGGGTGGCGATGTTTTTGACAAAGTGGCTTCGGAGTTTCGTAAAGACTTATATTTCTTTAATGTTTGAGACTGTCCTCTGGGACAACGTGCACTGTTATTTTGGTAATAAAATTTTTCTTTGCTTGTTTAATCCCTTATCCCCGCCCTGATATTTTTAAACGAATTAAATATCAGAAGTATATTATTTTTGTTAAAAAAATATTTGGTATTGAATTACAAACATTATTTTCGTCAAAAAAAGTAAAAAGAAACAACTAACTAACTAGCTACCTTGCCATATGTATTGCTATACATCTGCTATAGTTTTTTCAGTCATCCATTTTTTACATATTATGACTTTTGAAAAGTCCTTGTGCCCGGATTCGAAGTCGAGAACTCTCTCAAATTTTCTGTTTCATCATTCATCATCATCAGCCTAGCAGTCCACTGCTGGACATATCTAGGCCACTCTCAATTTGCGCTACAACATCCGATTCTCTGTCTTCCCCATCCAGTCTTTTTTTTCCAATAAATGTTTCTGAAATATATTTTTAAGATCAGAGATTATTTCGAATGAAATTCCCGCGTGACACCAAAGAACGCATCCTTACTTTTAAATCGATGGCTACAAGTGACCAGACATCTTTTTTATACCATCAGCAGACGGAGACTGGCCACATAAACCCCATGATCTTTGGTCGTTAAATGAAACCGATAAACTATTTAATTTAATTGGTGATTCCGTAGCGTTACCGCAAGAAACCTCATTGCAGTCCAGACATGCAAATGCGATTGGTACCCGTAAATTGAATTAATTGCACAGATTGTATGAACAAATCGTTCTCAACATCGTGTCTCGCAAATTAATTTATATTATTATCTATCCGCTTTACAATACCGCCAAAGGATCCTTAGTACTGTGAAATTTGTGAACGCAGCCATTATTTGAACGTTTAAATTTGGAACATGAATGCATTCAGTTGGTATCTTGTATTTTTGGAGTTTACTCCTTAAGAATCGATTTACATATATAGGCCCGGGGTATGAAAATTATGGGGACCAAAATCGTACTAGTCACGTGACTGTCACACGAAATGCGTTATGCAGTCACAGAGCATATAAATAAGAGTCGGCACTCCATACAATGTCCTGAGCTCTTTATAGTCACAGAGCATATAAATAAGAGTCGGCACTCCATACAATGTCCTGAGCTCTTTATAGTCACAGAGCATATAAATAAGAGTCGGCACTCCATACAATGTCCTGAGCTCTTTATAGAAACACTCTTTATAGCGATACGCCATTCTCTATTACGAAGAAATGTGTTCATATTTGTAGACAGTAAATATTTATTTTTGTAAATAAATACCGTAAAAACATGTAGAAAAAAACACCCCCAGACGAGGGATCGAACCCGCCCCGACCTTGTGTTATCGGTAGTGCGGTTTACCGATGCACCACGAGGGCCGTATGTATAATCGTCTAATTACCGTCCTCTTTACCAATTTCGACACATTTTCTAGGATCGGGTTTGTTTGTTTGTTTGTTTTTTACATACATACATATACGTAAGTACGTATTGCAGGCGGAGAAAAAAAAAATTATATTATTTATAAATTGTGTTTTTATAAATTGTGTTTTTTGAAAATTATATTTAAGTACGAATTACATACTAATAAAATAATGAAATATCAATAATATTTTTCGATCTTTGGTAATGAAACGAGGGGCGCCACAGTAGCATCGCCAACATCGTACTCCTAATAAAAAGTGTGTGAATCTCGGAATCGGCTCCAACGATTTTCATTCATGAAATTTAGTATATAGGGGGTTTCGGGGGCTATAAATCGATCTAGCTAGGAATCATTTTTAGAAAATTTCATTTTATCGTGTTTTATCGATAATTAACTTAAACATCAACTTACTTTTTGGAGTTTACTCCTTAAGAATCGATTTACATATATAGGCCCGGGGTATGAAAATTATGGGGACCAAAATCGTACTAGTCACGTGAGTGTCACACGAAATGCGTTATGCGCTATAGTCACAGAGCATATAAATAAGAGTCGGCACTCCATACAATGTCCTGAGCTCTTTATAGAAACACTCTTTATAGCGATACGCCATTCTCTATTACGAAGAAATGTGTTCATATTTGTAGACAGTAAATATTTATTTTTGTAAATAAATACCGTAAAAACATGTAGAAAAAAACACCCCCAGACGAGGGATCGAACCCGCCCCGACCTTGTGTTATCGGTAGTGCGGTTTACCGATGCACCACGAGGGCCGTATGTATAATCGTCTAATTACCGTCCTCTTTACCAATTTCGACACATTTTCTAGGATCGGGTTTGTTTGTTTGTTTGTTTTTTACATACATACATATACGTAAGTACGTATTGCAGGCGGAGAAAAAAAAAATTATATTATTTATAAATTGTGTTTTTATAAATTGTGTTTTTTGAAAATTATATTTAAGTACGAATTACATACTAATAAAATAATGAAATATCAATAATATTTTTCGATCTTTGGTAATGAAACGAGGGGCGCCACAGTAGCATCGCCAACATCGTACTCCTAATAAAAAGTGTGTGAATCTCGGAATCGGCTCCAACGATTTTCATGAAATTTAGTATATAGGGGGTTTCGGGGGCTATAAATCGATCTAGCTAGGAATCATTTTTAGAAAATTTCATTTTATCGTGTTTTATCGATAATTAACTTAAACATCAACTTACTTTTTTATTGGAATTCCTGACATCTATTGGCGAATGTGAATTATTTTAAATTGTGAGCACTTAACTTGCTTTAACGACAACAACACTAAAGCTATTCCAGCAGATGGCGTTGTTAACTAATTCCAGCAGATGGCGTTGTTAACTAATTACTATTTGTTTCTAATATAATATGTTAGTACATAGTATATATTAGTATATATTTATTATTGGAGTTTACTCCTTAAGAATCGATTTACAATGTATAATAATAAGAGTCGGCACTCCATACAATGTCCTGAGCTCTTTATAGTCACAGAGCATATAAATAAGAGTCGGCACTCCATACAATGTCCTGAGCTCTTTATAGTCACAGAGCATATAAATAAGAGTCGGCACTCCATACAATGTCCTGAGCTCTTTATAGAAACACTCTTTATAGCGATACGCCATTCTCTATTACGAAGAAATGTGTTCATATTTGTAGACAGTAAATATTTATTATTTTATTTTATAATCGTTCTTGAGGAGTAAACTCCAGTCGTGCGTCGGAGCGGACACACACTTTTATTTATTTTCTGAGTAAAATTCTTATTTGTTTAACTATGTTTTAATTTATTATAGAGAATATTTCAGAGAAAACCAAATCGACCACATTAACATAATATCTTAAAATACGTCTGTTGTGTGTAAGTTTGTGGAGTAGACAAGTTACTCATCTAACTAAGAGCAATGATAAGTTTGGATGAAGAAAAAACTAGGAGTAAAGGAAAATGAGTATTTCGAGAGATCGTGTGTAAGAGGGTGTGGTTAGAAAGGTGAGAATGGATGGAAGGATGAAAGGATGTGAGTAAACAGAAGACCCGATCCCAAATGATGCGAACAGGGCAGAGACATGACGATGATAGAGTCGATGGCTACGAAGCCTGTTTGGATACAAGTCGGGATTATGTAAATGGTAGGTAGAGTGGACTGCCAACCTTCAGTGACAGAAAGACTTCCAATGAAGAAGACTCTTCTGTCCTTCTCTTCTCGTTTCTCCTTCCACATTTTAATTTGTTCCACATATGTATAATTTAACAAAAAGTTTGTATTAAAATAAGTATAAAAACTCTTTCAGAAAACAAAAAAAATAAATTTGATTAGCTGTCTAAACATTGCGTACGTCATTTAGTTAGCGTTTAAGACAAATTCGAAACACACTTTAGATTATTTATTTAAACAAAATTATAAAGAAATGATGGTTATATATAACTGAAGGATAATAATAATAATTGGATATTTAATTTATAATTAAAGGTAAACTTGAAAAACTCAAAATGAATATAATCTCTTACTTAATTTACACATTGGAAGATTACCACAAGGCAGTATTTATGATTCTGTTAATCATGTTTGCGACCTTGATACTTCTGGAAAGACGGAGGTCTATGCCAAAAGACTCTGATGAAGTTACAGTTGATGAGGAACGTTCTGATGATATGTCTTCAAACAAAAATGTCCCAGTGGAATATGATGACGACGTTCACGTCAAAAAATTGGAGTAACTTTGCTAAATCGATGAGTTTTTGTTAATGACTTTATTTTATTAATTAATCGTAGAAGTCGTTGAAACGTATTGTTTCTTGTGTGTGTGATTTTATTTTATTTTATGAAAATAAATTAATTTTATGTATTAAATTGATTTCTATTGAAATCTTTACAAAGAAAACTAATGTTATTTTTTATCAAATTGTGATGACAATAAGTTTAGGTATAGGATTCAAAAATATACATGTGTAGTTAATATTTGTAACTTCACACGCTCAACAGCCGAAGGTGTAAACAGCGGGAATTATTTATAAGGATGCTGATTTTATTTATTCAGATTTAACAAAGTAGCGAATTGGAAATACATTGGACATCATTTTGATAGCATCCGATAAAGTTATCGGTATGAATTTGCCATTTGCAAAATGTACAAATAATATTTGACAATAAAATAAATAAAAGATGTCGTTTTCATAAAAGGCGTTATTATAACATACAAACATGACAATTGAGAAAATCTATGAACCGCTGAAACATTACAGGATACCACAAGAGATATATCTAAGATTACATCACTACCAGAATCCCCATTTATGGGGCACCATAACAGTCCATAACGTGGGTAATGACAATACCCCATTAGTGAACAGTGCGTCTGTCTGTTCGTGTAACATTAGCTTAAGTGGCACATATATTATTTCGGCATGTCTCTCACTCTCCTACTAACTTGGAAAATATGACTGTAAACTTAGAGCAGATGATTGTCATTGAGGGAGAAATATATGTAGGACTTATATATTCTTAAGAAATAGTAGTGAATTTATCACTTACAAATAATTTTCAGAATATGACACTAGAATATTTAAAGTGACTAAGCAGATATACAATGCAAAAGCGGATGGATGTAGGATTCGAGGACGGCCAAGACACATTCCATGACCAAATAGAACGTGTTCTCGAGGAAGGTGATGTTAGGATCCTCAAAAATCGACGCGCGTGCATGAAAAGAGTTATGGAAGTCGGCGAAGCGAGTGAGGTGTGTAAGAATCGTGCCTTATGGCGCTCCGTTCTCTCTGCCTAGGCGCGTTCAAGGGATTTGACGTAAGGTTATGTATGTAATATTTAAAGTACTGTAATATCATAAATTTGTAGTGTTTGTTTCTTTGAGGTAGGTAATCTCTAGATACTGGAGATATAGGGTCGAGTACGGTCACTGCACGTTTCCCATGACCAACTTAAACGTATCCTTGCAAAAGGTGATGTCAGGAGCCTTCAAAACTGAAGAGCGTGCTTGACATGAGTTATGAAAGACAAAGAAGCTAGTGAGGTGTGTAAGAATCGTGGCTAAGACTTGGCGTGAAGTTATGTTATTATTAGTCGTTGTCTGCTGTTACATTTTATAATAATATGCATTATTCTCAATTGCTCCCAAATGGCTGATCAAACAGTAAACTTCTCTGGCACGGAACCAGCCTTTGGTATTGGTTCTTTGGCCTTATGCCACAGACAGGGATCACTATTGCACTCCTCTATTCATTTCTCTTCTTTAATGATTGCAATAGTTGCTATATAAAATATATAACACAGGGCTAAGCGAATTCAAATCAGTCCAGCCATTTAAGAAATTACTTAGGACAGACATAACAGACACTATATTGTAACTGGATGGTCTTAGTATATGAACCTGTAATATAAACATCTAGATATATTTGATTATTTTTCTAGTCCCAAATGGCAAAACGCGTTCTCATACACTGGTCAAAATATTAATAGTCATCAATGAAAGTCTCGGCTTAACTCTCGGCTTAACAGCCTCCTAGAAAAAGGCAAGAAAAAGGCGTGAAGTTATGTGTAGTTATGTATGTTTAAAAAAAAAGACAAACAAACACCTTAATTTTTATTTATATTGCTATATCAGATACTCTGGAATATATATGGACTTATAAGTATTTTTTGCTTGCGAGATGTGCAGAGTGCAGACGTTTTGAATGAAATCCAATCTTCAGAATATTGTTGGCATCAGTTGGCACGTCTCCTCTGGCAATAAAAACTCTTTATAGATGTAATGCCTTTGTATGCGGAAGTCTACATCTCTTATCGTTCATATAAAATCAAGTGTAGTATAGCAGAAAACTAGTCTGGGAAACTTAAATAGTTCTCTTAATGCAAAAAAATATCTTCAATAGCTAGTTAAAAAGCTATTCGGTGAGCTTATAAAGGTTGTATTAGTAACTTTGTGTCTATAAAATGTTGAATACATTTAAAGAAATTATGTGCCGATGTGACTATCTTTCTCTTGTCTTGAGTACTTACGTCGACGATTATTTTCTAGTTGTCACTATTTCTGGAGGTAGAAGCGACCCTTTAGGGCATTTTAGAAAGAAGTTTGTTCTTCTTTTAACAGTGGTACAGTCTTACAGTTCGCTACATCAATGGGCCGGCTCCACCGGTGAAATACAACGACCTCTCGGAATATCAGCGTGAAGTGGCTAGTGCCGCGTTTCGTTCGGTGAGAGAGGTATCCGGAGGTCAGTTCCCCTTTTCCAGAAAATGTCCAGTTCAAAGTTAAATTCCAAGTGTAATATTTCCATTGAGCTTTTGAACGTTTATTTTTGTATCTAAATTATAAAGGTTGATGATATATAATCGGAAAATCGGCCAGTCCATCAAATCATTATTTTTTTTCGTTCATATAGCGCTCAGTCGTAAACAAACAAAATAAAACTTAACAGCCCGTAATCAATAGATAATGCATAAAATACGAGCTTAACCGAACATTTCAGATATATGTATACATTTTTATTAGCTACACGACCATCGTAACCTGATCTCGATATATCGCAAAAGTACAACAAATATATAGAAAATAACATAAATTTGATACATACTAGCGGGCTCATATTATATTTGCCTTTTGTGGAGAGAGTAGGTGTGCGGTGACCAAATAACAATACAATAATTTGAGGACAAACAAAAATGTTTTTTTCATGTCGCAATAAAAACTCCTTGAAGTCATTTTACGATTAATGTTTTTTTTTTAAAGAACGCTTTTAAAATTTTGTGACGCAGAAGGAAGGTGATAAGGTTTTAACATAAACGTGTGTATGAAAACATGAGAAAAAAAAACAATATTTATTTTGTACAATGATTTCAGACTTTTTCATTTTGTCCCTAACTGTTTGTTCAGATACCTATTTAGATTAAAAATATCGCTATTTTGTAACATTTTCCATGATGATACCTTTTTTATGTAAGTAAGATAAAAGTAAGAAAGGGCATGCTCCGCTGGTTCCGACATGTAGAAAGAAAGGATGTTGCAAGACTGACTAAGCAGATATTACAATGCACAAGCGTAGGACGTAGGAGTCAAGGACGGCCAAGACACACATTCCATGACCAATAGAACGTGTCCTGGAGGAAGGTGATGTTAGGAGCCTCAAATATCGACGCGTGTGCATGAAAAGAGTTATGAATGTTAAAGAAGCGAGTGAGGTGTGTAAGAATCGTGCCTTATGGCGCTCTGTTCTCTCTGCAAGGGATTTGGCGTGAAGTTACGTATTTTTTTTATTCCACAAATTATGTCAATACGTAATAGTATCTAATTTTAGACAAATACCGTATCAAATACATAGTTCGGTAGTTTTGACTTCCAAATTAAGGTTATCCACCTTAATCTGGAACACTTTATTAATGATATAAATTTTTGAGACTTCATTTTCAGATAAATAAAACGATACGTTAATACAACTGTTATAATAGGTTGAATCAAATGGGACATTTTTCTCGCTGCTTGTAGGAGAAAAGTATAGTGATGACCGTAAAAGTTGGTCACCCTATCCTTTGTCACCCCAGTATAGAGAGAGAGGCTTTGATAAATTTGTCATTGTTTTTTTTTTATTTTACATGCAAATGCAATCAATCACGCAGATAACCCGTCTAGGATGATGAGAGTTTAATATTCTGTATGTTTTCGGTTAAAATATCTCACTGAATTTTTTTTTATGAATTGATGACTTTTTAAGCTGTTTAATACCTTATTTTATCAGAGTATAATACATGTAACCATACCTACAACCGACCTCGGACATCGGCGGTTATATCGGACCCGCAGACTCTTACGGCCGAAACCAATACTCAAACTCCAATCTAAGATTGAAGACAATCTAAGATTATTGTGTATCTGGCGATTGATTCACCAAACAAAATCAATCCATGGATTGATTTTTGGCACGCTTATTAGTAGAGATGGATTGAAATATTGATAGCAAAATTCAAATTGGGATTGATTATTGGTTTCGGCCGTTAGTCAAAAACACTGGTGTCAGGATACCCACTAAACCACTGTAGTGCACTAAATGGAGCCAGAGTTTCGCGAATGTGCATTCTACCAATACATCATCATTAGCCTATTGCAGTCCACTGCTGGACATAGGCCTCTCCCAATGTGCGCCACAACATCCGATTCTCTGCCTTCCGCATCCAGTCTTTTCCAACAGCCCTTCTGAGGTCGTCTGACCATCGGGCTGGTGGGCGTCCTACGCTACGTTTACCAAGACGCGGTCTCCACTCAATGACCTTCTTACTCCATCTACCGTCGGTCCTTCGGCAGATATGACCAGCCCATTGCCACTTCAGCGAGCTTATTCTGCGAGCTATGTCGGTTACCCCAGTTCTCTGGCGGATATACTCATTCCTGAGTTTATCCTTTAGAGATACCCCGAGCATAGCCCGCTCCATAGCTCGCTGAGCGACTTTACATTTGTGGACTAGCCCCACCGTGAGTGTCCACGTTTCGGCACCGTAGGTAATTACCGGTAGGACGCACTGGTCAAAGACTTTGGTCTTCAGACATTGCGGTATAGGCGAGCTGAAGACCCGACGCAGTTTGCCGAATGCAGCCCAACCCAGCTGAATCCTCCTTTCGGCCTCCTTCTCGAAGTTTCGTCTACCTAACTGGATAGTTTGGCCTAGGTAGACGTATTTGTTTACGACTTCGAGAACTGACCCTTCGACGCTTATCGGTCCGGGCACGACATGTTCATTGAACATGACTTTGGTCTTGTCCAAGTTCATGCCCAAACCGACACGCCGGGAGGACTCGTCTAGGCTGCGCAGCATTCCGCTTAACTGTTCCAGCGACTCTGCCATTACAACGATGTCGTCGATTCTACCAATACTGTCTACTAGAATTATGGTATTAGAAGCTATTGGTTCTGCTATGACTGATGCCATTTATTACTTACTTTTTATCATTAACCAATTATACTTGTTAATTTAATTAAGTTAATTTAACTTATTAACGCTAAGACTCTGCTGTCTGCCTTGCAGAATACATAATAATATGCAGAAAGTATATCAGACACAAAGTCTAGCCATAATTCTTCTATTTTTTGAAGTAGTTGGCCATTATTTTTTAACTAAAAGCTGTTAGTCTGGTCAGTAGACGTCGTATGATAAACGCGGTCCACCTGCCGGACAACGCCATCTGTCGGTCGCGGCCAGTAATTAATTTCGCTTCGCTGCATTGGAACGTGGCCAATATTGTTATATGTGAGATTTATGGCGGAATAATAGAGAAAGCATGTGGGTTATTTTTTAAATTCGTTAAACCTTTTTGAAAGTTATGACCAAAAACAGTTCAAAACAATTAATAATACAGACTAACTTAATTAATTAATAAAACACTACAAATTGGCGTTCTTTCCCCTCTTCTTTTCGCAATTTTTATAAATTCCATCTCCAAAAATATTACTTCCACCTACCACCTCTACGCAGATGATCTCCAAATATATACGCAAGCTCCACTAGACACATTCTGGCAGGCTTTCACAACTATGAACATTGCCTTAGAACGAATTTGCGATTGGAGTAACAGGTATGGTCTTATGGTCAATCCGTTGAAAACTCAAGTTATTGTTGTTGGCAGCTCCAGGATGATAGCTAAATTGGACCGTTCACTTTTACCACAGGTTCATTTTAATGGTGCTAATCTACCCATTAGTACTAAAGTAAAGAACCTAGGCCTTTATATTGATAGCACTTTATCCTGGGGTCCCCACTTGCAGGAAGTAAGCCGCAAGCTGTTTGCCTCGGTGGGGTCTTTGCGAAGATTACAAAATTTCTTGCCCATTACCACTAAGATTGCGCTTGCTCAATCTCTTCTTCTTCCTTTACTCGATTATGCCGATGTCAGCTATCTAAATCTCACTGAAGCACAAATGGATAAACTTGAGCGACTTCAAAATGTCTGTATACGGTTCATATTTGGTATTCGCAAATATGATCATATCTCCGAGTTTCGTAAAAAACTCAAGTGGCTTCCAATTCGTTTTCGCCGGAATACTCATATTCTCACATTGTTATATAACATTTTATTCAGTCCAAAAACACCCCATTATCTCAAAGGACGGTTCGTGTTCTTAAATGACACACATTCAAGGTGTCTGAGGTCATCCGAAAATCTGAAGTTATCGGTTCCAAGACATTCCACCAACTTTTTTGGACAATCGTTTACTGTACAAGCTGTACTATTATGGAATCAATTACCTGTTGATATTAGAAAATCGAAGTCCGTTAGCATCTTTAAATCACGGCTAAAACAACACTACTTATCACTGCAGTAGCATTGACATTGTCATGCGTGTATTAATGTGTAGGTATATTTGTATTTATATGTATGTATATTTGTATTAATATGTATGTATGTATGTATATTTGTATTAATATGTATGTATGTTTAAGAAATTTGTATATTTATAAAATATATTACTATTTATCCTTTTTAATAATGTAGCTTTTATTATTTTTTGTATACCGCCGACAACCTCTATTTCTCTTTTTCTTTCTTTTCCGTCCAGTGGTTGTCCGGAAGAAATTGCCTTGTGCGATAGGACCGCCAATTGTACAATTGAATGTAATCTTGTTTTTATGTATATATATGTTTGTTATATGTTTAATTTGGTGTACAATAAAGAGTATTCTATCTATCTATCTAATAATTCTGGATTCTCCTTTTAGGATTTAATAAAAATTCATAAAAAAACCATCTGTCTTTGAAAGTTCGGTCAAAATTATTTGTTTGTATTTAATTAAATTATGTGTTTTATATTTATTTCTTCAATTTTCGCGAATCACATTCATAACATTATAACAACTTTTTATGAATTTTATCGCGTTTATTTAGAACTTATTTCCTATTTATTTCCCGACGTTTCGAACTCTTTACAGAGATCATTTTCACGAGTAATGAACAAAAAGATGGTGGTCGTTCAGAAACGTCCAGAAATATATTGATCTCAATGAGAACTTCATATATAAATCATTTAAACAATACAAAATTCGATGCCTGGATGGAATACCCATCCTACAATACCTACTAATGGCAGATCAGGAATATTAATATTTCTTTGGCCTGTTTTGGTAGTAACTATCATCTGTGGTCATATATAAGGTGGGTGACCCAAATAAAGCCTATGTCCTTATAAGGCCTATTTTTTAAATTTCCCGCTTCTCGATTTCAAATGGCCGCTAATGTTTGTAGAAGTGTGCGTGTACATTAACTAACGCACACACGCACAGTAAGCAGCCCGTGCCGCGAACATGTTAGAACCTGCAGTCGAAAACAATCACGACGCGAAGCGCACGCTTGTTTTTATAAAATTCTGGCAGAATAAACAGTAAGTATTTTTATTTTTATTCGTACATTGTGTGCTAGGTTTTGTCTGTAGGATTATTTATACGTTTAGCCATCTACTTACATAAGTGAAAACGCTGTAAAATCGGTGTATTACATTTAATTGTTGTTTTGTTTACCCATGTGCTATGTCCTAATAAGGCCTATTAAAAATATGTATAGGCATTATAACGGCACAGGTACAGGCCTTATTAGGACAATGTTTTATTTGAGTTAGAAAAGTATCACAGTAAAATAGTAAACTCTTGTTTTCAGTAACATCATGGAAAGCGGATCACCAGCTTCTACCACAAGGAAAAGAAGGGCTCAATGGACTTCGCAACAGATGGAAAACGCTGTAAAAATGGTAGAAAGGGGAATATTATCTACATATGCTGCTGCAGCCAGATATAATATCCCAAGAAGAACCCTACGCAACCATCTAAAGAGTGGTTCGACTACACGAAAGCTAGGTCGGTCGGCTATATTGACTGCAGAACATGAAGCTGGACTTGTCAGAAGAATCATACGTTTGGCTGATGTTGGAGTGCCGATGACTTCAAAAATGTTGCGCATACAGGCTTTTTCATTCTGTAAAATTAAGAAAATTCCTAACACTTTTAATGATGCTAAAAATGCTGCGGGGAAGAAATGGTTGAGGTTATTTCTCAAACGACACCCTGAGTTAGCACGTCGTAAAGCACAGATGATGAATCCAGCTCGTGCTCAAAAATTAAATAAAGATATTGTTGGCGATCACTTTTCCAAATACAAAAGCGTGCTAGATAGACTGGGAATTGAACATAAACCTGAAAGCATTTACAACATCGATGAAAAAAATTGCCGCATATCTTTGCACCATCAGCAGGAAGTTCTGACAGCCAGAGGGAGAAAGAGGGTTCATCAAATAGCGAATGAGCATGCTGAAAGTGTGACTGTGGTAGGCTGCGGAAACGCTATAGGATCAGCTATTCCGCCAATGATACTGTTTAAAGGCAAGAGATTAAAGCCGGAATTCCAAGATAATTTACCTCCAGGCTCTCTGGTGAAGATGACGCCAAAAGGAAGTATGACGACAGAGACTTTCATAGAGTTTATAAATCATTTGAATAAATACAGAACATCAGGGCCATGTCTCCTCATATTTGATGGTGCAAAATGCCACCTGGACTTTACTATTGTCGAGGAAGCTGAGAAATGTGGCATTACTTTATATTGTCTTCCGTCAAATACGACGCATGAATTACAACCCATGGATAAATCTGTTTATCGTTCTTTTGAGCATCATTGGGACCAAGAGTTGATTAAATACGTCAGTCAGCATCCCGAACGATCCCTTAACAAGACTAGCTTCAATGTAATTCTGTCACAGGTATGGCCGAAATGTATGACAATTTCTAATATCACGAATGGGTTTCGCGCTACAGGGTTGTATCCATATAACCCAGATGCTATTTCTGAAGAGGCGTTTGCGCCCTCTGCGTTGTCAGAACTCCCAGTTCCTTCAAACAGGGAGAATATTGCTGTCTTCTCTGATGCATTGAGGGAACAGGCGACTTCAACTGGAAATGTGGAAGATTCAGATGGGTCAGGCACAGACACTGAGAATTTGCCACTGCCCTTGCTCTCAAAAAACAAATCTCCGAATTCTGGAACTCCAAATAAGATAAACAAACAGTCAACCACGTGTGAGGTTCATGATTTTTTACCCACACCTAAATTTAAAGTTAAACCGACTTTGCCACGTAAGAAGTCTTTAAATTACAGGGCTCAAGAAGTAACAAAAGATTTGTTTGGTGACAATGCTACGAATTCCACATCACAAATTACTGTACCATCGTCAAGAAAAGAAGATGTTCCTGGTACTTCTTCCATGATGAAGATAAACACAAAGTCACCAAAAGTAGCAGTTACTGGCTGTACATCTGCACAACCTGCAGTGACTGCTACGCGACACCGAACCTCAGTAAAGACTGTTTCTTTGATCGCAGATAAGCTTACGGGATCTAAACCAAAACGTCGCGATAACAAATCTTCTTCATCATCTTGGTACTGTCCAGCTTGTAATGAAGATAGAGTTGATGATATGCGACAATGTCTTACTTGTGACGTTTGGTATCATGAGCTGTGTGTTGGACTCACACCCGCTGAGAAAATATTTTACTGTTCAGGAGATTGTTTAAAAAAAAAGATGAAAAAGGCTGATTAATATACATAGAGAAATTCGTGAAGTCTGATCTAGATTGACCAAATATGATTAAGAGGATCTCATTACATTTAATATAAGTATTGAAAACTTTTTGTATTAATCAAGAAGTTGAATGCTTACTTGTTTTTATTAAGGCTTTATTAAGACACAGGGTTCCCAATAAGGCCAAAGTGACATTTTTGTTATTTGTGTTCACAGAAGTGTGATTTTTGTTTCTAAAGCAATTTTGTTTCATTTATTACAAAGTTTAATAAATATATATAAGTATTTCAAATTAACAGTGCATTTTTATTATAAACCTGCTAGTTAAGAAATAAAAAAAATAAGGTAGGCCTTATTTGGTAACCCTACCTTAGTTCTCTAAACTTTTACGGAGTTTTGGCGGGACTGTGGAAGAGTCATGCGCGTTCTTTGCATTTCGTTTTCAAATTTGTGTTTCAATGGACATTATTGAATAAAATTCCTGGCGTTTTATTTAATAAGTATTGGTGCAAATATCGTGTTTAGTGTGCTCTCCTACATTGTCGTCAAAACTCCCTCGCAACATCATGCATAACGGTTTTATGGATGATTAGGTTATGTTAAGCTGTAGGTTTAGGCTAGGTTAGGCTAAGATTAGTTTAGGTTAAGAATGAAGATGTTAATTACCAAACCAGGTCGTTAAATCACAAAACAAACAAATATCAACTTTTACAACTGACATTTTTTATCTGTAAAATATAACTCATGAACGACAAATACTAAATGATGATGAATAGCAATTCTACTTGGGAGTACAAACGAATTATCAAGGCACAGCATAACAGGGTGAGCAGGGACTCCGAGACTTTTGGCATCAAAGGGCTCCATTTGCGAAATTTGTTTTTCCATTAGCCAAATTGGGTTTACCAGAGGGGTGGAGGGGGGTTTAGCTGAAAGTGATGACGTTGTGACGTATGTTTTAAGTTATCACATCTACGATTTAAAAACGTTTGTTTTACTTGTTATTTATTTTTTAATTAAGACATTTTGAATTGCTTCAAATACCTCGATACGATGAATTTATTTTCTTTAGTCCCGAATGAAAGTGCAGAGACAGTTTATTTCTTTATCAATTTTATATCGTACCTTTGAATTTGGACCATTGAACCATCATGCCATCTAGACTAGACATGCTAGAAGACAGGGTCATCATCAGGTGAGTGGCTTCTTTTGACATCCATGGTAGGAGGTTACCCCAATATATTTTATAATAAAAGTAACAAATTGTAAATACACTTTAAATATTTCATTCAAATGCTTGAGGTGCCTTTATCTCATAATAGCACAGATATTGTGACCACTGTATTAACATAACATAAGATAACTTCACGCCTTTTGTTACCCGAAGGTGTAGGCAGCGCCTGTTAAGCCTCGTCTCGGCGTTATGATTACGTCCCAAATGGAATAGGTGGCGAACCTTTTGCCATACCGGGCACAAAGTTTTTCAGTCATCGATATTAATCACACATAACTTCCGAAAACGATTTCGGAAAGTCATTGGTGTGAGCCAGTGCCAGGATTCGAACCCGGACCTCTGGATCAGAAGCCGTGTGCTCTACTAAAAACTTATAAATTCCAAAAATGCGTCGATAAATTTATATGTCACAAAAAGTGCATCTATTTTGTAAGGTTACCAAAGTTGAATTACGACATAGATATGGACTGTCTTACATAAATGATACACAACGATCTTATTGAAAGTAAGTGGGACATCTTGTAAATATCAAATGACTATGTAACTGCAGAGATTTTTCTTAAGAATTACTTTGTACGGGCCAGAAATCGTCCATAAAGTGACGTGCCGTTTTCCCTTAGTAGACTTTACCATACGGTATGTTGTACGAAACGTGGACAATTCGCCTCAAAGATCGACGCAAAATCGATGCACTTGAGATGTGGTGGTGGCGGCGACTTCTGCGGATTCCCTGGACAGCGTTTAGGAGCAACGTTTCGATTCTAGAGGAACTAAAAATTAATCAAAGATTATTGTCGACTGTGCAAACACGAATCTTGAAATATTTTGGACATATTACTCGTAACGAATGCTCCATGGAAAGACTCGTTGTCCAGGGGCATGTGGAGGGCAAGCGATCACGCGCTCGACGGATTTTATTAAAACCGTGACACAAGCTTCCGTAGTACAGTGTTCCCGAAATGCTGCGGACCGAAAAAAATGGAGGAGCATCGCAGGGGCTGCCTTATCCGGTATTTATGGATCATCAGCAGCCACGACCTCTCTGTCAGGAGTGAACGACTAAGGAGGAGGATGTTGTAAAGACTTGTAATAAATAAATATAACGTATTATTAATAGATTACAGCTTCGTGCAAAATTAACATATATATACCTATATATATGTCGATAAAATATGTTTCTTGCAGTTGTGACTTATTTGTGATTATGGCCGACTCGCCTGTTGTAGAAAATCGAATTGGAGACAATTTATTCTGAAGCGTGGCTAATAGACCTCTATACCACCTTAACGTTTTATACGCCTTAGAAATGTATTAAAGCAGCTGATCAGTGTCTACCGAATTGTGAAGATTCCCGAGCAAGCTTATACATTGTATGTAACACTACTCTATGTAGTTTAATTAAAGTTCATTGAACAAGATCCATTTTCAAATACAACTCGCACACGCGCGCATCGTGACTCAAATTTACTCGGCAATTTGAAAAAAGAACTATTCTTTATTAAAAATAACAGGCTGATATTAATTTTCTGAAAAAAAAAACATTTAAAATACTCTTCTTAATTTAAAAAAAATATAACTTTTTTAATATAAACAGTAATTGGCAGGCTTCATTTTAAAAAAGAAACAACGTGGAATACTTTACTTAGTGTGTATAATATAAAATTGATAAAAAAGTGTTAATGGTGTCAGTGTATTAGACATTATAAGTGTCAGAGTATCAATGTGTATAGACTCATTTAGACTGTTTAATTGAAGTGTTTCCGATCGTAATGTATTACAATAATTATAACAAATATGCATACAACAACTCGTACAGTTGTAATTTAAATAACACATATTATAAAGTGGGTATCTTTTTGTAACTGTAACTAGCCGATAATAGCAAATTTATTTATTAATTTATCATTACTAATTTTACGTAATCCCTTGGACAGCTAATATGCAATATAAGTCTTGTTGTTATCTTATTAAAAAGAAGATATATCTTTTATTAATGTCGTCATAACTAATAATATAGCAAACGCTAGAGAAGCATGAAATTAATAGACGCAATTTTTGCCGTCTACATCAAGTCTTCGGTAGTATAGTGGTCAGTATCCCCGCCTGTCACGCGGGAGACCGGGGTTCGATTCCCCGCCGGAGAGATAACTTTTTGCAATTTTTTATTATTATTTTAATGTTCCCTCTTTAGTTGATAGACTAAACGAATTAATGAATATTACTAGTAAATTTATTGATTTTTAAAGTATAGTACTATTAGAGTTTCTATCAATCTCAAGTACAAAATTAGTTAACTTACATAGTGTATTCCATAATATTTATTTAGTTTATCCTCAAGGTCATATTAATACTGACATACAAAATAATAAAAAGACGGTGTAAAGAAAAATCGGTACATTTATCTTGACAAAAGGATTGTACAGGTGTGTTCACGTCACTCCTTAATGGTACGCCATCTAGCGGCGGTATACAATATCACTTGCTTGTACAACTTGTTGTAGGCAGTGATAAATACACTATAGTAGCGAATGTTTGAAAGTTTTTGTTTTATTTGCGAGTAAATGTAACTTGCGATTTACTTAGTGTTTTTTTGAAAAAATAATAATATTTTTCGTCAAATTTCAATGTATGTAAAGGATTTATTAAGCGTAGTAGTATCTAGAGTTAAATTATTTTATAAATACATAAAAAAATTTAAGAGAATAAAAGTACTTTAATAATATTGGTTGGGTCACCTACTCTATGGAACTTATTACGTTAAGAGAATACAGGGCTGCCCTAATTACATCTACAAATACTAAAGGGATGAATTTAACACGCTAGAAGGAATAAGATCAATTAAATTGACGAACTTGTAAGGATTGCTGCAGATTTTTTTATGAGATAGGAGGGCAAACTAGCAGGCGTGTCACCTGATGGTAAGTGGCCTGCGCCGTCCATGAACTCCCGCAACACATATAGTGTTACAGTTGCCTTGCCCACCTTTAAGGGAGTAGGATAGGCAAGTATGGGGAAGGGAGGTGGGCCTTCGAGTACCTCAACGAACGAAACGCGGCATGAACGTCGATCTTCTGTGAGGCCGTGGTATTTCACCGGCCGAGCCGACCTGTCCATGCAGCGAACTGCGTTACTCTACCACTGTCAATGATTGTTGTTTATTGTTAACATTAAATAAAACAAGTTCAAAATAATGCTCGAATACTATTTAAAGAAATCACCATCAATCTCTATCTGTCGACATTTGTGACCGGCATAAAGACAACGGGACAACCTTTTTAGTAATAAATGTGCTAAAAAATACGGACCTTTGTCCAAGTACAAGTAATTTATTGTCAGGAAGGGCCCTATAGATACTTTTAATTGATAAAAACAAAAGGGATTCTGTTTTTGTTCTTTTGAGATACACTAAAGACGGATTAGAAAATCCTATTGTTTAGCTGATTCAAATTCGTAATAATCCATCTTAAACCATCAAGCATTTTGTGGGGTACTCATGTGCGGAAGTTTAATAGTTTTATTAATTTTTTATAACTTCATATCTTTATCTACCAGAACTGTTACATTTCGACTTGCGAAATTTCTAAGTCCCAAAATAGATTAGGTACGGGAAACCCATTGCTAAATATCGGGCACAATATTGTCAGTCATCGATATTTATCATACATAACTTTCGAAAATGATGTCATGTTTCGATCCAACGACTTCTTTATTAAGAGGCAGTATGTTCTACATCCAGACTAGAAAATGGACGACCATCGTTTTTTAATAATTTCGTAATTAAAAGCATATAGTAGATAGCCATTGGAATATTTCATCATCCACTCGGGTACAGCTCATTCATATTATATAGACAGATCCCGACCAAATTTTGAACAAGAGCATACCTGAGTGTATTGCACAATTAAAACATCAACATTGACGGATCATATTAAGTGAAGAGCGCCCCCTGGTATCGTCGACCAAAGTTACCGTGACCGTACTCCACCCTACTGCCTACCTCTAGACAATAACGCGAGATTAACCCAGACGAATTAAACCGAGACCCTATGTGAAACCTTACAGGGAAAATATGATAGTTGCAATTTGTAAGATATTAGCGATTTTATATTAAAAAATAAAATACATAGCTAGATTCGCAAACTACGTTTACGGGTATTAAAGCCGAATTTTTACAAAACTAATAGTAGAGAAATTTTAAAATATAAACAAAAAGAATATTAAACGTACTGTTATAGACATACAATGTACCCCTTTTGGCCATCCCTGCACTCCACTATGCTACCTCAGCATTTTCCCGCTATGTCCGCACAGACCGTCCATCCATACATCAGTCTCATTCCAACTTCCTAATACGACGGCTGTCCTAATTAATAATCAAGTCTTATAATTTCTTTTTTAAAAAACCATTTTCCTAGAGGCTCATAACAGTACGCACATAACTTCTGGCTAACTCCTTTGCGGGCTCAAAGAGCGCCAAAAAGGGCGATTCTTACACACCTTTATAATACTCTTGATTTCAACTTCAAGGATTTCCTCAAGGATTGGTTCTATTTGGTCATGGTAAGTGTGTCGTTGACTCCAACATACATCCGCTTTTTCATTGTATATCTAAGTAGGTAGCTAAGCAGTCAACTTTACATCGTCCATTCTTTCTGCATGTTCGAACCGTGGGAGCATGCCTTTAAAAGCTAAAATTCGATTAGAATTGGCTAATTTTCATTCAATTTATTTATGTTTTAGTAAATAAGCATATTATTATAGTCATTAATGTACTAGCCTCAAAAATCGACGCGCGTGCATGTGCCTTATGGAGCTCTGTTGAGTCTGCCTATCCCGCAAGGGATTTAGCGTGAAGTTATGTATGTATGTAATGAACTAATTGGAAAACCACGCGATCATTAATTTTTAACTTGTTTCAATTTTAGTGCGTTAAACAGAGTTTCCGCTTATCGCGCCCGCTTCAGTCTATAGCTTGTACCACACGCCATACACCCTCTTTCATCGATCATTAGCGGACAATGGCTAATCTAACATGTAGGGGCTCTTCATCACGCCGAGATCGGAACGATAATTGAACGTAACCCGTGACGTCACAAGTTTGTACTTAATAAGTTCCATTGTCAGCAAATGTCAGCAATATGCTACGGATTTTTGGAAATAAATTCATTATCTCGGGCCCTGTGGTGCATTGGCAATACAACCGACTCCAGAGTAGAAGTAGGCGGGGTCCATTCCTACCCCAGTACAAATATTTATGTTAAGCATGGATGGTTTGTATGGCGGCTGGGTGTTTAAAAAGTACAAGTATTTATTAGTATTTATCCACAGTACAAGCATTTAAAGTTGCTTAATTGATGACTAGAGGGTGCTGTGTGTATTTTGTTTCAAATATTATAGTTGGTAGATTTTGTCTCGGTTCAAAAATAATGTGGTACGATAATGCTGAATTCTTCTATAAATATCCGAAGATGAAATAGGTACGAGTAGCTTAAATTGACTCAGTGATATGTCACAATTGAAAATTTGCCACGTGAAAAGGGCACAATTTGTTCTATATGTAATTGTGATTTCTTTATTCTTTAATTTTTTGCTTCATTTTAATGAAATGATCCATATAATAAAAAAAAACATATAATAAAAAGCATACAAGATATCGTTTACATAAATTCACGCCTTTTTCTACCCAAAGGTGTAGGCAGCGGCAGCCTAGTCTTGCCGTTATGTTTACCCAATGTTGTCCCATATGGAAGAGATGGCGAGCCTATTGCCATACCGGGCACAAAGTTTTCAGCCATCTATATTTATGATACATCACTTCCGAAAACAATTTCGAAATTTCGGTAAGCTAGGATTCGAACCCGCGACTTCTTGATTCAGAACCACTGGACCACCGAGACCATTTAATTGATAAAATGAATTTGAACATTTTAAACGTATCTAATTAAAAATATCTAACATACATCGCAATGTAATAACTTTTTTGCGTACCGCTCTTGTTGCACATATAAATAAATATACAGTAAATAATATACATCTGCCTAATGATCGCGATACAATAAGGTTTTAGACAAATGGTGGCAAGACAATGCGAAGACAGGCCTGCCTACCGCAATCGTACAATGGGACACTCCACCGATTGTGACGAATGAATAAAGGGACAACACAATCACGGTGCACGTACACACTTGACATATTTGCCGTACATTTAAATTATCTGCACCACAGAGTAAAAAAAAACATAATTTCAAAAATCTTCTCAGATATATTGGTGTGGTTGTTTTAAAAAAAAAATAATTTTAAAAATCTAACAATATCGACTAAGATTTTGACGAATATTCTTAAAAACATATTTTCGAATATAGAACATGTTTCTTTTTTTTTTTTAATTAAGAAGCATGTATTTTAAATTGTCCGTAATTTTTTAAACTGGTGATATTGAGAAAAATGAATACTAGAAGTCTCAATTAGAGCAACACAAGACGAAATAATAATTTGAATAATTTTTGTGCGCCTATATGTAATGCATTGTCTTGTCATTGCATTCAAGAATATTGCTAAAATTTTTACCAATTGTTCTACATATTTGCCAACTATACTCGTTCCAACCATTTATTTTACTTTTGACACATGCTTTAGGACGTAACTGTTTCATTTACGCAATTATTAACTTTGAAACGAGTGAACAGAGAAATATATAAACTGCCCAATAATATTTATAAATCTTAATTATTACCCACTAAATACATTAATATGCCGTAAATAGCTCTATTTATAAAATTTATGTGAATATTCATTTCCGTTATAAAAAAAGTTACGTTCTATCGCATCTAGTGACAGGATCAATAGTATTCGGTGCAAACTAATGAATCGCAAATAATCGATTACACTTATTTGCAGTTAAGTCAGCTGACAACTGAGTTTTGAATTGTTGTAATAGACAACACGTTAAAATTGTATCAGGAAGATATGGAAATCTTCATATCATACCTATAACATGAAATAAAACAACCAAAATAGGTATTTTAATATTATTTTATTATAACGAATCGTCGGATTCTTCATACGAACTCGAATCGTCGCTTGAATCATCTGCAGTGTTTATTATTAACTCTTGTATAGGTATGTTGTCAAATTCAAAACTAAAATATCCGTGTTAAATCGATTAGAAATTCTTCCTGACTAAAATCGATTATTACAAAACATTGTATCCGTAATACATTAGTACAACACTAATTGATCAGAATTCGACCTGTCAAAAGTAAAATAAATGGTTGGAACGAGTATAGCTGGCCAAAAGTTGATTATTCTTTTTGGTTAAGTAGGTAATATTTAATATTATTAAACATGAAAGTTTGTGAGTATGGATGCTTAACCTTTGGTATCTATAAAATGTAATTTGTTATTCATTAGTGTATCTTATAAATATGTAATCAGTACTAGATGGCGCTGTTTTAAAAATAGAAAATAACCCTGCATAAGTGCATACTATCTATGTCGGTAGAAATTAAATCGTCACTTGTAAAGGTGTGTCAGACTAGTACGTACACAGTCTCCGGGTTGACATCCCGACAAGGCTTCAGGGCGGGGAGGCTGGGACGACCAATTTATCGAGAGCGTGAAAAATGATACAGGTTCTGTACTACATTCAGGCTGTATATACCTTATATAAAGTGAACAGATATTAATGTTAGACTCACAATTGAATTGTTGTATCCTTATGGCTTAACTAACAATGATAGACCCCTAGTCTATACTGATTCATTTATTTTTGATATGAATATTTCTGTTGATAAGTCCGGCGTGTTTTGTTTGTGATATACCTAATAGTCTGTCTTTTGCAGTTAGTTGATGCAATTAATAAGCTGGCAAAGATGGCAATGAATCGACTTTTATTTTATTTTTCCTTTTAAAGACCGAAAATGTATACAGCGTTACATAATCTCATCGTCGAAATATAGGTAGGTGATGAGTTTATATTGTCAAACAATGAGAGGTTTGTATCTGATTCTTGTAAACAAAAGTCAACATGCTTTATCACTAGGCCTTTTTAATATTGGCCATTTCTTTATTAAGTTTCATCAAAATCATACGAATAGTTTTTGAGTAGCATTTATAAGAGCGAAATATACAGAAATACATTCCATTTTTATTTAGAAATTTTTAACAGCAACACTTTCTAAAAATAATAAATTACAAAAAGCTACACTTTATGCATAATTCTCGAAAGCTGTAGGACATTAATATTAAAATTATTCCAAAAGATTTGACTCCCTCATCAGGAAATAGGTCCATGTACATAAGCGGAGTCTAAAATATTACTTATTTTAACTTATATACACATTTATGTAATTATAGAAATTTACATAACAGGGGATTTTTAACCATAGAAATTTAAACGGTTCTTGACTACCTACCCCACAAGAGAGTTGGCATGGAGTTTTATGTGTTTGTTGTGAAATCGAAAAATAGCTAATGAACGATCTTAAATTTTGATTATCGTAAAATCTGATTTGGTTTCTTCTGAATAATGTGACTTTGTAAGAGTGAATCGGTCCGTTACTTTAAGAGTTTATCGATGACAAATAAACAAATATTTCCTCTTTATTACAATAGTATAGATAAAGCTACAGCATAATATTGCGTAAATAACCAGTGGCAGTCTAAAACTATTGCGACACTAACGCCCTCTAGTAATAATCCGTTAAAATGGGATTGGTTTGCGTATAAATTATTTTATGTACTCCCTATTATAATGAAGGGAAATGAATAATTTTTTGTTCATGAATATCTTTAATCAATAAACTGTAAAATTTTTCAGATACTATTTTCATTATAACACAGATTCTTGGTATATTATAAATATCTATGACAAAAAATAACTGTGGCAAAATATTTGGCCATAAGTTCCACCGTTTATTATATTTGAGATTCAACGAGACCTATCAAGTTATTGGCCACTGCCTACACCATCGAGTATTGACGTCGTAATGTTACAATTACATTATTATAAATGTAGGTACATACCTACATTGTTTCAAATATGATGGCAATTGTCAAAGTTTTTGATAATAATCAAACCAACCGGGAGCTGGGAGCGTTACTCCTGGAATCCCTTTGAAATGTTATAAGATAATTTATCTTGTTTGTATTTCTTCAGTACCGTAATATGTTAATGTATACAAATTTCTTTCTTTTCAGGATAATTCTGATGTTATATTTATCAGAAAATATCAAGTTAAAAAACTCTTCATCCTAATATTAAAGCGTACTAAGGCGTCGTTAGAAAAGATAATTTCGTATGATACTCTAGTAAAATAAATCGAACTGAATATAACTCGCGTTATTGAATTTAAATATCAAGGCAAAATGAAATCCAAACCGTCTAACACTGAGTCTTAGTTATACGAAATGTTTAGAAAACATATGTAATATAATAACATAACCCTCCTTTTGGCACATTCGGGTACAAAGTATGATTAATGAGTACACCAACATTTACATTGTAATTTAATGTTCAGCAACAAACTTCAGCAAATTGTCAGAATTCCTCAGTTTGAATGCCTGAAAATCATAATTCGCCTGCATATTTCAAACATCAGCCGAGTAAGGGGTGTGCCTCCGTACGCGTTTCCGTTTAATGACAGTGGATTAACGACGTCACATCCGGCCAGCTTTGTTTGGGATCACTCCATTTCCTATCGACGCGCGGACTATAGATAAGTTAAATGTGATCATTTTGAAACTGAAAACTCAGACAATTTCATTCATCTCGTTTGGATTTATTTAAAGAAAAAAATTTTGTTAGCTATGTTAATTTATTATTATATGTATAGCTAGTTAGGCACACTTTCGTGTATGACGGAAGACTAACCAATTGTCAGAATCACAGGGATCCGAACGGCTTTTCAATAGTATTAATATACACAATATTAAACTCAGATCTTAGTTCTCTTTTCTGCCACTGGCTTCCCAAATGGGGAATCGTTCAACATTACGTTAGCCCTCTCGTCTGTCTATACTTCGTGGTCAGAACTATCAGATACGTAGGCACTAACGTTTTTCATAAGAATCGGTTCAGCCGTTTTCGAAAAAGTTTGACAAGGAAGAGTGACACATGAATTGATTATAACAAGTTGAGTTCATTTTCTCACAACCGTAATAGAAAACGAGATATTTTAAAAAGTTGTGACAACACATTAAATTAATAGAATTCTGAAGGAAAGAACATAATTATATTCGAGTCGTTAATTTTGCACACAAACCGGGGAAATATCCATAACTTACGAATAGGGGGGGCAGTAGAGATAATTAAAAATATACAAAATGGAGTCGTTTAATGGCTCTCGGGTGGTTGTCACTTTAAATGCTTATTTTATATTCAGGTTTTTTTCGGTAAATATTACTCAATAAAATTCTGCACTTAGGTAAGCCAAGCCACTTAGGTAAGGCTATCCGTATTTTCTTGTTCCACACAGGTACTTATCTTATGTCTTTTATTTTCAGGAACTCCTCGAGAAACGCATAAAACAATTGGAGGCTCAATTGGAAGAAGAGAAGAGAAGGACACAAAAAGAGAGAATGGCTGTCACCAAATTACAGAATAAACTTATAAAGGTAAGTCTTGAAACTCCTGTAAATAGGTATATCATATTACAGTTAGTTATTACTCTTACAGTTAAGATGAATAGTAAAGAAAATTCGAAAGGGGTGCATGGACAGGGCGGCTCGACCAGTGAAATACCACGACCTCTCAGAATATCGACGAAAAGTGTCTCATGTCGCGTTTTGTTCGGTGAGAGATTTGTTCGGAGGCGCACCCTTCTAGGCCCTTTCTTCCCATCCCTCTAACTAAATATGTATATGTAGCAAAATTTGTAATCAAGGTGTCCATTGGCCGCGCTCGTTGCTTACTATCCGCATGCTTTTGCGCCCACTATCCCATAAAAAATTATATACAAATCAATATTTGAATCTACCGTTGGTCTTAGTTGGGTAAAAGAACAAAGCCTACAACAGGAACGTCGTCACTTGAAACACTCGAATATTCAACAACTTCCTGATGCGAAATAGCTTTCAAATTTATCTCTTTCCCATTCAATCAATCATCTTTTATCAATGTAAAACAAAGAAAGGTAACGATTGAAACCTTTTAAAGGATTTACTGTGAGTGATAGAAATTGATGGAGTCTTCTGTTTACACCCCCAAGGGAGGGCTAGGTAATCGCGATGTTAAATAAAACCCATTGGAACAATTACGTTTGAGACGCCGTTACTGATGTGCCTTCATACCTAGGTATAGGAAAGTTCTTTATACCGTCTAGAGATGTACTTTTATAACCCAGATGAGATAATATTATTTTAAAACCATTAGAATCAGCGGAATTCTACTTGATTTTCATGTTTTGGAAACGATCAGTCACCTATCTGATGATAAGCGATCATCCTTACCTATGGGAGCAACTTCACACTTTTCCTGCGTTTTCAAGAAATAAAACTTGGGTGTGGGTTTTTAATAGGATTATTTCTTTTATCTAAGAAGTTACATAAGTTTTTATACATACATTTTATTACACATACAATTGGCATTGCATTTCTGTAGCGATTATTGAATCGATAAAATCAAAGTACGAAAATAAACAAAAATCATCACGCCCAGTTGTTTGCAAAGTAGGCAGAGAGAATTGAGTACGACAACTTAATTTTGAATTTCAGGTGTAGCGTCCTATCTGCATATATTTTGTTTATATCGGTTCAAGGTATGATGTACCAGCAATCAGCCGTCTATAGGGTGGAAGGTTTTAATTAGCAGAAGCCAAATATTGACGAGTGTCGGCTGTTTGTGAAAGGGTAGAGACAGGGGGGTATTATCTCGCCCAAAATGGAACAGACCATCCATGATTGTTACCCTAGCTTCACAGAAAACCACAGACAAATAGCGTCCGGCTTAGAATTTCTGGTTGCGGTCATTGTGTTCCTGTGTTTGGCTATGGTGCCAAGGCTTCATGATTATATTTTTTGACCAGCATTTGCCATGTCTGTTTAACTACTGCTACACTAAATCATAAGTACCATCAGTCTCAATATCCTAGAAGACTTAATGGCTGTTCAGTTGCAGATAAAGGTAATTTATCATTTTTAATTTCTCCAATGTCTTTTGTATTAAGGGACGTAAAGATTTTATCCCCGCTTTCCATAGTTTTCCATGTGTATTGTATACAAAAAATCCGAATCCCATAAGGCTCACAATATCCGCTGATTGGTTAATAACCGATCGATTAAAAAAAATAAAACCTCCACAGTGAGGTAGGCAATCAGCGATTCGATTCCCAAGAGCTTTGTAACAACGTCATGCTATATAAAAGCTAAAGATGAGTCTGTCAGCGCCAATTATATTAATGGCTAATATTAAGGTGATAGAAAATGAAGGATATGTCAACATACCTTTATACCATATCGTCGTATTAGTGTTTTAGAGGTGTTCTGAATCATAAAGTGATGGGATCGATTCCTGGCTCACAGCAATAGCTTTTTAGTATTTTTTTTGGAGAGTGTCAAATAATGTTCCACCGCATCTTCCATTTGAAATGTAAAAACTTGATGTGGCGAGACGTAACAACCGCTGTTTACCCCTGCCAGTAGAAAAAGGCGTAAATTTACAAAATTATGAACATAACTTTGCGTCAAATCCTATTATAAGGAACATTCAAACTAAATGATTCGTCAAAATACACTCGAGAGCAATGAATCCGGGTCACTTAAAGAATCCTAAAAATCTCGGAAACTAAAAATGCTAGGTTAATGCAATAAATTGTATTTAATAGACAATGTAATACTCCTTAAATGAAGGTATTAAAACTTCTTAGTTATTGTAAAGTTATATCATAAAAAAATCAAATTTGAAAAAGGGCCACTTTCGAAGATGGAACTACGAAATTACAGCATTTGGTTTTGCTTTTGTTTGTAATCTGTCATTTATGTGGGTACATAAACCATGTTGATAGTGCTCTATATTCATTATTCAAGCTGAAATTATGTCGCTTACGCCTGAAGAATGCACCAGAATACTTACAATGCTGGAAACGGCCGGAGTCAGCGCGATACAGCCAGGACTGTTGGTGTGTCGCTGTCAACAGTACAAAGAGTTCTCCGACGTTACGAAGAAACTGGTTCTAACCTACGCAGACCAGGAACGGGCAGAACCAGGTATACCACAGCACGAGAAGACCGATACTTGGTGAACACCATGCTTCGAAATCGCTTTCTCACAGGAACTGAACTCACCAATCAGTTTCGACGCCTCGGAGGAAGTAACCCAAGTGCATGGACAGTAAGACGTCGGCTTGCTGAATCTAACTTAAAACCCCTTAGACCTGCAAACGGCCCTAAACTGGAGCGTGGGCATCGTATTTCAAGACTAAGATATGCCCAGAGCCACGTAAATTGGAGTATTGAAGATTGGTCAAAAGTTATGTTCTCCGACGAATCAAAATTTATGCTCTACAAGCACGATGGAAGACACAGAGTGTATCGAAGACCAGGGGAAAGATTCAAGCAAGCATGCATCGAGGAAAAAGTAGCCTACGGTGGTGGGTCTGTACTTGTGTGGGCCGGAATTTCTTCTGAAAGTCGCACAGAGCTGGTGATCATAGAAAACGGCTCTTTAACTAGCGTAAGATATGTGGAAGAAATCCTCAATGATCACGTTGGTCCATTTATGGTCAATTTAGGTGAGGATGCTATATTTATGCATGACAATGCCCGACCTCATACAGGTAGGATTGTGAATGACTACCTTCAAGAGATAAACATTACTCGTATGGAGTGGCCAGCGCGCAGCCCGGATATCAACCCGATCGGGCATGCTTGGGACGAGCTAGGCAGATGCGTAAAACAACGAAACCCTCCCCCAATCACGCTTCGTGAGCTCAAAATTGCTCTCACAGAGGAATGGGAGAATATTCCCCAAAATCGTATAAGGAACTTGGTGTACAGCATGCCAAACCGCATAAACGCAGTAATGGAAGCACGAGGAGGCAATACGAAGTATTAAAATTCAAGAAAATCGTAATAAAGTTCAAAAATTTCATGTTTCCTATTTTTGTTTTAAGGAGAGATCAGCAGATTTTTTCTTTATGTAATTTTGTGTTAATAAAATGTATGGTGACTCATATTTTTTTTACTTTCATTTAAGGAGTATTACATTGTCTATTAAATACAATTTATTGCATTAACCTATCATTTTTAGTTTCCGAGATTTTTAACATTCTTTAAGTGACCCGGATTCATTGCTCTCGAGAGTATGTTAGACTTCTTTAAGAGAAGACAAGACTTTTGTTAAATCTTCACAAGTATCTGGAGATTGGTGCTGTCCATTTGCACACTTGTATACAGAACTTGGTGTCTCTGGCTCCAGGGTCTGCGGTAACAAACAACTTTGTCAGTTTGCTGTCCGTCTGTGTTTGGTTTTGTCCTGAGCCAGTACACTTCGTTTCGTCTAGGTACATACATATTTGGGGGGCGCCGTCAGACCACCTCCACGAGCGCCCGGACGCTCCTTCCGGGCCGGTGCTCCCTGGGCGGGACCTGGCGGAGTAAATTCCGTCGGGTCCTGGCTGAGAGTCTGACACCAGTGGTGTAATCGTAATCCAGTCCGTGGGGCTGGGACGATGGCCGCCGCAAGGGGGCCGCGAGGAAGAAAACCTCTATAAAAAATCACCTTGTGGAGCTCCGCCTACCCTCTGCGTATCAGAGGGTAGAGTGTGACGTTACCGCGTAGGGTGGCATTTTGCCACGGCTCAGGGCGACGGACCAGGGGTCGTGGACCCCCCCGTTCGGCCTGCAGCGTGTTTCGGGATGGGGGCGACGGACCAGGGATTGTGAATCCCCCCGTTCGGCCCTACCGAAACGAAGGAGCGCGGGACAGAGCGTCGGTCAGGGGTTGTGAACCCCGCCGTTCGGTCTGTCCCGGTATTCGAGGAGGGAAGGGGCGACGGACCAGGGGTTGTGAACCCCCCCGTTTGGCCCTACCCGGGACGGTCTTCTGGAGAGGGGCGATGGACTAGGGGTTGCTAACCCCCCCACTCGGTCCTCTCCGAGGAAGGCGATCCGGGGCGACGGACCGTGGGTCGTAGACCCCGCCGTTCGGCCCGGCCCGCAACCCTCATTGAGAGGCGCGGGGGTCATTGGACCGCGTGGAGTAAACCACTATAAAAAATCCGTGAATCCTAAGCTTTGATGCCCGGCGAGGGGATGCATGTTCGACGCGTAGGTCGGACCCTAGGGCATCGCTGTAGGGGAGCCCACCCCTGGGCAGGAGGGAAAAAAGCCGAGGGAACCCACCCTCGTTAATCAAAGTAATATCAATATGGCAACTTGGAACAACATATTACCCCAGGTGGGTACCGGCGAAGCCGGAGAATCCCACCCTGACGGAGTTCCGTCAGGCAGCCCCACCGTATCTGGGGGGGGCACCAACTGCCAAACTGTCGTTGGGGGCAGCACTGCAGTCGCGACCGACGCATCAGGCGTCACCACACGAGGTCGCTTTTGGAGGGAGGGAGTGTCGGAGGGGGGAGAGCCCAGCTCGGGCCGTTCCCGTAGCTCCTCCAGGAGCAAGAACGAAGTTGAGAAGCAGGGTGGTCCCCTGCTTCGATTCAAGAGGCCGGATTCGCCTCGTCCGAAGACGAGGAGATCCACAACGGTGGATGGCGGCGGGGATAGCGATAGCGCTATGTCCGCCGTCTCCGCCGCCTCGGAGGCTTCCAGTAGTCTCGGGGTGCGGGCGGCGCGTAAGCGCAAACCGCGGAGCCCCGTAGACCCGCGGGGGGGCAAGAAGAGGCCCTCTAACGGCAGAAAACTCGCCGAAGAGGAGGAAGCACCGAAGTCCGCTGAGCTCGGGGCCGAGATCCTCGAGACTCTAGACTCCATGGAGCGGACGGCTGACCGGGCGAAAGGCTCGAGGGCCGATCTAGCGAAGGTCGTCCGAACGAGCCTCGGCCCAATCAGGGACGGCATCGCAGAGCTCTGCGCTCGGGCCGGGACCCGCGATAGCGAGAACGAGTCGTTCCGCTCGCAGATCGCGGGGCTATCGGCCCGAATGTTAGAGCTCGCTAAAGAAAATGCCGAACTTCGAGCTAAAATGGCCGAGATGGCGGCCAAGCTGGAGGCGCCTCAATCGCAGGCGGCGGAGACATCCCAGGGGGACTCTCTTCCCCCGGTGGCGCCGCCGCCGGCTACGAATAAGAAGAAGAAGGCCAGCAGAGTGGAAAGTGGCCCCGCGAAACACGCGGGAGCTCCGCCGCCGCAGCCTTCCGCCAATCCGGACTGGTCCCAAGTCCTGGCGTTTATGGACCGCCAGCACGCCCGGAACCAGTCCGAAATGCTGGACAATTTCTTTCCCGGTATGGGGAAGAAGCCTCCTTTGGGGCGAAATCGGGACGTCGCGGCAAATCTGCCGCCGCCGGGGCCGCAGATGCCCCCGAGTAAAAAAAGGAGAAGTAGAAGGGAGAGGAGGGCGGCGGCGGCGGAATGTTCGTGGGCGCCTCCGCCTCCCCCTCCGCCTGCGCCTGCAGTTGGGCCTGCGACGGGAGCAGGAGCTGGCGGCGAGACCTGGGCAACGGTGGTCAGCCGGAAGGCCGCTGCCACCGCCAGGAAGGCTCGCGCAGTCGCGGCCGCTCCTGCTCCGGCGCAAAAGATAAAGAAATCCACGGGGCTGCCGAAGCCCCCCAGTACCGCTGCGGTGGTGGTGACGGTGCCTCCGGACGGCACCACACTCGCGGCGGTTATGGAGATCGCCAAGAGCCGCATCAAACTTGCGGATCTTGGCATCTCCGGGGGGATAAAGCCCCGAAGAACGATGACCGGGGCTCTAATGTTGGAGGTCCCCGGTCCGGACAGCTCCGCCAAGGCCGACGCCTTGGCGGATAAAATGAGGGTGGCCGTCGCCGACACGGGCGCGATAATTTCGCGCCCGTGCAAAATGGGCGATTTAAGGGTGATGGACCTGGATGAGTCCATCACACCCGCGGCCGTCGCCACGGTGATAGCCGAGGCGGGAGGATGCGCCTCGACCGACATAAAGGTCGGGGAGATCCGCTCCAGCCCGTCTCGGTTGGGCTCGGCCTGGGTCCGATGCCCGCTTGGGGTCGCCAGGAAACTGGCGGCTCAGAGGCGGGTCTTGATCGGGTGGACGTCGGCGCGCGTCGAGGCACTGGCGGCAAGGCCGCTGCAGTGCTTCCGGTGCCTCGAGAAGGGGCACGTTCGTGCTAAGTGCCCCTGCGCCGTGGACAGGAGCGGGCGGTGCTACCGATGTGGCGTGGCGGGCCACATCGCTAGTGCCTGCACCGCGCCCGCTCCTCGCTGCCCGGTCTATTCGGACCTGGGGTGCAGGGCGGATCACCGGATGGGGGGTAAGAAATGCTCCCCTCCCAAAAGGAAGGCGGCGGCCGCTAGGCCACCCTCCCCCACAAGGGGACAGGCGGGCGCGATGGAGGTCCAATAACCACGGACCTCCGCGCCCGCTTCCTCCAGGGCAACCTAAACCACTGCCGCGCTGCGCAAGACCTACTTGCGCAGACGCTGGTAGAATGGTCGGTTGCCCTGGCGGTGGTCGCCGAGCCCTACCGCGTCCCCGTCCACCCGCGATGGTTCGGGGATGACACGGGCTCGGTGGCGATATACTGGGCGGAAGGGAGCTACTGTTCCCTCCTATGGAAAGGTCCAGGCTACGTCGCCGTGGAGTGGGGATCCACGATCGTAGTGGGCTGCTACGTCTCTCCAAACTGCGGCCTCAATGTCTTTGAGGCATACCTGGGCGGACTGGCGAGCCGCCTTAGCGGTTACGCAGCCCGTCCGGTATTCGTCCTGGGTGACTTCAACGCTCACTCGAGCGAGTGGGGTGACGCCCGGGACGACGTCAGGGGAGAGACCGTTCTGGAGTGGGCGGCTGGACTCGACCTCCGGTTACTCAACCGGGGGTCAGTCAGCACCTTTGTGCGGTGGCAGGGGGAGTCAGTCATCGATCTATCGTGGGCGACTCCCTCGGCCGCCGCCATGGTGACCGGATGGCGGGTGGCGGAGGAGGTGGTCAACTTGTCGGACCACCGACACATCCTTTTGGATGTGTTGCTCCGCCGCCCAAGCCGCCCGCGCCAGACTAGCGGCCCTCCGCGGCGCTGGTCTCTCAAGCGGCTCGACCGAGACATGGTCGTGGCCGCCGCCAGCGTCGCGGACTGGACGGAGGGAGCTGGATCGCCCGATCCCGAGGCGCAGGCGGCCTGGCTGCGCGGCGCGATGACGTCGATCTGTGACACGTCGATGCCGCGAGTCGGGCCGCCCCGGCGGGGCTCCGTGTACTGGTGGAGTGAGGAGATTGAGCGGCTCAAGAAGGCCGCCTTCGTCGCTCGCCGCCGGTACCTGAGAGCCCGCAGAAGAAGGCGAACCTCGGTCGAGGAGGCTCTCAGAGCCAGACGGGAATACGGGGCCGCCGCGCACGCCGTATGCGTCGCCATCGCTGCGGCTCGCGAGCGGTCCTGGAACGAGCTCGTCGAGGGACTGGATAGGGACCCATGGGGACGCCCGTACAAAATAGTACTGGGCAAGCTGACCCCGTGGGTCCCTCCGTTGACAGAATCCCTGGACCCGGAAGTCGTGGGGAGAGTCGTGGACGTACTCTTCCCTAGGGTCCAGGGCGGTCCCTCGGATCCTCCGTCTCAGTCGGACCACACTCCGTGGTCCGACGAGCTGGAGGTGACGGAGGACGAGCTCGGGCGAGCCATCGCGCGGCTCGCCTCCCGGAGCGCCGCTCCCGGCCCGGACGGAATTCCGGGCCGGGTCCTGGCGCTCGCTCTGGGAGTCTTGGGGAACAAGGCAAGGCAGCTGTTCACCAACTGCCTCCGCCGCGGGGTGTTCCCCCTCGACTGGAAGTCGGCAAGGCTGGTGCTGATCAGAAAGCAAGGGAGGACCGGAGATGCTCCGTCGTCGTTCCGGCCGATATGCCTGCTGAACGAGGCGGGGAAGCTCTTTGAAAGGGTTATCCGCCCGTATCAGCAGCCACCTGTCGCAGGTGGGCCCGGACATATCGGACTGCCAGTTCGGGTTCCGGCAGGGGCGCTCGACCATCGACGCGGTGCGTCGGGTGCGGGCCCTGTCGGAACCGGCAGTCCGATCGGGGGGGGTCGCGCTGGCGGTGTCACTCGACATCGTCAACGCGTTCGGGACCCTCCCCTGGCCGGCCATCAGGGAGGCCCTCGTATACCACGAGGTGCCTCCCTACCTCAGGTCGGTCATCGGGGCCTACCTGCAGGAGAGACGGGTGGACTATGTCGACCGGAGCGGGACGGAGCAGAGGAAGGAGGTGACGTGCGGGGTTCCGCAGGGGTCCGTGCTCGGGCCCCTGCTGTGGAACCTCGCATACGATCCGGTCCTCCGCTCCAGTCTGCCCCGTGGCGTGAGTGTCGTTTGCTACGCAGACGACACTCTGGTAGTCGCCACGGGGCCCGACTTCGAGCGTACGCTCAGGTTCGCCGAGCTGGGGGTGGCAATCGTCGTCAGACGGATCCGCGGGCTGGGCCTGGAGGTGGCGCCTCACAAAAGTGAGGCGCTGTGGTTCCACCGCCTCACCAGAGGCAGGGAACCCCCGGCCTCGCGGATCCAGGTGGGTGACACGGCTGTCCCGGTGGGGCGGTACATGAAGTACCTCGGCCTCACCCTGGACAGCCGCTGGAGCTTCGAGGAGCACTTCGTACGGATGGTCCCCCGAGCGCGACGGGTGGCGGGCGCTTTACACCGCCTGCTGCCCAACCTCGGGGGACCGGGGGAGGGAGTTCGCCGCCTCTACGGTGGCGTCGTGCGGTCCGTGGCCCTGTACGGGGCCCCCGTTTGGTCGCGAGACCTCGCGGGGGCCTCCCGCTCCAAGGCTCTGCTGAGGAGCCTGGAGCGGATCATGGCCATACGGGTCGTACGGGGCTACCGTACCATCTCGTACGAGGCGGCGACGGTCCTCGCGAGTTATCCCCCCTTCATCATCCTGGCCGAGATGTACGCAGCTGCGTACGATCTCGGCCGGGGAGGGGGGGACGCGCGGGGACACGAAGTGCGGAGGCGGGAGGCCTTCCGGCGGGTCCTGGGGGACTGGCGCGACGCGCTGGTCCTCCAGGGCGGTACGCGTTCACGCGCCGTCGGGGCCGTCCTGCCCCACCTCGAGGCCTGGGTGCTCCGTAAATGGGGCACTGTCACCTACAGGTTGACTCAGATACTCACCGGGCACGGGTGCTTCGGTGAGTATCTGAGTCGAATAAAACGTGAAGAGACGGCGAGATGTCACCATTGCGCATCCGACCTGGACTCGGCCCAGCACACGCTGGAGGTCTGCCCGGCCTGGGCGGCCGAGCGCCGAGTCCTGGTCGACGGGATCGGGCGAGACTTGTCCCCGCCGGCGTTGGTCGCGGCAATGCTGGCGGGCGAGGAGGAGTGGAGGGCTGTGGTCTCTTTCTGCGAAGCTGTCATGCTCCAGAAGGAGGCCGCCGAGCGGGGTCGGGAGAGAGCCGATCCCGCTCGAAGGCGGCGGCGGCGAGCTCAGTGATCGCCGCCGCCGGCGGGCCGCGAGGGTGCACACCCCGCGGGTGCGCCCGGGTCGCGGCCCGGGAAGGATGACCCCCCGGTGCGGCCGGGGAGGGTCGTCGGGGGCGCCGCCGGCCGCGCGCCTCTTTACAGCGCGCGGTCGGAGCCGCCCCGCCCGGGGGAGTCTCGCCGAGGCTCCCCGAGGATGAGCACCCCCTCGTGACGGAGGGGGGGCGACGGCGGGGTGGACCAGAGGGGTTTATCCGAATCCTGGACCACCCCAACGCCGGAGGAAGGCCGCCGCGAGGTTTTAGTGGGTAACCCTAGGATCGGATTTCAGTTTACTGTTTTGGGAGTCCCACACTACCCCCTGCCGTCCCCAGGCGGGGGGTGTGCATAAAGCATTTCCTCGCGAAAAAAAAAGGTACATACATTTGTAAATGTTTGAAATATATATTAGACTTGTGTTTAACTTTTGTATGTTATATTATCAATTAATCTTAGAATACAGTATTTATTTTAATAATAAAAAATAGTAATATTGCATTTTAGTACAAGGACGCGTACACAGATCTAACACTTGACTAAAGATTTTCTGTGAACCTGATAATATTTTTTTCAAATGTATTTGTATAATTATTTGTATTTATTTTATAAGTCTCGGTGGCGCAGTGGTCGAGCACACGGCTTCTGATCCAGAGGTCCGGGTTCGATTCCAGACACTGGCCCACACCAATGACTTTTCGAAATTGTTTTCGGAAGTTATGTGTGATAAATATCGATGACTGAAAAACTTTGTGCCCGGTATGGCAATAGGTTCGCCATCTATTCCATTTGGGACGTAAACATAACGGCGAGACGAGGCTTAACAGCCGCTGCCTACACCTTCGGGTAACAAAAGGCGTTATGTTATTTGTATTTATATTCGGAAAATATGAAGCCACGCCCCTGCCCACTCCTTCAGTATAAAGAGCTTGATCTTATTTAATTATTGATCAAAACAACCTTCAGGATTATATCGCGTTTATTTATTATTTATTTATTTTTATTTCCCGACGTTTCGAACTCTTTACAGAGATCATTTTCACGAGTGATGAACAAAAAGATGGTAGTTGTTCAAAAGCTATTTTCATTGACACAGAGAGCACCCACTTTTTGGAAATAAAATGCTTATTTAATTACTTAGAAGGGTATGTATCAATAGTGATAATGACGTCTTTATAGAAAATATGGTTTATCTATGATTTGAAATAAATGATCATAAAGTTTTGCATTCAATTATGCTTATGATCCATCAAACATCAAACCTATAGACCTTGCTCGGCAGCCGATACTACTATCAGGCTCATTAATGTTTAAGATATTTATATCTAATTTCTAATTCAAGTCACATTGAAACAATAAATCTGAATGTTAATACTATAGTGTTGTCAAAGTTAATTCGTATGGAAGAAGCCTCCAGACGATATATAACCTTAAGTTCTACATCTTCAGGCATCGCGCGTTCAGCTGGATGCTTTGGATCAAGTTAGAAGATTAACCGTAGATTTGTGTCAAGTTGTCTAGACATGGTAACTTCCATTATAACAAGAGTTACGGTTTGTGATAACCTAATATTTTGATACAGTGTTAGATTCAGAATTGAAGAGGTACTTTAACGTTTATGGTTGTAACAAGTCTTGATACTTGATACGTTCGCAATTTATGTAGGATATGTAGGGATTTAGCTCACACCATTTCATTGTCTGCCCTGTGTCTTCTTTCGTATCATAGTGATAATAGCCTAGTGGTTCACTTCAATTCACAAGTCAGAGTTCAATTCTCCCAAGTTTGAAACATGGCAATGATTTTAACCAATGGTTTTCTGGAAGTTAGGTGGGAGAAATATTAGTTACTAACAAAGTGTTGCTAAACGAATGGCTGTAACTTCACATAACATAACATAGCATAACATAACTTCACGCCTTTTGTTACCCGAAGGTGTAGGCAGCGGCTGTTAAGCCTCGTCTCGCCGTTATGTTTACGTCCCAAATGGAATAGGTGGCGAACCTATTGCCATACCGGGCACAAAGTTTTCAGTCATCGATATTTATCACACTTAACTTCCGAAAACAATTTCAAAAAGTCATTGGTGTGAGCCAGTGTCAGGATTCGAACCCGGACCTCTGGATCAGAAGCCGTGTGCTCTACCACTGGACCACCGAGACCACTATAACTCCCTCAACTAAAAATGAAAACTGGGCGTAAAACTATACTTAAATTCCCCTATATAATGCATCACAATATTTATGCTTTTAAGGAGCAAGAAATCAATCAGTTTGATGTTCCATTTCCTTATATAGAACATAAAAATACATTAAGCAAGACAAGTTTTACAACGAACCATTAAACATTTACATTCAAATTATTTATTTTGAAATAGACGAAGAATCTTGTGAGTTATAAACAATGTTACATACTAATTAAAGTTCCGATCTTCACCTGCGATTTAGTGTACTCACAGAGCAGAGTTTACGAGACGTCTGGAGACGACTCCAGGACATTTTATAGCCGACATTCTTAGCGATGGCATCTCGGGTCAAATAGGGTTGACACCTACACAGAAATCATTGGATCAGATTATATTGTAATATGTTTACAACTTTGAGGATACACAAAAAGGACTTCGAATATGTAAGAAGCTGAGCTTATCTCAAGTACTGATAATATGATTTTTTTGAAAATCTCTTTGAATTATACAGAGTTTCGTGGGGAAGGTCAGAGGATAACGGTTACGCTATCCCTCAAAGACGTGACGCACTATTAAAAAGTTCACATAATAATAATAAATTACGTATTAATATGTAAGCTCTGCATCTGTCTCGCAAGCCAATTAAAACAGTAAAAAGTAACAGCCATAGCTGTTCAAGAGTTTTTAAGGTCACTTCCAAATTATGGCATATTTCCTAGATACCTAGCCAAAAGATGTTTCATACACGGCAATATGCCTGCCGATCACTTCTTTCATGGGAAGTTATATAAAATTTGGTAACTAAAACCTAAGTAAAAATAATATCTATCCTATTTTTTCATTGTTACATTATTCTATGTAACAAACATGCACCATAACAAATCGACAAGCAGACACACAAATAAATCAATTCCAATATTAATTAGGCGCAAAGCCGCCGGCGCGTGCGCATGCTTCAAATGCAAGTGCAGGAATGCGCGTGACCAACGCAATTAGTTGCTCCTTCGCTACGATCTTTTTGTAAAACCAATTGCCATTACTTACTTAGTCATACTTAAACCACCACAATTAACTTTATTTTATGACTTATTCCCTTGATATAAAGTTATTTTTTTATTGTTACGTTTAGTAAACATTTTCAAAAACGAAAAGTTGTAAAATTCAAATTGAGATTTGTGATTATGAATTCTATACTTTTGGTTGAAGGTTTGATTTACATTGTTGTTTTTAATTAATCAGTTTTGGCTTAGATCCAAAATGCCATTGCTAACTTGATCTTCTGCTTTTGTCTTTTACCTTGATAGCAGGTTGTGACACCTGTGGAAATTAATCTTTGTTTTGATGTTATAATATTGGATAATATTGCTGGAATGCTGTACAGCGTGACAATGTTGCCAGATTTCCGGGTATATTGGTTTACAGTCTCGGTAGTCGAGTGGTCAATCTCTCCGCTACTAATTCAGAAGTCACGGGATCTATTCTGGGCTCACACCAATGACTTGTCGGAATTCTTTTCGGAAGTTATCTGTGATAATTAATATCGTTTACTGACAAGTATATGCCCATTGTATGGCACTATGTCGCCCATTTGAGACGTAACGATTCGGAGGGTCGAGGCTGAACAGCCACTGCCTACATATTCGGGTAGAAAAAGGCATAAGGTTATATTGAAGTTTGTCAACTGCAATGGAGAGAAATTGTAGTACAGTACTGTCTAATCTTATATGTATGATGTCTCTTTAGGCAGTTTTTTTTTTGTGAAATAATTTTACATATCCCATACCATTACTATCCGAAGGTGTGGGCAGTGGTAGTTAAGGCCCCGTAGCGCTAATTTTATTAAATTTGGTCCCAACAACATAAGTGGCGCAACCCTTGGCCATACAACGAGTCAAATTTTAAAAGTCATCGATATTTATGAAAATAAAAAGTAAATCACCTGGAATTTTTAGACCATTTTTTAAAAACTTCAAAATACTTAGAATAACAAGCTTTCTCTCTTTTTTATCTAGATTAGTTTTTTTACGCTAACACGTACAGAACGTAGTATTTTACAGTTTACGATTAACGTCTATGGATTTACAAATTACAATTAGTAATTAAACACATTAATGATATCGTAAATAACGTTCACTAATTAAATTATATGATATCTTGAGATCGGGAGTATTGCAATAATCGTAACATGTCTCTGCTAATCAAACTTGAGAGATTCAATTAGATTCATGGATGACCCGACACCCTTGTTATAGACAAGATCTTTATGCCTCCGCTCGACCCTTCTGGTATTATTTACGCACTGTGATACAAAAACGCTGCAGTAGTTTAAGACGTTTTCTTTGGATAGTTTTATATGGTGATACTATTATATCTACAAATTAGTATAGTAGTAGTTGTATAGTCTCGGTGGTCCAGTGGTCGAGCACCCCGTTTCTGAATCCAGAGGTCGCGGGTTCAAATCCTCACATTGGCTCACACCAATGACTTTTCGAATTTAATTTCGTAAGTTATGTGTGATAAATATCGATGGCTAACAATAACTTGTGCCCGGTATGGCAATAGGTTCGCCACCTATTCCATTTGGGACGTAAACATAACGGCGAGACGAGACTTAACAGCCGCTGCTTACACCTTCGGGTAGAAAAAGGCGTCAAGTTATGTTTTATAAATTAGTGTAGCGTAACAGTAAACTGAAGTGATAAAACGATGCCACCATCAATTATTTAATTTAGTCCACACATAGGGCTTGTTGATGCTGATGATGGAGTCAGTCATCAGTATTTATCACATAGGTATTATATCCAGAAAATCCAGTATGTATCCAGATTCACATAGGAGATATCTGAAACAGAAATCAGAGAGTAAACCAATTGGCATACCGATGAGGTAGGGATGATGAAAATATCTATTGCAGAGCTAAGACTAACGGTTGCTGTATTTTCAAGCTCTTATTACCAGAAGGTCGAGATAGTGGCAACCATCGATTAATTTATTCTAGTTTGATTTCTAGTTTCAACTAGTAACTTGCGTCCTTCGAACTGGAAGTCAGAATGATGAGCTACCGGCCATAGAGACTTCTCAAATAATAGTCTAGTCCAATTTCAAAATCTCTATTTTTGCCCTATTCTCTAGAGAAGTTCTAATCTCCAGCGTTTATATAGTGATGTGCGTATCATCTTGTCATTTGCGATCTTAAGCACGTCTTCTTGTCTTGTAATTGTTTCTTATTCCTGTAACACATCGCACGATACAGGGTTCACGCCATTTTGTAACACAGTTATGGACGGATTGGGACCAATAATTAAATATTTATGTCCAATTGACCACCCTTCATGAATTTTGATAATTGGATTCGGCGATGTAAAATGTTTGTGGCTTATCTCTAGAGTATTTTAACTTGTCTTTGATATATGTGGCCAATTAAATCGAATAAAAATTTCCTCGTGAGTCTTAGGTTCAATTCGTTTTTTTCCAGAATGTAGAATATTTTTTCTTACTCCGTGAATGCTGTTAAAGTTTCATTGGTCTTATTGATTAATGAAGGATTATCTGAGCCCACGGTTTGTAAAGTCTTTAGTTTAAGGGCGAACATCATTTCAAAAATTATTTGTTACTAGCTGACCCGGTAAAGTCACATGTACGTGCCATCAATAGTACATTGTACGCACAGTATGCGGCAGTGGTCTGCGTGCAGTGGCAAAGAGTTGTCACTGACACAAATAAATATAATAAGACTATAATTACGTCTTTTATTAACGAACACTCATTCACTATCATCGAGGATCCACCTGACGACCGCATCATCTACAAGAAGAAACTCCCGTAACACTACTTGTTACAAAACGGATATATTTTGTTCATTATTAACAATATTTGCTCTTTTCGTGTAAAAATAAGAAAACCAAGTTTACTCAGCTTTTAGTTGATGCTCGGAATAGATAACAGTCACAACACACGCCCAGGCTTTTAGCCAAATGATTCATTGCGACCATCAAGCAATCCTATTATTGCTCACAGTTTTTCTACTCTGATCATGATATATGACATTGTTCAGCCTTCAATTTATCTATGGGTTTTGGTTTTATTTTAAATTATTACAAAAATGGTGCGCACAATTTTTATAATCTTTATAACATAGAGGCTCGTCATCGATATTACATAACATAACATAACATCACGCCTTTGTTACCCGAAGGTGTTGGCAGCGGCTGTTAAGCCTCGTCTCGCCGTTATGTTTACGTCCCAAATGGAATAGGTGGCGAACCTATTGCCATACCGGGCACAAAGTTTTCAGACATCGATATTTATCACACATAACTTCCGAAAACAAATTCTAAATGTCATTGGTGACAGCCAGTATCAGGATTCGAACCCGCGACTTCCGGATTCAGAATCGGGGTGCTCAACCACTGAAATGTGCCTCCAAAATATTACTAAAATTAATTTATTCAGCAGTACAGGAGTCTACTTCTAAACTACCGACTTTTTAAATGTGCAGTGTTATCAAACTTAAAATACAGGATGGGATATAAGGCCCTTGACAGAAGAAAGTCTATCTGGATGACTGGTGGTCTATGATAAGTAGGATGTCCCGGGTTTGAGTCTTCCATTACGTATTTATAAAAACCCACACGACATTATTTGTCTTTTCAGCTGTGTTTCCTGAAAACTATAAAATTGTACGACTCTTTATCACTTCCGCACCACATCAAAGTGCTTTTGTGTAGACGTATCAATAAATACTAGTCATGTAACGCGGCGTTGTCTACACCTGTTGCACACTCTTTCTTAGAAGTGCATTTGGATAAAACCACATAAGTGTTTGTTAGTTCTGTATGTTGGTAAAAGTGTCTTTTGTCGTTCAAATTATGTGCGCTCAGCTTTGGATCCTTTTCTTATCTTTAAACTCTCAATTAATAGTATTATAATAATTTTATTTTGTTTTTTAAAAATCGTTATTTTTTTACATTTAGACGTGTGTTTACACATAACTTCAGGTCTTCTTCTACTCGAAGATTGATTTTCTAAGTCCCTAACATTAATAGGTGGTGGAACCAATTACCGGAATACCTACCGGACACAATGTTGTTAGTCATAGATTATTACAGAATTTTCGAAAAATATCCTAGAGCTTATTGGTGTGAACCTCGTCATTCGGAAGCAGACTGCTCGACAAAGACGACTACGCGTAAATTTGAAACAAAAATTAAAAAAAAAATACATCACGATACGGAATGTTTTCACGAGATTTTATAAGAAATTTTTATGTGAGATTTTCATGCAAATTTTGCTTCCGAACTTAGCACGTTGAATATCATGAATTTATTCAAAGATTCAGCTTTGAAAGGGAAAATGTACACTTTATATCTTTAATGGTATTCAGCGAAGTCCGTTTGTGTACAGTATCTCAAAGTACTTGGTACAAACCTAATCTGAAAAATGCGTGGCAATGCGGCCAGTCTTCTAGGTACGCTGCCAGTAGACCGAAATGCGGAGAAATTTGATTTCAGGTAGTTTTTTTTAATTGTATATATTGTAAATAATGTAATTAATTTATTTCTTCTTATCATTGTAAATCTGAAAAAGGAGTTAAGAGTCAAGGGCGGTCACAACTAATCTTTCATGACCAAATTGAACGTGTCATTGCGAAAGGAAGGTGACGTCAGGAGCCTTAAAAACCGATGAACGTGTGTGACAAGAGTTGTGAAAGTAGAAGAAGCGAGTGAGGAGTGTAAGAATTGCCTTATGACGCTCTGTTCTCTCTGTCTACCTTGCAAGGTACATGAAATTCAAAGATCAATTTGTACATTGTCTTGTCAAAAACGTTTTGACGTTATGTCAACTACTTTCTACTTTACATTATGAGGTGAAGAAATCATTACTTGTATGATTATTTACAATTGCTCTTTGTATCAATTGCGTCAATTGTGCTCGACTAAAATCATATTTATCTCATTAACTTGTAGGGCGATGATTTTAAGTTGGTTGGGTCATATCTGCTACACCATTTATGCACGAGCCTACTGCTATGTTTTCAGTAGCGATAATAATACTATTGTATCAATTTTAAATGGTTTTGAAAAGAGTATTTGGCACATGAGTTTCTTGCCCGATTCTTTTCATGAAAGCCCCTACACTCGGAATCGGGCCGCTCGTGGCGTTTGCGTCCGTGTTTTCCTGTTCCACGGAGGCACTTTCCTCAAGCGCTCGTGTTTAACAATTTTAATTTTAAATATTTTTGTACATTGACTATTTTTAAGTGTCTGTGAAGAACTATGAAAATAAAATTACTTTGAGTTTGAGTTTTATCTATACATCAAATCACAATATTTTTACGTATTGTATGTATAAATTATTATCATAAAACTGAGACACATTTTAATTAATTAACAAGAAAATTTCAACTGTTCAAACATTTCATTGGAACTTTTCCATTTAATATAACTTCGAGACCTTCGAATGCTTGTTATTTTAATTTTAATATTATCATTATACTTTATGCAGTAAGTAATAGAGTTGAAAATTGAATATAGATGTGATGTTTGCTTAGATAGGGCACTAAGAAATTATTAGACGTGTCCCGTCATTAGAAATCAAAACAGAAATTGCCTGGAAGGGTAAGAAACAGTTTGCTGGTATTCGGTAAATGCAATTTCTATTTAAGGAAGTGTGTTTTCTTGATACAATCATGATCTCTTAACAATTTATCTTGTAGATACATCAATTTATAAAAGTATTTAAATTTAATGGATCTTAAAAGTACTTATTTCTGCGAAAATAACTGCGGTTGGGTTTAATATTTTGTCGTTTTAGTAATAACAAAAATACTGGACGAATATTCTATTGCATATTAAATGTAACTTGAATATGTTTCATGAACTCACCGACCCGGAGGATTGAAGACCACCGTATTATATATTTACAACAAAAAAGATTAGTGCCTCTTACCTATTAGTCCTAGCGTGATGATATATAACACTATAAACACATTTATCTAATACTGAAATTTTTTTACAGACCGTAATAATAGTTCTTGAGATTAGCGTGTTCAACCAAACAAACATGCAAACAAAAACATTATCTTTATAATATCAGTATTTTTTTTATGGGATAGGGTAAACAAGCAGGCGTGTCACCTGATGTTAAGTGGCCAACGCCGTCCATGGACACGTGCAACACATATAGTGTTACAGTTGCGTTGCCAACAGGATAGGATAGGAAGGGATGGGGAAGGGGGATGGGCCTCCGGGTACGTCTCTCACCGAACGAAACGCGGCGTGAGCCACTTTACATCGATCTTCTGAGCGGTGGTGATATTTTACCGGTCGAGCCGGCCCATTCATGCAGCGAACTGCTTGGCTCTACCACTCTTAAATAGGTTATAGGTAACTCTCAGTATAGGTTATTATAGATGTTTTCTATTCTATTTAAATACAAAATTTTCATTTACCACATTCAAAATTCTAAACTGTGAACACAAACCATGAGACTCACTTCCCGTATATAATTGCGAAATAAATGAGCGTGACCGGAAGGGTAGCAGGTTCGACCCCCGGTGTTATTATTTTGTATAAACTTGTAAACAGACACAATAAACAATGGTGAGTCTTTAGAATTTTCATTAAAAAGGATTTCAATGAATATTCGATGGCGTGTATTTTCTTGTGAAGTTATTTGAATAAATTTACTAAAATTGGTACTTATAAAGACTGTTTCTTTCTCTGTCTCTCTTTCTGAGCGGTCCAGTGGTCGAGCTCCCCTCTTCTGATTCAGAAGTCGTTCGATTCCGGACTCACACCAATGGTTTCTCGGATTTTTTTCGGAAGTCTTGTGTTATAAAAATATTGTTGACTTACAACTATGCGCCCGGTGTATGGCAATAGGTTCGCCGCCTGTTCCATTTGGGACGTAAACATAACGGCGAGTCGAGACTTTAACAGCCACAGCCTACACTTTCAGGCAGAAAAAGGCGGGAAGTTGCATTTGCGTTAAAGGTAAGTTTGATTACTTACAAAACTATGAAAAAAATCTATAGCCTAATTTACTAACAGGCTTTTTTTAGGTTAAAAATTAACGTTAAAAATTATTTGATGAATAGCCACGGAACCAAATCATTATTATGTGACTTAATTTATGCGTCACAAATGGAACGGGCTGTGGAACCTATTACCACTACAGATCGGGCACAATTATCGATATGTATCTTATATATAAAATTCTCATGTCACAATTTTCGTTCCCATACTCCTCTGAAACGGCTTGACCGATTCTCATGAAATTTTGTGTGCATATCGGGTAAGTCTGAGAATAGGACAACATCTACCTTTCATCCCCCTAAATCACATTTTTTTTTCCTATATATTTCTGTTTTTTATTTTTTTACAGAACGGGATACAAAAATACATACAACCCTAAATTTTCAATTTTCCCCCTACGATCAACCTGTATTTTTTAATATTTTTTTTGGCAAGACAACGTTTCCCGGGTCAGCTAGTAATATATGAATTCGTGTAGTACAATTAATTGAATCAATTGACAATTGATTAGGATTCAATCCAGAGACTAAAGACTTCTTGATTATAACACAACGTACACACCCTTTAGACCGTCATGAGTTTTATAATTGAAATTATTATCATCATTACATAATAATTAATAGTCTCGGTGGTCCAGTGGTCGAGCACACATTTTCTGAATCCAGAGGTCGCGGGTTCGAAACCTGACACACGCCAATGATTTAAAGGGTTAATCCACAAAAACCATTTTTATTTCTTTTCTGAGGCGAAACAAAGTTCACTGGGTCAAGGTAACTTCTAAATCCTAATAATTTTTGTCTAACATACGTTTATTTAGATTTCATCTTATGAATATTCCGCACAACCCATCTCATAGGGATATAAAGGCACAACGGTGTCAACAGAGACAAACCATAAACAGTGCTGTACTTCTGACCAGATTTTGTACAATTAATTTTGTGAATTAATGTGTGCCCCGGTGTGTTAATATTGTACATTTTACTTGTTAAATATCTACAATTTGGCATGTGCGCCTGTTTTGAGGTTTTATGGGGGTCGTGCGAAAATACAATTTTGTTTTGTTGACACTCATATTTCGGGTTGACGTTTGCCGAAAACATGACTGCGGAGCCCTATTACTGACATTATATTTCGCTGTGTAACTATTTGATGTGTAAAAGATGTCCATTTTTTGTCTTTCTATTTCATTACTCATTATTCGAATGGTATTAGAGAAATTTCATGATTGATCTTCAGCTTATTGCCTGGTCTCGTTCGAACGATCAGAAAACTGATGGTCATGAAAATCATACCGGAAGCCAATTTTATACCCGGACCAACACTTCTATAACCGGGTGAAGACATTATTATCTACCCCCGTATACTCTGTTACTGACTACAGATAATTTTGCTACTTCCTTTAATTTTAATGTTTAATTTAATGCCATTTAAAATATATAAATATAAATTCATCCAAGATTCTAATTATTAATACCAGTTAAAATGAAATGATATCGTGGGGAGCCCGGATATGATACACGTGTCGTATCTTTTATTCAAGGTAGAGCTCCCCCGATACCTCGCCTGTGTGTGGCCCCTTAATTAGGAACGAAACCTGTTTTGATCACAACCATCATTTTACATGAATTCGTTAGCTGCTTTAATTAGTGAGATAATCGTGGTTTTAGTTTGTTAATCTGTCACGGAATAATTATGCTGTAAAATTAGAATTTTCCAATTCCATATCTTCTCTACATTAAAAAAAGTAATGATACTTTTATCTAAAAATGTTGTGCGCATCTGATATCTGGTCAACGACCTCTTGAATGTTAGGGCGAGCTCATACAGGCGGCAGGTAAAATTGCGCTCTTGACTGTACCAGGGATTGTATATAAAAAGCCTATTGTTATACCACGTAGTTTGTCGTAAGCATTTTTCTTAGGAAAATATATTTGACTAGTGCTTTGCTGCTTTTGATTAAGTTCACCAAAATTAGGTTAGCACAATTTTGACTATGTAATTTTAGGTATATTCTTCTGTACGAAAAAAAATTGTCCAGATATAAATTTTAAATTTGAATGGTTCTGGTCAAAGTGATACATAGTACTGAGAGGGCAACAATCGCAATGTTTTAAAGTTTGTTCAGAGTTTCGGACGTCAAAGTTGCAGGGAAGTCTTTTCAACATCAATCGGAACAGAACAAGTAGCAATTTATAGTGGTAACATTTTAGCTTCCCAACCCTAGCCATAATCCAAATATTAATGTATATTGGGCACCTCGCGGTCAGCGGGCCCAGGTGCGAATAATGCTCACACAAATGATCCCTTCCGCAAATGACAAGTGACATGGACGCCGGTAGGGCAGCCCCGGTAGCCCGGCCACTTACCTATACATTCTGTTCTGTGTAGGTAAATGCGCTTTACCACGTTCCGAGCATACAAATGATTAATTATATTTTTGCACAGGTCCCAAATATTATTTGTGTATTAGCAAAAATGTTTGTATTTTTGATATGAATTATTTAAAGAATAAAAACCAAACGGTTTGGTTTCATTTGGCTTGATGATTTCTCAATGATAGGCGTGTTAAAAAAATCTGATTTGCCCAAACTGAAATTATTTGAAGTATAAAAAATATTCGGACGAATTGAGAACCTCCTACTATTTTTTCTTTGACATTTGAAAAGTCAATACTGGTATATAATTTCTAGTTTTTATCAGACATGTAAAAGTAGAGTATGGTAGCGCCCTCTGGTTTACAATTTGTATAGTAAATAACGACTAAACACATATAGGTGCAGTGCAAAAGTGTAAGTGTAGTTGTGTTATTGTTGTGTCTTATCAGAAGTCTTCAAATCTCTCCGAAGTATGTGAAATTTCAAAAGTCAAAGAAGCGATGTAGACTTCTGCTTACCTTGCGAGTAATATGACGTATATTATATTAGCATGTTATCGCTAGCAATGAAATCGTATAGATTTTAACATTAATTTTGATATTAAACTTGATTATCCACTCGAGGTATTCAACACACATTACGTCTTGTACCGTTCGTATCCAAGCTGTGGCATTTTACATATTTCATATGCTAATTACGGCATTATTACTGTAAGAACATTTTGTGTTACCAGAAAATGTGCTCCCTTTTCGGTGTTTGGTACATTTTGAACATTATCAGCGATTTATTTTAATTTATTTTTATCAACAATATCACCCGAAAACGTACATAACTTCACTCCTTTTTCTACCCGAAGATGTATGCAGCATCTGTTTAGTCCCGACTCGCCGAATTGTAATGTTACGTCCCAAATGAAATAGGTGGCGAGCCTATTGCTATACCGGGCACAAAGTTGATATGTCAGTTGATATGTATGACACATAACTTTCGAAAATAATTTCGTAAAGTCGTTTGTGTGAGCCAGGATTTGAACCCGCGACCTCTGGATTCAGAAGCAGGGTGCTCGACCACTTGAACACCGAGACCTCTATTGATATAATTGCTATAAACAGATCGATATACATTTTTGTTTGAGAAATATAGGGCATAAAAATGTTAACAATGGTAGAAACATGTAGTGCATAAATAGACTAGGTCGACAGGTAAAATACCACCACCGCCTCTCAGCAAATCAATGTAAAGTGGCTTATGTCGAAATTCATTCGGTAAAAGAGGTATCTGAAGGCCTACTACCTAACCATCCCCCACCCATCCGTTTTTAAAGACTGAAAACACCATTTTAATACCCACTGCGTTGCTGGTATTCACGGGAAGCGGAGTCACTTTCCACTAGGTGATCCGTTCCCCCCAGTCTAGTCGAGTATTTCATTTTCTCTCCTCAACTCCATATTCGCGTTCTTCTCAAGTCTTGCTACCAAAAATTTTACGCAAAATTAAATCTGCGCGGTCTGCATAGAACATTAAAATTACATACAGACATCGGAACCGAGTGCCGGTTATGAAAATGGCGTTGTATTATTATGATATTTGCGTCTTACTAATGTGCTTTATATTTCGCTGCAGTTTGTAATATTCCATGTAAGCGATTGCTTGGCAAATCTTTTCCCTTTTTTTTTGTTGTAGCAAATACATCGCAGCGAAAACATTTAATATTTTTTTTTAATTTTTAACGGGATAGTAGGACAAAGACAAACGAGCAATTGGGTCACCTGATGGTAATCAACTACTATGACTACCGTGGTGCGCTGCCCTCCTTTAACTGCAAGACTCTACCACTGTTTAAATATTCTATTTCTGCCGGCACGGATGATCAGATTTCTTCGGAAATAAATACTTCGATTTAATTTAATTATACTTCGATGAGTACATTGGTTTTATTCAAGTTTTTTTCCTCTTCCGACGTTAAAGCAACTAGTGTAGCCCATTACTATATATTATACTTGTAACAAGAAAATATCGAGGGATATTTTTTTTTCTAATATCCACAGAAAGTAGTTTCAATTATTGAAAAAAGACTCGTTTCATATTTTACCTTAACTAACAATAACAATAATTGGGGAGTGTTGACCACTGAGAACAAAATAAAAATAGTTTCTTATTTTACCCGCTAATTGGATAATGTTGAACTCGGTGAAAAAAAACAATAATTTTCTTTTTAAATGTTGCAGTTTTTTCCTGATTGTATATATATAAATATACTTTTATAGTTTGGTTTAACCATCATCATTATAGAACCTTAGGTATACATGTTAATTTAAAAAATCGGTAATTTCTACCTACCTTGTGGAAGTAGAGTAACTTTTAACTGGGGGTATAGAACCAAGCAGTTTGCTGCATGAACATCTAGACAGGTGAAATACCATGATCTTTTAGAAAATTGACGTAAAGTGACTCAGTTTTAGTTTGGTGCTAGAGATTTTTAGGCTACTTACCTCTTCACTCTCCATTTCTCAACCTATTCAGTATAAAAAGAAGAGTAGATAGTGCTCATTAAAAAATCCATGAAAGAAAATCATCATAATATATTTACGTGAAGGTATGTTAAGTAAATAAGGTATTCGTGATCAACTACAGTTCTATAAATTAAAATGCAGCATCGCAACCTATATTTAAAACAGCCAGGTTACTATTCCCTAAACGAATATAGTTTATTACCTTATAAACCTAACTGCTATTTAAATAACAACTTTATTTCTAAACAATAAAGTTCAAAATAATACATATATTTTTTGTGAATTCTACTAAGTTCCAGAATGGGGGTCATAAAATGACACTAAGTTACCAGTAATTGCTTTCGTACGTGAGTGATTAGGTGAATTAAATAATACTTATCTTTTTTTTTTATTTTAAAATAAATTTCGCATTTTATTACTAAAGGGGGACAATTAAAACTCCCGTGTTTGTCGTGGGTTTCATTTGCCTTACTGTGGAAAAGTAATATTGCCTCCGAAAGCAAAGCTAATAAACTCGACAATATTTGAAAACTTACTCTACTATCATATAGTACTCTGACAAAAGCTGAGGAACTAAATCTATTATTTCTTATTATAAGAACTTGCAACACTTGCACTAAAAAAGTCCTAACATAAGTTGTCAAAGAATCTGCTTGAATTATTTCGGATTAAATTCACCGGGAAGTACTGCGTTATAAGATAAAGACTGACCCACTATTTTAACTGTTAGCTAAGCTAAGCTTTAACTGCTAAGCTTCAACTACGCTTGTTTAACTAATACGTCACAACACTATAGATAGGGACGTGACATAGTGTTTCGTGCGACGTCATTGCTAAAGCCTGGCGTTTTTCTATATTTTAAAGCATGCAAATATTAATATAGGTTATCTAATTTTAACAGTACAAGCATAAAGATAAGTAATTTGGAACTGAATGGCGCTGTGTTTATTATGTCCAATAATATCCCAATCTCAATAAAGTTTCTTTAAAAAGTAAGTTAAACCGATTTTCAGAAACACAAACGACAAAAACTTTAAACAGTAGCTACACAAGTAAAAAGCGATAAATAACTAATTTACTTACATAATACAATATACAAAACGTAATAATTCAGAATTAGTCATGTAATAACGTAATAGATATAATAGTTCAAATATTTACAATTGTCAATAATTTTTAAAGTCATATTTAAATACATAAAAAATATCGCGGCAAACTGAGGACCTTCTCCTTTTTTGAAGTCGATTATATATGGTGAACAGGATTGGGTTGCGTTGGCAACGTGTTCTTGATCAGTCTTTGTTGATGATTACCATCAGCTAACCTGTGAGCCTATTTATCACCATAGCAATTAAAAAAATACTATCTATTGTATATTTTTTGTGCAGCCAAGCTACAATGCAATATCGATCGTAAGACGTTTAAACCGCGGACGAAGTTAAACTTTACAAAAGCCATTAAAGTTGTGAACGGCGAAGCTTTGCTAACACCGTCTATTTCATACAAAGGACTTGCGAATTGTTCATACGCCAACGAATCTTTGATGAACTTTAATACTTGTATAGATCTTTCTATTTTTAAAACCACTCTTTTGAAAATTATACTCTATTAAGTTTTTTCGATTCACCAGTGCGTGCCTGACTTAATATGACTGAGCTGGTTTTTGATTCTTTATCACGCCTTTAACACTTGGTGCAGAACATAACATAACATAACTTCACGCATTTTTCTTCATCGATATTTATCACACATAACTTTCGAAATTGATTACGAAAAGTCATTGGTGTGTGCCAGGATTCGAACCCGCGACCTCTGAATTCAGAAGCCGTGTGCTCGACCACCGGACCACCGATACTTAATGTAGACTGTGGTAAATATGCCAAAATCATTAGTTTTTTTTTACCCATTTCATAGATTGCGAAGCCTATTGCTATTGCTATGTTTATTTATGGGTATTCTCCGATGGTTCGGACGTGTAAAAAATAATTGATGATGCAAGATTGACTAAGCGGATATACAATGCAAAAGCGGATGGATGTAGGAGTCGAGACGGCCAAGACACATATTCCATGACTAAATAGAACGTGTTCTGGAGGAAGGTGAATTTAGGAGCCTCAAAAAATTACTTTAAAAAAAATAGTTAAACCGACTTCTAGAAACGTAAACCACTAAATCTTTAAGTATATGAAAACATTACCATAACTAAAAAGCGATAAATAACGTAATTTACTAATTTGTATACTTAATACAATATACAAAACGTAATACTTTAATTAAAAAAGTAGAGTCTAGAAGTCGGTTTAACTTTTCTTAAAATTAATTATCATGGGTAGACCCAATAACACTGCAGCCCAAATGAAGGCCAATCGTACGTGCGTGGAAACTATTGCAGAAAATAAAAAAAATACATTTTTACAGAATTGTGTCCTAACTCCTAACCGTTTAAGAGTTCTGTAGCTTCATCATAAGCACAGCAGTATCAGACGTTGATTTAAGAATACCAGTTAGCAACACGTTAGTCCTATATACTACTAAACAGTTTCCATCGACTAACTGCAGTACTATCTCCCAACTCCTAACCGTTAAGGAGTTATGTGGCTTCCTCATCAGCATAGCAGCATCAGGTGTATATTTAAGCATACTTCACAAGCAACACGCTAGTCCTGCATACTACCAAGTAGTTTCTATCGACCAATTGCAGTGCTGTCTTCAAACTCCTAACCGTTGAGGAGTTTTGTGGCTTCTTCATCAGCACACCAGCATCAGATGTTGACACCATAAAAGATATCCCTAAGACATCACTATTACGTAATAGTGACCATACTCGCATACAATTTTTGGTGGATGCCTTCGATTTCTCCTGGTTCCCATCATCAGATCCTGACCTGGTGAAAATGGGACCATCTCGGATATAAACACTATACAACGAAAAAAACATTTTTCAAATCCGTCTATAATTGACGAAAATATCGGTGAACAGACATAAAAAAAATATACATACAGACGAATTGAGAGCCTCTTCCTTTTTTCGAAGTTGGTTAAAAATTGACGCGCGTGAATGAAAAGAGTTATAAAAGTCCACCAAGCGAGTGAAGTTTGTAAGAATCGTGCCTTATGGCGCTCAGTTCTCTCTGCCTACCTCGCAAGGGTTATGGCAAGAAGTTATGTATGTGTGTATTAGTGATGTTACGAATGTTGGATTTTGGACATTCGCGAATGCGAATATTTCTTTTAAGCCTTCGCAAACGCATTCGAATGATTCTCAGACCTAAAATGCACACAAAATTTCATCAAAATCGGTCAAGCCATATTCGTGCAGTTATTTAATTATTATCACTCGTAGAAGAATATTTTGAAAAAGTTTCATACTTTATAATACGTGTCTTTTCCTGATGTAACGCTCTCGTGTTCAATCTTGTGGTTGAACTTTTATGAAAAAAAATGAACTGGAACTTTTAAGTCGGCTCAAACTTGAATTGGGTATGGCAGGGTTTGCACGAAAGGATAAACGCAGTCGAAATGAGGGTACTGCGCAAAATCTTGGACACAAATCACACAGCGCCCTCTAGTTCCAAGCTAAGCAACTAAATGCTTGTGTTATGGATACTAGATAACGGATAATAATACATAATATATACTTTTCTTTTGTAAATAGATACTTATAATACATAGAAAAACACCCAGACGCCACACAAATATTCATGTTTGTCACAAATATTTGTGCTCGGGTGGGAATCGAACCCCCGACCTCGTTGCTGCAGCCGGTAGTTTTACCAATGCGCCACGAGGAGCGGGAATCAGCGGAGTGACTCTCGCTGACCGCGTTGAAAACAAGTTTGTGAGGAAGGAAGAAGTATTGAAAGAGAGTGTCGATGTTAAAGTAAGAAACTCCGATGATTCGGAAATATAGAACGAAAGGGTGATGTCAGATTGACCCAGCAGATAATACATTGCAAAACCGGATGAATGTAGGATACGCAGACTGCCACGACATACGAATAGAACGAGTCCTGGAGGAAGGTGATGTCAGGAGCCTTAAAGGTCGACCACCGTGTATGACAAGATTTATGAAACTCAAAGAAACGAGTGAGGTGTGTATGAATCGTCCCTTATGGCGCTCTGTTCTCTCTGCCTACCCCGCAAGGGACTTGATGTGCAGTTATTTCTATGACTAATGGCTGATGCATAATATAATACTTTTTATACTAATCTAGGAGAGTAAAATATGAAACAAAATATAAAGCTCATTTTTCGTATCGTCTTCCTATATATATATATATATTTTTTGTTATTAAAAACATTCGCAATATTTTTTGCGAATGCGAATGAGAATGCGAATACCCAAAAACATGCGAATGCGAATATTTGTTACATCACTAGTGTGTATTTATGTATGTATGTATATTTATGATTCTTAACAATAACTCGTGTGGGCTATGAATATTACGTCAGCATATTTTATAAATGAATACTCGTCTGCCATACCTACTTTTAACGAGTTCACAAATTCATTGTTTATTAACTGTACAAAATGCGATTAAAGCGGAAGGCGTTATACAGCTACAGGCTGTTGTATAAAATATCTAATAGAATTACTTTTATTTTAAAAAACTTATACGTAGAAAGTGAGGATATGAAATCATTGTTATGAACTAAACGCTTGGTATTATATTATTGACGGAGGCAAATAATAAATGAATTAAAATTTTATTATATGATCGGTTATGAAAGAAGTGAAAAATACTAATAAGCAATAGTCTAAAGGGATATTGCAAATAGAACTTCGTATATGTAGTTTTTATTTTAATTGTTTACATATGTATATTAAAGGTTGATACGATCTTTATTAACGGAGAATCTGCTTATTTTACAATTTTGATCAGTAATTTTCGAGATACAACACATACAAACTAAAAAGAAACAACATATTTTTTGTACTTCTTAAACTCTAATTATCAAAATACATAAGAAAAGGTATTTTCACAGTGACTATATAGAGTGTTGCATTTGTTTGTATTTTTATAAACATCCTGTATATGAAATGCATCAGAAGGGTGGGCGTCATACATTCTTAATGTGACGTTGACAGGAAAATTGAGCTTTGATGTAACCGACGAGTTTTCAGCTAACACGTACCCCATAATTGTGGTGGTCAGGTGATGTTCAGGTGCTGGTCATTTTTTAATTTAACCGATGAGGTGTGCCCCGTGTAAGTAATCCATTGTTACTGACAGCAGCTTCGCTCTCTCTCTCTCTCTCTCTCTCTCTCTAACAGTTTCGGTGGGTCTATGGAAGACCTTCCGATTCAGAAGTCGTGGGATTGATTCCTGGGTTCACACCAATTATTTTTCGGAATTCTTTTCTGATGTTATGTGTAAATAAATATCGACGACTGACAACTTTGTGCCTAAATAGTTTGCGTTATCTATCTTGGACGAAACGATTCAGCAAGACGACGCTTAAAAGCCAAGCGCGCACACCCAGTATCGCAAAAGGAGTGAAGTTAAACATAGAGACACACTCTAGAGAGAGAGAACATAGAACAACTCTAGCGCTCTCTATCTGTAGTTATAAAAATATCTCTAGCTGTTGCAAATTTTCTTTATAATGAAATCGAATAAATAAAAAATTCGCGTGGAGTCCCTCCGCGCTATAGAAGTGAAACTTTGTAACAAACATACGTTTATAACACGCTTAATTTAAAAAGAGCACATCTTACTTACTTTACGACGGGCCTCGAGGTGCATTGGTAAAACTACCGACTGTGGAACGGAGATTGACGGGTTCGATCCCCACTCGAGTATAAATCTTAATACGGGTCTGGGTCGAATTTGGTAATTACTCCTCTATTTAAGAGGACCTGCCATATTCAACGTCGCATTATTCTTTGATTTAGGTACTCACCAAAGCTCAAGCCAATTTGACACCCATATTGTAAAAATGCATTAAAATACTTATTCCGCAATATTGGATTTAGAATGACGTCACATTTTTCAAGATACTATCGAAAAGCCCTTTTATTTGAGACCCAAAAAAAGCATTAAAATTATCTGTGAATGAGAGCTAGTGGTGTTTCCCGGGCAAGCCAGCCCATTCATGCAGCGGACTGCTTGGCTCCACGACTGTTATTAATATCATCCCTAGCGGGTTTAAACACGTCAAAATTGAGTCCTAAGATCAAGAACTACGTAATACATATTTATTACATTCATAATATACTACATTGCAAAAGAATAAAAATATCGGTCTATGCGGTTCGCTGCATGAATGGACCGGCTCGACCGATGAAATTTATTTATTTAACACCACGATTCAATTCACACCAAAGAAATACCACGACCTCAGAATATCGACGTAAAATTGCTTGACTTTCGTTCGGTGAGAGAGGTATCCCGACTCTCTTAAAGGAGGGCAACGCACCACGGTGTTCACGGGCGGTGTCAAGTTGCTTACCATCAGGTGACCCACTTACTTGTTTGCTCTCCTATCACATAAAAAAGAAACAATCGAAATATTACTATCATTTTCGAGTGGAGAATTATCCAAATCTCAATTTTTTACCATGGGGTACCTACCTAATATCAAGTAATTCAGAGAAATCACTGGAGCTCAACTACTGGACCACCGAGACTATTAATATTAAAATATTATAGGTACTATTAAAAATGGGAATGATAGCTAAGTTTAAACAATAACTAAGTTCCTAACTAATATTTTAATTTAACTTTGTGTTTAAGAATACTACAGACTGATCTGAGGCACTTGAAATTTTGACTTTGAGTTGGTGTAACCTGATAGTATTGTTACATCACAAGTAAAACTAATAATCACTTTGCACTTTGAAAATGTGTTGAAATGTAAATTTTAAACGGCATGCACTTCAAATAGATTGTGATTAACAGACATAAAATAGAATAGTCAACATTATCATAATGGTGTCTATATAGATACATATTCCAAATATAAAGATAATATAAAGTAATATAATAATAATATTTGATATTTTTGTATTTCATAACATAGAGATTATTTCACCGAGGACCAGAAACAGACCGGATTAACAGATATTTATACCCTTATTCTGAACTTAATTTATTCCAAATATCTCTGGTTCAGCGTTCATTTCTAAGATCTTGTAACTTGGAATTGCCAAACTAATTATGAATTAACTACATATATTTAGATACTACATACATAGAAAATAAATTTTAATGAATTTAAATTAAGAAAATAGTGTTAAAAATTTCAATGAATATAAATTATTAATAGGGTGAATAAAAAAAAAAAATATTTTATTTTAAAAAAAGCGTGGGGTGCATGGTGTCAATAGTTATAAATATTTTATTGACAGATATGAGTAGAGTGATTATCATTTCGATAATATCCTAAAAAGCACCCCACGCTTTTTTTAAAATAAAATATTTTTTTTTTTTATTCACACTATTATTAATTTATATTCATTGAAATTTTTAACACTATTTTCTTAATTTAAATTAATTAAAATTTATTTTCTATTTCTTAGTTCGGTTTTCTATAAAAAGCGTGTTTTTTAGTTTTTTTAAACTATTATTTAGTTATATTCCTACTAAACAAAGTATTTATGTTCCTGTGTGCCTTTAGATAAAACTGTAAATAGCTAATGTTGTTTAGGTATGCTTTGCAAGATTTTAAATATGATGAAAAAACAAAATAGAATTTATAAGTTTATAATTACCAAAATATTCGTAAGTATATCCAGTAACAAGTAATATATTTGTTCAAATCACTACTAATTCTAGTTTAAGCACAAGCTTTGTTGTCTTTCAGGGAGTAAAATTGATTTATCGTCACATTATCGTCGTTTTTACGTTGATCGGTTTTACACTTTATAGTTGGAGTATAATATACTCCAACAATTCAACATATTATGTTGAACATTTTTAATAAAAGCACATAAAAACAAATAGATTGGAGTACTTACTCAATACCTACTGTCAGTGTTACGATTGTCACGAATGTTTACTAATAATTCGTCGGGGATAGTGCAAATTCGCGAATCTACCATACGCAAAGAACGCGTATCTGCAATCATCCAGTTTTACAGAAAAAGGTTATAACTTAATAACTCTATTAGTTCAATTTAGTTCTATGATCAAGCTCATTTTGATTGGCTTCATATTGGTCGAAATGAACTCGTGTCAAGGCGGTGGCAGCCTATCAAAATTTTTCGAGATTTGCTCGCGAAAACTTTAATTGGCTACAATTTTCACATACGCGGAATTATCCAATGCTAGTTCCGCGGATTTGCACTATCCCCGAGGAATGTTTTTACGTTTTCGGTCATAGAGGTCGCAATACGCCAACTTAAATCGCGCTATGGTTTCACTACCGTAGGGTTTATATATGATTGATATTCCAAATCAATTATAGTACCTCCACTTGCCACTAGATGTCTGTGTACTAATAAAATTCAAGCTTAACAAATTGAAAAGTTAGCTTCATATATACTTCGCTGTTTTAGAGTACTATTGTATATTAATATATATTGCCCCGCGAGGGCCGCAAGGGGGCGTTAAAAGCGTTAAACGCTCTTGCACGAGACATTAGAAGTTTCGCTTCAAAATAAAAAATCTTATTTTTAAATTTGACGAGACAATATATATTGCTGTCAAAAAGAAATAAAGTAATACTCAGGAAAGTCTATTTCATTGTCCAAACATATGTTGACCATAAAGTAATTACTGTAATCCGTTGTCAATATAAATTAAATCCTCGAAATTCCTCTTGCATCTATGGAAGTATAGTTGATTAAGAGCTACCAGGCTGTGGTCCAATAGTAATGGTCGTCTCCAAATGGTATGACCGAACTATTCTTTAATAATATTATTTTGTTTTTTACAATGTTATACAATTATTTCGAAGTGTGTTTTTATGAGTTATAGGCGGGCAACCTGGTTAGTGACTAACACCTAAACCTGCAATACAGATATAGTAACAATTGCATTGATTGCTTTTGTAATAGGACACAGAGTAAGAAAAAAAGGAAGGGGAAAATTACCTCCGAAAACCTTTCTCACCCAACAAAATGCGGCCTAAGCCAGTCGGTATTTCACAGGTCGAGCCCGCCCATCCGAATTGTGTGGCTCTACCTCTGTAAAAGTGCACTGTCTGCGAAATATATTAAAATATTTAATACATTACATTATGACTAAGATAACTCTATATTCATAGCACACACTATATGAATTCATTCTTAAAGGAAACCGTGAGGCAGTAAATAATTGATAACCGTAGGTGCGGAGTTCAGGGAAACTAATGGTCCGTGAGAGATATAGAGATGTTGACGAATGACTCCGGATGCTGCGTCCGTAACACACGTGTGTGAAACAATGTGTGAAAAATTGTATTCTGAACATTATTATTGTTAGGGTATCGTATTATGAGAAATTCGATAAGAGAACCATACATTCAGAAATAGCGAAAAAGTGTAAATATCCAGCAGAACATGCTTTCCATGACCAATTTTTTTGTGGTATAGACAGGCAAACGAGTAGGCGTGTCACCTGATGGTGAGCAACTAACGCCGCCCATAGACACCCGAACACATATAGTGTTACAGTTGCGTTGCCCGCCCTCACAATGGGATATGGAAAATAGGTAAAAATGGGATGGGAAAGGGTGGGGGAGAGGGTTAGGCCTCCGGATACCTCTCTCATCGAGCGAAACGCGGCAGGAGCCACTTTACATCGATATTCACAGAGGTCGTGGTATTTCACCGGTCAGGCCGGCCCATTCATGCAGCGATCTGCGTGGCTTTGCCACTGTTGGAATTGAACGTGTCGTTGCGAAAAGTGATGTTAGATACCTTAAAAAGGGACGAGAGTGTATGTCAAGAGTTACGAGTATGAAATGCGAAGAAGCGTGTGAGGTGTGTAAAATTCGTGACTTATGGCGCTTTGTTTTCTCTGTCTAAACCGGCAAGAGACTTGGTGATGAGAAGAGAGAAGAAATGGTATTTTTTATTCGGCTATCCCGTTTGGATCGGTCTGAATCCCTAACATAAGCTTAGGTATTTGGGTAATTCTTTAGCTTGTTACTAAATACGCTGTGTAAAAAATGATCCCAGTAAAGGTTCTTAAAATCACAAAGAAGCCTTAAAAGCCACTGGCATTTATGTTGGTCCGACTAATAAAATTACATACAACGGCGCTAGGACAAATTGCCACCACGCCCACCATGAATATTTCGTCGCATATGCAAATGTACTTCGGAAGCGTGCAGGGCGCCGCCCGCCCAATGCTTCGTGTCTACTTCCGTCTATAAAGTACAGATAGAAGATCAACGTTATTGGTGTTTTCTAAAATATTTACCCGATTGCGCACGAAGGGAGGTTATTTTTGTTAAGTTTATCCGTGTGGGTTTTAGATTGGGAAGTGCCAACACAACGTAAGTAAAGACAATACACCTAATATTCACATAGATTCACTAAATACATTACTTGGTTCTGTTAAAATATGTGGCGATTTATAAGTATTTAACGAAAACCACAAAACAAATACAAGTTTATCTTCCTTACACAATATTTTGTACTCGGTTGAGCATACTTGATTGACTGTGGGGTTCAGCCTACTCTTCTACTAAGCACGACTTGTTTAAAAAACTAGTTGCTGGCAGAGGTATTACTGGACCCTCTTTGCCCTCTTTCTCTTAACGGAGCATCGAACTAGGCAACTTACCGGCAGTGCTGTCCCCAAACCCCTATTCCATAAAGGAGCATCAAACCCAGCAAATCTTGATCCGCCTGCCACTACATTATGAAGCCTGTCATGGAGAGATTATTTTTGTATATTTTGAAATATTTGTATAGTCTCGGTGGCGCAGTGGCTAGCACCCCGCTTCTGATTCAAGAAGTAATGGGTCAAATTCTGGCACACACCAATGGCTTTTCGAAATTTTCGGAAGTTACGAGTGATAAATATCGATGACTGACAACTTTGTGCCCGATATGGCAATAGGTTCGCCACCTATTCCATTTGGGACGTAAACATAATGGTGAGACGAGGCTTAACAGCCGCTGCCCACACCTTCCGGTAGATAAAGACGTGAAGTTATGTTATATAACATAACTTCACGCCTTTTTCTACCCTTTGAAATATTTTTCTGTATCTATAAAATTATTAAATAGCCGTTGTAAATAATTTCGCTACCACTTACCACTCTGTAACTGGTTGTTCTATTCCCGACATGCAGTACATCCGGTCACAGGATATCCGGTGCGCGCATGCGAATTAAGTTCCCGCTTTTGTATCTCTGAATGCTTTATGGCACTTCTTGAAAGGGTTGCTCTGCCATTGGAATAATAAAAGGGATATTAATTGAAACATATTAACTGTGTCCTAAAAGAGTATCTTTGTATATGTCTACGATAAACCGACTTCAAAAAGAGGTTGGTTCTGAATTCGCATATTTTTGTATGTGTGCAAAACTATTTTTTGTATGATGATGCTATTTGGCAAGCTGGTTTTTGAATCTTTTTATACAATTAGAGTTTGCTGCACAAAATCTGCAGATTTTAAGATAGAGACAGTTCTTAAAAGTTTCTTTAAACTTAGAATACTCCAATTATGTATGGAACGAAATTAAAACAGGAAAAAAATCCATATCAAAAATCCCTTATAAGATAGATCAGTATAGTATATGCAATCCTTCCATCTCTTATAGACATATATTTTATATATCTAAAAGGTATTTATTATGTGTGGTTCGATTCCCTGTTAGTATCGACGAGCGAGTCAATAAGTCAAGGCAACCACTCGCGATATTGCTCGCCTTTTAGGCGCCAAGCGGTCCCTCTTTCCTTGCCACACGCTTATAAGAATTAGATGTAAGATGCCATGCCATTATCAATAATGTCCAAAATTATGAGTCGTATACATTGGATATGAAATTAGAGATTCATTTAAAAAATATCTGCTATCGGGCTTATTTTTATACCTTCAAGGTACATTGAAGGTACACTGATATTTCTAGTGACGGAATCTATCACATATAATTATGTATTATGTATTAAGTCATTAGTGATGAGTACATAAAGCTTCCAATAAAATCACAATTATTTGTATTTAAAAGTATTTAATTTGGATATTGCTAAGTCAGTAATGTGGTTATAAAAAATAAACACGGCTTATTTCTATGGGACCCTAAAACACTACATGCCGATACATGACACTAACAAAACTGTTATTTAACTTGTGGCAGTCATAGTGGTCTCTTCAAAATATTCAGCAGATAACCAACAGTGTGTTCCATCACATCTTATAACATATTATTCGCATTATTGCTTCTGTTCGTACTTATTTTCAAAACGTCAAATAGTCTACCAATTTTCTATACCATATAACTCGCTTCCTTCGTTCATAAAATACCAATTTCAACCCTCTAACATTATTCGGGATCAACGTCTATGTGTGCATCGACGGGGTGCATAAAAAATGGCGTGCCCTGACGACGGGATGGCGCCGGAGATGATTTAACATTGCGCTTAAACTCCGAGATAGTAGGCAGGGAACCGAGATACTGTAAACGTAATTAATCTCCGCTATTATAAAGCTGTAACTGTGGCTTGTCTGTTCACTGAAGATTATTAATGACTGTGATATTTCTTAGGGGAGTACTCCTGAGAGATATTTTTTAATACTCTTGAACTACTTAATATCTTTTGAAGCACGGTTTGTTTGTTTAAGGATTAAGGATAAAAACAACAAAATATCAATCCAAGCGTGTCACTGGTCAGGCGAAAAGAACAGATAGTTATCACAAGATTCGAATACACCTCGTGGAATCTACGTCATTATCTACTTAGTCACTATTGCACCTTCAATAATTTTCATGCCCAAAAATGAGTAAATGGAGCCTACCAGTCTTCCTTTAACGCTCTTGTTCATTCAGACTGTATCTTACTCCATTGACGCGGCTGCTGAGCATGCACATGGAAGACAAAGTCTTAATCTCCTTGTTCCAGGAGTGTATCGACATTTTTATTATAAATTTATGAAATCACAACTGTTCAATAGTCATTACCAGTGTTGTTTAGTTAGCATTTTTTAAATATTTTGCTATGCAATGCGATTTCAAAAAATAATACAGTGCTGACGTGCACTGGCGTTACATCCGGTGGCTATGAAAAATGGCGTCGGCCGCATTTCCGGCAGCGCTTCGATAATGGGTTTACCATGCATTTTATAGCATTTCGTGCTCGTATTGTTTTTTGCCCGGCCAGATTATTCCACCGGGAAATCAGCATATCTCAAACACGCTTCACTTGAGTTGAAATATTTAGTTATCGATTTTCAGCAACAATTGTAAGAAAAAAACCAATTTTATTTACATGTCAAGATGCGAGGTTACCAAATATGGTCGGTATCAAGTCAGATCCTTTAATATGAAGAGAATCCACACGGTACATTTTCATTTAATTTTAAATGAAAATAAATCCGCTCCTATGTGTTGAGAGCAAGTTCATTTAAATGAGAGGTGAACCCTGCATTACCGGTACTTAATGTCTTCCTGTTGACAACGTTCCCGAATCTGTATCGGGAGATACTTATGTAAAATACAATGTCCTTTATGCATATTCCAGCTGTAATGAGTGGTTGGTTTATGTTCAATGAACATAGAAAATTGGCCAATCCAAACTATTTTATATGTGTTAGCGATTACTATATTTTCTATAAGATATGGGACAAATGAGCAACGCAACTGTAACGCTGTGTTGAAGGTGTCCATGGGCGGCGTTAGTTGCTTACTCTCAGGTGAAACGCCTGCTCGTTTGTTACCCTATCTCATGAAAATATACCACTGTAAATATACCAAAATATAACAGTGGTAGAGCCAAGCAGTTCGCTGCATGAATGGGCTGTCTCGACCGGTGAAATACCACGACCTCTCAGAAGATCGACGTAAAGTGGCTCATGCCGCGTTTCGTTCGGTGAAAGAGGTACCCGGAGGCCAACCCCCCTTTCACCAAATTGAACAAAGAAATGGATGCGACCAACTGTCACATTTTTATTTTGTCCCAGTAAAAAAGCTTGAAGATACCGGTAGGCCAGTAGGTACTTGGACACAATTTAATAACAAAATGCCAGTACATTTCAGTTTTCAGCCCCTCGTTCGGATCGGCGTCGGGATGGCGGCGAAATAGTGTGGATAGGTCTATAGCGGAAACAAAGGGAGATTTTATTGTTTTACTGTTTCGAAGGTTTTCAGGGTATTAGGGCAATGTGACTGCGAGTAGTTAGGTATATAGGTGAATGATCTTTGGTTTGTTATTTTCATTTTTTGGGTCACAGAATATAGACAAGACAGATATCAATTTCAAATGTACGTTGATTGTACGGTCCAAACTTCTAATTCAGAGATTTGTATTTCACGAGGGATGAAAATGATGATAAAATAATGGGGTTTTTATATTTCATAATAATATTAAAATACCAATGACATTCAGAAATCTTGAAGTCGTGTGTTATAATTTTTGGGTATAATATTCTCCACTATCAATTCAGAATGACTAAATAATACAGCAAGAAGTCGTGGGAAAGATCGCGGGCACACACCAATGTATTTTCAGTAGAAAAAGGTAAATTAAAATAAAAAATAAACTTACAGTGGTATGGTGGAGTGATACAATTGTCTGGTCATCATTAATACAGACTTAAGTTACACGCTAATATGCAGTTTTTCTAGGGTCATAGGGCAGTCATCTTATTTTACGTTATTTAAAAAATTATTACTTATGGTATTGAAATATACAATTACAATTAGAGACATATCCACATTACTCGTTCATATGCTCCGCCATTACAGGAAGCGATGATTGACGTGTCGCCGATAAACAAGCGTGCCGCCCGGCGGCGCCTCTTTGTTCTCGTTTGACACACTGTGACGTAGGCGTAGGTGGTGTTTGAAAGGACACCCTGTATTGTTGTAAGGGTGGTTACAAACTTGTGTTAGGCACGGTACGGTTAAATTAATTGTGTTGTTTGTTTACACTTAGCTACAGTACGAAAATTCAATACGAACTATTGGATACATTAGTACAGACGGGATTGGACGTTCGAAAATCGACATAACCCTATTATTTATCGGGTAGTTGAAAGGATACCTAAGTACCATGTACATATAGTGCAAAATCTGAAAGCTATTTTGGTAAATGGAGACGCATTATTACGAATTTAGTCATGGCTTATAAGCAGGTTATGTCAGAAGTCTAAATAACAAATTATTTGACAAAGTTATGAAAGACTAAATAGGGAAAGACTTGTGTATGGATTGTGCCCTAGTGGTGGTACCTATAGCATTATAGCTGACATAATATATCCACATGCCATAAATAATACATATTGAAAAATTTAGTTTACAATAATATACTTTCATACTACGTTGACCAGCTATCCGAGGATAAGAGCTGGTCAACGGCTCTGTGAGTATCCTTGTTGAACATAGGCTAATAATATAATGCAGTCATGTAAAATAGCTCTCAACTTGCATAAATCATTTAGCTCAAAACACACGTTCATATCTGTCCGCATAATATTCGTATAATTTAAATAAATTTATACACGAGTACAGTTCGTTTATTCGTCTAGACGCTGATTTTTGGCAGAGTCAAGGCTACGGGCAAGTACAGTCACTACAAAACAAACATGCAACATCATATAAATTAATTTTGATTAGAGATCAATATTTTTTTATGTGATAGGAGGGCAAACAAGCAGGCATTTCACCTGATGGTAAGCAACCAACGCCGCCCATGGACACCAGCAACACATATAGTGTTACTGTTGCGTTGCCGACCTTTTAGGGATAGGGGATAGGAAAGGATGGGGAAGGGGGGTGGGCCTCCGTGTACCTCTCTTACCGAACGAAACGCGGCATGAGCCACTTTACGTCGGTCTTCTGAGAGGTCGTGGTATTTCACCGGTCAAGCCGGCCCATTCATGCAGCGAACTGCTCAATGGCTTAAAATGAAATTTAAATTATAAATTAGAAGTTTATAAAAGAGTCTCTTATTCGTTATAATTTAGGGAATATTTTTCAAGCATATGCATTCATGCATGGGGCGGTAAGGTAAATTTAAACATACATACATAACTTCACGCCTTTTTCTACCCGAAGGTGTAGCGACTGTTAAGCCTCCTCTCGCCGTTATATTTACGTCCCAAATGGAATAGGTGACGAACCTATTGCCATGCTGGACACAAAGTTTTCAGTCATCGATATTTTTCACACATAACTTCCGAAAAGTCATCGGTGTGAGCCAGTGAGAGGATTCGGACCCGCGGCCTCTAGATTTAGAAGCGGGTACTCGACCAGTGGACCACCGAGGCACTGTAAACTTAAAGTTTGATAATTATGTTATAAGGAAGGGCTACCATTATTAGAAAACTTTTACATACTTTCAATAAAAATATTTTTATAAAGCTAATACGCTAGTTTCCTCTTTCCTATATCTTAATTGCTTACATACTATGATTACAACACAAAGGTATTTAGCTTTATATGCTCCCCATCACGCTATCTTTGCAAGTTTCATTTGAAGTGATAGAGTCTTGCAGTTCGTTGCGTGAATGGGCCGGCTCGACCGGTGAAATACCACGACCTCTCGTAATATCGACGTGAAGTGGCTCCTACCGCGTTTCGTTCGGTGAGAGAGGTATCCGGAGGCCCAATCCCCTTTCCCCTTCATATTCCCTTAAAGTATGGCAACACACATGGTTCATGGCTGTGAGAAGCGTGCTCGTTTGTTCTCCTATACCATAAAAAAAGAAATGGTAAAAGCATCTAACCGGTATCTTTATGTCACCGTTTCTGCTATCGAGATCTTTACACACGAAAATCGTATTGGGATGTCCTCGGATTTGAACTCTGAACCTGTCTATCTAGAATAGGAATGTTAATTGTTAGACAATCCAGTATTTATTCTTACCTTACTTATTTGAAGCGAATTTACTTATCCGTAGTACTTGGCTGTACTCACTCTGTCAATGAATAAGAGCGATATGGCAATACTTTGGTACTGTTCCAGAATAACAAATTAAAACGTCTACTACAGAATATTGTGTAAAACAAGACGACTTGTGAATTTTAAATAGCAATCTCTTTATATATTTATCTTATAATTAAAACAAGAAAAACAGAAATCCTTATATCTTGTTCGAATAAACAGATTTTTATATTAACCTATCTGACTCAGCAAACGTCGCCTTACCCAAAAAATAAAATAAAACATATGTGTTGATCGTAGAGAGGATAAAATTTAGGGTTGTTTAATTTTGTATGCTGTTTCACAGAAAAGACAAAAATTAAAAAAAAATTGCGTGGAGTCCCGCCGCGCTATAGAAGTGGAACTTTGTAACATGTATTCACAATAGCTTTATTTTTATAGGTCTTCACAGACACTTAAAAATAGTCAATAAATAATTAACAACATACATCATTACAAAGTATAAAACAAAGTCACTTTCCGCTGTCTGTCCCCTTATATGCGTATATCTTTTAAACTACGCAACGGATTTTGATGCGGTTTCTTTTAATAGTAGAGCGTGTTAACGGGGTGGTTGTAATCTATAATTTATTATAGTGTAGTAAAAAAAAGTGATAATTTTCAAGATTTAGATCTTTAATCGAAAACGCTGCCTGAACCCTAAGTGATAAAACAAAATAATGTACTACAATGTTATACACCTTCAAAAGATGTACAAAAAAGTCCCCGATGGCATATGTATCTATCTCTTAGGGATAACCCAGACTGACCCTTTTTATTTTTTTTACTATTTACGAGAAATAATGGCTTATTTACGAAGCGGTTTTAAACATTACAGCATTAATTTTCGACCAGTTAAGTGTATTAAATAGATTGAACATTTAATATAGATCAATATTGCCCTGTACAGTATGTAATTTAAACGAATATTTACGAAGATATTACAGTATTGACATAGCGGGACATAGTATTGCGTTGCGCGCTAAAACACGTGCCGATAAATAGCACAAATTGAACTTTTTAATATCTAAGTTTTACTCATTTATTACTTTTGATGCGGAACAAAGTTCGCCGGGTCAGCTAGTTTATAATATACTGCTAATTTAAGTAAGGGTAAGGTCTGGTGGTACGTTCGTAAAACTACCGACTGTGGAATCGAGATTGGCGGGTTCGATCCCCACCCAAGTATAAATATTTATCTGGGTCTAGGTAGAATCTGGCTGGAGGTGGCGCCTCACAAAAGTGAGGCTCTGTGGTTCCACCGCCTCACTCGGCGCTAGGAACCACCAGCTGCGCGGATTCAGGTGGGTGACACCGTGACACGGCTGTCTCGGTGGCGAGGTACTGTGAAGGTGAAGTACCTCGGCCTCACCATGAACAGCCGCTGGAGCTTCGAGGAGTACTTCGTGAGGATGGTCCCCCGAGTGGGACGGGTGGCAGGTGCGCTACACCGCCTCCTCCGAGATTCGCCGCCTCTACGTTGGTGTAGCGCGATCAGTGGCCCTGTACGGGGCTCCCGCAGTGGCTGTTACACCTCGACTCGCTGTTTTGTTTACGTCCCGACTGGAATAGGTTGCGAACCTATTGTCCTACACAGGGTGCAAAGTTTTCAGCCATCGGTATATATTACACTCAGCTTTCAAACATAATTTCGAAAAGTCATTTGTGTTAGCCAGGATACCAACCCACAACTTTTTTATTTAGGAGGGTGGTGATCGACCACTGGACCGCCGAGACTACCGAGATGACTACTATCTACTTTAAAATTGAGTTCTAATATTCACCCGAACATACATACTTCGGCGCAGGCCGCCGTCTAGCGGTATATGATGTCAATTATATATAATAATAACCCTATAAAACTTTATTAGGTAAACTGATTTATTATGATTACATGTTATTACATATTTATGTCAATATATTACTGAAATATATTATTTAGTTAAGATAAATGCACGAAATTTATAATTATGTGATTAAACAATTCATTCTATTTCGTAACTGTTTTGATATTTCCTTTTTTGTTTAAATGTTTAAATCAATACTGATGCTGCATGAATATTGATAATAATTATTTTCATAATTAATATCTTAATACTAGATAATATCAACTCGTTCTATGTAATATTTTTAAAATAAGAGAACTTAATTTTAAAACATCCTAGTAGGGCCATCCGCCGAAAGATTGTGAATTTTTGATTATTAAAATAATTAATTTATATATTTACAAACTATTTCGTACTAAAACTGGTCAAGATATTACTAAAATCTATTATTTAGTTAAGTAAAATGCGCGAAATTTATAATTATGTTATTTAACAATTCATTATGTTTCGTAACTGTTTAGGTGATATTTCCTTTTATTCTTTAAATCAATACTGATGCTGCATGAATATTCATAATAATAATTTTCATAATTAATATCTTAATTCTAGATAATATCGACTCGTTCTATGTAATAATCGTAAATAAGAGAACTTAATTTTAAAACATCCAACAATTTTGATTATTAAAATAATTAATTTATACATTTACAAACTATTTCGTACTAAAACTGGTTTTATAATTATCTAAAATTGTTATTTTGAATTTTAACCTGTTTTTCAAGTATAATTCTCGAGTAGATTCATTTGTTGTGTAAAAAGATGTTGTTAACTGAGTTTATCATTTTTGTAATATCAATTATGACCAGCTAGTACTGCCATCCGCTACTAGATGTCTGTACGGGTAGTTTTAAAAGTCGCTATATCTTTTTGTCCTTGGTTTATATGGATCTTGGCTATTATCTTACCATTATATAATGTTAAAAGTGGCCGCAAGGGGGCGTTAAAAGCGTTAAACGCTCTTGCACGAGACATTAGAAGTTCCACTTCAAAAACATATTAGGGCTACCCTTAAAATTTAGGGAGATGAAAAATAGATGTTGTCTTATTCTCAGACCTACCTGATATGCACACAAAGTTTCATCAGAATCGGTCAAGCCGTTTCGAAGGAGAATGGTAACTAAGACTGTTACACGAGAATTTTATGTATTAGATATTGTATTCGTTTGGATGAAGTATGATTCCTCTAAATCTTTTGAGAACTTATAAAAGATATTCATGGATGACATGCTGATATCGTATACTGCGCCTATTGGGACAAAAGACGAAAATATTTACAAAACATATTTCCACATTGTTTAATGAAAATAAGTTTCTAATAAATAACCAATTATTTTATTTACAATATTCATATTACACATCACTTATTTTACATCAATATCTTATCATATTTGAATATTATATAGATATTCAATCATTTTACAAAATTTGCACTTCACTTTTATCTCTTTTCCGTCATTGAGATAAAGTTTTCACGCAGAGATAATTTTGAATTGACTTGTAAAACTCCGAACAATCGTGACCTATTAAAAATATTCAAAATCGTCACCTGTAAACTAACGATTAATGAGAGTTTTAAAAGATCAAGAGAAGAAATAATATTATCCTGATTTCATCATCAGCCCTTCGAGGTCCACTGCTGGACGTAGGCCTCCCCCATAGAGCGCCACAACTGCCGGTCCTGTGCAACCTGCATCCATCGGCCTCCCGCGGATTTCACCAGGTCGTCGGTCCACCTAGTGGGGGGACGGCCTACTCCGCGTTGACCGGTACGTGGTCGCCACTCGAGCACCTTTCTACCCCAGCGGTAATCGGTTCGTCGAGCGATGTGGCCAGCCCATCTCCACTTCAACGTGCTAACTTTCCGGGCTATGTCGGTCACGCCAGATCTCTTGCGTATCTCCGTATTGCGGATTTTGTCGCGCAGAGAGATTCCAAGCATAGCCCGTTCCATAGCACGCTGAGCCACCTTGAGCTTCCTCATGAGGCCAACATTCAGAGACCACGTCTCAGCTCCGTATGTCATCACTGGTAACACACATTGGTCATAGACCTTAGACTTCAGGCACTGTGGGATTTTGGACGAGAAGATTTCCCTTAGTTTCCCGAATGCTGCCCAACGGAGTTGAATCCGTCGGTTTATCTCTTTCTCGAAGTTGGCTCTACCTAGCTGGACTGTTTGTCCTAGGTAAACATAGTGGTCGACAACTTCGAGGATCGCATCGCCAACAGTAACCAGTGCTTGAATGACATGGGCATTGAACATTATTTTGGTTTTGTCCATGTTCATTCTGAGACCTACTTGTTGGCAAATCGAAGGTGAGTGATGTATTCGCCGTTGATGTTGATGCCTAGTCCAGACCAATCCAGGAGCTTGAATACGTCCTCCAATGCAGCGGTGAACAGCTTCGGGGAAATTACATCCCCTTGTCTGACACCTTTCTGCAATGGAATGGGATTCGTACTCCCAGACCCAATCCGGACTGACATAGTGGCGTTTCTATACAAACACTGCAACACTTCGATATACCGATAGTCAATTTGGCATCTCTGGAGGGACTGCAGCACTGCCCAAGTTTCGACGGAATCAAAGGCTTTCTCATAGTCCACAAACGCCAGGCACAAAGGCTGATTATACTCCTCGGTCTTTTGTATAATTTGGCGTAGTGTGTGTATGTGGTCTATGGTACTATAGCCTTTCCGGAAACCGGCTTGTTCGGGAGGCTGGAAGTCGTCGAGCCTGCGCGAGAGTCGATTTGTAATGACCCTCGAGAACAGCTTATAGACATGGCTCAAAAGCGAGATGGGTCTATAATTTTTCAAGCGAGTTGTATCACCCTTTTTGAAAAATAACACCACCACGCTCCTGGTCCATGCCCCTGGAACGTCGCCCCCGAGCACGACAGAATTAAAAAGTTTCTGAAGGGCTTTAAGGATCGGTGCACCACCCGCCTTCAGAAGTTCGGTAGTAATTCCATCGTCACCCGGTGCCTTTCCGTTCTTTAGCTGCTTGAGAGCCATTCTGATCTCGTACAGGCTGACGTCCGGGATGTCTTCGCTGTAGTGCCGAATTAGCTTGGATCTGGGATCTCGAGCCAAGCCGACAGCAGGAGTTTGTGAAGACTCATATAACTGTCTATAGAACTTCTGAACCTCTCCCAGAATCTCATCTTTGGAAGAAACAACGACGCCGTTATCCTTCTTCAATTTAGTCAATTGACTCTGCCCATTAGACAGATCTCTTGCGAATACTTTAGAGCCTTGGTTTCGCTCTATAGCTTCTTGTATCCGCTGGGTGTTAAATTTGCGAATATCGCGTCGTATATTTTTAGAGATCTGCCTATTTAGCTGCCTGAGTTTGGACCAATCGGCCGAAGACTGCGTTGAAATTTCTCGTCTCTCTTTCATGAGCCTGAGAGTAGGTTCCGACAGTTTTTGAGTTCTGTTTGCCCGTCGCTTACTAAAAAATTTAGCACCGACGGCATGCACAACTTCCACTATCCTGCTGTTCATATCGTCCACTGTTTCACACTTATCTAGGCATTGGAAGCGATTTTGGAGTTCGAGCTGAAAGTTTTCTGGGTTTTGGTATTGAACAGGTGAAGGACGCAAAGTAGACCTCATCCGACGTGACCGCTCGACTTTGACACAGAGATTCAACATGCCTCTAACTAGTCTGTGATCGCTCCCAGTTTTCACTCTGTTGATCACTGAGACATCGTTGAATATATGTCGTTTGTCTGACAAGATGAAGTCTATCTCATTCCTTGTTGAACCATCGGGGCTAATCCAGGTCCATTTCCTTTGTGGCTGTTTTCTGAAGAAGGAATTCATCATAAAGAGGCCCTCCTTCTCCAGAAATTCAGCCATTTTTTGACCCCTCTGGTTTCTCTGTCCAACACCGAATTGCCCCACCCTCAGCTCATCGTCTTTCCTCGTGCCTAGTTCAGCGTTGAAGTCTCCCATAACCACAGTGAAGTAGGTTTTGGACGAGTGGATGGCTTTCGAGATAACCTCGTATAAGGCCTCCACTTCGTCGTCGGGGTGTGTCGAGGTCGGCGCGTAAACCTGTATGACCTTCAGCGAATATACCTTGGATATTCTGAGTATAAGGTACGCTACCCTTGTCGACACACTCTCGATCCTCTCCACGTTGGCTACTAGAGACCGGTGAACGATAAATCCGACACCACCTTGCGAGGTGTTATCGCCTTCCCGGTAGAAGAGCAAGTTTCCAGACCGCAGGATTACCGTATCCTCCCCCTGTCTACGGACTTCCGATAATCCCACAATGTCCCATCGAATCTTACTCAGTTCTTCTTCCAGTTCGGTGATCCTCTCGTCAGTCCTAAGCGTGCGTATGTTGTGTGTTACCAGGGCCAAAGTTCGTTTTTTATGGTAGCCGTGTCGCGACTGGTGATTTTTAGCACCCCCTACTCCGCCGTTACCGAGCCCGCTACCGTGAGCCAACGGAATAGCGGAGCTGCCGTGACTGGGGGCCGTAGCTTTTCCTTGTAGTACCATGGGGAGTTTTTGCCATAATCGCCACGCTTGGCAGGCGGGTTGGCGATCGCAGTAGGCTGTATTTTGTTGGGAGAGAATGCTGCTGCCCATTCTTCCAGCTTTTCCCTTAGTCGCCTTTTACGACACCCACGGGAAGAGATGGGGTGGCGGTATTCTAAGCCGGCGCCACACAGCTCCTGATTTGGATAAAATAAAAATACTGTCATTATTTTGTTTAATTTCAAACGTCCTTCGGAAAAATATCAGTCAACTCCAAAGGATTAGATGCATACACAAACTTAGATTCAAATCTTGAATCAATATACAAACAGAGTTTCTTTAAATTAACATTGAAATTTAGCAATAGAATGTGATGAGTTTTGTCCAAATCTTTAACGATAGCCATCAGATTAGAGGCCGCTGTGAAATCTAACTTTTTCAAATTCACACCGTTTATAATTATGGGGACGTTTATATCAGCGTAGCTCGTACCTGCCAAAAGCTTCTGACGGACATGTTCAGCTGCACAGTAACTAATGTTTTCACTCAAAGTAACTAATACAACATCTCCTTTTTCATATTTCGTCAATTCCACTTCTACTGAAGGTCTTGCTACATTATACAACAATAATAAAGCTTCAATTAATATACCAGCTATTATACCATATTCCAAACCGAAGAACAAACATATAACTGTAGTAATCATTAGAAGCAAGATTTCCTTTATGCTATTCCTCCATAAATTCACTACAATTTGGTAATCCATCATCGAAAACATAGCTGTGATAATCAAACCAGCAAGAGAAGCTTTTGGTATAAAATAAAATGTCGAAGTGAGATATGTTAAAGCAATAATAAGAAGTATCACTTTAGTGACACCGCCTGCTGGCGTCTTCACTCCAGATACATGATTTAGTGCCGTCCTCGTAAACGAACCAGTGATAGGCATACTTTGCCCAAATGATCCGACTATGTTGCAAAGACCAATGGCAATCATCTCTTGTGTGGCATCAATTCTACCACCTTCCGCAAATGCTTTAGCGATTGCTACAGTTTCCAGTATTGCTACAAAAGGTATCACCAGAGATTGTACTCCCAGAATACGCAACATGTCAACAAAACTAATTGTTTCATCGCCGACTTCAGTGGTGAATGGGGGCCAACGAAATTGTGGTAATCCATTGCCGATATCACCAATCAATATTAAAGGTTCTGTGTCATTTATTGCTTTGAAAAGGTATGCAATGATCATGCCCACTATGACAACAACAGCATTTCGTGACAAGGACACAAACCATCTCATCTGCTTGAATATACCGTCAGTACGTTTGCAGCCTTCACCCATTTTCTTGAGTAATATTAACATGACTATTGTACTGGACGCTAATATTGGTTCCCAAAGTTTGGCGGATTTTATGTTCACGAAAAAGTTATACACTGACTCGGCAAAGTAATTTCCCGATGAACCGCTGAGTCCAAAGAACGATTTCAATTGTGATGCGGCAATTTGCAAGGCTGCTGCGTTTGTAAACCCACTTATCACTGGCATTGATATGAATTCCACCATAAATCCAAGGTTAAGAATACCAAGCAGCAATATAAATACTCCAGATAAGAATGCTGCTAGAATAGCAAAATCTGCTGAGTAATCAGTTACATATTTAGCTGTCATAGCGGCCAATATTGCTGTAGGTCCAACCGTAACATTGTAACAGCTTCCGAAGATCACGTAAATAACCCCAGACGTGAGTGAAGCGTACAGTCCGTACTCAGGAGATAGTCCAGCGATGACTGCGTATGCTATACCTTGAGGTATGGCAGTGAGTCCCACCGTGATACCAGCTATAATATCTTGAATGATATATTCGGTTTTATATTTCGGCAGCCAACCAATGATTGGTAGTCGCTTCTTCAACATTTTCGTACTGCAAGTGTTCTGGAGGCATTTTTTTGCTTTTCTCCGGAATCGTGTCTCGTTTTCAGGTGCGTCAATTATTGCAGTCATTTGTGGTATACGTCTTGAATATGCAAAGAGATTGTATGGAATAACTATATCTTTTAAATAAACGTTTATCAGACAATTTTTAAGAGTATTGGTATCGTATCGGTCACATAAGTGTTAGTTGAGATTACGTGTATTGCGTAAAGGTTCGCAAGTCTTCCGCATACGGCATATATATATACATATATATAATAGGTTGGGGAAAAAGTATTTTCGTATTTTTGTATGAAAAGTCAAGACATTTTTTTCAAAGTTTATTTACATTTATTTACAATATATATGTACCGTTTTGTTGAATAACTTTCTGCCATTTTGTGGGCAGAGATATTATCCCGTTACTGTAGAAACTTTGGGACTTCTGATCAAAAAAACGGGACAAATAGTTTTGGCAGTCCTCTCTTGAGGTCAACCTTACAGAACCTAAAGAATTCTGAAGAGACCGAAACAGGTGAAAATCTGAAGGCGCAAGGTCAGGGCTATATGGTGGATGCACTAGGACCTCCCAGTCGAACTCTCTTAATTTTTGCTGAGTGGCTAAAGATGTGTGTGGTCTAGCGTTATCGTGATGAAAGACCACACCCTTCCTGTTGATCAATTCCGGCCGTTTTCTCTCGACTGCTTCCTTTAATCTCATCAGTTGCTGGCAGTAAAGATCAGAATCGATGGTTTTGCCGGACGGTAAAAGCTCATAATGAACAATGCCCTTCCAATCCCACCATACACACAGCATCACCTTATTTCGTGTTAGGCCAGGTTTGGCCACAGTCTGTGAAGCCTGGCCAACTTTCGACCACGACCTTTTTCGCACGTTCTTGTCGTACGTGATCCACTTTTCATCGCCAGTTATCAATCTCTTCAAAAACGGCTCGGTTTCATTACGTCTCAATAATGAATCGCAGATGAGTACACGGTTCATTAAGTTTCTTTGAGTGAGCTCGTGTGGCACCCAAATATCGAGCTTTTTTGTATAACCAGCTTTCTTCAAATGGGTCACAACTGTTTTGTGGTCAATTCCCAGTTCTTCAGCTACATCGTAACTACTAATATGCCGATCTTGCTCCACTCTTTCAAAAATGGCGTCCATTTTATTCGTAACAGGGCGACCAGAGCGAGGTGCATCTTTAACATCAAAATTTCCGGACTGAAAACGTTTGAACCAAATTTGTGCTACTCTTACTGACACTGCATCAGGTCCATAAACATCACAAATTTTTTTCACTGCTTGAGTTGCATTTTTGCCTTTTTTATAATAAAATTTTAAAATGTATCGAATTTCTTCATTAGATTCACTCATTTTTACGGAGAGAAAAACAAATGAAAAATAGCGGGAAACAACTTTTTTTTATTTTTTTCTTTTCTTTATAATGTAACCTTTTTAATGTTACCAAAACCAGCCAGACACAAATAGTACAGTCAAAGAAATTTTATAATAAGTTTATACCTACGTTATGCGAAAAGACTTTTTCCCCGACCTATTATATTCATATGCTATGTATAGAAATGAAATAAAACTTTGTATGTGGATTTTTTTTTATCACTTTACGCCTTCTTCTATCCGATGGTGTAGCGACACGAGCTTAGCCTCGGCTCGTCAATTTTTTAGGTCACAAATGGAACAGGTGGCGGAACTTACTGCATTCACCGGGCACAAATTCGTTAGCCATCGATATAATTTGGAAAAGTTTTTGGTCCCAGACCGGAATCATTCCTACAACTTCTTGATTCTGAAGCGGGATGCTCGTTCTTCAGACGTGTACCTACTATATTTTCTTTAGGTTTTAAAAAAATATATCTGCACATTTTTTTAAATACAATATTAATGACAATTATAAGGGAAATAAAATAGGGAAAACTACTACACGTTTGGGTGTACTAAAGGTTATGAAAAAATACCATTTTACTTGTAATTTAGATTGATTTAAATAATATTAATTTATTTCTCCATTGCAGTGATAGCATTATTTTAAAATATATCTGTATTTAGAATCAAGGAACCTGGCTGCTGTTATCAGTGCTCATTCCTATCAAAATCTAAGACAGTAGATCTGCTAAGTGAAACTTTAGATTAGAATTTAGTTCAGCGATATTTTGTTGTCTAATAATGTCACATTGAAATGATAATATGTAGGTCCATTGTCTACAAATTACTATTGATTCTGTTGTCTGACTTACATTATTATATTTCTGTTATAATTATATTATTAGAGTCAGAATATAATTTTGACTAACTATTTTATCTTAGATGTTTTGCAAAGCCTTTAGTTAAGTTAGTAAGTTGACTTGTATTTCGTCTCGCAAGTAATATTAACAGCGTTACTGGGCAGAAACTATAATAATTTTTGAGGTCATGAAATATGAATAATCTAGGATTTCCAGGTATTAATTTCATTGTCAAATTTCATCTTATTTATTTTTTTTATGGCAATCCAAATTTCATCTTAATAATCAGCACATTTCCTTGTCACATTTTAATAGACAAAGTCAAATTGTCATATGTTTATGTTCAAAGTCAAGATAAAATTCGACCATCGCATTGACGCGGAAATATCAAGGTTAGTATATACACATATATATTATAAAGAGGTAGAATATTAATATGTAAAGATTTATACTATTATCTATTATAAATAATTAACTCGGTAAGTGATGAATCGAGTTAGAAAAAAATAAAATAAAATCTAAAAGAAAACTACACGTGGTCTGATAATAAGTAAAGGTTTGATTTGATAAACGGGCAATTTTTAAACTCCGGAATTGCCTATTTGGGAACCTTTGAAATATTTTTTATAGATTATAACCTTACATTTTTTTTAATTTTTTGATATATTTCTGTTTCTTATTCTTTTTTATAAAACGGGATACAAAAATACATACCCTAAATTTTCAACCCCCTACGATCAACCCCAATTTTTTAAATTTTATTTTTCGGTAAGACAACGTTTGCCGGGTCAGCTAGTAGTAATATATAAAAAAGTCAAGTGTATGGAATTTCAGTTTTGTTTTTGTATCTTTGTAAAAGTTAATTATTTCGACTGAATTATATACACCTCTAAAAAAGAGGACGACAATGTTCATTAATGAAATCATTTCAAAATAAGCTCAGTAAAACAAATGTAATTGCGTCTAAACATAGCGGAATTATGTTCAAATATACGTGATGTAACGCGGTCGGGGGTTCATAAAATAATTCGCTCGACAGTTAATTATTAATTTTATTTATTTTAATATCGAGTTGCTCCTCAATTTGTGGCTACCAAACCTTAAGAGGGGAGCAGGTACGACCTGATGCCGAGTGACCCGCGAAGGCTCACTGCAGGGGTGTCCCGGTGCTCCACCGAAGTCTCCTCCCAGATGTTGGCAGGCTTCCTTTACACTGTCAGTTGGTCGACAGGAAAAGTTGAGATGAAAGTAAAGGTGAAAGTAGAGATGAAGTTGAGATGAAGGTAGAGGGCAGCCAGTCTGGAAAACAGCCAGTAACAGCCCCTGAGCATCCCCATTCACTGGCATCGACAATCAGTGCCACCACCGACCCCCATTTCTCAGAATGGGTAGACAGTGGTGTTACATGCCAGTAATTTGGAAAATGCCCAGGGTGGATCAAGCATATAACCCTACAATATATAAACATAAATATAAATTTGGAAAAGAGTTAGATTAACAAACTATTAAGCAACATAATTAATAATGTAGGTAGGTTACCACTACCTACTTGATATGTAAAATTATCTTAATTGTACAGAATAATTTATATAGGAAATTACTGTAATATAAATATATAAAAACAATATGCTGCTATTAGGAGAATCTGAACATGATAAACTTTAAGATGAGATATGTGATTATACTCTTTTCCATGATAAAGTAAACTACATGAAATAATTTTAATAAATTGAGCACATCAAGTTCACGGCACTGCAGGCAATAATATCTTAGCTATTAGGGTGAAATAAATTGGTTAAACCACTCACCAATAAAATCAAAAGTTTAGTTGAAGGTTTAGGTTATTCTGGCTCCTTTCTTGGTAATAACTTCAAATGAAATGGCCGAATATCCCGTCTAATTTTAAAATGTCTGGTCAGTCTGTCATATTAAATAATTACCTACCTACTTTATAAAATATGATTTTATTTATTAATTTTCGTATACTACCTACAGTTGTATTTTTATTTATGACCCGGAAACCGTGTCTTTGAAGCCTAAATTTATTATGATGTAAATTGACATTTTCACTCAACGTGACAGTGAAGCACTCTCAGTCAGCCGGGAGCGAAATAAAAACATATGGCTGACATGCTTACACAGCACAAAACCGAAGGCTGGCGGTATAACCATCCCAAAAACATTGGTCAACCTAAATGTTCGTGGTAGGGACGGGCAGCAGCGTCCTTATCTATAAGAGGTTTACCCCTGCGGTCTCCAACCCGTTTGCCCAGCGTGGGGACTATGGGCATAAACCTCCCTATGGAAAAAGCAGCAATACAACGGCCCCCAGTTCCCGGTGGTCCCGCTATTCCCGGCCAAGGCAGCGGTCGTGGTAACGGTGGGACAGGGGGTGCGAAGAATCTCCGGGTTACGGCAGGCTGCCAAAAACAACTACTCGTGGCCACTTATAATGGACGCAGTCTTCGGCTGGACCAACATCTCACCGAACTCGAGGTGGAGCTGGGTTGCTTGAACTGACATATTCTAGGGTTATCTGAAGTCCGGCGAGAGGGGCAGGACACGATAACCTTACAGTCAGGCAACTTACTCTACTTTCGGGAAGGTGACCAGCTCTCCCAGGGGGGTGTCGGTTTCCTCGTTCACAAGGACGTCGTTAGCAGCGTTGTGGAGATCAGTAGTGTGTCGACCAGGGTAGCGTACCTTGTACTGAAACTCACCAACAGGTACACCCTGAAGGTAATACAGGTATATGCGCCGACCTCGACATACTCTGACGAGATAGCGGAGGCGATGTACGAGGATATTGCGAAAGCAATACATTGTACCGCCAAGGCTCACTACAACGTTTTTATGGGGGACTTCAACGCCAAAGTGGGAGTACAAGAACGCGGCGAAACGAAAATCGGTCCATATGGCTTGGGGTGCCGGAATCACAGGGGCCAGATGCTGGTTAACTTCCTGGAGTCTGAAAGGCTTTTCTTGATGAATTCATTCTTCAAGAAGAGTCTCCACAGGAGGTGGACTTGGCGAAGCTCCGATTCGGTGACAAGGAACGAGATAGATTGTATCATTACGGATAGTAAGCATATATTTAGAGATGTCTCTGTGATCAACAGGTTCAATACTGGAAGTGATCACCGACTTCTTCGAGGCTGTCTAAATATTAACTTAAAAGCTGAAAGGACCCGGAAGATAAGGTCTATTATCCGACCTACGCCACTCCAAATAGCCGAAACCGAAAAGTTCCAAATGGAACTTAAAAATCGATTCGACCTGCTGGAACCACAGGCAACGTGGACGAAAAAGCTGACACTGTGGTCAACACGCTGAGGAAAGTGTCTCAAAGGCTGTTCCCGAGATCGCAGAAAAAGCGGCTCTCGGGCAACTCCAGAACAACAAGGCACCCGGTAATGACGGAATTACTACAGAGCTTCTAAAAGCCGGCGGGAGTCCTATCCTAAAGGAATTAGCAAGCCTTTTTAATTCCGTCATACACCAGGGCATACAACACCACAGGCTTGGAGCAGGAGTGCGGTGGTGTTGTTCTTCAAAAAAGGTGATAAAACCTTACTGAAGAATTACAGACCCATCTCACTCCTGAGCCATATCTCTAGTTGTTCTCGAGGGTCGTCACGAATCGTCTCGCTGCAAGACTCGACGAATTCCAGCCTCCGGAGAAGGCCGGGTTTCGAAAAGGCTTTAGTACCGTGGACCACATCCATACTGTTCGGCAGATTGTACAGAAGACCGAAGAGTACAATCAGCCGCTGTGTATGGCATTCGTGGACTACGAAAAAGCCTTCGACTCCATCGAAACTTGGGCAGTTCTGGATGCACTGCAGCGATGTCGGATTGACTGGCGTTATATCGAGGTGCTGAGATGCTTGTATGACACCGCCACGATGGCTGTCCAGATACAGGACCAGGCGACGAACTCCATCGAGCTGAATCGAGGTGTAAGACAGGGAGATGTTATATCTCCCAAACTTTTCACCAATGCTCTGGAGGACGTTTTCAAGACACTGGATTGGACTGGACAGGGTATCAACGTGAATGGTGAGTACATCTCGCATCTTCGGTTTGCCGACGACATCGTTGTAATGGCAGAGTCGCTGGAACAGTTAAGCGGAATGCTGCGCAGCCTGGACGAGTCCTCCCGGCGTGTCGGTTCAATGAACATGTCGTGCCCGGACCGATAAGCGTCGAAGGGTCAGTTCTCGAAGTCGTAAACAAATACGTCTACCTAGGCCAAATCATCCAGTTAGGTAGACGAAACTTCGAGAAGGAGGCTGAAAGGAGGATTCAGCTTGGTTGGGCTGCATTCGGCAAACTACGTCGAGTCTTCAGCTCGCCTATACCGCAATGTCTGAAGACCAAAGTCTTTGACCAGTGCGTCTTACCGGTGATGACCTACGGTGCCGAAACGTGGACACTCACGGTGGGGCTAGTCCACAAATTTAAAGTCGCTCAGCGAGCTATGGAGCGGGCTATGCTCGGGGTATCTCTGAAAGATAAACTCAGGAATGAGTATATCCGCCAGAGAACTGGAGTAACCGACATAGCTCGTAGAATAAGCTCGCTGAAGTGGCAATGGGCTGGTCACATCTGCCGAAGGACCGACGGTAGATGGAGTAAGAAGGTCATAGAGTGGAGACCGCGTCTTGGCAAACGTAGCGTAGGACGCCCACCAGCCCGATGATCAGACGACCTCACAATCACGTCTGCTGGAAAAGACTGGATGCGGAAGGCAGAGAATCGGATGTTGTGGCGCACATTGGGAGAGGCCTATGTCCAGCAGTGGACTGCAATAGGCTGATGATGATGATGATGATACGTGAAGAATATAAACATAGTAATTTTGAACGTCCTCCTTTTTCAAGTCGGTAAATAAAATAAGTGAGCCAAATCATATGACACAGATCCTTGAAAGTCATTTCAATTTGCACACATCTAACATTCATGATCTTGAATAAAGATATGGATATCTCTTACCGCCGATGTTTTAAGACTTTGTAATCTTTCAGTTGTTGGAAGGTCTGATCAGTATGTTGGCCTGTTATTAAATTATTCTTGTTTTACACCAGAAACTCCTTAGACAAAGAACAAACTCACCCCAAAGAATGGCTTTGTTGGTTGTACCTAAGTCTGTTCTTTGTAAAATGTAGCAAGTCCAAATAAACATGAATTATTCTCTCAATCTCACACGATTTTGCAAACAAATAAGACATGAGGACAGGCCATGAGGGACCACGAAAATGATGTGGAGGGGAGTACTGAATGTCAAGGGACATTCAGTACTCCCCTCCACATTAATTGTATTTCTCTCGCATTTATTATGAACAGTAAAATCCGACCAAAAACGCGAGGTATCAAATTTAATGTCCATCGTAAAGCGAGGCACGCCATTCGATTTGTACAGCTAACATCTTAGCATGGGTGACGCCGTAAAATCGCTATATAAAAGTAGGTATACCAATTTTTATTGTCAAAGGTAATAATAATGTAGTATTACTTTATAGGAACAGACGTGTCTTCACACCCGTGGAAACATGTGCAATACTTGGGACTAGTCTGTCTTCAACTGCTTTATTGAATTTTCTATTAGCTTTTCTGAAAGTCTAAATATAACACACTTAAGATGCTTCTGAGATCGCTCCGTCTATAGGACAACTTAACAGCTCTTCTCTGTTTCTCTTCTAGGAGCTGTGCTTCTTTGCTATAGAAGAAATATCTGGTGTGGTAATGAGTGATAATGCTAGGCAGATTGCTGCATGAATGCCGGCGGCGGGCGAATTACCACGACCTCTCAAAATATCAGCGTAAAGTGGGTCGTGTATCCGGAGGACCAATCCCCAGTCTCCTCTCCATTCTACTTCCAACCCCTTCAATATCCATCCAACGAAAATATTTCCAAAGAGGTATGGCGTCAGACAGGCGGCCGGCCGTAAAGCCATTGTCAAATTTTTTGACAACATGGATAGTTAAGAAAGGATGATGATTTTAGCCATTTTGTAATTGATCTCTTCTTGTCAACTAATCAGAATATGCACTTATATGTATATACTGCAATTTTTCATCTGGAAATAACGTGTCAATCTTATTATTTTCCATATCTCTCCATATAATTCTATGTGTCAATAGTAGCATTTTATCATTCAGAAAAGATATAAAGTGTCATAGCATTATTATCTGCTCTGTCATTAAATTGTGCACAATTTGTAGATTTCAACCTTTTTTATGGGATAGGTGGCCGCCCATGGTCACCTGCAACACACATAATTACAGTTGCGTTGCCGACCTTTAAGGGAAAGGATGAGGAAAGGGTGTGGGCCACCGGGTACCTCTCTCACCGAACGAAACGCGGCATAAGCCACTTTACATCGATCTTCTGAGAGGTCGTGGTATTTCACCGGTCGAGCCGGTCTATTCATGCAGCGAACTGCTTGTCTCTACCACTGTTAAATTTAAATAGATATTACAAATTCAGTGCTCAGTCTCTTCCTAAAGACATAGTGTTATCCTATCCAAAGAACAACTGAAGATATTTAAACTAATACAAATATAAATCTTCCTAGACAAACTTACCTGTTTACCTAAAGCTTAACCCTCAACCGTTAGATGGGGTACACTGTACCCAAGATTACAAACACGGTATTAATTCTTGCAATATTATTGGCTCGGATATTAAGCTTTAGATTAATGATACTTATATGAGATGTTAGTGATGTCTACGGCAAGTCCCATCTTATTGCATTATGGGTATTGGCAAAGATATATTGAAATGCATTGAGTTATTGAACATTTGATTAAGTATCTTTTAGTGCATCTAGATTAATATAATTTCAGTTTGAATACATGTTACAAACTTATTACGTAGTCTCTTCGTAATACAATTTCCAAGAAAAGATTAGTTACAAAGCATAAAAAAATGGCAAAATTAAGTGTTTTATTAATTTTCTTATTATCTCATCGGTTTATTTTACTCAGCTGCATGATAGTTGGAGAGAGATAGATAGAAAAGAAGTTTCTTTCATGCGTACAATTATGAACATTTGTCTTTTTATCATCGTTTTAAATTTTTAAGTTTATATTATATGTTGTTTGTAACTAATCATTTTATCATTCTTTATTACAGGTAAATGATCTTTCACATCTGCTTCACCAATCAGCATAAAGTTCGAGGACGTAAGTAAGATCATAGATTTCACAACTAACGTCTCACCTACAATCTGACGGGTCCGTATTGTCTCAAACTTGAAATTTCCTTAACAATGGATTCTGTGAAGACTTAAGTATAAGTGGGTATTAATTCAGCCATATATCAGATGGGGATAGTTTGGCAGCTGGGTCTTACCGACCCCTCGGGAAACAAAGGGTTTAATAAGATCGGCATGCAGTGAACGGTTAAGTTGTTCATGATTTAATCATTCGTTTGTTAAGGTATGTATTGAGAATGTTCGTTACAGATTTGGGTAGATTTTGCAAAAGTATGAATAGGTACTAAATCTATCTGATTTGTAGTCGACGTTATCATAATATTCTGTCGGTAAGTCTTAATATTATTAAGCTGTATGAATATAATACATTAATTTCAATTGAAGTCTCAATCAATGGAGAGTCTCTACCAAATTGTACCATCCAAACCTGTACTTACATTCACTGTCTTAATTCATGAATGTGTTGCCGTTCGTCTCCCCTGTTAAAATATCTGGGCTCTCGTAATTTTGGTACATCAATGACCACACAAGTTTCAAGCTAAATATTATTATAGCGAAATTGATCGAGCATCCCGCTTCAGAAGTGAGATGCTCGTCGTCTAAACCAGGATCTAGAAGTCATAATATCAAATCTTGGCTCTCACCAATATCATTTTGAATTTATTTTCAGGAGTTATGTGATTATTACATTTGACACGTAAAAATTCGGCGAATCTATTTCGGTTAGAATATCTGATCATGAATTTCTAAAAAATATAAGCAGTTAAAAGCACAACTAAAAGTATGAACTAAAAATAATGCTTCACCAATTAAGATAGATTGAATGATAATTATAGTGATGATTCTTTAATAAAAACTGTTCATTATAATATGCTCCCTCACAGACGGTGGACCTTTAATGATGATTGATCTTCAAACGGCCCTTACTTAGTAATTATCATATTATTGTCGATAAAGTGACTATTAAACATAGTCGTTTAGCCAACAGAGTTCGTGACGTGGAAATGATTTATGCGATATAAGTTTTAAAATGGCTTTTTTGTGTAGTTCCTAATTAATTTTAACCGATGTAATCTGTTTTTTGGGATAGATCGGTTTAGAGCAGTTTTGGCAATGCATATTTTTTTGTTAACAGTGATCTCAAGCGTAATGGCGTCTGTTGTTTAACTATAAATAAAATTTATACCTTACTAATACCTCGAAGGTGTTGGTAGCGGTCATTATATCTGAATATGTCCAATTGAGGTTTGAGGCTTATTTGTTTTTCTTCAATATTATTTGTCACGTAACAGCCGAAAAGACATCGTTAAAACCTAGATTCGAACTGGGGACTTCTCAATCAAACCTGAAAAAACAAGATAGAGAAAGAGAGAAAAAAATAATATCGACAAATCTGATCCAGGTGCACTTTAAAGACAAATATAAGTGTCTTATGCCTCTTAGTTATCTTTACCTACACCTAAATATAGTACAGACAATTAAAATTTAGCCAAAAAACTATAAGCAGATCTTAAAATTCACAAAAAATACAGCTTAATTACAATATTAAAATAATTATTTACTCATAGTAATAATTCTGTTTGATTCAATAGACAATGCAGTTAATTTATAATTATCCTTATGCAAAGCATTTAAGGTTTATTTTGGTATGTGTAAAAATCCATGTTTGTTTGTATTTAGTGTGTAATGTTAGAAACATATGCGGGAGCACGCGCACCTCCATCATGCTTATCGGCCGAGACTCGAACCTCGACCCTATCGTTTGTACGCAGGCTGAAATGTCGATAGCATCACGACGTATAACTTTGTGAGTGGAATTAAAAAGCACCTCTTTTATTTTGTTGTTACGAAAAAGAAATTCACACCACTAATTTCCAAGAGAGCAAGCAGAGTTGTTCGACAAAGTCTCGACAAAATAATTATTTGGTTCATTGGAATCAGGCAAGGAACCTCCTAGTTGCATTAAAATACAATCAGTTTTTAATAAATATAACACTTAATTTTTGAAAAGCTATTTTAAAATCAGTTTAGTTCTCTAAGTTTCTTGTGCTTTTGTACTGTATATCTGCTTAGTCTATTTATCAAAGCTATTTTTATTTATTTATTGATATTTTAGCTCTACATTTCTGAAGTAGCGGAAACCGCCCCTCATCCCCCGATTGATGATCACATCAACGCTATCGGCTAAAACTAATTTGCAGGCCTTTCTAGGAGCATGATCATACATAAAATCGTACAAATCTGTATCCCTCTGTCTAAAATCATTCAATATCATCCCTCGGAGGGACATCGAACGGGAGGTTTATCGCAAAAATCGTCGAGGTTTCCCCCTCAAATACTTGTGCCGCTAAACGCGTCAAATGGGGACACTTTCACCAAATTTATTAACGTGAATCAGCAGTTTTGATTTTGACAGATTTTTTCTCCATGTATAGATTTTCGTTTAAGCATATGATGACACATACTTGTATGGTGTCAGTTACAAAGAGCAGTACTGAGGCAAGGGGGATTCCCAAATGATATTATATTATTTTAAATTTGAAAAAAACACTGCTCATATCTTGCAGTTTTACTGGTGTGATCATGATACTTTATCCAACATTTGAATAGAAGCGAAATTGGAATAAAGAAATTCTTCTCGACTGAGACTCTGCGTTACAAGTGGAGTGCTTTAAGCTCTAAGCTATACAGGAAGAAAGTGTCTTGTATTTTCTATTGAAGTTTTATTTTATTGAATTATTAATACTACAATCTATTGAAATGCTGAACATTTTACTATAACTTAACTAATATTATGTTGATGAAAACAAATTCATAGGAAAACTTAATAAATATAATATAGTTTATGATGCCTCATAACTTTACCAAGTCATAAGAAAATTGTTTCCTCAGATATGTTTGAACATGTATGATAAACTGCGTACATTAGTCGTGGCCTGCCAGCTTCAAGCATGTTAATCTCGGCTGCCGTCTGCAGAAACCATACCATATTTATCATGATAATATTATTCTGGAAAAATCTTACTTACGAATTCTTTTTGTTAGTCGATCCGTGATGTCGAATGATGTGAGATATAAATATACAGTAGTTATTTATTGTAAGAATTAAGTTGTTTTATACATATATTGTTGTGTGTTAGACAGAATTAGCGTTTACTACCCATCCCAGTACTCTTGCCGCTGGTTGATAGATTTCTTGTACATTTTTAATCGCAATATGTGATGATAGCTGGAGAACCTATTGCTTTATCTTGGCCTGTCAAATATAGTTATAACTTTTATAATATATAACTAACAATGGGCCACGATTTGATCCTGAAACTCCTGATTCAAAAGAGGGGTGCTGAATCACTAGTTCAACTCCAAAACTAGGTCTTTAAAAAGAGTACATCATTTTACTTATATGAGAATTGAAAAATAAATCCTGCGAATATTAAAAAAATCTCAGTACCAATGAATACAATATTTTTCACGTTTCACTCCTATTTTTTAAAAATTATCTCGCAGCTATGCCATTGACACGTCAAATCACGTGGAAATAATGGTTCGACGAGCACGTCGTTGTTGTCCCTCCTCACCAATGAACTGAGCCCTCCCGTCCCTCTCTGGAGACTGGAAACTTGTCCTATATAAAGGAAAATACTATACACTCGGATAGATCATCTTAAATTGGTAGTTACTTCGTGGAACGTATCTTTCTCTGTATGTATACCTTTTTACGTAAAAATTTGAAGCTCCTGAATAGGGAATAGTTTACAGATGATTAACTTTTGCCATTATGTACTAACTTGTTAAGGGAAAATATGTCATCTGTAACTTTTGATAGCAGTTATATATACGAGTACATTCTGTGTTATAAGGTTTGTTGTGAAACATTTACAAAATATCATAGAAAATGAGATCTCGTATCCTATCTTTTTCTGAAGTCATAGGAAAGAAGGAAATAGCCATAATATGTGTTTTTTAACCCTCAACACAAAATTAGTAAATGATTATTTGTTTGCGACATCTTAGGTTTGTAATGAATGGATATAATATATCCATTTTTGTGTTGAGAGTTAAAAAATACATATGGCTATTTCCTTCTTTCCTGTGACTTCAGAAAAAGATAGGATAAGAGATCTTATTTTCTATAAAAGTAAGGAATCTTGCTTCCACAAAAACAAAAAATATATTATATATTTTATTTTTGTGGAAGCAAGATTACTTTCTTTTATCATTTAGTCACGCAGTTCGTTGCATGTATGGTTCGGCTCGACCGGTGAAATACTACGCGTTTCGCTCGGTGAAAGAGGTATTCTGAGGCCCGACCCCTTTCCCCTCCCCTTCTTATCCCACCCTCGACCCTTTCCACATCCCATTGTGCCGTCAACGCAACTGTAACACTATATGTGTTCAGGTGTCCATGATGATGATGCTCGTTTGCCCTCCTACACCATAAAAAGAAAAGTGTAATTAGATTACTATTGTTTAAACTCAGATGATCGAGTTCACAAAAAAAATTATGATGAGTAATAGCGCAATATACAAACTCGTATTAACATAATATTATGTATTGCGTTTAAAGTCATCAAAATTGTCGAAGTTTCCAGATACGAAGAGTAAAGTAGAAGCAGACAAGTAATATTTTATATTAATAGAGCTTCCAATTAAAGTGCTAAATCTCATAAATTATCACTTTTTCTTTACTACCATATACATAAATTATACACAAAAACCACCCCAATGGCCCCCTCTAGCTGTTCAAAAAAAAAAATCATCAAAATCCGTAGTTTCAAAGTTCTTAGTATATATAAGGATACAGACAGCGGAAAGCGACTTTATTTTATACTATAATCATAGCGCGTTGATATTGGGATTGGAATAGCCGCCGTCTTGGCGGTGATGATGTAGTGCAAGAGTCAGTGTCAGTACCCTTTGCAACGTTTTGAAGCGCATACTAATGAGTTTAAATTGTTATTGTTGAATTTATAGCTATATATAATAAATATATAAATTTGTGATTTATTTGTTGATAAACATCATACTTACTACATATGTCACGCAGCTATTATTGTGACAAGGTTCCATCACAATATGAACGCGCTATAGTAGTATATAATGATTAAGGCTGTATTTAATTTTACATACTTCACGCCAAACCCCTTGCGCGGTAGGCAGAGAGAACGGAGCGCCATAAGGCATGATTCTTACACACCTCACTCGCTACGTTGAATTTCATAATAAATATTTAATTTTACATATAGAATTATTTTCAACAATACCTGGACACGTTTTGTTTACACCTGCAATATAAGATATACAATACTTTTGCATTTGAGGTGTAAACGAAATTTGTAAACGTCGCTTCACTTCGAGAAGCTATACTTACCGTATGGTAATTCGCCTTCGCGAGAAACATGATCTATGTTCTACACTTGCGATACCGCTTCGCGTTGATACATGCACAATACTTAGGGATATAGTGTGGGGAATGATACTAGAATATTGGGATAGTTAGTATTTATTTTGTACGAAATAAAAATATTTCGACTACTTATTTAATTAAAGCAAATATTATAATTTTTGACATATTTGATCTTTTCTAATGTTTACTAAGTGTCCGTAAATAAAATTACTTTTTTAATGTGCGCAATCGAAAACGGTACAAAATCTTTTTTTAATATGAAAATTAAACTTGGACTGTCTAGTAAATATTATAAATAATTATGATTAAATAAAAATAATCAGATTTACTATTTCAAATTTAGACTAAACATGCTGCAGGTTTTGAAGCGCCCGGTTAAAAATCAAGACAAATATTAGTTACAGCAGAAGTTCAACCCACATTAATCCATGTTCTGCGTTAAACGCCTAAATAATTGAGGTCACATCAAAAACAAACATATTAATATTAACATTACCTGACAACCTTGAAACAAACTTAAATGCACATAAACACATCCTTAAACCAGTTGAGATAAAATCGAAAATTGTATAAACGAGCTTTTATTTGAAATCAGAACTTTAGAACTTACAAATCACTGTGCGAAATATGTTCATGTGATACTTATATGTATGGGGATAAGATTGATATTCTTTTGATTTTGTTGTAAGTTAACTTTGTAAATGTTAGGGTTGGCTCGGCCCTTGTCAAACGTATCCTGGCAGTTCTGTAACAGACAGAAGTAATGAAATAGCTGGCAAATGAGGCATGCGTAGTTGCCAATAGCAACCTTTCACATCACTCATCTGTGAAGTAGCGAAGTACAGTTTACAAAGTGGGAATATGTGTGTCTGTACTTTCCTATGTCTGAATTACACAGAAGCAAGGTTTGAAAGGTTCCCTCTAATTACTGTTAGTTCATGTTTAGAAGTAATTTGTTTACATTGTAAAACCGTGCAAAATCTGCTGCACAAAATATATTTTGAAAAGGGTTTTTGTTCTATCGAATACTAGATTTTGTCTGCTGCATCGATTTGATTGTGGTTCTGAGCCCGTTTCTTTTAAATTGTTTGCTTTTTATGTAACTTCAATTCTGAAGTTGTAGACAATTATCCCACTAGTTATAGGTGGAAACTATTGCTATAAATCAGTTACAATTACTATTGCTAAATAATATTATTAATGGCTTGATAAGAGTATTTGGCACATGAGGTTTTTGCCTGGTTTTTCTCATGATAGCCCCTACACTCGGAATTGGTAAAGCCGTAGCGATTTCGTACGTGTTTTCTTTTTCTACGGAGGCATTTTCCACAAGCGCACGTGTTTTAATACATAATTTAATTTTAATTGTCAATAAATACAAAGATTAAATCTTTGTATTTGTTAACAAACTTTAAGTGTCTATACTCTATACCTAAGAAGACCTATGAAAATAAAGCTATTTTGATTTGATTTTCTATCGTTGATTAAAACAACTTTTAGGATTATATCGCGTTTATTTATTACTTATTTATATTTATTTCCCGACGTTTCGAACTCTTTACAGAGATCTCGTGAAAATGATCTCTCGATATAATCCTAAAAGTTGTTTTAATCAATGAGTGAGATTCGCGAAAGTCTTAGAAATAAATATGATTTTCTATCATTTGAATAATATAAAATACCCAGTGTTAATATACAGGGGGATATTTTGATAAATTATACCCATTAATATGCGTTTTTCTCTTCTGTTCAAATATTTTTCGTAACTTATTTCTCTGTTTATATATTTTTTTTTATAATTTATATGGACATTTTTAACCTTCGACACGGGCCTGCCCGTTTGCCCGGATGGATAGTAATGGAAATTTTATGATGCCTTTTTATGGTTTTCCAAGGGTTTCGCGAGAACTGTGTGTTTTGTTGGAGAAAGAAGCGTTTTGAATGAATATGAGGGATAGCGGTGACGAAAACGTTCATGGGATGCTTTATGGTGTGGGTTGGATGGATAAAATGGTTTTATGTTTGTTTATGTTATGTGTACGGGGGTATTTTTATCGTGTGTTTGCATAAGTACCCGCATGAGAGGTTGTGTAAGGAAGTGCCACGGAGAAATGTTTTGATTTCAGATTTATGTTCTGAAATATTTATCAGCACTATATAATTTTATGTAGGCTGATATATAGACGTAGATTTTTGTAAAATGTCATACTTTCACGCTTTAATTCCCAAAGGTGTGGGCATATAAATATATTACTATAAAAACATGATGTGTTCTAAGATCGAGTGATGATATAGATGAATATCTGAAACGTCCACGACTTAATATTGGACAAATAACAAAACTGATATTTTCCAACATAAATTGTCTCGCCTTTGAAATATATTGATGCTCATATAAAAATATTGGACTTACTATAAAGTACCGCTCTACAGGCTTCATGTTTTGCAACTACAGGTTCTCACTAGTGTCCGACCGAAGGTCTATTTTTGGCCGAAGCCGAAGCCGATTAATCGGCTTTCTCCACAACCTTCGGCCGAAGCCGAAGGTTATAAACTATTAGTAATTTAATAAAAGCCGAAGGTTATAAACTATTAGTAATTTAATAATTTACTTCAATATTATCCACACCTATTATAGAATATCGGCGTAAAGTGGCTCTTGCCGCTTTTTTCTCGGTGATAGAAGTATCCGCACTGAACAACTAAGTGCAGTCCGGTCCCTCAGTCACTCACTCTTTCGTAACAGTTCGTTTAATTCCGACTGCTTTCGGACCTTCGGCGGGACCTTCGGTTTCGCCCAGAATTTGGCCGAAGCCGAAGTTCTCGCCGAAGATGGATTTTTGGCCGAAGCCCAAGCCGAAGCTTCGGTCGGACACTAGTTCTCACTTTTTGCCCAAACACTAATTGTTCGTGACAATTCTTTGTTAAAGACATCATTTATAATTGAACCCAAGATTATTCTGAAGGATATAGGAAATACACTTTGGACAAATACTTCACATTTTCTCGAAAAATATGTTACATTTAAAAAAATGTATAACAATTTTATTAACATATTTTTTTACTTAACTCAAATATTCAATTCAGGAATTGGTCGACATAACACCTTATTTGTTTACCAATAACAGTTTTGTGTAAATTTTCAACTATTTTATTTATTCTTAATATGCTGCATGAATGGGCCGGCTCGACCTCTGTACCACGGCCTCTCAGGATGTCGACGTAAACTGGCTCGCGCCGCGTTTCGCTCGGTGAGAGAGGTATCTGGAGGCCAGACCCCTTTGTCCCCTCCTACTCCCTTAAAGGACGGCAACTTTTAAACATAATTATAATTTTCTAGTCTCGTTGGTCCAGTGGTCGAGCACCCCGCTTCTGAATCAAAAGGTCGCGGGTTCAAACAAATTGATGACGAAAGTTACGTTTGCTAACTATCGATGACTGAAAACGTTGTGACTGGTATGGCAATAGGTTCGCCACCTATTCCATTTGGGACGTAAACATAACGGCGAGTCGAGGCTTAACAGCCACTGCCTTCATCTTCGGGTAGAAAAATGCTCGAAGTTATGTTATTTTATAATTTTCAATTTTCGGTTATAGCACGACAATTGCATAATAATATTGATTATTTCGCAAAATACCTTAAAACTATATACTATTTCTCTGACTTGAGTTAAGACTAATTTGGCCTGTTTTTTGTGTACTCGATCGAGAACTCGTAGTAGGTGTGATCTGTAAGGTACATTAAGATGACTGTAACAAATCACCTGGACGGTGATTTTCACCTGTGAGACGTAAATAAGGAGTACGATACGTAATCTAACTTCTATATACAGCGTGTTCTAAATAAGTGTAGAGATATAGCAATGCTTAGACAAATAATACACAGCGCCATGTAGTTTCCAAGCTTAGTAATTACTAATTAGTGCTTATTTTGTAGAAATAAATAGCAGATATTAATAATAATAGATATTATATGTCCCTACATTTTTATTAGTAGGTACATTACGCACAAATATCATTTACACATCAATGTTTGTCATATTTGTTTGTCCTCGGGTGAGGATCAAACCAGTTAACTTCTAGTCAGCAGTTTTTATATAACGAAGCTAAAAACATTCCAGTAAAATGCTTGAAATGCGTCAATAAATTTACTTTCGCTTCTTACAGATTAATAGTTAATAGTTATGGGTATCCAAATATTTATCTTTTTCAATTGAAAAAGTTCAACAACCTGTATATTAAACAGCTGACTTGAAAAACTATTCTTTACACGCTGTATAGTCTGTGTGCATCGGCCATTGCCCGTCTGCATCATATAATAGAGATGGGTAACGTTGTATGGAATATATAGAACCCTTTTGTACGGGCCTCTTAAACATTCCACGCGCTAGTCTAGACTTAGCGAGGTTTTTATCACTGAACATTGATTAGAAATTTACTAATTTAAAATCATATTGAAAGTTTTAATTAATTTCTAACTGAAATAATGTTATTATTGATTATTTTAACGACGACGATCATGGCCTGCTTGCTCTAGTAATCTTGTAGTGATAATTCTCTATGAGGTACTTAATACGAAAGTCATAGAATGCCGTGCTTATAACACCCCATGTAATGAGGTATATATACTAAGTTGATTATACACCTATGTACCGGGTAACAGCAGAAAGAACGCCAATCAGAGGCATTTGTATCCTGAAAATATATTGAGGCTTCATACTGTCGTCAGGTCTATAAACTAAATACCTATATTTCTACAATCATTTTTAATATGAACAGAAGTGAACTAGCCGAACAGTTGCGATTCGTCATCATCTTCATCCTCACCTGTTCCCATCATTTGTGGTCGGCACAACAGGTTTTTCTTTTCCATACTTCTCTATCATTCACTTCTTCCTCACCAACACCCTTGATATTCATATCATCTTTCACACAATCCATCCATGTTCCCTTGAGTTTTTTCTCTTCACGTGTTCCTTTCCACATTCAGATTTGGCCTCACTTTTCGGAATTAGCTGAAAAATATCATCACTACTCCATTTAATTAGAAAGTAATCTGATGATAAACAGATTTATTGATATCTTGAATTGGGCACGTTTAAATCTGCAAATCAGCTGTAATTCTTTCCAATTTAACATGTACATGAATAAAAGCAGATGTTTTTAGTAATATTTTATATCAAAAACTGTATAAATATGTTAAAAACCTTGCAAATATTACCACCCCGACGCGCGTCGTGACATTCCGCAATGCTGACAGCCTCAGCTGAGCAATTTACAATACAACAACTAACGTCTCAAGTGTCATGTTTAATTTAAATTAAACTCTCAAATTGTAGAGAGGAACGGCAGACATACATATCAATGTAATATGTCTTAAGGCTTTTTAGGTAGTGAAATATGTTGAACACGTTTAAATTGTGAATTGTAAAGTCTCGGTGGTGCAGTGGTCGAGATCACGGCTTCTGATCCAGAGGTCCGGGTTCGATTCCAGACACTGGCTCACACCAAAGACTTTTCGAAATTGTTTTCGGAAGTTATGTGTGATAAATATCGATGACTCAAAACTTTGTGCCCGGTATGGCAATAGGTTCGCCACCTATTCCATTTGGGACGTAAACATAACGGCGAGACGAGGCTTAACAGCCGCCGCCAACACCTTCGGGTAACAAAAGGGGTGAAGTTATGTATATTTAAATTGTTACCATATTAAAATGAAATGCCTTTGTCTATTTAATTTAAAGTGGAGAGTTGTTTGTCTTATTGAACACGTTAATCTGAGGAACTACTGAACCGATTTCGGATGTTACAAATATAATTGCCATAAGACAACTGATGACTGACAACTTTGTTCCCGATGTGTGGCAATAGGTTCGCCACCTATTCCATTTGGGTAACGATTTGGATAGTCAAGCCTTTATCAGAACACATTCGGGTAGAAAAAGGAGGGTGAAGTTACGTTATGCTATTTTAACGTTTGTTCCGGTTGTCAATTCGTCCAGCCCATGCTTAGAAGGTATGCCTCTACGCCAATACACAATACACAAGCTATAAATACTGGTTACCTACACTTACAATATAGTTCAACACTGTCCTGCTAAAAATAGGTTTTATGTCTTGGAACACAAAGCAAAAAAACAGGCATATTACAAAGCAGTCTCATTACCTCCCCGCCAGTAAATGACAGTAAGCGAGGTGCCACTTGATGGATCGGCCAGTTTCCTTCAGAGTCTTCGCTCGCGTAATGAGCGATCCGGTTTTATCTTGCCTGATGCCTGATGGATTGGTCTTATTGGTACTTAGGCGGAATCGATTTCCTGTTTCCTCCGCCGGATGCTCGTCGAGGATAGTTTTCAGACAATACGCCTTATTTTTTTTCGCCCCAATAGTAGAATTAACATTTGAAGGGATTGTGATATCTACCATAGTAGAGACAAAAATAGTGATATTTATTTAGGAGAATATTCTGTTATAAACGGTAATATATAATTTTCGCAATTTTTCCATTTAAATAATCATCAAAACACTTTATGGATGTCAAGGACTGGAGGATCAGTCAGCTGCCTCTTGTCAATAGTAACTTAACGCAATAACTTAATGCAAATTTAATAAACCAACAAAGATTTTATTTAGTTAAATACATAATTATTATTCCAATAAATTTCTTATTATTAATAATAATGTAAAGGTTTTACAAAAATCAAACAGATAGACAACAAGTTTTAATACAGATACATACATTCTTATTTAGTATTTGTTAATGTAATACTAAAAATAGATATTTTAACTTTATTATGTTTATATAGAAATCTAAACAAAAACAAAATCTATTCGACCACATGTCTTTAAAATGTATAGATATAAGTTACATAATAATATAAAAATGTGGCACAAACACATTGGGGGGGTCTCACGACACACTGTCGCTTCGTCGCTTATTTCTGTTATACAATCACACAGCTGGCGATCTAATTACACTTTATTTGTTCATCATTCATGAACAACGTATCCAAATTTCAATGAGTGAATCACTTGACAAGCTTGTCGAAGGAATTTTGTAATATGTGTAAAAAGTTTTCAGTCTTTTAATCCCATTTTAATCCCTTATTAGTATGCACGTTTGTTTGACACAGTCAATTTTCTACAAAACAACTTGAGCCAATGAATTGAAACTACAAACTGCTATTCGGGGATTATTTTACTGGAGACGTTTTTTTTAAATTTCATATAACATTTGAGATCGATGAATCGATTCCTCTATATGCGATTTTTAGCTCGCACTTGCTTAATTTATTAATCTCTAACTTACTTTTTGACTTCAAATTAGTTATTTTCTTTATGTAAGCTTAAGCCATTACCTATCCCAGTAGATTGGTTGATTCAGCAGATACTATCATACCAAATGAAATCAGTAAATGAAAACAGGGTTGATTTCATTACCCTGATGTTTAGCCAATCATAATGATAATAATACGCCCACATTCTTCACTAAGCATACGGCTTAAGACTATAGAGAATTCCTTTACAACGAAACCTTTGTGTACAGATGGTTTTTGAAAGCAAATTCTCGTGTCACGGTGTTTTTAATTCTACTCCTCCGAAACGGCTCGACTGATCCTCAGAAAATTTTGTGTGTTATCGGGTAGGTCTGAGAATAGAACAACGTCTATTTCTCATACCCCTAAATGTTAAGGGTTACCCCTAAATAGGTTTTTTTTTAAATTTTTCGATTAATTTGTGTTTTTTTTTATGAAATAACATACAATAATACAAATAACACCAAATGATCACTTCTATTATTGTTTTTTATTTTTTTGGCAAGACAACTTTTGCTGGGTCAGCTAGTGATAATAAATATATCTATAGTCAGTCCTGTATTCTGTGGAATATACAATACTTATAAATAAAAATGATTGTCCTCAGGTGGGGATCGAACCCGTATTATTCAAAAATTATTAAATTAGATTAGAAAACTGAACTTAGACTGAGGAATAATTAATAGAAGCTAGACTAGACTGGGGGACTGTCACAAAATATATTTCATTTGAAACAGCACTCTCTAATTAAGAATTGAATTTCAACAAATTTTCTAGACACGTAGTACATCGGGTAAATTGTTATTATTGTTAAAATTATGCGACAGTCTACTTTAAAATACAAACATAATTAATTTTCAAATATTCACAGAATTCTAATTTAAGAAAAACATGTGTAAACTTGAAATATGTAAAAGTTGATGAAGGGGTATATTTTATCAGTAGGAGATCTTAGTATCGTAGGAATCTTAATAGCAGACGAGAGAAGACCATAGAGAAGAACTTTATGGACCGTCTTTGATTACACTTGATGTCATTAAGTAGACCTGCAAAGGACTCAACCTGAAGATATTACAGACATACAATCACGCCTTTTTCCCATATATTTCTTGGTTCCTCCACTCTCAATATCGCTTTCATACTTGCTCGTCGGTTGTGGTCACTCTTGACCTGGCATCTCACCAACACATCATTGATTTGATGGTGGTAGATCCGCCTAGGTCGACCTTTACCGGTTCGCCCTTTCACACTTGTTTTGTAAATTCGTTTAGTCAGTCTTCTTTCGTCCATCCTTTCTACATGTCCGAACTATCTGAGCATTCCTTTCACTATCCTTCTCACTAAATATGAAATGCCAGTAATAACTGCCAAGGCATTTAAAATCTTTGTGAAATAAGATAATGAAAGACGAATGAGATTTGAACCGGAGACATATTAGGTCGGGGAAAAAGTCTTTTCGCATAACGTAGGTATAAACTTATTATAAAATTTGTATAAATGGTAACATTAAAAAGGTTACATTATAAAGAAAAGAAAAAAATAAAAAAAAGTTGTTTCCCGCTATTTTTCATTTGTTTTTCTCTCCGTAAAAATGAGTGAATCTAATGAAGAAATTCGATACATTTTAAAATTTTATTATAAAAAAGGCAAAAATGCAACTCAAGCAGTGAAAAAAATTTGTGATGTTTATGGACCTGATGCAGTATCAGTAAGAGTAGCACAAATTTGGTTCAAACGTTTTCAGTCCGGAAATTTTGATGTTAAAGATGCACCTCGCTCTGGTCGCCCTGTTACGAATAAAATGGACGCCATTTTTGAAAGAGTGGAGCAAGATCGGCATATTAGTAGTTACGATGTAGCTGAAGAACTGGGAATTGACCACAAAACAGTTTTGACCCATTTGAAGAAAGCTGGTTATACAAAAAAGCTCGATATTTGGGTGCCACACGAGCTCACTCAAAGAAACTTAATGAACCGTGTACTCATTTGCGATTCATTATTGAGACGTAATGAAACCGAGCCGTTTTTGAAGAGATTGATAACTGGCGATGAAAAGTGGATCACGTACGACAAGAACGTGCGAAAAAGGTCGTGGTCGAAAGTTGGCCAGGCTTCACAGACTGTGGCCAAACCTGGCCTAACACGAAATAAGGTGATGCTGTGTGTATGGTGGGATTGGAAGGGCATTGTTCATTATGAGCTTTTACCGTCCGGCAAAACCATCGATTCTGATCTTTACTGCCAGCAACTGATGAGATTAAAGGAAGCAGTCGAGAGAAAACGGCCGGAATTGATCAACAGGAAGGGTGTGGTCTTTCATCACGATAACGCTAGACCACACACATCTTTAGCCACTCAGCAAAAATTAAGAGAGTTCGACTGGGAGGTCCTAGTGCATCCACCATATAGCCCTGACCTTGCGCCTTCAGATTTTCACCTGTTTCGGTCTCTTCAGAATTCTTTAGGTTCTGTAAGGTTGACCTCAAGAGAGGACTGCCAAAACTATTTGTCCCGTTTTTTTGATCAGAAGTCCCAAAGTTTCTACAGTAACGGGATAATGTCTCTGCCCACAAAATGGCAGAAAGTTATTCAACAAAACGGTACATATATATTGTAAATAAATGTAAATAAACTTTGAAAAAAATGTCTTGACTTTTCATACAAAAATACGAAAATACTTTTTCCCCAACCTATTATATTACTCTAATACTAAGCAATTAAGCATCTCAACTTTTAAAGCTAACTATCTAGTCATGCAAGTTTAAAAAAACTCGTATGGAGATGATTAAGTAAGAATATTGATAGGGAACTATAGGTTTTTCCGACAACAAAATATGAGTATCCCATCCCTAAAATATGTAGCAATATATTAAATTCAATATTTAACGTTATAGTGAAGAAAAAAGTGTTATCCTCATATTATTTAGTGCACCATTCTATTATGTTATCGCAAAACCGTAATAATTTACCCCTCTTAGGGACAACAAAGAGGCCAAATAAGTTTGGCCCTCCTTCGTAGGGAGTGAGCGAGAGTTCCCAACACTTCCCGAGCAGTATGGGGTCGGTACCCGGCTCGAGAGGACGTCCGTCTAGCTTGTTGTACAAAACGCGCTGCTTCGTGATATTAAAACGCGGACTGTTAAGTGAGAAAGTGACCTTTACAAATACTGTTTGTTGTTTATAAACATTTTTTTTACAAATATTTTCCTCTGATCCGAAGTGCTCAATTACGTGTACACGTTTGTCACGTGCTAACTCTCTTATCAAAATCGCATGTAGTTGAGTTATTTTTTTATTTTCCACCGGGAAAGTATTATATAAGGTGTTAAAAATTCTTTTATACCAGTTTTTCAAGGTGATTTTCTTCTTTTTTAACATTTGTTTTCTTTATTTATCTGTTATATTATATGTTTAATTTTGTATTTAATATCCATTTTATCATTGATCAGTCCACCCACACAATTCAATTGACCAGTTGACTTAAACAGAGCCTATAGTTTAACTTGATTGTGTCGTAATGAATCCGTATTCGATCCGTTCAATATAAATATATCTTGAGTCGTTAATTTTTTTATACTTAAAAGAATAAGCTGTTAATGGTGAACTTTTAATTAAACCGTATAATTTTTCTTAATATATTTTTAGAAGAACAGACGATAGTTGCTTTGTAAACCATTTGTTGACCATGTAAATTTTGGGAATCACTATATTAATTTATCCACAATGTACGGTATTGTCAACTACATAACATAACATAACTTCACGCCTTTTTGTTACCCGAAGGTGTAGGCAGCGGCTGTTAAGCCTCGTCTCGCCGTTATGTTTTACGTCCCAAATGGAATAGGTGGCGAACCTATTGCCATACCGGGCACAAAGTTTGTCAGTCATCGGTATTTATCACACATAACTTCCGAAAACAATTTCGAAAAGTCATTGGTGTGAGCCAGTGTCTGGAATCGAACCCCGGACCTCTGGATCTGAGGCCGTGCGCTCGCCCACTGCGCCACCGAGAAATAATTGTAGGAAGGAATAGAAATAAAATAATAATTGGATGATAATATTAGAATTGTATAGAAACAAACCAGAATAAATATTCCATAACTTCGTCGCTTCCAACGAAACAAGTTCTTTCAAATTATTAATTAAGAATGGAGAAGAATTTTCGGGAACGCAACGATAAAACATTAAAACAACCAAATGATACAATTTAAAAAGAATTTTAAGATTTTTATATGGATTACATATATATGGATATTACATATGTATACACTTTAATATGGATTAATTGTACATAAAAAATTTCCTCTAAAATCTCAGCACTAATTATTAAAAAGTGCGTTTATCCAAGAGTTACTCTATTTTATACTGTGTTAAGATTTATATTTTCAAAAGTGTTGTTGTTCTCAACTTGAGGTCTTTCTAAACACAATAACTTAATTTATTTAATAATATTTTTTTAAATAAGCTTAATCGATGTCAAAAAATCTCATAAAAACATCAAATAGTTTCAGTTTAGCGAGAAATGTCTTTTATGTCTTTCGATACCGACTAGTTTTTCTAATTTTTTTTAGGTAATTTTGACACTAATTTTCTATTTTTTTATTGAACAAAAATCTGAACTAATAGTCATATTATGTATTGTTTATAATTCTTACTATATTTAGTCTCATGTATTCTCAGTATAGAAATAATAAAAAAAATTAAATCTCATCTGCTATACAGATATTTATTGAAATTAATCTATATTGGACCGGCTTGGGGCGACCAGCCCAACCCTTCGTTTAGCGTATTTAAAACTAGCATTATCGATCTCGGTTCTGTGGTTTACAATGTACTTGGCCACATGTTCTGTTATATCTACTTTAATAAACAATTCATCACAACTTTAAAGAAAAGAAGAACAAAGAATTATAGAACAAATTATATGAATTAATCGATTTTCTTAGACTATTAAAATATCTAATTAATTAAAATATAATAAATTATTATTATTAATATCGCTCAGAAAGTTGCAAATGAATCTTATATACGTTAGTATATTACTTTATTAACCGACTTCATTAAGTGTAAAGTTATGGTTTCAATTAATATAAACAATAATAATGCAGAAATAGCCGTACATTTTATTGAAAGATATAGTTATCTTTCAAGATATCTTGTAAAATCAGACATGGCGTATATATGGCATAAGAATTAGAAATATAAAATTTAATGGCGAAAAGTTAATTTATCTAAAACAATAAATTAGAACATAACAAATGTATTAAAACTTGGCAAATCCAAAACATGCCAAGTATATCGATTACTTCACAGTTGTTGTTGAATGCAGGTCGAGCGATGACTCACTGGTTTTACTGCCTACCCTATATGTACAGACTCGGTAATGAGGGGGCCATAGACACATTCGAATGTGTCTTGATCAAAGATTCCAATTGTACTTTGAATTGTAAATTATTCACGTGTTCTAATATATTTAATTTCAAGCAAAAGTTGCATAAAATGAAATATATATATATCATACTCTCCAAACTAATGAAAAAAATAATTAGTCCCTGAAATTAACATATTCAAACTAACTTGATTTTTAATATTCCTGCTAATTTATTTAGCAACAAATATTGTAAATACTTGCAATCAATTCCAGACCTCTCAGTTTAATTAAGATGAATATAACATAACTTCACGCCTTTTTCTACCCGAAGGTGTAGGCAGCGGCTGTTAGGCCTCGTCTTGCCGTTATGTTTACGTCCCAAATGGGATAGGTGGCGAACCTATCGCCATACCGGGCACAAAGTTGTCAGTCATCGATATTTGATGAAGATGAATATCAAATGTACAATAATACTGATAAAACCTATTCAAAAATCAGAGTAATAAAAAATATTTAAGTATAAAAATATGGTAGAAATAAAGATGAATGAACGGAAAAAGTAAATGTATAACCATTCATTCAGTTGCAGTTTCGAAGCGAGAGTTGCTCATTCATTATTTATCTGATGCATGCACCGGTTCACCTACGCGAATGGAGCTTGAATGAAATGCACCGAAGTGATTTTTAGGCCGCCGTTTTAAGTTTATATAAAATATTGACACAAATCTCTCCTTAGTATTGCGTTAACGACCAAGATTTATAGCATAACATAACGTAACTTCACACCTTTGTATCCGAAGATGTAGGCAGCGGCTGTTAAGCCTCGTCTTGCTTATATTTATTACCAAGATTTATACTAAATTTATAATACTGTTTTTTTATTTGTATCTTATTTAATATATTCCATAAATGTCATCTCTGTCACTGTTGTTTCTTTTGTTTTTATGTTTTTGTCAATAATAACAACAATATCTTTATCTATTTTTGGAATGAGCTATAATATTTCATAGACATTTGAATTTTTATGAAATTTAATAGCTTTTGGAGTTTTATAATGTAAGTTTTTCGTTTCAGCTATTCCCTGAACTGTACCAATGTGGCTTTCGGCTAACAATTAATTAGACTGTGTTCAAATTTTAAGAGTTTGTGATAGTGGTTCTATGCGACATTACGTGTCCTTAACTGTGCCAAAATATACTATAACTTTTCGAGTAAAATTTGACTCTATGTGTAAGAAATAAGATTGAAGTTTACTAAGCGGTTGTCGGGGAGGACTGGCATTAATGGCTACGAATGGGCACCAACTTATCTAAATTGAACAAGACAAGAGTCTCCGGTGTCAATCATGTTAGTATACTTTTTTTGGCATTTTTATATCAAAATTTGTGCTTAGACGTTTATTTGCATTTTCATTGTGTTTTTCAAAATTATAATTGGACACTTGTGACAACTTATAATTATTATTTTAAAATATTTCTTCTATAGGTACTTTGATAACTTTTTCTTGTAGAGTTATTTTGTATTCATTTGATACAACGTTTTTTTTATTTATGCTTGTATATGGAAATTAGAGTTTTCTTTGGCTTGTTGTGATTATCTTAGTATGACAATGTATACAGTGATTTACTAGAACATTATAGCAGTCATCAGACACGCCTACGAGAACCAAATCGTGGAATAAATCTACTTTATTACACACATTTTGGCATTAAAACGAGTTATATATTCAACATATATCCTGTAAATCAGTATTATTTGTCTGGAACATTTTTTCTTCTTTCTTGTATAAGTATGTAATACGATTTATCTTAAAAGAGGTTGAATTGCGTTTAATTCATTCTTTGTTATCATCATCTTCTTCGTGCTTAGTTTTAACTTTAGAATCTCTTTTGGAAACTTTAAAAACTGTTTCTATCTTTATGATTTTGCATTAGTTTCAATCTTTTAACTCACATTTAATTCAGTCCTCTGAAATGCCTTTCGTTTAGCTGGAAACAATGGTTATCATAATTAATGATTAGTTTTTTTTTGTTTATGTATGTTAATTTGAGGTTTGTTAGCGGCATAATTGAGAGTCATGAGCAGTCGAACCTCAACCACACCTAGTCGTGACGTGAATATAAAAAATAAAAGTTACGGCTCAAGTTTCATTTGTCGTATAAAAGTGAACCACGTAACATGAATAATAATTATTATTTATTGGTAAAACTGTAATTTCTTTTGTTTTATTTGTTTAAGTGGCCAATGACATAAAGGTGGATATGTTTCACCTGATTTAGCCTTAGACGGAAGTTCTCCAGTTTAATGTTTATAAAGATTACCATTTTTTTTTTATCCGGTCATTTATCCCGGTAGTGTCTACCGTCATTATTTTTTTAAATAGGGACCATTTTTAGGGATCTTGTTATCTTAGAATTACTCTTAACGCTTTCTCATATTTTGATTATTAGTTTATAATAATAATTTACTAACTCTCGATTAAGTGATATTGTATGTTGTGACAGTATTAACTTAAAAATAATTCTACCCGCAGCTTCGCCCGTGTAGAAAATAAAGCATCATCGCTCTAAAATCACATTTTATTAACAGTGGTAGAGCCACGAGATCGCTGCATGAATGGGCCGGCTCGACCGGTGAAATACTACGGCCTCTCAGTATAACAACGTAAAGTGGCTAATGCCCTGTTTCGTTCGGTGAAAGAGATATCCGGAGGTCCACCCTCCGTTAAAAGCCGACAACGCTATCTGTGTTGCAGGTGTCCGTGGGTGACGGTAGTTGCTTACCACCAGGTAAGACACTTTCTTGTTTGTCCGCCAATCCTATCAAAAAAATGTGTTGAGATATCAATTACCTAGATAATTTAAAAAATGAAAGAATAAATAGTTAAATACTTTCAAATTCATCACTCATTACCTACTTATAAACAACAAACTACCTTCTAAAGAGAGGAGAACCTTCCTCTTATTACATAACATAACTTCACGCCTTTTGTTACCCGAAGGTGTAGGCAGCACCTGTTAAGCCGCGTCTCGCCGTTATGTTTACGTCCCACATGGAATAGGTGGCGTATCTATTGCCATACTTGGCACAAAGTTTTCAATCATATCGATATTTATCACACTTAACTTCAGAAAACAATTTCTAAAAGTCATTGGTGTGAGCCAGTGTCAGGGTTCGAACCCAAAATTCTGGATCCGAAGCCGTGTGCTTTACTACTGGACCACATTATTATTTTATTATATTGTGTTATTATTTATATTATATTATTATATTTTTATTATTATACATTAGAAAGATCTGATTAAAAGCTCTGGCTAGATTTAGTGAGCTGATTAATCCTCTAAATTATGGCCACGGTGGCAATACATCATTTAGTTTTACACCAATCGGGAATCGATTGTAGGTGTTATTCTCACACATTATAATATGCTATGTCATGTCTCCATTCCACTCTATCATCACCAATCTCTGTATCACCCCCTAAAATCTTTGCGATCATTCCTCATGGAAGTAATTTGTGAAATTGCTTGCATCATCGCCTTGCAGATATAACGTGTTCATATAATATAGTGATGATAGCAAGTGATACATCACGATTCTGATCGGTAGATGTCGCCAGCAACGATTTTTCACGCGTAATCGAATTAAAAAACGATTTGCGATCGAGACAATTCACTTAGAATATTGCATAAAAATTTAAGTTTTTTTTGTTTATTTAGTTGCTGTCAATTCAGCGTGAATGCACAGTGCACACCAACGGACGTAAAATTTTGTTTGTATAAAAAAAAATTAGAGATTGCAACCCTCAACATTTAGGAAGATGAAAAAATGTTGTCCTATTTTCAGACCTATAAGGTATGCATACAAAATTTCATGAGAATCGGTCCAACCGTTTCGGAGGAGTATGGTAACAAACACTGTGACAGGAGAATTTTATATATTCGATATAACTTTTGGTATCGTTAGCGTTTGCCGTCAGCTTCATGAAAATTTACTTAGTATCCCGACTATAAATAGATCAAACGTTATCTGTTAGCAGATAAAACTATTTCGTAGTAAAAGTTACGAGCTTACAACAGATACATTATTATCTTTGTAAACATAACATTGTTTTCTTTCGTAAACAAGATAAAAAGTATGGCGCCCAACTGTCGACCAATGGGATTGGAGCCGCGACGACTTCCGCTGATCGCCGCGGGAAAATTCAATATCCGGGGGTACACAAGATTACATGGGTACATATCAACCCACCAGTAACCGGATTCAGGTTCAGTCCAGCCATAAAACCATGTTACATTAGTTTTAGTAACCCTACTTCGATTTTAACTAAAGCCATTTTATGATGCAGTTGTAGCCTATAATGAATTACGACAGTATGGCCTTTAAATAATAAAAGGAAAATAAAGATTTACTGCTGTTTTTGTAAAGATTATCACAGAAAAACATACAAACTCATAAAAATATTGAGATATTATTTTTATCTTTACACCTCTTGACAGTATTGCCATCATGGCGCTGAACTTGCTTCATATCATTGAATTACCCAGCACTTGCCCGTATTACATTATTTTTTTACTTCCAAATGATTTCATTTGGAAGTATGTGTCTAAACATTTTTCATTCGCCAATACTAAAAATAAAACACTAAATTTCCCTTTTACACACGGGATCGTTGTACGCTAGACCGTAAGATTAAATCGGAACTGCGTGCCGGTCACATAAATTATGTGCGACTTTAACGCCCTTGCGCATAAACTGCCGGTCTCATTATTCAGCTTTATTCAAACATGAATTGTACAACAAAATAAATCAATATTTGCAATGGACGCTAAAAGCACCCTTCTGTTTGAACAAATGCAATTCGTTCGATTTGAACATGATGCATTGGGCTGCTGGCAACTTGACCGTGTACCTCAAAATAACTATACCAAAATAAACTTTATCACTGTGAACTAAAATTGAGAATCACTTGTACTTTTATTTTACAATCATTCAACATAGGTTTATTTAATGCGAACGATTTTTGCTCATTCATCTAAAGCTTTGATACATATGTATCGTACCATCCATTAAATAAATATTTTATTAGGTAAAAACGAAAAAATGCTACCCAGGCCCTTAAATAGTTCGAACCCTGCCTCATATTTGTGACTTTTAGATATTATTTTTGGAGGTTATGTGTAACATCGATGACCGATAAATTATGGCAATAAGTTACACCTTATTAGAGAGAGAAAATGTTTCGTAAGTCTTAGCATAAGTACCGTTGCCCACATCTCCCAATTATAATATATGTAATGTCACCAAAAACAGTTGTTGAAATTAAAATACGTAAAACATGTAGCAGCCCTAGCCCGCGAGTGACGTCATCGATGTAGTATGATATTTGATTGGTCGAACAACACTTTGATCTCGCCGCGGCCGTTTTCAATTAGATGCGGCATATGATACGCACGTTCATTTAGGGTTGGCGGTTGTACAACAGTTCCTATGTGCGTATTGTGTGTACTCCAGATAACTATTTTAATGATACACAGTAATAATGTATGTCTATACATTGCCAGTTGGTTATTGTAATGTATATAATTGAATTACTAATATCAATTAAACGTCGTAATTAATTATCGGATACACAAATATAATATTTATGTTACGTTATAATGGTATGATATATAATTTTCATAGCGGAGGACATAATATTAATAAAATATGTAGACGGAAAATTATAAAAAAATACCGAAAGGTGATGTAAAACAATGTTTAAAACTATTTATAACATAACATAACTTCACGCCTTTTCTAAGCGAAGGTGTAGACAGCGGCCGTTGAGCCTCGTCTCGCCGTTATATTTACGTACCAAATAGGTGGTGAACTTATTGCCATACCGAGCACAAAGCTTCAGCAGCAGTCATCGATATTAATCACACATAACATCCGAAAACAATTTTAAAAAGTCGTTGGTATGAGCCAGGATTCGAACCCGCGACTGGACCACCCAGACTTTTAATTCTATATATTCTTATATTTATAAATATAACATACTTCCCTAATATCCAATGTGTTAGTATATTTCATCCCTCAAACGCGAACACCCATAACACATAACATCTTCATGAAATCACGAGAAAAAAACATCCATTCGCAATAAAATCAAAATAATGTGGTGCTGAGGAAAAATCGATGTCACTGAAAAAAAAAAAACCAATAGATTTAACACCACCGCTCTATATGTCCGGCGAGGTGCACTTTTTTATTTAATTCTCCAAATCTACCCCTTGTTTTTGTGGGGTGCCATCAGTTTAGGGCCTAAAACATGAGACTTGAGCGATTTTCAACGATCTCTATAAAAGTCTAAAATTTATGTTAACATTACTTTTGTATAGTTACAATAATACTTCAGAGCTGGTTTATTATTTCTTCCATTGTAATTTGAAAAAGCTGGGTTTCTACTTGATAGACGATTGTAGATAAATTGCTCTTGGATTTAAAATTGAAATAAAACACTTTTACATTTCAATTTAACTGATGAACCCATTCCTAATCAATCGATTGGACATTATTAATTAATATAGTAAGATTAATCATATATTATATGAAAACAAGATATAAGACGTAAGAGATATAAATATATAGCAATAATATCTAAAATATACTTATTGTAATACTTCAGCAGTGACTTTTTCATTACAAGTGCAGTGACCACTAAGCTATAACATAACATAACTTCACGCCTTTTTCTATCCGAAGGTGTAGGCGGTGGCTGTTAACCCTCGATTCGCTATTCGTTATTCCCACGTCCTAAATGCAATACTGGCGAACCTAATGTCATACCGAGCACGAAGTGTTCAGTCACAGATAAATTCCGAATAGAATTTCGAAATGTCTAAAAATCAATACCAATATATTCTTAACTTGTGTTCTTTTTATTAATTAAACTATGGTTAGTTAGCGAGCTATCTTTCATCTCTTATAACTTACGTCGTCTACTGTGGAGGGCAGTAGAAATCGATACTCGACAACTGCCAGTTTTGAGGCGTTTACTTGAGAATTATTCAATTAAATACCAGGAGAGAAACTAATTTGTTTTCATCCTCAAAATGTTATTTGTCTAACTTTCGCAGTAATGGAAACATTGTTTGAAGGAAATTCGGTTTGCTCGGATAACTGATACTGACCGCTTGGTAGTAGGTACTGGGGGGAGTAATTGAATGTGCTTACCATTGTGCCATAGTTTTGTAACTTCACGATCTTTACAATTGTGGGTGCGGGCATCGGAAATTATACTTCAATAGGTATTTTGCATAGTAGCTTATTCAATTTCTATTGATGCGAAGGACGTGGCTTTTTCGTTTTAACAATAAAAATCTCCCTAATATTATTCACAAGTCTTAGAAGACATATTTTAAAAATATAACCTACCTATTATTTATATTGTATAAAATATGACGCAAAATACTGACCGATTATTTAACTTATTATTGGAAAAGTTACAGCGGAATCTATAAATCAAAGAAACCTCTTTTTCAAAGTCGTTTAAATGAGTTGAAAATTCCTATTATTCTGGTACGAAATAAATTAAAAGTTTAACTACTGATTAATGTTATACAGTTGTATATAACTGGTTTATATTTATAAGTACTGAAGACAGAAATTTACAAAACAACGAACGAAGCAAAAAAAAATTGAGATTGTTCAGTAAAAGTCGCCCATCCGTTGAAACTGTTGTAAGCAAAAACAAAATGGACAGCCTTCAGCTTTTACTAAAAGGTTTTCTTTTGTAACAACTTTTAGACGTAAGTTTTGTTGAATAACAGCTAGATACAAATTTGTTTCTAAGATATTTGTTTCTAAGATTTTCGCGAATCTCACTCATTGATTAAAACAACTTTTAGGATTGTATCGCGTTTATTTATTATTAAATAAACGCGATACAATCCTAAAAGTTGTTTTAATCAATGAGCTAGATACAAATAAGGATAATGAAGCAGTTCCCTGTTTTTCAATTGGTGACTTTTTTTTAAGCTTAAAATAATGAGGTAAACATTAAACCCCATAATCACCGCCACGATAATCACGATAATCCTTTACTGAGGCTAATGGTAGAAATTTCACTTTGGTAACAGAAGACGGTTATGGCTTCATTTATTCAATCAAAAAATAAAATGATGAATCAGGTACAAACTTTTACATACAAAATTTTATCGAATTTATTTTATTTTGTTGTTCTGCGAAAATTAAATTTAACGCCTGAAAAATACACATAGGTATTTTTTAGTTGATTGGATACCTATTAATAGTCACTTTAATTATGTTGGTTAATATAATCGTTCAAATTGACAGCATAGACACTGCGAAGAATCTGATCTGATCTCATGCTGGAAGTATTTGAGAAAAGGCTGTGTCAAAATGGGTCTTATTTTATTATAGAATTCAAGAAAATGGCTAATAATAACTCGAAAACCTTGGAAGCATCTCCTGTTTAGCATGGATAGGCAGAAAGGATACACGACAATGGTCACTTAACGTAGAATTTACAAATCTCTTATATATCTTAAACGAGGAACTCTTTCCTAAGAAAATCCGATAAATGAATTGAATAAATCTATACATAAAGCTAATATAATAATATTGATATTCCAATTGACCGTAACAGTTGCGTTCCCTAAGTCAAATCACGTTGGAAAAAAACCAACAAAAAGCTTTGTGGAGCAAAATCATCAATTAGTATCCAAACCGGGATAGTCCCTAGTTTGGCGCACTCGTTAAAAACGAGCATCGAACCGTGAGCGTCGCACTAAGACCAACTCGCCTTGTTTAAGCCACTTTCAAACTTTTAGAATATTGTACTGTCAGCAAAAAAGTTGCAGCTGTATAAGGAAAAAGTTTTAAAAATCAAGATGGGTTTATTATATGACTGGCTGTGTTGTGTAGTCAGTAGTATAGCAGTAGTAGTTCAAATAAATGCATGTGTCTAGATTTTTTAAATTCTACAATAAGTTCATTTTTACAACTAAAGTATTATTTCGTGCTATATATTGGTATTTTTTGGCCTTAACTTTGTCTAAGTTATGAAATACGAAAGCTCTTATTATAAATGTGTTTCGAAATATGTTAGATGAACTTTTTGTAAAACTAAAACAAGCTGGTCAGGTTGACAGGCTTGCAAGTTTAAAATTATCATAAATACTAGTTAGACCAATTACAAAATTTCCATATTTATTACAAATTTACATTAAACCTACAATTAATTTCAATAAAAACAAAAATGAAACAAGAAAATTGCATCACATTAATTCCATCAAAACATTAGAATTATTCATTACACGTTTTTGCAATCCTTACTCCCTAGGGATTATGGCCCTCCGAACTAACTGAGGATTCTTAGTAAATAGTGATGTACCCCACTTCACTCTTGCTACCCTCAGACCTTGGTTGTTCAGCTCTAGAGGATTTACTATAAAGGAATGTCTTATGAATGAATGCTGTTGGGGTTTGCGAACTCTTGAAATTATTTTGGGAGATTTTTACCGCTTCGTTGATAAGCTTACACCGGTAGCAGAATTCAATGTTTTAAGACGTTTTTTTACATCTTAGCAGATAATCCTCAAAGGCATAGGCAGGAAGGTAGGTATTAGTTTTACTTTGCCGCGCTACATGAAATATTTAATTCCAATTATACAGTAAATTGAATATTTATCGTCTCAATTTGAATAAAACAACTCAGATAAAGATGAAATCCATTTTTGCATAGTTAGTTTTTGCATGGTATCCGTAACGACGATATTATGGAGGACCAATTTTAAAGTTTCATTTAATCCAAATTGGCTACCTCATTGAGTACCTCAAGAGTACCGCTGTATTGTGGCCATATAGTCATGAGATCGTGATCAGAACCCACACATCGCGCCTACCTTTGGATTTATAAGGTATTAACGTATGTCTAAATTTACAGATCGTATTAAGATATTTGGTCCAAACCAGTTTCTTTTTCAATTCAATTTCATTCAAGTGGCTTTTATAATGACATTAACTCTTGTTCCCACACAGCAAATTTTAATTAAATACATACATATCATACACGCTCGTTGTGGTTTAAGGTTGCCGGCATCACTTCCCCAATACCTTCAATTTGGTCGTAGAAAATGGATCTTTCTGAAATGTATTAGTGTAAGCCAATATTCGAACTCAAGTCTTCTGAATTAGATGCCAAAGCGCTGAACGTATAAGACTATAGATGACCAAACCACTCAGTCGCTCCTTAATACACTGACAAGAAGAAATAACTACTAACAATTCAAGATTCTTTGTAAATACACATAACCATATCTTGGTAAATAGACTATGTGATCTAACGAAGCCTTTTACCTGGTGGGTAGTAAATAAATAGAGCATAATCAATATTGATACAGTTATAGTAAACCATATTGACGGTTTAAACTAATATAACTTGGAGGCAGGGTTCATTAAATCAAGCAAGATTGAGGTGCTCGGATTGATCCAATTTGAAACAATGCGGTTGATGGTTATTTGCCTTGCCATTACTGATGCGATCGATGTCTAGGTACTATTTGATTAAGTAATATTAATACAAGTGAAAACGTTAAGTCCTCTTTTACTCGACTGTTTTAGAATGAGAGTTATGTTTTTTGGAGTGTATGAAAATTTCTTCGGCAAGTTTTTTAGATACCTTTTGAGTGTGAGTTTTACATATCGCTCAAGTGAGAAAGAGTTATGTTGCTGTGTTCTTCGTAGTTGATTAAAAACTCGCTGCGCCGGCAAAATATTGCGTTTATTTCTTTGGCTGCCTTTGATGAGACGTAGTATAAATTATTTTTAAAATGCTCTAAGCATCAAGAATTTAAATTATTATATTAACTATTTACAAATTATATATAGGAAATATATGTGCCTTTAATATTTAGTTACAGCTAGCTGTCCAAATTCCAGGATAATTAATCCTTCGGTAGATTCAATCAAGCTGGAAAGGGACAGGTGCGGTCTGTCTCTACGTCACTCTAATTTGGTACAATGTAATGGCCCAATGTTTGCATCTCTCATTTGTGAATATTTCCGTACTACCTTAATTGTGAATCGGAAATTTTGTAAATTTCAGCTAATGCTTGTAGTTTTGCTGTTGTTTGTTTGGTATTCTAATTTCGACAATTGCTAATGTTTCATTCACGGTGGGATATTTGAATAGACAAATTATTCTAAAAACTGAACTATTCAACTATCGTAAATAAATTTATGATAATTTCTCTGAGTAATAAAATGTATATATTCATAAGTTCTGTAGTGCTCGTTTTAAAGTTAACTTTTATTGCTTTTAAAGTCCCGATACGAATGTACAAATGATGATTCATATTATAATATAATACTAATAGATATAAATCTTTTCGTTCGGTGAGAGAGGTATCCTTTCCAAATTACACCCCAAAAGGCTGACTACTCAATTGTGATACTTCTATTTCACAGGTGTCCATGGGTTTGTTCGTTTGCCCTTCTATTCTATGAAAAAAGAACTGAGGAGTAGTGTCAAGTGTAATTAACTCGCCACTTGTAACTTGAATCCAAGTGCAACTATTGACGAAACCAGTCATTGCCCTGCTCACACCTTTGGCTATAACTTTTGTGAGATTGAACAAAAGTTTAACGACATTAGTACGTAGTACGTCGGAGTGCCTTTCTACGATTCAATTTTACATATTATGACGGAAATGTTATATCAAACCGAATATGTTGAACCTCAAAGTTCTTTGAAGACTTTGCGTCTTAGAAACTTCACTCGTTCATGAGGATTCATATAAACCTCACCCAATGGCACTATTCAACTTCACCTTTAGAACATTCATAATAGCTATATTTACGTACGTAAAGTGTACGGGCGAGAATCAAACTTTGTACTGACGAATTCTAATGCTCAATTGCACATCTCGTTCGGTTTCATTTGCATAGTCTTGATGCTGCAGTGAGGAAATAGCCTGCGGCTTTCAACGTCTGCATTCTCTGTTACACCATAATGAATGAGGATGGGTGGCTGTATACCCACCTTGATGTGAGGGTAGATATTTTTGAAATGTGAACTTGTGGTCCAAATTCTGACTACGAGATCCCTAGTTTGAAACCGCGTGTACTTAATTAATATCTTTTCTATACTTATAATTTTAAATATAAAACTGATATTATTTTTTGTAATTATGGATGAAAATTAGATATTGTGTGATTGGGATGCAATATAGCTTGGTTGGTTGATAAACGTTCTTGTATTGCAGAGGTTATGGATTCAAATTACATAGTATTATGATAGAATATAAAATAAGTCAAGCGGTGGATTTGTTAGTAAAAAAAAAAAACATTAATAATCCTCTTCACAAGCTTAAAGTAAGAAGATTAGGAACTAAGTGCAAACTTCGTTGGAGCATGATATCAAATAGTTTATTGAATTATTTATATCCAACCATTCCATCCATCCGTGTGGGGGATGAGTCACTTTTTTGTGGGGTCCGGGGATTATAGTGAGATAATTGAAAGACCAAATTATTGATATCGACAGCTGCCGATTTTATTAGGGATTGAATACAATAGATTGTACTTTTAGGTACTTAGCTGTTGATAATATGATGAGGCACGGCTGTTTTTATTGTTGAAATAAATTACAGTGGGTTAATATCAACATTATATGGGTGCATTTTATACGCTGCCATACCGCTCGTTGGATTAGAATAAAACATTGCATTTGCAAGGTTATAATATCTAAATTGACTTGCAGGATATGACGCGTTTTTTTTGCGCTGAAAAATATATTTGAAAAACCATACCTGCGTAACAACGAACGAATGATTAAAGAAGCTAAAGAAATTCTTCTTTCTTTGAGCTAATGGAAAGGAGACATTTTCCACCGAACATAGGATTCATTTGAATGACTGGTCTCTAGATATAAAATAAATCAGAGCTTTTATTATTTTTTGAATGGTTAACTAAAGAGCGAGTTTATTTTATTGAAAAGTAATGAAGTTATAAATATAAATGACATTTTCTTCTAAACTAGCATTTATATAAACTTAAAATATCAGAGACAAAAGACGAGAACAAGAGAAGAAGAAAAAGTTATTTCCGTTATTGTTTTCGGAAACAGATTAAATTTTTCATGTTCGAATCGTTTCTTTCTTTTGTACGAAAAATCAAATATCACCCTTGACATTTCAAAGAATGACAACATTTGGCGTTTTTTTGCCGACCCTTAATTCGTACCAAACATCCCTTATTGACATGGTAGTTTGTTTAGGCGTTAGGTATTAAAGTAAACCCTTCGGAGGGCATGCGAGTAGTCCTCCTTACTACAGAGGGTGCAAATATTGTACACAAATGTTTGAACTAAATTGTAAATCAGTTGTAAGTACTTGGCTGTTTTAGCTGATAGTGTAGAGCGTTTAAAGATATAAGTTATCAAATAGTCGTGGATACGAGTCAGACAGGAACATTTTCTGATATTTAATTCCGTAAGTATTTGATTTCACGCGAATGCCTGAAAAGAGTTATGAAAATCAACGAAGCGAGTGAAGTGTGTAAGAATCGCGCCAAATAGCGCTCCGTTCTCTCTGCCTAACCCGTAAGGGATTTGGCGTGAAGTTATGTATGTATGTAATCCCGTAAGAAATTGTCGTATAGTTAGCATTTAATTATAATATTAAGCTTCTTGTGTAGGATCTGTTCACTCGGCACATTGCAAAAATTTATAATATGGCGATCGAAGTTTTGTTATAGTTTACTAAGAAGTATAAATAAAAATTGAACTATGAAAGGCCAAAGGCACCTTACCTGTTGATTCTGATTGGACATACCTACTACAAGCGTAGACAATGTCCCAGATCCTAGTTCCAGTCCTAGTCATAATGCCACTATAACATACGCTTATATGACCCTTTACGTGACAGTTGCATAAAAGGCTTAAATTGTCATTGTCATTTTAGTCTTAGTTTCACTACGTTCTCAATTATATTAGCCCGCTATTATTTTCGCACAAATTAGTCGTTACACTTTTGGACATAATTGTACACTCATTTCTACTCAACGGCCAGTTTAATCGCGCAATTACCATAACCCTTTGATTACACCGATGAAGTACAGTCGCTATGAAAAAAACAAAATGCAAATTCCTTTTTCAAATCGTCTGCAATGAAGTCAGTTGACAGAGAGCGCCCTCGTTCTAATTTTGAACGAGTTGTCGCGTGCCGGCCACGTGGCTCCTTTTGGGCCAATCGCAGACCTTTGTGACGTCATCAACGGCTAGTTCGTGAGAAATGATTTACGATACTCCACAATAGAAGGTAATTAAGTTTCGTAACCCCCGGGATAGTTGACAACGGATAGTATATTAAAAATATGTACTTCATTTTAGGACGGTCGCCTCATTGGCTTCTCATATATCATACTTTTAATCGCTGAGAAACACGAATTTCTTTACTTAGAAGCTTATCAAATGGCTCAGTTCAGTCCATTGTATGAGTATTTGTAGTCATTGTGCCATTGTGCCAGTAGACATTAGCATTGGAATCCATCAACGACATATAGTAATCAGTTAAAATTGTTATTTCATACCGACAAAGTTAACACAATATGGGTAAAGTAGATACAGACAGTCTTCGGATTCTCATTTTTTCCTTTTACAATCTAGTTCCATTTATGAAAAATATTTAATTTTAAAATTTGAACATTTTTCTGCCATGCCATAACTGGGAGAATTATGATTGATTTTAAGCGACGTAACGAAATATTGCGTTAAAAGCTATAGGCTTTCTTTAGTCGATTCTCCTGGATATTTTTAAGCAAAATTATCACAGTTTTGGCAATTCATATTATGTAGAATTTTAAAGGTGTCGACGTATACGTTGTAAATCTTAAAAAATAAAAGTATTAAGACTCTTTTCAATGAAGAACAATGTTTCATCATTCATAATAATACTCTAGCGAAGTATCAGTTTATTTCAGTGGACGTTTCATAATTTCTCCGAGGTAATCAATCAACGTCACCGGCACTCAGACTCCCTGGTGAACGCAAAATATTATTTTTAAACATCCAAAAAGGAGCTAATTTAAAAAAAAATCTCCAGACAAAGTCATTTTATTAAGGCTTTGAGGTAGTCGAAGGCACTACATCAAAAGAACGTCGAACGTGACTTGGATTTGAAAAGCTATTTCCGATTTTATAAACAAAGATATTTTGCTTACAACTTGTTTTTGTATGTTTATCCATGTTATTTTCAAGAATACTATAGATTCTTAACTAACTTTAATCATCTGTTATTAACAAATTGGTTCAATACTAATCTCGGACTTAACTCTCGTATTATTAGCAATTACTTAGGAAATCTTTCCCAAAAATATACATAGCAAATTATCGCACACTCAACAAACTGTGCTATTTGTAGCATTTTTTTTATGGGATAGGAGGGCAAACGAGCAGTCGTGTCACCTGATGGTAAGCAACCAACGCCGCCCATGGACACCAGCAGCACATATAGTGTTACTGTTGCGTTGCCGATCTTTAAGGGATAGGGGATAGGGAAGGATGGAGTAGGGGTGTGGGCCTCCGGGTACCTCTCTCACCCAACGAAACGTGGCATGAGCCACTTTACGTCGATCTTCTAGGAGGTCGTGGTATTTCACCGGTCGAGCCGGCCCATTCATGCAGCAATGCATGGCTTATTACTGGCGTAAAATATATTTAAGATTATTCTTACTACCTCTTTGGTTAACAATCCAGTCTTAGTCCAGGTGTTAAGGTAAAAAAATAAACATCTATGTCTCCTTTACCTTTTGATACTTAAACTGGTGTGCCGATTTAAATGAAATTTTCTTTAGAGGTTTTTATTAACTTGGAGAAGGACTTGTTTCTATCAAATGATCCCTTAAGTCTATATCTGGACTAAACCATAACTTAATTCTTCCATTTTAAGCACTTCATATAAAATGGTTCTGGAGAGCATTACATTCCTAAATCCTCCATTCCATTCCTGCAGAGTCTGAGTGCTTTGTAGACTGTACCAGTAACCGCACACTCTATGCACTTTAAAAGACCTACGTGGCAGGCATCATAATGTGTGACTGGTTATCACAAATATTTGTGCTCGGGTGGGAATCGAACCCCCGACCTCATTGCTGCAGCCAGTAGTTTTAACAATGCGCCACGAGGCCCGAGCCGACTAGAATGGGATTCTAGTTCCAATACATATTGTAAGAGAAGAACAATGTTACCACTATCTCACTTCTTGTCCCACTCTGTCACTGTCACTGACAAATTGACACATTTAAGAGACAGTAATTTTACCTTTCCAAATAAATACCACAAAAAATAATAGACAATCTTACGTTAATTATCAGAGATGCTCTATTTTCTTTTACGAAAATTTACGTCGACACTTTATCAATATGTAAAAAAATACGAGTGATTTTAGAAGTGTTTTGTAATCATAGCTTAAAATATATATATTTGTCAGCAGTAGGCGGGTGTGTCGTGTGCTTTACCCGACAACGTTGCACGCGTTGATAGATGGCCACGACCAAAATGAGCTTTAAATTACAAGCTGCCTGCACAAAATTGAGATATATATGCGAGCAGTTCACATAAAGGTTTTGTATAGCTTCCGTGTCGTAAGAAAACTGGGGAAACTACTCTGTGTTATAAGGAAGTATGAAGTCGTCATTCTAAGAGCCACGTTCCCGTTATGATGATTAGTTATTTAGTTTGCAGGTTATTTATTATTTTTATTCATTCTTGTTTTCTTTTTTAAATTTTCCGAACCAAATTTGACCATGTATTCTGTACCTTTGGTGTTATTTGGTATTAATTAAGCGAAAATAATATCTATTTCTAAGACTTTCGCGAATCTCATTCATAACATTAAAACAACTTTGAGGATTATATCGCGTTTATTTATTACTTATTTTATTAATTTCCCGACGTATTTTCTATTTTTATTTATATATTTTTTTATTTTAAAATGATCTCTGTAAAGAGTTCGAAACGTCGGGAAATAAATCAAATAAGTAATAAATAAACGCGATATAATCCTAAAAGTTGTTTTAATGTTAAAAATAATATCACTAGTTACCAAACAGGTACGACATGTTAACTTATCCAAATATACCCAAATAGATAATACCTTGAAAATCGTTTTATATTTACCTCATAAATTAATCTATGTTTTCCCGCGCTACACCCAACCGTTGGCTCAAGGGCGTGTCATATAAGTGACAGCTGTCAAAGTGACGGCTGATATTTTGACAGGTGTTATTCGTAGACTGTTGTTGAATGTGGTGTGTTATTTGACGGCATTTGTATACCATAACTTAGGGTTATTATTAGTGTTTAAGTATAGTCCAAGTAGCTCTCATGTCAGAGATTACTTAATGAGCTCACATTGTATAGGTAGCTTTAAATATTTTTTTTTGCAAATAGAATAACCAGGACTTACAATGTATGTGCATAATCCTGTCGTCGGTTTTTCTTAGAATCGTAAAAATATTATGTATCACATTTACCTGGAAACTGAACCTTAACTTACTCTACAAGCTAATCTAATTATTTTATTTTTGTTTAGTTAAAAGAAGCATAAATAATATATAATTTAAATAGAAATGAGCGATCCATGATTGCTAGAAACCGCGGCTCTTCTCGTAAACGTCTCAAGTATCTAGATTTATCTCCGCGATATTATCTTTGTGGAGAATCTGAGGATCTAGAACTTCTACGAACTCAAACCAAGTCTAATCTAGCTGTAGCAAATAATTTAAATTACACTGCGAATGCTGAAATTAATGACACCAACGATTTAGACAAAACGATAATAATTCAAAATTGGAACGTTGGAATATTCTTTTTGTTTTACTTTTAGCGAACGCGGTTTGCGTATTAGCCACATTTGGAAACATTTTAAAAAAAGGAACCATTCTTTTTTCGTTTTTTATGGTCACAGAACTACCATCGAGTTTTGATTTATAATTTGTTCGCAGTGTTTATGTATATTCACAGCTGCCCATTACTTTGAATAGTAGGAACGTTAACTTACAGTGTCTTAAAGATAAAGTCCTCTCTTGGTCAATAATAACGGTTTAACAAAAATCCCCAAATAGCTGAGTCGAGTTGGGACGGAAATATCCTAAAATAACCGAATCGGACATTTCCTTTTCTGCACCTCTTCTATTTCTTCTCTGAAATGAGATCTTCGCTGTAGTCATCACGGTCGGGTTGCGTCACTAATTTGTAGTTTTCTTTGCTAATGGACGAACGATTATTTAATTTAATTTTGAATGTGTTTTTTTGGTTCGAAAAGTGTTTTAGAATGGATCAGTTTACTACTACTATAAATTTATTCCGAGTTTAATGTTATTTATTGACGTGCTTGAAATCATATTTAATTCCAGGATATCTTTAGAAACGTTCAATGCAGTTCTTAATATTTCAAATAAAAAATCTTAAAAACACTACTTACTTATAGATCTTCTTTAAAAATGGCTACTATTTTGTTCATTGATTACACGAACGCCAGATAGTTAATTATACCTAAATATTATTTCACGGAGTTAATAGACTAATTTAGTAGTTATACGAAAGCTTTTGGATATTGTTAAAGATTCATTCGACTTCCGTATAATAGTTAGCAACTTGGAATCCGGCTGCATACTGATTATTCATAAGACGTTATTGATGATTGAAAAATTGTGCGCGATATAGGATAAATGCCATCTATGCCATGTCACTAAATATTATGCCGCGAAACCACTCGATATTGCTACCTCTATTTGTGGTTATAAAATACACTATATCACTTATATCAAAATGGACCAAGATATTTATTCAATAGTGTATACGTATTCTTAAAATTTACGACTCACAATATATATGTATCCCATTAAAACTCAATTGTAAATGAAAACAAATGGATGGCAACTTGCATTTAAGTGGTATTAAATGTGGGTGCATACGTTTTCAGTACTAATTCGTGGTGTTACTGAAATAGACAAGGAAGGGAACTCCGCATCATCTCGTTCCCATGTCTAAATTTGTATTTACATTCGGGATGAGTTCAGTTTGGAAGTTGAGAATGTACGTGTTGTATTCACTGTTCGTTTGCAGTATTTTTATATATTCACGCTTATAATAATTGAACGTATAGACAATACTTTAAAGACTATTGCCATAGACCGTGCACATTTTTTTAGTCTGATTAATATTCTATATAACTTCCGTAAAATCACTAGTACTTTCTAAGATTTGAACTTGGAGAAATTTTAAGGAGATTTCGCCTTTTTTATATATGAAATTATTTAATATTAAGTCGATTTTAAATTGTAATCAAAATACAATTTCCCGAAGCCAAGAGATAATAAGTTGAGCAAAGGCAGGTACGCTTTCAGAAAGGTAATTCGGCTCCATTGCTCCCCTCTCAAGATTCAGCCATGTTGTATCTTATCTTGGAGTGCAGATTTTTGCGGGCATTGAAACAAAACTTGGCGTGGACCGCCGAGCCCAAATGAACTGGAGCCAACAAGATACGCTCAAGACTAATTTTCAATTAAAACTTGATCAAACTTTAAGTTGGTTGGAAACTTTGGACGATGGTCCAATGTGATGGTAAGCAATATGAATGAATGACCTTTATTCTCAGACCAAAGTAAGCAATATATCTATACACAAATCAAATGGAATAATAATGACATGTAAAAGAATTTCTCTATTGATGTTTTTGGGAAATAAGAAAAAGCTATTTAGCTGTGTAGCTGTAGCTTAAGTGTAACGTTTAACTATTGAGTTATCGAAGAAATATTTTAATATATGAATCTTTAATTTAGATGTTTAACTCAAATATTAGTATTTTTTTTAAATGTCCCCACTGTTCGGTGGCTTCATTGCAGATATATAATTTATAGTGTTATAATTTGCTATTTTAGGAGATTTCCAACTTTTTTTTATGGGATAGGAGAGCAAACGAGCAGGCGTGTCACCTGATGGTAAGCAACCAACGCCGTCCATGGACACCAGCAACACATATAGTGTTACTGTTGCGTTGCCGACCTTTAAGGGATAGGAGATAGGAAAGGACGGGGAAGGGGGTTGGGCCTCCGGGTACCTCTCTCACCGGACGAAACGCGGCATGACCCACTTTACGTCGGTCTTCTGAGAGATCGTGGTATTTCACCGGTCGAGCCGGCTGATTCATGCAGCGAACTGCTTGGCTCTACCACTGTGTCTAACTTCAGGATATTTGAGTTGTTTATAAGAGAAACACATTATAAAAAAAGCTATTATCTTAATTCTGACTTAGTCAGTTTTCATATTTTGAAGGAGAATTTTTTTATTTTATTATTTTTATAGCTTGTTTCTTACAAACAAACTAATGTATCGTCATATATAAATGATATTAAGGGTAAAAACGCCGCTGCGTCTATTTTGTACCATGTTGATGTAACTGATAAGATCTTCGTTAAACTAACTGCAGGTAACTGAAGCACGGTTAGTCGCAAGTAAGCTTGTTTATAAACTGTTTACTTAGTAAATACTTTAACTGACCTATACCTATTAAGAAAACTTACACATTACAAAATTAACTCAAGAATTTATTATGAAAGTATCCTAAATCTGTATTTAACATCCCAAATGATATAGGCTATCGATATTTGTCGTGATTATCGATGATTTCAGATAAGTCGTTGGTGAGCGTGAAACAGGATTCCAACTTTGGACCTCTTTGTTAGGAGTCGAAATGCTAAACTTGTGCTCTTAGGACCTGCGATACGAGAGACGGAGAATTTATTTAATGAAATATTGTACCTATTATTTATCGTTAAGTGGGGTATCACTAGACGTCTGGATTCTTCCAGTTGTCAGAAAATAAATATACTTGTATTTGGACAAAAACATCCTACTCTCAATGTTGACGTAGCGGAAGTGATGTGTTATTGAAAGGGATAAAAATCCAATTGGGAACAGTCCTGCCGGCTGTGACGTCACATGCCCGATGACGAACTTCCGTCCATCAACGCTACACTAGTTAATCCTTTGTTATTGTACGAATTCTTATTTAATGCTTGAAATTATTTAGAGATTTCACGTTGCTATAGAATTTAGTACTTTATTTTAATTTGTTTAAGATCTATTTTATATTTATCTTTTACGCGCCTTTAATATCTATACTTGTGTTGCCCAACGGAATATTTGGTCTTTTAGAATAGGTATAGAACAAAACCCAAGCTTCTGAACCAATTTGGACCATTGAAATTTAAATAGATATATCTCCGGTTAAGTAATTTATCGTAACCCTAAATATTTCTTACTATACTATTTTTACCGAATTAAAATTGGTCAAGCAGGACAATACTTCTCATGTATGTTCATTTAAATAATGTTATTTGTATGTTTGTTTTAGCGCGAGGGTGCCGCCCGCAACGATGCGGACCGCGAGAGGCGAGCACGTGGCGACTGGGAGGCCAGGGCGCGCGCCGCTGAAGCTGATGCAGCAAGACTCGCAGCCAAACTGCACGCCGCTCAGAGAGAGATTACCAGGTGAGCTCCTTGGACATGTTTGGTCAACACCCTTGCTCTTACTAGCTTACGAATAGCAACATGATTTATGTTTTAAGAGTCAACAACTTATTTATCTGGGACGCATATCTCCAGGATTCGGTGAATATTTGCGAATATGTTTTATAACCAAGACCTAAATGGTGACAGGGGTAGTAAGCAGTCACCAATACCTACGGACGGTTGCGATGTTTACACACTTGGTCATTTTATTGCGATAAGTTTGTCTGCTCGTCGAAACAATGGACCTAAACATCTCAGCTCATTCCAATACCTCAAAGTACAAAAGGCGATATTCTCAGTTCCAACGTAAAATAAAAACGTTAATAAATACGTTAATAAAACGTTAATAAAATAGCAGTTATTTAAATTAAATATAAAAAAATGCAGATCAGCAAAATCATAATTAAATAAAAACTAGTAAATACAAACAAACCGCTAACGAGATTGTGGACACATCGGTTGATGTTATTAACACAGACAGACAGTGTGCGCCAATTAAAATATTACCACCGTTCACAAACAAAAGTCGTAGGCAGAGGTATATATATTGTATATCTGTCTCATTATTATTGCAAGCTGTCTGAATCGTGGTGAACAATTTATTAATCATTTCTATTTTTTTAAATTCATAATATACACTATAATATTATAAAGAGGAAAGATTTGTATTTTTGTATGTAACGAAAAAAATCAAAAAGTACTGGACCGATTTTAATAATTCTTTTTTCTTTAGAAATCTACATTATCACTGAGTAGCATAGGCTATATGTCATCATCGTCGTCATCGACATTTTGTTTGTACGCGAGTAACACCGTGAGGCGGGGAGCTACATACAATATAGCGGTACGAAGTTTGCGCGTTCCGCTAGTTATTAATATTTGCATTATAGATTTTATTATTTAGTGACCGTAATAGATTTCCTTATAAACAATGTAACAATATTACGTACTAGCTTCTACCCGCTCAAATATTTTTTTAAGTTTAGCCGACTGATAGCCATACGCCGGAATACTGAACCGCCACTCAAATCTGGCAATCAATAAAGTGCTACTTACTGCTCAAATTTCACGTATTCTGTTTAATGTGACAGCTACTTAAACGCTTATGTAGCGCTTATATATTTGAGTGGCGGTTCAGTATTCGGGCTATAATGTTCTGATTTATGTGCTAAAATCTAACTGCTAAATCACTTGTTGATGATGAATTGAGAACAGTACGAAAACTACCGCTTCTGATTCAGAAAAATAATGAACTTTGCGTGGTCTAATTTTTTTTTATGGGATAGGAGGGCAAACGAGCAGACGTGTCACCTGATGGTAAGCAACCAACGCCGCCCATGGACACTAGCAACACATATTGTGTTTCTGTTGCGTTGCCGACCTTTATGGGATAGGGGATAGGGAAGTATGGGGAAGGGGGGTGGGCCTACGGGTACCTCTCTCACCGAACGAGACGCGGCATGGGCTACTTTACGTCGATCTTCTGAGAGGTCGTGGTGTTTCACCGGTCGAGGCGGCCCATTCACGCAGCAAACTGCTTGGCTCTACCACTGTAAATATATAAATATGTGTTTATGTCTTCCCTCAGCACGCTATAAGAAAATAGTTGAATAACACGGAGATATATATTATTTAAAACATTGTTAAATCCAAGTTAAGTGATCTTGATTTAATAATAAATATATGACATTGCCATTATACTGTCTGTAACGGTTTCTTTAATTGCTGCGGTTCACAGAATGGACTCTCCCAACGAAGGATAATTGAAATTACCGCTTTTATTATCTCAAAGCACTTGTTAGACACTGATTAAGAATTAGCATTGGTCTTTTATTGTGCATTAAACCCAAATACTTACTTATTTTTGTAGATATTTTCTTAAATTTCGGCATTTACCAAATCATCTTGAATTTTTTTTTATGGTGAGTAACAAACACCGCCCATAGACACCAGAATACAATAAGTGTTATAGTTGCGTTGCTGGCCCTCACGATATGAAGGGGGTCGGAAGTGAGATGGGAAGGGGATGGGGGAAGGGATCGAGCTTCTCGAGGATATCTCTCTCACCGAGCGAAACGCGGCAAGACTCACTTTAAGTCGATATTCTGAGAGGTCGTGGTATGTCACCGGTCGAGCCGGCCCATTCATGCACCGAACTGCGAGTCTCTACCACTATTACCAGCTCTAACGTTTCAAGAAATATAGTACGTTTGGAGGAAAAACTCATTTGTATCTGGAGTATTTCTAGAAGAACAGCAACTGCTAATAATCTACTAAAAGACAATATTTTAAATTGATGCCTATGAGAAAAATATGGTAGTGATATGTAATAACATTTAGATTAATAAAATATAGTTGTTATAAATTATTAACCAAATCGAATAACGTTTCATTATATCGATTCCATATACGACACTGTTCAATTTAATGATGCGTTCAATCGAGTCCTATAATTGACGTTATTACCGTGGGTATTGTTGTCGTTATTATACATTAATATAGCTATTTTGAAGGTACTTAGTAGTCCAATTACCTGCGTAATTGAAGACTCTCAATGTCAAGTGTAATGGGGTTTTAGTTAATTTTCCTTTTAGTAAATTCTTTGGAAATCGCTAATATAGCAATAGTTAAATATTTGCTCAATATTTAACAATACAATAAACTCACTTCAATAAATTAAGAAAAAGTTTTACATGATATAAATAAACCTTTTTTAAATCAAATAAATATTGTACCACATTGGAAAATTAAAATATCAATGCACTCAAAAATATTGTTTCGAATTTAGAACAAAATAAAAATACAAACTTCCGAATGAACAAAACGTTCATTTTAAACAAAAAAAAAATCGATAAATTTAAATTTGAAATTCGAACAATTCAATATCGAAAATTAGAATCGGCCGAATCCGTCGAGGCGATTCCTATCCGGCTCACTTCGGTAATTAACGAAGTTAAGTTCCATTTTCGAATTTACGGCTCCGGTACTGCTACGGTAATCGGGCGATGTCACTCGATGGGCGATAAGCATACGTCCGATTGGACGATCGGCCGTAACTTCGCGAAATACGGACTTTCCACGATTTACGTTGCAAAGTCCGTTATGGATTTGACCCAATTTGTTCGGGGCTCGAATTGAAATTGGATTTTTTTCGGGTCGTGCCGACCATCTATTTATTGGTTATAGACTTATTTTTGTTGACTAAAAGCCACTTTGCACAATGCTTGTTTCGCGTCTTTCAATGTTACAATAAAAAATAATATCGTTTGTCTATTGTTTTGTACCATTCTAAGTTTTGATGATGTAGAACATTTTGTTAGTTTTGTTAAGAGTCTTGTTTTGTTAACTTCGTCGCTGATAGGATTTTTTTTCATATCATCACACATTTAATACTCAAAATCACAAACATTTAGAAAATTTATAAATCTAGCTAATTTTTCGTATCATTATTTTTAGGTACCATTCTACCTTTAGCAATAGCAGCGATATCAAATAAGAAAATGCAGAAAAATAAACAAGTGTGCGAAAATAAGTCAAACGAAAATGTAATAAGTGAACCATGTAACTTTTTCAACTGTAATGTATCCGATGCCAATCAAATAACCGTGAGAAGAACCATGTGATATTATATAAAGAGCTCCGAGGGTGAAGACACGTATTCTGAACGCGGTACTAAGAGGATTATTGCGGTCTAAAAAATACTGATACTGTTTTCAATTTACTTTTGTATTTACAGTTAAATACTTGTAAGTACATGTGAGTATTGGTGGTATTAAAAATTAAACGTTCTCACGCCCGAGGTGCAAACAGCGTTTTAATTAATTATCTGAATTAATTATTTGATCCCGTGCAACAGTACTGTTTGCAGCCAGACGCCATAACGACGTCTGCGATCGTTACACGAATATTTGTTTGTGGGGATCGAACCTGACAACCTTTGAACCAACAGTTACAGGATCTGTCGATATAATAAAAACATTATATATACTATTGATGAAAGTTGATTGATTGAAAGTTAACATTTAGAGTTTACTTAAAACTGAATGTCACGGGTTCCTATCTTGAAACATATCAATGACTTTTCGAAGAAAATCTTTATTAATCAATAAACAAATTAGTTGCCTCGGTGGTCCATTGGTTTAGATCCCCGCTTCTGATTCAGAAGTTGTGGGTTCCATTCCGGACTCACACCGATGATTTCTCGGAATGCTTTTCGGATGTTATGTGTGATAAATATAGATGACTTGAACTTCGTGTGTGGTGCAACGGCAATAGGTTCGCCACTTATGCCATTTGAGACGTAAAATAGCGGCTTTAGCAGCCGCCGCCTATACCTTCGGGTAGAATTAGGCGTGAAGTTACGTTTTGTACAAATTAGGTCCGGTGTATGGCATCGGCCACTTATTATTATTTTGGGATAAGAATACAACGAGTATGGAATGAGATGGGACAATAGGAAACTGGACGTTTTTCTTGCTTGCTTGGATTGATATACGCACTTTCAATTCTTCATATCATAAACCACCAAAAGGTTAGGAGAGAATTCCTTGAGGCCTTAAGTCATAAGGAGGAATATAGCTTTTAAAGAAATAAAAATAAAGATTGAAATAAAATCTACTCTTGGAAAATAAAAGAAAAAGTATTGTTTTAAAACAATATCTTTTTAAAACAAAAAAAGAGAGATTGAAAAATCTCCCTTTGGTATGTCCCTCTCGATTTTATTTTAATCCAGTATCTCCATTTAAGGTGTGCATGTCGATTTGCAAAGACCACCCCCTACTTATATAAATTATAAGGTGAAGTTTATAAATGACATAATCTCCTTGTGCAAGTATTGTAGATTCAAAGCACGTACTTGTTGGTGAGCGTACTCGTACTCTCTCTGTCTTTCTCTTATTTGTACGGGAGTAGTGTTCTACCATCGATTTGATAGAGCGTATCATGATACGAAACATACAACCCTTGGTTATTTTTCTTCTATTCTTTTAAATTGAATAAAAAAAATATTAGAACATGTTTTTATAACTGACTAGCAGACCGTGCGAACTTCAAACCGCTATATTGTATGTAGCTACCCGCCTCACGATGTTACTCGCGTACAAACAAAATGTCGATGACGACGATGATTACACTTAGCCTATGTTACTCAGTGGTAATGTAGCTTTCTAAAGAAAAAAGAATTATTAAATCGGTCCAGTACTTTTTGAGTTTATTCGTTACGTACAAAAATACAAATCTTTCCTCTTTTTAATATTAGTGTAGACAAAAAAATACCATCCGCCAAAGCTGTTCATTGTAAACTAAAAATCATCATCACAATCTCGGTGGTTCAATGGTCGAGCACACGGCTTCTGATCCAGAGGTCCAGGTTCGAATCCTGACACTAGCTCACACCAATGACTTCTCGAAATTGTTTTCGGAAGTTAAGTGTGATAAATATCGATGACTGAAAATTTTGTGCTCGGTATGGCAATAGGTTCGCCACCTATTCCATTTGGGACGTAAACATAACGGCGAGACGAGGGTTGCCGCTGCCTACACTTTCGGGTAACAAAGGCGTGACGTTATGTTATATGTTAAAAATCATCGATATGTAGTTCTCACTATAGATTTGATTATAAAGCAATTTATGGCACGTGCTCTCATTTGCATACACGTTTCGCTATCAATATTAATAATCGGTTATCTATATCGATTCATCAATTTCACGTTTCGAATCGATTTTGCGAATATCCTAAAACTTTTTTTATAATGATTGAAATGATGATATAATAACATTATAACAACTTTTTATGGATTAATATCGCGTTTATTTAGATCATTTTCACGAGTGTTCTCTGTAAATCTCTGTAGATCTCTGTAAAGAGTTCGTAGCGTCGGGAAATAAATAGAAAATAAATTCTAAATAAACGCGATATGAAAAGATGTTTTAATGTTATGAATATGATTCGTGAAAATTTAAGAAATAAATATGATGATATAAATCACAACTAGCTTCTGTATTGTACTTTTAAAATAGGTACAAAGGTTCTTGTCATTTAAGTGCCCGACGGGAATGTACCCTTGGTCGCTGTACACCGAACCTAACAACTGTGTCACGAAGGTTCAAATGAAAAATAGCGTGATAAGGGAGAAATGCAAGTTGAAGGATGATGTGGTGACCAAGGTGGAGAGAAGTATGTTAAGATGGTTTGATCATGTTGCAAGGATGGATGAATGCCGACTGACTAAAGGAGTATACGATGCGAATGTGACTGGTAGTGTCGGGATCGGAAGACCAAGACGGGGTTACCACGATCAAATAAACGGTCTGTTTAAAAAAGGAAAAATGCGTAGTACCTACCCGAAACAAATGTGAATGCATGATGAGATGTATGACTGTGGATGAAGCGAAAGTAGTGTGTCAGGATCGTAGCTTGTGGAGCGCCAAACCCTCTGCCTACCCCTATGAGATACAGGCGTGTGTTTATGTATGTATTTTTAAATAGATATTAGTACAAAGATCGAGACAGATGCTGATATATACCTAAATATAATAAATCTTACACAATACAAAAAGTATAAATTTGACTTCAAAATCTAGTGTTAAGCCCTTCATTGACTTGGTAATGCGAAAGCTATATTCGATATGAGAACCGATGAATCGATATAAGATTACCGATTATGAATATTGATGGTGCAGCGTGGTGTGTTTGCTAAACGTGAGTGTGCTTACAAATCTCTCCCTACGAAGCTATAATACTTATTTACTTACATAGATAATATACGTGATCTTTACTTCATATGCAAAAAATGGCGCCAATTTTTTTTTAATGTAAAAAAAAATCCGGTGATCAACACCGGAATTTTTGATCTGCCACTTGAAACTAGTTAGAAGCATTTTAGCCCTAAAATCTAAGCTTTTCTTGATAAGCGAACCCACAAATTATCCTTTATGGTTTTATTTCAGTCGTTCGTTTCGGTATCCGTGTTGTAGTGGTCGAGCAACCGGGTTGTAAATCATGAAGTCGCGGGTTCGCATCCTGGCTCGCACCAATGACTTTTCGAAATTAATTTGTGTTGATTGACAAAATAATATATATCGATGATCCATTTGGAACGTAAACATAACGGCGAGACGAGGCTTAAAAGAATCTGCCTACACCTTCGGGTAGAAAAGGCGTCAAGTTATGTTATAGTTTTATTTCGATGCCCAAACTAAATGTTATGTTATGAAAAAAATGATAATTTCAAAACACTTTTAATTCCATTACCAAGTTCAAGTTCCAAGAACAAATTCTTCACTCAATTGATTGACAGTTTGTTATGATTACTCAAGAATATCCATTCGAGCTTCTTGCCAAGAATATCCCCATCATTAACATTGTGTATTAGCTTTCCAAACATACAGTAATAACTTACAAAATAAATGTGGATTAACCGTGAACTTTTAGGGAACTTTTGCTCTTCACTCGTCAATAATATTGTTATATTTTTGATATATTCCTTGATTTTAAATATTTTAATTTGATTAAATAAAGCTAAAACTACGGTAAATCCATGTAGCTTTTAAGGCCGAAGATTGCACATTGCACACTTGAGTAACATAATACTCATCAGGTCTCCTCGCGGTCAGGTAAAAAAAATTATCAATCATTAGTCTTGGTCATCAAAGTCATTCAAAGATATAGTTTATATTTAAATTTATTATCATACTAGCTGACCCGTCCAACTTTGTCCGGCTTCAAAAGCATTTTTTTACCGATTTTTTACAATCACTTTTTCTTTACTACATTATATATGAATTACACATACAAACCACCTCGTAATCGCATCAAAACCCGTTGCGTAGTTTCAAAGATATAAGAGGACAGACTTTTTAAAACTATGTATTAATAATAATGATTAATTTCAATTCGTCTTTTTCTCGAATGCTTTAAAAATGTCTTTTAAAGATAGGAAAGTCATTTAATTTAAAATAAATCTATCTCTGGTTATTCTATAGACTTTATCATTTATCAACCCTTAAGATATATCAACTAAATCATAAGCCTCATATTTCCAATGATCTATATAGCATTACACATGTGCATCACTACATACTTTACGATGGGCAGCTGGAACTGCCCTTATCTCAGCCATAAAAAAGTTATGTGTCTCTAGGAGTAAAAATAAGGGGATGAAAAAATATATTTTTATGTTTAACCTATTGAGTAGTGTAACTTTTATTATGGGGTGTCCAGCCTGCTTCAATGTTAATCTATTTCAATGTATATTTTTTGAGGTCATATGCCATTAGGATCATATGTTTTTAATGATATATACTGAATAACATATCGACTTCATTCTCTAATTTAATAAACTAGACATAGAAATTTAGATATACATACCACGAAAAGTTTTCTGAAATGTCCTAAGTGTAGACCAGAATTCGAAGCTTGAACTTACTAAACCGTATTCCCAATCTAAACGACCAAGACTATAGTATTTTATGTATTAAATTTAAAACATTAATATAGATGCCATAATTTTTATCGTTTAAATATGAACCATGGACAGTATATCACAATTAACTTGGAGTAAAAATCAATAAATATATACGTCATACGATATTACTGTTGAAATATTTAAGCAGCTGTCACTCGAAAGCGTTTGAAGGCTGACGGTGGGCACTCGACTAAAAATAATAAGACATCAGACACCCTACAGAAGTACACTCTGAAGGGAAATTTAATCCTTGAAAGATTTCAGATCTTATTTATTTAACTTCATACCAAGTCACTTGGTAAATAGGCAAAAAAAATAGAACGCCATAAGCCAGGATTCTTACACTCTTCATACACTCGCGTCGATTTTTAAGGCTCCTATATTCCTCCAGAACACGTTCTATTTGGTCATGGAAAGTGTGTCATGGCCTTCCTCTACGGCCTCCTATATCCAGTCTCTCTTTCAATCCAACCTCCTTCCTTTCAACTTTGTATTCGACGCGGTCAGAGAAAATCACTCCGCAGATTTTGCACAGTGCCCTCCTTTCAAAAGCATTTATGCTACTTTCATATTTAACTTGACGCTAAACTCCTTGCGGCGTAGGTAGAAAAAACAGTGCACTAAAAGAGACGATTCTTATACACTTTACTCGCTTGGTCAGCTTTCAAAACTCTTCGCATACGCTTTTCGGTTTTCGCTAGGACACGTTCAATTTCGTCTTGACAAGTGCGTTATGTGAGTGTGTGGCCATCTTCAACTCTTAAATTTTTAATTTCTTTTTTTTTCATTATTTTGTAGAAAACAGAGCAGTAATTCTTGAGTGTTCTATTCTAAATGTGATATAACATTCCTCGTGTTCCTCGTGAAAAAACAAGGGTGGATCCCGTTCTCCTGTCGTAAGTGTCACGTAACAAATAAAATAGACAATTAAAGGAAGTATGGAGGGTGTCTCTCTATTGCTTTCTATATGCCTGTATCGAGTTGCAATGACATCTTAATTATGTCGCCTACGAAGTCAAACTGAAGGTTTACTAGATTAAAAAAAAATATGGAGGGGTATCTGTCATGATCTTTGGTCATGTAAACATTTATAATAACACAATATTATTAATTACCACATTGTTTAATCAGCATTACAAGTTACAATTGCAAGTTATATTGATTAATGTCGAATCAGCAACCACAGAGTAGTGACTGCTAACTTAACGCCACAGACTAATGGTGATGTCTCGTGTCATCCTTCCTTTTCAGCAGTATCTGTTAGGTGTGATCACTACCCGGCCACTGCGGGTGGTCCTGGGATGAACCTTTGTTTCAGGTGTCTTCGGTGCTGCTTGTGCAGCTGGTAACGGTGGTGGCTCATGTACACTTGTTTCAGTCTTTATTTGATTTGTAGGATTCTCTGAGGACAAAATGTTGTTAGTGTTAGTATATGTGAGGGCATGTTTTAAGTGCCAAGAGTTTCTCTTGTATGTAGATCCATCCTTGGTTTGAACTATGTAAGCACGATGGCCTTCTGGCTTTATGATTTGACCAGGAATCCAGTTCTGGTGACCCTGTCTTAGGTATATATTTTCCTGTGTAGTAAATTCTTTATGCTCTTTCTTCCCTTTATCTGCCTTTTCTTTTTCTTTTTCCTTTATTTTTTTTATAGTTTTAGTAATATTTCTTATAATTTTAGGCTTGAATAATTTGTCACTTGTAGGCAGTAATGTTTTAGTTCTCCTATTAAACATTCTTTGTGCTGGGGAACCTAGGTCTAACCGTGGTGTGTTTCTATGATGTAATAAAGCTAATTGAATATCTGTGTTATCTTCTATGCATCTTTTAATTAGATTTTTTGCCTCTTGTACATATCGCTCTGCCAGTCCATTTGAACGTGGATAGTGAGGGCTTGATATTTTGTGTTCAAAACTCCAGTCTCTCTGAAATGTTTTGAATTCCTGACAATCATACTGCCTCCCACCGTCTGTCAACAACATATCAGGAATTCCGAATGTTGAAAACCATTCTTTTAATTTTATAATTATGCTGCTACTAGTTATGTTTTTTAATTCCTTAAAATCGAAGTAACCAGTATAACTATCTGCTATAAGTATGTAGTCTTTGTCTCTTAAATGAAATAAATCTGATGCTATTATACTCCAGGGTCTTTCTGGTGAAGTCTGCAGAATAATAGGTTCCAGTGTATTGTCTCTTTGTATCTTATGACATGCACTACAAGCATTAACATACTGTGTTAAATCTTTGGCCATATTTGGCCAGAACACATTATCTCTAGCAAGTTTCAGGGTACCCTCTATACCTTTATGACCAAGGTGGCAGTGTTTCATTACCAAAGGGACCATGGCTTCAGGAATAAATACTCTGTCATCTTTGAAAATTATGTCATTGTACACACTGAGGGTGTCTCTGTATGACCAATATTTTTTTAAATTCTCTGGCAATTGCTGTATGGTTTCAGGCCAACCACTCAGTATAGTTGACTTTAGTTTATTGAGTTCTTCGCTTTCTTCAATTTTATTTTTAAGTTCTTCTCTGCGAGCTTTAGTAAATGGTATAATGGTACATATTTGTAGGTTTTCTGTATTTAAGTCTTCACAACTCAAGTTTTCACAGTCTCTACTTAAGGTATCAGCTAAATACATTTCAGTACCTTTTTTATATATAACTTTAGGATTATAAGGTAAGATCTGGTACATAATTCTTTGTAGCCTTGGTGGGGCATCTGTTAATGTCCTTTTAAAAATTGTTTCAAGGGGTTTATGGTCTGACTCTATAGTTAAGTCTTTACAGCCCCAAATATATGTGTGAAATTTCTTACAAGCAACTAATATGGCATTGGCCTCCTTTTCTAACTGACTATAACTTTGTTCAGTTTTAGTAAATGATTTTGCACAGTAGGCTATGGGCTTCTCATTTTGTATGAGTACTCCTCCACATGCATAACTACTGGCATCAACTGACAACAGAATTGGTGCTTTGGGGTCATAAAATCCTAATACAGGTGGGCTTTTCAAAAGTTCTTTTAGCTTCGTGAAAGCTTCTTCTTGTGGTTGATCCCATATCCATTCATTATTCTTTTGCAATAATTGTCTAAGAGGGCCTGTTACATCAGCCATGTTTTTTATAAACTTAGAAAGGTAAGTTATGAACCCAAGAAATCTTTGTAATTCTTTTACATTCTCTGGTTTTTTTAGCTTAGTAATAGTTTCCAGTTTCTCAGGGTCTGCTTTCAATCCTTTGTCGGACACTATATGTCCTAAAAACTTAACTTCTTGAGTATTAAAAACACATTTTTCTTTGTTAAGCTTTAGCCCAACTTCTCTGAACTTATTAAGTACTTTCTGAGTTGTTTTTTCCAATTCTATTTTAGTAGAAGCATGCAAGAGTATGTCGTCCATCGATACTTCTACATTTTTGATGTCTGCAACTAGTGAGCTCATTACTTGCTGAAAAACCTCCGGAGCTGATGCCAAGCCAAATGGCATTCTTAAGCAAGAGTATCTTCCAAAGGGTGTACTGAAGGTTAAATATTCCGAAGTACGAGGTGTTAGTTGTAACTGCCAAAATCCTTTTTTACAGTCAAGTAATGTGAACCATTTAGAGCCATGTATACGGGCTGTGATTTCTTCTAATGTATTTAATGGGTAAAGTCTTCTCTTGAGATTTTTATTTATCTCTGAAGGGTCTATGCAGAGTCTAATTTTGTTATTTTTCTTTACTACTACCATTGGTGAAACAGCTGGTGTAGGTTTGGTTACAGGCTTGATGATCTTTTGTGCGACCATACTGTCTAATTCATCTTTAACTTGCTGACGAATAGTATGTGGGATTCTCCGTGCTGGATATATAGGTAGGACTGGATTGTCAACTAAATCAATATCATATTTAAATTGCTTTAGACATCCAATTCCTTCAAATAAATCATCATTTGTGGTAAGACTTTCTATACGCCTTATGAGATTTAATTTTACACATGTTGTTTTACCAAGCACTGGTGTTATATCCTCTTCTACAACTAAATATTTTATAAACTCTATGTTTTTCTTTATTTTTGTCTCTATAACTGCTTTACCCAAAACACTCATTTTATGATTTGAAAATGATGTTAAGTATCTTGTTGTTGAGGGAGTTATCTGTCCCTTGCATTGTTTTGCAATCTTGGAGCTTATAACATTGCATTGACTACCCGAATCCAGCTTAAACATGACAGTTATATTATTAGGTAGAATGGCTTTCTCATACCAGTCGCCTTCATCCTCTTTTGTATTTACTGTTGACACAACAAAGTTTTCTTCTTCACTATCATAGTGTTCGTCCAACAGTGTATCTACTGCTTTAACTTTGCAACATTTCGTAAAATGGTTTTTCTTTTTGCATCTTTTGCATATTTTATTAAATGCAGGGCAATTGCGGCGACAGTGTATGGTGTCACATCTACCACAGTGGTATGGTTCTTCTGTTTGTTTAGTATTAATGTTTCTCTTTTTATTATTTTTGTACTGTCTACTGTTCCATGTAAGGGAGTCTACGGTGACATTTTGTTTCATGCTACTTGCTTGTTTTGTAACTTGCTCTGTAGAGTGACAAATGTCAATGGCTTTTTGCAATGTTAACTCACTCTCTGCAAGCAATCTCTCTCGGGTAGTGTCATTCTTAATCCCGACTACTATTCTGTCACGTACAAGGCTATCTTGAAGCTGTCCATAACCACAGTTTTTAATTTTATATTTTAATTTCGTAAGAAATTCGTCAAACGTTTCACCTTCCTTTTGGACGATTAAGTTAAATGTATACCTTTCATATGTCTCATTTAGTTTTGGCGTGAAATAATCGGTGAAGCGCTGTTTTATCACTTTAATATCTTCTCTTTCTTCTTTTTTCAAGTTGAATGTATTAAAAATTATTGCAGCGTCATGGCCGACCGACGCCATGAAAACTGCAACTTGCACATTTGACTTTTTTTTGTCTAATTCGGTGGCTATTGCGTACCACTCGAATTGTTGAAGCCATAGTTTCCACTCATTGGCGACGTTTTGCTGGTTATTAATAACAAAGCATTTTGGAGGTCTAACATTGTGGTTATTCTCGTGATGTTCACTCATTGTCGGCGACTCACTAGTTTTACAAATTTTACTATGTTTGATCCACCGGTTTGCAATTAATCACTTTGACGACGGGTTTCGGCACCATGTCATGATCTTTGGTCATGTAAACATTTATAATAACACAATATTATTAATTACCACATTGTTTAATCAGCATTACAAGTTACAATTGCAAGTTATATTGATTAATGTCGAATCAGCAACCACAGAGTAGTGACTGCTAACTTAACGCCACAGACTAATGGTGATGTCTCGTGTCAGTATCGTTTTTTTCGAGTTAAGTTTTTTCTTATTTCTGATCCGGAGGTCCGGTTCGAATCCTGACACTGGCTCACACCAATGACTTTTCGAAATTGTTTTCGGAAGTTACGTGTGATAAATATCGATGACTGAAAAACTTTGTGCCCGGTATGGCAATAGGTTCGCCCACCTATTCCATTTGGGACGTAAACATGACGGCGAGACGAGGCTTAACAGCCGCTGCCTACACCTTCGGGTAACAAAGGCGTGAAGTTATGTTATGTTATGTAAGTTTTTTCTTATTAAATGTTTTCTCACGATATGAATTATTTATTACATGTGCTTGAGAAGTTTATGTCAATAGTGGCTTTCATAAATAAATATGTCGTCGTTTCGTTTCATTTTTTTTCCATTATAAACACATAACTTGAAAATGTACATACCTGTCTTTTGTTAAATTTGAAAAAAATATTGGATTGTTGTTTTATTCACTGTGTGATAATTGTCTATGACTACGGAAATTATGCCAACCTATGCCATATTTAGCTATCACATATAAACTTTCAATAAAACCGCACCTGACCCACCTCTTTAGTGATAACTAAAGAGGAGGGTCAGAAAGACATTCAAAAATTAAATCCAAAATTATCAAGATTTATAAACATATATGAAAAGTTTGAAATAAAATTTGAAGAAAAATTGTATCATCTATGGCGCTTATTCTTAAATAGTGACTTAAAGACACTAAAGCGTCGTCTCATGTAAGAGCAATAATTCCACAGGTAAACTAAAGTGGCTTGGTTAGTACAACCATTAAGATAATTCTACTAAATTTATAATAACAGATAAAACACCGAACAAGTACGTGCACCACTTACACGATTATAGACGATATTAATGGCTAACATGTGTTCCCCTTTGTACACAATACAGATAATAGTTAAAATTATATCGTACTAATAGATTGTAATAACTTAACGCTATTGTAAGAGTGCGGGGAGTTAAGATTTAATTAAAAATAAATATATATTTTTACACATTCAGAAAAAGGTTAGGCACCCCTTTTATTCACATATCAGTGGTAGAGCCAAGCAGTTCGCTGCATAAATAGGCCGGCTCGACCGGTGAAATACCACGACCTCTCAGAAGATCGACGTAAAGTGGCTCATGCCGCGTTTCGTTCGGCGTGAGAGGTATCCGGAGGCCCAACCCCTTCCCCATCCCTTCTTATCCTACTCCCGTAAAGGTCAGCAACGCAACTGTAATACTATATGTGTTGAAAGTGTCCATGGGTGGCGCTGATCACTTTACATCAGGTGATACGGGAAAGGAGGAGGATAGATAGGAGGGCAAACGAGCAGGTCCATAAAAAAACAACATTTTTATACATGTCACAAAAAGGTTGAGCACCTCACTTTCGAATCTAGAATTGGGGTACTCAACCTTTTTGTGACATGTGTAAAAATATGTTTATTTTTTAATTAACCCTGAAATTTGGAATCTAGAATTTTGAATTTTAGCATACACTAATGATCTTTCGGATGTTAGCTATTTCACCTTGCGTTTTAAAAATCATAGCTACCGTTGTCTACATCCTCGCATAGATAAGGTGTGAAGTTATACAAATTATTTTAAATACCCCTTTGTAATGTCATATATTTAGAACAATATGTTATGCTATGTCGCTCATTACATTATAAATAATGAGAAACATATTGTCCACACGAATGTTCTTGACTATTTTTATGATGACGAAAGATGGGAGATGTGCTTTTATTTTTAGCCTTCTTCCACCCCTCGAGTACTGACTAATATCGTATTTGTACACACCCTTTTTGTTCTGTTCCTCCTTCCAATATAAAAGAGAAAAAAAATGCTCTCCCATTTATGAAAATCTAGAGCCAAGTTATTAGTACTAAAGAGACTGTATGGAAGTGTATTATGATTAAATGCTAATATTTTTAGATTTATTTTCATAGTTACTCTATAGTCTCGGTATTTTAGTGGTCGAGCACACGGCTTCTGTATCAAGAAGTCGCGGGTTCGAATCCTTGCTCACACCAATGACAATTTCGAAATTTATTTCGAAAGTTGTCATAAATATCGATGTCTAAAAACTTTATGCCCGGTATGGCAATAGGTTCGTCACCTATTCCATTTGGGACGTATACATAACGACAAGTCGAGGGTTAACAGCCACTGCCTACACCTTCGAGTAGGCGTGAAGTTATGTTTATGTGTGTATGTTTTTTTTCATAGTTATAAATTCAATAAGTTATTTAATTTATCTATCTGACGCCATTAAGTTATAAGCGTAGTAAGTCAACTCCGATTAGTCATCTATATGTATTGTTGACACTGTTTTAAACAACAAATTGTGACTGCATTTATGGTGCAATGATATTAACAATCACCTGTGGAGTGCAGGTTGACGGGTTCGATCTTTACCCGAGGCTAAATATTTATGATGAGTTTGTATGTTTGTTCTTCTATGTATTAATGATAGATATTTTACAAAAAAAAAGTGTACGTGTATTTATATCTGTTATCTAGTTTACATGACATTCGAGTTAGTAACTTAGCTTGGGCCAAGCTAAGTTGTGTCAATATATGAGTAACTTTCCGTGGTCTAATGTTATGTTATGTTAGTTCAATATAATAAATATTCTATTTGAATTTATTGGGAAATAATTTAGTTATTTTTATTTAATTTACCTGCAGCGAAAAGACTTACCGGCTTCTTTCAAATTTTCCAGCCTTTTTTTCTGTGTTTCTTTAACCACCGGCAGCGAATTTGTCATTGTTTACAAGTGTGTATGTACCATGTAACAAGTAGCAGCACAAGGGGTGAAGTGGGGGTGGGCAGACAGACGAGAACATCTGCACCGCTTTTATTAGCTCTGTGTTTATTGTACGCAAGGAAAAACGGGGTGCAACGGCTGCAACGGCTGCAACGTTTTTTCTTTCTTACTTTTTGTGTAATAACAAATTGATATTGATAATGTAATACTTGCAGTGTTTATTTATTTGAACAATTTTATTGCTTTTAAATTATATTAATTTATTTCTAGAAGACATAATAAGTTAGAATATGATGTATGTCCATACATAACTTCACGCCCAAACCCTTGCGGGGTAGCAGAGAGAACGGAGCGCAATAAGGCACGATTCTTACACACCTTACTCGCTTCGTTGACTTTCATAACTCTTTTCATGCACGCGTGTCGATTTTTGAGGCTCTTAACATCACCTTCCTCCAGAAAACGTTCTATTTGGTCATGGAATGTGTGACTTGGCCGTCCTCGACTCCTCGACGCATCCTCGACTTTTGCATTGTATATCTGCTTAGTCAATGTTGCACCATCCATCCTTTCTACATGTCCGAACCATCGAAGCATGCCCTTTCTTACTTTTTCCCCCACACTTGCTTTCAATCCCACTTCTTTCATTACAACCTTGTTTTTTAATATGTAACTTAGATCCAGTAATTTACCATATGACTGGTTCTACCTAAAAAGAAAACTAGTTCTAACAGATGAACTAGTATTTTTTCAGTTTAGATTAGCTCTTTTTGAGCCCCCACAATATTGAAGTAGAAATAATCCACAATAATCAACATGACGCCAGTTGTCAATGAAAATTAAACGGAACGCGCAGCCCTTCACATTTGTCACATCTCAACTGCCAAGTATAAAAATGCCGTTATCTCGTAAACGCTAGCATTAAAATCAACTTTATGTCTTTGCAATAAGGTGTTAGTTATGTGTGAGTTTGATGTGTCAAGTGCACACGTAAAATTGTACATTTGTATGACAACGTAGTAGGGTTGTGCCGTTGGTTTTCAATGTTACATTCCAAAATAGGTCTTATGTCATGTGACTTGATGTCTATATGTAGTTTGGGATCTGAAAATTAATATTGTACTGTATGTTTACGTGGAGTCTTTCATTCCTCTGTTTGTAGGAAACAGTTCGCAATTAGCTCTAGAAGAGGAACGGAATGTTTTTAATATGTCAAGTTTTTTTTATATAATGATGTATGACGTCACAAGGAGCTTATTACTTGTCTTCTGAAAAAAAATGCATCTTCTATCTCATAAGTTTGTTGCAGCTGTTGCGAATCTAAGGCTCTACGTGTCTGTTTTTGGAACGAAGTTCCTTATCGCGCGTTGTGAAAGGGGGCTAGACGGAAAAAATTGTCACGACACTTTTTCCATGCCAAACTAGGGCACTTTCAAGTATGGGCTTATTTAGAAAAATGTGTTACTACCCAAATGGTCTAGTGGCTGGGATACCTTGCTCTCATACAGGGGGCTCGGGTTCGAATCCCGGTATCGGAACCCTTTTTGAAGTTTTTTTCCATGTTTTCATATTTTATATATGTTTTTTTAGCTCTCTCTCTCTCTTATAGAAAGCAAGCTAGATATTTTCATTTCTTTACGAAAATTGAGCCTAGTGATTAAGTTTATATTACATACATTATATTTGTTAATAATAAAAAAAAATATTATTTTAACTTAAAAAAAATTAAATTTTATTACAATTACTTCACTAATTAATCGAAAGGAACTTCGTTCCATACGGGTGTCCCTTGACACCTCTCAAATTTTTGTTTATGTATTTCTAATGTCTGTATGTACTACTTTTTGCTGAGAAGTTCCCAGATTCCAATCTGGTACACCTCGGGGACTTCATAAGTTATAACTAATTAACTAACTATTAATCACGAAAGTTATTTTCAGATTTTTTTTTTTATTTCGAGCATTTGACTTGTTTAGTTTGATTCCATTGAAGAATAAGTTGATGACCCTGTCCTTCAAATTGTTATCCACCAAGAAAAGTCATCTAAAAATGACAAAAAATTTTAATAAAATTAAAAATCATATTTTTTATCAGCATACGCACGTTATTGTTATTTTTCTTGCGACGCCTGTAGCCAGATCACCTTGGCCATAAACAGAGGGTAAACACTATAAACACCCCTACAAGGGGTGGGGATGAGGGTGAGATGCATTTGCATACAATGTAATTTAAATTTAAACTGTTTCCAGTTTCATATAAACAAAACCAATTTTATTTTATTAGGTATGTTTTCTCGAATTTAAATAGAAATTGGTTTTAAAGTTCATAAATTATTTGGTGGTGGATCTAATCTATTTTTTTTATTTGAAATTCTAGTTAGGGTCGGAAGATATCTTTGTTTGTCTAGTGTACGGTTAGTCTGTATTTTCACGACACTTTTCCGATAGATATTGACTAGTGTAGACAGAGTACTGTGTTTCACCGTTGCACGAAAGCTATCTACCTACGTTTTTATCATATGTCTGATCATCCTTTTATTAAAGTAAATCACTTGAGTACTACCAAAACACTCCGCGCTAAACAATTAAGCATCTAGAAAGTTTTAAATTAGGAGCTTCTAACATAACATAACATAACTTCACGCCTTTTGTTACCCGAAGGTGTAGGCAGCGGCTGTGAAGCCTCGTCTCGCCGTTATGTTTACTTCCCAAATGGAATAGGTGGCGAACCTATTGCCATACCGGGCACAAAGTTTTTCAGTCATAGATATTTATTACACATAACTTCCGAACACAATTTCGAAAAGTCATTGGTGTGAGCCAGTGTCTGGAATCGAACCCGGACCTCTGGATCAGAAGCCGTGTGCTCGACCACTTTTGATTAAAACTTCTGTTTTTGTAATTATTCAAAATATCCACACCAGCTTAATACATAAAAGCACTCCTTATTCTTCAAACTAGTTATTCAGACTAAACAAGGCCAAAAATATATTACAATATAATTTTAAAACTTCACTGTTTAAAAATTAAATAAACGTTTTGAAATGGACAAAAATCTTATCTGAATAACCTCACTAAATAGTCAAGGAGCTCTGTAATGAACACTAGGAAACATCCACCACGAATCACCTCGCCTAGCATCGTAATATTTTTAAATCCAGACACACTTTCACCGGGCAATAAGGAACAGACTGATATACTTCAATACCGCTCGTTTCTATTCCGTGCACGTCTGCCACGACCTACGTTGCCTGAACATCGATCCACGTTTTATTTTTCCAGGGAATCCCGCTGCTGACCTTCGACCAAGTTCGCAAGTTTCATTTCGGGTTTTTTTTTCTCCTTTCTCTGTCGAAACTTTTGTTGAAGGATATATGGTCAAAGTTGTGATGTGAGTTGTGTTTTAAAAGTTGCTGAATGCTCTATACTGCTATTGTGTTGTGTTTTGGAGGCTTCTTTCTCTTTTTGGTATTCTCTCGCAGATTTCAGCAAGTATTCTTATTAGCTTACTCGAAACGAAACATTAAAAAATTAACCGTTTATTTCGATTATCTTTTTTACATATACACTCGAAGTCCCTTGAGAGATAGGCAGAACGAATAAAACACAATGCTAACACTCTCTTCTCTGGCATTCTTTAAGTAGAGCCGGTACAGCCACGCAGTTCGTTGCATAACTGGTCCACCTCGACCGATGAAATACTACGGCCTCTCCGAACATCCACATAAAAGTGGTTCGGTGAGAGAACCCCCTTCAGCATCTTTCCCATCCTACTCCCTTAAAGGCCAACAACGCAACTGTAAAACTAATTGTGTTGCAGGTGTCTAGGGACGACGCTGGTTTCTTTTCACCAGATGAACCGCTTGCATGTTTGCCCTTCTGTTCTTTAAAGAAATAAACTCTGATCTTACTGGTTCGTCTGTTTATGGTTTCGTTGACCTTATGATGATACACAGTCATTTGCTCATATATCTTGAATTGAATATACACTTTGTTTCCTATTAATGGAAAGATAGTTGTTTTAGATACTTAACTTTTGTTAAAAAGATTTTTTTTCTAGTTTCAAACTTGTAAAATATTTTACATGCTTTATAAATACCCGTCTTCCTGCGAGTAATAACATGTCATCTCGTCGCACCAGGGTTGAGACGTGGAGTGGCGACAGATTGCAGTGCTCCTTCAACGATGTCCTGATCTTAACTCATGTCACTACCTCAGATGGATACGTGGATGAAAATTTTGCAATTATTTTTGAACTAGGCGCTCAGAAGGAGGTTTTTTGATAGTTTTTTTTTTAATAAACAAAAATCATAATCTTCCTGCCTTAATCCCAATCTAAGTGAGATCGGCAAAAAATGACATCTTTTCGAACTGTCTATGTTCTCAAAAGTATTTTATTAAGAAACAAAAATATGCACGAAAAAAAAGTGTTTTTGGACACATTGTACAAAGCACCATATAGTTTAATCACTATGTTTCATAAATCTTTAAAAATATCGCATTTAAAGCGATTCATTTACTAATTTGTTTCATTTACCTACGTAAATGAAACAATTGTACTAACTATAAGTAACATTTTTCAAGTATAAATATTGGCCACTACCTCTCAATCAAACTTTAACTGATGAACCCACTTCCCACTCTCATGACGTCCAGGACACATCTTACAGAATAGATAATTATATTTAAAATACTAATTAAAGTAATTATTTGCTAAATACTAATAAAGTAATTCCTAACGTAACCTTACCGTACCTAACCTTTGACTTCAATGAGAATTAGAGGAATAAAATTATTCTTATAGACTTTCTTGTGTACCCTCTAAAATTAATATATAACTTGATGACAATCCTCTTTTCATCTAACATTTAAAATAGCAAGTCGACAGTAATCTCACAAATGTACTCATTTCTCCACGTTGCTCTTATCTGCGAGGAATGAATGAATGAATGATAATGAGCGAAGGAATGAGACACGAATGAGAGCCAAGAATAATATTGTGACAGGTCGCGTGCTTGCCATTCCATCTAGTAGATGGGATCGCCTTATGTAACAGCGCATTCACTATATATTAATTTATATAATAATAAACAAAAAAATATTAGTAGTGGATTCTAATGTAGAAAGTTAAAAAATATTTTTTTAATAGTACATGTATTGTACTATTTTTTCTTTCTACATTTGCATTTAAATTACTAATTCACATTTTCTAGTGACTAAAGTTATATTTCAATCTTTACTTAAATTTTAGCTAGACCAAAAATTATGCTTTATGTTTGTAATTACAGTTTATTCAAATTGACGGTTAAAAGGGATCTAAGGACTTAAACCTTTAACAAACTGTGTTATTTATAAGAATATTAGTATATTGTTTTTTGCAAATTTACATCTACTATTTATAAATTTCACATAAGGACTTAAACATAAAATACAGACTACACAAAATATTCTGTCTTTTAGATGAGTTCTGTTGAGTATTCATCTCTAATTATAACATGTTAATTAGTCTAACGATATTTCCCAGAGTAATGAAGACCAGATTTTCAGGAATGTCCATATAACTCACTAAAATTATAATATATTATAACTATCGTAGACAACGTTTACGATTATGCGTTAGACCACAAAAATAACTATAAAGACGAACATAAATATATAAGTGACTTACATAAATAAAGATTAGTAATAATTTTTATGACAAAACTTATAAATAAACATGCCGCAAGGAAAGATTCTCAAGAATGCACCCCCTGAAAGGAAATCAGGGATGCATTCCCCTAACTTTTTCCCAAAGATATATGATTTTAATAATCGCCAAGATTACGGTAAGGAGGGATGCGAGACCTTTGAGTGTCCCTCTGAGTGTTGTCTGTCTTGAGAAATTGTCTCCGTAGCTATTTCATTTGTAAGAGCACTTGATATATGCCTACCTCCTTGTGTTGTAGTCAAAGGACCTTTTTTCTTGTCACGGAATTCTTTTATTTGATTTTGGGACAGCTTTAAGATGGGTCCAATTGGGGAACAGATGATGCATATTAAAAAAAAATGTTTGACTTGCTACGTTTTGCATTAATTTAATTTTTGTTTTTGTTGGCAATACAATCAGTATTTTGATTTATTTATTTGTAAATAAATAAATGATACTAACGTTTGGAGGCAATGGGCACATCATGTGGATGTCGATAGTTAGATATTTTGTATTAAATTTTGGTTTGAGGCAGTTGAACACGCGAAGTAGGCCGTCCCTCCACCAGGTGGACCGACGACCTGGTGAAAACCGCAGGAAGCCAATGGTAGTGAGTAGCACAGGATCGTCATGGGGCCTACGTGGACTTCGAAAGGCTTATGATGATGATGATGATGATGTAGACTTAAATTATTATAAGTTTCTTATTTAAATCCAGTTGGATTAAAAAAATGAAAAGGACTTTTTGAACAATGCATGATTTGTCTACATTGTTCGAAATGTCTAGAATTTTTTCTATCCATTTTGAACAATGTAGGGAATAATGTCTTTCTTTTCTTCTCAAATAACCCAATAACTATTTAGTCTGTCTATGAATCATTAATGAAGTTCTTTGACGAGGTGTTATTTCTCCGAGTAATTCACATTCATTCAAATGTTGACTTGAAGGAACCTTTCTAATGAACGGTTTACTGAAAATTCTCGACAATATTTCATGAAATGTTAGCTTCTTAGTGTACTAGCAGTGAGATTTACAAACAATAACATGTCGCCGAAGACTTTCAAGATGGCGTCACAAGATGGCGTCAACCACGCGACTGACAAGCGCGTTAATGAAACTGCAACGGCTGCAGTGGTTTGTTAATAAACGTGGAAGATTATTAGTCTTCATATGTGACAGTGTTTAATTTTAAACTCCTGTCTTTGTTTTGAATCATATTATATTATATATTATAGAGTTAAATTAAAAGGCAAGTAATTTAACACAATATTAATGAGATGTGATGTCATTCAATCAACAATTTATCATTCGTCTAACTAAAATCTATTTAACACTAGCTGTTGCCTTTAGCTATTCCTGCCTGCCGTTTTAAGTAATGATATTTTTTTCACGTTTGGATTATTTTGATCTAATAAATTTCATTTTTGTCTAGAGAAAAAGCTTAATCTTAAAGCTTATTGTTGAAAATTATATGATAATCTATATATTTGTTTGTGATATTGGCAAGTTTTCCCGTAGAATAAATGATATTCGTATACCTAGATAAATTTTGTTGTTTTTTCAGCTAGACTGCTAGCTATTGACCCATCTTTAAAACTCTAATTAAAGTTGAAGTATTTAAAGTAACCGAATGATTCGGAAAAACTATAGTTTTGGGTTTAATAGCTCTAAAAATGACCATGCATAACAGTTTTTATTCTGAATCTTCTATATACAAACGCGATCAAGAAGAAAGAAACAATCTATATCGTAATTGTATAAAGAAAGTACGTACAATACTGGAATATTCTCTTTTCATATTCTTCTTTTTACAATTTCTGCCCTTTGTCTTTGCATAATAAGCAGACTGCAAGTTTAATTGAATCAAATATTGTCTCATCGTGCTTCAACTTGGCGTTCATTGCGAAGTTTCCTTTTATTTGTAAAGTGAACACTGTTACTGCTAGGAGAAACTTGCTCTTCTTATTTCTATGTATACATTAGATAAAAAGTATATGTCTCAGTTAAGTCTCGGTGGTCAAATGGATGAGCAACCCGCTTCTAAATCAAGAAGTCGCGGCTGACAAAAATGACTTTTCGGATGTGTTGTGTGATAAATACCGATGACTGAAAGCTTTGTGCCCGGTATGGCAATAGGTTCGCCACTTTTTCCATTTCGGACATAAGCTAAACGGCGAGTCGAGGCTTAACAGCCGCTGTCTACACCTTCTTTATGTTTTATATCTCGACTATGGTTAGCTATTATCCTTAACTGTTTCTATATAATTGATATCTTAAACTTAACTCCGATAACTAATATATATTCACATGATTATTATAAAGAATTCTAGTCTAGTAAGGCCCTGTGGATTTGCAATTCGATTGAGAAATGTGATTCCTTAAACACATGTCTGGGTTTCTAATCCTGGGTCATAGCAATGACTTTACGGGAATCATGGTTGGTTTAAATACGATAATCACTGTATTTGAATTTCAAAATTAATTAAAAATCGGTTCTAGTTTTTACAGTAGGTATGACATTAATTATTCTATTCGTGTATTATCTAGTTTATCCGTCTGTCTGCTCCTTAGTCCCACTAATTTCATAACGCCCGGCCAGGCTTTGTTAGCCAGAACACGGCCATCATTTATAATTAATGTAGCTCCGAGCCACTGTTCAGTGTCTGCTGGTCTCTTTATAATACCTACTGAGAACTAGAAACTTATTGGTACTTAATTTTTTACGATTAACTGATAATAGTATATTTTTTAACAAAATACAAAACAAAATGCTTGTTGCTATAATCAGACAGAGGTATTTTTATAGAAAAACGTCCAGACACCATACACAACATATTGGACATTAGGCCTAGTTCTATATAGTTCTAGATTATAGTGTAATTAAAAATCTCGAAAAGAAAATTAAAATATATTCATAGCTCGTGCAATAGATGTATAATTTGACCCCCTGTTTCGATACAAACTGCATTAGTTAACCCTGCCCCTGCCTGGGGGGTCGTATGTTACCTAGGGTAAATAGTGAACAGCATTTATCACGGGGCACGCGTGATATCACTGATAAATGATAGGATTGCGTGCTCAGATTCCGAATGTCCTCTCCCACTTTCTGACTGACGTTATGAATTTTAACTGACGTTGAAAGTGGGCATTTGTCATAGGTCATGTCGAACATTCTATCGATTGATTCTTAAATAATCTAATAATAACTTTAAATCAATATTTTTGTTTCAATTACTATTTCGATTGGTTTGTTATAATTAAATAAATACCGAAAAAATCAACAGCTTCCAGGTGAAAGCTCAAGTTGACTGTCTCCTTTAATCGTAGCCTCCGATGTCTCGATATTAAAATGTTAATAGCTCATTGGAATAGCTAACTTTGCTCCTCTGTATTGTGGTCTAAAATGTAGAAATATTGGACAAATAGACGAATTACCTCTCACTAAATAAACGTAAAACCTGCACAGGTCAATACAATAATGATGGGGAGCGCCGTCAGACCACCTCCGCGCGCGCCCGGACGCTCCTTCCAGGCCGGTGCTCCCTGGGCAGGGCCTGGCGGAGTAAATTCCGTCACGCCCTGGCTGAGAGTCTGACAAATAGACGTCAAATCGTAATCCAGTCCGTGGGGCTGGGACGATGGCCGCCGCAAGGGGGCTGCGAGGAAGAAAACCTCTATAAAAAATCACGTTGTGGAGCTCCGCCTGCATCTCTGGTTATCAGAGGGTAGAGTGAGATGCTACCGCGTTGGGTGGCAGTCTGCCACGGCTCAGGGCGACGGACCAGGGGTTTCGAACCCCCCCGTTCGGCTTGCAGCATGTTTCGGTGAAGGGGCGACGGACAAGGGATCGTGAATCCCCCCGTTCGGCCCCACCAAAAGAAGGAGCGTGGGACAGGGCGTCGGTCAGGGGTTGTGAACCCCCCCGCTCGGCCTGTCCTGGTAGTCGAGGAGGGAAGGGGCGACGGACCAGGGGTTGTGAACCCCCCCGATCGGCCCTACCCGGGACGGTCTTCTGGAGAGGGGCGGTGGACCAGGGGTTGCTAACCCCCCCCACTCGGTCCTCTCCGAGGAAGGCGATCCGGGGCGACGGATCGTGGGTCGTAGACCCCACCGCTCGGCCCGGCCCGCAACCCTCATTGAGAGGCGCGGGGGTCGTCGGACCGCGTGGAGTAAACCACTATAAAAAATCCGTGAATCCTAAGCTCTGATGCCCGGCGAGGGGATGCATGTTCGACGCGGAGGTCGAACCCGAGGGCATCACTTTAGGGGAGCTGACCCCTGGGCAGGAGGGAAAAAAGCTGAGGGAACTCACCCTCGTAAATAAAAGTCTAAAACCAATGGCAAGTTGCAAAAACAAACTACCTCATGTGGGTACCGGCCGCTCAGCGGCAGGAGAATCCCACCCTGGCGGAGTCCCGCCAGGCAGCCCCGTCGTATATGAGGGGGGCACAAAGTGCCAAGCTGTCACCGAGGGCAGCGACAACAATGTAGCAGATGCGACCGACGCTTGCGTCACCACACCTGGTCGATTCTGGAGAAAAGGAGCAAGGGAGGGCGAAGAACCCAGCTCTGGGAGATCCCGATCCCGAGAGGTCATCTGGAGGAGCCAAAGAGTCAGGGGGAGCTAGCTCTCCGCCTGACAATTCCAAAAAACCCAGGCTTGATAGAGAGGGGGGAAGTGGTTGGCGGGGTTGATAGTGACAGTGCTATGTCCGCCGTTTCCATTGCTTCCGAGGAATACGGAGCGCAACGAACGCGAAAGCGTAAGCCGCGCAGCCCCGATCTCGGAGGCGATAAAAAAAAGGCCAACGCCGGTGAAGACACTGCAACCGGAAGAAAGTGGAGATGACGTTACACAGACGCTGAGTTCTGCTGAGCTTGGAGCCGGAATCTTTGAGGTGCTAGCGACAATGGAACGCGCCGCCGGGAAAGCTAAAGGCTCCAGAGCGGACTTAGCCAAGGTGGTGCGTTCGGGCATCGCTGGGATCCGAAACGACGTCACAGAAATGTGTGCCAGGGCGGAATCCAAGGTTCGATCGGAAGTGGCCAAGCTTTCGGCCCGTATGATCGCCCTTGAACAGGAGCTCGCTGACTTACGGTCGAAGAAGGCCGCCGAAAACGAGCGACCGCCATCAAGCTTTCCACTGCACAGTACAGAGGAAGCTAGCGCAGAAGAGACATCCCGGGGGAAGTCTGCTCCCCCGGAGGCGCCACCGCCTCCGAAGAAGAAAAAGAGGGTGCCTCAGACTGGAGGCGCGCCGAGCCACGCGAAACCCATGGAGGCTCCGCCGCCGCAGCCTTCCACCACCCCGGACTTGGACCGAGTGTTGGCGTTCATGGAGCGCCAATACGCCCGGTACCAGTCCGAGACGTTGGAAATACTTTTCCCCGGTATGGGCAAGTTGCCTTCTCTGGGGCAGAAAAGGCCAGCCGCTGCGAATCCGTCGCCGCCGGGGCCGCAGATGCCTCAGAGCAAGAAGAAAAAGAAGCAGCAAGAGAGGCGGGCGGCTGCTGCGGAAGGCTCGCGAGCCCCCCCGCCTCCGCCTGCGCCTGGAGCTGGGCCTGCGACGGGCGCGGGGGCTGGCGATGAGACCTGGGCGACGGTGGTCGGCCGGAAGGCCGCCGCCGCCGCTCGGAAGGCTCGCGCCGCCGCTGCCGCCCCTGCACCGGCGCCAAAGAAGAAGAAGATGACGGGGCTACCGAAGCCCCCCAGTACCGCCGCGGTGGTGGTGACGGTGCAACCGGACGCCGGCATCACACTAGCGGGGGTCATGGAGGTCGCCAGGAGCCGAATTAAACTCGCGGATCTTGGCATCTCCGGGGGGGTTAAGCCCCGTAGGACAATGACCGGGGCTCTTATGCTGGAGGTCCCCGGTCCGGACAGCTCACAAGGCATCAGCCTTGGCGGAGAAAATGAGGGTGGCCGTCGCCGACACGGGCGTAATAATCTCGCGCCCGTGTAAAATGGGCGACTTGAGGGTGATGGACTTGGACGAGTCCATCACCCCCGCGACCGTCGCCACGGTGATCGCCGAGGCGGGCGGATGCGCCCCGACCGACGTAAAGGTCGGGGAGATCCGCTCCAGCCCGTCTCGGCTAGGCTCGGCCTGGGTCAGGTGCCCGCTCGGGGTCGCCAGAAAAATAGCGGCTCAGCGGCGGGTCCTGATCGGGTGGACCTCGGTGCGCATCGAGGCACTGGCGGCAAGGCCGCTGCAGTGCTTCCGGTGCCTCGAGAAGGGGCACGTCCGTGCGAGGTGCCCCTGCGCCGTGGATAGGAGCGGGCGGAGCGATCACAGGATGGGGGGCAAGAAGTGCTCCCCACCTAAAAGGAAGGCGGCGGCCGCGAGGCCACCCTCCCCTGCTAGGGGACAGGCGGGCGGAACAATGGAGGTCCAATAACGGACCTCCACGCCCGCTTTCTCCAGGGCAACCTGAATAACCGCCGCGCTGCGCAAGACCTGCTTGCGCAGACGGTGGTTGAGCATTCGGTTGCCCTGGCGGTGGTCGCCGAGCCCAATCACGTCCCCGTCCACCCGCGATGGTTCGGGAACGACGCGGGCTTGGTGGCCATTTACTGGGCTGAGGGTAGCTACTGCTCCCTCCTGTGGAAAGGTCCAGGCTACGTCGCCGTGGAGTGGGGATCCATGGTCGTAGTGGGCTGCTACGTCTCTCCGAACAGCGGCCTCGCCGCCTACGAGGCATACCTGGACGGGCTGACGAGCCGCCTTCGCGGTTGCGCCTCCCGTCCGGTATTCGTCCTGGGCGACTTCAACGCTCACTCGAGCGAGTGGGGTGACGCCCGGGACGACGTGAGAGGAGAGACGCTTCTGGAGTGGGCGGCAGGACTCGACCTCCGGTTGCTCAACCGGGGGTCGGTCAGCACCTTTGTGCGGTGGCAGGGGGAGTCGGTCATCGACCTATCGTGGGCGACTCTCTCGGCCGCCGCCATGGTGACCGGATGGCGGGTGGCGGAGGAAGTGGTCAACCTGTCTGACCACCGACACATCTTTTTGGATGTGTCGCTCCGCCGCCCAAGCCGCCCGCGCCAGACCAGCGGCCCTCCGCGGCGCTGGTCTCTCAAGCGGCTCGACCGAGACATGGTCATGGCCGCCGCCAGCGTCGCGGACTGGGCGGAGGGAGCGGGGTCGCCCGATCCCGAGACGCAAGCGGCCTGGCTGCGCGACACAATGACGTCGATCTGTGACGCGTCGATGCCGCGAGTCGGGCCGCCCCGGCGGGGCTCCATGTACTGGTGGAGCGAGGAGATAGAGCGGCTTCGCAAGGCCGCTTTTGTCGCCTGCCGCCGGTACAAAAGAGCCCGCAGAAGAAGGCGAACCACGGTCGAGGAGGCTCTCAGAGCCAGACGGGAATACGGGGCCGCCGCGCACGCCGTATGCGTCGCCATCGCTGCGGCTCGCGAGCGGTCCTGGAAAGAGCTCGTCGAGGGACTGGACAGGGACCCATGGGGACGCCCGTACAAAATGGTACTGGGCAAGCTGACCCCGTGGGTCCCTCCGTTGACGGAATCCCTGGACCCGGAAGTCGTGGGGAGAGTCGTGGACGGACTCTTCCCTAGGGTCCAGGGCGGTCCCTCGGTTCCTCCGTCTCAGTCGGACCACACTCCGTGGTCCGACGAGCTGGAGGTGACGGAGGACGAGCTCGGGCGAGCCGTCTCGCGGCTCGCCTCCCGCAGCGCCGCTCCCGGCCCGGACGGAGTCCCGGGCCGGGTCCTGGCGCTCGCTCTGGGAGTCCTGGGGAGCAAGGTGAGGCAGTTGTTCACTAACTGCCTCCACCGCGGGGTGTTCCCCCTCGACTGGAAGTCGGCGAAACTGGTGCTCATCAGGAAGCAAGGGAGGACCGGAGACGCTCCGTCTTCGTTCCGGCCGATATGCCTGCTGAACGAGGCGGGGAAACTCTTTGAAAGGGTTATCTCCGCCCGTATCAGCAGCCACCTGTCGCAGGTGGGCCCGGACATATCGGACTGCCAGTTCGGGTTCCGGCAGGGGCGCTCGACCATTGACGCGGTGCGTCGGGTGCGGGCCCTGTCGGAACCGGCAGTCCGATCGGGGGGGGTTGCGCTGGCGGTGTCGCTAGACATCGTCAACGCCTTCGGGACCCTCCCCTGGCCGGCCATCAGGGAGGCCCTCGTATACCACGAGGTGCCTCCCTACCTAAGGTCGGTAATCGGGGCCTACCTGCAGGGGAGACGGGTGGACTATGTCGACCGGAACGGGACGGAGCAGAGGAAGGAGGTGACGTGCGGGGTTCCGCAGGGGTCCGTGCTCGGGCCCTTGCTGTGGAACCTCGCCTACGACCCGGTCCTCCGCACCAGTCTGCCCCGTGGCGTGAGTGTCGTTTGCTACGCAGACGACACTCTGGTGGTCGCCACGGGGCCCGACTTCGAGCGTACGCTCAGGTTCGCTGAGCTGGGGGTGGCAATCGTCGTTAGACGGATCCGCGGGCTGGGCTTGGAGGTGGCGCCTCACAAGAGTGAGGCGCTGTGGTTCCACCGGCTCTCTCGGGGCCGGGAACCACCGGCCTCGCGGATCCAGGTGGGTGACACGGCTGTCCCGGTGGGCAGGTACATGAAGTACCTCGGCCTCACCCTGGACAGCCGCTGGAGCTTCGAGGAGCACTTCGTGAGGATGGTCCCCCGAGCGCGACGGGTGGCAGGCGCGTTGCACCGCCTGCTGCCCAACCTCGGGGGACCGGGAGAGGGAGTTCGCCGTCTTTACGGTGGCGTCGTGCGGTCCGTGGCCCTTTACGGGGCCCCCGTCTGGTCGCGAGACCTTGCGGGGGCCTCCCGCTCCAGGGCTCTGCTGAGGAGCCTGGAGCGGATTATGGCCATACGGATCGTACGGGGCTACCGTACGATATCGTACGAGGCGGCAACGGTCCTCGCGCGTTCTCCTCCCTTTATCATCCTGGCCGAGATGTACGCAGCCGCGTACGATCTCGGCCGGGGAGGTGGGGGCCCGGACGCGCGGGGTCACGAGGTGCGGGGGCGGGAGGCCTTCCGGCGGGTCCTGGGGGACTGGCGCGACGCGCTGGTCCTCCAGGGCTCTGCGCGTTCACGCGCCGTCGGAGCCGTCCTGCCCCACCTCGAGGCCTGGGTGCTCCGTAAATGGGGCACTGTCACCTATAGGTTGACTCAGATGCTCACCGGGCACGGGTGCTTCGGTGAGTATCTGAGTCGAATAAAACGTGAAGAGACGGCGAGATGCCACCATTGCGCATCCGACCTGGACTCGGCCCAGCACACGCTGGAGGTCTGCCCGGCCTGGGCGGCCCAGCGCCGAGTCCTGGTCGACGGGATCGGGCGAGACTTGTCCCCGCCGGCGTTGATCGCGGCAATGCTGGCGGGAGAGGAGGAGTGGAGGGTCGTGGTCTCCTTCTGCGAAGCAGTGATGCTCCAGAAGGAGGCCGCCGAGCGGGGTCGGGAGAGAGCCGATCCCGCTCGGAGGCGGCGGCGGCGAGCTCAGTGATCGCCGCTGCCGACGGGCCGCGAGGGCGCACACCCCGCGGGTGCGCCCGGGAAGGGTGACCCCCCGGTGCAGCTGGGGAGGGTCGTCGGGGGCGCCGCCGGCCGCGCGCCTTTTAGAGTGCGTGGTCGGGGCCGCCCCACCCGGGGGAGCCTCGCCGAGGCTCCCTGAGGATGAGCACCCCCTCGTAACAGAGGGGGGCGACGGTGGGGTGGACCAGAGGGCTTATGCACTGTCCTGGGCCACCCCTACGCCGGAGGAAGGCCGCCGCGAGGTTTTAGTGGGTAACCTTAGGATCGGATTACAGTTTGCTGTTTTGGGAGTCCCACACTACCCCCTTGCCGTCCCCAGGCGGGGGGTGTGCATAAAGCATTTCCTCGCGTAAAAAAAAAAAAAAAAAAAAAAAAGGTCAATAATGATAATTCATTACCTTTAGTGACAGGGAATTCTTAAATTTTACGTTAAATATTTTAAACAATATTTGAACAGATTTGAAAATGTAAACTCTTTACTTACCTATACCATTTATACAGTATTTATTTTTGAATGGCTTCAGAAAATTATTTATTCGTTATGAAGGGTAAAAGTTGTTATCATAATGACCAAATAGCGATTTTAACCCGAAATTGCGTTACCCTGCTTTCATAAAGAACGCTATTAATATCATCGAAATTGCTATAAAATTAGAAAATATTTCCAAGGAAATAATACCCATAATATGGGTATGGTGTGCGGTCGGTGAGAACGCGTCCACTAACGCCCCCTACTGGCAGTTTGTTTTAACACAATTGTCATGCAAATTTCTGAATTAATCTCACTGTTTTAGAAGTTTTATGGTCTTTATTACCTTTGCATAAGTGTTATTATGTTTTAATTCAAATTTTGTCTTTTGTCTGAAATGATAATTGTTAAAGTGTAAGGAATTCCTTTATTGTTTAGTTCTTTGGATGCAAAGACCGGAATCATTTCGAACATTAAACCTCGGATGTAAGTTTTGTTTATGTTTTTAAATATTTTTGAATCTTCACGCTACTAATACCCGAAGGTGTAGACGGTCATATCGTGTAGTGTCATTGATTCATTGAATCGAACATTTGTTAATATTTTTTTTTTCTTTCTATTTATATAACAATTCCTCATATTGCATTAACGTGAATATCACGTAATGTACTGAAAAAAAAAAACAAATAATAACAACAATAAGCTCTCTCTGTTTAAAATAAGAAAAAATATCGGCACGAAATTCATATTGTGCCAAATCGCTCCAAGCGACATCTACAAAAGAGTTCTAAAAGTTTGATCCAATTAGAAGCGATATTTTTGAATTTCATATTTCGAATGTCCCCCCTGAGCATTTGATTAACAACCGAATTTATCATGGCGGCCGGCTCTAAATTAAAAAAGTAATAACTGTAATGACGATAATTCGTTTATATTACTGAAGCAGTCTGACCAATAGAGATTTTTGTAAGGTAATTAACTTTATTATTAATATAAGGTGTTTCATTTACACCCTTTAGTACATTTACAACATCTGTGCGATGGAAGAACATAATGCTTTTTTTACAAGTTTGCGTCGTATGTTTTAAAAATTCTCCATTAACACTTTTAATTTAAGCTTCAACGAATATTTTCTAAGCAAAGATATTACGTTATGAAAAAAATATATACAATGTATGAATTTTGTGAGCAAGATATTATTATTATTATTTAAAAAGTATATACAATTGAAAACCAGAAAGTTATTTTCTGTACTGATATATTTTTATAAAATTCATTTCGTATTGCGGCAATTGCATAATTCATAATGCCTTATGTGCTGGAAGTGTCTATGAAGTCTCATAAACCACAAAATTATCAAGCAAATATTAGTTTAAAAAACTTTCAACTCATTACGAAATTAATATACATTGGGTAAACATAAAAAAACGTTTGCCTAAAGACTATTTCCAACTCAATAGGGTGTCCATACCACGTCAGGTGTACGGAACTGCGTCCCTAAAGTTTATTGCCGTCATATTTCAGCCCCTGAAAAAGACGGACCCCAGTTGATTTGCATTTGACAACGACGCGTAATAAACGAAGGAACCCTAATTTTATAGAATATATATAGGTTTTATGAATAGACATTGTTACTGATTTGTTTTATTAAGGCGTATAAACACTTTGGACTTCAATCGTATTTTTTCTTAGTATTTAATTTCGGTTTTATATAAAGCAATAGATCTACATCAATATTTATCATCACCAGTCTGTTGCAGTCCACTGCTGGACATAGGCCTCTCCTAATTTGCGCCTCAACATCCAATTCATCTGCCTTCCGCATCTAGTCTTTTCCAGCAGCTTTTCTGAGGTCGTCTCACGCAGCATAATCCCTATCTCCTCTAGCCTGCCGTAAGGAATTTCGTTAAAATAAATCTGTATTCTTTCCTTACAAAAGTCTTTTTGTAGTTTTAAAGACAATTTAATATTGTATAGAGAACGGGCTATTAGTTCCAACAAGTGCATCCTCATTGTCAACATCGATAGTAATTATTTTGACCGGAAGTGCATAATGATCAAACGATTCGTCGCAAGTGGTCAATTGCTATCTGCGGGTGGGCAGTAATGTACAAATTGTTACGGTACGTTGTATGGGGGGTCCATTTTCTTTCACCAAGAATGAGCATATGAATGACTAGCTTTTGTTTGTGAGTCTCCTTTCTTCCAACTAGAAGCTGCTGATACTGTTTGCCATATTTCATCGGAAAATTTATACTAATATTCGCGATAGTAGTTCGAAATATGCTGCTTGTTAATTACAAAGGCACCTGATGAATGTAAAATACAGAGAAGAGAAGAAGACCAACTGCTCTCATGCTAGCTCTTTAAAATCAGATCTGTTCTAGAAATCGATTCAAAATTAAACGGCTTATCGATTTTAGGTATCCATAGCTTCATCCATTGATAAAAAAGCAGTCTGTAGCTGACAAAACCAGACATTTGATATCAAATCAATTAAATATCCATCTTAAAACTTCGACTGCAAAAGCTATAACCAATTGGAGAGTAATGTTTTGGCTCAAACACAATAAAAACATGAAATATTATGGAAATGTGTACTCTAAAGCTTAACGCTTAAAGGTTTTCGCAAATGCATGTAGTACGATGATTGCTTCTTTTACAGATGCGTTAAAAGTGTGAAATAAAAATTACTTGTACCACCTGCTTAGTTAATTTTGTTATATGATTGCTCCGTATTGTCATTTTTTCTTTTCTAAAGGAAATAATTATTTTATATAACAACCCTTGACAGTCTCGGTGGTCCAGTGGTCGAACACACGGCTTCTGATCCAGAGGTCCGGGTTCGAATCCTGACACTCAGTCACACCAATGACTTTTCGAAATTATTTTCGGAAGTTAAGTGTGATAAATATCGATGACTGTTAACTTTGTGCCCGGTAGTGCAATAGGTTCGCCACCTATTCCATTTGGGACGTAAACATAACGGCAAGACGAGGCTTAACAGCTGCTGCCTACACCTTCGATTCGCTTCGACGATTTGCTTTGTCTTGATACTATAATCCTATTTTTTTTTCAGGTACATATCAACAAGATGCGTTTTGGTGAAAGCGTGAGTGGTAAGAATTACTAATAAATAACTGAATTTAATTAACATTATTAATTCAGTAAGTTCAGTTTTTTCTTATTTTAAATAAAATGTGATCTACTACGATCTTACAATATCTAGGCACCAAGCGCCGGTCAAAAGCAATTTCACCAGTAAACAATTACTTCTCTCTAACGTGAAATGCTTTTTTATTTGAACTATTCTCTCTTTCAAAGTCGCTTCAAAAACTTTCAACGACAAACCTTTCCATTCGTCTAGACATTTCGCTGTGTCCACGACTAAAAAAAAACAAAATCAAGACGCTAAAACTTTTTTCAACCCCATTTAAAAAAGAATTCCACCCACTTCAATACTTTTCTAACTCTTAAACAGGTAGTTTATTTACAAAAATAACCTGTTTACTGCTCTTTCAATATTGTCCAATGCAAATTAGATTACGGAGTTTAAAAGTTTTTTATTATACTTTGAATGGTTTTCTTGTTTTGATCAATATATTTCGAGATCCGGATGCCGTTAGACCTTACTTATTTTCTCCTGAACAAACTATATTTATAAAAGAATATTATTTATCAATGTGTGCATTTTTACGTACGTAAATTAATTATCTGTATATTTCAATAATAAATAGTTTGCATACATACATACATAACTTCACGCCAAATCCCTTGCGGGCTAGGCAGAGAGAACGGAGCATCATAAGGCACGATTCCTACACACATCACTCGCTTCGTTGACTTTAATAAGTCTTTTCATGCACGCGCGTCGATTTTTAAGGCTACTAACATCACCTTCCTCCAGAACACGTTCTATTTGGTAATGGAATGTGTACCTTGTCAGTCCTCGACTCCTATATCCCTCCGCTTTTGCATTGTATATCTGCTGTATCAATATTGCATCATCCATTCTTTCTACATGCCCAAACGATCGAACCATTATATGTGATAATAACGCTGTTCTTAATTGTAATTCAACAAAAGTAAGCATCTGGAAATATTCACAATCAATAAAATTGTTGACAAATATGTCTGATATATTATTTTTTGTAGTCGTGACCATATAAAACAATTTAGCGAAACGTGTAGACAGAGCTTAGTGCTCCACATGTGCTTACATGAGTAAACACTGAGATAGCAGGGTGACCCTGGATAAAGTGAGGATATTGGGAGCTTTAAGTAAATACTGTAAGTCTCCACTGTGATATTGTTAGACTTTATTATTCAAAGTTTCTCATTTATGTGGACTTGGGATAAGGATTGTATCCCAAGTCCACATAAATGAGAAACTCATCATATATTTGCAATTATGTGGAATAGTCAAGACGTCTTGTGGCTACACTTTCAAATAGAATTGCTTGTCTTTGTGGTTCTTCAAATCTTAAATATTCAGAAGTATTTTAAAGTTATAATCTTTAACTTAACACACAGGATGCTGTAAAGTATTTGAACATAATATGTAAGAAACCATATTTTAAATTCTTTATTATTATTGATAAATAATCAGCACTGTGATTTGAATTTGCAGTAATGATTTACTAAGCCCACGTTCATTACGTAAGATGGAAAATCTAACCACACTTTATGTGGTGTATATAGAATAACATAACATAACTTCACGCCTTTTGTTACCCGAAGGTGTAGACAGCGGCTGTTAAGCCTCGTCTCGCCGTTATGTTTACGTCCCAAATGAAATAGGTGGCGAACCTATTGCCATAACGGGCACAAATTTTTCAGTCATCGATATTTATCACACATAACTTCCGAAAAACAATTTCGAAAAGTCATTGGTGTGAGCCAGTGTCAGGAATCGATCCCGGATGTCTGGATCAGAAGCCGTTTGCTCGACCACTGCGCCACCGAGACTATATAGAATATTTTTATTAATACAAGTCAGCAGTCGAGATCCTTCATGGACTCAAACACTGACAATCAAATTTAATATTCCCATGAAGTTAGGTTAGGCTATATTTGGTCCAACCTTTATAGGAACAACGACAAAAACAATAACAATTATTTGTAATGAACTGTTGTTATCTATATATATATAAGAGATTTCCACCTATATATTGACTCATCACGATATCTCTGGAACCATAAGGCGTAGCGACTTGAAATTTGGTAGGATTATTCCTTTCGCCGAGTAGAGGTCAGCTAAGAACGGATTTTACGAAATTCCACCCACAAGGGGGGTTGCGGGGGTGTTAACAATGGAAAATTCCCATTTTTAACCTATAGCTGCTATAGACTTCAAATTTGTCGAAGATATTGCAGTATTAACATAGCGGGGCAGCAGTTATTACTTTTGATGCGAAACAGAGTTCGCCGGGTCAGCTAGTTTAATATATAAAACAAACAAACAAAATCTGAAACTCAAATCATTTATTCAAATATCCACTATAAATTGTGATAAACAAACGCACCGGTGCATCGTGCAACTTATTATCATTTTCACCCTTCCGTTGTTTGCGTAAGTCACTAAAACGCACCCCCGCTAATGAAAACCTGAGGGAAAATTCGGGAAAACTCCTCATAACAGAGGGGTGACGTTCCACGCCTTCTGTCTCCTATAGGATGACTTTCTATTTGTTATGAATAATAATAATTTAAAAAAAAAACAGTGTCAGAATTAACCCTGACTTATAATGTGAGGGTTATTCTCTCAGTCTTGCAGTGTTAGGTACAAACTTGAATGCTAAAACATTCGGCATTGAAAACAGCGCCATCTAGTTCTACATTGAGCATTCAAGGCTTGTGTTATTCAATAAGCAATTAAGGTGAAAATTCATTTGCATAACAAAAACAGATGCCGTACACACGTCTATGTTATCCCATCATATTCGTGAGCAACATTTTTTAAAACTGATATTCAGAAAACTAATGGCTCGTTTGACTTACAATTTTCAGGTAGTTTTTATTTGGGAGGACTATAATTTTTTAAAAAGATTTTTCCCACTTATCGATGTCAAATTGTGCCCAAAATAGTAATGGGCTCCCCGTCTATTTTATTTGACCAAAGTGGAAAAGGTCTTGACAAGTCTAATTAAATAAAGAATAAATTGCCTGAATCTGCCTGTATCTGAAGGACATATAAATTTAAAAGGACTCTCGTTCAAATTGTGCGATACTAAAACTTATGCAGATATCCGACAGATGTCACTGCGCTCCCCTCCGATTATCCCATGTAGATTAAGTGGGAAAACCCCTCCACACCAATTGTAACTTAGTTTAGGGACCCACCTGTTTTTCAAAAATATATTTTCCCTTGTCATGTAGGGGCTGGTACTGTACATTGTACAATGAGATTGTCTTAAATTGTATTGAAACTAAGATTTATAACAGTATTTCCTTTACAACTCAATTATCTTCCACTGTTAAGCCCGGCAGTGTCTTATTAAAATAAGGCAATTAGCCTACAAATAACATAATGTGTGTTTTAATTACACTTACTAGATATATCGCATTTGAAGTCTTATAATCTTTATTTTCATGTTTTATTATCTCCAGGATTTTTTTTTATCTCGAATCGAAAGCTGGTATGACTTCCATCATTTACAAAAATGAATATTGCTGAGTCAATCGGTGTTCAACTTTATCAATCGTAGCTTAATAATACATAAAAAAGAGCCTTAGTAAAAAATAGGGTGTATAACGCTAAAAGAATTTTGCAAATAATTTCTTATAATATTTAAGACGAAAAGCCCAGAGTGAATGCCTGCGTAACAAACTATTGGTTTCTTCATTATGTTTTCATTTGATATTTGTTTCAAACAAAAGTTGTCCCCTGACTTCATGTTTTTCCACAAAACAAGTATGGTTACTTCACAGTCTCCACTGTCGTCAACCATCAAATATTACTTTATAATCTTCAAGTGATGAATAACTTGGAAATGCGCTTAATGCGTAAGGCAGGGTTGTCTGCGTAGCACATTTACCTACTTAGGTGTTGCCATCGCAAGATATCATTTTATTACGTATCTTAAATTTTTATTTAAAATACGTGTTCCACAGAATACTGTATTATACTTTATTTCATCTACAAGATTTTTTTCAATATCTTTATTTTTTCCTACTACATACCACAACTAATTAGAATATCTAAATCAAACATAAACAAATTTATATAAAGACGCCCGTTAAATTTTTTTTTGGCAAACTTCATATCAAAGTCTGGCAACCCTGTTGACGAAACAGGTAACTTCTCATTATTTATTTACGTGTGCGCAAAACTCTCCCCTAATTTGGGTAATTATTTGAGCAGGGTATCTGCTATTCAAATATTGAAAGTGTAGTACATCCCTTTGAAGTAACGACTCAAGTTTCACGAATATAATGAGTTGTGAACTGTATGGGTTTTTGGTCTTGCCATTGTATATATTTTGTAAGGGTGAATAGTCGTGCAACGCAGATTATTAATCTGCAGAATCTTTAAAAAAATAAATAAAAAGCGATTTATTTCTGAATGAATGGGCTGGCTCGGCCGATGAAATCGTCGTATTTCACCGGTCGAGCCGGCCAATTTACGCAGTGAACTGCCACGAAGCGAAGAGCCACTTGCACTGTTAAGATAATATCTAAGCAAATAGGTAGTTGTCTGAATATAGTTTTAGTTAGTTATAGTGTCTGACCATAGTTTAGTTAAATAGGCGGTCTTGTGACCTCTAAGAAAATCGACGTAAACGAGCTCATGTCGGGTTTGATTCGATGAGAAAGCTATACGGAGAATAAACATCACAGTCTCTTCCCCTTTCCTTCCTTATCTTATCTTAAAGAATGGCAACGAAACTGTGTTCAACAACGGTGTATCCGCAATTCTCCCGGCGTTGCGGATGTTCATGGGTCGCACTAGTCACTTGCCATCAGATAAATTATATTACTAAGATACTCTGATCAAGAAAACATATAGTCAGACCAAAAAACTTACTAGATTACGTAATTATATCTGTATTGTATGTACATATATCTGTGGTTCTTTTAAGCTATTACGGTTGAATTGAAATCTCAAGAGACCAAACAATACCATTCCCGCTGGGATTATTTGTGAACGAACTGGACAAACAAACTTTTCCATTAATACTCACCCCCAATCTCCAGAGTTTAATGGTTAGTGTGCATCTAATCCTGAGATTATACCATTATTACAGTTTACAGAAATCAATTTTATCTCGAAAATAATTTTAACCATCGATTCTCGTGAAATTTTGTAGGCATATCGGGTAAGTTTGAGCATCAGGCAACATCTATTTTTCATTCAAATACTTTATTTTTTTTCCTGGAACAGCTAGTAATAATAATAATTTATATACGTACACACATAACTTCAAGCCAAATCCCTTGCAGGGTAGGCAGAGAGAACAGAGCACTATAAGTACCGATTTTTAACACGCTTCACTCGCTTCGTTGACTTTCATAATCTTTTTTCATGTACGCGCGTCTGTTTTTGACGCTCCTAACATCACCTTCCTCCAGAACACGTTCTATTTCGTCATTATCTATATATATATAAGAGATTTCCACCTATATATTGACTCATCACGATATCTCTGGAACCATAAGGCGTAGCGACTTGAAATTTGGTAGGATTATTCCTTTCGCCGAGTAGAGGTCAGCTAAGAACGGATTTTAAGAAATTCCACCCACAAGAGGGGTTGCGGGGGTGTTAACAATGGAAAATTCCCATTTTTAACCTATAGCTGCTATCGACTTCAAATTTGTCGAAGATATTGCAGTATTAACATAGCGGGGCAGCAGTTATTACTTTTGATGCGAAACAGAGTTCGCCGGGTCAGCTAGTAATTTATATATGATTAACAATAATATGATTAACAATAAATATTATAATAGTAATAATAATTTTGAATTAAACTATGTAAAACCTCTTGAACGTCGTAGATAGCCACTAAGGATCAGATTCGACGTGGATCATCTCTTGTATAAGTTTCGATTAGTAGTCACTGATTATGCTTTCTGATGTCTTGTTTAGAGGTTCGAGTTCGAATCTTGACTCACTTAGAGTTTATTGCAGAACAGTGTAGTGGAAATTAGTTTAACAGATTTTAAATTTATTGCAACTTTTTTACAATATACTAATATGTGACTACCAATTTTTCATTAAATTGTTCATTCATATATTATCTATTAGTCTACAAGTACCTCGTTTAACTAAGACCTTTTAAGTGAATTTAACACATCAGTAAATTAAAGGACTGACCCAAAATTAATGAAAACCCAAACGCTATTTCTATCTGTACTACCTTTGAAGTTAAATTATTAAATATAACTAATACCATTTATTTCCCTCTCCAATAGTATATTCGTCGTGTTAAACCTAAAATAAACACACCTTCAACCCTTCAATGCGGAGAGGGTACAAACGATTCGATTTCACGCTGACATAATTTGGACCATTTCAAAGAGACAGTTAAAGAAACGTTAACGCAAAGAGAATTGGACAAAATAAATCGTTTGATGTGAATTGTGAATGCTTCTCATTACGATATTGATGTTTTGTTTGTAAATATTTGTATAAACCCATAACAATTTTTCAAGATTTTTTTGCGTTGTATAAACCTTATTTACTTACGCTCAGACTATATGTATAAAACCTAAAACAATAATTTTACGAATAATATATGCGGGAATGTAAGAAATTATTAATATTTAAGTTATTCAGAACCACGTACCCATTTATGAATATTATTGGTTTAATTGTCTAACCATTGATGTAGCTTTAAAGGCTCTTACCACCAATTTATTAGATATAAATATTAATAGTGCAAATATTTTTTTTATAAATACAAGTTAGTTACAAATAATGGACCAAAAAAATTCGTTATCCTTTTTTCAGCTTTCATTTTTTAATTGATAATCAATTTTCAAAAAGAGACTGTGCTACTGGATTCACGAATAAGTTCTACGATTAAGATCTAAGCTCTTACGTGCCGCAATTGTTGTTTACTCTGAACAATACATGATCAGCCTTTACAAAACTACACCCATCCAATATCGATAAACAACTGCATGTAAAGCCTTAATCTTGGGCCATTTCAACTGTACTATCTAACGACGTATTGTGTTCTTTATACCAGCGGGTCTATACTACCACATTAGCATTTAAGGGTTATCGTCTTTCACACCTCAGTTTAATAGGTTTGTGGCGAGCATTGAATGAATTTAGGTCTACGTGACACCAATAGTCTTTATTATGTTTGCAGTATTGGGCTAGTTTAAATTGTGAGATTTTTCTTTAACAGCTGCTTGCTTTAAGTTCATTTAATTGGCTATCTGATGCGCGTGTCTTGACTAGTTAATCTGCTACATCTTGTGTTTTAAAGTGAAACTTTTATTATATCGTCTCAAACTTTTTCGTCTGCGTGTTGCATGTCGCGTGACGGTCGGCCGCGGAGTAGGGATAAAGTGAAAGGCGCTCGTCAGAGCGCCTTTCACGTCTATTATCGTTTATTTATTTATTTATTATTAATTAATTACACAAATATACACTTTATTTTTGTAAATACCGTAAAAACATGTAGAAAAACACCCCCAGACGAGGGATCGAACCCGCCCCGACCTTGTGTTATCGGTAGTGCGGTTTACCGATGCACCACGAGGGCCGTATGTATAATCGTCTAATTACCGTCCTCTTTACCAATTTCGACACATTTTCTAGGATCGGGTTTGTTTGTTTGTTTGTTTTTTACATACATACATATACGTACGTACGTATTGCAGGCGGAGAAAAAAAAATTATATTATTAATATAACAAATGACACGATAAAAGGGAATATAATAAATTCGTATGTATTGTAAACGACGGAGGCGTAGGCGGCGGCTTTTAAGTTTCCAATTCCAAAAAGTGAACTACATATATGTGACACAGTTATGTTCGTCAATTTAGTAGTGAATATCTGGACGACCGAGCTTTGCTCGGTATTTTCTTTTTTTTTATAAATTGTGTTTTTTGAAAATTATATTTAAGTACGAATTACATACTAATAAAATAATGAAATATCAATAATATTTTTCGATCTTACCGACAGAATAATAAATATATACTAATATATACTATGTACTAACATATTATATTAGAAACATATACTTAATTTTTTGCAGTGATAAACTATAATAAAAGCAAAGCAAACACACATTGACTTCGTGTTAGTTAACAACGCCATCTGCTGGAATAGAAATTTCATGAAAATCGTTGGAGCCGATTCCGAGATTCCAATTTTATATATATATATATATACAAGAATTGCTCGTTTAAAGATATAAGATAAGATAGTGCTCTTTATATATGTATTTGTCACATTTTCATAATAAATCGAAATATCATATTTACTGGAGGAAAAAATATCGTTTTGTTTTGTAAAGATCCTTTGTTGTAATGTTGTTAACGTTTAATAGGTGTCGCGTTATCCCTAGTGCCGTAGCTGGAATACTTGTCGATTCGGGCGACATCTATCGATATAATACGATATTACGGCAGAATCATCAATAGTAGCAACCTAGTAGCGCCATCTAGGAATTATTGTCGTGACCACGTAAAATAAAAAACATTTATTAAACCCTATTAACAAATACAAGATGGCAAGTAAATTAAAATAGCCCTTATCGCACAATCCCCTGAAAGCCGGTGACGTCCGGTTCGATTTCAAATTAAACTAGTTTTCTCTCTCTTTGCAAAACTGCCACTGACTTGTAACTAACGAATTAGTGGAGGAAGCAGACTGACGCCTTTCTTACTTTACTTAAGTTTCCAATTCCAAAAAGTGTGCCAGGATTCGAACACGCGACCTATGCGATTCGGAAGCCGTGTGCTCGACCACTGGACCACCGGAACTACATATATGTGACACAGTTATGTTCGTCAATTTATTAGCGATAAGATAGTGCTCTTTATATATGTATTTGTCACATTTTCATAATAAATCAAAATATCATATTTACTGGAGGAAAAAATATCGTTTTGTTTTGTAAAGATCCTTTGTTGTAATGTTGTTAACGTTTAATAGGTGTCGCGTTATCCCTAGTGCCGAAGCTGGAATACTTGTCGATTCGGGCGACATCTATCGATATAATACGATATTACGGCAGAATCATCAATAGTAGCAACCTAGTAGCGCCATCTAGGAATTCTTAATCTTCAGTCGTTAACTTCCAAAGAACTTGAAAATGATGAGATTATCGAATTAATTGATTTAAATCTTTAACTTAAAGTTAAACGAAGCCAAAGCAAACTTTAAAAAAAATTGCTGTGAAGTAACTGTTTTACACTGTTGCACTCTAAAAAAATATAAATGTTAATCATTTTATCAGAATCATCAATTTAAAAAACTTACTAACTAAATTATTGAAAAATAATTATTGAAAAAATATTTTGTTTATGTATATTTAAAAAGTAGATTTAAAAATCAATAACCCAAGACTCAATTTTAAAATAATTCATTTTTAAAATTTAGGGAAAAGTAACAACTCGAAAATTCTTACTTGACGGGTTTTGACGGGATTGTAGCATTCTCTACAGCGGGAGTAGAAGTTTAATGTTGGCAACGCTTGCATCAGCTGACCGTGTAGTGTATAGACTATTACTCATTTGTGCCAGTGCTCCACGCTATTTTGTTTGTTTTTGTCAGTGTTTAATGTAAATGTTGTTATTTATTCGCTTTTGGTAAACAACGACACAGCTAGTGAGTCCAAAAAACTGATCAACGAGGAAAAATGAATGACGATGAATTAATTTTACGCCGTAAAAAACAGAACGCCGACAGAGCACGTGCTTATAGAAAAAGGAAAAAAGATCTTGGTGAGTAAACATAGTTTTTCAAATATATAACTAATTGCGATATAATAAATTCAACTAGATCAATATATATATACATTTATTTATTTACGTTATAAAATGACTCTGATTGATGAAGCAATTTTTATACCCTTAATGGAATATTATTCCGAAAATTTTTAGTTAAATGTCTATAATGTGAAAAAAAGTTTCACTTTTACGGTGGTTTCATAAAACCACACAATTTTTTTTTAATATGGTGATGCTTAAATAAGGATTCTGATTCCTTGACCACCAATATTTAAAAAAAGGTTTGACTAACAGACCCTTGATTTTGAGGAAAATTGAATTAAAATATTAAAAGAACGAGAACAAGAAAAAGTACTAAGAATACTTTTTAAAATAAAAGTTATATTATAGGTTAGGAAAATTTACGAAACTAGGCAGAAGCACTCGGTTTTTGCTGCCTTCACCCCCAAAGCATGGTCATAGGCATGAATATTTGAGTTTGTTTCTCGTCCCATTCCAGCTGCATCATGTAACAGTTTAATTTAATTGTCAATTTTCTTTGAAAACTCGCAACACAATATATATCATGACTCCATTTTTCCAAATGGCAACATTCGCGAACACATCACATAAAAATCTTTATATTCCTTTCAATTTCATCTCGGGAACAATACAGACGCTTTAATAAACGCCATGGCTTTCAAGATGGCTGACACCATTGTTCTGTCAGTCTCTTCTTGTCGAACAATCTCTGTAAATAACTTGAAAAGCTCTCTTTGTATTGTTTTTGTATCAATATATATGTTATTTCATTTTAAATGACAATATTTGCTTTTATTCTTTATATTTTAAAGTAGTGTTTTCGTATCATATGGTTTTGATAGATGTCTGCTCATCGCAGATGATGAAGAAAAGATGGTTTGAGAAGTCTTAAACAACATAAGAGCACCGTTTTCTTTGCCTTTATTCACATGAAAAAACTATGGAAGAGTTATGTAATAAATTTAGTTGTATGAACTTCAGATACAGATACTGCTAGATGGATCAGGAGTTAGAGCTCTGCACTTGTATTCCATACGTCAGGTTTAAGACCCGTTTCAGTATACTTTTTCTGTTTCACAAAAAACATAACCAAGATAAGAGTTCTCTACGTAATTATGAAATATATTTTTTTGTATTATTATATGAGTAAAACAAGTAATATTATTTATGTTGAACCATTTGTGAAGGCTCTGATGATTCACAAGAATGATTCATTTAATTTATGTCGACACTAAATTATTTATGGGGGCTATTTTGTAGGGATAGGGAAAAGGTATATAACAATTCGAATAGTCCGTTACTATTAATAATAAGGGATGGCCCTTGTTTCTTTATTAGTTACAGTCATATTCAAATGTCCCTTTTCCATTTTAAGTTTATTGTTACAGACTGATATACAGACTAAAAAATTGAAAACAGTTATTTCAGCTAATGTTGCTCTAATATAATCATCAAGTAAATAAATAAGAAGCGATGTGACGGAGACGTATGCTCTGAATTTCATTGATAATATATTTTAGTAGAATACAAGCGATATAGAGAGGGAAGGATACGCTGAAACAATTAGGGTTTTCACACAAAAAAATACGTCTTGTAAACTTGTATTTTATTGTTTATGTAGGACGTATCTTTTTGTAACTTTACGCCTGTTATAACAGCAGTTGTCGGCAGCGGTAGTTATACTTCGACTCGCCGAATCTATGGGTCCCAAATAGCGTATATCAAGCAGAAGGCAAAATCAAATGATAGTGTTATTTAATATCCCTAATTATCCCTTTTGAAATAACAACACATAACATAACTTTTCGTCTTTTTCTACCCAAAAGTGTAGGCAGTGGCTGTTAAGCATCGGCTCGCCGTTATGTTTACGTCCCAAATAGAATAGGTGCCGAATCTATGGCCATACACGTGGCACAAAGTTTTCAGTCATCGATATTTATCACACATAACTTTCGAAAATAATTTCGAAAAGTCATTGGTGTGAGTCAAGATTCGAACCTACGACTTCTTGATTCAGAAGCGGATTTCTCGACCCCTGGTCCACCGAGACGTGAAAATCTCTTTTATTTATTTATGAACAAGTGGGTATAGTGAGCAGGTGTCAAACTCTTGTCCTGGCCCTCCATCAGAGGACCCTTGCCCATAAATCCCGCATCAGGTGTATATCGCATACAAGGACATGTTGTGTTTGTTTTATATATTTTTAAACAGTGATTTTACTAAAGTGCCGTTTAGGGAGAACTGAAGGAAGAAGGCTATTGAGGGAATCGACAGTGTGTTATGTTATAGCGTGTTTTTCAGCTGAAAGATGTAAAATTTTATTACAATGTTTTTCTTTTGACACATGGTCGTAAAGTATTTCAGGAATTCACTTTTTCCATTTAGTCTGCCTGTAGCGTATAGTTCGCTGTATGAATGGGCCGGATAAATACCACGACCTCTCAGAATATCGACGTAAAATGGCTCATTCCGCGTTTCGCTCGATGAGAGGAGACCCAAACTCTTCCCCATACCCATCCTACTTCCGACCCCTTCCATATCCCATCGTAAGGGCCGGGAACACAACTGTAACACTATCTGTGTTCAGGTGTCCGTGGACACGCCTGCTGGAAAAAATGAACGGAAAAAAAATGAACTTGATCAATCTATATTACCATTCAGATAAACTTTTATTATTATTCACAATAAATTATTTTTATATAGGTACCTTGAAAAATGTAGCAACTCTTCCAAGATGTCCCAAACAGTTAAATTAAAAAACGAAAGCAGTTTAAAAACCATAGTGTCATGTATAGTACAGTTGTTTTGTTTAGGTCCTCCTCTATTCTTGGCGGCGGTATAAAATCTAACTTGGGCTGTTAATGGCCGCGGTGAAGACCGGAGGGTTCTGCGATTTATGGTCGCGCCGCGATGTATGGCGCGAGTCACGGGCGCAATCCGGTTTAGTTTAGTATAACGGAAGTATCTATAAACTTAATTCTACGTCCTTAATCCTTATAAGCAACGGAAATATGCTTTATTACTTCAATTCATACATAGATCATACATCGGTCACACTTCGGTCAGTCGAGAAGATTCCTAGAACTGCCATTTGTGCGTACCAAGAGTCGAATTTGGTACTTCCTCATCAAAATTCTGAAGTGTGCTATTATATAAAAAACACCTATTGTGTACTAAATTAAATTGTCCCGATCGTCTTAACGAGGTTTAAGTGTTTTTAAATATAGTTTCCTTACGGAAACTAAAGTGGAACTAAGTTGGAACTCTACGAAAGTGTAGCAACGAAAGTAGATTCAACAATTTGTAACAATTATCGCTTACGCCGTTTCTTTTCCACTTTCATTTTAAAAGTGTATACAGTTTTAATTTCCTACGACTATACATAGGTAAGTCAGAACTGTACATTGAATTAATTTTTTAGAATACTTGAGATATGATCTATAATCGATACAGAACCCAAAAATATAGTTTTTCGATTTTTTGTCTGTATGTTTGTTACTTATAAACATTTAATATTACATGCTTTTATTTCCAATTTTGCATGAATTTTACCAAGAAGTCGAGTCAATACATAGACTAAATATTATCACGCTATCACTAAATGGAGTTGAGCAATGAACCCTCAGTCTCACAATAAGGCTTTACGGATGAGTAGAATTTTTATAGCTGTATTTAAAATGGTCAAGTGATTGTTGAAAAAATCGATCAAATAATTTATAAATTGCACCAAACACCAAGTAACGCACTAGGGTTCCTTTGGCGGCAATATAAAACGCACCTGTTATACAGTGGACGAATGTGATTGCTCTGTATAATTGAATTACTCACTGAAAGATATACGATTTCATTATTGTATATTACTTTATATATGTATATATCCACACGGAACCCGTGTTACTTCTAATAAATGGCACTTGTAAAAAAATATTCCATTTTAATTAGCGGTCCTAGTGTATTACTTGTGTAACCAAAAATAATTTATTGATTAAAAAACATAATAAATTACATCAAATTTAGCTACTGGTTTAAAACCGGCACCTATGTTTAAGAGGGCCTAGGTTGTAACCCTGGTGTACACCAAGAGCTCTTCGCAACTACGTAATAATAGAACCAATGATGAAACATATTGATTTCGAAGTATGACAACAAGCCCGTTTCATAAAATTCAAATTTCATTTCCAAGTGAAACAATATTGTTTAAAAACCATGCACCATGTCATTTGGTTACATACAATAGAACCTTCATTGGAGTCTTTTAAGAGCGTCTAAATATCAACTTCGTCATCATCATCTTTCTGGCTAATCCTGACCTGTCTCATCATTTGGGGTCCGCGTGACCGGTTTTCTTTATCATCTTCATCATATCCTCTTTTACACATTCCATCTAGATCGACATTTTCTTAGGTCTTCCCCTTCTTCTGTATTCTTCCACATGCAGAATTTACCACTTTTATTTACTATTCTTTTCACTACTATTATCCCACACGATCCTTTAAAGAAAATTTTATAACAGTTGACGGTAACAATACGCATAGCAACACCGTAAATATAGGTAAGTCCGTGTAAAACATAATCATACCTTTGCCAAGGACACTTAAAATTTCTTCGTAAAACGTGAATTTAAATTTTAATCATTATTTAGCGAAAGAGTTAGAGTTATTCCCTCCACATGAAAGGGTACATTTTAATGAGTTTACACATGCCTAATTCGTGAGACAGACATTTGATATGTACACCAGTATTATAAGACCTCAAGAAATATCCATTCCTTTCATCAATTTGTATATAATTATATACAAATTGTTCATAAGATGTTTCACCTGCAGGGTCTTGCTCGATTGGTAGTTATTGTGTAGTATGCACATAGATAAACATCATTGTCTAAGCTAATTTAGAATGCAATATTTGATATTGTTAGACAATTAACTAACTATGTTAGGCTAGAATTTTGAATTATTTAGTGATATTTATTATAGTCTAAGTCGATATCGTTTTGTATTTAGTCAGTGTTATATTTTATCTTATAGCTTTTAGAATCCGTTAATCATAGGTATGGCTTGTTGTACATGACCTTAATTGGTCTCCTTGTTCTCTGTACTTTAGAGGGATAGTATGGTATGATAGATTCAGTTAGATGAAAACTATTCTTTAGCGGGATAAATTTTGGTATTATGGATGACTGTTAGAGATAAATGAATCTTGACTTGTCTTCTAAGAATATTATCGCCATGAGATAGAATAAGCAACAGAACTATAAACCATAAATAGTTCCAAATATTTCGGATATAATACCATGAAATATGTGGCGAGGATTAAGTTTATTGAGTTTTGTTCTGGAACATACAAATCACAACGTTCGGTTTAATCACTGAATATAGTTTTCCTTCATTTCCGTATAAACTAACACGATTATTCAGTTAGAACTTAACGCCATCATGGAATTTCACGTACAGAACAGTGTGTCTAACAAGCATACTCAGCAAATTGGCATAAACGAACAGTAGCGAGCCGGCGATGTGACATCGTTAAACGAATTTAGCACTAATTGTGTTTGACAGTGCATGCAATGTGAATGCATTTTCGTGTGCCACGTTTTCTGCATCCTTTGTAGACATTCTGTGATTCTGTTACCATATACTGCTTCTAAAAAATCATTAATTTTCGTCTAGATTTTTGCTGTAATGCTGAGTTTGTTTTTTCCACGTCTGAAAATCTTGTGTTTCTTTTTTCCAAAATTTGACATTGCTATAGCAAACATCAATTTAGAAATTAGGAATATACGTGGAGTATTTTTGTTTAACTCTAAAATGCGTTTACTCAAAAAAAAATAGATGTACCTATTACTTTAGACCAAATATATCCCCAACCCGTAAACGTTCACCGCAAACAACACAATATTGACCGTAATCGAACACCTTAAAACAATGGGAGAACAAGGGAATCATCAAAAAACAATATCAACTGTGCACTTCTCCTGTAACACGACACCAGGCCCACTCAATATTCCTGTCGCGTCTTCCCAAGTGCCGTGATTCCTACCAAGTAAATAACACTCCACGAACGACCGCTTTCAGGCACAGCTATTGTTTGCACTAAACTGAGATGTGGTGAGACGGAAAATTGATTGTTTGGATACAGATTATTGAGGTTTACGAGTACTTTTTATATCGTTTTAAGTAATCTTTTAGTTTGATGTCTTTTGACAATGGCAAAAAAACACAACCTAGTAAAAGGATGATAATGATTCTGAAATGTCTAGTATCAGCCTAGTACCTTTATTTAAATTATTTTATGTATTTATCTCGACGTTTCGTATACTTTCTAGCCTGTGGTAGTTATCTAAATAGGTATATTTAAATTCGATGAAATATCAATATTAGGTATGAAAATAAAAGACCGCTAGCGTAATAAGATAATTATTATATTTCAATTATTCAATTATAAGTAATTTCGGTTATTTTCAGAACGCACGAGACTTGCGCGTCGTTAAAGCTTTATTGTTCGGTCTGCGTAAATTTTATTACGAGAGTAATTTTTATTGTACCGTTAAAATCATCTAGTAACTGTTAATTCTGTTAATTCTGTAAATTAAACGTTCCCGAATTTTCTAAATTTATTAATCTTACTTCCCGCCATCGTCAGTAAAATAAGTTTTATATTTAAATTTATATAAGAAACAATAATAATATAGATAAAAACTACGAAGCTTACCATTGCCATATTATATATTTTTTAAAAACAATATTTTCACTATTATGAAGAGGATTGTATCTTTCGGAAAAGAAGCTTTCGAGAGGTTTTATTAAGAAATAACATGTTATTAAGTAAATATGAATTGTTCTACATATCTCTAAGTACACTGCAAATTTAAGACTATGTCTGGAGGCGTCTCACGACTAAGACACAGGATTACCTTACTTGCCATTACCAGACCCCTCCAGCTCTAATATTAGTCTAGAGCAAATTGCTGGTGAATAAAATATTTTCCAGTACATTTTACCAGACATGATAAAATAGATGTGCGGTTAAATTCACCAGACCTTTTGCAAATTCAACTCAATCTTAATATGAATAATTGCTTCAAACTAAATCTTAACATAAAGTATATAAACTGCTATGTTTATTGTTAAATTCTTGTATGACTTAGATTTAATACTACTCAGTCCCTTGTAATGAATGACGAGACGAGTTAAAATTATTTCGTTTGGTCTGGAATATTGATAAAACTTGCAACTTTTTTTGATAAAAGAAAACAAACGTTGGTAATTAGAATGCGTTATATCAATTCAAGGCTTGTTCTCTGTTTTCAAGACAAATATTCCACAGTTTTTGGGTTTGGGCAAAGGTGAAATGTCACGTGACATTCGAGTCACGTCTCTGCGAGAGATTACGCGGTGAGCTCGGCCGGCTCGATCACGCACGGCCGGGCGCCATTTTAATTTGCAACTGTCGAAAACTTGTGCGGTACAGACGGGACCGTCATACAGCTTGTAAAGGGTTAACGGGAAATGTTGCTTTTTGATGTTTCATTATTTTATAACTGGAAATGTGTCGACATTATCACATAACAAGTTATTGATTGTAATAATTATCCGATATTATTACAATCATTAAGGTACTGGGGATTATCAGTAACATACATACATGAGCTCACGCTTGTATCCCATAGGGATAGGCAGAAATTTGGCTCTCCTCGAGCTACGATCCTGACACACTTCTTTCGCTTCATTCACAGTCATACATCTCATCATGCATTCACGCCAGTTTCAGGTACTAAGCAGTTTACCTTTTTGAAAGAGACCATTTAATTGGTCCTGGTAGCTCCCTCTTGGTCTCCCGATCCCGACCCTGCCTCTCTTTTAGTCATACATTTTAGTCATAAATTTTCATTAACCTATTTATAAGCTTTATAACCGACTTTTCAAAAAAGATACTCAAAGAACATTCCTATTATTTTACCTCTAAATTAATTAAATATTCTTTGAATGTGTGTATGTTCTTTATCTTGAAATGATATATAAAGCGCTGTAATATAGATCGTGAAATAAATTATAAATTTATAAAACAATTTTGACACATGACCACTCCTTATCTAGACTCGAACCAACTGTCTTTTAATCGCCAGCACAATCGGAACGCCCAAAAAACCATCGTGTTACAATAACATTACTACCACCTAATTTAGATCGTTGATTACCAAAGTTAATGGTTTTTTGAACCCCTGAAACCCATAACTGTCATGGCTTGATATACAACGTAATTATCATGTTTATAAGTACACACCATGTAATTTAAAGTTTTTAATTTATATTCATATTAAATGACTGATAATAATTGAGTAGAGTACCTACCTAAACCTACTAGTCAAAACTCACACACCTATGTAAGAATTTTGTTATTAAATTTAAAACGTAAAATAAATTACTGCGTATTCTGGAAATTGCCCAATTAAATTAATGTTTAAATCAATATCTCTATAGTGAGAGGTGGCATCTCTATGCGAGAGGTGGCATCTCTATGCGAGAGGTGGCATCTCTATGCTTGAGAGGTGGCATCTCTATGCATCCTCTACCGCATATACCACGGGGAGTGCTCTGAGGAATTGTTCGGATTAATACCGCCAGCTGATTTCCGCCACCGTTCGACGCGCCAACGCTACCACCCGCATTGGCTGAATGGTTGGCGGTCGACAACAGTGCGTTTTAACAGGCACTTCTTACCACGCACTGTTCCTTCATGGAACCAGTTGCCGGCGACGGTATTTCCGGACCGCTACGACCTAGGAACCTTCAAGAAACGAGCCTATTCCCATATGAAAGGCCGGCAACGCTGATGTGATGCCCCTGGTATTGCAGACGCCATGGGCGGCGGTGATTGCTTTCCATCAGGTGACCCGCAAGCTCGTTTGCCCCTTATCTCATAAAAAAAAAAAAAAAAAAAAAAAAGTCGTCTCGGTGGTCCAGTGGTTGAAATCCTCTCTTTTGAATAAAAAAGTCATGGCATCGATTCCGTGCTCATACTAATGACTTTTCGAAAGTTTTGTGTGATAAATATCGACGACTGACATGAGAGAGATGACAAAGAGAGAAGGGACTATTTTTGGGAAGTAGCTGGAAGGAGAAACTTACGCTACTTTTATTTTAAGAAAGTTCTTTTACTTAATAATTTATTGTATCTGAAGCAAAACAAAGTTCGCCGGTTCAGCAGTATACAATAAAACACACACCCACTAAAATTTAAATTAGCGGTTTGTAATAAAATTTATGACTATATTACTAGATTATTTTTCGCTCGTAGTACAATTTCCGGCGAAAATTTTTTCACCAAATAAACATGTTCAAGTAGTTAGCGTGCCAGTGGGACACTAATAATTTTACAGATGTACTTATATGATAATAGACTCACCACCTTCAGTAAGGCTTAACATTACATAGCCTGAAGTGTAGGTTTTTATTGTATTGTATTCACTCTATAAAACTTCCTGAATACCCTTTTTTAAATACAACGCCATCTATTAGACGAAGAAAGATGTTACTCAGGAACATTGCTTAGTATATTTTGTAAGAGAAAATGATTGCTATACACCGTCCATTATATTATTGTATTTTAGACAGCTCACGAATACTCGTTGCTATAACTTTGTTCTAGCGTCATAACCTAAAACTCCGAACAAAGATTAGGCGCCAATACGTCATATTTCATTGACAAAGTCACTGCGATGTTTATGGTAGTGTTAGAGTCTCGTAGTTCGCTGTATGATTGGGCCGGCTCGAAAGGTGAAATATCTCGGCGTGAAGTGCCTCGTGCCGCGTTTCGTTCGGTGAGAGAGGTATCTGGAGGCCTGATCCCCTTTCCCCTTCCTTTAAGACTTAAAGATAGCTTTTCGAGTAAGCTAACATAAACTTGGTGACGGTTAATTAAGTCAAAACTTTGAAAATACAATTTTATTCTGGTCCATTGAACTTAAAGCTCATATCATGTCAGCAAGCTACAAGAAAAAAGAAGCTATATCTTTCATCATCTGAAGCTATTAAAACACATTGCGTGACCATCTCCATAACTCTCCGCTCAAATTATGGGTGCGTTAGGAATCTATCGACAAAATATATCATAGTTAATGATCAGTTATTATTTTATACATAACATAACGTCACGCCTTTGTTACCCGAAGGTGTAGGCAACGACTGTTAAGCCTCGTCTCGCCGTTATGTTTACGTCCCAAATGGAGAACAATTTCGAAAAGTCATTGGGGTGAGCCAGTATCAGGAATCGAACCCGGACCTCTGGATCAGAAGCCGTGTGCTCGACCACTGGACCACCGAGATATATTATTTGATACGAGTGTGAATTTGTGGTGTATAGGGAATATTTAATAGATAATAAACTTAATTATATTTGTGTTAAAATTGGAACGAAACCGCATTTCAAATTGCGCGTGCATTTAATTTTAATAAACTGACCAATAATAAAGTGTGAATTTAATTTAATCTAGTTTTGTGGTTTTAAATGTTAACTGTTAAAATTTGTTTATATTTACTTGTTTTGTTCGTTTGTAAAAAGTAGGTGTAGGCAGCGGCTGTTTGGTTTCGACTCGTTGAATCTTAATGTTATCATCTCAAATGGAATAAGTGGCGGAACCTATTGCCGTATATAGGGGGCACAAAGTTGTCAGCCATAGATATTTATCACACATAACTTCCGAGCCCGGAATCGATCCCACGACTTCTGAATCAGCAGCTGGAACTCAACCACTTTACCATCGAGACTGATAAAGTCATGTTATGTCATGATATATAAAGCGCTATTTTTATATATTTCACGATTATCTCATTTATTCTTGTAAATATTTCCATTTCTTATATTAAAGGTTATAATAAATTTGGGAATTACCAAAAACCACTGCCAACGCATTTCGTCTATATTTATGACGACATATTCATACATTAAATCAAACAGGCTAAAAAAAGGAAAAAAAAAACATACATGTACTTTTAAAAAGCCTTTGTTACCCTTTCCGGCAATGTATTAAAAAATAAATCCAGCGTCTCAAACAAAGCTGAAAAAACAGAAGATTATAATATAACAAAAGTTGATGCTAATACTTTAGGAACATAAAACAAGTAGATACCCTCGTCATGGAGTGGGAGTGTTCCGGAGTGATCCTGTTCATTTAATACTCTATAACGAGGACAATTATTTTACTTGAGCTGCATCATCTGTTCCAAGTCAAAGTGTTTCCAGCACAGAGTATTTAATTACAAAGGTTTTCTTTGTTCACTTATTTTTCTGCGACATTGTAATATCAAGTTTGTTAAAACCATAGATTTAGCATAGACTGGCACATGCCAGTAAAAATGTGCTACTGATCATCACTGACAGCGCGACCGCGCGTAAGCGATTCTCAGGATGTATATTATTGAACACATGCACGGTAATTATGTAAAAGTTGACACTTGCAGGCACTTTTTACGCACACATTGATAAGTCACTCACACATCAACAACCTATTTTTGGTCTCGTTGTTGGGTGACTATTGCCGATCTATTATTCTTATATCTATGGTTAAAACCAATTATGACGTTTTGAAAAAACAATGTTCGGATTTATTATTGAACACTCCATAGCTATAACATATTAATGGTATCCAATATAATTCATAATAGTAATTGTTTAAACTAAAGATAACATATATAATACATATAACTACACGCCTTTTGTTACCCGAAGGTGTAGGCAGCGGCTGTTAAGCCTCGTCTCGCCGTTATGTTTACGTCCCAAATGGAATAGGTGGCGAACCTATTGCCATACCGGGCACAAAGTTTTTCAGTCATCAATATTTATCACACATAACTTCCGAAAACAGTTTCAAAAGTCATTGATGTGAGCCAGTGTCTGGAATCGAACCCGGACCTCTGGATCAGAAGACGTGTGCTCGACCACTGCGCCACCGAGACTGTTGAGACTAAAAGTTATAAATTGTAACAATAAGTATACAGTAGCACACCCCTAAATTATCATCTAAGACTAAACAGTGCTGCCCACTTCATTATATTAGGGTCGTGATAGTACGATGTGCAAAGACAGCGTACAATTATTGGTTGGATTAGTGTTTAATTTATACATAAATTATCAGAATATATATTAATATATATAGTCTCGGTCGTCCAGCCGTGTGTTCGACACACACGGATTCTGAATCTAGAGGTCGCGGGTTCGAATCCGGGCACACACCAATGACTTTCCGAAATGTATTAAGTTATGTATGATAAATATAGATGACCTAAAAACTTTGTGCCCGGTATGGCAAGAGGCTCGCCAAAAAGGTCTGAAGTTCCTGACAAGACATTCCTCTCCTGGGAAGACTCTACTTTAAACTGCCAACATTTCTTATTTTATTAACTGTAACAGTTATCTCATTCCTCTAACAGCCACTAATTTTAAAGACAAAGCTTTTAGAGTATTTCCGACCTATTACCGTCAATTACCAATGAGTTTAATTTTTCCCTTCAACAAACTTCGTTAAGTCCGACGTCAACATCAAATGGTGATTCTTTTGACATGTAAATTGAATGCCAACTGTTAATTGGGACGGTAGTCGACTAATTCGGACCGAGTTTGGACACAACTACCTTAATTCTCAAACAACTTTTCATTGCATGTATACCTAATAGGGGAAACTCCTCTTGTTCTCTATAGGGAAATACATATAAGTATAATTCACACTATTTCACTCAAGAAACGTTTTTTTAGACATCCCTCAGAGTTAAATTTCTCAGTTCATGGATAGTTAGTAACCACAAACATCTTCCAAAAAGCTTTTAGCGTGTACCTACCCAAGATCTTTTTCCAGTTCTTAGTCATTAGACCATGGGAGACGACTTCTCTATTTCAAATTAATTAAAAAGGCTTATTATATGGTGGAAATAAAAGAACTTAAATGAATATTTGAACTAAACAGATGGGCCATTTATTTATCTTTTTGTTTAATCTATACCAATATAATAAGAATTGTTTGTTCGGTTGAACGCACCAAACTCAGGGACTACTGATCTGATTTTTTAAAAAAAGCTTTCAGTTAGTAGATAGCCCAGTATTGACAAAGACTATCGGGTATATACGTATATCGCAAGGATCAAAGTTTAGCGAGTTTTATATACAAATTAATTCTGTCAGAGATGACGAAGCCAGAGAAGAACAAGCATTATTTGTGCCGCTAGAGGCGTGCAGAACAGACAATCCTGATCTTGTTGATACAATGGAGCTAGTGGGTAACACAGTTACTCCACTTTTAACAGGATTTGATCCAATTTTCGCTAGTTGCCTTTGACACTTGATGTTGAAAAGGCGCTCTGATTGACGTAAAAGTCAATTTATGTCGGGATTCTGAATGACAACACTGTGATACTGATTCTGGTGTTGGAATTCAGTAACGAATGTACTCAACTCTCATCTATGTATATAGACTGAGTGTTACTGGTTTTACTGTTGTGGTTATTGGGAGGATATTGCCCTATTTTTATCGGTTTTCGGGCAGAAATACGCGTCCTCACTGCTAAACTCAATATCAAAATTTAATGACAAATAATTGTTTAAATATTAATAATTATGTTATCTTGGAACAAAACTCACAGCCTCACCGCTTCCGATAGTTCCAAACTAAGCAACTGAATGCTTGTGCTATGGAGACTAGATAACGGATATTAATACGTGTTATAAGTATGTATTTCGAAAAAAGGGTATATATTATTTACCCTTTTTTCGAAATACATACTTGTAATACGTAGAGACGCCATAAAAATATTCATGCTTGTCTTATATATTTGTACTCAGGTGGGGATCGAACCCGCCAACCACAATTCTGCAGTCGGTAGTTTTACCAATGCACCACGCGGTGTCTTAAGAAAATGAAACTATACAACAATAACTTTGAGCATCTGTTTTGCAAAGTTTATTAATACATTTTTAACGGATCAAATTTAATATGCACACTGTTTGTCCACAAAAAATATAAATAAACAATCCGGCGTGACAAAATATCAAAACAACGAATCGAACAAAGAAATCGATTATAAATCAAAATATCGATAATAAATTTGAAATGTCACAGATGATTTACGATCCCGGCGTCGTACAAAGGTGTAACATTACAAGCCGACATGTTTTATTCTGAAGGAACAACAGTAGCTTATTGGTTTAATAAAACCCAAAAGAATATCGTATGACCGCGAAGCCACTTAAAAAAAAGAGCCCGTAAAATATTTAATCTGTTAAGTTGGTAATAAATATTCAGTCATAAAAGCCATAGAGGGCGTTTCTGCTGTCATATTAATGGATATTTGATAACCGCACTCAAAAAATCGATTTGTTTTTAACTTCACGCTATTTTCTACCCGGCTGTTACGCCTCGACACTCCGAGTTTTTACGTCCCAAATACGATAGGAGCCTGAACCTATTGACATACATCAGGCACATATTTTATTTTATTTTTTTCAAGTCTATACAAGAGACTGATTTTACCTAATATAAAAAAAAACAAGATTAAACCGGCATTCTAATTATCAATTTTAAAGACTATAAAAGAAATATAGGTAAATATTTATAGCAATAAAATCAATAGCCAAGTGTACAACCATATATTCAACCTTACCTTTTTTTCATAAATCTGATAAATAACGAGAATTGGTCGCGCGATACACGCATTTTGATAAATGTACGGTCACACCCATAAACATGTATTAGTAAACTGCATTCATGATAAGAAGCCATCAGAGAACTTTGATCATCAGATCCTTATCAGGAAAACTTAATATAATCAAGTTTATTCGTTGTTTGTTATAAGTTATGACACGTTTGAAGTGCGCTTTATGGTTATTATAGTTGTTGGTAGGTGAACTATGAAAATAATTGTCCAAATATTATTTAATTTCTTTTGTTTATAATATGTTTATTTACAATAATAAGAACAAATAAATAAATTACATTATTTACAATATATACAATTAAAAAACTACCTGAAATCAAATTTCTCCGCATCTCGGTCTACTGGCAGCGTGCCCAGAAGACTGGCCGCATTGCCACGCTGAATGGCAATGCTAATCCTCTGTGCGAAGAATAGACCAGCCCTCTGGTCGCGAGAGGCTTCGATCAGCCTCTTTGCAAGATCTTTGTAAAGTGCACGAGCACTTGGACCCCATGTTCCCAAAGTCTCAACCCCAAACGGCTCAAACACATAGTCACCTACAAGGTTTCTGTATTTGTGCCGCTTGAGATTTTCTGCCGAAGCCGATTTTCTTATTTCTTTTGTTTTCACTCTAAATCTACTAAGCCGCATTAGTTTAAATTTGATGAAGGGATAGTTCTATTCCTAGTGGAGGATTTAGCAGAGTTTAAACCAAAACATTGATGTATAAAGGTATTTAGTGTGCAGCAGGGTTTTTTAGCATAACTTACAGAAAACATAAAAATAATTTTATTAAGCTATAGGGTACTATAGCTGCAAAATATAGATTATATAAAGGAAATGATAAAACAGGACTGAAATTACTAACAAAATTCTATTTTTGTTTCAGGTATGTTCCAGAAAGAAAAAGTCATCATATCGCCTAGAGACTAGAGTCTAGCCTCATGGGTCAGGTCAGATTCAGGTTATAAGAAATAATATAAGTAATTACTAAATAACACTTTTATAACAGAGTTTCAGTGAAAATAAAGCTCTTGATTTTTTTACTAGCTAGGATTGATACCTATATAGACAAGTGGAAATAGTTCAGTTACCATTTATGGTTTAATATTATCTAAACTTTATTTTAGGCTACATATGACTGTTTAAACTCCGACAACTTACTATTACTTTGACAAAATAATTCAAGTTACAAAAGAAATATATTTACAGTATTAAAGACTAAAACTAGTAACTATTTCATTCAATATGATTCTCATAAAAATATACGTATAAATATGTACATGACTGCTGCGGTCAATATCTGCGCGTAAACCCCAAGAAATCCCAATCCCGCGGCGGAGGCGAAATGTCAAATGCCTTCGAAAGGCAGCACAAGATTAATGCGCCATTACAAGCCGAGCGAAAATAAATATATGATATAAATCCCTCCCTATCCCTACCCGGCAAAGTGGATACGTTCCGACTGTCATAATAACATAGTTGAATATGAAATCTGAATTTTACTCAACCAAACTTGGTGATATTACGGAAAGAAAATATGAAATACGTTTAAGAAAACTAAATTGTAATACTGCATGATTATTTATAGTAATTCCTTATACGATATGCAAACGGGTTATTTCAATATAATATGTGATTTTATTACTGAAATTAAAATTTTTAAAGTTAGATAGAATTGTCAGAGAGAGAGTTTTAAATTAATAAAGAATCCTATATATTGTACTGAAATGAACAGTTTTAGAGCACTTAAATAGTCTGTGTCGAAAAATATCATTTAAAGTAATGTTGAAAATACAAACTAAGATGAAAACATATTGAAAACATATGTATAAAAATAAAATATTAGAATACAAAGGCCACTCATGTCTGGGGACAGACATACCCAGCGGAGATGAGAAACTTTCGCCGACAGAAACTAATAGGATTTTTATTCTAGATATTACAACATTTACTAAAGAACAGGCAAAAGGACATCTGAGACAAAATTGATTTCCTTTCGCCGAAAATAAAATAATAATCTCTTTTTATCATTTTTAATTTACTACTATATATATATTATATATAGTAACATAACATAACTTCACGCATTGATTAAAACAACTTTTAGGATTATATCGCGTTTATTTATTATTTATTTATATTTATTTCCCGACGTTTCAAACTCTTTACAGAGATCATTTTCACGAAATATATAATCCTAAAAGTTGTTTTAATCAATGAGTGAGATTCGCGAAAATCTTAGAAACAAATATAACTTCACGCCTTTTGTTACCCGAAGGTGTAGGCAGCGGCTGTTAAGCCTCGTCTCGCCGTTATGTTTACGTCCCAAATGGAATAGGTGGCGAACCTATTGCCATACTGGGCACAAAGTTTGTCAGTCATCGGTATTTATCAGACATAACTTCCGAAAACAATTTCGAAAAGTCATTGGTTTGAGCCAGCGTCTGGAATCGAACCCCGGACCTCTGGATAAGAGGCCGTGCGCTCGCCCACTGCGCCACCGAGACTATATACCGAGATATAGTAGTAAATTAAAAATATATATTAATATATATATATATATTAATATTTTATCACAAAAATTTTGCTCAGATAATTAAAATTATTAATATATATAAAATTCTCATTTAATTTTGCTGAGATTCTTGCTTAAGTTTTTACAAGAATTTTTACAATAAAATGACTGCAATGATTTCTCGGATTTCCTTTCGTAAGTTAACGACTGACAGGTTCGCCACCTATTCCATATGGGACGTAACATAACGATCCAGTAAGTCTAGGCTTAATAGCCGCTGCGTACACCTTCGTATAGGAAGGCGTAAAATTATGTTATGCTTTATTTTTTAAAGATCTAACAAAAATTGAAAGCATAACCAAACATCATTGTCAACTTTCATTCCGTACAATACAGTCAAAACAAATTTATCCAAAGTAACACTAACTCTGGTACTGTTACCGGAAGCGGGGAGTCATTCTATACCTGAAATTTAAATCAGTTTAGCCTGAGTTCGGGATTATGACGGTGCGAACCCGGGCCAGGCGTTTTGACGCCATCTCCATGCAAATTGAGCCTCGGATATGTAGGCTGTATTACCAGAACTGATAGCACTGTGTGGATTTAAAAATTGTTTTTGTGCACTTTTAACATAATACGTATCATTTTTTATTATATTTGAAGCTTCACCAGTTTACCTTATTGAAAAGCTACGTATTTTTTTCTGTACCTGCTTATTTTTTAATACTATAGGGGGCAAATGAGCAGGCGTGTCACCTGATGGTGAGCAACAAACGCCACCCATGAACACCTAAATACATATAGTGTTACAGTTGTGTTGCCATCCCTTACAATAGGATATGGAAGGGGAGGGAAAAGGGGTAAAAGCCACTTTACGTCGATATTCTGAGAGGTCGTGGTATTTCTCCGGTCGACCCGGCCCATTCATGCAGTGAACTGCGTGACTCTACCACTGCCAAAAACTACAGAATTAAAAGATTCCATTAAAAGATAACGTATTGACAAGCCATATTATATATTTATTTAATGTCTCCTGTATCAACATAAAGTTCCATCTTGGTATATTGTTGTGTTTGCTGCATCTTTTAGTATTTAATGTCTTAATACTTGTAGTTTATTTACTAGATAGAAAGTTGTATTTGTCACTTGAGTTTCTTGCCCACTTCACTACACTCGCATCCGTGTTGTCTTGTTGAACAGAAGTGGAAGGTACTTCCTTTTAACAAGACGTGACTGAAGTCCATGTCTCATAATTTAATTTAATTAAATAAAATATATCTTAATTACTATCTATATTAAGTGTTTCTAAGTACCTGCAATTTAGTATGAAATTAGCGAGCCATAGTGACAATTGGCAATCTGAAACAATCCAGTCAGTTAGATATATTTTTACTTAGAATTATAAATCTATGGTTAGTTATGGACGCATTTGGACAATTCATGTTTTTCCAATATAAGATTGATAATGGAGAATAAATAGATTTGATTTTATTAATTTGTTTATAGCATCAGATCCAGTTCTAGTCTATGCAGTTATATAAACTTTTTGTTTGAAATGAAAAATCACATTATCTATTCACAACATTTTCTATTGTACTGGTGACACATTATCATGATAAGTCATTACAAATTTTACGTAATTTACAACCAAAACAATACAGTTTCCGAAAATAGAATATATCATTAAAAAGCTTTCTAAAAACATTTGCGAATTCAGCAAATCACCAATCTCTTAGAGGGCAAATATTAATATAACGCTCTTTAAAAGTATGAATATTTACTTAACTGTCACAAGCATAACTAACAAACAGTCAGTACTAAAAGCTAAATAAATATTGCCAGACCGCAGTAACCCTCTATTTATTTTTAACTAGCTGTGCCCGCGACTTCGTACGCGTGGAATTTGTGATCAGATAGCTATATTTTTACATAGACAGTTGAGAAGTAATTACCTCTAAAATGAAATTGTAACTGGTAGGATAAGTACAGATTGCGGTAGCAATGGTTGTTGCCCGCATTGTTTATTTTCATTTTAACAGGAATTTTTGTAGTATAGCTGTAGCCCGCGACGTCATCTGCCTGAACGCTATACAGCACCAAAAATACCTACGATTATACCTTTTAAAATAACATTTATTTACCCGTTACTTCTTTACATTTCATAAATACAGAAAGTACAGTAACAGAGGGAGACTGTCTTTTGTAAAATTGTTGAACTTCAAAAGTGCTGATTTTCAGTCTGCTTTGAATAAATGACTTTATGGTGATTCTGCTGAATTAAGTAATAAGTTGCGACTGAAGCAAATGTAGAAAATAATGAATAAGAAAATATAAATATAGAAAAGGATAAAAATATATACTTATAAAACTTCTCTATAAACAACATTGCTGGTTTGGCTCTCCGCAGCCAAAATGTAAAGAGAGTCAGGACTGGTGACGCGGGAGCAAGCGACGTACAGCTGCCCGTGTGAGAAGCAGCTCGTCCTGAGGTCGACACCCGCTGCTCTCAGTGTCTGCCCCTGCGACTTATTGATGGTCATCGCGAAGCAAACACTCACGGGGAACTGTACGCGCTTGAACTGGAACGGGAAGTTATGAGGTATGAGGGGAATGCGTGGTACAAATACTGCCTCGCCTACGCCACAACCCGTAAGAATTTCCGCCTCAATGCTGTGTCTGTGGAGCGAGATGACTTTAAGGCGGGTCCCGTTACACAACTTCGGAGGAGATAGGTTCCGAAGAAGCATAATCGGGACACCGACTTTCAGCTTGATAGTATGCGCTGGAAGTCCACTTGCTGACAGAGAGTTCAGAAATTCCACGGGATAATGTGTGGCATCATCTTGCTCGATGACAGTGTTTATAGAGGTGTAAACCACTTCATTCCCCTCAATTTTCGAGAGAATGCATTCGTTGATTGCTTCAGCCTGACCATTTTTGGGCGTCAAAATTGCCCGCTCACATACCCAAGAATTCTGCTGGTGCGGTATATGACTGATGTCCCCGTACACACAGCGAATGAGTTCTTCTAAGCTGGATACGACTCTACCGAGAGACTCTGGAAGCACCACCTGCCCACCTCTCTCCTCTGGTAGAGTGCCTTCGCCAAGACTTAGAAGAACATCGGAGAATTCTTGAGCACGTGCATTGCCGCCGAGCCGAGCTCTCATATTAATGGTCAAGCGCAGCGTACGAACTCGTGACCACAGCGAAGATCGTTTCAACGAAGCATTCACCTCGTCAGCCCTCGATCCCCGCGTCACCACGGGAAGCGTTTGTCGGAAATCGCCACTGAATAGAACTGTGACACCACCCATCAAGTGTTCGTTCCTGCGGATGTCCTGCAGGGTTCTGTCCACGGCCTCAACTGCTTTTCTATTGGCCATCGTACACTCATCCCATACGATCAGAGAGCAATCCTTCAGCACGTGTCCCTTATCACTATTGCGTGACACACCACAAACAGGCGTTTCGGTGCTCTCTAAATCGATGGGAATTTTAAACATGGCATGTGCTGTCTTGCCACCCGGAAGCAGTGTGGCAGCGATTCCCGACGACGCTACAGCAATGGCAATTTTGCCTTGCCTCCTGACCTCTGCAAGTATGCCAGTGGTAACAAATGTTTTTCCTGTTCCACCAGGAGCATCCAAGAAAAACATTTTACCCTGGTTTTGCCCAACGCTTTTAAGAACAGTGTCATAAATTTGTTTTTGCTCTGAAGAGAACAAAGCGACATGGTGATTTCGTATGGTGGTCATTTCGCTCGGATCGTAAATTGTCTCAGCGTTATACTCTCGATTTCCACGGTCTTGATGCGGTGATGATTGGGGAGCTGGTAACCCATATTCGACCAATGGATTGCCGCCGATGGAAATGACCACGTCTTGAAGTGAACTAAGACAGGTGTTCAGCACGCGTTCATCAGTTACTTCGACTTCGTCTCCAGTAGCACGCCTCAAAGCTCGTAGAAAATCTTCAGATAGATGATGTCGATATTTTTCCCACAAAGCTACCGGGTTCGTGACTCCACAAAACACCAAGATGACGGCAAACAGATGACGCATACGGCTGGGGCTGTTACTGACGCTCGCCTCCGCGAGGGTGTCATCCCAGTTTTGGTCACCGTCGAGAAGGTGACGTGCTACACAGGCTGCGCGGTAAGTGGGATACTCCACGCCATCAAATGTTCTCAGAAAGGCAAAAGACGTTGGGCCTCGGATCGTGTGAAGTAATAACCGCAGAAAATAGCATTCGCCATTATTCGGGTGCACGGTATAAACTCTACCCAATACGGTGTCCTTGAAAATTCCCGGAAAACCTTCGACAGCACCTCCTCTTCGACGTCGGTTAAATATTCCCCTTTGCTTGTCGTACGTGTAATATGAAGGCACCTCGTCATACGTAAGGAACCTCGCAAACTGGTCGATTTCGCAGAGCCTGAAAAATGCCAAGAGAGTTGTTTGGCGCGGATTTTCTAAGCGCTCAGCAACGTTGTTGGGATCAAAATATATGCGCTGACCGTTTTCTAGGTGGACGTCTAAATGCATGACGGCAGGATGCCTGTCATGTATAGAGAACGCCAGTATCCGCCAAACTGCTTCAGACGTGCTGATGTAGCGACCGGACTGATACTTGGTCACCTCGTCTCTGTCAGTGTTCTGTAAAACAAACGTCGCCTGATCGCTACCTTTGTTCACGTATTTGCAGATATATTTGATCGACCCGACGCTGGTGCACGACTCGACGTTGATGTGCGTCTGGAAGGTCCTGGACAGTACTGGTGAGTAAGGAACAATCCATCGGTTATCGACCGGTCGCGCCTGGCCACGCACGCTCAGCTCAGTGGAATGCCCGCCCTCTGCTGGTGATCGGCGCCGGTATGAGGGATATCCATCCTCACCAGTAATGGTTTCGTTGGTAAATTTTTTTGGGAATCTTTTTGTACAACGTCCGTCTTTCATACAAGGGGAACTTGGATTTAACGTGCCACAGGGGCCATGCACCATGTGACTTTTAACAATTTGATGCAGAACAGGATCAACGTCAGGGTCCGGAAGCTCTGCACTTATGACTTGATCAATCTGGATAGGCCTGATCTTTTCTTCCAACCACAAAAGCAGATGCGCGTGTGGCAAGCCGCGTTTTTGCCATTCCACGGAGTACATATGACATCGGACTGTACCAAACACTTTTGCCTTTGTTAGAAGATCCATAAGGCATTTCAACTTCAGGTGGAATACGCGAGAGATCAAGTCGTGCCTGTCGTACGAAACCTGTCCTGCAAGGAGTTGAGCTGTTATTTCAGGCCACTTTGGGTTGGTAGTGATAGTAATAAAGAGGTCCGGGCGACCAAACTTTCGCACATAGCAAAATGCATCTTGGGTCCTCTCGTGCATGTACCGCGGACCTCCTGTGAAGGTGGAGGGGAGAATGACCATCCTTCCTACATCTTGAGCATTGGCATCATTCTGCATGGCATCTCTGAGATGGACGTAGTTCTCAGCTCTCAGCTTTCTTTGATTGGACCTTATAAATACCAAACGCTCTGTCTCAATTTTGGCATACATGTCCACCAGAAACTGACTAAAGAGTGTACGATGATGGTGGAGATAAGAGCCATTGTTCACCCTCAGCTGGATCAAGAAGCTGTAGAACTGCATGGCGGACGTTTTTTTGTTATAATTTGGGGAGCCTGTCTGGGGGTCTACATTATAGTGGGCGAAATGGTAGCCATCCTCTCCGCGACAAAACATGAGCGGATATTGAAGAGAATCGTACGCGCGGTGAGTTTCGCTGATCCTTTGAAGCCGGTCATCGTGCGTGCGTAAGACGATATCTCTTTTATCACACTCCTGATCGACTAAGAGAACGGCGACCTCATTCGTCGTTGGCGCATTATATCGTCCCGGATGGGCTGCAATCGGCTTTCTATCTGCACTGATGACAAACTTAAAGCGGTTGCGCTCGTTCTCAGGCACCGACGCCAGAGCGGCTTTGAAGTTGCCAATGTGCGGATTAACGTTATGCAACATACTTTGCAATCCTCTGACCAGAACAGGGTCCAAATTGGGGATGTGTCTACTTCGTAGGTTTGCTTGTTCTTCAAAATCACTTACAAAATAAATTTGCAAAAATTTTGGAATGTCTGTAGGTAGCAGCGAACCGATTTGATGGTAAACTTGCCCCTGGACCTTGAATGTCGGCATGAAACCTGCTTCAACGATTTGATTTGCACCAAACGAAGTCATCTGGAAGGCGCTGTTATAAGCTCGGATGTTTTTCAAAAAATGGCTGGACTTCGGATGTTCGCCATTTAGTAAGATTCTTAACAGATCTGGTGGGTCTTGCATAGACTCCAAGCGTACCTTACCAGATGCACAACACATCCCATTGGGCTCTCCTTTCCATTTGCGGGCTTGACAGTGGGCACACACTTCTTCTAAGACACCAATATCTCCGTGTGCGGCGTAGTTAATCGCAACATTGTACATAAATCCACTTCCCTCTTTATTTAGCCACGATTGCTCTTCGATATCGTAAACCATGGATTCATCGTCAGATGTTGAAAGTTGATTCATGCTACGCCGCAGACGATCTAGTTCTAGTTGTGCCGCACGCTGTTCACCCGACCAAGATCCTCGAAACTCTTGAATTCTATCCCGTTCTAGCGATAGATGAGCAGACGTATCGCCACACACGTCGTGGTACCGCTGCCGAGCAGCTGCACGACGTTCTTCACGCTGCTCATCGTTCTCTAACGACCGTGAAAGGGCATGCTGAGAACGATCTCTTCTTAACCGGGTCATCCGCTCTTCATGATCTTCGATCGACCGAGAAAGAGAAGTGCGACTCCGCTGCGAATTCAACCTCGTCTCTCGCTGCGTGTATGTCTCTGACGCGCGAGACTCGGCGTGGCGCTCCCGGTCGCTTTCCAGTCGCGCTTCTCGCGCTTCGACACTCTCATAAAATCGAGCGGCATCTGAGCGAGAGCGCTGGGAACTCAACCTCGTCTCTTGCTGCGTGTACGTCTCTGACGCGCGAGACTCAGCGTGGCGCTCCCGGTCGCTTTCCAGTCGAGCTTCTCGCGCTTCGACACTCTCACAAAATCGAGCTGCATCTGTGCGAGAGCGCTGGGAACTCAACCTCGTCTCTTGCTGCGTGTACGTCTCTGACGCGCGAGACTCAGCGTGGCGCTCCCGGTCGCTTTCCAGTCGAGCTTTTCGCGCTTCGACACTCTCACAAAATCGAGCTGCATCTGTGCGAGAGCGCTGGGAACTCAACCTCGTCTCTAGCTGCGTGTACGTCTCTGACGCGCGAGACTCAGCGTGGCGCTCCCGGTCGCTTTCCAGTCGAGCTTCTCGCGCTTCGACACTCTCACAAAATCGAGCTGCATCTGTGCGAGAGCGCTGGGAACTCAACCTCGTCTCTTGCTGCGTGTACGTCTCTGACGCGCGAGACTCAGCGTGGCGCTCCCGGTCGCTTTCCAGTCGAGCTTTTCGCGCTTCGACACTCTCACAAAATCGAGCTGCATCTGTGCGAGAGCGCTGGGAACTCAACCTCGTCTCTAGCTGCGTGTACGTCTCTGACGCGCGAGACTCAGCGTGGCGCTCCCGGTCGCTTTCCAGTCGAGCTTCTCGCGCTTCGACACTCTCACAAAATCGAGCTGCATCTGTGCGAGAGCGCTGGGAACTCAACCTCGTCTCTAGCTGCGTGTACGTCTCTGACGCGCGAGACTCAGCGTGACGCTCCCGGTCGCTTTCCAATCGAGCTTCTCGAATTTCAGCACTCTCGCACGATCGAGCGGCATAAGTGCGGCTGCGCTGCAAACTCAGTCTTGTCTCTTGTTGCGTGTATGTCTCTGACGCGCGAGACTCAGCATGGCGCTTCCGATCATTTAATAGCCGCATTTCGTATGCTTCTATACTTTCCAGAGACCGCAACGATGCATTTTGAGTGCGCATAGTATCTAATCGGGACTGGCGCGACGTACTACTTTCTCCATCTCGAATTTCCGCATTGTGTTCTCGAAGAGTAGCTATCCTTGCCTCACGCTCAATGGTGGTTTCAAGAGATCGAGCTAACCTTTTCCTTCGACTATCGTTTGAGGATTGGGATAGATTAGACCGTTTTCTAGGCATTTTGATTATTTTAAGTTTGAAAAATAACAGAAAATAATTTACACGCTGAGAATTTACACACAGATAATGATAGCTAAGCAGTAAGCAGTAGTCCGATTCCGAATGAAGTTTATTTAAGTAAATATTTTTTTTTTTAATTATATTTCAGGAAATAGGGATGATCGATATTAATCGATGTTGAATTAACATCGATGTTTAACTATAAAAGATCGATGTTTTAACATCGATAGGTTGACTTCGATATCATCGAAACATCGATGTTACCTGAATAAAATATCGGAACGTCACTTATTCTTTTGGGCGCGATCTAGCGTGCAGTAGGTGTACTAGCTTCAAGTATAAATATTGCATAGTCATTAGCAGATGATCAAGTTTCAACTATTTTCCACTAGATGACACTGATCAAAATAATTGTAGTAAGCTCACAGCCGTACGAATAAGTTTGTTTTAATTTCTTAAGAGATTAAAAAAAACTGTCACTGTCACACACTTGATGAGTGAGGTGTTGTTAAAATTCCATCTAATGGTCAATCTTTTTAAACACAGTGCTTCTCTTATCACTTGACTTGAATTTTGGCGGTAACGTGAAAGAGACGCGTCCCCGCTTTATATTATTTTTCGAAACTTGGATTTCAATGGACGTTATTGAATAAAATTCGTGGCGTTTTAGTTAATAAGTGTTCGTGTATATGTGCAAGTAGAGAAAATGATATAAATGTTCTGTAGCATGCTCTTCCACATTGTCCTCAAAATTCCTTGAAGACTTCATTAGATTAGATTAGATTAGAATATTCTTTATTGTACACCAGTTAATTTACAGTGAGAACTTAATTATTAAAATAGAGTTATGTACAATGGGCGGTTTTATTGCTTATAGCAATATCTACCAGACAACCTTTGGATGGATTTGTTGGACAGGGTGAGTGAGGTAGTTTTGGTGCACTTTTGAAATTTTGAAATAATTATAAAATATTACTAGAAACTAAATATTATTATTAACTTATTGCTAATATTATAACTAACTAGTCAAATAGATAATGAGAAAACTAAAATAGAAACACACATGTAATGAATAGAAATGAAAATAAAAATGTATAGAAACACACACACTTCATGTAAAGTGCCACGGCTTTACGGAAGATTGACAGACTGACTGACTGACTGACCGACTGTGTTAGGAAAATGATGTGAAATATTATACAAAATAAAGACTTGCCTTAAAGGTCTAGAAACCAGGGCATAAAATCTATAAATAAATAATAAATAATCACTTGACATTGGCGGAATCACTGCGCTTCCACGCGCGCGACCGAGTCCAAATATAAAAAAAAGTGAGTAAACTTGCGAAGCGGTAGCAAATTCGATTTTACTATTGATTTGTGAATAATGAAACTTCGAAAACGAAATAACAGGTAAGGTAACATAATTTATATTCTGTATTATATTATGATATCTTTCTCCAGTAAATATTGTTGTAACTGACCTGCTAACTGTATTCAATTTTAGGTTATATTGTGAAAAAAGTGGATTAACTAAGCGAGATTAAATTTCGTGCTTGCTATTTTATTTTGCACTGAAGGACTGCTAAGGATTCTTTTTTCGGTGTCGTTGGCTTTGCATGCAACTGAGTGAATTACTAAATTCTAAACGCTTTTTGTACTGCACTGCAACCTGAGCGAGTAAGTAGAGTTGGGAATGGGCGATATTAATCAATATTTGAACTTCTGAACTTTGAACTAATCAGCTTTGAAAATTTTTTGATATTAATAAGAGCCACTATTTCATTTTAAATTCAGCAATTTTTCTCTCAGTACATAGTGTTTCCTTGTAATTAATTTATTCAACGCATTTTATATTATGATAAATAAGTAGTTATAACATAGAAGATACAAAAATGTAATTATTGTTTCATTTTCATTGAAGGTATTATAAAATGCCACCAAAGAGCCAATACTGGAAATATTTTGAAAAAATAAATGATACCAGTGCCAAATGTCGTTCTTGTGGAAAAATTTTAAAAACTGCTGGTAACACTACCAATTTGAAATGTCATTTAGATAAAAAACATCCGAGTTTAATACCCAAGTACGAAACTATGAGGACTACACCATGTTCAACTCCAACAACTTTTAAAGAACCTAGTGTTGTGCCTTCAACTAGTACTGCTACTAATGTTACAATAGAAATGTCTGAATCAGGGAGCGATTGTGATTCTGAAAAAAGTTACACGGATAGTGTCAAAAAATTATTCTCCCAACCAACTCTAAACTCAAGCTTTAGTAAAATATCTCAATATGGTGATAGGGGCTCAAAGGGAGTTCAGTTGACGAATAGTATTTTATACATGATCTGTAAAGACTCACAACCTTTTCAAATTGTAGAAAATGAAGGTTTTCTGAATTTAATGAAAACCGCTTGTCCATTGTACAAGGTGCCTTCACGATTCACTTTGAAAAGGATGTTAGATACCAAATATGACATTATTAGAGAACACTTTAAAGGGAAACTTCAAAACGTGAGTGGTTTGACTTTAACGACAGATATTTGGACAGACACGATGCAAACTAGAAGTTTTTTAGGAGTGACTGTTCTATTTTGTAATGAGGAGGACATCTTAGAATCTGTATCGTTGGGAGTATATGATTTAACGCAATCTCATACTGCGGAATATATAGCGAATACATTATTGAAGACCTGTAACGAGTGGAATATTGAAAGCAATAAAATTGTGGCAGTTGTCACTGATGCTGGCGCCAATATTGTAAAAGCAATAGAAACTGCATTTGGTAGAAGTCGTCATATACACTGCTATGCCCATATGTTGAATTTGGTGGCACAAAAATCTATCGAAAGAACGCCTAATTTGCCTGACCTAATAGCTGCAGTTAAAAGAATTGTAACGTGGTTTAAGCAATGTGTTGCTGCAAGTGATGAATTGAGGCGAGAATCCGATTTGAAACTGATTCAAGATGTGTGCACTCGTTGGAATTCAACATTTTACATGATTGAAAGGTTTTTAAAACTGCGCCCTGCTATCAATAACATTATTAATTGCCACACCAGTGCACCAGAAATGTTGAATGCAAAACAAATTATCGATTTAACTGAAGTTTGTGAGATTTTACGACCAATAGAAATAACCACTCGTGAAGTCTGTGGTGAAAAATATGTAACATGTAGTAAAGTTATCCCCCTTACCAGATTACTTACTATAAAAGTGACAGGCTTCGAACCAAAACAGATAGTTGGAGACAATTTAAAAAATAACGTCATTGAAGAAATAAAAAAACGATTGCTACAAACAGAAAACGTTAATATCCTTGCTGTCGCCACACTATTGGATCCTCGTTTCAAAAATATACATTTCCAAGATGCATTAGCCTGTTCCAGAGCCATTAGGAGTATCAAAGAATTGATTTCAGATATTGAGACAAATGAAAAAAATGAAAATGATCAAATAATAGAGACAAGACCAGTCGAAGAAGAAACTGTAGATATATGGCAAGACCATTATAAACTTGTCAACGAAAAAAATAATATTTTGTCTGGTCAACGAGATACAAGCATGCCTCTGGAGTTGCAAATTTATTTAAAAAGTCCGGTGGCTGATCTAAAACAAGATCCTTTACATTTATGGAAAGTACTAGAATCCACCTGCCCTAATTTAAAAAAAATTGCTCTCAAATATTTATGTTGCACGGCAACATCCACAGCCTCGGAAAGGCTTTTTTCCAAAGCTGGTCACCTTCTGTACCAGCAACGGAACAGACTGAAAGGAAAAAACATGTCAAAGTTAATATTTTTACAAAGTGTCCCTAAAAAATACTGGGAATGTTAATTGACGTGACAACGTCTTAAATTAGGTTGCGGCTGGGAGTCACTTATGAAAAAGTGTAACGCTCGGTAACGTTACGATGAGTCACCGAACGAGAGAGAGGCCCGCCGAATGCCTTGCGTCTCTCTCCCACTCAACTATGATCGGTCTGCCGCGCGTATTTCTATAGTTAAAATTTGTGCAATTCTTATTTTCATTCAATTCCTTGTTCCTATTGTGCAATTTAATTATATTCATATCAATAAATATTCTACCGAGAAAAAGACGTTGTCACGTAAAATCTTCGCCCGTAAAACCGACTTTACAGGCAACCAGATTTTTTTTTATTATTTTTGTTATTTCTAGTGCATTTATCTAATAATTAAAACTTTTCATAAATATAATAGACAGTTTTATTTGTTTCCAAAAACATCGATGTTTTAAAAACATCGATGTCTTTCTATCGATATTTATCGTACACTTACACTTTTGATTCGATGTTAGCATCGATGTCAACATCGATGTTTTCCTAATATCGATCATCCCTATCAGGAAAGTATTTTCAGTTTTCACGTTAAATTCGACTAAGCACACGATAACTTATAGCAACGCAGGTAACCCCAGTTTCTATGAGTTGTCGCGGCGACATCCGTACTCATAACATCACTTTTGGTGAACGAAATTATAGCGCGATCTAATTCGACGCCAACGCCATCTAGTTAGCGAATAGGAAACATTTTTTTTTTAATGGTGTAAAATTATAAAATTACGAAGCAATCATTACACCAATAAATACCGAACAAAAATATTAACAGTTTTTAGCATATACAAATACATTTTTTTAATTGTCTTGCTCATCTCTGAAAAGAATTAACGATACAATTTTAAAGAAGAAAATGCACAACTCCATCTATGACTCTTAAAAACATCTATTGACCGCAAGCGCATGATGAAATTTCAATTATTTATATTCAAAAAGTGTTTAAACATGTAATTCGACTTGATGTTTTAAAAATCTCAAAGATTTATTTATATCTAAAACCAAAAAGTGCTTACACGTGTAATTCAACTTAATGTTTTCTGTTTTGTAAATCTCATAGATGGCACTGTTTTAAAATTGTCTGTTATGTTTAACGGCATAAGTTAATTAAAATGTGAAGCTAACTTATATTATATTATTATTATTATTATATGTATAGATTAAAGCATGGTTATTAACATAATAACACCATAACAACATACAAATATGCGTCGTTAGATTACACGTTGCTACAGAATACATTGAAGAAATAAAGGTTCACTGCTCGTTCCTCGTAGGTGATAGCGTGATAATATGTAGCCTATATGTTGACCCGACTTCTTAATAATTTTCGTGCCAAATTTGAAGTAAATCCATGCAGTACTTTTTGAGTTTATCCCGGACATACATACAGACAAACAGACAAACAGACAAACAGACAAACAGACAAACAGACAAACAGACAAAAATTCTAAAAAGTATATTTTTGGCTTCGGTATCGATTGCAGATCACACACCAAGTATTCTTTTTAAAAAATATTCAATGTACAGTTTTGACTTTTCTACAATTTTATTATATGTATAGATGTTTTTTTTTCTCTGTATAGAGATTTATACCAAAATCTAGCTGTCACAGGCAGTGGTCGCAAATTATATTCGCTCCGAGCTTCATGAGGCTTTCGGTTTAAAAATAGTGAATACATTTATAAGAGTATTTTTTACGTAAGATTATACTCTTTTAAAAGAAAATTATTTTTTACAATTGCTACAAAACACATACATAAATTCATGCCAAATCCCTTGCGGGGTAGGCAGAGAGAATATGATTCATAATTCTTTTCATACACGCGCGTCGGTTTTTAAGCATCCTAACACCACCTTCCTCCAGAACTCGTTCTATTTGGTTATGGGAGGTGTGTCATGGCCGCCCCTGACTTCTACATCCACCCGCTTTTGCATTGTATATCTGCTTAATCAAACTTCATCATTTATTTTTCTACATGCCCGAAACATCGGAGCATGCTGTTTTTACTTTTATACCGACACTTGAAAGTATATTATTATAATAACTCCGTGTATTCATAGCATTTAATGCCTTCTGGTATAGGCAGCGTATCCTTGAATTCGTTGAATTAAATACGATTCTGTGATGAAGAAGAAAAAAAATCTTTCTTCAAAAAAATGTTCTCGGGTGGGATTTATCTGCCGATATTTTTGCAACTGTTAATAACACTACGTCGATACCAGGTACAGGATACAATACAGGTCATGATTAGGAATTATTTACCAAAAGTTTGTTTCTACGTTTGAAAGCGCATTTTTATGTTGGATAGTCCATTTATTAGAAGAGGCTTTCAGGTATATATATTATCACGCTATAATTAACAGGAGCGGTACGAAGTTCGCGTGGTTAGCTAGTAGGTATATAATACTAACTTTCTTTCTTTCGGTCATATATCATACGTCACTACCGGAATATTCACCCACTAAAGTTGTACTAACACACTTTTGTGCAGACTATTACGAAAGAAAACGTAGAACGTAGATACGTAACAAGGATAGTTACGTTGTTACGAACTATAAAGTGTGATTGGCAAACTTTTTTATATATGTATCTGCCTACTCTCTATTTCCTTATGTGTTACTTTGATGATATATTTTATTGTTGTGTAAATTTGTTTTTGATGTTGCCGTATTCCTGATTTATAGGACTTTTACAAGATTAATCTTAGATTTATAGATGCTACAACATGATGTAAGGAAATGGTAAAACATAATCCGCAAAGTTTTAATTTTTGGATATTATTTAACGAGTTGCTTTTATATTTAATACTGATCGAGATTTATTAAAGTGAAACTTTTATTACATCGTCTCAAACTTTTTCGTCTGCGTGTTGCATGTCGCGTGACGGTCGGCCGCGGAGTAGGGATAAAGTGAAAGGCGCTCGTCAGAGCGCCTTTCACGTCTATTATCGTTTATTTATTATTAATTAATTACCCAAATATACACTTTATTTTTGTAAATAAATACCGTAAAAACATGTAGAAAAACACCCCCAGACGAGGGATCGAACCCGCCCCGACCTTGTGTTATCGGTAGTGCGGTTTACCGATGCACCACGAGGGCCGTATGTATAATCGTCTAATTACCGTCCTCTTTACCAATTTCGACACATTTTCTAGGATCGGGTTTGTTTGTTTTTTTTTTATAAATTGTGTTTTTTGAAAATTATATTTAAGTACGAATTACATACTAATAAAATAATGAAATATCAATAATATTTTTCGATCTTACCGACAGAATAATAAATATATACTAATATATACTATGTACTAACATATTATATTAGAAACATATACTTAATTTTTTGCAGTGATAAACTGTAATAAAAGCAAAGCAAACACACATTGACTTCGTGTTAGTTAACAACGCCATCTGCTGGAATAGAAATTTCATGAAAATCGTTGGAGCCGATTCCGAGATTCCAATTTTATATATATATATTATTATATATATATATATATATATACAAGAATTGCTCATTTAAAGATATAAGATAAGATAGTGCTCTTTATATATGTATTTGTCACATTTTCATAATAAATCGAAATATCATATTTACTGGAGGAAAAAATATCGTTTTGTTTTGTAAAAAGTGTGCCAGGATTCGAACACGCGACCTATGCGATTCGGAAGCCGTGTGCTCGACCACTGGACCACCGGAACTACATATATGTGACACAGTTATGTTCGTCAATTGATTAGCGATAAGATAGTGCTCTTTATATATGTATTTGTCACATTTTCATAATAAATCAAAATATCATATTTACTGGAGGAAAAAATATCGTTTTGTTTTGTAAAGATCCTTTGTTGTAATGCTGTTAACGTTTAATAGGTGTCGCGTTATCCCTAGTGCCGAAGCTGGAATACTTGTCGATTCGGGCGACATCTATCGATATAATACGATATTACGGCAGAATCATCAATAGTAGCAACCTAGTAGCGCCATCTAGGAATTCTTAATCTTTAGTCGTTAACTTCCAAAGAACTTGAAAATGATGAGATTATCGAATTAATTGATTTAAATCTTTAACTTAAAGTTAAACGAAGCCAAAGCAAACTTTTAAAAAAATTGCTGTGAAGTAACTGTTTTACACTGTTGCACTCTAAAAAAATATAAATGTTAATCATTTTATCAGAATCATCAATTTAAAAAACTTACTAACGAAATTATTGAAAAATAATTATTGAAAAAATATTTTGTTTATGTATATTTAAAAAGTAGATTTAAAAATCAATAACCCAAGACTCAATTTTAAAAGTTTCACTTTTACGGTGGTTTCATAAAACCACACAATTTTTTTTAATATATACTATTTGGTTTATAATATATTATATCATTTTAATACATTCTAATTTATATAAACGTTAAATGTTAAAAAGCTAAAATTTAAAAAGATTAAATCAGGGACGGTTTGAAGATTGAACCTGTTTTTGTTAATTTCGCAATAACTCTCTCAAATATCAAATTCAGAATTATAAATTTGTACAAATTTTTAATATTGCTATCAATTTAAAATTCACCTAATACACTCTTTCCTCCTGATTACCCACTGTTAATGAGTTGTACGGTCCAACGGTTGATAACCAGGATTCGAACCCCTTGTTTGCATTACACGGGTGGCTGACAGCGAGCTATGTGCAACACACCGTAATCTTTTGTTAATTATTATATAGCTTTGATTACGTCAATGTCAAGTTTATGTTTTTACTGTGATTGGGGCAAAGGGAATTGTATTTATTCAGCCTATTTGTTTATAGGGAGCGTTTGTCAATTGAAAGTACGTTCATAGTGAGTTTGCTGTGTTGTTTTAATATTATTGAATTAACACATACAAAATTTCATGTTATAATTAAATATGCAAAAAAAAAATATTTCTTTAACCCAAATTTAATTTAAAACCAAATATTAAAAAGATCTATACATGTTTTGGGGGTAACCAAGCCGCCTTACAAAATACCCTATTTGAGTAGACCGTATCTCTTACAAGGATGGGACCGATCGGGAATGAGATCTCTTTATGCCCAGTACTGACTATTGTCAACATTTCGTTTAGAAATGTACCGCACATAAATATTTGCAAAACTAGTGGTAGGTACCTATTTGCATCAAAATATTTTATATTTCTAACTTGGAAACCTCATTTGTAAGTAGGTACCTACAAAGTATTTTACAAATTTCTCCTCAGAGCCGCCAGGCTACTTTTATCCACTACATTACTTAGTCCAGGGGCCACTCTGGACTTAGTAATGTAGTGGATAAAAGTAGCGACTTTGTAGTAACTATGTGAGGGTCTGGTTTTGATGTTTTGGCTTCTAAGACCCTAATAAAAATAAACGTTTCGACTTCTGCTTAAGTTGTCTCGATTTGGAATCGATGTACTAAGCTATGACGTTTCGAATGTTCTTTATGATTAAATTCTAATCATGCCCCATACTTTATTTATTCCTGTATGAGTACAGCTTCGGGTATAATAACACATGTAGGTCTTTCTAAAAAAGATATTTATATCGATTTTACGAAAATCTAATATTTTCGTAAAATCGATATAAATATCTGTTTTAGTTTTCAACACAGTACCCAAATTTCCTATATATTATTGAATATAGAATAAAATGTATACTTCCACCAGTATGTATGTGCAAAATCATAAACGCCATCAGTAAACGTTCCGCAATGAGTTTACTCCGTGCTTAGTTTACCTCTGTCTATAGGCTTCGTTCATTAACCACGAGTAGTCAAGTCAGGAGAGCTTGGTTGGAAAGATACTGATTTATCAAGTCATTTTCTGCTTTGTAGTATTTCATGAATTATAAAATAAACACTGTCCATACCTGCATTTATTTTTGTTTAAATTAATCTGCTTATGTACGATCACCCTTCGAACGACTTGGCGTGAAGATATGTATCTTTTTAAAATCTTAATATTTATTTTCTTCATTTTGTCAGAAACAATGGTATTACCTGATATTTGACACAATATATCTATATATATTGTGTCAAAAATATATAGTTTTATTATTAGATAGAAACAATAGTATTAATTCTGTCACAAATTGATAAAATTAAGCTTAACTATTAGTACTGCTATTCACTTCAAAACTACAACTTCAGATGAATAGAATATTACAAATGATCTCGCGTGAGAAATATCTTTACATAATTTTATCCGCTCTGACTTCTATATTTACACCAGAATGTCTTCAGCGAAGTAGGTCGCGAAATATCTTATCAACACGAGAATCATTACATGCTATGTGGCAATCTACATGCCGCATAGATTATGAAGTAAGCAGATAACTTGAACGATCCACTTTTAAGATTCTAGTATCTTCTAAATCAGTAAAAGTATTTGAAGATAGTTTAATTACTTATAGTCTTTAATATTTCCTCTGATACACGCCATCTGATTTATAATAGGCCGAATACAGAACCGCCACTCAAATATATAAGCGCTGCTTAAGCGTCTAAGTAGCTGTCACATTAGACAGAATGTATGAAATTTGAGCCAGTAAGTAGCACTTTATTGATTGTCAGATTTGAGTGGCGGTTCAGTATTCGGGCGAATAAGTTTCAATTACCTTCATCGCTCAGACTTCTGGTTCAAATGTCCCCAATTCTATACCAGGTGAATATCAATGTCTATAACTGCCGCTACTTCAGCTGTTTTTGCTTTGGATACCATAAATTTTAATTATAACAATCACCTGCCATTTATTGACCATTATGCTATCTCCTTTTACCACAGTATGAGTATAATTGTTAGCAAAAATTCGAAGCGATATTATAATCACTAATCATTTGCAAGAAGTTGAGGGCGTCCTCGACTCTTACGTCCATCCGCTTTTGTATTTTATATCTGCTTAGTCACTATTTCAAATGTTGTAGATTTAGGATAATACTGAAATAACTGTGGGTACGTTCATATCTCTTACCCTCTTCAAAGAAAACTTATGTGATGTTATGAAAACTTCACACAAGCTTATTCTCCTAACGCAGGTACTGATCTGGAGGTCCAAAATTTAATAAGGGTCGGAAATTATAACTAATTATCCAGATTAAGGATGGAGTCGAGTCTAAATCCCAGTGCAGCCAACCCAAACAAACAATATTAAGCTGACTTTGAAAGCATTATCGCAAAATTTCCAGGTATTTGCAAAAATTTGCCGTCGTTGCAAGTACGTGACTTTGCATCCGAGTTGGATATTTTGTCAGTTTTTGCTGGGTACCAACATTTTCGATGATTATTTTGTTTCTGCCAACCCTTGCCGGGTGTTTAAACGTTTAAGGGTTATTAGTTGTGTGAAAATAGACTTGTTACATTTCGTGAGAAAAATAATATTAGTTTTGAGTATATTTTGAATCAAGCTTTGAGTTATTCTATCTAATTGTGTAATGAGTCATAATTTTCTCTACGTTTTGAAGAATTTAATATTTTAATGAATTTTTTGTGTGACGACATGATTGTCGTTTGTAATGCACAATTTATTTACTCATAGATAACTAGTAAGGCATCGTATAACATCAGCTGTCTGCACTTTGTAAGTGAAGTTGATCATGAATTTGCAAAAAAGAAATATACTTTTTTTTATTGGATAGGAGGGCAAACGAGCAAGCGTGTCACCTGATGGAAGCAACCTGCGCCGCCCATGGACACCAGCAACACATATTGTGTTACCTTGTGTTGCGTTGCGAGTAGGATAGGAAAGGATGAGGAAGGGGGATGGGCCTCCTGGTACCTGTCTCACCGAACGAAACGCGGCATGAGCCACTTTACGTTGATCTTCTGATAGGTCGTGGTGTTTCACCGGTCGAGCCGGCCCATTCATGCAGTGAACTGCTTTGCTCTACCACTGTTAAAACTTATAATTAAATATTTAAAATAAAAGAATAATATGTAAGCTCTAACCAAAATTTAATAATACATCTATTACGTACCCAAGTCTCAACAAAGAAACAACGATAAAGTATTTCACGCGACTCAAAGTAGGAAGTTGTAAATTCGTGTATAAAAAAAGAAATATATATATAAATATATACCCCATTTTGTTATTCTCTTACACATTATCGATCAAGGAACTCGTATAGTCATGTATACATGAACATCAACTATCATCATCGTCTCCACAACCGGAGCCTCCACTGGAGGCTTTACGTAAAAAATGTCCCGTAAAAAATTCCTGTTCCTTCAATAACCGTAAACACAATTTTTCGCGTCTACCGTCAGATACTCAAATATAAGAGGCAGATAGAAGTATACACAATTCTATAAAGACAGAGTGAGAGCCAGTATTTCCTGTGGTACTTTCCATGTTCGTTTGCTTTTATTTATGATGACCTTCGTGCATTTTAAAATTGAAGTATTCAACGTCAAGCTCCGCCGTATATATCTGAACTACTTTTGAGGGAAAGAAAATTACATATTTTTGCATAGTTCCAATTAATTATCTTGTTTTCTCTATAGAATCTGTGATATATATATATATCTACACGCGTTTATTAACTATCGATGTAGGCAGCCTTAGCCTGTCACGAATCATTTAAAATTCGCTCTTATTAAAATTAGACTACATATTCTATTCAATCATTGATAAATATATTTTTACAGAAATTATGTGCGATAAATTGCTGCGAGTGAAGGGGTTGTGGCTGATGTGTGGCAATGGTTTCTGCCAGCAATATTACCGGTATCAAGACTATTCGGGTCGATAGGTACCACCACGTCGAGTATTAAACACGTGAATTACAAAAAAAAAATGTAAAAGTGCTAATATATTGCAAACACCGTAAGCAAAAAGTATATTTTATGTAAATCTATATATATATAAGAGATTTCCACCTATATAGGTGGAAATCTCTTAGTCAATATATATTGACTCATCATAATATCTCTGGAACCATAAGGCGTAGCGACTTGAAATTTGGTAGGATTATTCCTTTCGCCGAGTAGAGGTCAGCTAAGAACGGATTTTACGAAATTCCACCCACAAGGGGGGTTGCGGGGGTGTTAACAATGGAAAATTCCCATTTTTAACCTATAGCTGCTATCGACTTCAAATTTGTCGAAGATATTGCAGTATTAACATAGCGGGGCAGCAGTTATTACTTTTGATGCGAAACAGAGTTCGCTGGGTCAGCTAGTGTATAATAATTGTTTTATCCGGTTGTATTGAAAGAAAATCTCTTACTGCGATCTCAATTTACTAAATAAATTTCAGACCGTTTTTATTCATTGGCAACGGAGACGAGAGCGATAAAATTGCGAATCGTCAAATTACGAACAGCCTGTCGATAGGCTCGCTCGTAAATTCGCCGATCACTTCCGGTACAGGGAGTACCAATGTACCAACTTATTATAAAAATCATATTTTGGAAGTGGTTTAAAATAATACCTATATGTTAAAAGATTTTGCCTTCTCAGATCCACTAAAAGGTTCTAGTTATGATAGTGAACCACCTAAGTTCAAAACATACCATATAAACAGACTAGAGACATAAGAAGTCTGGAAGGTCCAGTGATCGAGTCCCGCGCTTCTGAATCAAGAAGCCGAAATTAATTTTGAAAGTTACGTGTGATAAATATCGATGAGTGTAAACTTTATGCCCCGTATGGTAATAGGTTCGCCACCTATTCCATTTGGGACGTTAACATAACGGCGAGTCGAGGCTTAACAACCACTGCCTACACCTTCGGGTAGAAATGGGCGCGAAGTTATGTTATGTTACAGATATAATAATATATCATTTAAACAGTATTTTAAGCATAAGTCATTGATATGAGCAAGGATTCTAACTCGGAATTTCTAATCTATCCAGACTAATGGTTCAAGAGATTGTTTCCATGATTTGACCTTACAAATCTCATATTATCATCTAACTACACCCAGGGGAAGAGATTGGGAGGTTACTACTTTCTAAAGTGGTGTCTCATGCCACTTTTTTCATATGATACAAACATACATAACTTCACGTCAAATCCCTTGCGGGGTAGGCAGAGAGAACAGAGCGCCATAAGGCACGATTCTTACATACCTCACACGCTGCGTTGACTTTCATAACTCTTTTCATGCACGCACGTCGATTTTCGAGTCTCGTAACATCACCTCATCACCCAGAACACGTTCTATTTGGTCATGGAATGTGAGTCTTGGCCGTCCTCGACTCCTATATCTATCCGCTTTTGCATTGTATATCTGCTTTCTACATGTCCGAACCATCGGAGCATGGCCTTTCTTACTTATACATAGATTTTTATTCAATATTTTAAATTATGCAAATGAAAATATTTATCGAATTTCAATCACGTAGATGTCGAAAAACACTGCATATTATTTCATTAATTAAATACACATTTACACTGATGAATATTCCCGACTATTCGAAGGCTGTATCTGACATATGTTGACGTCATTGTTTTCCGCTTAACCGTATGGCCTGTCAAATTAATGACCAGCTATATGCGGGCAGACAGTGTGAAATGTAGCCTTAACATACACTACATCATATTGGTATTAAATTGTAGTTGTATTTGGAAATTATACAAATTTATGTGAATATTTATTATATTTTATTATGCAGTGAGGAGTTACAAATGAAGTAAATTGACACTACTCGTACTAATTACACTTACTCACAAAGTGACTACTTTTGCTTACAAAACGTTGATTAGTGTTATTTTTTTATTTTATAATTCCACGCCTTTTTTAGACCTAAAAGTATAGCGGCTCTTAGGCTACGACTCGCCTGATTTTTATGTCCCATATGTAATAACTGGCTTATTTTTTGCTATACCCCCAGCACAATGCTGTCAGTCATCGATTTATATCACCCATAACTGCTGAAAATGATTCGGCGGCGTCCTCGTAGAACTAAGACATATCATAACTTCACGCCTTTGTTTGCCCGAAGGTGTAGGCTGTTAAGCCTCGAGTCTTGCGAAAAGTCATAGTTTTCAACCCTGATGGGTTGCTCGACCACTAGACCACCGAGACTTCATAGGTATATCTATATAACACAATAAATTCACCACAATATGAATAGGAGTTATGACTATGATATCATCGTACAAGAAAAGTTATTTTATAACATTAAATTGAAACAAGAAAGAGAAAAGCTTTTCTCGGTCTACTACAATATCACTCAAAATGAGGCTCTACCAAGTAAGACACATAAAAAAAATGCAACCTCAGTGTTGTGAAAATACGATAAAATTGCGACCTCTTATTGAAAATCCATTCGGCACATCTAGATATCTCGCCGCAAAGCCCAGACTCTTAACACATGAGTGGTTCCGTATAGGTCTTCAGTACATCAACGAATTCTCACATAAGAATCCTTACAAAGCTGCCAGCAAATTGGCAAAACATCAGAGCTAAGCTTGGCTAGACGGACTAGCAGTCTGGAAACTCAAGAGGTATGGCAAAGAAATCGATTTGAAGTATCGATGCCATACAATCGAGTTGGTGAGAGCAACAATTCCGATTGGTTGGGTCTCAATACCGCGGGTTTTGGAGCCTTAAAACAAGCGTATGTATGTGCCGTTTGAATATTTAACCTTAAATTTAATCCAATAAATAATGATAGTTTTACAGTTTTTGTTTTAAGTCCTACAAATTAGAGAAACAAAACAGTAATCGATATCTGTTTTGTTTATCGGATGCTTAAGTTTAGTTCACTAATCGAAAAGTTAACCATTTCATGCATTAAATCTAGTACGTTCAAGATAATCTTACTTGCGGCGTAGGAAGGATTTCGTAAAAACGTAAAATACAAAAAATCTCTAAAATAAGTAATTATATGACAAAATGTTATCAATCTGAAGAGATTTAAAAAGTTCTTCACAAAACAATACCACAGGCTGCGCTGCTTTATGACTTAATTATATTCTGTAAAAAATGTCACTTAAATACTGGAATATTACTCGCTAATTTTGTAACCGCACTAGGAAAGTCAACGCAGTCGAGGCTTCTGATAAAGGCTTTTAATGTTTTACAGAGGCGCTGTAACACCGCTTAACCACTGGGCCACACAAATCTACCAAATTTATAAATAAGTACTATATACCTATTTATTTTATATAGAAACTAACAGTGGTAGAGCCATGCAGTTTAGTGCATGAATGACTGGTGAAATGCCACGACCTCTGAAAAATCGACGTAAAGTGGCTCCCTCTCCCTTTCCCCTTCTTACTGCAATTGTTTTATGCTTTTCACTCATGCAAATAACATAACAATAATATTGCTACTGTTTTCCGCTTTGACTAAACACCTGCTCGCACATTCAGCAAACTCAGCATGCAACTCAGCAGTGAAGGACACAAAGTACACAGACTAACGAGACCAACTATCGTTAGAGTTGTGTAAGTAATTACGAGTGTGTACAATACATAACTACATACGTACATATAGGTACACGTGTTCAGTATCTTGTACATACAATATCCTTGGAGATAAATATTGACTGTCTTGTGACACACAGATCGACTCTTTGGCAAGCTATTATTATATTGAAACAAAGGACTCGTTTATTTATTTTCATTATTATTGAAAAAATTGTTATTTTGGTTTGGTATATTTTGTTAAATTGTTTAGTATTGTAATAAAGTTTGTTTTTATAAGCTTTTATTTAACTTGCACTGTATGTATGTATGTATGTATGTATGTAAGTATGTATGTTCGGTGGAATCTTAAACTCAATTTTGAAGTAGATACCTTCAACCGATTGAGCTGAAATTTTGTATACACGTTTACTTTGGATGACAATGCATGATATAATGTATGACATCATTCTATATCCAATATGGCGGACGACCCAAGATGGCGGAATGGATATTTTGAATGCATTTCTGCAATATGGGTATCAAATGAAAGGGTTTATTGAGTGTAACTCAAAATATAATATGACGTCATTCTAAATCCAATATGGTGGAATATCCAAGATAAAGGAATATATATTTTAAGCTTTCGTACAATATGGGTATCAAATGAAAGGGCTCATTGGGACCAACTAAAAAAATAATGTGACGTCATTCTAAATCCAATATGGCGGATCATCCAAGATAGAGGAACAGTTTTTTCAATGCATTTCTACAATATGGGTATCAAATGAAAGGGCTTGTTAATAGTAGCTCGAAAAATAATGTGACGTCATTCTAAATCCAATATGGTGGAATAAATATTTGTGTTTCTACTATATGGGTATCAAATGGCCCTTTCATTAAAGAGTTATATGAGAACTTCAAAAACTATGTCTCGGTGGTTCAGTAAACTAGTCCGCTTCTGAATCAGGAAGTCTTGGGTGCGAATTTGGCCTCACACCAATGTCTTTCGAAATTCCTCTCGAAAGTCATGTGTGATAAATATTTTTGACTGACCACTTTGTGCTCGCTGTATGGCAACAGTGGTAGAGCCCAGCAATTCACTGTATGAATGGGCTGGCTCGATCGGTGAAATACCACAACCAGCTCACGCCGGGTTTCTTTGGGTGAGAGAGGTACCCGGAGGCCCACTCCCCTTCCCCATCCCTTCCTACTCCCATATCCTACATCCTACTCCCTTAAAGATCGTTGAGACGTAAACATAGTGGCGAGTTGAGGCTTGACAGATGCTGCCTACACCTTCGGGTAGAAAAAGGAGTCGAGCTATGTTATGTTATTAATTAATATTTTAGATGCTTGTTTGGCCGGTGTCAGTCAATCTGTTGTTTACTATTCAGTCACTGATGCCAAATCACCATGTCAAGATACAGGGTTAAGCGGCTCGTCCAAATTTATAATCAAAATGAGTTAGTGCTATCATTGAGAACCTTACGACCACTTTACGGCTGAGGCGGTAGTCCATCACAGTCGACGGCTTTCCGTTGACCTATGTTTTAATAGTTAACAGTGTTTTAATTGTGGTCAGCCACGCAATCTGCTGCATGAATGGGCCGGTTCGACCGGTGTAATGCCATGCCCTTTCAGGATACCGACGTAAATTGGACAGGATTTAATAACTTTAACATGATTGCTACACTAACGGATTTTAATGGTGTTATAGGTATTATTAGAATTAAACACAGTGGATGATGGGAACGAACTATAACTTTTATTACAACTCACTCCTATGTTACACTCAGGTCGGCAAGTATAGAGTACTGATTAAAACAACAGATGGCGTTACACATCACACGTAGTTAATCATATTTTGTTATTAAACAACAGTCCCACATAACAAAATGAAGCTGCAAAATCAACAAATAAGTAACAAAAAAACTTGTGTGGTTTTATGAAACCACCGTAAAAGTGAAACTTTTTTTCACATTATAGACATTTAACTAAAAATTTTCGAAATATTATTTTTTTCGAAAATCGAATGTAAGTCACTGTTCACGTATTTTAGTTACCATAAAATATTGGTTACGATTTTAATTTACTTGCCATCTTGTATTTGTTAATAGGGTTTAATAAATGTTTTTTATTTTACGTGGTCACGACAATAATTCCTAGATGGCGCTACTAGGTTGCTACTATTGATGATTCTGCCGTAATATCGTATTATATCGATAGATGTCGCCCGAATCGACACTAGGGCACTAGCTACGGCACTAGGGATAACGCGACACCTATTAAACGTTAACAACATTACAATAAAGGATCTTTACAAAACAAAACGATATTTTTTCCTCCAGTAAATATGATATTTCGATTTATTATGAAAATGTGACAAATACATATATAAAGAGCACTATCTTATCTTATATCTTTAAACGAGCAATTCTTGTATATATATAAAATTGGAATCTCGGAATCGGCTCCAACGATTTTCATGAAATTTCTATTCCAGCAGATGGCGTTGTTAACTAACACGAAGTCAATGTGTGTTTGCTTTGCTTTTATTACAGTTTATCACTGCAAAAAATTAAGTATATGTTTCTAATATAATATGTTAGTACATAGTATATATTAGTATATATTTATTATTCTGTCGGTAAGATCGAAAAATATTATTGATATTTCATTATTTTATTAGTATGTAATTCGTACTTAAATATAATTTTCAAATAGTATGTAATTCGTACTTAAATATAATTTTCAAAAAACACAATTTATAAAAACACAATTTATAAATAATATAATTTTTTTTTTCTCCGCCTGCAATACGTACGTACGTATATGTATGTATGTAAAAAACAAACAAACAAACAAACAAACCCGATCCTAGAAAATGTGTCGAAATTGGTAAAGAGGACGGTAATTAGACGATTATACATACGGCCCTCGTGGTGCATCGGTAAACCGCACTACCGATAACACAAGGTCGGGGCGGGTTCGATCCCTCGTCTGGGGGTGTTTTTCTACATGTTTTTTCTACATGTTTTTACGGTATTTATTTACAAAAATAAAGTGTATATTTGGGTAATTAATTAATATAAATAAACGATAATAGACGTGAAAGGCGCTCTGACGAGCGCCTTCACGTCACCGTCACGCGACATGCAACACGCAGACGAAAAAGTTTGAGACGATGTAATAAAAGTTTCACTTTAAAAAAATTGTTTACTTAGGCTTGAAACTCTTTGCTGCTGGTCAAGCATACGTGGCCTTAAGTAGGGAAAAGACTTTAGGAGGTCTCCTCATTGAAGAGTTGGACTGTTCGAAATTAACTGGCAAACGACCTTGTAACAATGATGCTTTGAATGAGATAAAAAGACTGAGAAACTTACCCATCGATAACTAAAAACTTGAAAATAATTTAAAGAAAAAAAAATTTTTTAAAGAAGCTTTTATTTAAACGCTCTAAAAAGAATAAAATAATTTTCCCCTTAAACATTTTAACTATCAACTTATAACCTTATTATATACAATTTATGTGATAATAAAAGCTTGTCGCTATGTTTAACCCAACCCTTCCCCCCTCCTCTTCCCATCCCGATTCCGACCCCTTCCATTTCCCATGGAAAGGGCCGGCAACACAACTGTAACACTATATATGTTCGGGTGTCCATATATATGTTATAAACCAAAAAAATATATTTGGATAATGCGATCCGTCACAGTAATCATTAAATCTAAAAAAATATTTCTAGATGGTTATGGATAGCCACTGATAGGTATTTAAACATAGCGACAAGCTTTTATTATCACATAAATTGTATATAATAAGGTTATAAGTTGATAGTTAAAATGTTTAAGGTGAAAATTATTTTATTCTTTTTAGAGCGTTTAAATAAAAGCTTCTTTAAAAAAGTTTTTTTTCTTTAAATTATTTTAAATGCAATAGCAAAAAATAGTTCCTCCAAAGTTCATCTACACTTACCACAAGAAAATGTAGACAGACACTGATTACGTTGCAGGATAATTCACTACCATAACATGTAACTAATAAAACGTGTACATTTTGTGTAAGACTAAATAGATTTGTTGCAAAATATTTCAGTCATATTAATCTGGTATTATTTCAATAATATTTAACACAACACACAGCGCCTTCTAGTTCCAAGCTAAGCACCTAAATGCTGTTGCGGAAACTAGATAACGGATATTAATAAATACATACATTTTTTTTGTTAATACATATATACTTATTATTTATTATGCATAGAAAAAACACCCAGACGCCATACAAACATTCATGCTTGTCACAAATATTTGTACTCGGGTGGTGATCGAAATCGCTAACCTCGTTTCTGCAGTCGGTAGGTTTACCAATGTAATACGAGGCCCATCGATATATAAATATAGTTCGCCGTCCAATCTGCTTGTGTGTCACATTGTACGTCTAGCATGCCACAACAAGCGCGTGAACTCCGGCTCTAACCCCGTCTCCGCAAACATAACTCACAACTATACATAACTACACAGCAGATGTACAACACTATTGCGACCACAGGCTGTAGTGTTTGTAACTGCAACTGTACAAGACATAGATCCTAAAGCTACTTAATCTTTACATATAATAAAAAACAAAGTCGCTTTCCACTGTCTGTCCCCTTATTTGCTTATGCTTTCAAACTACTCAACCAATTTTATGCATTTTTTTAATACATAGTCTAGAGATAAGTTGCTTAAGTTAAGCATGGAGATAAGTTGCTTAAGAGATAAGCTGGAGATAAGTTGTTTTCTTTCATATTTTTAATGCCATGAGGGCAAAAGAACATGATCCATCTGGTGGTAAGTGACTAACGCCATCCGTACATCTGACATCTGAAATACAGATAGTGTTACAGTTGCGTTACTGGCCTTTGAGATAGGAAAGGTGAGGTTGTGAGGGAGGAGGAAAGGTGAGGTTGTGAGGGAGGAGGAAAGGTGAGTTTCTTTCTTTCTTTATCTGAACGTTGTCTACGTATTCTTGAGTAACGGAGTATTTAGAGTGTGAAAATATAAAAAAAAACGATAAATTGTAAACCTATGATAACTAAATTAATCACAACAAATATGTGGAATAAATAGATCCGAAATATGGCCATGAACTTTTCTATGCAACCTTCGTAGTACATTACTAGATTGGCGAAGCTCCAAAATAAGACAAGGTCAGGTGAAACACTTAGCGCAGATTATCATTTATGAATAGTAATGAAAAGCATTTTTCTGACCTTCAAATAAGACAGTATACTCTTATCACCAGTTATCTTCATAAAATTTAGCTAAAGAAAGTACTAACAGAAATATTTGATGGATTATAACGAACAGATTGTAATATTTTGGACACAGCGCTCTTTAGTCTTCCAAGTGAAAAACTTATGTAATTTATAGTACTTTATTTCTATAGCCCTCGAAAGGCTGAAAACATTTAAAAACTTAAAAAAATATATATGCATGTAAAATTTTAAAAACTGCCATAAATATATTTAACACTCACCTTCGGCGATTAAGGGCCGCGAAGTTGGAAAATAAATTTGTAACAGATATATGGCAAGCACATGGAGCAACGTTTAGGGACCTTATCTTATAAACGAGCCCTGTCCCCTGTCCCCCTGTCTCCTGTCCTGTCCCCCCTGGCCCGTAGTCTCCTACATACGCGGCGACAGATTTACGAACACCGGACCACACTGACCTCGTAATTTTACACCGTATCTCGTATCTAGCCGCTTTTATTGCATTTCGTTGGAACCCAAAAGGTGAAAGGTTTCGGGATCTTAGAAGAATGAGTATTGATAACGGTTTTAGATTTGTGAGTTCCGATTTGCACCAGATTTGACATTGATAGCAGAACCCATGCGAAATTATTTGATAATACATAACTTCACGCCAAGACCAGGGGTAGGCAGAGACAACAGAGCGCCATATGTCACGATTATTAACACACCTTACTCGCTTCTTTGACTTTCATAACTCTTTTCGTATACGCGTGTCGATTCGTTCCAAATATTAGATAAGTTTAGAACCTACAACTCTAGAGAGAGAGAGAATCACTTCATTGGGGATGAAGTGATTCTCTCTCTCTAATATAAAAATGTAATAATTAATTTGATCGCCTTTTGCTTATGAGGACTAAATATTTAATTCGGCGCCATAAGTTACTGCTGCCTTTATTTTGGAGTATTAAGGAAATGAAGGTATTGATTAAACAATCTATGATTACTAAATTTATTGCATTTTCTTAAATATAAAGCCTTTGCAAGTTCAGCTAACGATAACCGGGGGAATGCCGAGCAGATTAGCAAAAACTCCCTCGGGATGAACCCACGACGTTTATAGCTTATCAGCTCCAGTCATATAAAAACTTGAAGATAAACATTAAGAGGATTGTTTTCTTTTTTCACAATTTACCTCATTATTTATAAGATAAAATAACAATAAAAATTACGCACCACATATTAATTATATAATTTATATTACCAAAGCTTGGTAGACACACAGAAATAAACCCACCAAAATATAATTTATCTCTTATGAGTTCAAATTCAATCGAACAAATACCAAAGTAAAATATTTGTAAAATATCTCGTCTAGCTATAAATTCCTGCCCGTTACCAGTCTAGTCCCAGCCGTCGCAATTTCCTATCACACACCGTTCAGGGTTGTCGGGATTGCTTCCTTATCTCAAATCAATTTCTGAATTATATCCGAGTCTTTCCTCACTTTATATTATCTCTGTCTAGCTGCCGCCGATAGTTTTCCAGTCGCTGGATGCTACTGTAGAAATAAAATATATATAATACTAGGCAACTACTTCAATTTAATTCAATTGTCAGCATCCAGTTCAATATTTTTTGAGGATATTTAAAATCTCATTGCTGTTGGGCATCCTGCTTCTGTATTAAGAAGTAATGGGATCGAATCCTGGCTCTCAATGTCTTTTAGGAGTAATGTTTTGGCCAGATTTATTCACCTACGCGGCGGATTCCATTTGCGACGTAAACAATTTCGCGAATCAAGCTGTTGAACCTTCTGGTAGACAAATGCCTGAAGTTACAAAAAATAATATCCATCACACAGATATTTGTAATAGGTTTGAATTGTAACTGTAAAGTGTATGTAACCAGAGAAAGTTCTTTTTAATACTTCGTTAATGGCTCTGCTAGTTATGAAGACACTGAACCTTTCAAGCTCACACACACAACACAAGTTTAGTATATACGTAAAGTGGCTCATGCCGCGTTTCGTTCGGTGAGAGAGGTACCCGGAGGCCCATCCCCTTCCCCATCCTTTCCTATCCCCTATCCCTTAAAGGTCGGCAACGCAACAGTAACACTTTATGTGTTGCTGGTGTCCATGGGCGGCGTTGGTTGCTTACCATCAGGTGACACGCCTGCTCGTTTGCCCTCCTATCCCATAAAAAAAAAATAAACCTTGTATATCTGACTACATTTAAATTAAAAATTTAAACGAAACTTGTCGGTCACAAAATGTACCTTCCTCTTTATCTCCGTGAATTGTTTTACTAGGTACCTATATTGTAGGGACTATAAAAACTCAACGCAATAAGTGCTTCGGCTTTGTCGTTTATGGCGCAACTTTTTATTGGTGTCTTTTAAGATGTATAATATAAAGTTGACTGGTATCATAAATCAGGATTTTCTACCGAGGAGATGAATGCTGAATGATGCGGGCCTAGTTAATGCTTTAAAAGCTAGTTTTTAACAGACAAGGGATCATCAAATACATTCAAAGAAAATAAACGCTGATTTAAATAAGGATTACTCGAGCGAATCAAATTATTTTATAGTATGTGATCTATTTTATTTCCCAAATTTATCAACACTACAAGATATGTCACGTATATGAAATAGATTTTTTTCATGATCATTTAGACTCTGTTCTTGAAATAACTATGGTGATAAACTTCCTTAAATAAGCTTTGAAACCATTTGTCACAACTCGCAAGTCCCATTGCACCCATTAACTGCACCAGCAAATGCATTTCATCTAAGTCGAGCAAAGTCCCCGTCGAACAAACCAAAGCATTTGACAAAGTCCACTATACAATGTAGCACTGACCATCCGACGGACAATCACGTAGGGAGTAATTTATCCTTCTCTCTTTCCTTAATTTCTCCTTCTGATTTACACGAAGGAGATTTCCCCAGCTGTGATTTGATTTAGTTTTTTTTTCCGCGGTGAATAGAGTGAGTCTCATTTTTATCGTCCCTTTATTGGGCACGTTGTTGGTGAGTGCGTGTTTTATTGGCTCTATTTGATCAAACTTATTGTTGAGAGAAGTGTTTACGAATTGAGTGTATCCACGGAGTAGGGTGGTGTTCTTGATGTCATTACTAGATTATTTTATTTCATATAAAAATCCATATATTTTGGTGATTTAAAAAAGAAAGCTTTTGTTGGTGTGCGTTCAGGTGCTTATTTGTCATTTTTTACAGAGACTTCGTGGATATCACGATTGAGGACCAGATATAAATAACAACAGTAGTCTAAAGTCTTTTTTTTTTTCAAATCAGACACACTAATATTCTGGCTGCTTTAGCATCTAGGTTGATATGCGCATTGTCGGGTGATAAGGAAAAAAGTGATATAATTAATTAGATTTGTACATATGAAATAGAACTCACACCTGTTTTTTTTTATTTGCTCTTTGCCTTCGTAGTTGCAGTGGGGAAAAAATCCACTTGGAGTGGTAATTAACTTTGCGGTACTCCACAAATTGCCGCCCCCGTCGAGAGCGTCTCGCTTCCCTCTATGTTCAGATGAATATTTCAGTCCACACTGTTACTATTACTTTGATTCAGGAATAATTATTTGATAGTTATACATTAGTAACTTCCACCAGCCATTTTTGGGGTTTATTATTTTTCATCTAAATCCTGTGTTACTTCTGAATAAAGTAGTTTTCTACTAGTATGGAAATTAGTAAATACTGTCTGTATGATTTGAGTACAAAGAAACTCAAGAAGTTTCTACTTTATAATAACTTTTTTTTATTTTTTATTTTTTCGTATTGTAATATCGTATTGTACGTTGCCATTAATTCAAAAATGGCTTATTTACAACCGATAAAGAAGGTATTGAAATTCTGTATTTGAAACTTGAATTTGTAAACTTAATATTAATGGTAGGAACGAAAAACGATCATAATTTAAAAAAAAGCATCTAATATTTTCCTTTGGGCAGAGAATGGCAAATTTAAAATCAAATTCAGAAATTACATTCCTGTTCCTGTCAAAACTTATATTCTTTGAAAATATGTGATCGTTTAATTCATAACTTTATTCTTCTCGCTTCTTTTCTCTCGATTATTATATTTCACAAGCTTTCTTATCCAAATTAACAAAACACCTGATGAAACTATAACTCTTTAATTTTTGCCATTGCAATTATGGAGTTCTAAAAACTTGTACGAATTTTGCAATATTTTCAAATACACTATGAGGTAACATGTTAATCCCATCATCTCCACCCCCTGTACTCCACCGATGGATGTAGCAGAGACTTCGGTTTCAATTACAAACTCTATGCAGTAGTTATTTTGTAATTATCACGACGAGAGCCTCTCTCTCGCTACGTAGACCATAATTCCGTTCACTGCTAAGAGAGTTAAAGCCGGGGTTAGTCTATTGTTAAGCATAATTTAACTTGCCATGGACCTATTCATATATTAATACTCAAATATGAAACGTTTTTTAGTCATGTTAAAGTTATTTTTGTGGAGCCTAATAATAGTTATCTGCTATTTTTATATCCATTGTGCGTTCTTGGGAAGATCATAGTAGAATGGTAAATTTTTGATACACAACTTTTAAAAGTGGCAGAGCCACACAGCTGCATCAATAGGCCAACTCCACCGGTGAAGTACTTTCTTACTAACTAGCAGTAACAACATCCTTGTAAGACATAGTCTTTAGTGCTTCCTGTGTTTCAGGTTATATAGCATAAACAAATCTTTTCAAAGCCATTTATAAGAGGATTGTGGAAATAGTTTGCGAAAATTCAAACTAACTCTAATTTAACTAATAGTAATATTCTTAAATAGGATACCTCTACCTAAACATGAACCATTATGAAACGTGAATAATTAATAACTTCCACTTACTCTCACCATTTACCCCACTCATACAAACCGAAATTCAACCGAAATCAGATCAAAATTACCTTTTTTACTAAAGCTATAATTATTCAGTGTAAATATTGGAATAACACGAAAACTAGTTCCTTCTTCTTTCTTTATAATCTACACCAATATTTTCTAATATCTATATAAATTTCAGAAAATAACGATTGTTTTTGCTGAATTTTAGAGTCTTTTTATTGACAAAGGTAACTTAGTATAACTTTATAATTAAAAAGGTTAAATTGAAAAAAGTGAAACCGAAATAAAATGTGTGTCCCATTATAGAAAAAATAAACAAAAGTTTTCGTCACCATATTTGGCTACACCCAAATATGGTGACGAAAACTTTTGTTTATTTTATATTCATTTCAGAAAACTTATAGCTATTGTATAATTTTCACGAAATTATTGATAACTCCCAATCTATTCCGACACAACGCTAATGTGCCTACTTATTTATTGAAGGTAATACATTACACCACCACCCAATTTGATGGTCTCTAAATACCACCACGCCAATCAGAAACAGAGATCGCGTTAAATTGGATGGATAAAATTCACCATCCATTATAACTTGATATTTGGCAGACTGGGGGTTTTGTAAAATGACATCTCCTGCCAAAATGGTTAGTACTTGAGTTTCAAATAAGGCTCGTTCAAGTGGTCATGTCTTGCAGGGCAGCTTGTGTATGTGAAACTCCTTCGCCGCCTGTTCTTAGATTAATTTGGTTAGCGAGTTGAAGGAGAGAGTTCGGCTCGGCAGGACCAGACTTGACTGGTTGTGTGAGGAAGCTCAAGTAGGGTGTGTCCTGACCGCAAGCTTTGCTCAGCGTCTTAGCGTGAGCACTTTGTGAGTACCACAATATTACTTATTTACTTATATACATATTTGGTACGCTAGCTATGTCGTGATGCAATTATAGCTTCCAAACTATATATAGCAAAGATTTGATCAAAGATGCTGCTGCTAAGATTCCCAAAAATCCATTAGGAAAGATCAACAGGCAGCCGTGATGAGATTTCTAGAAATTCTGAAATATTTTTTTATATCTTCAAGCTTTTTAATGTCAAGACTTAGGCAGAATTTCACACATTGAAAGACATTTTTTTGATCTGTTGTTAGTAGGTACTCGGGGAAACTACCCTGATAGCGTTACAAATTCGTACAGCCAAGCAGTCAGTTCTATAAATGTTGGATCCAACTAAAACTATTGTTCAATGGAGTTGCTACGGGAATCAAACCTACATAAACCAAAAGCCGCGCCAATCTTGTCAGTCCTTGAGATAGTACTTATAACCATGCAAACATTACCCACCCTTACCAAGCAGTAAAATAGGTACTCCGCCCTTTTCATGTCTCATCCTCCTTGAATTACGGACATTTAATGTGCCGGCTGATCTGCTGCAGGCATTAGCCACCATCTTGCCTTAAGAGCCTCTTGACGGACCATGGGGTCATTAAGAGGACCGGCAGTGGGCACTTTTCGATGTATATAATGTTAGGTAATCGTAGACCATAATTTACTTAAACACTAGATAGAAAATAAAGCAATGAAGAACATTACCAAAAATTTGTTTTTGTTAATAAACCATAAATTATTTTTCCTGTGTTTCAAACACAGGAAAAATAATTTCTTCGTAAATCCAAAGTATTCAAGAAATTCTGATTTAACATTTAGTCTTTAATTTAATTTTGCCTGAGTTGAGAAATATGTGGCGTTATAATTATTATATAATAAATTATACTTTTCATATCTGCGTTCGTACATGTATATAAAATTCCATTGAAATCCGTCCAGCCATTACAAAGAGTAGCCATAACAAACAGATGAATAAGTAGGAAAGTCTGTACCGGTTCGGCTGATAAATAAAAACCCTCCAAGTTTCCGAAATGCTTTTTACATAAACAGACTTAATTTTTAATCATGGTACTTTGAGCAGCAACTAATGTACTTAATGTACAAATACAGATGCTGTACACAATGGAACAAAACAATTTTACTTGTTACTACAAAAATATCACAAAACAACACACTCAAATCCACATCACTGATGTGTAATCCCAACGTGCTCACTACCAGCGAAATTAACCAGATTGAAACATGTAATAGAATTTAAAACAACACCAAGTGCCAGCTGTATATACCAGACATGGGTTCTGTATCATATTTTGTAGTACTGCAATTTTTATACAGTAAACTTAACATTTCCATTTTAGGTTTTGTCTTAACTACGTGACTATTAAAAATTTAATGGACAATATTGATTGTATAGTTTGAAATTGATTACATTTAAAATAACTTACTCAAAATGTCGTCAATTGCAAACCCTTTGTACCAAGAGAAATGGTGTGTATAATATCCAAAAATAAAAGATAGCTTTGGTTTCATAAACAAAAGGAACCCTAAAATTACATGGAACTTTATCATGAAGAGGAGGCGACTAAAATTGAGCTTTTTGTTCTCTCAAACATATGTAGGTAACAATGCAGTATTTAATTTAGTTGGACAAATTAAATCTACGACGTCCACTTTGCTGAAAAATAAACTCTATGCAGTAATGTTTAGATATATATTACAGTGGATAACAGCAGCCCGTCTTTTTTGGTCTCTCGTGACGGATTTTAAAAACGAACTCTGTCTGTGAACGTTCACAGCCAAAATAAAAAGAATTTCTGCTTGTGACTCCTACTTTTTTCAATTTTAAGTAATTCAAACGTAGATTTTAAAAAGAAATCCTTTTTATGATTAACTTGGAGTTTAAGTCTTGTATGGTCCTGTGACATTATTGGGCTCAAACGGTTGGGCTTTTTTGTAACAAGGATCGCATTAGCCTTTTTAATCAGATATAATCTCGCTTACATATTAATATAGAGTAGTAACAAAAAGAAAAAAGACAAACATGTATTTTTTTGAATCTGGTTTATTTGTTTTATTGATAAAGATATTAAATAGTATTATTAAAATACAAATTGCTTCAATATTATTTCATTCAAACTTAATTTGATACCGAACAAAAGCTACAAAAACGAAATGCTTATACAGATATATATATATATATATATAGTATTAAATTTTAATAACAATCTGTCCGTCTCACAACGAATACTAAGAAAGTTATTTACGTAAGTTATTTTCCGAAGGCATTGTCTTCAAGAACGCTGCGAGGAATTTCATGTGCCGAGAAAAATGTAAAAAAGCCTACTTTTCGACCTTTTTCTTGAAATGTTAAAGTTCAATTTTGTGTGACGCATTAAATATTATAAAGAATACATCTTTAAACATGAATATCTTAAATATCGTCTTTAGATTTTTCTTTATTCTTCGTCGCATTTGATAATATTCCTGGTGTTTATTTTACGATACAGCTTTGAAGAAGCGATTACATTGTGAACAGTTTACCGATAATTACAGAATTCTATTATTAAATTAAGTATTATTTGTTAACTAGAGTGTAGCTTTACCCCCTTAATATTGAAATTAATACTAAAATTTTAAATAATGTTAGAAATTTCCTTTCAGTACCAAGTAGTTCGAACTTCTAATCTCTCAGTCACATGATAAACCATAAACCCATCTCAAGAATTTCGCGGCTACTACCGCTATTTTAACCCAAACAAAAATATCTAAGATAAGACTCCCTAAAAGTCCACACATTTATCAGTGAAAATATAATATATCATTATTCATATATACATACTTAAATTTGAATAAACTTTTATGAAAATATAATTCTGCCCTATCAAACATTCCTTTCCCCCACGCCGGGGGCTATGTGGAAAAAAACTGACGATTCTGCCAAAAATGGCCGACGCGGGGATGAAAAGCCATAATGTCATATCTAAGAAAGTTTGACATGTAAGCATATTATGTGTACAGATAACTCTGAAAATATGTAGCCTCGGGCAGTAGAAAGACACACTTTGAAATTTTACAAATAATTTGTAACAGCCTTAAGGTTTTTATGAATAATAAGATTAACGAGACATTTGGGTGTCTTAAAATTGTTTGTGTAAACTTTTAATGACGTTATTTGTTTTCCCGTTTTGTTTGTTTGTTTGTTAAATTTCTTTTCGTTTTCAAACAATGAAATCTTATTGTTTTTATGATGTTATTATTTTTTTGTATCAAGTTAAAATAGACGTATACGTTATAGAGTCTCGGTGGTATGTTATGTTGTGTTATGAATATTATAATAAAATTTAATTGCAATTCTGATACTTAGCACCCACTAGTTCTTAGCAATTGTGCAACTATATATAAATATATATATAAATAAATATATATAAATCGAAGGATTGCTGATATTTTAAGATCATTGTTTCTTCCATGTTTTTATCAATCAGTTTACTATTTTGAAAGATTATGAATGCGTTTCATTAAACCCTGATTACCGAAACAAAGTCAAATGTTTGTTATCGTCCAGTTTGTTACATGTAGGTAACCAATAAGTCATTGTCATGTGAGTTTAAAGTTGAATTTCTAAATGCTGTACTAAGCTATTAAAACACTTAATAAATTAGCTTTAATCATATTTTAAACATTTAATTAACTGTCCCTCATTATTTTACAGGTACGTACACTGCACTTAAGACATCATAGCATTATGTAAGTGGTGGTTTTATTTCTAATCTCTTCTTTCCGATACATTACGTGTTGAATGCGCTCATTTTGTTGGGTACTGCAATTTGAACGAGCGATATACGTCAAACGATTTTTTTGCATCGTTCCAATGCCTCCTGTTAGGGTTGCCTAAAATAATAAATATGAAAATAATTTATAGATTACAGCAAAATGAAGTTTTTTACGTGAGTTTAATAATAGCACAAAATGAGCACTTAATAATTTTCAAACATCTTGTATATTAAAGGGTAAAATATTGGATAGACAAAGAACATATGTACTCAAAAAATCCACAGTACTCGTAATTAACGCAATCAAAACACTATATGCTATTAATTTAACTTTTCCTAAATATTTCTTTAAAAAAAATGAACAATTTCATGCAATTGATGACAACCCTAACAGTTGTTCGGTTATCACGTTTCCGCTCAGTTGGCACCATTGCTATCCCCCAATCTTGCCATATCCATCCCAATGATTTTGTAAAGAAAATTCTAACATCATTTTTCAAACAGAATTTTATTGTGATCTCTGAATTATTGCTACGGTTTTAATGTAAAAAGAAATAAATGAAACTTGTAAAAAAAAAAAAACATTAATAAACTTTCATGGACCTAATACCCGAAGACACCTCTGATACCTCGATATTTAGAGTGTTAAAAACGATGTTATAATAAGGGCATCCTTGATCACTATTACCCAAAACTTCTAGAACATTGAACTATGGCTTCGTAACTAAAGACCTTGAAAAGCAACTTGAAAAGTTAGCTTTTTTATAATTATAAACAATTTATCTGTTTCTCAATGTATTTTAACCTCACAGTTTTGCTCCAATGTTTAATTTAATCAAATATTAAGTTGCGTATTTTTTTTAACAAGTTTCTCTAAATATACATAATTCCTATGAATGTCTGACCCATAATAAAACCAATTCATCTAACCGCATCGACAAAAACTAAAATGGGTCTAAAGTACCCCGAGCACTTAACCGTTACAGTAAAGACAGAACAGTACTCGTCACTAGGGCTACCAACTGTGTAAAATAAATACCTACTATCAAAATTATTCGTATTGGTAATGTGTTGCAATATTGAGAACAGCCTTCTAGTATACTATTTTGTACTACTTAAACTTTATTTATATAAAGTACTAGATTTTACTACGGCTTAGTTACTAATAAATTCAAACTACTTTTAATATTTAAGTTAGTATTTCAGACGTACTACCCCAAAATTATCCGTTACTGGAATGATAACTGATTTTGTTAAGTCACAATTTATATAAACAATATGCTTATTTTACTCTCTGTTGCCAATGTTAATTAAAAACTTAAATATAAGTGACAACCCTATTCCCTATTTGGTATCTTCACGAACAAGTCCAGTTTGGCCCATTAACCCCCAGCCTGCAGATAATGGTCTGATTGTCCCGGTTCGCTTCGTACTAAATATATGAGGGAGCAACGCCACGGTGAGGCTTTTCGGCGTATTTCTTCAGACCAAGCCATTTTTACTTAAAGATATAAAGGCGTTTAGTTTTATTTATGCATTGTTATAAAAAAAAATTCTTGGCATATCGCTCTTAATGTGGATGAAGTGTTAATTCTTTATTGCAGTCGTGGTAGGCATTTGAATTTCCATTTTAATTCTAAACCTTTTAAATCCATAAATAATCAATAAATGGAAATAAAATATTGCATTTTATGGAAGATTGATTTCTAATGAGGATTTCATTAAAGATGGATCTTCTGCCTATCTATCAAGAGAACTGGCTGACTGACTCCGTGGAAAATTCTAGAAAGAACACATGGGTACCTACTTGTCTATTCAAATTTATAATACTTTCTTTTTAATTACAACATTCCATATTCAAATATGTTTGCCTTTCACATTCCAGTGAAAGTTGCTGACAATGTCTGCAACCGTAATTTATTACCGAACACACGCTCTTTTCATGTCGTTTACAAGATGACTGGCTGAAAAACTTGGGCGCCATTAACTTGATGAACGCACTAAGTACTTTATCAGAGCACCTACCCGCATCGCGATGACTCCTAATTACATTTGTTTTAACATAAAAGCATTGTGTTAGCGAGTTTTAAATTAATATGCCTGACTTCCATGAAACAAAAAGAGTGAAGTTTCGCACCCAAGTCTATTCAATAAAACTGCAAATCGATTTCATCGATTTTAATCGATTTCAACGTCATTAAACTGCTATAACTAAATCTGTACCGAAAACCAGACATTGAAAACGCTTGCGTTGGTCACACGCGCTATTTCCGGTCACACCAATTCTGCCAACCCTCGTGCACCATTCGTTTCCGGAAGACAATGGCGCACCGGCCCGTTCCGATCGCAGATTTCCCGTCGATTCCGTCCCATCGATTTGAATTCAAATTTAAAAATCTACTTTTTGTTTTTCCAAAGTATTTTCGAGTATTATCTTGACCATTTTGTGTAGGGTTGACTTTTTATTTCTTAATCCATGTCCATGAAGAAATATTCCCGTAAATGAAACAACTGTGTTCTTATCCATTAATCAGTAAACTCTTATTTATCTTAAAAGTATTTTAAAGTACATTGAAAAAAAATGTACATGTTGATTGTGGAAATCCAAGTTTTCTATTTTCGTATTTGCCAACTAACGGTATAAATGAAAAACTAAAACAAAAGAATTTTCCAATTATCTTATGAAAGACTTTATCACAAACTGCGTTAAAAAACTTCGCAAGAGAAATAAGCCTGGCATATTCAATTTAGAATATACCCCCGTATTACATTCAATTAATAAATCTTTTAAGAACACGCCTAAACGCCTCGAATGCCGTGCCCTATTTTTTTTTTAATTCAGTTCAAGTTTGGAACGATAAAGTTTCTCTCCATCGCGCTCGTAATCGGAATCGTCGAGAAATGGGACTGCAGGAAATATTGACGGTAGAATGACACTCGACTCTTTCGAAGATAAACTTTCCGCTGTAAAACGCCACAGTCCATGCCATTTGAGATACTTTCCAAAAATAAAAATTCTTTCCAAATAGCGAATCTGTCCGTCTTCAATAAAATTTGAAATGTCTGTTTGTCATATTGAAATATTTGCTTTTTACTAAATTCATATGATTATGAATATATCTAAATATACGGCACATAACCCAAAGCCACATTTTTTTTACAATTTTTCTTTGTCTGTCTGTTTGTTCCGGGTGGTGTCTGTAATAGCTGGACCAATTTGGACGGAATATGGAGTAATTTAGGATACTTTTTTTAGTTTAGAAAAAAAAAACATTTGTTTATTTCTTCCGAGGCGAAACTAAGTTCTCGGGTCAGCTAGTATATAATAAAGATACTTCATGTTACATTATATTAATCATTCATAATAAAATGAATACTCTTAGATATTTTGATTTATTTTGACTTCCGAACGGAATTTGTGAGCCAGCATTCGAACCTAAGACATATTGAAGCAGAAGATGGATTTTGCTTCATACCACTGAGTACGGAGACGTGTTCAAAATTACTCACTTCAAGATTTCATATTCAACTTATTAATTTTCAACATTTTTTAAAATTATAAGACTATTTTCTATAAGAAAATAAATATCTTATCAGACTGAACCGCAGTATTACTTATACTGCGGCTTACTTAGACAAATATTAAATAAAATCAATGAAATTCATTGCATTCAAACCATGGAAGCCAATTTCTCCACGAATTATGTCAATGGTGTAACTCGAAAACTTTTCACATAACGGTAAAAATGTCGGCGTTATCGAGTTCACTCGACACTTGCTACTTTTCAAATTATATTTTAAATATTACGGGTGGGTATAAGCACAGTTTTGTAGCACAAAATTGTTAGAATAAAAAATTGTTAGCTATTTTTAAATAATTTATACTAAAAATTATATTGTTTACGCCGACATTTTCGGCTTATGTGGTCACAGAAGGTGTGATTAAAATATTACTTTTATATAATTAGGCGTCTATTTTTTTTTGGTACAATTGATACACGTCAGAGCTATAAGTAATTCATTCAGGAAGTAGTAAGCTGAGCCTGTGAACTCCAGTCATTTTGCAGGAACCTAGCAATCTTTTAGTTAGTAGAATGTAGACTTCCTCAATACGTGAATCATATTAATCGAAATATCCTTTTTTCTTTTTCTACATTCACACCCATAGCACCCGAAAGTTAGCAGAGCCAGTTATGATGATCACACTAAGATTATTTTTTGTCATTGTTGCGGCGCCATTATTTTCCTAAATCAATCAATCGACGAAATTTATCATAAATAAATTTCGAAAAGATTTCCTAAAAGTAATTTGTTCAACCGTTTTGAAGGCGAGACCTCTGATTCAGAAGCTGGGTCCAACGGAGAAGACTGTCAAAAGGCAACAAATATGATCAGATTAATAGTTACTGAGACAATCACAAATTGTTTACGTGCTGTGCTGCTTCGAGACAGCATTGAGCTATAAAAGAATGTGAAACTAACATAAACAACGCCATCTTGTGAGGCTTTATGTAAACTAATCTAAACTACTAAGCTTTAATGGTATCTGTAGGCGACACGAAGTCTGAGAGAAACGACGCGAGCTCCGTGTAATGGTTTGTTTAGTTAATCCTGCACGAGACTTGCTCTTTGGAACTTCGACCAAAAGTTACGCGTATACAAAATAACTTTTATAATAGTATTTTTTTAAAATTCAATATGTATTTATTTTAAATATAAGAGCGGCATTCGTTTCGCAAGCCTATTCTTTTTTGTAAATTTATATTTTTAATATCCGGAACTATGTGCAGCGGTAACGCATCTATTGTTCGACGTGCCTAATTAATAATTTGGTCAATTGAATGGGTGGCGGAAGCTATTGTCAAATGAAAAGGTTAAAAAGAAATCAAATTTAATACCAACGATTCTTCTAGGTCCGTACTGTTATGTAATAGGGGGCATAGCACCCGAGTTATGGACACCTGCACCGCTGATATTGTTACAGTTGCGTTGCCGACTTTTAAGTGAGTGGGATGGGAAGGCAGGTGGGCCTCCGGAGACCTCTTTCACCAAACGAAACGCGACGTGTGCGACTTTACGTCAATATTGCTAGAGGTCGTGGTATTTCACCGGTCGAGCCGGCCCATTCATGGAGCGAGCTGCATTATTGTTCGTGCTAGTCTTCGTTTTAAAAATACGGATCCAAATTAGTGCAATTCCATCAAATAGACTATTAATAAATAGTCTGTTTTAATAATAGCAAATAAACGAAAATCGTAAAATACATTGATCGTAGCAGTTCTCGATTTGATTATAAAAGGTCATCCATTGCTCCTTTTTGACGTATATAGGGCGAGGCTCAATGACCCCCCATTCCTATACATTCGGGCAAGAATTATTTTACGGCACGGCTCAAATCCTGAATACAAAACACGCTATATTACTTCGTATATACACAAAAATAAAGTCCAAAATAGATTGCGTGTTCACAAAATTTAATTTACGAATTTATCTAAGGGAATCATACAAGTATTGTAGTGTTGCAAGTAAATTAATTCGGACTTTCATGTGTCGTTCGCATATATTTTTATGGCAACACTCTCGTTAATGACGGGTGAGCTAATTACGTTGTTTGTTTTTCTTTTTTTTGTTTATTAGGTCGTGTGTTTTGATAGCATGGCGTGTATGGGACTTTAGGAAGTTAGGCGTGAATTAAAAAAAAAAGCCGAGTACATGTGCCGTTTCATGGGCTTTGCTTAAACATTTCTGAATGAAAAATAGTTCCGACGAATCGAAGCATAACCACCGCTGCCTATATCATCAATTACTAAGGTATAAAGTTACAGTTGCAGACATGTATAATGATAATTTTTGAATAAGATGATGTCAAAAAGTGTAATTCAAAATGTTTGAAATGCCCAGCTACCGGCTCTTTTTACTTATATTTAAGCAATAACAAATCAACGTAGACTCAACTAAAAAAGGTGTAAATTTAACATAACTGTCTAGGAAAATATAGTCTTTTAAACTCGTTTCCAACCCTAGTAAGGGAGACAAAGGGTCCAGCAAAAAAAGTCGTCGGCAATTCGCAATGAGCCAGATATAAAGGATTTCGATACTTTTATACAGTTCTTTGATTGCGAACTTCTTACGCAATACACTTTTTCCTCCCTATTTTTGTTGTTTTGTTTTTAAATGTGCAGCCTTTTTACTTCCAATTTATTGTCTTATCTACACTAAAATTATAAAAGGAAAGATTTGTTTGCTTGTACTCAATAATCTCTGAGTGTTTACTAAATTTTATTCAGGAATATTAATTAAATTAAATATAAATAATTAAATCGAAGTCTCGGTGATCCAGTAGTCGAGCACCCCGTTTCTGAATCCAGAGGTCCCTGGTTCGAATCCAGGCTCACATCGATGACTTTTCGAAATTGATATCAATGTGATAGATATTGATGACTGAAAACTGTCTGCCCGGTATGGCAATAGGTTCACCAACTATTCCATTCGGGACGTAAAGATAACGACGAGTCGAGGCTTTACAGCGACTGCCTGCACCTTCGGGTAGAAAAGGGCGTAAAGTTATCTAATAATACAGCGTGCTAAAGCTCTCCATATTTTTATAATACTCTCGTATATAATATTAACTATGAACAAAAGTAAATTCCTCCTATTTTGAAGGTACGGCATTAGGTGGAGGTGCGCTGACACAATTCCACGTGTTATCTAACTAGGTTATTAGATAAAGGTGTTTATAATGAGCACGTTTGCATTATAATTACTTAATTAATTAGGTTATAATTAAAAAAATATAAAAAATCTTTGTAACAATGTGTCGTAATGAGTATAAACATAACAAGTTAAATAAGTTAAAACATAACATAACTTCACGCCTTTTTCTACCTGAAGGTGTAGGCAGCGGCTGTTAAGCGTCGTCTCGCCGTTATGTTTACATCCCAAATGGAATAGGTGGCGAACCTATTGCCATACCGGGCACAAAGATGTCAGTCATCGATATTTATCACACGTAACTTCCGAAAAATTTCGAAAAGTCATTGGTGTGTGCCAGGCTTAGAACCCACTACTTCTTGAATCAGAAGCGGGGTGCTAGCCACTGCGCCACCGAGACTGCCACGAGAGTTAAAACATAACGTAAAATTATTTATAAATAACATTAAAATTAATGTGTATCGAAGATATGTGCCACAAGAGGAATATTTAAGTTTTATTGGAATGCTGTGTGTTACAATTGGAACCTGGTTCCTACTGAAAAATGTTTAGTGTCAAACCTCTCAGCTATCGAAGAAACAATGTTTTAGTTATCTTCAAGTACTTGAGTCTATTTTTTGATGAAACATTTTTTATTAACAGCCACCACAGGTATATTAAGAAAAAAAAACGCAAACATAACAGACGTGCAATAGATATTTTAGTTAAACCATTGCTTTCATCTGTTAAAATAACGCGAGGCCCTCCTGTCATTTCATCAAAAAGAAACAATTCGCTCAAAACTCCATCTCACCAACAAAACGTGTGAAACAAAGATGTCTGCCCCACAATACGGAAGATTAGACTATCATTAAGATTCCCAAAGCCGTCGGCATTCAGGTACACTCGTCAGACGAAAACAATAATATAAATGAATATTCATTCATTCATTCATTTCATGAGGAATTCAAATCATTTATCATCAGAATTGTAAACAAACCAATGATTTTGTTGGAGGCTCTACGTTTTGTTTTTCGCCTTATGATTCGTTACCGCCCGATGTAGGCTTCTGAATTCCTGGTTGTATTGTTATGAAAATGTAGGTAACTGTTATTAAAGCCTCGACTGATAAAAGGCTGTAGATTGAAAATGGTTGAATCACATTCGTGAATAATTACATTTTGTAATTCATTTCAATTACATTCTGTTTAATAATATATTAAATTAATGTGAGTAGTAACTTGTCTTATAAATGTTTTATAGATAGGTATTCGGTTATCAAGATAAAGTACCTACTCACCTATATCTAAGTTAAAATGCTCGCTAAATTTATCCTTTAAAACTATCTATGTTGTTAAAAGATACGGCTGTGATTTGATAACCAGCCACGGACCTGATGTCAACCCTCTTTGGGAATTCATTCTATTGTATCAAGCAATTTTGTTATAAAAACCTCGATTATAACAATTTTATTATAGGTATCAGTCAGATGAACAAAGTTTTCCACTTTGACATATACGGCAGAAACTTTAATATCAAACCTTTGAAACTGTGTATTTCAATATAAAGTTATCTCAGTAAGTCCCGAATATAAAGTAAACATAATCTAAATAAACATCAATATTAAGCACACACAAGTATATCTGTGTAGCTTATAGCTCATGAAGCGAGCGAGAGGTTCATCCCTCCATCCCGGTTATATTTAAATCAGTTGGCAATAAGAGAGAGCCAAATCCTGGCGTGACCCATTTCTCAGATCCTACTAATGCCGCCAGAATTTCCGTAGGCCAGGTCTTACTGTCAGCGTATTAATAAGTAAATAACTTTATCGTAGCTTAAAGCGGAAGTATGTAAGAGTCGAGGACGGCCACGATACACTTTCCATGATAAAATAAAACGTATCCCCGTAGGAAGTGTCAGGAGCCTTAAAAATCGACGAGCGTTTATGACAAGAACCATAAGATTCGAATAAGCGAGTGAGGTGTGTAAAAATCGTGGCTTATGGAGCTCTGTTCTCTTTGCCTACCCCGCAAGGAACTTAGTGTGAAGCTATGTATGTATATATGTAAGTTAAACTTTTCGAATAATAATGAAACTTGAAGTTTGAATTGAGTGTAATTAATTTCTTAAAGAAACCTTGAACTTAAGTGCAGCACAGCGGAATAGTGAAAAAAAAAAACTCTCCCGCTGTCGCCTCTCAGTGAAGCCTCATCGCACACATCCGTTACGTAATGCCTTACTCGACTGTAAAAAAAATAATAACACTTTGCATAAGCATTTTTTCGCTTATTCCACAGTCGGTAACATTTTTACATTGAAACTGCTGCGAGAAGTAGATCAACTATTGTTCAGAAATATGGGTTAAGTGGTTAGGTTCCATTGTACCAGATGCTCTTCAGCACAATTAGAATTGCAGAGAACTAGTTGTAGATACAGCATAAGCAGCGAGCTTTTTTCATACTTTTATTACAATTGTGACGTGTTCATAGCAAAAGGACACGGTTACTTTATACAGTATGTAGGTTTCTGGCAATTGTGTATACAGGATGTTTTATCTCTAGCTAAGTTGTTCTCAAATTAAAAAAAAAACCTTTTAACTATTTGTTTGTTTTGGATAAACTTTGGAACTAAAACAAGCTCCATATTGATGAGCCGATTTAATTCTTCATTTATCATATTTATATAAATTTGTGGGATTACTTTTCCGTAGAGATATTTAAATTTGATCGAACTCGACAAGTTTTAGCAAGAATTAATGCAATATTTGGAAAAGTAGCATATGATTTTTACTGACCAAATGTCTTAGTAAATGCTATATCTCATTTATTGCTCGATTTTCTTTTCCTACTTACTTTTTCAGTATATATTTATAAGTAAACAAAGATTCACTTTCGCTAGATGAGCAATTTCATGAATAAACATAATAAGACTTAGAGGTCGCCGGCGTCTCGCGCTGATTTACTGCCGACCGGCGGCTTTTAGACGGTGTGGTGTAGAGCAGAGACAGTAGCGAGACTGTGTTTCACGCTTTTAACGTGAAAAAGTGTAGGCGAATTCCTTATCTCGCCGAATGAAATATTTGAGTCCATAGAATAAATACTTTTTAAATTAGTTCAATCATCGATAATAATAATTGTCGCTCGTAATTCTATTACTCTACAAATTATTAAGTTTTTTGCTCTAGATTTGCTGAGTAAAGTTTCAGATCAAAAAATCTCTACCAGAAAGAAGCCTTAAGCCCGTCATTTTTTTTATCAACGTCTAACATTAGCTTCGCTTCAGCTTATAACTTGACCGTACCAAATCTCTGTACATAAAACTAAGCTTGTATGAGTTTGTTACAATTCGTTCTGTCCTCATTGTTCAAAGAGAAGAAGCTTAGGCAGCTCGCACACAACGACCTACTTCTATTTATTTGTTATTGTATTCGCTCTAATACATTTATACGTGTGTGATCTGCCTTATTGTCAGAAATGGGATGAATAAATTTATTTTAGTTCGGCAATTTATGTGCTGTCTAATTTATTAAGGCGGTTTTATTCATTCTCACACGACTGGACGAACACTTATGAAATAGCTGGTTAGCCGTCCTTAGAATATCTCCAGACTTCGGTACTAATTAACACACCACTCTTCTGCTTTGTGCAAGGATTCGAACCTGGGATTATTTAACAATACTCACACCCAGAGCTTTATGTGATCGGGAACCGATTAGCTTTGCCTTTGTTTTTATAATTACTAATTTATCTTGAAGACATAAAAGCGTATAGGTTTCCTCAATTTGAAATCTAATGAAAAAAGGTATTTACATAACTTCACGCCAAATCCCTTGCGGGGTAGGCAGAGAGAACGGAGCACCACATGGCACGATTCTTACATATCTCACTCGCTTCGTTGACTTTCAAAAAAGTATTTAAATCAATAAATAATATTTTAAGTTTAGTTTGTTAGAACAAACCATGTATTCCAGCTAATATATACGGGGTAACGTAAACATAACGGCGAGACGAGGCTTAACAGCCGCTGCCTACACCTTCGGGTAACAAAGGCGTGAAGTTATGTTATGTGTTTGTGTGTTATATACTACACATTAAAGTCGTGTTTTAATAATATAGAATAAAATAATTTATTACTCACGAACTGAAAAAAAAACTTTTATTAAATTCAATTAAAATGTTATCAAATTTCAGTTTAGCTATATTTTTTCATAGAAAGTAATTCAATCGATTAATAAAATATAATAAAAATTAATTCTAATTATGAAAAAATACATTAAAAAACTCTATAATTAATTTAATTCGAGCGAGTCGCGTTTATGTCACCGCATTCAAACCAGCTTCTAATTGAATCACGCCGTCTTATACAATATTCATGCGATATGTTAATAAGTTGCGCCCCCCCCGCTAGAGGACGCTAGCCAGATTACATAGTTGACGGATCCGCAGTTTAGTCAAATTGTGGAGTTTAGTGTGTGCAATAATATATTCAGATATAAAGGGGTGCATTAATCAATTGATTTAAGTAGCGGTTTGATTTGATTATGAATAATATACTCCGATTAAATTCGGAGGCTTTCACATTTCACATTATATGTCACAGAATTAGCGATCGGATTAATAAAATTAAAAAAAAATTAACCCATGTTATATTGGGTTACATTAGTGTTTTTTTTTTCTTTTAAAAATAATTTTACTATATTTTTTTTTATTTATGAATGTCAGATGAACTCTAAGTAAAAGTTTTTAAAAAGTTTATTTCTAATAAACGAGCCCACACAAAAAATTTATACCAATATGGAAAGAAAATATCATCAAAACATTTCAGTGTTCTCAAAAACATTACTGAAGTTTCGTTTACATACTAAAATCATAAAAACTCTATACATCTATACTCTATACTCTCTACATATAGTCTCAAAGAATTATAACATAACATAACTTCACGCCTTTTGTTACCCGAAGGTGCAGGCAGCGGCTGTTAAGCCTCGTCTCGCCGTTATGTTTACCTCGGTTGTTTATCTCGGTAGCCTAGTGGTCAAGCACACAGCGTCTGATCTAGAGGTCCGGGTTCGAATCCTGACACTGGCTCACACCAATGATTTTTCGAAATTTGTTTTCGAAAGTTAAGTGTGATAAATATCGATGACTGAAAACTTTGTGCCCGGTACGGCAATAGGTTCGCCACCTATTCCATTTGAGACGTAAACATAACGGCGAGACGAGGCTTAACAGCCGCTGCCTACACCGTAGGGTAACACAGGCGTGAAGTTATGTTATGTTAAGTTATATTTATCACACATAACTTCCGAAAACAATTTCGAAAAGTCATTGGTGTGAGCCAGTATCTGGAATCGAACCCGAACCTCTGGATCAGAAGCCGTGTGCTCGACCACTGCGCCACCGAGAATTATGTTCTAATTATTTCCATTTATTCTTTTGCGTATTATTATTACAAACAAATAAGTGTAAACAGCTCGCCCTTTGCAAAAGTAAAAAAAATGACTATGTCAAAGGGAGATACAGATACTCTTGAGTGCTGGAAACACCAGACAGGCGCTTCTAAATTCGTTATCCTTCAATTTTTTGCTCATAAAATGTAATCTTGTTAGAAAAAAAAACTTATTTCATAAAGCAAGAGAAGGGAAAGGAAACTGGGGTAGAATTAAAAGAAAAGAGCTGAAATTTCAACGGAGGAGAGTGAAGAATAAAAAATATATTAATGTTCCTTTTTAGTAATGGAGAGCGATTGTAACTGCTGTAGGTTCAACAATTACCAATGCTCCAAAGTTTCCGGTTTCGTCGTTAAAAACTTTGTTCCTTTGTGTATTTTGCTCCTTATATAAAATCATTATATCGCTTTCGTACTTAAGTACAATACGAATTGTTTTTTTGTGTGTTTTTGTGATGTTGATTTTCGCGTGAAAGATTGTAATTATGTTAGTTATATTTTCTAATGGTAACTATTACAGAAACTAGGTCATATGTTGGTCACACTTGAAGGAGATTCCATTCCTGCCAAGGCTAAACATTACTTTGGCTGTATATTGTTATTATTGATTAGTAATTGAAAAACTATCTGAAAATAATTCACAAAATTTTCTTAAATTTTACTACTTACTTAACTTATAACTACATTTAATAATATTTCTTTTTAACAATATACATTTATATAATCCAGTTCTGTCTTCAATTGAGTTTTAGCAATCAAAATATCACAACAAAAAAAAACACTATACTGGTTTGAAAAAAATTCGTTTTCATCACAGACTTGCGCTGAAGAAGTATTGAAACGCCATAAACAAATACAGCCCCTCGCTGTGAAGAGAACAAAATTTAATAACAGCAAGACGCTACATCGTAATCGAATCTCGAGATCTTGTTTGAGAAAATTAAAAAAATATCGCCGAGCGTCGACGACCGAACGTCATAGCAATTTTTATCTTAATCTGTATTATGAAGTAACCGAGCCAGCGGGATAGGTAGGTACGAATTTAATAAAAATTTTCGCCGACCATATAAAAAAGAGATGGCGAATTACTTTTAAACTCAACTCCTCGTGTTGTGAACGATGAGGACTTAAGAACTTCAATGTAGGAAACCAATTTTGCATACTTTTTTTCCCTTACAAAGCTTTCAACTAATTAAGCAGCATTAACTAATTATAAGCAGTATTAGGTTCAGTCGGATACTGCTTTTTTTTTAATTTTATTTAATTTCTTGTAAATCGTAATTATTTGTGGTATATTTTCAGATAGATAAACTTTAATATATTAATTTTCATACCATTAGATCAAACTGCAAAGCTATCTGAAAGTTCATATAATGAGAGGCTTTTAAAATAAAGTACAAGTACATTGATTTTCTGAAAGTTATATACCATAAAGAGGCTCACCACTTACTTCTCCAGATAAGACCAAAAAGATCAACATTTTGAGGTTAAACAACAGCAGCTGACACTCAAAGAATATATCGGAAACCGAACATTTACGATTACAAACACATCTAAACACACATATACAATTTCAGAATCATGGTTTCTTTAAATCAATTCAATTATAAAATGAAAGAATAGCTAACTTATAATATTAAATAAATGTACTAAGAATTACGAACAGTAATTTAAAACAATTTCAATTATTAATTGGTCCTGTACAAACATTTGTGAATTCAAATGGTTCATAAGGCTATATATTTACTTGTATTACTATTGTACTCCCTGTAATAAAGGAGAGTTTGATCCCTGTGAGACTATTTACTATTATTTTCTTTGGATTCTTATTTTAATCAAATGATCCTGTGTATAAAATCTGCTGATTTTTAATGTTTTTAATACCATAGATATAAAATAAGAATTATGATACATTTTTATTATTTTAAATATTTAATCAATATACAATGTAATTTAACTCAATTATAAAATTAACAATTCCAGGTGGAACATTTAATAAACTCTTCTTTCTTCTTTAACTTCTAACTCTTCTCTATTTAAATTAGCAATAAAGTAATTCCTTTCAGTAAATTGTATTACATAATTCTCAAATAAATCAACAACACGACAGACGCAGTATATTTTCTGATGCTATCTTATATATTTTTTTCTAAAATTTACTTCCTTGATTCCTTACGTCAAAGCAAAGGAATAAACTTTTTTGTTTTTATTACTCGTCTGAAATTCAACATCAAAGCAGTCGAATGCTCAAACCGCAACACGAATCTCTACAATAGGTGTTTTTCGCTCGGACGCTGCCCTATTTGCTTTGAGAGGTCTCACAGAGCCTTCCAGGATATTGCTAGCCTCCAGCCATGCACGATAAATTCTATGTCTGCTGAAAATCACAGCTTCGAATGCCACTGTTATTCTCTACCGCAAATAAAACAGGGCGTCGTGAAGTTAGTTACAATATTTCATTTTATCATTTCGACATCGTTGTGTTACAAAACGGTGATATGTTTGTTATTAATTTTAATAAAATACTTCCATAGATAGATGAGAAAATTGCCTATATGTGTATGACTTATAACTTATTATCTTGTCTAAGGGGAAATTCCAGCCTACGAATCATTTTCCCGTACGTAAAGTATAAAATTTTAAGACTAATTTAGGTTAAATTAAATGTCATTTTAAGGAAAATTTTGTCCAAAATTTCAATTTGAATTTAACAATGTTTAATACAGACGGAGTTACGGATACAATGTTTTGAGTACCCTTCCATCTGTATTAATATCAAAATTCAAACATTCATACAACAAATATACATATATAAAATGTCGAATAGATACAAATAAAACATAGAGCCACCGGTCTGTCTGTATCGAGCACGTCCTAAATACACAACTTGGAGCCATTTAATTGGGTTCAATCTGTTTGTGCGAACGTTTCTCGGAAACTTATATTATTGGTGTGTTTGTTGAATCCTTCAAGGGTTTGGTACTTGGTTCCGAATTGTGAAATTACCCGTAAAATGTTTCATCGTTGACATGGACTTTCTAAATGTATTACTTTAAGTGCGCTTGATACCCGAAGGCATATGTTTGTTTCAGTAGTTACCGTTTTTATAACTCGCCTTTTTGGACACGTGGGCGTAAGCAGAGGCTGTTAAGGCTATTCTTACGTTACTGGAATAATAGATGGCGGAACCTATTACCGTACACCAGGCACAATGTTGTGAGTCATCGATATTAATCACACATATCTTTCGAAAAGAACTTCGAGTCATTAGTGTGGGCCCGGAATCGTAGTTACCTTAGTATTCAAGTGCAAAGTATGCACTTGAGTTTCTTGCCCGGTTTGATACCTATACCACGCCTCCGTGTTTGCCGGTTCTTCTCATGATTGGATGGATGCACTCGAGAATTGGTCCGTTTTTTATTTGACCATTTATTTTTATTCTAAACGAAAATCCTTTCTTAATTGAATTAGTATTCGATTCGATTAAATTTAATGTATACATTCGTTAAAATCTGACTTGTTTATTTTGTACCTAAGAACTTTAGAATAAATATTTTTTTTATTATTGGTATTAAGGTCACTATATAAATCAAAATAAATTATAATTTGTAAGTTATTGTGATTAATTTCATTGAACTTTGTTTCTATGTCAGAATAACTTAGTTACGATATTCATGTGACAGCGTACATATTTCGAAATTACTTCATTTCTCGTAATGCGGATGTTGCTCTAGTTCCCTTATTTATTCTGTGCATGTGCAGGAATTTGGTCGCAGTCCAAGACACACTGACCTACCTGCAGTTTATTTAATTAAGTGGATAGTATGGTCTCGTAAGGATGTGAAACGTACAAGATGGGTTTTTGTTAGTCTACTCAGCTGGTATGGCTGAAATTAAATGGGCCATAAATACCTTCCACAGTGGCGATTTATATTCTTAAATAAATATGAGAACAGTGGTATAGCCGTTGAACAGTTCGCTGCATAAATTGTAAATAATCCACTAAATTCATCGCTCTTAGCCAATGTTCGTATTCGAAATCTTCAAATCATCTGTACTTTTAATAACTAATTTTAAATACTGTTAAAATACATCTAAAAAGTTATAAAATAAGGTTATTGCATAATATTTTTTTCGCATAATAACGCATAATTAAGTAAACTCTAATTCAAATACTCATTCATTGAAATAATTGGGTTTATTCCTGCAAATTTTGAATCATAAAAAAATGAAAAGCAATTTAATATAATAGATCTAATTAGCTTTTGAAAGCAAAACGTCGGCAAGAAGGTAGAGAGACATGGCCGTTCTGTGAACCCTCTCGGTGGGCTCCAAATACAAATATGAGTATAATTACCATCCCTAATGTGATATTACCTCTAGGGGTAGCGTTTAAGGGTGGTATTTTGAATCAGAATGCATGAAATTAAATTGCCTGCTTTTTGAGATAGCTGCTCTAAGAATTTGTGAACATTTTGTACGGACTTGAATGGAGTTTGATGTTTGACTTAAAAGTTTATTGGCAATATTATCTTTTTTATATATCTTATACCGTTCTTAATTCGCCTTAATTTTTAACAATTACGACTTAAGTTCTGGTATCTTTTCGGAGTAAAGAATATTGATAGATTCACTTCAGTCAATTAGGTTATCAAATTATTTAGATTATTAGATTTAGTACTTAACAGACACTTTTAAATCCAGAGGTCGCGGGTTCGAATCCTGGCACACTGGCACCCAATGACTTTTCGAAATTAATTTCAATCGTTGATGTGTTAAATGTGTGATAAATATCGATGACTCAAAACTTTGTGTCCGGTATGGCAATAGCTTTGTCACCTATTCCATTAGGACGTAAACATAACGGCGAGTCGAGGCTTAACAGCCACTGCCTACACCTCTGGGAAGAAAAGTTATGTTTTTCTTTTAGTTATGTATGTCGTACTTAACAGGTTATTTATAGCCTCAATCAAAGAATCTAATATTTATAAACCACTATTATTATTTTTTTAATTTCATGTGGCTCACGTATTTCTCTATAGCGGGGAAGGGTTATAATTGTGATAGACAGTCAGACAGACACGGGAAGGGTTCACTAATTACGTTCTTAAACGTCATCCTGTCGCTTTATTATTTTTAATTGCCTGTATTTCATTTGTTAATCTTGATCATCATTCTGAGTGTCTTCAGCGATTTTAATCTTTATTTTCTGTAAAAAAAAACCCTCATTAGTTTACTCGTCTTGGTGGTCAACAGATAGAGCAACCTGCTTCTGAATCAAGATGTCGTGGAATCGAAACCAGACTTACACCAACATCTTCTAACTGCGAATTGATAACTAACAGCACTGTACCATTGTTTGGCAACATGTTCCGCTATCTATTTCGGAGTTAAGAATTCGGCGAAACGAAGCATAATAGACGCTACCTACTCCTTTGGATAGTAAAAGACGTGAATTCAATAAAAAGAATCTCATTATAGAAGAAGCGTGGGCTGATAAATTCTTCTATATAATACAATCAAACTTATGTTTTTTCTAATACTCCGAATAACTTTACCAAACTTGACTCAGTAAAATAACATAGATTATAAAACCGTCCGAAAGTAAACAAGGGCTGACATAGTTTCTAAGTCAAATATCTTCTTAGCGAAGTTGTGTAAGCAGACCATGAATATTGAAATCAGACTAAATGAGCTACTAATCTCCCCTGAGAATTATTTGTGGTCCAAGATACAAACTGTAGACTTGTTACTGTCATATCGTTACTTTTCATCAAAACTCATTGACTAATTCTCCTGCCATTTAAATGCTGCTTTATTATTTGGTATAGAAAACTATTATTAGTAATTTACATCTATTTTAAAACAAATTTATTGAAAATATTAAAATTCTGCACTATTTAGCACCAGCCATGTTAACGCTGAACCGGAGGAACCCCTTTACGGCTATTATATCTTCGTGTATTTTTTCTTTAAAACTATAGGTATCTCGTCTTCGTCTAAATGCAATATTTGATCAAAATCAGGCACAACTCAATATTTATCATTCATAACTTACATAAAGATTACCTACAAATATTTCTTGTTTACCAGTATTTGAATCTGTAATCGATCAGAATGAAATCCCCTTTGCCAACTATATTTGTGACGTCATAGCTATTCATTGAAATCTTAATTATCACCCGATAATACTAATGATAATTTTGAACTTGCATTTTCTCTAGATGCTGTTACATAATCTCCATCTTGTACCGTACGCAAACAAATCAAAAACTGCTTTAAATATACAGCATAATCTTAATATTTAGGCAAAACGGTTTATATCTCGTCAAATAGCTTAATGGCAAAATAAACTGAATTTTAATATGAAACTTGGTGAAGTAATTATTTTCCCATGGGCCACCCTCTTCAACTAGGAGGGGGATTGTAAACAGTATAGACGTAAAACTGCTTCCTTTTTATAATTTAATAAGGATTCTTTCCAATACTTTATTAGCTTTAAATGCGAGGAAATTGTTCAGAAAAAGAGGGACCTTCTTAATTTAATATAAGTATGAATAGGGACAGGAAAAGGATAACAGTCTCGGTGGCGCAGTGGGCGAGCGCACGGCCTCTGATCCAGAGGTCCGGGGTTCGATTCCAGACACTGGCTCACACCAATGACTTTTCGAAATTGTTTTCGGAAGTTATGTGTGATAAATATCGATGACTGACAAACTTTGTGCCCGGTATGGCAATAGGCTCGCCACCTATTCCATTTGGGACGTAAACATAACGGCGAGACGAGGCTTAACAGCCGCTGCCTACACCTTCGGGTAAAAAAAGGCGTGAAGTTATGTTATGTTATGTTATTGTTATGAATAGGGATTTTCTTGAAAAAAAAAAGGTACTGGTGAATATATGTGTCATTACATAGTATAAAATAAAGTCGCTTTCCGCTGTCTGTCCCCTTATACGCTTATATCTTTGAAACTAGGTAACAGATTTTTAAGCGGTATTTTTAATAGATAGAGGGTGTCAACAGACTGGTTTTTATCCATAATTCATGGATATGTGGACGCATGATATAACGAGAAAAAATTAACTCTAAATTAACTCATTTATATTTTTGATGCGGAACAAATTCGCCGGGTCAGCTAGTGTGTACAATATATACTTTTATTTAGCTGCAACTATTCCGGCTGCAAAAAAAATGCTTTTATTTAATTCGTAGCGGTAATTAATTCTTAATCCTTATATTAACAGATTACAACTAGTACTCCAATTAAATCCAATCAGATGTGCAAATACTGATTTAATATCTTACAGCAGACGTCAGCAATAAAGATACTCGATAAAAAAAAAACATTTTCCTTTTGACTGAAAAATGTATAAAAGTGCCATCTGTTATTAACTGTGCGGTAATCATATTTTAATTAACGCACCCACGTCGTTTAATTCATAAATAGAACGTCAAAGTAACAAAAACCTCGTCAATAAACCCACCCCCCAAAGGGAGGCGTAAATATGACCAATATATGAAGACCTATCGTGGTTCACAAAAATTGATTGTATTCTGGACAATTTTGTAAGAGCATTTGCGTCAAGTTATACTGGTCGGTGCTGTTATTATTATTATTTCGATTGAGGCCCATTTGATTTTACATAAACGCAGGACAATTTTCTATTAAGAATTCGAATAGCGATGGCTGGACATTTAATACTTTGGAAGCAGTTCGAATAACTTGTTTTAGAAGATTTATGACTGGATCCTTTGAACATTGACGATATTATATTTATTTACAATAATAAGAATTACATTATTTACAATATATACAATGAAAAAACTAGCAGAAATCAAATTTATCCGCATCTCGGTCTACTGGCACCATGCCCAGAAGACTGGCCGCATTGCCGCGCTGAATGGCAATGCTAATTCTTTATGCGAAGAATAGACCAGCCCTCAGGTTGAAAACTATTTGTTACAAGACGAGAATGTTGTTTGTGTAATTGTAACCTTAATTTTCAAAGTATCTACTGCAATAATTATATCTCTTCGAACAGTTAGGGTTTCATACAAAAAATAAAAATCCTTTGCATGTATCTGGACAATCTATTTATATTTGCAATGTCGGAAGGGAAGGATTTTTTTTTACTTTTCCCAGAAATGCCTCGGACAGGAATTTATTTTAATTATTTATCATCATATTCACTTTATTTACTTAATATTCTTTTATTGTTTCAGGTAATGAAAGAAAACAAGATCCCCGGGCATGGTAAAAATATATACTAACACAATTTAACACTGATAGTTTAACTTGACCAGTCTTTTAAGATTCAACACTGTAATTACCAAAAAGTTTGTCGGAATTGTAAACTAATCTTCCCTTAATGTAGGTACGCTAGCTACTATCAAATCTTATCAATTAATCTTCAAAACCCCGTAAACTTACCTAAGTTAATATACAACCTCTTCAGTAATGTGCAAGGGAACACATAAAATGATATAGTACGAAGCATCTTCCAGGAATGGGGATTTATCTGGTGAATTCTCCGTGATTAAATACCGACCCCACCGAGTAGGGTGTAGACAATGTTACAAATATTTAAGATCGTTAATTAATATCAAATCATTAATTCATCATAATGTCCTTTAATAATAACCTATTGTCTGAATTCGATGTATCCAGGCGTCTCCGTACTAAGAGTTGTGATATAAATAGGAGGAATGGATGAATTAGTATTTGTCCAGCAATGGCTAGAAAATAAGCGATAATGTTCCAAATGTATCGCTATTGTCAGAATTCTTATAATATCTAGCTCTAACATTTAAGCATATTCATTTCTTATATTAATTAAGATTTTTGCTGAAAGTTTTCTGTTTGGAATTTTTTTTATATGAATTTATATTATTACATATAAAATATGAGAGAATGATCAAAGAACATACTTTGTTCTCCCAAAGTTTTATAATTGAAAACAATTTTAAACTCTACCAATTTGCTAAATTCTAAGTAGATTACTTTACAAGATGTTTCATAGAAGTAGGCACCTACTGGAGTACTGAAAACTTTATTAAATATTTTATACACAACTTGTGTCATCTTGAAATTTCATCAAGGATTTTATCCGTAATTTAGTCTGAAATGTGGTCCCCGTACTCTCTAAACCAACCCTTCTTCAAGGCGAATTGCCTGTAAGAAATTATCTTGGCCTACAACAGCGGTACAACTAGAAGTGTTGTAATTAAACTGGCGAGGACTCAAACTTGGAACTTTAGCGGCGTAAAGTTCTTTGTCCACATTTACGTTACTGCTCACTTGAAATTCTTAAGTTTCTTTGTATAAAATGTTTATCTCAAACTTGTCTTTGTCTAGATTTTTCGTTTGCTTCTTGATTTTATCTAAAATAAGATAATGAAAGATTTGCCATGAAAAAACATTAATTAAAATACTTTTGATGGATAAAGGTAAATGATTTAGTAAGAAGAGCAACTTCGCACAAGAACCGTTCGGAACGTTACTATGTAAATCGGACTTCAGAATTAAACAAATGTATTTCCCGATTCGCTGACATTTATGATTACTGCTCCGCTTCCTTGGATATATAGCTTGATGATATAATAGCGTTGAATTGTCAATATCAAACAGCCTACCCTCTTGTATAATATTAGAGGCGTAAATTAATGGTAGGGTATTAACATCGTACTTTATTCTAAAATAATATAAATACTAGATACAGCTAAATTAAATATTGTAAATATCAGAAAAAAAAATCCCATTAGAAATTTAAAACATCCACTCCTTACAATTTGTTAGCGAATTTCAACTTATTTTTTTTTTGGGTCTAATCTGTCAGTCGCAAATCATTGGGGGTTCTTAAGGAGAAATTAAAAGTAATACCCGCAGGGGTCTTAAAGCCCCATAACGTCTTTTGTGCTGTTAATCAGATGAAATATTTAATTACTCGATCTTAAGGACTGGGAACCCTTTTTTTTATTATCCGATTTAATATAGAAAAATCTACTGAAAATTAATTTTAGAGAATATTATTTATATTCTTAATAATAAATGTAAGAACAAGTTACACTTCAAGATAGATATGTAGACTCCAAAACAAGTATTTACTATTAATATATAAATATTCACCATCATGCCTTTAATAACCGAAGGTACAGACAGCATAACCTCGCCTTGACGAATGAAATGTTTACTTTAATGGAATAAGTGGCATATGATTCGGAACCAATAAACCCCAGTTAGGGTCTTGTTAATTTGAATACCCTAGGGTCTAGACATTGGAAAGTAGTTTACTAATTAGTTCGGGAAGGTATTAATTTAATTATAGTGCTTATATGTGACTCAAATGCACTGCAACGAGAATTATTTGTCTATGTAGCCTAAAACGATATAGGCAGGGGCAATTAACTATTAAAACGTCTCTACACCTCTATTGAGGTAATATTGAACTCGTACAATGAAAGACGGCATTTTGTTGCTGTACTTTAGCCTTATTTTTTTGTGTTAGTTTACGAGAAAAGTCATTAGTATATTTGGACTTATTAAACAAAAGTCGGGGTTAAATTGTTATCTAAACTTTGATATATCCAAAGTTTTGGGCATATTAACGATATTATCATACTCGTACGTCATCAATCATGTCTTAAGCAAATCTCTTTACATCAGCCCCGAAGTAATTTGTCTAAACTACGTAAACGAATTATGCGGCTAGAGGCGCCATTCACTCGAGAGTGTTCTCGGGAAAGTCTCCAACTGATATATTTTAAGAAACATTATAGATGCTTGCGAACAAGACAAATGCCGCTAATAACTTATTCTTTTAAACAAAAAAAAAAACAAACATAACAAAAAAAAAACAAACATAACTTCACGCCTTTTTCTACCCGAAGGTGTTAGCAGCGGCTGTTAAGGCTCGTCTCGCCGTTATGTTTACGTCCCAAATGGAATAGGTGGCGAACCTATTGCCCTACCGAGCACAATATTTTCAGTCATCGATATTTTTCATTTTAACAATTACTTAATACAGTACTTACATATTTTCCTAGAGGAGGAATCGTATCTAGTTTTACAGATTAAAATCCATCTCTGTAACCACTTTCATCCAGATACTGAGTAGGATAGGATAAAATAGTTTTCATATAGGCTATGGGATAGTAATCCAGCATTGTCCCACAACGTGTATCCAATATAACATTTCTTTAAGGTTCTTTGTGCGACAATTTGTTTATAAATTTTCATGATAATCGGTTGAGCTATTTATGCCTGGAAATGCGTATTCAAGCATAAACTTCTCAACTTATTATTGGAACTCTATTTGTTAGTTAAGATTATCAAACAGAGTCGCAATAACTGCGAGTTCGGTCATAGTCATCACCAATGACTTTTGGAAATTAATTTCCATAGCTATGTGTGATAAATGTGATAAATATCGATGAATGAAAACTTTGTGCCCGGTATGGCAATAGGTTCGACAGCTATTCCATTTGGGACGTAAACATAATGGTGAGACGAGGCTTCACATACACCTTCGGGTAGAAAAAGGCGTGAAGTTATGTTATGTTCAGTCATAGTGTACTATATAATATCAGTGTACTGTTGCTTAATTAAAATAAAAATAATAAGAAATCTCGTCTCAGAATTTCCCAAAATCATGGGCACAACACTTCTGACTTGTGGGCTTTGACATCACAAGCGTAACTCTTGATGTATAGCATTAATTAGAATTCTTACAGAAGGCGACATTTTTCCCCGTTCCCCGGCTTATCTTTAATAAGCTCCGATGTTGAATTTACTCAAACGAGACCTGTAACAGAACGCAACTAGTTAATTATACTAATATTTGAAGAAAAAAAATGTTAGACGTGAGTTTCTCCTATTACTTACGAAAGTGATGTTGGAATGTAGATAACTCAAAGAAATTTTTTTTGTTAATTCTTACTTACATAATCTTACTATTTGTAGTCTCGGTGGTCCCGTGGTCGAGAACCCCGGTTCTGAATCCAGAGGTATCGGGTTCGAATCATTGGCTCACACCAATGACTTTTCTAACATCTGCAACACAGTGTTACAGCTGCGTTGCCGGCCTTCAAGGGAATAGGATAGGAAAGGATGAGGAAGGACGGTGGGCCTCCGGGTAACTCTCCCACCGAACGAAACGCGGCATGAGCCACTTTACGTCGATCTTATCGAGGTCGTGGTGATTCACCGGTCGAGCCCGCCTATTCATGCAGCGAACTGCTTGGCTCCCACTGTTTCTACTTTAATGTAAAAATAATACTCTAACCGTTGTTATATAATTCCAATGTGATTCCATGGTCACAGTAAGAGAATGAGACTGCTAAAGTTCCTATTAATCACAAACTGACTGTCCAATGTAAATTATTCTCGGTCGGGTGAATTAAATTTTATCTATGAAGCCCCTGAATGTTAGTGGTCAAAGTGATAAACCATTTGGACATAAATCTTTACTGACTGTTGGAAATTTAGTGTTGGATTGTGAAGTGAGAGGGAGATGGGTATACTTTCCTATATGTTTGTCCTTATCGCACATATTGGACACGTTGATTTTTATTAGCGTACCGTTCAGTATAAACCTTTATTTTTACGCAGATTTCATCTGTCTATGTATTTTATTCCATACATTTTAAAGCAAAATGTACCTGGGTATTAGGTATTTCATATATAAACACATTTACAAACACTAAAAATAAATCATCAGCAAGTACATAAAAAATATACTATTATAAATTTATATTTAAACATAAAGGCATATTTTAATGGCCTTATGGCGTAAGTATTCCATCTTTCTCTGGAACAAAAAAAGGAATACCCTGACTGAGAAGAATAGGACATGAAAAATTGCAGGTAAACAGATTACACATTTTTTTCAACAATAACTATGCTAAACCTGTAGGTCCATGCATAAAAGATTCAGTAGCCAATCATGAAAGCTAAAGTCAAAAAATTCACACACCAAATAAATTCAACTATTTGTTGGTACTGTCTGTTCGTTGAGGCTTTATTCAGGTTTAATACAATGTTGGCGTGTCGGTCGATAGTACGAGCCTCCTGCCAGCTCCTCATTCCTAGATATATTTATGAGTTAATCGCATCAAACTTTGATGAATACGCGATTTATCGTTTTGATCACGACACGAGGGTCTTGGAAATGGTGATTCTCAAACAACTTTAAGAATCTTTAGTGATAAAAGGAATATTTTATGCGAGGTATTGTCTTCTACTGTTGTTATTGTTGGCACTCCTGGTCTTCACGGTGTAATAGGTTCTGTTCCTTCTTTTTTTGGGGTTGGGATTGCGATTATAATAACTATATGGTATAGTCACGCCATTGGTACCCATTGTCTCTATGGACTAGTGGTTTTAACACTTTCATTTCTTATTGAGTGGTGCTGGGTTCAAAAACTGTTACATAGCAATGTCTCATCAAAAATCTTTTTCAAAGCTGTAAATGTGTTGGCTAGGATTCGAAATCGCGACATCTCCACTGCAAGTCGAAGTGCGTAAACCTATGATGGAGACTTACTATACGAGAGATGAAAGAAATAGGACGTCTTGGTTCTCATTCCAATAAATAAAAATAAATGTCTGTTATTTTTCTAATTTATTCTAAATGTTCTCCATTTGGCTCCAGTTTAGCTCTCAATTATGATAAGTAGAATACACAATAGGCATTACATTCATGAAATATGATTCTGTACCCTAACAGCCTAAGTTACATAAATAAAAAAATATGTCTTTTTTTATTCGGCTATGAATGTAAGAAGACCATATATAACCCAGAAACCATAATATACTATATAATTCAGTAAATAGATGGCTTAATTCACATAAAATTCAATGTGACAACAACGGTTGCGTTCCGTTTTACGATCGACCGAAAATAGTTTGAATCCGTGCCAGTTGCCAAAACGAAAGTGACATAAAAACGGAACGCATAATAACATCACGACGTAACTCACTGGATTGACTCATAAAGCTTTTACATAAATATATATGGGTGTGGTGTCACATCGAGCGATTTAACTGAACAAAAAAAAACAACGATTATGCTTTTTAACAAACGCTCGTAACACACTTCCGTGTAGTTTCCATACGATGATAATTAACGTTTTGATAGGAAATTTCAGTAATTTATAACTACACTCGTATTTGCTATAACTTTAAGATAATAGGTGGTATTTTAGGTGGTATATTTCAAGACGAAATCACTGTCATTTCAAGTTTTCTTTCATTGAGTTTTCTCTGTATTAAGGACACAATTGCCTGGAGAAGATAAGAAATTTAAATACTGAATATTACAATTGAAATTGTCGAGTAATAATATAATACTATGAAAACTCCACAAAAGCTTAGTAGTAAATGAAATGAACAGAACAGTGTGTTATATCACAAAAGAATGAGTAAAAATACTCTAATAAACTAAACTATGATAGAATATAATCATAACACTGTATTAATAGAATTGTAATAAAGGCTAATATCACTTACAAACAATTACTATTTATCAATTATGCGCGTGTAATTTATAACTGAGACTCGACCTCATACGCGTGAAACGTCTGCAATTTATACGTACATAAAGCGTAAAAGAATATACGCTGAGCAATCAAACCGCTCACCAGCTCACCAGGTGACAGATCAATAACATTATACAAGCTACTTTGTATTTTTTATATTTAAATAAAAGCTGTTTCTATGGCCACACGGAATACATACATGACACGTAGTAACATAACATATGAACACTATTTTTCCCTAACTAAATTCATGTAAAAAAATTCATAAAATAGATAAATATCTTTACAAACAGAACAGTGGTAGAGCCAAGCAGTTCGCTGCATGAATGGGCCGGCTCGACCGGTTAAATACAATGACCTCTCAGAAGATCGACGTAAAATGGCTCATGCTGCATTTCGTTCGGTGAGAGAAGTACCCGGAGGCCCACCTCCCTTTCCCATCCTACTTCCTATGTCGGCGACGCAACTGTAACAATATAGGTGTTGTAAGTGTCCATGGGCGGCACTGGTCAGGTACCATCATTTTTTTTATGGGATAGGAGGGCAAACGAGCAGGCGTGTCACCTGATGGTAAGCAACCAACGCCGCCCATGGACACCAGCAACACATATAGTGTTACTGCTGCGTTGCCGACCTTTAAGGGACAGGGAATAGGAAAGGAAGTATTTTGAATACTGATACTTGGTTGCCATCAAATTCTAGTTTATTGACACTAATGATTTTTTTTTTACTAAAATTGCAAAAGGAAAATAAATTTAAGAATGTATTCGAGAGGAAGACACTTCGTAAGTGAGTTTGGAGTTGAAGTTTTTTTGAGAATATTTTTCACTGCACTAGCTAATATTAAATAATAATAACTTATTTAAATTGTTTAGTACGTTATAAGCTATTATTTGCTAAACATTTTCGGAAATCTGTATTTCATAGAGTATTAAATGAAAGCTTTGATAATGATGGACCATCATAAGAGCTAGTCCATCATTATCAAAGCTTTAAATTCAAATTATCAAAATTTTAAGTGAACATCCATCAATAATTTAAAACCCGGAATACTGCTTTTGCTTTTGTCTATTAGATAATCATTTATCATGCATAAAAGCAGTCCTCTCTCTATTACTTAAAACTGTATCAAAACCCGTTAAATAGTTTAAAAGATCGAAACGAACCGACAGCTGAGCCGACTTTAAATATACAGTAAATATTACAGTTTCTTGAAACAGCGGAACATTTAGAAGGAAATACAGAAATCCGCTTGTTTCCTTTATTCATATATTAACTGAAATCCAGGTGAAACTGGGAATTCATCACTCAATATATAAAATTCGTGACCAACATTTAAATCCCTCCTGCAGAGCTTTCGAAGGCATTACTCAAAAAATGTATACAACCTTCCGTTCTATACTGAACTCTATCGTAACAATATAAAGTACAAAATCACATGCTACCTATATTCCTTCGTATGCATAAGAAGCGAGCCTGATAACTGTTGGGCTTATAACGTCATCAAGCAGTTTAAGCCCATGATGTAGAAATATTTTAGTCATGAATAAGGAAAGCCAAGAAATTGTGAATAACAAACATAATCTGCGTACATATTAACCAATTTTCCGTGTGATTTAATATTTTTTTGTACAGAAAAACTCAATCTCGTATGAAAAATAATCATTATTTCATGCATTGAAAAAACGCGTATCTTATATCCTGCTTTCAGTGATGTTTTGTTGTGATGTACCTTATTTTATGACAGCACATTAAGTATACCATTTTAAGTAAAAAATAATTTAAAAATTACTATATAAAGTATTTACACTAACTGCTTCAAATTTAAGCTTTTTTAAAAGGGCAAAAAGAAAGATCTCAAAGTACAGGATGAACCAGCCAGGATGAAGAGCCTGGTTCATCCTGTTCTTTTCACCTAATACTATCAGACTGTTGACTTGTAACATTAACAAACATTCAAACATATTGTCAAACTTTTGCATTTATAATATTACAGTAAGATAAGATTATTATCAGCTCATATCATCGCCAAAAGTTTACAAAAGTCACCCACATATCTAGGTGCTGTGACGTTACGCCGTCATGTCGACGTCAGAATAAAATATTGAGGCGGAAATAAACGTCTCGCCTGAGGAGAGAGGGTGGTTTTATACAATTTGAAGACGTGTGTATTTGTGACGTAACACAGATTTCAACTGAAAATGGAACTGGTATAATAAATATATTTCAGTGGTACAAAAGTCCTGAATCATCCTTTGTACCTGATAAATCACTTTACTATTTACAGCGGCACTCGCGCTTGACCGAATTATTTGGTTTAAAACACGTTACTAGATTATGTTAATAGACAATTCAGCAGCCAAGCAGTTTTAGGTTCCAATAATTTCGGAATTCTTTTCGGATCTTATATGTGATAAATATCGATAACTGACAAGATTGTAACCAATGTATGTGATATTGCCACCATTATTTTGAACTTAAAAATTTGGCAAGTCCAGGGATAAGTCTGCTGCCTACACATGCACGTATACCGTTCGTCATATTTCAAATTAAACATAAAATTTTCCAAAATACTTTTCTATCTCCCACAGAAACTCCACGGTAGATCTTTCTTAACCAGAACGTCAGTCTTATCTCCTACTGCTAATATGGCTTTTCAAAAACATCCTACGTCCTCGTTACCTCCAAAACATTGAAGGCTGTGATATATTATCAGTTAGTATGGGGGGTGCCGTGCACATCCACAGATGTGGGAACACCTTAATGACGAGAGGATGATCGACGCAGAAAAATGATCGCTAAATTGATGTTCTTATGGGAATTGGTGGCGGAAAATATGTCGACAGCATTGAAGAGATTATCTTGTGATATTTTGTAGAAAAATGCTTATATTGATATGCATCTTTGATATATAAATTGATCAAATGGCTAATGGCAATTAATGTATTGGTGGATAAGCGTTTGTTCCGGCTCTTCCCGCTTGCCATTTTACTGAAGAAGGTTTTCTAAACATATGTTTGCTCGTAAAAGGATAACCAAAATTGACTAAATTAATGCGGCTACGACGTAGTATGTTCTACAGAAATCATAAGCTACGTCGTAGACAATTGCTGTAGACGATCGTAGCAATATTATTTCGTTACAGTTACAACTTGGTACAATCTTGTCAATGTTGCAACCTCGTGGCAAACGAGTTCCATTGCTTGTGGTTGAACAGTCGCACTTCTGGTTGATACATTCCAAGAACTGTGCCCAATGTGAGTAAGTAAGTGACTAAGTATTAAGTGAAAGTTGCCAATAATTGGCAACCAGTACTTAAACCGACTGAACCACCGTGGTACAGTTTGTATTTTTCTCAAATTAGTCTCTGATTGAGTATAGTCCTCTCGGTTTTTATCATAATTCAAGGTTAAAATCCTGCTGCTGTATAGATTCGCAAAGCATGTTTGATACTATACTATAATTAAAAATATTTTTTAAGCGAGTAGAATGAAAGAGTCTGCTTAAATGTTGCCTCTGCACTACCATTTGCAGTTTTCAAGTATGATATTTAACAAACAAAAAATATAATATTAAATATTTGCTTTAGAAATCTTTATTTCCTTAAAACCTATGCGATTGGAAAATATAGTAGATACTTGTTTGATAGAATCTTGTCTTGAAGACTTCTAATTCGTTCCAAAAATCTTTATTTATTGATTTTTAAATAAATACAAAGCAGTCGGTACTCAAGATGGTTGACAAAAGAGGTTTTTATCGGCTCGTTGACAACAATAGATTGAGGTCACAAGGCTTTGTGTAGGCTGTAGCTTGTCTGCGTTATTGTTCCACTAGTTTGAAGCGTGTTCGAGTACCGCTCGCGACACAAAGCTGGCGGGTATGCAAAAAAAATGTTGAATTTTTTCATTAAAAATACAGTAAATTTCCCAAAATATGAATCAAACTTTAAATATCTGTATCATAACATCATTAAGATATTACGATTCCGTCTCAACCAATAAAAAGTTTGCATATTAACGTACATATATTTTGTCGTAAAACCGAAGATGCTTCGTGACAGACAGCTGATGATTAATGAGAGTTGACGAGACTGGGAGAGGTGGGAGGAAGGTCTATTGAGGCGGGGGGGCAATCTCCATAAATGACGTCTAATGGACGTCGAAGACAGACGATAATATAATCCAGGTGCCTCGGCTGCTCGAAGATTATAGAGTAAACTGAGTTAGAAGGTCCGTTTGCGAAGATTGCTGGCTGATTTGAAACTAATAAAATATTTGATATGATTATTTTTAAAGTATTTTTTATAAAAAATAAAGAAATATATTTGTTTATATAACTTCACACCTTCATCAACCCAAAGATGTGGGCATCAGCTGTTTATTCTCGACTCACCAAATTTTTATGTCCCAAATGGAATATAGGTGGCGAAACCATACATACACCGGGCACAAAGTTTTCAGTATCGGAAAGTCAATGGTGTGAGCCAGGATTCCAACCCACTACTTTTAAATAAGTAGCGGAGAGCTCGATCACTTGACCACCGAAGTCGTTAGATAATATATTGTATAATAAGTACTACTTGTTATTATTTAGTTTATATTGTAGATACACAAACAATTTCAATATTCAAAACGGAATTTCACACAGTTAAACTTTTACTAATTTTCCTTAGTTTTCTTCTTTTTTTAGTTCCTAACGAACAGTCAGGAGCGAGACGAAATCTCTCTGCACACTTAAATTAGAAACTTTAACTACACCACTCCCCATAAAATCTATCAAACCGTTTAAGTTAAATTTTAGTACCCAAAGAAATATAAAATAAACCGGCTCAAGACGCATTCGCTCTAAAGTACTACGAACACTAAACTAACTTCGCAGCATTGAGTTTCAAAATTAATTTAATCTTACTTATTTCAAGAAATCTTTATTCTTTTAAATTGGCTATTCAAATTAAAAGCATTACTTGAAAATGAACATTTCACAGTTTCGTTATTACAATAACACAGTAAAACTTTCTAAAGTCCATTATGCAATGAAAGGATCTAGATGGCGACACTAGTATCAGACGCCATTCAGCAACGTCACAACCGGACGTCGAGATGGTTCGGTTTCCGCTAACGCGGCTCCTGCACGGCATGATATCTTGAAGGAAATATAGTAAAACTCAAATGATTTAGAATAGACTTAATAAAATATATTAGTAAAGTTGTTGAAAAAGAATATTGTCTTCATAACTTTGATGATAAATTTGGGAGAATAATAGCGCTTTTCTTATCTTACTTCAATGTTTGGTAGAGATTAAAACTTTAAATCTATTTTAACAGCGTCATGATATTTTACATAATATCTTGAAAGATATAGTATATTCGTCGTTCTTTAAATTTATCGTTGATTACATTGCAGATTCAAATAAAAATATTACTGGACACAGCACCCACAGCGCTATCTAGTATTTAGTCTGGGCAATTAAAATAGAATGCATAGAAGTTAAGACACCACACGAACATTCAAGTACGCTGTCAATTTTTATACCGGAGTATAACCAAATGTTCTGACCTTCCCTTAACAGGCGATTGTTTTATAAAGTCATCATAACATTACTTCAATACATTTGCATAAATATAAAGACAGATATTAACTATACAATAAATGAAGACACACATTTAACAAATGTCATACGTATTCATAAATTTAATCATCATAAGCGACAATTCCACTTATTACACGAAGACAACCAACATTTCCTCAGAAAATTTATGCTGAACACTTGCCTTCAACAAATTGTATGAAACAAGAGAATGTTTAAACTCTAATGGAGGGTTCCATTAGAGTTTAAACATTGTAAGTTCAACTTTAATTGTTGTCGACGTGTGTGAACAAATTGTATTAAACGTCACCTGTCTCACACACTCTTACTCACTCTCGTTCTCGTCACCTGAATGTAGCAGAAGTTTTCGTGAAAATTGCTACAACCATTTCACATATACAAGCAGTGACAAATTGTTATTTCGTGAGAATTATTTTATCATTGTGTCTTACCAACAAATCTTATAGTTTTAAAAGAAATATTTGCAATTTCATATACGATTTGAAGATGTAATGTGATTATTATGTCGCTCATCAAAAATAGTCTTGTTTATTTTCTCCACTTACAAAAAAGATCGTCAAATATTATGTATGTATGAAGGAAAAGTAGATTACTCAAAAAATACTATATACATTCCTATTTTGCCAAATCAAAAGTTTTACCTTGAAGATTTTAAGCAAAATTCATTCAAATTAATTGAAAATAGATTACATTTTGTTAGGCAACTCATATTTGTAATGTATTTTGCTAAAGCAATATGGCGCCGTACATATAAATCTCGCAAGTTTAATAATTCAACGAGGGTAAAGACTTTGACATCATTACTTCACTGTAATATTCAATGAAGAAAAGTAACAGGAACTCGGTAACTGTTATTGGAACAGTGATTAAAAGCTATATGCATTGGCGGAGCAGTGATTAAAACGTAGCACAGCAGAGCAAACGTTTTAATAAAGTCTTTGCACACTCTAATTGAAACATAAAAGGATTGTAATTTTGTATTAAATTCTTTATTTTTCTTTGTCTTGATACCAAACGACGTATTGTGTCATGTGGTACTGATCAACATTTTGGTCCTTCGAGCCGGATGTTATTTTTTTTCATAAGTTAACTTAAAAATGCTTTATGATTTATCACATGAAGCAGTATAGTTAGCGTATATGTATATTTAAAAAAATAAACGTATACACACCACAAAAATATTTTTTTCATATAAAGATTTGTCCTTTACAAAATATTAGAACGTTTTATCAAGAGACCGAGAAAAACATGTTGATTTATTACATGCTTTCTCCACCCAAACTTGTCACTTCCGTCACTAACTGTAAACAAAAATATATAGTTTCTCTTGTGGAAAGTTAAACATATAGGTCAGAAGTGTAATAAAAAAACATTAGATCGCTTTCGTTTGTTCTTCAGAACCGCCATTTTCTCCAATACTCCCGTCGATAAATCAAGTTGACCTCTCAACTGGTCGCATAACTCACTCGGCTATGGAAATGGATCCTCTGAGTGGAAGACGCTGTTCAATACTGAAGTACAGAGTTATATAAAGTATAGTGTTGTCACGGTAAGCAGGCACTGAACGTTAAAACGTGAATTCGCTTAGCCTTGACCAAAATTTTGCACTTTTAACTATAACATATATTGTTTTAAATTTACTCTCAAGTTGGTACAAAGTTGAAGAAAGGTTATTTTCATGGTAGCTAATTATGCCTAGGTATATCTATATGCTTAGATCTTTGAAACTACGCTACGAATTTTGATGCAGTTTTTTAATAGATAGAAGGTGTCAACGGGGTTGTTTGAATCTATAATTATTGTATAATGTCTTAAAGAAAAAATGATATTATTTGAGATTTAGAAATTGATTCCAAACGCTTGCTGAACTCTAAGTGATAGATTAAAATAATGTACTACATTATTATACACCTGAAAAAGTCCGGTGTATGGTGTATGTCTATCTCTTAGGGATAAGCCACAATGACCATATTTATTTCATATCTTTTTACGCGAAACAAAGATTGCGTGGTCAACTAGTTTCATAATAAAAATATATACGTATAAGTTTGTAAACTATAATGTAACAATTTACTAATAAAAATAAACACTGGTAGTAATCATTTATAAAAACCAACCAATCTCACGTAACAACAATACCCAGGCTGACAATAAATAAACCGCAAGCTTATAGCCGGGCTATTTATATCCACGGGTTATAACAACGTCTATTAGGGCACTAATCGTGGGTCATTCTGTCCATCCGTAGTGACCACCATAGATTATGTCGGCAGATGGTGCCAGAGTACTTACAGGTAACAGGTGAAGGACTTATGGGATATCGTTATTGGAAGTTATGATTGGCTATAATCGATTATTGTAATCGGATGTGCTTACGGTGAATATTAGTTTTGGTGGAGCTGCTGACGATCGCGGCGATGGATGGCAATTTATCCCATAAAGGAGGAGAAGGGTCCTTTCATTTTTATAGTGCTGAATTTCGTTCTCTGCGAGTCATTTCTTATAGAAACTTCTTAAATGGTTGTTTATTTAGGCAATATCATGTTTGTTTTAACCATTTTGATAGTTCTTTTAAAAAAGAGATTTTTTATTTATTCAAGTTATGTTAAGTTTGGTTCCTTTTTCAAATATCTCATTGAAACATTGCGCGAAATTCTTTTTAGAGCGTATTTCGTTTTATGTCTGAGACAAATTTCAAGCATCACTCTTTTAATAACACAATATAAACTGCTGTACACAATTTTTTGAAAATTATCATAAAATTATATATTTTATTGCAGTTTCTATTATCTACACTAATATTATAAAGAGGAAAGATTTGTATTTTAGTATGTAACGAATAAAATCAAAAAGTACTGGACCGATTATAATAATTCTTTTTTCTTTAGATAGCCACATTAGCACTGAGTAGCATAGGCTATATGTAATCATCGTCGTCATCGACATTTTGTTTGTACGCGAGTCACACCGCGAGGCGGGAAGCTACATACAATATAGCGGTACGAAGTTCGCGCGGTCTGCTAGTCTCAAATAAAACATTTTATCTTCTGGAAAGTTTAGTAGTTTCACTGAAAAGACTTTTGTTTGGCTCTTGTCCTGAATTCGAAAGGTGTGCTGTGTGATCTCATATTTTAGGAGCATAGAATAGGAATCTCGCCTCTTATTTATTCCATGCGCCCAAATAAATCATCCCAGATCACCCTGCACATGTTAAGAGCCGTGAATATATGTTTAGTTAGCATAGCATTATAGGATTAATATAGCAAAATCTGCACCAGAAGTACCCTTTGTGAGAATTTAATTGATTCCAACAAAGACGTCCAGTCAATAAGGAGCTGTCAGGGTCTTAGGAAATATTGTGATTGATAAAGATGAATGAACTGTTGCGGATCTATTGAGAATGGTTGTCACGCCCGATCGGTTCTCTTAGCACACTGTAATAACCCCTGGAGAACCTTGGAGAATGAACCAATTCAATACTTCGTTTCACATAGCTGTTTTCAAGTGAAACTTTTCAGGCGTAGATTCAGATAATTGGACGTCTATATGTGAGCTGTGAGGTGTATAGAGGGCTCAGGTTTACTTCTTCTGATGAATGAAACGGAATGAATGAATTAAACGAAAAAAAATACAATAATGACAGATAATGTGTATAGTGTATCTAAAACTATCAAACAACAATATTTTATAAGAGTTATATCTAATATCTAAATATATAATAACTATATCAATATTTCAATATATACTAACTAGGTATAGCTAACAACCCAACTATCAAGAGAAAAAAAACATACATATCTACAACACAATTATGAATCAATCCGTAAAATAGGACCTAATATCTACATAAGCTCACGCCTGTATCTCATAGGGATAAGCAAGCTACGATCCTGACACACTGAAGAAAGTAAGTTTCTTCTTTCACCTAATAGCGACCTTAATATTACTAACCACCACACGAAGGTAACTCTGGTTTGTCCTACCAAAAATTTTCTCAAGCAATCAGTTAATATGATTTACATTTTTTAACACACATCTTGCTACACTCGCGCCGCCAATTTTCGTGAAAATATAAACATACCCCTCGGTAGCTCATTTACCGAAACCGTTAAAAGTGGCGCATGTGGCACATAAAACGCTTATCGCTTACATCAATATCCCTGGAGTCGAGCGAGTTTGAGCTACTACGTTGCAAATACTGAATAAGGTATGGTTTAAATTATAAGCGATAGCAAGCGATTTTTTTTTTTAAATAGTTATGAAATACCCAACTCATTATCTTTAGGGAAAAATCTCTCTACTGATTGTATTGTGTAAGGTGCCTGAAGTTTTATGAAGTATAAAATCTTTATAGTTAAATACCTGGTGGTAAGTGGCTAGCGCCGCCAATGAAACATAGATAGTAATTTTTATGGGATAGGAGGGCAAACGAACAGGCGTGTCACCTGATGACACCTGCAACACATATAGTGTTACAGTTGCGTTGCCGACCTTTAAGGGAGTAGAATAGGAAGGGGGGTGGGCCTCCGGGTACCTCTCTCACCGAACGAAACGCGGCATGAGCCACTTTACGTCGGTCTTCTGAGAGGCCGTGGTATTTCACCGGTCGAGCCGGCCCATTTTTGCAGCGAACTGCTTGGCTCTACCATTGCAATAATTGGTCTATATAATGCACTATATTACAAAGTCGCTGAAAGTTTATACTGAGCAATATCCCAGAATAACAATTCACAGTAACAAAGTTTTTTTTGTGCAGAAAATGTGCGAATTATTCCTATTATACCAGCTTCAGCTTGCAGCTTCGTCCGCACAAATCGTAAAAATGCCCTCGTCAGCTCATACAAATATGAAATGATCGTCGAGACGTACACAATTTCAGATAAATTTATTTTTGTAGGGAACCCTAATTATTAGAAAAGAAACAAAACCTACTCAACTTACAACTAACATGTTCCTCAGCACTGGAAATGGAACATGAAACATCGAAATCAATAAATTAAATAAATTCTGAAAGAAAGAAGTACATACATAAACATACATGTATATTAAAATATACCAATAATATATTAACAGTCTCGGTGGTCCAGTGGTCGAGCAGCCCGCTTCTGAATCAAGAGGTCGCGGGTTCAAATCCTCGCTCACACCAGGGACTTTTCAAAATTAATTTCGAAAGTTATGTGTGATAAATATCAATGATAACATTGAAAGCAACTTTTATGGATTATATCGCGTTTATTTATTTTTATTTACTTCCCGACATTTCGAACTCGTACAGAGATCATTTTCACGAGTAATGAACAAAAAGATGGTGGTCGTTCAGAAGCTATTTTCATTGATACAGAGAGTACCCACATTTTGGAAATAAAAATCAAAAAGTTAGAGTTAAAAAAGGAGATATTCGCCGCCTATTCCATTTGCCTACACCTTCGGATAGAAAAAGCCGTTATGTTATGTAAAATATTAACAGTATACATAACTTCATAACATAACTTCACGCCATTGTTACCCGAAGGTGTAGGCAGCGGCTGTTAAGCCTCGTTTCGCCGTTATGTTTACGTCCCAAATTGAATAGGTGGCGAACCTATTGCCATACTGGGCACAAAGTTTTCAGTCATCGATATTTATCACACATAACATCCGCAAACAATTTTGAAAAGTCATTGGTGAGGCCAGGATTCGAACCCACGAGCTGTTAATTCAGAAGCGGGGTGCTCGACCACTGGACCACCGAGATTTTACACCAATATAACAATATGCGTGTTATTATTTAGATTTATAATTTATGACCTACATATAAATAAAATTGATGGCTGATAAATAAAATTAAGTTAACTAACAAGCGTTTGGTAATAATTATAATAAAAATTGGCGGGTTTATTAAATATGTAAATCTTATATAGTTTGTATTTGTACTTATTACAGTAATAATACCTAACAGCTGAAATGCCTTGACCCACTGATATTTTCTGTAACATTTAACCTAAATAGTTTACCTTTTACACAAGGTTTTTGACTTGTAGGTACAATAATAACCTTTCATCACAGTTAGTAACTTATATTATAGTGTACTTAGTGTTATCAGACTTTTGAATTATTTAATATTTTTTAATTTTAGCTAAGGAACGTAAATAGAAAAACAGTAACCATTGGCGGTATTTGAATCCAGAACTTTCGAAAATTTTCAAGATTCGGAACTTTCAAATTCATTGTTTATTAAAATTTTACGCAACCTTAGCCTCCTTAACTTAGCTTAGCTTAACCTTAACCTAAAAAAAATCATTCTTTACATAACATAACTTCACATCTGTTTCTACCCGAAGGTGTAGGCAGTAGCTGTTTTAGCCTCGACTCGCCGTTATGTTTACGTCACGGATGGAATAGGTGGCAAACCTATTGCCACACTGGGCACAAAGTTATCAGTCATCGATATGTATCCCACATAACTTTCGAAATTAATTCCGAAAAATCATTGGTGTGGGTCAGCAATCGAACCCGCGTCTTTTTAGTACTATTCTGTGCATGTTATATCATTATAACAATTTTCAAGGCGCGATAGTGGTAATAAAATCTATTCCAAGCAAATATAACTGAGTGAGACCCAAGTAAAACGCACTTCAAGTGTCCTAAATCTTCAGTATCACAACTTGGGTGTCAGAATATCGCTCGATATCTACATATTAAACATTGTAAGTTCAAACAAAACGATATATTACTTACATCTTTTGATACGACATCAAAAACCTCAGAAATAATAAAAACTCTCAAACGGTTACGGCACCACCCCGCCATTGGGTTTGTAACAAAGGTCTTCATAATCCTTGGATGTGGGTAGCGACCTCTCGTTATCGCCCACCCGGCCCCTAATTGGGTGTCGCGAAAAGAAATATTACAGCAAACCATTACCTATTTGGTGAATGCTGACCGTTGCTATATAGGCGTTCAGAAATATCGATAAGAAATATATAAAATATATATTTAACGCAAGGGAAAAGTATACCGTAGCAGTCGCAGTGATACAGTTGAAAATTAACGACAATAAATAATCATTAACATCTGGCAGTAGAGGGTTAAGTTTAATGACTGTAGGTGGTTATGTATACAAATGTAGTGTATGTGTACAAATGTCCTGTAACGTAAGGGTTTTTTTAATAGTGCCATAAAATCGAATATTTTTCAGGGGTCTTAATTTATGACTTAACATACCTTATTTTGTCATCGTTTTTGATCATACATAAGCAATAACCAATGCTTGAAACTCATTGGCTTTTCTATAGGTACCGGGTTCGAACTCTATTCACCATACTCGACCACAGAGCTGTGAAGATTATGAGCAATGAATTATTTTTAATATTAATATATTCATTAAATTTCAACATATAATACCTGTTCATTTTTGTGAGGCGGTATTAAACAACACAAACTAAACGGAGCTACTAAACTTTCATGCATAACTCATACAGGTGCGTCACGATCCACTCACTCTTATTAAAAATGTACGCCCGTCGTCGTGGCGGTAACTTGCACACATTCAGGAAATTACGCTTACCTCACTTTCAGTAGGCTGTATATAACAGTGCATAAATTATATGAGAGACGAGCTCCAGCCTTCTTTCATCAAAGAAAATATTGAAGCCCCCGGATTTTTAACCAAAAATTGGTGTAGATGTATCCTGGCTACAGATTATAATCGACGTATAGGGGCTTGCGCCATCTATTTTGTGGATGGAAATAATTCATTTGAAAAGATAACGAAACTATGTCTACGCCTTCAGATATTAAATCTTTGCGAAAACTCTCTTATCTTCATAATATTATTTTAATTTTTGCTATAAAAAATGTGTGGCTTTATAATATAGTTCCTTACGGTACTAATCTATAATCTATAAAAAGAAAAAAAATGTAATTCGTTTGTTCGATTATAATCGACGTATAGGGGCTTGCGCCATCTATTTTGTGGATGGAAATAATTCATTTGAAAAGATAACGAAACTATGTCTACGCCTTCAGATATTAAATCTTTGCGAAAACTCTCTTATCTTCATAATATTATTTTAATTTTTGCTATAAAAAATGTGTGGCTTTTTAATATAGTTCCTTACGGTACTAATCTATAATCTATAAAAAGAAAAAAAATGTAATTCGTTTGTTCTAAATTTGCAGTTCTCGCTTTTTTATTTCAGCCGGTATCAAGTTGCCAATCAGCCGATAATTAATGAGTTCCCGATCAAATAACATCAATTTCAAATTGCGAATAGCGACAATCTGTTAGCGCGCGGGGCGAACGTAATCCTGAATTTAGACATAGACAAACATACAGGCCGGGTGTGTGGTGTGGTGCAGGTTGATATGATAGCGATTTAGCTAAATTAATCTATATTTTACAAATATGTATGTATAATGCATGCATATGTTATGAACAGCGAATCTTCATTTTCCACTCATTTTCAGGAAGCTTTTTACAGAACCTACGGCTCTTCTAATTCCCTAAGCAGAAAGAGTCTTTCAATTATTCGGTAGCTATTTCAACTATTTTAAAATTCATACATCTTGGGGTTTTGTAATAATTAAATTAATCATACATGGTAGGCTTCGTAACTTAAATTAATGTTTGTTATATCCTCTCGTATTATTACGTTAACGTATACCACACCGTTAAATCCCTATAAATAGGGACCACAGGTTTAATAGATAAGATTTACGAGCACTCATCTGGTCAAGGGTTGAATGCGACGTAATTTGTCGCGACAGGGGAGGGAACAGCCGGCCAGGGGACTGAGTAGCCATGCCAGTGACACACGACGCCATATTTGTGCAGTTTTGCTGCAAAAAGGCGGTAATTGTATTACATGGTGTTGATGTGTCTGATGATATAGCACAAGGGCTTTGTGCGATTTAGACTGCTTGTTTGTATCCTGTTCTAAAAGAGAAAAAATCGTTTAACTAATTCTTTAACGGGCCTTGTGGCGCATTGGTAAAACTACCGGCTGCAGCATTGAGGTCGGGGGTTCGATTCCCACCCGAGTACAAATATTTGTGACAGACATGAATATTTGTGTGGTGTCTGGGTGTTTTTCTATGTATTATAAGTATGTATTTACAAAAGAAAAGTATATGTGTATTAATATCCGTTATCTAGTATCCATAACACAAGCATTTAGTTGCTTAGCTTGGAACTAGAGGGCGCTGTGTGTATTGTGTCCAAGATATTATTATTATTTATTTATTATTTAATAGCATGCAAACCGCCTATGTCATAGGTTGTTTAGTACTACGATATTGTTAAATACGCTAATCTGGCAAAAAAATATTTAAAAAGCTATTAGAATAACTGGTCTATAATAATATAAATTATAATAAAATGCGTGTTCCTTAAAAGCAAACATTATTAAGACAATCTTCACTGTAATCATTTCCTGTGAATTCTTTGGCTACCAGAATATAATTTATGATCCAGAGAGTAAGGCATGTGGGCATTAATCAAAAATAGGTACAACACACCTCGGTCGATACTGCCGTGACTGGCCGCAGTAAAACATTACCGTCCGTGTAGAAAAAAAAAACACCGTCGAATAACAAAAAAAAAAACAAAACATTAAATTACACCGGTAATAAGGCACCGAGCAAGTTGATCGACCCCCGAATGTTGCCAGCCTAGAATATATACCACGTGGGAAATACGCAAAAAAGGTTCAATCGCTTTGCCCAAAATTAATTTTATTTTTTGGTGGATTAATTATTCTTGTTTTTTGAACACCCAACCCTGTTGATTTAGTTTATTTCCATTTTTAGGCAATAATTTAGCGGTTTGACTAGCGGAGTTCGTGTTCAGAAGATCTCAGTATAAATCCTGCATCGTGTTCAAATGATTTTCGTATAGTTTTCATAATTATTTTTGTCCTTTTCTAAAGCAATAGAGACTCATTGCTATTGGATGTTCCTAAAACCAAGCAATTTCAAAATCCACGCGTACAAAGTCACCGCAAGCAGCTATTATACATACAAATCAATCTTTACAAACTTACATACATACCAATATCAAAATGTGTTCAACCAACAGATCAAGTTTTTAATAATTAAAAAAGTTCTAAATGTACCAATCCGACTTGCAAAATATAAAAATAGGTTCATTTCAATTTTGTGTCGGACACAACGGACGCGCAGAACTGATTCAAATAGAGAGGAATAATTAAAATGCCACCCATTATTCAGTATCAAAGTGAACAGACTTCTTTTTTAACTTTATATTAAATGAAATTGTTTGAATCAGGAATATTTGTAGCAGGAATTCGTTCAACAATAGTTCGTCCCACTTACGAACTGTATATTATGTTGAAATCTCTACATTTTATCCTACTAATCTATAAATATAATAGGAAAATAAAGACTATACATTTACTATATATATTTTAGTATACTTGGGACATGATCTACAATTGATATCGAACCGAAAAATATGTATACATATTTGTATAGTTTCTTTGTAAACGTTCTTACGGATAAAATTTAAAAGTACTGCATGCCTTAATTTCCAATTTTGCATAAATATTACCAAGAGGTTCCGGTCAACATATAGACTAAATATTCCTATCATATATTATTATATTATCATATAATAGAGGGGTGAGCAATGTAGATACCCTTAAAATGGCGCAGGCATAGTATGTTTGCTGCTTTATGGCGTCCACGCAGACGAAATCGCAGGCAACAGTTAGTATTTAATATAAAGGTGACATAATAGTTTGAGGGCTGTCTTTGTTAATTTTGAAAATAAATTTAACAGAATAGATTATGATAATACTATATAAGAATATACCTTAAAATGTGGTATACATTTAGAAAAAAATATAGAGACAATTAACAAGTCAATCGCTATTTTCTTCCTTACAAGATACACATAATACATACCTATAATATTGTACAAACATAATATTAGCTTTGATATATTTACTAAATCAATGAAACCTTTTTTTTTATTACGCAAGGAAATGCTTTATGCTCACCCCCCACCTGGAGACGGCAGGGTAGTATGGGACTCCCAAAACAGGACAGTGCTTCAGCCTTCTGGTCCAAAATCAATGAAACCTAGCAGCTACTTTGACTATGTACAATCATCACGTAACATGTCCTACTGGTATTAACAAAATAAGTCAGTTTAATCGTACATGATATTTATCATGACACCTATGTCATTACATTTGTATGTTTGTTGGTATTTCACGCTTTAACTAATCAACTTCCAAATTTTGTAAATACCTACGTGGGTAGAAAAAGGGAAAAAGGGTTCCGTTACTTTTAATGTCATAAAAAATACGACTCCCATGAGGTAGCAAATTGTTTTTGACTAAAAAGTTAATTTTAACACCTAGAGGATATGATTATTAAAAATTTAGGTTTTATTCAAAATGGCTTTTATGGCAAAAATGGCAAAAGTGTTGTTGGTGTCCATAGGTGGCGTTGGTTGCTTACCATCAGGTGACACGCCTGCTCGTTTGCCCTCCTTTCCCATACAAAATAAATAAAAAAAAATGCATTCCTATGTACTCACTCTTAGCTGGATCTCTTACATCAGAGAGACTATTTTTATTAAAAATTATTACTTGATAACTAGGATTGCTTTCTTATGTAATTATAAAATAAGTATTAAGTTCAGCATTCGGACTTCTATTTGCAAGCACAGGCTTCGAACCTTGATCAATATATGTCTACACCTTAGAATATTAAGAATGAAGATACAAAAATAATTTGAACTCTTATTAAGGTACATTTTTAAGGATAATTCTTTAAGGTAAAATTAAATATGTAATAGTTGTGCCTCCACTGATTAAAGTAAGAAACTCATTTAAGAGCTTCAAGTATCCTGTAACACGATAATCCAAAAACCCTGTCTGTGTATTAATAATTAAAATGGGGTTGAAAGATAATTGTACATTCATTTTCCCTCAAGAATTATACTAAGACTGAAGAATGCTGGGGGTCTGCAGTAATACACAGTCAGGCTGTACCAGAAATTATGTATTAAAATTGCAACTCCTTGATTAATCTGTGAGATTAGAAGACAGTGGGTAGGTACCGTAGCCATTGTGATGAACTTGATACATTATTTATTTTCTCCGCTTTCAAATTTCAAAGAGAATTTCTGAAATGGAAAGTTTTATTTTTGCCAGTTTCGTGTTGTTTGTTATATTACCTTTCGTTTCGTAAACAATTTTGTGTTATTCAAATAATGTTGATTGTTATTTAAAATCACACTGTACTAGTATATTTTGTAAATTTGTTTTATGGGTAAGGGGGGGCCAACGAGCAGGCGTATCACCCGATGGCAACTAGCAAACGCCGCCCCTGGACACCTGAACACAGATATTGTAACAGTTGCGTTGCCGGGTCTTACAATTTGATATGGTAAAGGTTATTAGTGGAAGGGGAAGAGGAGAAGAGAAGAAGTTGGTCCTCCGGATACCTCTCTCACCAAGCAAAACGCGGCATGAGCCACTTTACGTCGTTATGCTGAGAGGTCGTTTTATTTCACCGGTCGAACCGGCCCATTCATGCAGGGAACTGCTCTACTACTGTTTTAAAGAAGTGGATCTATTTGATAATAACATAATCTATAAATACAGCGTATTGTTTTAATAGTAGACTAATAGTAACCTCACTAATCGACTCAGAACTTGGTAACGTGTAGGGGAACTATAACGAGGTTTTCATATGGATGACAAGAAACTTACTACTGATGGTAGAGAACGCGAAACTTTTTGGTTATACAAAACGTGAACTAGTTACTAACTAGTTCATGTCACTAGTTAATTGTTAAAGCAATAGTTGTGGGTAACAATTTATTGAGTACTAGCTGACCTGACGTACCTATTTCTTTTTTTCACAAAAAGTCAAAGTTCCTATTATCCGCAATGTGATGTTATCCAGCCCAAATCATTTTACGACAAATGGACTATTCAACACTACAATAATTTCTCGTTTCGTAGGTACCAATAGTTAACGAGATCAGCGCGACCAAAAACAAACAATTTCTTAAACTTTATAATATTAGTATAGTACTTACATAAGTATAAGTATTTTTCCCTATTGAATTTATATAATTTGAATATTATACTGTAAAGTTATAAGTTATAATTATTCCGTTAATTTAGAACGTGAGTTACAATAAGAATAGCAATTGCGATTTCCTTCATATTTGAAGTACGTATGTAGTAAATTATAATATTTTCGGAAAAATCTTTGAAGCTCATGTCATATCTCAAATGGCAATATGTATTTACTTAGCGAATAATTTATTTATCTTTGTTTCAGGATGGAAGAGACAGTGCGATCGCTGTTACAATACAAAAGCCGCGTGGAAACTCTGAAGCAGGAGAAGGCGACACTATCATCAGCCCTCGAGGTGAGTTCTTTTCCACAGTGCAGTCAAAAGGGCTGTAGTTACTCCTACTCGCCAAGTTAACTCTGCTTCCATGGTCATCACCAATAAACCAAAAAATCTGATAAAAAATTGAATTCACTAAGTGGAAATAATTCAGTTACGTTATCCTTGTCTATGGACAAAGATTATTAGGTACTACTCAACCGTACAAAATTTTAAACCCCTGTCCAGTCTGTACGTACTCATATATATCAAATAATAAAAACATGAAAAAAAAGAAAAATTCAAATAAAACTTACCTTCATAACAAAAATTCCTCAGCAAATATACTCCTGGTAGCCTGGGATGAAAAATTTACAGAGCATTCCCGACTTTACAAGGACCAGTTCAACTTGAGCTTCGAAGGGTTCATCTGTAAACGGGAATACGCTTTTGTGTAGCTGGTTAAATATGGAGTTTTTAAAGAGAAATCAAATACAAAAATATTCAAAATATTTCATTACTCCCGTAGGCATTGTTCTCTCCCCTATTTTTCAATATCAGGTTAGGGGCTCAGCAGTAAAGATGGACATACAGTCATGCCTATAAAGAGAACTTCAATCAAATAAGCAGAATGTTTCGCTTCCGCTTCGATTTCATATGTAATGTGTATTAATCCGACATGGTCTTTTGTTTGTTTTTACAACCATATATTCAGCAAAGGCTTCACACGCCTCGCCAACCCTTATTGTCCGATCGTTCGCTTGCAGTTGTTTAAATTATTTTTGAACATTTATCGTATGTACCGATTCAGACTGTTATAAAATTGAATAATTATATTCGTGAATTAAACTCATCTTCAGCTACAACCTGCTCCACAACTGTAATAACGCTCTAACCTAAAGAAAGTCCAAGTTTCCTAAGGATTAATAAGTTCTTATCAGCACCATCTATTGAAATTCATTTCAACAAATATAGATAGTAACTTTCCGTTTTACGACACTGTCACTGTGTTTCTATCATTCGTGATGATTCTTAACAATTTTTGTCAACTTAAACGCGAGATAGGTTCTTGGATTCAGGTCCTGGATTAAATTATAATTGACACTAGTAATTTCGCGTATTAAATTACAATTATTACATAGATATTTTAATGAAATAGAACCTGAGGATAAATAAATTATTTAAATAACCCACACATATTATTATAAAGGATTAGCTAGTTCACTACTGTTTTATGTTGAGCCTTCCAAATATTTCTCTAAGCAGCTTACCGGACATGCTCTCACAACAACATCTTTCACCACTACCTCGAGTAACGAAAACATGAAATACTTATACTTATCTTTGAGAAGTCTTAAGGTTCATGCCCAAGGAAGAGCCCTTTTCACCAGATTAAGATAAGTCTTTGGAAGGTTTTGGACCGAAATACGCCAACCAAAATAGTTACAACTTAAAGTTAGAGGTTATTTTTATATAGTTGACCAATAAGGATTTATTTCTGCGTGAAATAAAATTGTAGAAAATGAACTGAATTAAGAAAAGAATTTAGGTGCTGCCTATTTTTTAAAATTATAAAAAAACTAAAAAAATAATCTAATAGGAAATATATGAACCCTAATTTTTTTTTAAACGCCTAGTTTATTCGTTATGTCAATCGGAATCTCGACCAAACATTCAAAAAGCACTAAACAATTATATTTGTATTTTAAGAATCATATTTTATTAAATATGATTCTTCTTTTCTTCTTTCTAATGAAATGAATCAATAAACTATTTCTTTCCAATAGGCATTAAAAATGCATACGTCTCAAGAAGCTTTTTTTTTATTACATAAAGTCGGAAGATTGCAGTATTTGCCAGTTGCTTGTAATAATATCAGTTAAAGTTGTGTTGTTAATGTTGGTAATTTTATTTAGTATCGCGATGTTTAGGTCATTGTGTGATCCCCTTGAGTCCCCTTCACGTCACAGATGTGTCTGTCATGTTGAATGGCGGATGAGATTTTTGATTTTCCATTTCCTTTCACTCACTGAATGATATTCGTACCTGTAGGCTTTTGTGAACGAACCCCTCTGGTTTAATATCATCCTTTAACTGTAACAGATACGGTCAGGCCTTTTTTGAATCGTGGGGAAGATACGTGTGTGTAGTTTGATCATACTTTTTTGATGAAACTTTTTAGCGTGGAAAAAAAAGTTAATCAAAATAAGATATTTGTTTACATAGATATTTACTACTTGCTTGCTTCGATGTTATACCAGGACAAATAATTATATAATAAACTTTACATTATAAAATAAAATCATAGGAAAGTCAAACTGTACATTGAATATTAGTTTTTAGAATACATGGGACGTGATTTACAGTCTTATGATTTTTAGAATTTTCGTCTGTTTGTTTCTTTGTTTGTTACTGATAAACTAGTACTGCATGCTAGTACTGCATGTCAACACATAGGCTAAATATTATCACGCTATCACCAATTGGGAGTGAGCAATGAACCCTTATAATTTCACAGGCATAGTATTTTGGCTACTTTATGGCACGCAGACTAAGTCGCGGGCAACAGCTAGTGAATATAATATAAGTACCCATGAAAACAAGTAACCATTACAATATTGTAACTTTGGTCACTAGTACTTCTAGATGAAGCTTAATTAAATTTCTATGTAACAACTTGGTTTTCGCATTGATTTGATTTAGAACCAAAACAAAGTGACAAAAGAAATACCTACTATAGGTACAAGATTTTTATAATAAAATAATATTACATTACAGAACTCTGAAAACAATTTTCTTTCTCGCATAATCCCCATTTTCAGAAAATAATCCTCTTACTCAACTTGCACTAGAAGGGACAGTAGATGCAACAAAATGGTACTTATCTAGTAGACCACTTGCACAACTAATTACGTAAAAACAACTCATCTCTCCGCAAACATCCATAATCTCTCAAACGATGTCCAGTTACGTCCGAACCAGTACAAAATGGTATCCCCTACTCCCCCCACTACTTCAAAACATTAGAGATGAAATTAAGAGATGCTCCACTGCAGGGCTCTAAATTAATTGGTGGTAAGAAAATATATCTCTACTAAACTGGTACATTTTGACCTTCCCCTTTTCTCCTGGTACGGAAAGTACCAAATCGGTATTGGAGAGAGCCGCACCAGTGACAAAGGATCAAGATATAATGGTCGTGCTGTTAATTAATTCTTCTATGATGGGTTTAATCCAGAATAGATCGCGTCCCCCCTCCCTTTAAGGGGTGGTCGATAAACGTTTATTTAATTTCGATAAATGGATTCCAATTGGGAACAGACCGCCTGGTTCTCACTCTTTGCGCGTCATGCCTCCAGTTTGCATAATGCTGTTGAAATTGTTTGTATTCAATATTTTTACAATGGCTTTCCACTACTTCTAAACGAAAAGTTTCTAGTTCAAATCTGGATGGACACTAATTACTTTAGGAAATTACCTTTAAAAAATATCAGATACAGACAACAGTCAGTTCAACCTCAAGCACAATCTGTTGACAATGCAATTTTCTTAAACAAGAATGTTATGAAACTGATGAAGTATAATTTATCAAATAACTTGGATCCATCCATCCATCCAATAATAACTTAGAATTGACATACATACATAACTTCACGCCAAATCCCTTGCGGGGTAGGCAGAGAGAACGGAGCGCCATAGGGCACGATTCTTACACATCTCATTCGCTTCGTTGACTTTCATAACTCTTTTCATGCACGCGCGTCAATTTTTGAGGCTCCTAACATCACCTTCCTCCAGAATACGTTCTATTTGGTCATGGAATGTTTGTCTAGGCCGTCCTCGACTCCTACATCCATCCGCTTTTGCATTGTATATCTGCTTAGTCAATCTTGCATCATCCATCCTTTCTACATGTCCGAACCATCGAAGCATGCCCATTCTTACTTTTACACTGACACTCTCTTTCAATCCGACTTCCTTCCTTATAACCTTGTTTTCCACGCGGTCAGCGAGGGTCACTCCGCAGATTTTGCGCAATGCCCCCATTTCGACCGCGTTTATCCTACTTTCATGCTCACTCTGCCATACCCAGCTCTCGCTTAAATAAGTTAGCGTTGGAATCAGGACTGCAATGTGAATTCACTTAGAATTGACATGCTAAAAATTCCTTATTTTGTAATTTTGTTTAGTACTTTTAGCCTAGGTATACACCACACGTTGCACAAGAACTAAAAGGCACTTAGCGAGCATCAAGGCTGTACTTCCGGTAAGACACTCGATGCTACCCTTTAAGCATGACGACAATAGGTAAAGTAGTACCAACTGTAATAAAAGTTCTTTTACACACACGTACGTACATATTTATGTTTATATAAAAAAAAATGTTAAACACACTGAAAAATATGTGTGGTGTAAGTTAATAGTGATATGGTCAAATATGAAATAAAATATTGTAATTACACTAGTCACTATTATGAAAGATGACTGTTTGATGAAATGCTTACAATTGAATGTGATGAAAACAAAAGTTATGGTGTTTGAAAGGGACGAATCCAGAACGGATGCTAGGATAATGGTGGACGATGTAGTGCTGGAACAGGTGAATGAAATTTTATATCTTGGATGGATTTAACAGTGGTTGTGCCAAGCAGTTCGCTGCATGAATGGGCCGGCTCGACCGGTGAAATACCACGACCTCTCAGAAGACCGACGTAAAGTGGCTCATGCCGCGTTTCGTTCGGTGAGAGAGGTACCCGGAGGCCCACCCCCTTCCCCATCCTTTCCTATCCCCTATCCCTTAAAGGTCGGCAACGCAACAGTAACACTATATGTGTTGCTGGTGTCCATGGGCGGCGTTGGTTGCTTACCATCAGGTGACACGCCTGCTCGTTTCCCTCCTATCCCATAAAAAAATACGCTTTTAGCAGGGATGGAAGGTACACCGCGGATGTAGAAACAAGAGTGGCGTTAGGAAATAGCATAAATAGAGCGTTGGGCAAATTCCTGGGCGCAAAAAGGGGTATTGTTACTAGTTGAATTATTACGTCCAAATGTAATGGTGGCGGAACATATCACCAGGAATTTTTCACACAACATTTTCGAAAAATATAAAATAATAATCCAGGATAAGCCAGAGAATAAGCCAGGACCCAAAATTTTAGATTCAGCAACAGAAATAAGGGTTAAGTCCCATATATAGCTTACCACCAAGAAGTACCACTTGAATCGCCACCTCTCATGACATACCCCGTAATCCACTCACACATCGCCAAAGGAACCGAGCGATGGACATTAAAATGGCGGATAGCGGGAAATCGGCTATGCACAATAGCTGGGGTTTCCCGCTTTAAAAGGCCACCCCCCTCTAAACAATAATTCAGCTTCACCCTTCTGAAGTGCAAGGGCGCATTTAGTGAGGGCAGTCAGCAGGGCTGCGTTTCAAAAATCAATAGTTTTAACCTGTCTAATAAATGACTTGTGTTTTTCCCGCACGGTTTGCGTGGAAATTGGATACAATGTGTACATTCAAAGTATATTTAAAGGGTGTACGCAGCTCTCCTCGTGTACGCGTAGGATAATGTTTGTTATCTATGCTACTAGAGATTTACCGCATAATAACAAATCCCTCACTAATCTTCTACAATAGAGCGAGTGGACTTAGACAAGACAAGTGTGTAGAAGAGTTAGTGTTTACATAAATTACACTACCTGGTGCCTACAATTACGCTACTCTTGTAATGAATCAGGTAGAATCTAGTAATAATCCAAAATCGATTCTAATATTTAGAATACAAAGTATGCCAAAAATATAAAGGCATAATTCTCCGAAACTCCCAAAAGAATTGCCTTCGTGAATGAAGTGAAATAGCAGAATCATCATCTAACATCATCACCAGAGCAGTCGGATGATGTTAAATTGTTGTAATATCGTGATAATATATTGTTTTTATTCATGATAAGGCATTTCTGTCAGAAAATAAGAAACAGAGCGATTGATATTACTGGATTTTTAGTTAATTTTAAGCTATGTCAAATATATACCTACATTTTTTTAAATATACAAAGCTTCTTATATAGAATTTGTCATGTAGAGTTAATTTTAAAATCAATGGTTGCACCCTTACGGGATCACCGCGGGGGTCTGGGGTGCATCGTTTGTCTGCTACCCCACCGCTGGGCGTGTGGGCTAAAGCCCGCGGTTACAATTTACACTCGCTCACTAATTGGGTTTGCATGTTTTTGGTTATGTTGTTTGTAAGCGGTGCAGAATATGCATATGATGAGGGGTTAAGCAATCTTGCCGCGGTACATAAAAAGAACACTAAGTATTGTTAAATAATATCTCTTCAATCTATAGGCTTTAACAGTGGTACAACCACGTAAAGTGGCTCATTACATGTTCGGCTAGGTGAAATAGGCCAACTCCTTCCCCTCTCCCTTTCCCATCCCACTTCCAACTCTTACCCTATCTCATTTTAAAGGCCGGCAACGCACTGTAACACTATTTGTGTTGCAGACTTGCAGGTATCAATGGGTGGCGTTACTTACTTAGATTTTCATTTTTTTATAAATTTCATTAATGTAAGCAAGCAAGATAAAAATGTTTTAATTTAAATTCATTTTATTTTTTAGGGAAAACGCGCCACAATGTTTATTAACGATTAATTTCGTAAATATATTAATTTGTTTATTAGTCAAAATTTTCCTTGTTTTCCATACATAATAAGTTTCATCCATACATATTAAGTTTGGCGACACAGTTCCCGCCGGCCGGGCGCCAGAGACCACAGACAACGAAAATATGATATATTTCTGCCATATTTGTTTGGCTTATTTTCGGAGTACTTCTACGTAGTAATGTGACAGTTTTCCTGTAGGACAATAGCATAAATATGTTTTATTACTATATGGGTTGGGGATTAAGTAAAGATTAAAAATGGGACCATATTGGTAAGACTTCATTGCCCATCTATTAATACACAGCGAAAAAAACTAAATATAAATTGCTTACGATTTGTCGTACTATGGCTGCCCTAGGAATGCATAAGAAAGAATTGGTCCAGTGGTCGAGCACCCCGCTTATAAATCAAGAAGTCGTGAGTGCGAATCCTGGCTCACACCAATGACTTTTCGAAATTGTTTTGCAAGTTATGAGTGATAAATATTGGTGACTGAAAACTCTGTGCCCGGTATGACAATAGGTTCGGCTCCATTTGGGACGTAAACATAACGACGAGACGAGGCTTAACAACCGCTGCCTACACCTTCGGGTAGAAAAGGCGTGAAGTTATGTATGTATGTAATTAGAACTGAATAAAATATTATTTCTATAAATATATAATAAGTTTTATATTAATATGCAAAGATAATTTTCACCCTAAAATCTCAGTATAATATGAAAATAAACCCAGACAGCCATCTAAAATTGCATTTTATATGAAGAGTTACTCATTACGCTATTCCGACGTTGGTGGTAGGCAGAGATATCATAATTACATTACCGCATTCGGCTCAGCCGGCATAGTTGTGCACTAACGAAACCAATTAGTTTGTTACCAACGGAGTACGTTACGGTTTTTCGTACACCACCTTCAAAGTCGTAAATTATTTAACGCTAAGAATTTCAGTCTTAAGTCTCGTACCTACACAGAACGTAAGTTTACGTTAAGATTAAGAGATTGAGATGATTATTTATACAGATTTCGGGAAAGGTTAACCACGATGCCCATATTCTAGCATTAAAATAGAGAAATGCACCACCAATAGACCATACCTTTAGAGTAACAGTATGGATACTGTTTCTGTTCCTGTATCTTCTTTTCATAAACTGGTTAAAAGCATCTGCATCTTCTGTCCATTTCTATGTGTTTCTTCCATGTGTCGCACCGTAACCTGCTTCATGCCTAGATGAGATCCAACATTTCTTAGTTAAAACATGCAATTTTGATACATTACAATATCGTGACCCAATGGAAATGCGACTTGGGTAGCCATTATTTGTGGGTCTGTTGGATGCCAAACTTACTCGGAATATTCCATCACGAGATAATTCAACTAAATTGGAAACATTCTCCATACATATAACAGCAGTATTTACTGTTTGGAAACATTTAGTAATTAATGTCCAATTAAAATATCACTTATTCAGAATTAGCATTGGTATTTTACATTCGTTAATTTCGAAAAAAAATCCGAAACGTCATTATTGAGTTGAGCTGCATAGTTCCCATCTAGGTATTGGACCTATGCAGCTCTCTATCTGAAGCCGTTACCAATGAAAATCAAAAAATGCAGCGAATTATTTGAAACCTTATTTACAGATTCCTAATCCAATGAAGATGATAATTACCAACATCTGCAACAGGAGCTAGGTACCTACTAGTTTTTTTTACTGTTTACTCAAAAACTCATTTTTTCCTCTATGCTCATTTCCAATAACCACCAAAAGACCAAGTTGTTCTGGAACCCTCACATTTGCGTGCGTGACGAAACAAGCCTAATGATCTACCTACACTACAGTGTTGCCAATGATTAATAGTGTGCCAGTTTAATTCTAGTCTATTGGCCACAAATGTAATCACTTCGTTGAAAGCCGAAACAATGGCTGTTTTCGGCTTCACGTGGTACATTTCTCTGTTTATATCATTAATCTTCTGATTTTACGCTTTCGTAAAATTTAAGGGAATTGTTGATTAGCGAAATTAACATGTTTGTTCAATTACACGTAATGGTGTTAACGTAAATTATAAATTGCATGAGCTTCTATCCATTTAAGTCTATTTTTTACGCCACAATTTTGAACGCATAATATTTTTACATATAATAGGTTGGGGAAAAAGTATTTTCGTATTTTTGTATGAAAAGTCAAGACATTTTTTTCAAAGTTTATTTACATTTATTTACAATATATATGTACCGCTTTGTTGAATAACTTTCTGCCATTTTGTGGGCAGAGACATTATCCCGTTACTGTAGAAACTTTGGGACTTCTGATCAAAAAAACGGGACAAATAGTTTTGGCAGTCCTCTCTTGAGGTCAACCTTACAGAACCTAAAGAATTCTGAAGAGACCGAAACAGGTGAAAATCTGAAGGCGCAAGGTCAGGGCTATATGGTGGATGCACTAGGACCTCCCAGTCGAACTCTCTTAATTTTTGCCTAGTGGCTAAAGATGTGTGTGGTCTAGCGTTATCGTGATGAAAGACCACACCCTTCCTGTTGATCAATTCCGGCCGTTTTCTCTCGACTGCTTCCTTTAATCTCATCAGTTGCTGGCAGTAAAGATCAGAATCGATGGTTTTGCCGGACGGTAAAAGCTCATAATGAACAATGCCCTTCCAATCCCACCATACACACAGCATCACCTTATTTCGTGTTAGGCCAGGTTTGGCCACAGTCTGTGAAGCCTGGCCAACTTTCGACCACGACCTTTTTCGCACGTTCTTGTCGTACGTGATCCACTTTTCATCGCCAGTTATCAATCTCTTCAAAAACGGCTCGGTTTCATTACGTCTCAATAATGAATCGCAAATGAGTACACGGTTCATTAAGTTTCTTTGAGTGAGCTCGTGTGGCACCCAAATATCGAGCTTTTTTGTATAACCAGCTTTCTTCAAATGGGTCAAAACTATTTTGTGTTCAATTCCCAGTTCTTCAGCTACATCGTAACTACTAATATGCCGATCTTGCTCCACTCTTTCAAAAATGGCGTCCATTTTATTCGTAACAGGGCGACCAGAGCGAGGTGCATCTTTAACATCAAAATTTCCGGACTGAAAATGTTTGAACCAAATTTGTGCTACTCTTACTGACACTGCATCAGGTCCATAAACATCACAAATTTTTTTCACTGCTTGAGTTGCATTTTTGCCTTTTTTATAATAAAATTTTAAAATGTATCGAATTTCTTCATTAGATTCACTCATTTTTACAGAGAGAAAAACAAATGAACAATAGCGGGAAACAACTTTTTTTTATTTTTTTCTTTTCTTTATAATGTAACCTTTTTAATGTTACCAAAACCAGCCAGACACAAATAGTACAGTCAAAGAAATTTTATAATAAGTTTATACCTACGTTATGCGAAAAGACTTTTTCCCCGACCTAATATAATTCACTCATTTTAGGTTTGGAATATTGTGAAAATAAATTCACAAACAGAGCCCGCATACAGAGTAATGAATGTGAGTCATCTATAATCTATACGATGATGATGATATAATAATTCACTCAATGTGAGTAGGCAAAGGTCGTTGACCATACAGCCATTTCTTATGTTATTTTTTTCCTTATCTTATCTTGTAAAGCTGAGCTCACTAGACTCTAAAAAAAATGAACGATTTCCGAAGTACATTTTGTACAGTACACGGCACTTTGTTTTAGACATATTATCTATAATCTATACGTTTTTATTTCCCGTCAAAATATTTGCGATTGACGAATGCGAATTGACGAATGCGATTGCGATTGCGAATTTCCCTCCCTTTTATTCTAAAGAATAAAAGGGAGGGAAATTAATTTGAATTAATATGCCAATACCCAGTTACTGCTAACAGCGGTGCTCCGTGTGGCGGTGGTATACCAAGTCAAATCTCTTCAATTTAATTACTAGAATCCGTATAACATCTGCGGTTTGCGAAATCCCAAATAAATTTAACTTAGTAAATTAAATGTTGTCATTGAAAAATGGCGGCGTAACTTGAATGTGTTTCAATCAAGAAATTTAAGTATTGAAGTGAAATATTAATTAATATTGTTTACATTTATTTTACGCGTCGTATCGGACATTTTAGGAAATTTATGTAAAATTTATTTTATGTACATCGATAGAAGCAACTTCAGAATATTATTGACCAAAGACAAAAAATTCATAGACTCCGTACATTAAAGTCAAGTCTCCGTAAAGTTTCACATTGCACTGACATTTAGGACACATTTAATTTGGTTTATCGACATTTATTTTATGAAAACAATTAGTATTTATAATTTAACCATTACCTGTTTTATTCGTAACTATTTCTGATTGGGGATTTCTATATGATCTAAGGCCCTAGAAATCAAATCAAGCGTCAGTGACCCAACAAGTTCTCAAGATCAAGTTATCAGATATCAAATCTAGGATATACGATTATATTTATCGTCATCATCGAATAATTGCTGGTCCACTACAGCAATATTCATTTGTATTGAAAAAAAAGTTTTCATTTTTGTAAGTCATTGAAAACTACAAGCATTGTTCAACTGTAAAGTATTGTATTCTAAGCTTCATAACAATATCTCAACTTAATCATTTTGAAGACTTCGTAAGAAGAGGAGTGTAGCTTAAAAGAACTTCGATCTAGGTCAACAAATATATCAAATACAGTCATAAGTTCTTTTAAATGAAATTCATATTACAATTACTTTATGTATTTATATTAAACTAGCCTTATTCATTAACTAGAGGCAGTATTGGTATTCAACAGAATCTCTTTCATATCGTCCGAGTGTTGTTTTAGACACACGGACAAAACGATTCGTGACGACTAATGAAAAGCTTGCACATATATATCAACCTTTTTAAAAATGAACTTTATTTTATTAGAATTAAGGATTAAAATCGTTTATGCTGTGGAAAAAGGGGGGCAATCTAATATCAGTTGAGCTGTAACTCTGAATGGAAATATCCAAAACTCCTGCGACTTTGTATCGGCAAGTGAGGGATTGAATGGGTCAGGTTTTACTGGTTTTTGGTGATAAACCACAGTTTAATTATTTGTGGTGTGAAAATGGTGGGTTTATTTTTATCAGAGTATTTTTTTAGGAAGCGACTCCACTGAGTCGAGTGGTTGTGACATTTTGATGAGTGAGAAAAATATTGTTGTTGTTGTGGGCGACAGGAAAAACATGTTATTTTTTCTAATCAACAAACAAATTAAGCCACGGAATTTTATTTAGACATGAATTACGACTGGAAAAACAACAAGAATGTTAATTTGCGAGAACAGATGCTAAGGACATTTTTTATACAATTCAGTAGAGATTATTCAACTGCTTTAATTCACTTAAATGTTTTAGTATACTTAAATTCAAAGCGATGGCATAAACAAACAAAACCCTCCTTCAAAGTAACATTAACTTTACAATTTCTTGCTTTCTTTCCAGGCGTCTGCAGCTCATTACCAAAGTCAATTATCAACATTAAGTACTGAAAACGAACGGCTGCAGAGTCAACTGTCTGCGTGCACAGCTGGACTGGGCGCTGGAGAGCAGGAGCGGAGACTGGACGATGTCGCTCAACAGGTCGTGCGTGCACTGCTCTCCCAGAAGGTGAGCAATACAGCACTTCCTATCAGGAGATTGTACTTTTGAGGGCTTAGAACACAACTTTGGTGAAAAATTTGTGATCTAATAGCTAATATTAAAGATATCTAAATAATGGCGGATAATCATGAATATCTGGTTTGTGTTTCTGTTTTCAAGAGTATAAAACATAATATAACAAAATCCCGATAAACCACCAAAAAAATTCTATGTATTCGTCGTATTTGGGACGTAATCCCAGTAGGCAGTTAAGAATGCATCCCGAAAATTGTTTTCTCATAATTACCAAGTACCACCCTTGTATCCGCCATCCTCGCCATGGATTATGTGGTACAAACATTCGCACATAAATCGCCCGAAATGGGACACTTTGGCCTTACACTGGCACCGTAATAATTTTCGAAGCTCCCGCTCACTATAATCTGGCCTTAATCTGTCCGATAATGCAAGCGTTTGTGTTTAAATCCAGCTTACGGATGGATGGACGAAAACTAAATGGTCAACTATGCTGTTACAGTTTTCGCGCGCATTCCAACTTTCCGGTTAAAGATGGCGCCGGTTGTACTCGACGTGCGCTTTTATTCCTCAAAGTTTAACTGCCATTTTTATTTAGTTTTCGTCATCCGATTCACTAATATGTTAAGATTTCTCGTATTTAAAAATGTCCTAACAAATAACTTGTAAGTATGTATTGTAAGAAATAACTTGTCGGATAAAAGTTGCCACGATATCAAATCACGTATGAAGTCGCGAGAAACATTACCAAAATAGTAATTCATATTGATAACTATCCCTGGCATCCATCATCTTATGTCTTGTATAATCTTGTCATGCCCCTCAGTATATTGATAACCCATTTATATGGAGCTTAATTTAGCTATGTTCTTAGTATGCAGATGTATGTATACGTTAATATTACATTTAGCAAGAAGACACCATGTGTGTTGATTATAGGAAATCATCTAAGGAGTAATTAGAGACTTTATGGGGTGCCATGGATGAAAGATCTTATGGGGGGTGGGTTATTAGCGATGGCGTGTTACTTTGAGTGAAAACTTGCAAACACAAAGGAACGTATTTAATATCTAAATAATGTAATCAAATATCGAACCTTAACCACTTGATTTTGAGTTGGTAACTGTCTGTTTGTGTTATGTATTATTGTTGCCGTTAAAATATGTACTAAAGTAACGTAACATCACGCCTTTTACTACCTGAAGGTGTAGGCTGTTAAGCTTCGACGTTATGTTGCCGTCCCAAATGGTGAATAAGTGCCGGAACCTACTGCCATACACCGGGCACAAAGTTATCAGTCAGTATATTTATCACATATAACTTCCGGAAAGAATACCGAGAATTCATTGGTGGGAGCCCAGAATTGATCCCTGCTTCTGATTCAAAAGCAGGGTGCAAGCAAGCAAGACTACTGTTACAGAACATGTCGCAAAACCCTTGCCAGGTAAAGGTAGAAGGAAACGAATATAAGATACGATTTTTACACAGCTCATTCGCTTTCTATTATTACAACATCACCCCCTTTTATACCTGAGGGTGTACGCAGTGGCTATTACGCCTCAAGTCGCCGTATTTTAGGTCCCAAATATTAATAGAAAATCAACTCAGATTTGAAAGTCGACGTCGTAGAGACGTGCAAAAAATGTCTCAATTCTCAACTAGAATCAAATAAAAAAAACATTGCAAATTAAATACATAATTGTATAATATTTCATCCTCTAACTGACTAAAATATTAACTGTTACATTTAAAACCTTTCAAGCAATAATGAAATTCACTTGAAATTAAGAAACTTCCACTCCATTACGATCATTCTAAGGTTTATTAAATTTTATAATTTAGAGTTTAGTAACTTTCGGGAGATGTTTTAATAAAACAAACTTCTCTCATAAACTGCCTTTATATTTTGTATATTTTGGTGTAGAAACGACAAGCCATTTGCAAACATGACTGTAAGCTGTTAATGTTGTTGACAGAAGAAGATAGGTAGGTAATATGTTTTATTATGCTAATTTTCATAGTCTGACTGCAGACTGCATGGACTAGTCTACCCCTAGAGCTTAAATTCGTCTTCTTTTTTTTATACTTTAACTTTACTTGTAAATTTTAAATGTTAAACTAGTAGCAGGCAACCACTTTATTCAAACATAATACTTGGCAATTCATGTTTGGAGTGACTATCTCTCAATGACACAACGCTGCAAACCGTGTACTATTTATAATTAGAACTAGTAAATTATTTACTAATTACCAACGAAAATAATAAAAGTTTATATTTTAAATATGGCTTATATTACAACTAAGAGATTTTTTATTAGAACTTTATATTTTTTTGATCATACTTGTTATGGTGGAGTTTTAATCGACATGAGGGGATGGGGTAGGATTGATATCTTCTAATAAGTTAACGTCAATTAAGCTTATTTAATCTTTATAGTCACAGAAACTGGATGTTAGTTCTAAGGAAAAAATCTTGATTTGCTAAACTCTACTTTGTCTATTAAAAATAAAAAGAAATATTTTGTCTACCTGCCGCAGTACAGCCGCAAAGTTAAGAAAGTACAAAATATACAATGAGAGGCACAACTAGTTCTGATAAAAGTTCATTATGCCTTAAAATTATATTATTTTATTTGGACCCTTGAGTTTTAAACTTGATAGATCTTCCTGGCCGACGGTGGGGAAGTCTCAAATTCTTCGTATCGTAAGATTTCCAAAATCCAAGGAAGAGGCTGCATCTTATTTTGTATCCCTTGTAATTGGCGCCCGTCAATTACCTACGCTTCTCGAATTTAATTTAACTAATGAAGTATAATTAAAATGTACGGCGTTTATTTTCAAGACATTTTGACGAGATCCCGAGAAAAGTAGGGGTCGGGCGGGCGGGGAAGAAATAAGGGACCATAGACACGGTAAACTTTTACGCGTCGATTTGAAGATGCCCCCCGTAATAGATATCACAGGATTTTGTTGCCGTTACATAAAATGTTATGAGACACTAGAAAGCGCTTTTATACGAGTACTGGGATTTATGTTATTCAAATTTAATTATGTCTCATATTTAATTATGAATATGAAGCTACTGAGGTGTCTAAGAATCGTGCCTTATTGTGTTCTGTTCTCTCTGCCTGCCCCTACTTGGCGTTCTGATATTTATATATGTATAACATGTATTGCATTAGGTACATGTATTATTCGAATGATATGGCTTCGAGATGAAACAACCTCACGACATTAAAAAGTTTTTAATTCATAAACAGCATATTTAGAACTAGCCTATTCGTAATTGTCTATTTTATATCATTTTTTTACCTATTTCTGTTTTTTAAATGTTCTAGAGCGTTCGCGAAGAGTTGGGATGTGCGCGCGCCCGTATACGTGAGCTGGAGGCACAGAACCGAGCACTGAGCACCTTGCTGGTGCGACAGCTCCGGCCGCAGCAGAGACCCTCGCCTGCCACACCGCACACACCGATCACACCACACACGCCCCGTGATCTGCAAGGTATACCTATATTTCCAATCATAAAAATATTCACTGATCATCCATATTTGGCTAGAAATTACATTCTATAGGTATTGTGTATGTTTGAAAATAGTAACTGTTGAAATATCTAGTTATGTTTAGAAAGATCTTGAGTGTGGAAGAACTACAGCAATTGTATTCTTAACAGATAGAGTGGTCCAACCTCAAATTGATCATTCTTGTAGTGACACACGTACAAAACATAACTTCACGCCTTTTTCTACCCAAAAGTGTAGACAGCGGTTGTTAAGTCTCGACTTGCCGTTATGTTTACGTCCCAAATGGAATAGGTGGCGAACCTATTCTTTGGCGTTCTTGTAGTGACATTCGAACAATATCGATATATGAAGGCTTTTCTTTCAAGAAGGTTAAATCATAAATGTTATTATGAACATTTTCCAGTGCACCTGGTCGACGTCGGTTCCTGCGGGTCGCTGGTCTCGTTTAGAGACTCTCCTCCCCCGGCACCACCAGTGTCACACCCTCATCCCTTAAACCAGGACGATAAGCGACGACACCAGATTTTAGCTGATATTTGGACTGAACTTAAGGTAGACATACAATTGCTTTTGGAAAACTATTCGTCTCTGATATTCTTTTGTTTACTGTGCAAGAGACATTTTTATCAAAATGCATTATAAATGTCTTCTCTCTGTTGTAGAGCAATATTTATTATTTGTTGTATGAATTTAGGAGGTTTGAGGTTCAAACTGTGATTAGTTCGTGCTTTACTGTTTTATTTTTGGTTCTTAGCAAAATATAATCAAAGACATTACTTTTTTTAATGTTTTAGGGTCTCGAAGTGACCCCAGCAAACCTGGCGCGTGCATTGTCAGCAGTTGATCCGACCTTGTGGGCGCCACCAGCTCGTCCGGCTACCCTCAGCCTCAGCATGCCACAACCTTGTACTAATTCTGTCAGAGGTTAGTCATCACTACTAACTAGTAATGGAATTATATTTTTAACCTATTTTCTAATTTCAAGAATTGTTCCGGTGTATATTTAATAGAAATAAATAAAAACACCTTTCCCATACATTATTTGTTCTGCCAATATAATTATCAGTCCATTCGCTTCTGGCTCTCTTTCTCTATTTTATCCTTTGATCGGAAATAAATATATCTGATGAATACTAAGTATTTGTGTCATTCCAGGGGAATGCGAAGAGAAGGTTACAGAAGAAGAAAGTGGAGAGGTTTGCGAAGCTGGTGCGGAGTCCCCAGAAAGCGGTGCCAAAGACGAAGGGTACTCCACTATGTCTAGTGACGTCCAAGCAGATGCTTCACGACAGAGCGACCACGCCGCTGACAGAGCATTACCTGATCTCAATGAAGCGTCTGATGAAACTGACAATCAAACCATCGTTTCCATCAACCCTAGAGAATCTCGCAGGCATGCTAGACTTCTTGTTGCAGAAGCAGACTATATTTACCTCCCCATAGGAGTCGCATTCGCTGGTGTCAGAGGCAGCTATCCACCTTCTAGACCAGTGCTCCCTTTTCAACATGTAGTGCGTAGTTTCTCTGACTCTCATCTCTGTCTTAAATTAATTGCCGGAACAACTTGCCCAACCAGTTGTCTAGATAGTCCTACACCTAGCTCTGGAGTTTTAGTTTTAGATCTATTACCAGCCCCTGAAAGACCCTTGAGGAGGCCAGCAATAGCTTCTACAACAAGCTCCGAAAGAGTATCATGGGGGAGTACTTTAGACGATCGCGGTGATGGGTCACAATATGATGCCGATTACGTGCAACATTGGCTTGAGCTTGATGATGCAAGATCAGCTCTACAACAAAGGCATAGAGATATTGCAGATTTAGAATATGATCGAGCAGAATTAGAAGATTGGAGCTTATCGTTATCATGTGAAGATCTCAGGGACAGACAGTCTCCATTTGCTGAAACAACTACACCAGGGCAAATATCTCTATCCACTTTACCAAGCATCAGGGAGGATGATGCATTGGAGCTAGAAGAAGACGTCGGAGATTGTTTATGGAATGATTGTGGCTTCGCTACTATTGAAATTGATGAATGTAGAGTGAATGATGACCCAGATACCTCAGAAAAACGATGGGATTGTACAGGAACACATTCTCCTGGAGGTTCTTGGTCCAGTGCTTCTGATGCACCTGATAAGCGATCAAGTACAGCTTTGAGTGAGGATGGTGAATGTGCCAATGTCGGTCTTGATTTCACCAGAGATTTTTATCGCCTGGTTAAATATGAAAGCACTAAAAGCTTAGCATCTAATTCGTCCAGGGGTATTCCAGCACCAGATACGAGTAGTCATCTTAGAATACATGACGTCCAGGCTATGGCCCTGCAAGATAGAGAGCTAGCTCTGCAAAACGTTTTACATTTTATTGCAGAACAACAAAAATATTGTAGAGATAGAGAAGAGTCAGATTCAATGTCCTCGCGACCTTTATCAGAGATCCGCGAATTGCCCCCTCCTTACGCGTCAGCAGATTTCGATGATGACTCTGTAGGTCCACGCAGTGAAGTCTCCGAAGATAGACAACGACCTGATTCTTTTGGAAGCTTTCTTTCTGAAAATGATTCATGTGACGTCCAAGTTGACCGCCCCCGGGTCGCCTTTTGTGATACTGTATCCGAGCCAAAATCTACACCAAGATTTATCGAACGTGAAGAACCTTATGCGGAATCAGAGGCTTTTTATGATGAATTTTCAAGGGTTGATAACGCAGAGAACGAAATAGATGAACATCATTTAATCAAAGTACAAAGGAAGAATGAAATCAATAAAATCATCGATGTAAGCATTGCACCTGAAGTCGTTGACCAACTTCCTCCAGTAAAGGAAGATAAGCAGAATGACATAGAATCTAATCGAACAGCTGACTACAGTAATTCTGCATTAAAAGAAAATACCGTAAATATTTTGCTCAACAAACAATCACCTATAGAACGAGAAATAGAACCAAATTTAATTAAATCCAGCAGTTTTTCATACCCGGGGCCCGAGTCTGAAATATCATTGGTTGAAGAAGTCTTGAATGCCTGTAGAAGAAGTACGGGAGCTCTGGTCACAGTCCCTGAAGAGGAAGAAGGATCTTCCCCGGAAACAGGCTCTCCTCAAATGACCGAATCTAACACGACGAGTACGTCTACTGCTGAAACTGTGATAATAAGTAATAAGAGCGATTCACCGAAGGAAAGGTTAAGGGAGAAGAGTCGAATCCCAACATTCATGGGTGGTAAGAGACCACCGTCTTCGCCAAATAGAAACAAGTCCAAGATTCCGGTTTCCGAGAGGCGCGCGGGACCTGCTACTGTCTCATCAATACCTGAGCCGATCATCGTGAAACAGGAGCATACGTTGAGCTTTCACGAAGCTGCCACATCAAAAGACGTTATTGAAGAACTTAACAGGTGTGTTATCTCTGCACATTATCTACTTGTACATTTTTGTATTGAACAGATATACTACAAAGGGGAATATCGCTTATCAGTCATTGAGATTAATAATAAATATATGTACAATCATCGTCAATTTTGGTTGATTACGATTATTACGATTATTTGTATGATAATTTTTAAATAAAAAACCAAGATGATAAATTTGTTATCTCTTGTATGTGCCACTTCCTTGAACAATAGCACACAAAGAAACATTTATTTAGTTGCATAAGCGTAATGACACTCTTTGACGTGCTTTAATTTGACAGTCCGACATGTCAAAATTATTCTATTATTTTTTAATTAATAAATGTGACGCGTTCAGTAGCACATTAGTTCGCGTAAAAAGTTGTATGTACAATTTTATATTACCGGATTTTACAGTAAAATTACTCAACAAATTTATATTGGAAAAGTGTATCCTTCCGTTTGACAGGATGATACGTCAGAGTGAGACCCCAATATCGAGCGGAGATAATATGAAGACTGATGATTCAGCCAATCCCCAGAAGGACGCGGCACTTTGGGCACCTACTGGGTGGGTGCATGTAGAAAAGGATATTGACTTCAGTGATCCAAAGGTAAAAATATTTTCTTAATATCATTACATAGTATAAAACAACGTCACTTTCCGCTGTCTGTCCTCTTATATGCTTATATCTTTGAAACTACATAACAGATATTGATGCGGTTTTTGTAATATATAGAGGGTGTAAACGGGGTGATATGTAATGTTTTAAAGAAAAAGTGATAATTTTCTAGATTTAGGACTTTGATTGCAAACACTAGATGAACGCTAATTGAACACTCGAAGAAGGTCTACAATAAAGTCCTCGATGGTGTATGTCTATATCTTAGTGATAAGCCACAAATTAACCAAGCGGGTAAGAAATGAGATTTATTTTCTTTCCCTATAATGCGCAGGATTTTTTACTTCAATGCAGGGATTCCCAAACTACTACGGTCAATACGCCATTTTCCTCATCATTCCAAATAATTTACAGTTTTCGACTCTCCAAACGATCGGTCGATATCAGCTATTTTTTTTTTATCCTAGCTTTAAGGAATTGACATAGATTGACGATTTGTGTGCACAGATAAGGAACTACAGCCAATTTGAAGAAATTGACACAGGAGTTTTAAACGCATAGAATAAATTAATGGCATCTTCTACACGGAGTTTAACTGTCTCTTCTTATTATTTCCAGGCTCGTGCGAACCTCCTAGACGTGATGTTGGCGTCGAGTGATTCCTCTCCATCCTCTTGCGGTTCCTCCCCCGCGGAGCCACCCCTACCCTACTCGAGACTACACCGACTGCACAGGTCCCGGAGACAAAAAACAGGTAACGATCACATTTTAGTTGGTTTTAGCTGTTTAGTCTAGTTTATTCCAATCTAAAAGATATTTAAAAACGCCTACGAAAGGTTAATTCACAAATTTATAAATCCCCTATTAAAGAGTAGTAATCTTGATCGAACAATCAATAAAATGCACATCAGTTTAAAAACTTCTGAAAACACTGTAAATACTACTTGATAATTAGAAAATATGTAAAGCTACCCTTAAAATCTGACAACCATGTGTTTGGGTTTTTTATAATATTATATTTTTAATTATTTAAAAAAGTATGTATTGAGAATTTACTTTCTAACCAAAATACTTACTACCGGTAGGACAATATATTCTAATTATCAAGCTCAGACTACTAATAACCTTAATCAACCTTGAAGATTCATAAAGGGCCTATGAACCTTCAAATACATAAATTTAGATTAGTTTTAGAGTTAGGTATCTCTTTTCCTCATTTCTGAACGTGTCTGGTATATCTTATATTATCATATTTAATAAGTAGAAGAATTTTAAAATCGCATTATACTGCAAGTAACATATTGATTAATTTACATTTATTATTTGATTTTATTTTTCTTTTAAACCGAATTATTGTTGATTATGGCCATATAGCTAAATAAACACAACTCTGCCAGTGACGATTTAAGATTTTTCTATTTAAAAAAATTCTATTGTTTTTGGTTTTATGTTGTTAGTGTTATTACCACAACATTCCATCTGGGGCATTGTATTTTAATTGAGCACTTTAAATTTCTCTCTATCTCTATTTTGGATCGGTTATTTTATGGTTTCTAAATTTGTACATATTGGGATTAGAATTAGTTGTAATTAACATTTTTAATTTAAATACCTATAGTTTTCAAACAAGTAATTAATTAAAAAATAGTAATAAATTCTCTTTCATTTGTCCAGTTGTAAATAATCTGGTATAATTTGGTTATGCTTCTAAGTTAAACGTTAAATGTTGATGATTGCTCATTGATAAAAGTAAATTTGATTACCTGTATAATATCCTACTGTCAACATTTAACTGTATTAATTTAGTTCGTACAGATCTCTACTCAAAATATTTCAAGATAACAAATATTGAATACCTGTTCACATTTAGTTACTACAGAGACGCCTACTCTGTAATTTGTTAGTATCTACTCTATAAACAGCGGGTCCTCCAGCTTTTCATACTTGGGAAAAGGTTTAAAAGTAAAGAGATTTATACGTGAGCTTTTGTGTCATGTCATATAATTTTCATGTCGTCTGTCGGTCACTCGTACAGCCACGTCACACGTTTCCGCTCTCATTCGCACGCACCATTTCACTCTCTCGCCTCATTCAGAGTAGACGTCATCTGAGCAAGCGTCATGTGGCTCTCTCGATCCGAGTACCCGGAACTTATGTTGTCGGGACCGAAACTCGAAAAACATAAATTCAGGGGAAATGTCAATCGATTACTTTTCAATAAAGATGGATTCGGAAAGAGTTAGTAAAATGATGAAGTCGACATGATAAGTATGAGTGGAGCAACATGGCGCGTGCGTCGCTTGGGCGCGGGCGCGTGTGGGCGAGCGGTGCGCGTGTGCTCACGCGTGTTGTGTCGTCCAGAGGGCGCTCGCTTGTAGAGTAGCGACGTACACGAGGCGTAACTCGCGTGTTGCCGCAGCCGCCGCGCTGCGCGTGCGCGGGCCGGGCGGCGTGCGGCCCGGGCGCCGGCCGTCCGTGCTGGGCCGCGAGGGCTTCTTCGTGCGCTACGGCGAGCGCGAGCGGGCCGCCGTCGCCACCTTCGACTTCCTCGACGACCTCTCCGGCGGATCATCGCCGGATGCACCCAAAGACTGTACCTAACTTAGCGATAAGAGCGTCCCAGATCGATATATTTTTCTATGTCGCTCGCATGTGATAGTCCGCGACGGGCGACGGTCGAGCCGGCGAGTCCGGTGCGGTCCATTCTGACGCGCGTCCTAGGGGACGGCGTGGACCGCCGGGCTGCAGCTTTTTAGACATTTCTTCCGCTTTGAAATGTAGAAATTGCGGTGTGGTAGTCACACTTCGAGATAGTAGTCCTATGACGAGGCACCTAGGCTTTTAAAAGAAACGCTTCCTAGACTTACATGACGATAATTTTGTGAGACTATAAGACTCGGTGAATTGATATCGGTTGGTTAATTGTTTATTTGTCGCGACATGCGACTGTTGTACTGCTGTAACGTTATGAGTGATTCTGCATGAATCGATCAAGTTGTTGAGAGATTGGCGCTTACCCGAGATGGCTACTGACGAAGAGACCGCCTTTGATAACGATATATTTTCTGTTGAATCGATTACTTCTTGCGATAACTTGCTTACGCTTCATACCGACGATCGACAACTTAGGTAAGAAGACGAAATAATTAATATACTAAGTGATTGAAAGCTGCGGCCTCGAAGTAATGTGATATTTTTGTATATACTGTAAGTCTCATTTATTTTCATATACATTTAAATGGATTCCTTTTTCACCAAACGATGTGTTTGGAGCTAGTGTGGATTCTGATTGTCAGCGTCACCTGTCAAATAAGTGTAACACGATGGTAGTGTTGCCATCTCTGTTTCACGCTGAGTAATATTGAGTAAAAAACGTTAAAGGCGAATTTTCAATATCGCGATCACAGTAACCTTAATAATAGGTACTTATGTAAATATCGATTACAATATTCTTATCAATTTAGTAACTACTTATCGTTTAAAAATAGTCATTTAAAACAATCGAATAACCATTTATAGAAATCCATTAAATACGAAGGGTACTAAAATATGTTAAGTGTATATATAATTATAATGATGTCATCTGTATACCTACTATTTATTTTGTATTATTTGCGTATTGTCGATCTTTTTTGAGTATACTTAGGTACATATCAAGAGTTTTCATTATTTCTTAAGACAACGATGTAAACGTTTGATAATAATAATAATCGTTGACGGTTATATTTCGAAAATATGAAATTCGCAACACAATAGTATTGTTACCTATGGTTCATAAATTGAGGAAATTCAGGTGTTCTATTTTAACCAATGAAAAGACAAATAACCACTGGAAAGGCAGTATGGCTTCTAAGCTTTAGCCTGTCCAAATTGGGAGAGTGAAAAATATATATATATATATGTTTTTGCGAATTCGAATTTGTATTTCAAATATTTATCGGCCGGTTATTATTTTTATCAAAGTAGAAATAGTTTTTTTTTATAATTAGATATCTATGAAATTATATTATTGGACGGTTCTAAACCTCACGACTCAAGTACACGTACATATTATTTAATATTGTTAATTTTAAATGGCCGGAACCAAAGCTATTTTCGACCTAAACGTTTTTGCCGCCACTTGTTATGCTGCATCACTGTTCCATAATTAATTTTATAAAAATATAAATAATTTCATGTCCAGCTTTTTTTTTAATGGCGAAGAATGAAGACAATAAAGGAAGATTTATACCTATTATTAATTATTAATGTAAAACAAAGCGACGACTCGATCGATATTATCTGAAATGTTAATATATATATATATTTTAGTATAAGTTACTAATTGGCTATGGTGTATTGTCCAATATGAAATTTAAATATATCCCATAATGTTGGATGCATTCACTGGTAAATACATTAATTCAAATATTATACAAGTGGCTGTAAAGCCTCGACTTGCCGTTATGTTTACGTCCCAAATGGAAATAGGTGGCGAACCTATTCCCATACCGGGCGCGAAGTTTTTAATCATCGATATTTATCACACATAACTTTCGAAATTAATTTTGAAAAGTCATTGGTGTGTGCCAGGCTTTCGAAATTAATTTCGAAAAGTCATTGGTGTGTGCCAGGATTCGAACCGACGACCTCTGGATTCAGAAACCGTGTGCTAGACCACTGGACCACCGAGACTATTCAAATATCGTGTCGTAAAATTAAAAAAATGGTTTATTTGAAATGACATTTATCAATTGTTAATGGATTAATAAAACGCATGAAAATATTAATAAAGAGGTATTTCTGTGTATAATAATCGTGCTTCATTGGGTACGATCGGTTCATAAAAAAGTTATTTAGCTGTATTGTGTCTTTAATCGGATGGTAATGAATGTAAATTTGAAAAATTAAAATGTGTGTGTCTTAAGTGGATTTTATTTCATTTAGATAACTAGATGGCGCTTATTATTTGGATATTTTTTTTTATTTATAACCATTTATGTATAAACCAGTGTCTGTATTCAATTTACGAACGACGTATAAATACAATATGTACTCTAATAATTAAATACACTGCAAATAAATCGTATTAGATCTGAAAATACAAATTCTGATTTTGAAAAATTGTAACTTTTTTTAAACGACCAATTTAAAGAGCCCTTATAAATAGACAAGTGTCATTATCATGATTATTAAATATGTAATGAATTAAACGTTGACTTGGAGAACGAGTCCTTTGAGAAAAATAATTATCCATGTATTTATTAATCGTAGAATTTTAACAAAGGTACTGTGATTGGTAACTGCTGTAAGTGTATTGAAGCACAATTGGGGAATTTTAAAATTATAAAAATAATAATAAAGAATGTGGTATTTCATCTATCAATGTATTTGGGTGAGTTATGTCGGTTCTTGTTAACCTAAGAGATAAGAATAATTGAGATATGTAGGTACTTTGAAACAGTACGATAATGTGTAGAGTTAACTATTATAATTTAACTATCTACTATTACAGATGGGTTTAATAAACGATTCCGTTCCCAAATTATAATGTTATTTTAATTAGTTTTTATTTTCCTGCCAAATTAAAACATTTAACTCCTTACAATCCTTACCGGTTTACCTTCTTTCATCCACCTCTCCTCTTATATTCGCCTTGTAAGCTAATAGCAATGGAAGTGCAGTGGTCTGTTTGGGTTCGATTCCCACCTAAGTAAAAGAAAAAGATCATACGATATGAAAAGATTTCTGATAACGTTTACAAGCATATTCTTCGGTGGTCCAGTGATCGAGCACGACGCTTCTGATTTTGAAGACGTGGGATTGATTCCGGGCTCACACTAATGATATCTCTAAATTTTTTTCTGAAGTTACGTGTGATAAGTATATAGACTGACAACTTTGTGCCTGGTGTATTTCAATAGGTTCCGCCATCTATTCGCTTTGGTACGTAACAACTGGGCAAGTCAAGACTTAACAGCCACTTCCTACGCCTTCTAGTAGAGAAAGGCGTGAAGTTATGTATCGATGTAAAATTCTTTAAAGAACAAGATATCTAACAAATGGTTATTCTTACATACTGTTTATAACCTAAATCCATTCTCTACGATTGGATCTGGTCTAGCCGTTACATAGATTAGTTGGAACCAGCGGACTGGAGTGCAGCTTTAAAACAGTCAAGCCCGAATACTGAACCGCCACTCAAATATATAAGCGCTACTTAAACGTTTAAGTAGCTATCACGTTAGACAGAATACGTGAAATTTGAGCAGTAAGTAGCACTTTATTGATTGTCAGATTTGAGTGGCGGTTTTAGTAGTTTTAGTAGTTTTATTTATTTTTATAGACTGTCAAAATCTATGCATATGATCTACAATCGATATCGAACCCAACACTAAGGTTTTTAGATTTTTTTGTCTGTCTGTATGTTTGTTATAATAAACTCTAAAAGTACTGCATAATTTTGCCCAATTTTGCATAAATATAGCCAAGAGGTCGGGTCAACACATAGGCTAAATATTATCACGTTATCTCTAATTGAGGATTGAACCCTTATAATAGCACAGGCATAGTATTTAGGCTTTCCACGCAGACGAAGTTGCGGGCAACAGCTAGTTATTTATGAACCAATATACCATCTGTATCAAGTGTCTTATTTCAGGGGGCGGGCACGATAAACCGGGCCTAAAGTGATTAATTAACTCAAGTGCATTTGAGCGCTTAGCATGCACTTAGGTTTTTTTAACCAATTATCAAGGAAATCGTTATTTTTATATAGCAAAACTATTGCACCAACACGAATTAATCCGATAACAATTTAATGGTTTTATGGTTAATTATTTTTAATTTCAAAATGTGTTCTCTCTGCTAGAAGCTTCACATATCACTTATGAATCAAAGTCGTCGGATCGAATCCCTGCACCAATGATTTCTCGAAATTCATGTGGGATAGGTAAGTATTAATGACGTATAACATTGTGCCCTATGTTTCCAGCGCCTATTCCCTTCGGTACGTTATATTCGGGGAGGGGAGGCGTATCAGCCACTGCCTACACCATCAGGTTGATGTCAAAAAAATAAACAAAGTGCAGAGTTATTTATTTCCTCTTAAAGATATCCAGTCAAATCCTATTGTTCATTTTCCTGTTTGTGCTATCTATGTACCTACCTACCTCATTGTTAATAAGAAATAAAGTGCTACCCGTATACCAGCACGTATACACTGCAAATGACGCATGCAGTTTATCGATAACAATTTGTTAGGTAAAATATATTTCAAGTTGCTGCTACTATTTTAACACCCATATCAAGAATAAAGACTAAAGTATTGGAAAACCGAGCAAGCGTACCTAGTGGTGTAAGTAACTAGCGCCACCCATGGACTTATGCAACAGCGAGAGCATCATAGTTGCCGGCCTATAAGATGTAATAGACCTTGGATGGTTGGGGAAGATTAAGGACGGCCACCAGACATATCTCTCGTCGAATGAAACGCGACATGTTTTTTTTTTCTGAAAGATGAAAAGATGGGCAAGTAGATATTCTACCAGCCCAAAGACCTGAGCCGTTGTTATTGCACAATCGGATATTTATGTACTAGCAAAAAAGGCTCAGTAAGTCCGAAAATTTTTTTTTATATCTTCGTAATTTTCCAGATTTAATTTCGCTAAATCAAGAAGCTATATATTGCAATGCTTCAACTGATGCCATATTAATGAGGATAAAATTATTCACCGTCTGTGTTTGTGTGTATTTTTGGATTACCTACATTAATTTGTCCTCATCTACTTATATGGAAACAATAAATTAAAACTTGAATAAGGTTACAAATAAGAAACCAATAGAAACAAGAAATAATAACTTAAACTAATAAGTAAAAGTTATTGTTATTATTTAATTAAAAGTAAAACAATGGCAGAAATAATACAATTTAAAAATAAAATTACATGAAACAGCCTGTAGATACGTTACAGTAGGTAGTTTATTTATTTATAGAAATAAATAAACTACCTACAGTGACGTATCTACAGGCTGAATTTTTTTAAACACATGTGATGTTATATAAAAATTATTAAATAAAAAGATTGCATTTTATTTTCAATATCCTGTTTAACCTACCATCAGCATAATGAAAATATGTTTACTTCATACTATGTAATGGTCCCCGTACTTGTTAACCCAAAAGTAGACTACTCAAGAATGAGACACATGAAGATAGATTCATACAAGGAGGAAGGTCAAGGAGCTTATAAAGTCAAGATACCTTGATGAAATGGCAGATAGACACAGGTGCTTATGAACACGAGCAGCGGTTGCCAGATTTTTATATCAGAAGTGTAGTATGGTGCCAAAAACTAATAATAATAAATGTATCTACAATACAATAAAATGATAACCAATCGTTTTACATTACAATATTAGACTTCAAAAAGTAAGAGACAACTTCATTCGATCCCCCATCGAGTCAAATATGAGAGTGCATTCGAATCTTGATACGACCTGAAAATTATATAAACATGTAATAGAAATAAACAAAAACCCAATTTTAATAATTGTTAGTGCAAAACAGCACACTTTGTTAATGATCGTTATAACCGTTATAACCTAATCGTTTAAATATTATTAATAAATCGATAGTTTCGTTTACTATCAATTTAGATTTATCAAATAGGCGTCAGTCACTGGAGTTAGTTGCAAGAAAAGCAATAAAAAATATCGTACAAAAAAACAGCAACAAATATATAGGGATAATAAGCTTTCTATTTAATAAATTATTTTCAAGACAATCACATAATAATGCAGGCCTAATTCTTGGTATATAATTTTTTAGTAGCAAGAGTATTATTTATTAGTTACCATTTTTATTTCAAATCTTTTATTATTTTTTTAAAGAAGATATATTTTTGTAGGCCTATAATTTGTGAATTAATCCCTATACCTACATTCTCAAACTGATCACTATTTATAAGTACCTATGTACTTATAAATCTAATCTGTTTGTATCTATATCATAACAATGTTAAAAGAAAATTCTTCTAAGTGTCATTTTGGATTATTATTTGTTATATATATAGCTTTGTTTTCATAGGAAATCATATATCAATCATAATCATCATCATAATCATCATCAATAGGAAAAAGGTTTATTAATTTAAAAAAAAACATACGAATTATTTACAATGAAAACATTTATTTAAAACAGTAAATTTCAATACTAATTTGTCATGTCATTTGACTTTAAAAATCACAGACTATAATTGCTACACATATAACTAATTGTCTCTCATTTTTATTAAAAAATAATACCATTAAACCAATATATAGTACATTTCATTGAATAGGTAAAAGAAAAAAACAATAGCTTCGACAAGAAAAATCATTTAGTTTTCATGGGCGACGAATGTACTAGGTAGTAGGTAGTAACCTAAGCCAATTAAAATGAAGCAAACAGCTTATGTTTAGGAGACAAAAATAAATACAGTAAAAAGTTTTATGAATCACGAGGTAAATGAAATATTTTGATGCTTAAAAGCATATTAAAAAGATGTAAAAACAAATGTCGAAAAGTAAACGAACTCTCTAAACAAAAAAAAAGGATAAAAATAAAATAAATCGCTATATTTCATCGGGCTATAAAAAAACAGTATAATTTGTTACAATACAAAATAAAAATACCCTAATGCTATAATGTTTGTAGTGTCCGACCGAAGCTTCGGCTTCGGCCACCTTCGGCCAAAAATCCATCTTCGGCGAGATCTTCGGCTTCGGCCGTTTCTTTTGGACCGAAGCCGAAGGTCCCGCCGAAGGTCCAAGAACAGTCAGAATTAAACGAACTGTTACGAAAGTGTGAGTGACTGATGGACTGCACTGCACTTAGTTCAGTGCGGATACCTCTATCACTCAGAGAAAAGCGGAATGAGCCACTTTACGCCGACATTCTTCTTTAGCTGTGGATAATATTGAAGAAAATTATTTAATTACTAATAATTTATAAACCTTCGGCTTGCCGGCTTGCCGATAAATCGGCTTCGGCTCCGGCCAAAAATAGACCTTCGGTCGGACACTAAATGTTTGTGACCCAAAAAAAATTATTTCGTTACATATCATAATTTCGATACGATTTGGCGATATTATTCCTCATTTTTTTTATAACAAAGTACCCAAAGAATTAATTATAAATTATTAAAAATACCAAGATTAATCGAAAATTTTAAATATAAAAAAAATAAATAACTATTTACTAATTACATTACATCGATTGAGATAATAATTTTAAAAAACATCAAAATCCATTCTACAACAATAAAAAAGATAATAAATTTAGTCAATAATTAAAATTAACGTATTGTAATTTAAATAATAGTACAAAGAGAGATATTAATTAAACATAAATAACACTGAAGTTTAAATAGATGAAGATGCCAGGAATTTTTATTATTGTCATTTTTTAATGGATTTTTTCTTCACAATTGTATGAGGTATTGTTTGTAATTGTATACTAAAATACAATAATTAATTAATTAATTATTATAATTGTATACTAATATTATACCGCTCCCACACACAGCTATTCGTTGTTCGCGTTCGCGTTGCCGCGATGTTGTCATCTCTGGCCACACACTTCTCTACCCGCGCGAATATTCGCGCAAATATTTGCGACGTGTCGAACTTGGATATTAGGGCTGTAGACATTTTTCAAAATATCAGTTTGTCGACATATCGATATTTTTAAATACATCAATTTCAGGCTTTGATGGGTTTAAATGAAAGGCTTATTGTAACTCGAATGTGTCCAAGATATTATTATAGGGCTTGTTGAGAGTAACTTGAAAAATAATACTACGTCATTAGAAATCAAATAGGGTATATCATCCAAAATAGGGTTGTAGTTATTCTACTAGATTCTACCCAGACCAGGATAAATATTTATACTCCGAGTGGTGACGAACCCGCCAATCTCGATTCCACAGTTGGTCGTTTTACCAATGCACCGTCGTAATGTAAGTAAGATATTATCTATAGATTGATATATTTAAAAATATCGATATGTCGAAAATCTGATATTTTAAACAGCCCTAGCCGACTGCGCTGCGATCGCGCGAATAATGTGGTCAGCCACTCGCGTTCAGATTGGCGGAATAATTCGCGGCATGACGAGTAACGTGTCCACACTACGTCCCTGCCTCTTTCCCTCGCTATTCGTCGAGTGTATGTTAGCGGTATTACATATACTCTATCATTTATGGTCGGTCAATCAATTATACTTTTAATTTTAGAAAAGAAATTATAATTACAAACTATTTTTAAATTTTTGTGACATTATTTGAAATAATTGTGCGAGAATCGAGACACATCAAATGAGTGTTGATAAAAAATATATAGATCATAAAATAAATATTTGTAGGATTATTTATTACACACGCCTCAAATTAAAATATTGATAATGTTTAAGAAAATTTTAAGTACACGGAGAGAGGCTCAAGAATTAAAGTTCTTAATGATCTCTTTTTAAGGCTAGATATAATAAAACTCTTATAGATGGAGATTTATATATATTCTATAAAAAATCACGCAACTTTTAAACTTATATGTTTTGTTGCCGTATCTAATTTTGACTAACTAAAGATTTATAAATTATCAGTAAAATTTCGACCAAAATAGGTACAATAGTACCACGATACAGCTAAAATTATAATGGAGGCGATTAAGTAGACAGACATATCAAAAAAGGATAAATTATTTTTTATCATACCGTTGATAAATAATGAGGCGTAATTAAGGAACATTAAGAAATATATTTACTATTAAATATATGTTTTTTTTAATATACACACGGTATAAATATAAATTATAAAATCGTTCACTTAGAATATAACCTTTATATACAGAAAAAACCGTACAGCTGAGCTAAACATTTAAATGATAACTTTCTATTTTTTTTTTCTATTTTATCATATTAATAATAACAATCTACAACCGGTCACCACACTATTACCTCAAATTCAAATTTACAATATTATATTATAAATATATCAAGTCAACCATACGACTATGTACTTCATCGAGTTATACGTTCGCAAAACTGAAAAGAATTTTTTTATCATACGTCTTGCCTAGCTGGAACTAGAGGGCGTTGTGTCTATTGTGTCCAAGATATTACTATTATTATAATTAAAAAGTCTTCATATAATATTGCAAAACATAATCACGCTGTAGATTAGAACATACAATACCTATAAATATTTAGCTCAGCCTGTATAATAAATAAAGTCAATATACCACTGGGTTTTCAATAAATATTTTTTTATTTATTTTTCAAGTCTTGTGATGCATTTCGATTGGCGTTACTGGGAAGCATTAATTAGATTAAAACTAGTATTGCAATATTTAATTCATCTATAAATTACTATAATACCTAAAAAAACACACACGACAATAAAAAAAAAGCAAAATCTCATTTACGAGTATTTGAATGGATTTCAAATGTCTTTTGTGGTTTTAATTATAGGAATACTAGGGGACTCGGTAGACGATATTCTGCACAAAACAGTGCTATCTATAAATTTTAATTGTAATAGTATGGGGTACTATTTCATGATGTTTAAATGTAGATATGGATAATAATTAAAACCACTAATAACATTTTGAGAAATTCGTTGAGAATGAAAAAGGAAAACCCTGGAAATGTCTGAGCTATTCCCCTGAAACTTTTATAGAACTTGTGTCGAGATGTCACTACAAGGGTTTAGTCAAGATTTGACGGAATAACGCCCGAATACTGAACCGCCACTCAAATCTGACAATCAATAAAGTGCTACTTACTGCTCAAATTTCACGTATTCTGTCTAATGTGACAGCTACTTAAACGCTAATGTAGCGCTTATAGCTTTGAGTGGCGGTTCAGTATTCGGGCGTAACTATCATAAACTCCACTCCACTCTGTAACTAGATGGAAAAACATTACCTACGAGCGTCGGTAATGTTTTTCCATCTAGTTACATCTAGTTCGTTATATTCAAACATTTAACTCAATTAATTGAAAAGATGAGATATTAAAGTTTCTCAAAAAGTCCCAATAAACTTTTGAATGAACTAACGATAGGAAAACAGTTTGCAAAAAATGAAAGCACGTTCATAAAGCATGGAATCAAAAAATTGGCACTGAGTTTCGTAAGCAGAAATAAACTTCGTAAGTAATAAATCCTAAAAGCAGTCTTAGTTTATTTTCAAAGCAGGTGAGATTTAGGAACATGCTCCTAATAACGCCAATAACATATTTAGAGCGTCACTGAATATCTGCCCTAAAATGTTTAACACGTTTTGTTAAAAAATAACCTCTTTTTAATCGTGTATTTTAATAGTCAGATAGACAAAGTGAGAATTCTCGCTGGAAAATTATGCTAACTCCATTTTGGACTCTTCTTCTCATTTCGTGTTCTGGATACCGCCGAATAAATTAGGCTTCTGACTTCCTTCACTTTGTGCGCTGTATAAAATATTTAATACATATTACTCTTCGACGAAAAAAAAACATTTTTAATAAAAAAAAACGATGATAATCATTGCATCAACAACCAACTTAATGTTAGGTGAGACCCACCAAGTATTTACAAATATACCTACATAAATTTGACAACACAATAGCCACATTTTCACTGCATGCATGCAGGACTTTCATTCATGCTTACAATACGACCAAAACAGTATAAGCAGTATGTATAATAGTATGCCAGTGGTAGAGCCAAGCAGTTCGCTCGGGCCGGCTCGACCGGTGAAATACCACGACCTCTCAGAAGACCGACGTAAAGTGGCTCATGCCGCGTTTCGTTCGGTGAGAGAGGTACCCGGAGGCCCGCCCCCCTTCTCCACCCTTTCCTATCCCCTATCCCTTAAAGGTCGGCAACGTAACAGTAACACTATGTGTGTTGCTGGTATCCATGGGCGGCGTTGGTTGCTTACCGTCAGGTGACACGCCCGCTCGTCTGCCCTCCTATCCCATAAAAAAAGTATACTGAGATTAATATACGGCTTAATTACTACGCTTCTAGGGCAGAGAAACCTCAGGGTCACATTTGGTACAAACTCGGCGCTATGAATCCTCAAGCGTACCTTTTGTGACTACTTTTCATGGCGTGCAATAAGCATTAACTCTGTTGCAAGCGGTTACTCTGGTTTTGATATCTTCCTCACATTTTCCATCTCTAGTACCTAAAGTCTTTCTTTCGACTTGCTTACGTTTATTTTGCATGCACTTAACCTTAAAAACCCGCATTAACAAAATTTACCATGTATTGTTATCGTATCTCTTTACATTTTGAAATACTCGTGTAAATGCTATTTACATAATTTACTATTTCTAACATATTTACATTTATGTGTTATTATATGCGTATTAAAACTAGACTTTATCGTAACATAGACAGTTGCACTAAATTTTATGGAAAATATCTTATGACATGTTGATGGCCCGGGTGTGGCATGCAATTATACTAGGAGATGTATAAATGAAACCCAGTTTCGGTATAGTTTAAAATTGGTGTTAGATAATAAGTGCAATGTTCAAAGAAAATCGTGCAAAGTACATCAAGAATATTGTTCTAAATAACCCATTTCAGGTACAAAGAAGCTTTATTTTCATAGGTCTTTACAGACACAAAAAAATTGGTCATGGACTTTGGACCTAGATGATGTAGGAATTTTCGTGTTGCACGTTTTCAACGTTTAGAATATTTAAGTAATATAAATTTTAGTATAATATCCCAAAGTGCTATTTTAATGATAAGATCGCTTGACGTAATTACCAGAATTGGGATTTACCGCAGTTCATGAATAATATCAGTAGATAAATAGTTAATATGTATCTCAGTACATAAACATAGATTATTACGCTAATGTACCCGTATACGTGATATTCCATAATTTATTTTCCATTTTAAACAATCATCCTGAATAATAAATCGCTTATTGCAATAAGCGACACATAATAATCGCTTATTATTTATATAGATGTGGATTTGAAACTACAGCTTACAATCCAAAAAAAAACGAACCAATTTTGATTTGAAAGTGGTTCCTGCATGTACAATTTGGAAATAGAATTAAGATCCGAAACGTATATTATATTCACTAAAGAATAGTGAGAGTGGACTGAGCTGCTATAATAGCCACTGCAGACAAAAGAGAAAAAACTTTCACATTATAACACATTGAAAGAAGCGCATCTGTACATCCCAAATCTTTACAAAAATATTTGGCTAAAGACGCAAGTATTTTTTATTGTTTAACGTTACCTACATATTTCATAACCGGAAAGAGTTTGAGGCATTTTTAGAAATGTTATGTAATACAAATTGTTGTTCTTAGTAAAAGGAAAAAAAAACAAATCTTCAACTTTCAATAATTGTTTTACACTTGATGATAACTCAAATCACATCGGTAAACAAATAAACAAACACGCTATCACAATTAGTCATTGCTAAAAAAGCGACCACCTACGTTCCGCATACGTGGTACTATCAACGTAGACCACGTCCAATTTCACCACATTTTCTAAACCGACAAAGGTGATTGCCCATCAATTTCGTCATCGCTTAAATCCATTCCAAGGTCATCATCTCTATTATGACAATCGGGGGTTTAAAATCTATGGTACTTGATGAATGATTATGAACTTTTCCGTCCAAATTCCTCAAAAGTCTGGTAGCGTGGAGGCGAGAAGAATGGTCGACATAAAAGGTCCTAATACCCAGAGGTAAAACACGCTATTCGTAAACGGTAACTGCTACCTACACCTTAGTCGTGATTAAACTGGTGGAATGTGAGGCGGAAGGCGGTGATATGTGCTATACGAAAGCAAACTTAGCAGCATGCTATGGATGGGATAACATATAACTGTTTGATATCCGTCATAACTAAAAGTTAAATAATGCCAAAGTATTTTACGACCAATTTTCATAAATCTGAATAATAAATATAATGCTTAAATAAAATCGCGTGACAGACACAACCTACATTTTTATCATTAAAAGGATCAGTATGATTAATGATTTATCATTTCACTATCTATAATCACTTTCGAATCAATTATTTTAATATTGTGTTTATCAACATTCATCATATTTCCAACGGAATCAATAAAATTTGTCATCAGTAGTAGTCACTGACAATAGAAATTATAAAGGGATAGGTTTGTGCTACTTTTTTCGTAATAAGATATAAATACTACAATTTTAACAACTCTATTAGTTATGTTTATGACATTATATTTACTTAGCCCTTATGTGCCGTCTGTTCGGCACTCTTTAGCAGCGCTCGGTTTTAAGCAATGCAATAAAAATAACTCACAAACAGCAAAACTTTATTGCTTGATATTAATAGTTATATATATATAGTTATGAACCATGACCACGATATTGTAATTAAAATTAGTTTCCAATCCATTTATTACTATTATTCATTTATTACCCATGTTAAAATTATATTTATGCAAGCACACAACCACACAAAAAAAGCTACTTACTGCAGTATTTAGGGGAACTAGAAGCATATAAATAAGCTCATTATTATCATATTAATCATGGTCTCAGCTATATAAATATTATATACATAAAATATTATAAAAATGTATTTTGCATTTAGAGTTAACAAAAACACAGCAATAAAAAATATGTGATTTATTTCACATCTGATTTCAGTGGTACACAATTCATGGTATGGTGTGGTGTTTAATCGGACTAATTCCATAACGATAGACCATCTGTGCTACTATTTCACATAACAATTGTTGTGATTGCATTATATTGCAAAATACATTTTTATTGTATAGTTATTATTATATTATACAATTCTTTATTTATATATTGTATAGGTAAGGCAATGTACCATGCCATTATTGGTAACCTTCAGAATGACAAATTAAAGATGTCATTAGTCATGCTCAATTTTTTACTATTTAAAAAAAACATTTGTGACTTTGTTATAATTTAAAATTATACTATTCATGTTATTAAAATTATTAAACTCACCTCAGCATTATCCGGAAATTTTCCAATTGTCTTATACTGTCTGACAACCTCCCAAACCCATTAAATAGTGAAACTATTTCTGTTCTCTGCAGCCTCTCGTGAGATTTATGCCTGACCGGTAATCTGGTTTGGTGTATATCACTTTCTGGACTGTTCCACTTATCGGAGAATAATATTTTTAATGCAGTTCCCAGTCCTTGAATTTGCAACTTTCCCCACAATTTACATTTATCACATCCCACACAATCCATTATTCTGGATATGTTTCTAAAGTGCTCCCTAAACTCTACTTTGAGATCAGCCGCCTGACTTCCTCCATTGAACATTGAGGACTCATTAAAATGGTCAGGAAAAGAGTATATCACTTCAAGCATATTACGAATTGCCTGTCTGGTCTCCTCATCCTCGATGGGGTTTCCTGTATAATACTCTTCAGCTTCTAAATAAGGACCAGCCTTAGCCAAAGCTCGCATTTCAAGTAGATAAACAAAATACAGATTTTTCAACCAGTTTGGTCCTTCACCAAATGTCTGGGAGGGATCAAAACGGTTTTGGAATTCTTCTAGATTAGGACCCCATTCACCATCTGGAGATGCAGCAAATCCTGCATTTTTATCAAGTAAATATTTAGAACATAAATGGATATTAATACTAGTGTGCATGCCTGACACTGCTCTGTAAAAAACTCTTTTCTCCAAACACATATTACTCAAATCTGATGTCAATACAAATGGGAATGAGTTATATGGATTTGGTTTAGGTCTAAAACAATTCTCTTGATATATACTCCTCCAAATCCTGTTTGCTGAAGGGCCTTTATATCCTGTGTAACGTTCTGGATTTAATAATAAATCCACATATTCAGCATCTACATCCTTATGGTCATATTCACAAAAATTTTCAAGAGCATCATCATGAGCTTTCCATTTGGCTATCTCATGTTGACTGGCAGCACTGATGGTCATATTTAAATATCCCAAGTTGTGGTCATGGTCAGTATCCCCGGCACAGTTAGATTGGCCTTCCTTAGAATACTTAGTTAACGGAGACTCATCTATATGATCCTCATTTTCATAACCATTCTCATAACCGGGAACACTTTCTTTGGAACATGTCTTGATGTGACAAAATCTCATTGCACACCTGCTGTCGTCTGCCCAGAAAGGACATTCTTTCTTTAAATTTACTTTGTAGAATCGGAAATAGTCTTTACCCACGAGACTCTGAAGGCGCGGGTAAATCTTTACGTTATTGAAATAGTCAATAGTGTCAACATTGCATGAGCAGTCGCCCAGAGACCCTTTGAGTTTGTCAAAACAAGCGTTGCTGTCGCAAGATTTTGGTTCATTTAATTGGGTGTCGTAACCGACTGCTTGAACTATTACGAGAGCAAAAATTAAAAACACAACACAGTAATTTCGGTATTCCATTTCAGCAACGACTATCCTGATGGCATGAGTATTCTAGTAAAACACGACTTATCTCAATCACAACACCCACGAAACTGACATAGCACTATTGTTATAAATATCTACACAACAGTGAAAGTGGAAATGAATAATCCGAAGAATAATTGGTAGGACGTGCTCAAACAAACGTTCGTATTTTTCTTCATTACGAATGGACTTGTCACTTTTGTCTGACTGACATTGACGTTTTAAAACTACAATACTTCCCAACACTTTGATCTATGCAAGGGCCGTGAAGCAATACCTACTACAACTTACAAAGGTTACTTTAGTCAGTAAGTTATTTTTTTACTGATTTTGTGGGCTTAATTAATAAAAGTTTGCCGTGCTGTTCCGGCTTAGAATAGGCAGCCCCTTTCGGTTTCGTGGGTGCCGTAAGAGTCGGCTAAGGAAGATTTAGGCCGACACCATCTATTGTTGCCTCTCCTCCTGGTGGGGGATAAACCATCAACGAATACATTCCCAAGGAGGGTTGACGTCAGGCAGGCGGCCGGTCGTAAAATCACAGCCAAAACTCTTACAATATGGATAGTGTGAATGATAAGTGCGGTAGGACTAGGGCGTACCCCGTAGGCGACGCGCAGGGGCAGCACCCGGTTCCTGTGAGAAATGGACTAGGGTTGTCGCAGCAGGGACGGCTGCGACGTAAGAAGCTAGTCCGAGAAGTAAGAATGAGGATAGTAAGCTGGAATGTGGGAACTATGACTGGAAGGGGAAGAGAGCTTGCGGATGTTTTAGAAAGGAGACGTATAAATGTAGCGTGTTTTCAAGAAACCAAATGGAAAGGAACGAAAGCAAGAGAAATTGGGGCGGGGTATAAATTATATTACTGTGGAGATGATGGTAGAAAGAATGGAGTGGGAGTGGTCCTTGATAAGAATCTGAAAAAGTGTGTGACAGAGGTGAATAGAGTGAATGATCGAATTATGTTAGTCAAATTTATGTTAGAGAATGTGATTTTTAATGTAATGAGTGTGTATGCGCCCCAAGTAGGATGCAACGAGGTAATGAAAGAGAAGTTCTGGGAAAAATTTGATGATGTAGTGATGGGTATACCCCAAAATGAGAAGTTGCTCATTGGAGGAGACTTTAATGGGCATGTAGGACGGATGAATGAAGGATTTGAAAGAGTACATGGTGGCTGGGGCTTTGGGACTCGAAACCGGGAAGGCGAAGCATTATTACGAACTGCTTCCGCTTTCGATTTGGCAATTGCAAATACTTTTTTTCAAAAACGGAATCAACACCTAATTACATACAATAGCAGAAATTTTAATACACAAATAGATTACATTTTAACAAGAAGAAATCATATCAAGACAGTCGTTAATTGCAAAGTGATACCTGGAGAAGCAGTAGTAACACAACACCGGTTACTGCTAATGGAAATGAAACTAGTGATAAAATTAACCAATAATAAACCCAAACCCCCGCCAAAAATTAAGTGGGATATGCTAGAAAAAGAAGATTGTGCGAAAGGTTTTCGAGAAAAAGTGGTTGATAAAATGTTAGAAATGAATGACCGTATGGTAGGAATGAAAGTGAATGAATGTTGGAATGAAGTGGCATCAGGAATGAGAAAAATTGCAGAAGATGTTTTAGGTATGACTAAAGGGAAAGGAATAATTAAGAGAGAAACCTGGTGGTGGAACGAAGAACTACAAAAGGTGTTGAAAGATAAAAAGTTTGCTTTTAAAGAATGGAAGAGTGTGAATGAGGATGAGGTGATCCTGAAAGAGAGTAAAAGGAAGCAGTACTGTACGCTTAAGAAAATTGCCAAGAAAAAGGTAGCTATGGCAAGGGCCAAAGTACATGATAAGATATATCAAAGTCTTGAAAGTCCCCAAGGCGAAAAAAATCTATATCGACTAGCTAAGCAAAGAGAGATGAATGAGAGAGATATTATGCATGTAAAATGTATAAAAGATGATAATGGAAGAGTGCTTATGGATAATGAGGAAATAAAAAAGCGATGGAAGGAATATTTTTTTAAGCTAATGAATGAAGAGAATGCTTGGAGTGGTATATTAGAAGAAAACTATACAAATGTAGATATGGTGAATGAAATTACCGTGAAAGAAGTGCAAATGTCAGTACGAAGTATGAAAAGTAATAGAGCAACTGGACCAGACAGTATACCTGCAGAAGCATGGAAGATTTTGGAAGATGATGGATGTAAGTGGCTGACTTTGTTCTTCAATAAGCTGTTTCAGGAAGAGACGATCCCAGATGAGTGGCGCAACAGTTCGCTGGTGCCCATTTATAAAAACAAGGGTGATGTCCAAGAATGTAATAGCTATAGAGGAATAAAGCTCATGTCACATAGTATGAAGATATGGGAGAAAGTGATAGCGAGAAGAATGAGAGAGGAAAGTGAGATCACCCAGAACCAGTTCGGATTTATGCCGGGACGAGGAACAACAGATGCAATTTTCGCTCTTCGGCAACTGTCCGAAAAATACCGACATGCACACAAGAACTTGCATATGGTTTTTATTGACCTAGAAAAGGCATATGACAGAGTTCCTCGTAAAGTTCTGTGGTGGGCTTTAAAAGAAAAAAGAGTGCCCGAGAAGTATGTTAGGCTGGTGCAAGCGATGTATGCAGGAGCGTATACTAGTGTCCGGTCCGTAGCCGGCGTCACCGACCAGTTCAGTGTGGATGTGGGCTTACACCAGGGATCGGCTTTAAGCCCTTATTTGTTCCTCCTGATAATCGATGCTCTTACATCGGACATTCAGGAGGACGCACCCTGGTGCATGCTCTTTGCTGACGACATTGTTCTGGTAGGAGAGGAAGCGGCCGAGGTAGAAAGTAGGCTGAAAAGATGGCAGAATAAGCTAGAGAGAGTCGGTTTTAAGATCAGCCGCGATAAAACTGAGCACCTTTTCTGTGACTTTGGTGGCTCCTCTGGCTTTTCCTCAATATCTTTGGACGGAAAAAGCCTCAAAGTTACGTCAAACTTCAAATACCTTGGTTCGCTTATTCAATGCGATGGCAATATTGACCGGGATGTGAATAACAGAATGAATGCGGGATGGATGAAATGGCGACAGGTCTCAGGAACAGGATGCGACCCACGGATGCCCCTTAAATTAAAGGGGAAAATATACAAATCGGTTGTCAGGCCTGTCGTATTGTATGGGTCTGAATGTTGGCCTATGAAAGAAGTGGATGAAAGGAGAGTACATGCAACAGAAATGCGAATGTTAAGATGGATGTGTGGTGTGACAAAAAGGGATAGAATAAGAAATGAGTATATAAGAGGAAGCATGAAAGTAGCACCAATCACGGAAAAAATTAGAAGTGGTAGATTGGCGTGGTATGGCCACATTATGAGAAGGGACGAAAGCCATGTCACAAGGAGAACGATGAGAATGACTGTGGATGGACACATTAGTAGAGGAAGGCCGAAAAAGAGATGGATGGACTGTATAAAAGTTGATATGAATATGAAGGGAGTAAGTGTGAAAACGACGAGTGACAGGAGAGAATGGAAAAGAATGACATGTTGTGCCGACCCCACATAGAGTGGGACAAGGGCAGGAAAATGATGATGAATTAATAAAAGTAATAGTTAGCAGGAATTAGTCCAAAAATGTGGTTGATGGTGTAAATTTAAACTATCTTACAAATACCACAATATTATTATTTATTGCTATGAAGGTCTAAAAAATTGTAAGCTGCACGGGATCCTAGCAGATGTGAAACCTCGAAATTAGGTACACAAAAAAAGTATCGATATTTTGTGCTATCGAGTACTTAACCTTTCGATACCGGTACTTTTGCACTCCATACTTTGCATTCGATACTTTTACTCAATGAGTACTTTTCACTAAGTATCGTATCGAATAAATCTCCGAAATTTTCCCCAAATTTAAGAGTAAAAAAGTCAGATGGAGGTTATTATAAGGGTGTTTTATTTTTAAGGGTAATTTTAACATAATAATGTATTTAATTGTATTTAATCTATTTATTTTTCAAAAACTTGATTTATTAATTGAAATGTTTGATACTTTGAAAAAAAGAGTACAAAAAAGGTTTTTTGTTAAGTGAAATTATGTATTTATTATTTAATTTTTTTTATACGTTTAATGATATTTTATTACTAAAGTTATTCATGTTTGTTCTCCATCAGCAAAGTTGGCTGATATTGAGGTCGTGCCCTATGCGCATTAGATTAGGTCTGAGTGGTCTGTTGCACTAACGTGTGGCGTAGCTAGGGACACGGTACCAACTAGAAAGTATCGATACTGCACTAATGAGTAGTATCGAAAAAGAGAGCAGGGCTTCGTAGACCTTGCGAAGCCCTGCCTGAGAGAAGCTCAAAAAATACTCGAATACTCGATACTTTGAGTTATCGTTTCTTTTACAAGTATGATACTTTTTTCGACACTTCTCATGAGTACAATAGTGATACTTTCTATTCAATTCCGTGTCCCTCATTAGATTTTATTCTTTCGATTCTACTCCTGAGTACTGCCTGAAAATTCCAAAAATTCTCGATTCTTTGAGTTATCCATTATTTTGTATCGATATTTTCTATTTGATACCGAAACCATCATTATATCTTGACTGACCTTGAGAAAAGTAATCGATACTTCAAAATATCGATATTTTCACAGGGCCTATGCCGTGTACGGCCTGCGGGGCCTTGCCTGAGAAAAACTCTAAAAGTACTCGATACTTTGAGCTATTGATTCTTTTACGAGTACTAGATTTTTTAACGATACTACAGAATACATATCGATTCTTTCTATCCGATGCCGAAATCCTCATTAGACCTTGACCTGGAGAAAAGTACTCGATACTTTTCGTTCGATACTTTTAAAAGTACGGTACTTTTCTTTCGATACTACTCATGAGTACAGTATCAATACTTTCTATTCGATACCGTGTCCCTATTTGAAATTAGCTTGTACAATTCTTCTTCTTCTTTGGTTATTTGGAGAAGGTGTCAAATGACACCACTTAGCCAATGACAGTGATCATGAAGCAATATTGCCAACAGTCAGAAGCAGGAAGGGTTTGTATCCGTGTTAATGAGGAAGGTACTTGTAATTCGATTGCGAAGTAACTTCCCATACTCTTGCCAATCTGGCTGGCTTCATAAACTCTGCTCTTATCCGTTACGTTGGAGTCGTAAACTAAGCGAGTGAGCAAGGTGGACATAAACTTGCCTCTAAATTTAACAAATTAGAAACGAATGATTAATCCACCACCAAGGACAGAACAACACATACGATAATAAATTGTTAGTACGATGGATAGGCACACACAAATATATATATATATTAAGTTAGTATCTAGTTGTAATGCGGGATAAAAATAATTTACAATTTTATACAATTTCTCTCCTTTAGAGTCTCGGTGGCGCAGTGGTCGAGCACACGGCTTCTGATCCAGAGGTCCGGGTTCGATTCCAGACACTGGCTCACACCAATGACTTTTCGAAATTGTGTGATAAATATCGATGACTGACAAACTTTGTGCCCGGTATGGCAATAGGTTCGCTACCTATTCCATTTGGGACGTAAACATAACGGCGAGACGAGGCTTAACAGCCGCTGCCTACACCTTCGGGTAACAAAAGGCGTGAAGTTATGTTATGTTATACAATTTCTATTCACAAATTTACAAAGGAGGGAATTAATGTTAGGGCAATAAATATGGTACATGAGGCATTTAAGGGAAGTGGGGCGAGGTATTTCTGGCGGGAGAAAGTCGTAGAGGGGGGTAGCGTAATTTAGGGCATGCGAAGAAAATGTGGTTTGCGTCGCCTTCGTCAAGGCTGCACTCACACAAAGAGGTGTTCCTTATCATGAGCTAGGCGAGGAAGACGGGAGTACAAGAGTGAGTCTCAATCGACAAATGACAGATACCGTTTTTTTATCCACTTTGCGAAACTTAAAAAACCACGGGGAAGGGGGAATATTGGGTTGTAAGTCCGGATAGTGCTTACCCTTAGAAAGTTTTGAGGACTTCCAAACAACATTCCATGATTTGTCCATTAGTCGACTGGCGATATACACCCAAGACATAGGTCTTGGGTGTAGGATTGGAAGTGTTCTAGAGTACCAATGTGGGCAGCTGATAGTCAGTAGTCTCATTACCTGGTATTCCAGAATGCCCTGGTATCCAAGCTAGAACCACATTTATGTTATGTTTGTGGCACTCTAGAAGGCTAAAAATTAATTCTTTAACTATTTTGCTAATTCTTTAATTTAAAGGATAACAGAGAGACAAGGGTGTCGGAAAGGGTTGGATAGGATAGCTTGAAGGCAGCTTAGGGAGTCTGAGAAAATAATAGAATTATTGAGGAGATGGGATTTAATAAATGAGATGGCCTCTAACACTGCGTGTGATTCACCAGTGAAGACCGATGTAGTGGAGGGGCATTTGAAGCTAAGGAATGTTCTGCAGGAGGGGATCCACACCGCTACTCCAACACTGCTATCTGCAGTCAATTTGGAAGCGTCTGTGAAGATGATATACCACCCACAAAATCTCCGATTATATACGGAGTTAAAAACATTACGTGCGTCGGTTTTAATTTATCTATTCCATAATGAAGAAGGATGTTGGGACAGGAGACTAACGCGTCGTAAGGAGTTAAATAAAGTGGGTTAAGGTAGAGAAGATAAACAAGGGACATAAGGGGGGGCCAGTTTATCCGAAATGGCCTCTAGCCATGACGAGGGGTCATTAGCTGAAATATTTTCTGAGTTAGAGGATCCCCTAAATCGGCGAATCTGTTTCCAGAAAACCGAAGAAGGGGTTCTTGATGATAAGGATTCACAGAAGCTTATCCAACCAAGCCTTTTCTTTTTCTTGGCAAGTTTGGTGAATCTAGCAGCTGTCTGTTTGTATTTAAGGAAATTGTCTACAGACATATCCCGATTGTAGCACCTCTCAGCCTCCCTTCGTTCCGTTACTGCTGCGGAGCACTCAGCGTCCCATCATGGTCGGGAGGAGGTGACATCTTTTGCAGTTCTTTTATGAGGAACATTAGCGTCGTTAGCACTCGAGATGATACTCTCGATATATATACTGTAGAAAAGGAGTGGAGAGTCAGAAATGTTTTGCGGGAAGAAATTAAATTTACAATCCAGGTTTTTGGAGTATGAGGACCAGTCTACTTTAGAGAGCTTGTACTTCATAGGAGAGGAAGGGTTGCGTTGAGGATATACGCGATTAGAAAGTGACATGGATAATATTATAGGAAAGTGGTCACTTCCATGAGTGAAGGGTAAAATTTTCCAACTGGTAGTTGGGAGAAGAGAAGGTGAGCAGAGTGAAACATCGACAGTACTTTTCGGATCTTGGGAGGGGAGTGTTCTGCGAGTAGGGGAACCGTCATTGAGGAGGCACAAATTTTCAACAATTAATAAGCACAAAAATACAGACTCTGACAAGAACTAAATATGTCATGATCATCATCATTATCAACCTATCTCCGTCCACTGCTGGACATAGGTCTCTCCTTTGGCACGCCACTGAGCTCGATCTTCGGCCATTCGTTGCCAACCACTGCCAGCCACTTTGCGTATATCGTCGCCCCACCTAGCCTGAGGGCGTCCTACACTACGTTTGCCGAAACGCGGTCTCCACTCCAGGACACGTTTCCCCCATCGGGAATCTGACGTGCGACAAATGTGACCTGCCCACTGGCACTTCAGTTTGCTTATTCTTTGGGCTATGTCGATGACTTCATGTCGGATGTCATCATTTCTAATTCTATCCTTCAGAGAAACTCCTAACATAGCCATGATAAAAAAATACAATAGAGTCGGGTCAATTTAATATGCAACATTTTTCGTCTGTTCATTTTATTATTTTAGTGAGATGATCTGCACAAAAACATCGGATAAAGTGAAGGAATCGATACAGACATGAAATATTTTTAAAAATCTTTAAGTGGGTTTCCGTCATAATATTATGTTTTCTTTCATTTTCTAAGGACTAGGAGTGATTTATTGATCAAAGCCCAACACTGACAAGAACATGGTTATTCATTGACAGTGGTAATTTTTTTAAAGTAATTGATGCATTTGATTTTACTTATCAGCTTTTACATTTTTAGAGTAACATCCCTACTGTTTATAAAGGTCAAAGTTATGACTGTCTCTGGTTATGACGACGCAACATATGGTAACGACATTCAATTTGTTACATCAGAAATTATTTGTTAGGGTTAGAATGATTTGTAACTGAAAGCAAACAGTGAAATTTTTTGTATCAATCATTACTACAATAAATTATAATTATAATTGAAAAAAAATTGACAAGTAAAGCAAATTCTGCAGTTCTAACAAAACGAAAAAATATATTATTTCATGCTCGCCGTTAGAAGTTTACGTTGATGAATTTTGATTATCTGTCAAATATTGCCTATCAAAGTAAGCCGATTTTTTTCGATTTTTTTAAGAAATTTTCTCAGTAAAATTTTTCCCAAACCTTTTTTATCGGCTGAACTGACAGAAAATCCGCCATGCTTTGCGGATTTTCGGCGTCAGTTGAGGTATTTACGTATAATCTTATTTCCGTATTCACTTTATGTACGCACTGAAATACTGTTATACTGTTTTGATGTGAGTGGCAGTGCTGAGTAAGTACTTTACAGATATATGTTTATGTGTGCGCCGGCGAAATGGCTAATATTAATTTAAGCAATTGAACGTATAGAACAATATGTCTCGTCCATATAAACAAGTCAATGGTTACTAATCATCACTGACAGCGAGACCGCGAGTAAGCAATTCTCAAGATGTTTATTATTCAACACATTAACATTATTTAAGTAAGACTGTTCTTACACATGCTCTTTATTAGCACGAAAGCAAGCTAGTATCGAGCGACTGTATCCTGTCAAATATTAAAAAAAAATCCTAGTAAAAAAAAATGACACTTTATTCAGTGACAATTGTGACAATGACAAATTCTAAATATTTAATCACCTGTTTTGTTTTCATAGCGTAAAACTTGCATAGATTGCATTATACAGTTGTAAAATATTCACAAGTAATAAATACACCCATGATAATTTATTTATGTCTATGTAAAATAAATTATTACAAAAGCTCTACACTAGCAGCAGTGAACTCCAATAAATGTTCATCTAATACTGTCTACATTTTTTAAATTACATTGTTTCAAAGAAAAATGGATAGCGAATTTGTGCATATATCTACAAGCCTTAGGTTGCAGCTTGGCTACGGCATAGGACATGTGTTAAACGATGTATGTGCGAGCTTATGGTTTACATACTTTCTGGTGTTTTTTCATTTAGTTCTAGAGTTTAGTGCCTCTCAGTCTGGTAACTTAATGTTAATCGGTCAAATAGTAGATGCTGTTGCTACACCATTCGTTGGTTACCATTCTGACCATACAAACAACACTTTAAGTGTGAAATATGGTAGAAGAAAACTATGGCATTTATTTGGTAAGTAATATTTTGAAAATATAGACTTATATGCGCTATGTACTTGAGAGTAATAGGACTATATACTAAAGCTAGAAAACCTGATACATTTTGCTGTTGAATAATTTATAATATGTGCCAGTCAGTATGTGTTTTTGTGGCAATTATAGTAACATAACATAACTTCACGCCTTTTGTTCCCCGAAGGTGTAGGCAGCGGCAGTTAAGCCTTGTCTCGCTGTTATGTTTATGTCCCAAATGGCAAATAGGTGGCAAACCAATTGTTAGTAGTTTTTCAGTCATCAATATTTATCACACATAACTTCCGAAAACAATTTCGAAAAGTCATTAGTGTGAGCCAGTGTCTGGAATCGAACCCGTACCTCTGGATCAGAAGCCGTGTGCGCGACCACTGCGCCACCGAGACTAACAATTATAGTAAATTTGTGAATATTTTTTGTGACCTAACTTAGTTATAAATTAGAGTACTGTATTTTTCTTTCTACTAAGTTACTTTAGTTTCAAACTCTACCATAAATCTGTTGTTGAATTTTGTATATTTATGCTTATTCCTAATTTTTTTTAAGAGGAATGCTAATATTTTTTTTTTTACTTTTTAGGAACTGCTTGTGTGCTAATATCCTTCCCATTCATATTCTCTGAATGTATAGAATGCACCCTAACCCACAAATGGGCTCAAATGTATTATTTTGCTGCGTTTATTGTGATATTTCAAATTGGATGGGCGGCAGTACAAATATCTCATTTGAGTTTAATACCGGAGTTATCAGATGATGATCATACAAGAACACATCTTACTGCTATTAGGTATTAGAAATAATTACTTTTTAATTGATATTTTTATTAGAAATCAGATATATTTTCAAAATTAGATTCAGTATCAGATTTTTTTTTTACCTTAAAACTGTTTTGGCTTGTAAAATTCTTTTGCTATCATATCAACAAATATTTTGTAATGAAGAACATAAAAGTCATTATATTCAGCTATTGGTTTGTATGTCTATCAGACTGGTAGTTATCTAGCACTGTCAGTGATAAGGCTTAATAAGTTTATATAACTATCAAATATATTTAATTAATTAATAGTTAATTAATATTGTTTGTTACAGATATGGATTTACAGTATTTTCAAATCTATTTGTCTACATAATCACTTGGATTATATTGCACATAACTGGTGAATGTGACACACATGTATGTCTAACTGAATTGATTATTTCTTACTTGTACAATATATTAGGGGTTTAGATATAATATAAAAAAATCTTGTTTTGTTTTTCATGGACAAGCAGGACATATTTTATCACTGGGAATTTTCTAAAACTCTTTAACACTGTGCTTAATGTGTTAATAATAGTTGAGTGAAAAATTGAGACATTTCTGTTGTGAAATTTTAAATAAACATCATGTAAAATAATATTTTCAATAAGTAATTTTTGCTTGTTGAAAGTAAAAAATTATATGTAAAAATAATTATAACTTCAAACACTATATCTTTATTTGTCATCTTTATTTCAGCAAGTAGGTCCTACGGATGCATGGAAATTCAGACATATTGTATACATAGTGCTAGGGGTGGGGTCCCTAGCTGCTGTAATATTTCATGTAACTGTCACTGAGAAGAATAATTACCAGGGCCAGGAACAGCTGCTGACTGCCAGTGGGAGCGGTGCACACTATGATTTCTTACGGAAACCACTAATGTATCAAGTAAGTTGAAGTCTTTTTTTTCAAATTAGTTCCTAAACTCTAACCAGCAGAACATTAGGTTTTGATACTGTGCTGGAACAATTTTCTCCGTAAACATTATTTCATAATACTACTAATGTGACATAAACTTAAGTAAATTAACTGCCTGAAAAGATATATTTGAAAAAAAGATGGTTGTGGCGAAAATGGCCTCTTAAACCATTAATAATTGTGGAAATTGAAAACTCGTTATCCGTGCGAAATTTTGTCGTAATGTAGCTCTAAATTACAACTAATAAATAGGAATTTTAATCTGAATCCGTGTCAAAAGCCATGTTTAAAATATCTATGTCAATATTCTAGTTGCAATAGATAAGATATTATATTGCATAAATAGTTTCAACAATCTAGGCTAGCTGTTGGCTACTGTTGTTGAAATATAAATTAATTAACCACGTGATGTGGTGTTTCGGAGATAAGAATATCAATTTTGTAAATATGTGAAACGTGGTTAAGTGTGTGTCTCGGTGGCGCAGTGGTCGAGCACACGGCTTCTGATCCAGAGGTCCGGGTTCGATTCCAGACACTGGCTCACACCAATGACTTTTCGAAATTGTATTCGGAAGTTATGTGTGATAAATATCGATGACTGAAAAACTTTGTGCCCGGTATGGCAATAGGTTCGCCACCTATTCCATTTGGGACGTAAACATAACGGCGAGACGAGGCTTAACGGCCGCTGCCTACACCTTCGGGTAATAAAAGGCGTGAAGTTATGTTATGTTATGTTGTATTGGTAGAATAAGATAATTCGTACAAACTGAAATAAATCATATTTATAATCAATCAAATGTAGTACTGGCTGATATTCTTAATGCCAAGCCAACTTCTATATGACGCCCCTAACCGCTCAGCCGATTTACATGAAATGTATAGATAATTTTCCGTAAAAATAAAGAGCTAACACTTCAACAGCCACGCAGTCTGCTAAAATGAGCTGCATGAGCTGCATGAATGAGCCAGGACCTCACAGTATGTCGACGTAAAATACCTCATGTCGTGTTTCCTTCAATGCGATAGGTATCCAAAGGACCTCTCTTTCCACTCCCTTCCCATCCCACTCAATTAAGGGTCAGCAACGCAATTTTAACACTATCTGTGTTGCAAGTGTCTATCCCATAAAAATATGTTCTTTAATAATGAACTCCCCTCCGCCTTTTTAAGTTTTAAAATGAGTGGCAAATGTCCTAATGAGAACATTCACTGATCCTTTATTGGTCAGTCAGTGTAATTTATGAAATAGCTTATAAAATCTGTACAAACCTAACACGTGTGGTTAATTAAATATTTATTTAAATGTTTATTGTATCATTACATTGTATAAAATAAATTTGCTTTCCGCTCTGTCTCCATATACGCTTATATTGGTTTTAAAGGTAATGCTTCGCAAAAAAATTAGGCATCCCACAGCGCTGCTGTATCAGGAATCAAAGGTACTTACTGTTCGTCAGCTTTACATACTCGCAGCTGTCGTAAAATTCCACAAAACGGCTCATTCGACTGTTCTAATCGATGAACGCCTTCGAAGGAGCTGGAGATGGAGAAATCTGAAGTGTAAGCTGAGTTTCGGACAAAAAGCCTTTGCCTTTATGGGGCCCTATTTGTACAACAAAATTAATAATAGATTGAATATAGTGGATAAGTCTAGATATAAGTGCAAAAAGGAAATCATGAAATGGCTCTTGAACCTAGATTACCTAGCAACCGAAAATGTCATTACGTATAACCGGTAAATCACAGGAACCCCCATTTTATCTATATATGTATATTTACTATCATACATACTACCGCACACCCTCATGTACCGCTTACACAACACCAACACCACTCACACACACACACCGCACACACACACACACACACACACACACACACACACACACACACACACACACACACACACACACACACACACACACACACACACACACACACACACACACACACACACACACACACACACACACACACACACACACACACACACACACACACACACACACACACACACACACACACACACACACACACACACACACACACACACACACACACACACACACACACACACACACACACACACACACACACACACACACACACACACACACACACACACACACACACACACACACACACACACACACACACACACACACACACACACACACACACACACACGCGCGCGCGCACACACACACCTAATGTATGCTACTATGATTGTACTATGAGTAAATTTGTAATTAAATATTTGTTGTACATAAAAAGAGGATGAAAGAGACTGAACTCCACGACACAGGGCATCCTAGTGTGGGGTTCAGTGTTATTTGTAATTTTACTGTGCCTTAATGCTTTTAATTTGAAATAAATAAATAAATAATATCTTTGAAACTACGCAACGGATTTTGTTGCGTTTTTTTTTAATAGATTGAGGGTGTCACAACGGGGTGGTTTTTATATATGTAGTAAAGAATAAAATATAAATCCAGAATTTAATTATTTATTGCTTTTGTTGCGGAACAAAGTTCACCAGGTCAACAAGTTTATTATAATTTATTGAGTTCCATTACAATATCATATTTGACCTACATGATCGTTCATAGACTGTTCTATATTAGAATTTAAATTAGATTTATGCAATAAATTTAATTGTAATTTAGACGAATAAATTTTAATTACAATTATAAATGCGAATAACGTATTGCTGTATGTTGTGGTAGATTTTAAACTGACAAATGTTTTTTTTTCTATATTGTCCGTAGGTCGCCGGAGTTTATATGTGTACCAGATTAGTAGTAAACATATCACAAGTACTAATACCGTTGTATCTCCATCGGACGCTAGGGTTAGCGGCTCGAGCCCTAGCCGTAGTGCCCCTAGCACTGTACCTAGGCAGCCTAGCAGCCGCAGGAGTGCAGAGATTGGCACCTAGATCCTGCAAGAGAAAACTAAACTATCTGACAGGATCTGCATGTGCACTGGCCGGTTTTGTATGGATTTATATTGGATCTGACGATGATTACAAAGTGTACTTTATTTATGTGGTTGCTGTTCTAATAGGTTAGTAATTTCATATTTTTATACATGTAAAGAGAATGGATGAGGCAAGATTGACAAAGCACATATGCAATGCAAAAGTGGATGGATGTAGGAGTCGAGGACGGCCAAGACACACATTCCATGATCAAATAGAACGAGTTCTGGAGGAAGGTGATGTTAGAAGCTTTAAAAAACGATGCGCGTGTATGAAAAGAGTTATGAAAGTCAGAGGCGTCTAAAAATCGTGCCTTATGAGGCTTTTTTCCCTCTGCCGACCCCGCAAGGGATATGTCGTGAAAGTTATGTATGTTCATTGCATACATAACTTTCAACTGATTGTCAGCTATGATTGTGCGAGATTGGTCATATAAGTTATACAATAAAAATTTAAAATTTAATCTGTGTGCATGCATATGGTATTATAATCTTTACGCCCCTTTCCGTGATAAACTGAGTTCTGTATTAGGTTTACATTTTCAAATTATATTCTCATTAGAATGACCTTCAGGGTTCAGGGCCGCGAAATTGCACGAGTCGATACTTAACAGCCGCTGCCTTCAGGTAGAAAAAGGCGTGAAGTTACATTATTATTAACATATAAATGTATTCAGTCATATTTTAGATTCAAAGTTCATTTCTACATAATAGAGTCCCTTTGTGTTATACTAAAAGTAACATCAAATTAGTCACTTTGAACTACTCTAGGTCTTTGTTTAATATTTATCGTAATGTATAAAATAGCAATGTATTTGTGTCAATAGTTATGGAAACATTAAATTGTTAAAATTCAGTACCCTAATAAATTATTAGTAGTCGTCACAACCTACTGACTTTGCAATTTCAAGTGAAAAATCTCGGTCAAATTTGGATAAAAATATGCCCCTAATTCCTCCTTCAAACATGAGTCCCTTAGGAAGATAATGAGCTGGTCAACAGTTTCTAATTCAAAGTCATTTAATTATTTAAGGTTTCGGCGGTGCAATAATGTTGGTGACCAGCTTATCGCTGACTGCTGACCTGGTCGGCGCCAGAACTGAAGCGTCTGCCTTCGTCTACGGTCTGATGAGTTTCACTGACAAGCTGGCGTGCGGAGTCGCCATAGCCCTCATACAAACATTGTGAGTACAATTTTGAAGAGTCTGCTGTAATGAAATTTTATTGTAACTCAACCCTATCTGCCTAGCTACTTAGGAGAAGTTCGAATTCCACATACAACGCACAGAAGAATTGTATTTATGTTGTCATAATTAATAATAAGTTGTTGTATTTTCGTTTCGAAAAACGGTTTGTTTTTTTTTATTTGTATGGTACTTAACTACTGCTACCTATCTACTACCTTTGCTACTACTACTTATCTCCTTTTTTTTTTTTTTACGCGAGGAAATGCTTTATGCACACCCCCCGCCTGGGGACGGCAGGGGGTAGTGTGGGACTCCCAAAACAGTAAACTGGAATCCGATCCTAGGGTTACCCACTAAAACCTCGCGGCGGCCTTCCTCCGGCGTTGGGGTGGCCCAGGACAGTGCGTCGGCCCTCTGGTCACCCCGCCGTCGCCCCCCCTCTGTCACGAGGGGGTGCTCATCCTCGGGGAGCCTCGGTGAAGCTCCCCCGGGCGGGCCGGCTCCGACCGCGCGCTGTAAACAGGCGTTCGGCCGGCGGCGCCCCCGACGAACCTCCCCGGCCGCACCAGGGCGTCATCCTTCCTGGGCCGCGACCCGGGCGCACCCGCGGGGTGTGCGCCCTCGCGACCCGTCGGCGGCGGCGATCACTGAGCTCGCCGCCGCCGCCTTCGAGCGGGATCGGCTCTCTCCCGACCCCGCTCGGCGGCCTCCTTCTGGAGCATCAATGCTTCGCAGAAGGAGACCACAGCCCTCCACTCCTCCTCGCCCGCCAGCATTGCCGCGACCAACGCCGGCGGGGACAAGTCTCGCCCGATCCCGTCGACTAGGACTCGGCGCTCGGCCGCCCAGGCCGGGCAGACCTCCAGCGTATGCTGGGCCGAGTCCAGGTCGGATGCGCAATGGTGGCATCTCGCCGTCTGTTCACGTTTTATTCGACTCAGATACTCACCGAAGCACCCGTGCCCGGTGAGTATCTGAGTCAATCTGTAGGTGATAGTGCCCCATTTGCGGAGCACCCAGGCCTCAAGGTGGGGCAGGACGGCACCGACGGCGCGCTTATGCGCACAGCCCTGGAGGACCAGCGCGTCGCGCCAGTCCACCAGAACCCGCCGGAAAGCCTCTCGCCTTCGCACTTCGTGTCCCCGCGCGTCCGGATCCCCCCCTCCCCGACCGAGATCGTACGCGGCTGCGTACATCTCGGCCAGGATGATGAAGGGGGGGGAACGCGCGAGGACCGTCGCCGCCTCGTACGATATCGTACGGTAGCCCCGTACGATCCGTATGGCCATGATGCGCTCCAGACTCCTCAGCAGAGCCCTGGAGCGGGAGGCCCCCGCGAGGTCACGTGACCAAACGGGGGCCCCGTACAGGGCCACGGACCGCACGACGCCACCGTAGAGGCGGCGAACTCCCTCTCCCGGTCCCCCAAGGTTGGGCAGCAGGCGGTGCAACGCACCTGCCACCCGTCGCGCTCGGGGGACCATCCTCACGAAGTGCTCCTCGAAGCACCAGCGACTGTCCAGGATGAGGCCGAGGTACTTCATGTACCTCCCTACCGGGACAGCCGTGTCACCCACCTGGATCCGCGAGGCTGGTGGCTCCCGGCCCCGAGTGAGCCGGTGGAACCACAGCGTCTCACTCTTGTGAGGCGCCACCTCCAGGCCGAGCCCGCAGATCCGCCTGACGACGATAGCCACCCCCAGCTCGGCGAACCTAAGCGTACGCTCGAAGTCGGGCCCCGTGGCGACCACCAGAGTGTCGTCTGCGTAGCAAACGACACTCACGCCACGGGGCAGACTGATGCGGAGGACCGGATCGTATGCGAGGTTACACAAGGGGCCCGAGCACGGACCTCTGCGGAACCCCGCACGTCACTTCCTTTCTTTGCTCCGTCCCGTTCCGGTCGACATAGTCCACCCGTCTCTCCTGCAGGTAGGCCTCCCTGATGGCCGGCCAGGGGAGGGTCCCGAAGGCGTTGACGATGTCTAGCGACACCGCCAGCGCGACCCCCCCCCGATCGGACTGCCGGTTCCGACAGGGCCCGCACCCGACGCACCGCGTCGATGGTCGAGCGCCCCTGCCGGAACCCGAACTGGCAGTCCGATATGTCCGGGCCCACCTGCGACAGGTGGCTGCTGATACGGGCGGAGATAACCCTTTCAAAGAGCTTCCCTTGCTTCCTGATGAGCACCAGCCTCGCCGACTTCCAGTCGAGGGGGAACACCCCGCGGCGGAGGCAGTTGGTGAACAACTGCCTCGCCTTGTTCCCCAGGACTCCCAGAGCGAGCACCAGGACCCGGCCCGGAATTCCGTCCGGGCCGGGAGCGGCGCTGCGAGAGGCGAGCCGCGCAACGGCTCGCCCGAGCTCGTCCTCCGTCACCTCCAGCTCGTCAGACCCTTCTGTGTGGTCCGACTGAGACGGAGGGTCCGAGGGACCGCCCTGGACCCTAGGGAAGAGCGTATCCACCACTCCTCCCACGACGTCCGGGTCCAGGGACTCCGTCAAAACTACTTATCTCGTACCTGAAATATTTACATTTTTAAAAGATTCACCCAAACCTCACATAGTCCAATCACTTCGCTCTACACCGGTAATTGAGAATCGTTAAATGGCCCATATTCACCTTTTATTTCATTTGGTCGCTGCTCATACATTCGGGTTTTAAAAGCATGAATTTACTTATTGTTATTATTTTAAGCGCGGAGGATGCCGAAGCCAGTTACTACCGCGTGGTTCTGTCGTGGGTATGTGGTGTTGCCACCGTTGTTGGTCTCACGTTGACCCTACTGCTGCCCAGATTTTACGCACACGAACTACTCGTAAATGGTATGTAATTTGTATTTAAATAAACAATTAAATTGGTTCGTTTGAACGTGCCGTAACTCTAGAACTGCTGATCCGATTTGTGTAATTCTTTTCGTAGTACATAGCCTGTTTATCAAGCTAAAGGGGACAGCAGAAATTTGGTGGTATTTGGATATGTCTAAATTTGTTAAACCTCTATATTACAGATGATTCTTCAATAAACACATGTGACGACCAAACGACGGCTGTTATAGGCGATATATGAGCTAGTGATTTGATTTATTAGATTAATAATTATTTGATAATTAGTAAATTTTATATTCTTCGTACTTACTAGATAGTACTCGATTTATATCAATCACATTTTATTATATTATCTAAGGGTACTAGAAAATATATATATATTGAATCTAGCTAGGTGGTTTAATCGCTTTTAGCGATCTGTCACAGAGGACCTTATTGTTATGTAGAATTTAATTATAAATATTTATATTAATGTGCAATGTTCATAAGAATATATTATTAATAGTGATATTACATTGATACACTGGTTCACCCATAGTTTGGTTTCCCCTAGTTTGTTTCATTCTTTTATTTGTCTTTTATCTTAGACTCTGAATTCTATAAGTTTAATGCTGACTGCAGTTATCACTCTCACTCAATATCATCATACATATTTATAATACATAACTTTTGAGTGTCTTTGATATGATGGGTTTTAATAAAATTAACCATCAAGATTTGAACTCTCCACTAAGCTAGTTTGAGTTAAGACGAAGTCACGCGCGGTGTTGCATGAAATGTTAACCTGTCGTATGTAGTAATAATGACCATCCCAGAGGTAAGAAGTAGACGAAGAACCCGACCCATAAGTGCTGGTGGTATCCATTAAAGGTTTCCACTGGATTTTAAAAAGACATTATGATATAAGAGACGGTCCAAGATTGCCGATAAGTTGAGAACTAAATTTGAGATACCTCTTAATTGAATCTCCACTATCAAATAGTACGCGATAGTATTAAATAGTGTCCGACCGAAGCTTCGGCTTCGGCCGTATTCTGGGTCGAAGCCGAAGGTCCCGCTGAAGGTCCGAGAACAGTCGGAATTAAACGAACTGTTACGAAATTGTCAGTGACTGACGGGCCGAGCTGCACTTAGTTCAGTGTGGTGTGGATACCTCTATCACCGACAATCGGCCTCGGCTTCGGCTTCGGCCAAAAATAGACCTTCGGTCGGACACTAGTGTTAAATAATTTGTTTATATTTTATTAAATATTTACATATTTCTTGTCTAAAAATTTAGAAAAAAATATTTTCATTAATGCAAACCAGCCTGTAATTTTTTTTGCAAGTATTTGTTTTTCTAAATATATTTTAAGTTGTAATGTAACTAGTACATAGTAGGATTTAAAAAGTATCGTTACCGCTACCCTTAAATTAAGTTCTATTATTTATAGATTTGTGTGTTATGTTTGTAGTGGGCTTAAAGCTCTGGTCATCCTCATCACAAATTCGCCTTAACAGTATAATACATCATTACAATTAGATTTAAATTATGTGTACGCTTAACAATTTAAGTATTTTTAGTTCAATAGAATGAATTAGAAAGTTTTATCTGTACCAGGTGATAGGCTTAATTTTTTTTTACAACAACAAATGCTATACTCAAATAATTTAAAAGCTTGATTCCAAAGCTTAGAACTAAGAAATTATATGGAAAGTGATAGCTTAAGTTATAGTTCAGTAGAGCAACCATAATTTTTTTGCAGCAGATTCATATAGATTAGGAAAAGTTTTTAGTTTAAATCTGTCAAAAACTGGCGCGAAAAAAAAGGATGGTAGGTACTCTGAACCACTGAGTTAAATATACAAGAGGAGCAAACCTCATACAAATGCGTCAAAAAATGTGTGTCCACTTTTTAGATGCAATGACGTAGCTTTGAAACCACTAGACATTTAAAATTAAACATATATCTATCTCAGTCACACAAATGTCAAATACATTGCCGTCACTTTGATTAGACAAAGATGGCAATATAAATTTGCAATGGCGGTGTGGGGTGGTCAGCCCATGCGAAATTTTACCCAACTTTTTCAAGCCATGTACTCGTAAAAATATTTAATAAATATAAATTCAATATTTTACTATTACTTATTAATTTCTTATCAGATGTATTACAAGATAACTGAAATAATGAATGGATCAACGATCTCTGTGTACTCCGTACTAGATCGGCTGTTCCGTAAAAAATTGGATCACACTCATCTGTACCTAATTGTGTACACCTGCCTTAGAGCAGCGATTTAAACCGCTGTAGGTAAGGTGTACAGTGTGTGTAATTAGGTACTGATACACAAAATAGTGAAAACGCTTGAGTAGTAAAATAATGTACTTACATTCATTATATTGAAAGGGAATTATTGTATTTAACGTGGACAGGGCCTAACAGCCGCACGGGTCGATCGATCTTAAGGGAACATACTCATACTACGTGACCTATTTTTTAAGATTTTTCGACCCCTCCCTCCCATCGGTGACCACTCGTAGTATATGCCAAGATCCCCCCCTCCCCCTTTAGCTTTCACGTAGTAATTCATAATTATGATTTTTATTCATTTCACAGGCAAAAATCGAAAAAAAAAATTATTTGGCTCTTTATTGGATAAGACTGCATGCATACTTAAATTACTAGTGAATTATGTATTATGAAAAAGAACAACTTTAATTGTGAAAACATATTGCTGTACAGTATGTAACTTACAGTAACTTAATTTACGAACACAACAATTATTTTCTGTTTAATCACATTAATATTCATCTAGGTCGAAAAATTACGAGATTTCTCTCATTAAAATCGACTACGTGACAAAAACCTGAGCCAACCCCCGGTCCTGTGACTAACCGTAGTATTTTAAAAACTCCGCTCCCCCCCCCTAAACGGGTCACGTAGTATGGGTACGGTCCCTAAAGTTAAGCAACGCTTGGCGCGGTCGGTCCGTAGATGGGTGACCATCTTATCATGACGAGTTCCTCCGTGTTTCGGAAGGCACGTTAAATTGGTGGGTCCCGGCTGTCATTTGAACATCTTTGGTAGTCGTTACGGGTAGTCAGAAGCCAGAAAGTCTAACAACCAGACTTACCAAGGGGGATTGTGTTGCAATTATTGATTATACACTACTAAGTTTTGTATAAAATTGCCTTTTAGTCTCTTTTTTATAAGTCTGAGTGAATAATTTGCTTTCGTGATACAATCTTATTTTTAAGTATTTATTAATTATGGCATTTATTAATATAAGCGAATGATCAACTTGAATTGACGATAAATGATCTCCCGGGTGTAGGTAGCCAGTCAGTTTCTTTTCTCAGCAATCGTATAATTTTCACCCACTTGTCACGGCGTGCTGCATCTTTAGGCACCCTGCAGCGTTATTATTATAACAAAAAATATTTAAAATCTCCTTTTCCATAAATTAATAACTCTCCCACAAAAGTGGGAAACTAAAACTAAGTTTTTAGTGGTATCACTGAAGCTAATTATGAAAATTCAACATTTTATCTATTTTACTGTATTTTAATAATAATGTAAACATTAATATTACGTGTGGAAAGTAATTCCGGTTAATTTCTTATGGGTTTCCGATCTTGAATCGCACTCTTTTACTACGCATTTACCCATTTTGTACCTATTGTTATTCGGCTCGCGTCTGACAGATGACTGAATTGACATAAGCTTCGCATAAGCCTGTAGACTTATGGCCGGTGGTCACACTTTTAGAAGGTTACTACAAGTCTATATCATATAGGTCAATGCTCTGAACCAAATATTAAAGAGGTTATTTTGGGAACTAGTTATTTAAATAGTAGACATAACGACAACTAATATTTTTATGTACCTATATAATATTAATATAGATTTTTTTTATTAAAGCACAAAATAATTACTCGTATTGTGATATTTATACACATATCGTATTATTTTTAATAGAAATACTGTTTTTTTTTTGTCACCCATTTATTTGTATATTTACGATTAAATAATAGATTTAACATGAACTATGTTGATTTATTTAACATACCAGTTACTATATCAACTGATTAAAGTTGGCGAGTTATAAAATACGGATCAAAATTGGATTTGATCCATATTTTATAATAACCAATTTTTATACAGATACAAGAATAAGTCAAAAGTTTATGCTAGTTAGTGTATTTGTCCAACGTTAACAAAATACTTGAACTAAAGTACCAAAGTGTCAGGGTACCTAATTACATATAGGTAGGTTATTTATGCTCTTGACCACTCACTGTCCACTCTGTTTGTAAAAGGGATAAATAAAATATTTTGATATTTACTTCATTTTAGTTTCTTTCGTTGGTACCTTTTGTATTTGTATATGTTATTATAAATACTAACAGTATCTGTGATTTTATATTTTAATAAATTCTTTTTTTTATATTCAATTGTAGTTTTTCTTATTCATTTCACAGTCCGTTAAAGGACTTTTCATGAGATGTGAAATGTAGTGTGGTGTCATGTTGTTAGAATTGAACCAAATAAAACCATCAATCAAGAAGTAGAAAATGTATTTAATTTTAATACAATAAAAATATAACTTCATTCACAAAAGCAGTATCGTCAGAAATGCACAAGAGATTCACAATACGATAAAAAACAAGACATTTGCTCCCGACGTAAGTATACGCAGACTTGTGAAAACGTCTCACATCGTTTAATATAATCACAAATTTGTACATGAATAAGTATATTATTTATATAACTTTATTAAATATTTTTAATTTATAAAATGGACGTACTTATTTATATTAAAAGTGTCGATCGATGCTAAAAGAGCCGAAGTGTATAAAAATATTAATTATATTGTGACAATATGTATAATTTAATATCAAAAACTACTTGGTCATAAATTTTACGTCAGAATATTAAGCTTGTCAGAACGTCATAATCGGTCCCGATTGCAAGTAAGTGTCAACAACATGCTAAGTTTAGCCTCAAATCTATTCCTAAGCCATAACGCAAATTCATTAAATGCTTAATAAAAAAGTCGTATTTAATTACTGCCAAGACTCTTTTAACGTCGAACATTAAAAATTTACAACACCAATCTATGAAAATACTATAAATCCTATTTGTATTCATATTAAAACATTACATATAGCGGCTTATCTAACTTAACAATACCTAAAACTTTATATTTATTTAATGGTGCAACAAGAAATTAAAATGAACAAACATATCATATTATTGAAAAAATACGAGTCGATATTTTAAAATTAAAACTTTTATTGTTTTTGCTAAACAGGACAAACTAAGATTTAATATTAGTTAACCTATATCTTACACTTTTACATTTTGATTGGAAATTGAACCAAAACAAATCCACAGCAGGTTTAAAATTCGAAGCCGTTTTTTTTTCCAAATCAACATCGTATCCGCTTCGTTTATCTGGCACTTTTCATAGTTGTGTGATGGCAACTTGTTTAGACAGTAATAAATTTGAATAAAAATTGAATATTCGAGAATCAGAATATTTAAAAAAAATCTGTAAGTTTTATCTTTTTTATTTATATTTTAACTTGGAAATACTGATTTAAATGTTGGTCATGTTCACTGTTCATGTGCCTTCACAATTAAAAAAAACCTTCCTCAACAATCCAACTGTTATCTTAGATAGAGTTTTATTAATTTTTTTGCGTTTTTTTTATCGTACATTACAAAAATATTAGATTATAATTTCATATTGATATTATACATAGCAAATTTGTATTTTTTTCCTTATAACGTTCGAATTTTTAGGATATAAATAAAGGAAAGTAACTGTCCTGGTTTGTTATTTGTGCATATTTAATATAATCTATATATAAATATGTAGTCTTTAATAAAATGCCATATACGTGCCAGACGTTACAATTTGATTGGAAATTCAAATTAATTGTGAACAATATATTGCAAATGTTTATTAGTAAAATTGTAAGTGTGTGTGTATTGTATGGTGTATGTTTTTGTGTAATTGTGTGACTGTTTTTATTTCAGTTATTTTTTACAACTAAGGTCTCCTTTGTAATCTTTGTATGATTCTTTTTTATTGTTATAAGGTGGGCGTTAACGTTAGAATGAGACAAACTTAATTAACTTGTACATAAGTAACGTTTTATCTTTTAACTTTGTATCTGTCGTTGAATTTTGTTGTTCATTTTCGAATGTTATTGTGATGTCTTCGTTTTAACCGTACCTGGGAAATTAAAAATAGCTATTTTAATTAAAATCCAAAAATTGAAGTATATATAAAATGGAACACTGGTACCGCGCAGTTATTAAAAACAACAAATATGTACAAACAATAAGAGTTAAAATTATTAACTGACAAATTGTAAGGAAATTAGTAAAAAATAAATATTTACAAAATTTACATACGAGTATTTTAAAAAAATAGAATTGGTTTAAACTGCAATACAATATTTTTTTATTTAATTAGTAACCGCAAATAGACAAACTTATTCAATATAAAACACAAACAATCATGCATATTAGTAATTTTATTTACAAATTCTGTGACTTACCTTATTCCGTTTAAGTTATAATCCGATTAATAAGTGGTGACTTCTGTGCGATAATTAAATTTTGTTGACCAAACACGTGAACAGAGTGAATAGAATCAACATAACTGACTTAACCAAATGATTTTAAAATCAACGCCATCTAGTTCCAGATTTTTCAAATTCTTGTATTTTTTTTTTTATTCAGTTTTACTATGCATTTTGCTCACATTGCTAAAAGGCAAACATTTAAAAATATCAGTGCTTATTTTAAACGAAAGTTTGACAGGAATTACTTTTATTTATAACTACTGTTTAATACCTTTTTTTTGCCATATTGATACTTTACATTTAAATTACATTTAATTACGTTTACATTTAAATTATAGATTCCCGAAATTAGCACGCTAATATTTTATCGGTTTCTCTGTGGCGGAAATAGATGGCGCTTCGTTCAGTTTCGTATCGCATTTTTTTTTTATGTGCTCTCATTTTTCACTATTCACTCATCATTCCATTGTGTAAATAAATATAATCAACAACTATATATGTATCCTCCTTCATTTGAGCAGTGAGTTATTTATGATTACTTGTAAAAGGTGCTTTAGTAATAGTTCCTTTAAAATTATCACCACAACTCTAAAACTAAAGGTGTTATTGTAAAAAAACAAACAATAATTATTACACACAATATTTATTAATTACAAAATACTATCAAATCAGACAGTGCAAGGCACCCCCGGTCTCATGTTCGAATGCGCTCTCTATTACAAAGAGAGAAAAAAAAAACAGAACTAGTACTTTTAAGGGAGATTTTTTTTTTATCATTGTCATTTGGCACAAACAATTTCCAAGTACTACTCGTATTCCATATTATGGTCGTAAGTTATACTTCTACGTATAACAGGTAAATATATCCTATAAAATAACTCTTAAAACATTTTTTTTAAATTAAATCTAAATTTAATGAATAAGAAATTAAATTACAGTCGTTGGTTCGATGGCTATCATTCTATAACTTTTATTACCAGACATCACACATTTATAGCAAGATTCTAATGTTTTTTTTACGAGATATATTTATAAAAAATATATAAGAGGTTATTATATATATATTTATAATATTTTAATATAAAATATCTAAAGAGATTATTGTTTTCATCAATATAATAAATATATGAGATTAATCATGAAATTCCACTCCCAATTTATTCATATATGTATTATGTATAGTTAATATAATTTTTTATTTTAATATTTAAAAAAACTTATTTTTTTAATTAAATGAGATTATTATAAAAATTGTACACATCTGATGTACATTTTACAACTAGACCCATATTTATGAGAATGTAAATACTTTTACTTTAAAAGCACTTTTCAAAAACTTTGCATTAAGAAATTATTACTTTGCATATAATAATAGCCGAGGAGTTAGTTGCACAACAATGTTAGTGAAAGCATAATACATATTAAAAGCACTAATATTTGAATATACATACGTACATTAAAGCCAATTTTATTTTATATTCAATCAAAATTACACATATTATTTAACTAAATGTCAAAAGAAAATGAACAAAAACTGAACTACGCTAATAAATTTTATTTTTTTTTCTTTATATTTATAAATAATCAGAGAAATAAATTTTATTCTATGCGCAATTTCGATGGAACAAACCTTTATTATGGTTTATTTTTTTACATTAAACAGTAAATACAATCAAGCAAATTTTTAGTATGGCAGTTAATCAATTCCCAATAAATAAGGATTTATTAATTATTGTTTTAAAATAAAATAAAATTGCTACATACAGCGTTGTTGAACACTTGAAAATTTAATCTGTTAAATTATTAAGGTTATATATATAAAAGGAACGCCATAAGTAGCAGTTACTTTGTGCTCGATGCTCTCTCTCGAGGAACAAAATGAAAATATCCAAATAAAACAAAATAAAAATCAAACAGCCATGCAGTGGAGCCTGACAAATTAGTTAACAAAAACCAAAATAAAATTGTGGTACCAGTTTTAATGTACAAAATATTAGTAGTGAGACCTTCGGTCCATGTTTCTTATGGAGTTGGCGAGACACAACGCGAACAGGGCTCCGACCACCTGGAAAATAGCATAGTATATCAATTTGCAAATTTAATTGTGAAATTTCACAATGGCATGAATGGGCCGGCTTGACCTGTTAAATACCACGAACTCTCAGAACATCGCGGCTCATGCCGCCTTTTGTTGGTGAGAGAGGTATCCGAGGCCCAACACCTGTCCCTTTCTCTTGACCATCCCACTTCCAACCCCTTCCCGATCACATTTTAAAGGCTAGCAACGCAACTGGGTGTTACAAGTGTCTATGGGAGGCGTTAGTTGCTTACCATCAACTATGACAAGCCTGCTCGTTTGCCTACATATCTCATAAAAAGTACAAAACTTTCCGAATAACAACGTAAAGTAGCTCACAGTCGCGTTTAGTCTGGAAGAAAGTATCCGGAGGCCCTCCCCCTCCTTTCGCATTCTAATCCCTAAAAAAAAATGTTTTCAAAAACGACATTTACCTCAATACAAGCAATGGCTATGGATGTGATCGCAATAGGTTTGTTCCATTTCTGGTAGAAATCGGAGACGATTTGGACACAGCCAGGGTTCGCTTCTGATTTGCTACAGACTCCTACAAAGTTAGATGGACAGCACGAGTTGTCCAATGGGTTGTTACCGTACTCGTAAGCTCCCTCCTTGCCGCAGCATTGGAACTGTAATTATTTCAGATATCAGTAACGTAATCTTTACGTGCATAATAAAATTTAATTAATAGATTGACAATAAGATGACAGATTGTTTGGAACTTGGAAATTTGTCTGAAGGTGAATACTGCACCAGTTATGCCTGGGCATCTTGAATTATTATGGTCTAATAAAAATAGGTGACAGAGGACAGTTACCATACATAAGGCATACGTTTTCATTCGTCGATATTTATCACACCTAACTAACAAAAACTACTAGTTAAAGGCCATCGAAATGATTAAAATTATGTATATTTGGAGGTTGAGAATGATTGAGGTGAAAATAAGTCCCGATTCATTTAATAATAATTTAAGTACCTGTTGTTGCAGATTCCTGATGACCGCGTCAGCTGCAACATCGACCTGAGAGCTGGTCCTCCTGTTGAACAAGGTCGTGACTGAGCTGGAGATTCCGGTCTTAATGTTGTCCTCGTAAACGAACAGCAGTATACCGATTGCGACTTGTAATATGATGATCACCAACAAGAAGATTGCGTACTGTAAACGAGATTATTTGTTACTACTATAGTCAACATTATTTATATTTAAGTTATAATATTTACGACAAGAAAAATTTAATTTAATTTTATATAACAATTAGGTGACTAAATTTGACCCTTTGATTATCATTGACAAAAGTTCAAAAAGAGTTTGTGAGTAAGTTAATAATTCATTAATTTTCCTGCCCTCATCACATTTTAAGTGGGGTCGAAAATTTATACATGTTCAATGTCATTTGTCTGTAGTTTTATATGACCGGCCGCCTGACGTCAAGCCTCCTTGGGAATGTTTCCGTTGGTGGTTTATCCTCCACCAGAAGGAAAGGCAACAATAAATGACATCGGACAGCCGACGCAGCACGGCAAAACTGCTTTTACAGCTACCTAATAGAAAAATCATTTTTTATACGCAGTAGAACTAATATTTTTCTTAGTAACGACGTCACATTATATCTGGACTGTCCAAGCTATCCGGTCTGATTATTTTACTTAATTAAGACGTGAATCATCTGCATCTGAATAATTATTGTTGTTTTTGTACACAAAAAAAGATTGCCATTCTTTTGTTCTTACTTATCACAATTTATTAATGGTTCATAAATCGACTCACGCGCCAAACTCCATTTAGTGGGACATTTTGAACAATACGATATTTTAACACACCTACAATCTACATATATTTGGACAAAGGATACTTTTATAAATATTTGATAAAATGGAATTATGAAAAACCAATAACACAGCAAGATGTACAATCGAAGTATACATTTTGCTAGAGCGGAGTATTCAATCTTTTGTCAAACAAATGAACACGCCGTCGTCGGCCAACAACGCCATCTTGTAAACAACAATTGTTCTAAAAATATACAAACAAATGTCACAAATAAATTGACATTCCTTTTTAAAGGTAAGGAAGGGCATGCTCCAAGGGTTCGGACATGTAGAAAGGATGGATGATGCAAGATTGACTAAGCAGATATACAATGCAAAAACGGATGGATGTAGGAGTCGAGGAGCTAAGACACACATTCCATGACCAAATAGGTATACTTGCCGGTTTTGTATGGATTTATATTGGATCTGACGATGGTTACAAAGTGTACTTTATTTATGTTCTGGTTAGTTAGGTTAGGTTAGGTTAGTAATTTTATATTTTTATGCAAAATGCAAAAGCGGATGGATGGAGGAGTCGAGGACGGCCAAGACACACATTCCATGATCAAATAGAACGAGTTCTGGAGGAAGGTGATGTTAGGAGCCTCAAAAATCGACGCGCGTGCATTAAAAGAGTTATGAAAGTCAACGAAGCGAGTGAGGTATGTAAGAATCGTGCCTTGTGGCGCTCCGTTCTCTCTGCCTACCCCGCAAGGGCTTTGGCGTGAAGTTATGTATGTAAGAAGTCTTCAAGAAAATGTTTCTGTTAGTCCATTGACGCCGGTTTGTTTTTTTTTTAGTTACTTTGCTACAACCCCCAACCGAGTGATGAGGTTTTAAGAGTTTTCATAGAGCATACAGACTTTTAGATACCATATTTTCGTATAGATATGACTTCGCTCTTCGATAGGCCTTCTCTCAATCATCGGGATGATAAGAAGCCTGTATCTCCATTTGAATCGCACGTGATTAATGGACAAACATTGAAATTGCATTTAAAGAAAAAGTTTAAGGGTATATTGATAAAAACAAAGTAGACATACGTACCGAAACAACCATACAGTGACTCTCTCTTATCGCTCCGCAGCAGCCGAGGAATGCTATGATGAACATAATGGCACCAATCACGATGAACACCCATGGCGCCACCGTCAGGTGTCCTTCCAATAAATCCTTGAACTCTGTCCAGTTCAACTGGAACGCCACACCGATGCCCAACAGAGCCAGGCCGAGTAGCTGCAAAAAAAAGAAACATTAATTGTCTACTGTCATTTATTATTATTATTAATTTTGTCATTCCTCGACCTGCGTTAAATACACAGTGAACCCAGTGTCCAGAATAACAAAAGGTTAAACACCACAGCAAATATTTGTCTTGTGGAATGGTAGGTACCTAACGGTTATGTCTGATGATCTAACATATTAGAATTAGTCAACAAGTCCTGGGTACACGAGGAAAAATTACCAATACTGACTTCATTAATTTACTGGGAATTAATATTAATTAGCACATTTTGCAGGAAATCCAATATAATGAATGACGCAATTGTAGGAAAATTAATTTCGGGATCAATATAGCTAAATTAAACCGGTTAAGGATACCTACATGTTTTCGAATTAAACTCTTGCCAAATCTATAATATTCCAGTTTGTGAGACAGATCGGAGCAGGTTTGAATAAAACTTTTTCCTTATTTGATCATAAAATCAAGCAATATAGCCTAGAATGTTTTATTTCTAATTCATTTGAACGCTTATAAAATGTTGTTGAATTTCGATTTTCAATAATATTTATCTATCTGTTAACTAATTGATTTAATTATAAACAAATCTTATACATGCATGATCATCTTTCCCATGATCTGACGTCTCCCTTTTACAGGGCCCCAAGTTATATCCCATGGAATAGTTGCTATCAGACACACATTGTTCAGTTGTAAAATAAGCAAGGTAACATCCGAAAAGATTACCAAAACCTCTTTAGGTATTTAGTATACCGGGCAGCGTACCCGGGAGTTGAAGAAGAAATCATAAGGAGGCAATTGCTTGAATTGGCAAAATGAATAGAGTAAAAAACCCGTCATTTAATTTTAACAACGACAGTAGAGACTTCAATTTTTTTCCACGCCATTCGAAAAATACCTCTCGTTTCAATGGTTACAAGTAATTATTTTTTTGTGCGTAGATAATTGCGCGGAAAAACGCGTTCGTTTAGCTAACATCTTAGGTATAAATATATTTATGTAGCTATAGAATTGGACTAGTGCGTGATCCAGAATTAGCGTAGAGCCGGTCACGTGGTGCAGCGGTCACCCACCAGTTCACCACACAATACAATGTAGAATATTATCAGCGGTGTTTTATTTTAGAAGTGAGAATAAAAACATTTAATATGTTGATGAGATCATTCTGATGATTCGACAATAATATGCTAATTGTATGTATTCACATAGCTTAAAACTATTTACTTTGTTAACCGATCACACCAGAAGTGGGGTTAGTTTTTTGGTGTGTTTATATTTATTATAGCAAGTTTCGGTGGCCCGGTGGTCGAGCACACGGCTTCTGATCCAGAGGTTCTGGTTCGATTCCTGACACTGGCTCACAGCAATGACTTTTCGAAAATGTTTTCGGCAGTTATGTGTGATAAATATCGATGACTGAAAACTTTGTGCCCGGTATGGCAATAGGTTCGCCACCTATTCCATTTGGGACGTAAACATAACGGCGAGACGAGGCTTAACAGCCGCTGCCTACACCTTCGGGTAACAAAAGGCGTGAAGTTATGTTATGTTAATTGTTGATTATATAGTGACTCTGTTTTTTATATCTTTGATTAACTCATATATTTGAAAACCATTAGTTTCTTGCCCTGTTCCCATTCGGTCGGCACAACGAGTTTTTCTTTTGCACACCTCATTATTCCAGGCTTATCATTCCAAAAGCATCAGAGCTTCCGTTAAAATAATATACTATTTTATAAAGACATATTAACACATTATTATTATGATTTAACATTATAGTTTTCCAAAAGAATGCCATCAAAAAATATCCGGTATGTCAATATGTGTGAATTGTTAACACATTTCACATTTTTGTCTGTTCAGATTCTGGTCTTGTAACCCTTGAGTCGTGAGCTATCGTGCCATTCAATTCAAGGTATAATAGCGCTCGTTCGCCCATAACTTTACACATATTGTATTTAATAAAAGAGAGAACTGTTATAAAAAAATCCAGTCCTGATATTCGTTCGCAGCTGCAACACTGCAGCGCCCTCTTCGCAGACATATTTTGGCGAATTCATGTCAATATTGAATTTTTACCGTTACATATGACATTTAGAGATAAACTTATGAATAGTAACTTAATGGACACATCACGAAGTCGTCCGATAAATATGAATGTATGATTAACACCCAGTATTTGGAACAGGATGTGTTTGCAATTCACACTTGACGATAATTTTAAAATATAATAATATACAAAACCAATAGAAAGTGGGTTTTCTCTTTGCATGTTTTCACATTACTACAGTTACTGATAACAAGGACTAAACCGAGTTGTGGCAAACTTGCAACTTATAGTCAAGGAAGCGAACGTTAACGTATTTTATAGCACACAGTTTGCACTATCTACCCTGCATAGGACTCGGCGTGAAGTTATTTATATAATTTAGGAGAGCGGAGTGAACTGGCAACGTTCCCGTAGCAAGTTCGTTGGCCTCTGTTGACAGTGTAGATTTTTTTTTTAATTTTAATGTAAATATGTACCGCCATTTATTCTACGCGACTAATGACTAAACTGTTAACCAAATAGTCTGTGAATATATTCAAATTTGATTATTTCTTTGCGATTATAATTACTGACCCAAAGATTTAATTAGGATATTCAATAAGAAAGATCTCGATAAAAACCACCTTAGACCATCTGTTACTATATTCCACTTTTTAAGAATATGCAGTTGGTTGGTCCAGCTTCCACCGGTTTTAAACCTATCTCAATTATGTGTCCGGAAAACAAATTATTGAACCTCATATGAGCTTAATATTGACGGGGCTCACATTCTTCCCAGGTTTGAATATTTCCGTCTATAGTTATTCCGAGATTGGCTTTGTCAAATATTTAAACCGAGACACGAATAAATTTTTCTATTTGCCTTTTATTATAAGTATAACTTTTAATTTGCATAAGAAGTCACATCCGGACGATACATAAATATAATATGTAATAATATATATATATATATATTATAACCACAAAGGAAACTATAATGGAAATAATTATTTAAACATTACTATTATGAAGTGGAAGTTAAACTGGTGTAATTATATTGCAATTACTAATTAACTCAACTCAATATTACTTGTGCTAGTTGATAAAACCAAGCTTTATAACCCGAAGGTGTAGGCAGTTATGTTATTTTTGGTTTAACATTCCAATCATCGATCAAAAGACAACAGATTTTTTTTAAACGAATGTGTTTTTTCGTCGTCTTTCCAGAAAAGCTTATTTGAACTTGGAAATCTTTGCATGAGAATCTGCTTCAGTACTTCTAAACGGCTGGGTCGATTGCAATGAAACTTGGCGTATATAACTACTTACGTTGCGTTCACAATATTTGGCGGAAAAATGTCTGTACAGATGTGATAGCTCTTGAGAACATGTACTAAATCTATGGCAGACTTGACTAATTTATTAGTTTGGAGATAATGACATCGTGCGAATTTAATGCGCTCAAAAGAATAAAATAAAATCACTAAATCGAGCAAAACGGAAGTGAAAATTGTGATGAATAAATTATGTACGCCACATTAATTTTATAGGAAGCGCAATGACAATTAAATCGTGATGAAACACAAATATCTTTGCAAATTTATTTCAATTTGCATTTTTTTATTTAACATTTTATGTTAAATTTTAATGTTTTATTTCTAATTTCACAAATTTGATGATGAATGTGTAGGTAGCGGGAGTTACACCTCGATTTGGAATAGTGATACAAAAAATAGGTGGCAAAACCTTTTGACACATATCGGGCATAATTATTATTTTGTCAGTAATCGATATTTATCACAAATAACTACCGAAAAGTCCGCTAGAAGCACGGTGCTCGACTTCACATCAGGGAATGGGGACCAATAAATATATTAGACAGGTATTGAATATAAAAAAATCAACATGTTATTATTATGCTTAAATTTTTAAAAACTACATTTTTTACATTTTTGTAAAAAAGTTAATTAAAGTATTACTCATTTTTTTTTACCTAACCAAAAACACTTTACACCATGTGAGGTAAACGCCCCAGTTGTCAGCCCCCGTTATTTATCGTGAATTCATAAAAATTAAATGTCTGACTTTAAATGCAGGGTTGTCTGATTAGTGATTAAGTTTAATTTTATTGATTGTAATTTTTTTTTTGTCGCACACATCCAATGACTAATTTCAAAACTAGTTGTTGATTGTGTTGATGGATTTGGCCTCCGTAACCCTTGTCCATCGACGGGTTACTAATTAATGCCATGCTGTTTATTATACTTATGGGTGTCTGCTATCGGAAACTCTTAGTTACCTACTTTATATATTTATACTAATTATAAAAATATGAAAATTCATTAACGCATTTGTACGGAAAAATGTCAAACGAGCATGCAGGTTACCTGGTGGTAAGCAAGCAGCGCCGCCTATATATACCACCTGCAACACTTATTTTCTTAGAAGTCAGAGCAGCGAACCACGTGGCTCTACCACAGTTACGCTCTGCCATTATATGAATGGTATTTTTTTTGTGGCAACCCTATTTTACAGTTATACGGTTATGCATACTGTGACCGAGATTTTTCACAGGCGGTTGCGTTTACCCAACTATACGTATAGGCAGTGTTATGTAGTACGCACCTACACTACACCACTCGCAGATTACATACACACAGCATGCGGACAGCTGAGTAATCCTGCACACATGTTACGTAATGACACGGCCGCCATCTTGATCACGAACATTTCAAAAGACTTAAATGTTTACGTAATACATGTACACATTTTATTTGGTATGGCTAAATTGATCGGACTTTTTCGGAAAAAAGTTTTTTTATGTGGGTACAATTTTTTACTAATACTGACGTACTAGGAAGGAACAAACAAGTAATAAGCTTATAGCTACAATTTTTTTTTAATGACTTTGGCATAATATCTTGACAGAATTATTTAGTATCGTTTATGGAACATTTTATTGCAAGTAATAGAGGAAAATATTAAATACACATATGTATATAGGTATATACATATGTGTATTTAATATTTTCCTCTATACAACATAGACGAAATTGGGCATTTATGCGAAGAGAAAAATTTATTTATGGGTTTTCACCCTAATTTCAACAGCACTACACGTAACTTAAACCCGACAAGAACGGAGTTACTACAGAAATAGTAACATTTATAATAAAGTGAAATGTATATAAGAATATTTATTAGTACTATTGATAATTTAGTTAAATAATATCAATAAACGCCATACAACTAGTCGGCCATGACAGTTTTAGTGGTAGGTGAATGCAACTGACATACATACATACATACATATTCTTATGCTAATACTTATTTATGCCAGTTTAACCGATAACGGAGCCTTGCGTATTTCAATAATGTGTGGGTAACATACCAAGCTACTTTAAATTACGAATTGAATGTATTTTAAAACCATGCTTAATTTTTATGCTAACTATTTAATTTGACGAGCCTCGTGATGCATTTGTAAAGCTACCGACTGCAGAATCGAGGTTGGCGGGTTCGATCTCCGCCTGAGTACAAATATTTGTGAAAAGCATGAATGTTTGTATGGCGTCTGGGTGTTTTTCTATGTATTATAAATGTTTTTTTAATGATATATGCATAGCACAAGCATTTAGTTGCTTAGTTTGGAACTAGAGGGCGCTGTGTGTATTGTGTCCAAGATATTATTATAATGATGATAGCCCCTACCCTCGGAATCGGGCCTGTCGTGAAGATTGCGTCCGTGTTTTCTTGTTCCACGGAAGCACTTTCTTCAAACGCTCGGGTTCAATCAAATATTTCATTTAAAATAATAAGCTTAATCTTTGTATTTTTTAAGTATTTTTAAGTGACTGTGAAAACCTATAAAAATAGAGCTTCTATGACTTTGGTTTTAATACTCTATTAGAGAATGCATTATATTTTCTTATGGAACCCTTTCCATAAAAAATATAATAAAACTGCAAACATGCAACCGAGTCATCTGATGGTAAGCCACGCATGTGGGATCATATATGCGTAACTGGCCTTATGGCAAGGTAATTACTGGAGGACAGCTAAAGTGGAGTGTAGACGGGTGGTGACAAGCGGCTTAGTCTTACCAAATGTCACACATTTCTTCTAGCAGAAAGAATAACAAAGGAATAAGATAATGCCAAATCTCCTCACGTAATGAATGGCCGATCCATTTGCTATTTTATGTGTAATGACTACAAAAATATAAATGGAATATTTGTACAATTATAAGTAGTTATATTTATAACTGTGGTGGAGTTTCACGAGAAAAATGGAACGGAAGACCAGAAATCCTTATTGGCAAAATGCCAAAAGTATCCACGCATTGGTGTCGTTCGTTCTGCGATTGAGAACAATGTTTGATTGAGTTTATTGATTTATTATGGTATTTTAATAAATCTTGACGTTGAATCAGGTCAAAACAATATTTCGAAATATGTTTGTTTCCTGTGAAACTTCCAAAAGCATCCACCAGAGGGCAGTACCGTAAATAAAAGAGAGAATGTTAAAATTTAACGGTCGTATGTGTCATCCATATAATTAAGACAAATGAACTTATTTACCTATTATTATTGGAATAAATAATAATAGTCGTGTTTATCATATATGTATGTCTATTTCAAATACAATATTTATTTGTTCGGTATTTATTTTGAAATTACAATAAAGTCTGTTTTAACACTATTTATTTCTAAGACTTTCGCGAATCTCACTCATTGATCAAAATCTCTCTCGTGAAAATGATCTCTGTAAAGAGTTCGAAACGTCGGGAAATAAATATAAATAAATAATAAATAAACGCGATATAATCCTAAAGGTTGTTTTGTTTTAACACTTTTAACAGTGGTAGAGCAATACAGACCGCTGCATAAATGGGCAGGCTAGACCGGTGAAATACCACGACCTCTCAGAATATCGACCGGATTGCTTCCGGTGAACGGAAGCCCACTCCTCTTCTACTCCAATTCCGGGGACGCAACTGTGTCACTATCTGTGTTGCAGGTGTCCATTGGCGGCGCTGCTTGCTTACTATCAGGTAATTGCTTACTCGTTTGCCCCCCGTGTGCCCCGTTCGTGTGTTATGTTATGGATTTAATTTTCTTGTGTATCTATTTTTTGTTTCTGCTAATCCCTGAAACAGCTAGACCGATTTTGACGAGACTGTCACTGACTGATAGCTGACTTAATAAAGAGTAAGATAGGCTACTTTTATTTTAGATTATTTTATAAATCTATAATCCCATGGGGACTTGCTAGTTTATGATATGTACTCACAATAGGTATTTGGTGCAATCTGGTAACCAGGTATTCGGTAAGTCCGTAACGTTAATCCCCTATCGTATCAAACATTATATTGATTGGGTGACCCAGATGTATGTGTTCACGCCATTAATTACAGTAGGTATGACATTTGTATTTTGAAATAATGAAAGTAAAAACATTGATTTTCATCATCATTAAGACATTTTGTATCATTAAGATTCATTATAACATAATTATAATAAGTTCACGCCTTTTTCTACCCGAAGGTGTAGGCAGTGGCTGTTAAGCCTCGACTTGCCATTATGTTTACTTCCCAAATGGAATAGGTGGCGAACCTATTGCCATACTGGGCTCATAGTTTTTAGACATCGATATTTATCACACATAACTATTTATCTAACACATGGATTAGAACCCGCGACCTCTAGATTCAGAGGACTTGTGCTCCTCTACTGGACCACCGAGACTATAAGATTCATTATAATACTGAAAAAATACGCCCTATTGGATAGCAGCCGATATGATAATATTATGTAGATACGTCAAATAGAGAAATAAATGAGCTATTTAAATGCGAAAGCCTCAAAATATGTCACCGTCACGACTTAAGTCATCAAAAAACAGTGAAAATAAAAGAAAAGTGAAGAAAAATCTCGTTTGACTTTCTCGAGTTTAATAAAGTCTTCCAAAAAAAAAAAGCATTTTTTTCTTGTCAATAATATCGACTTATTAATATGTAGAATATGTTTCTACTTTATTCTAAAACTTTTTGTTAAAATATTACAATATTACGCTATATTATGAAAGAAAATAATTAAACCTAGGTAAGTTTAAAGTGTGGCTTCTCATAAATTGTTTAATTGTGAATTGTGATGTTTGTGTATGTACTATTAATAAATTATATATTAGGTTTATCTAGTAAACGATTTTAGGTTCATAAACACTGGTTTGATTCGTCTTAATTAAGAATTTCCGGAATTATACCACAACAAGTAAAAGTTAATAAAAGTAAAAGGCGAGGCGAGGCTTAACAGCCGCTGCCTGTACCTTCGGGTAACAAAGGCGTGAAGTTATGTTATATTAAAAGTAAACACTTGTACGGGGTATCTTTTTTGCGGCAAGGGCTCTTTTTATAATCCGCGACGGTGGCAAAAAAATACTGCCAATTTTTTTTTTAATTCTAACCCATAATGGGCCGTCTTCATCTTGGATTTCATACTCTGGCAAGAACTAGGCGTTAAAGCTATGATGTATTTATATAAAATAGTACCAGCAAAACAATTTATTTACTAACTTTCCTAGTGTAGAGAGAGAAGTATAATGGTCAAGCATTGGCGGTAGAATGTTACTTAACGCACAAGTTACAGTGGTTTAGTTCACTTAGAAGTGTTAGCGAGTGAGCATAGGCTAAGAAATTGTGAAAGCCTTAAGTTACTTGAACTTAGTAATCGCAAATATAAAACTCAATTATAATCTAATACGTGAACAAAAAACTGTGATAATTTGTAAATAATATAAATATAAAAAGAAATAAGGTCGAATTTAGAAAATAGTGGTCGAATACTAGTAATAAATAGAAACATACTAATTCAGCTTGAGTTTCTCTATAGTAAACAGCGGAATCTATTTTTGCTTGTCTAAAAGGCTACAACTGTATCGTATGCGTTGCGACACCAGACTACGTCTCTTGGGATTCTGAAGATCTACCTGTCTCAAATAAACATCACGCGACACAACTTCATACCCTTAATAGCCGAATACGAGGGCAGCGGTAATTATACCTTTGGTCATGGGATCGAAAACTTCGGCGTGTCTATGCAAATGTGATAGTTGGCGGAACTTAATGTATGTCATGTAAATCAGGCATAACTTCGTCAGTCACACATAACTTTCGAAAAGAATTTCGGATTCCAGACATGTCTTAGAAATGTGTAAACTGATACAGAAGGACTGTTTTAATATTAATCTAAGGTTAAAACCTATGTAATAAGGTCTAACTTTCTTTCTCTCTTTGTCTAGTTGCAAAATTTTCAATCGGAAGTCTGTTAAACAAGCTTTCGTGATCTTTACAAGAGCGTCAGTTGCCTGCCGAAGACGTGACCCGTCCAATGGGTGTTCTGCTATGGATTACATTGCATAAGTGAGGTCGGCGACCTCTCAACAAAGGCCCGTGTGCCGGGCGTAGACAGGGAATCATGTTGTACACGTTAAATAATACTACTAGTAACATGGCATTTCAAATTAAAACCTTTGCGTGATGTTATAAAATACTTTTTATAATGTAATCTTATGTTAATTTACATTTGTTGTTTTTAGTTTCAAATTTATTACCTACCACCATACAAAACTACCATCTATCTATCAAAACACACCCTGAGGTAATTATTTAAAAAATCATCCACGTCCTTGGCCAGAATTTTATCATATTATCTGACGACCAAATCTTAAAAGCGTGAAGTAACACAGAGAAATACTTCCTCATTTATAATGTCACCGTCGATTACAATGCTTTTATGCCACAATACTAAATTTATGTCTACCGCAATGAATCAATTATGAAATTGAATTATAATTGTGTGAAAAAAAGAATTAATAAAAATTAAGCAAGTGTTTACACATATTTTATAATATTATGTATTGTTTGAGATGTGAACAATTTTGTAAGATATAATTTAAATTAATTTAGCAACATTTATATTAAGATATGTCGCCATTTTTTTTTACATAACAACCGTATAAAAGTTCAACTTAAGTCGTAAAACTCGTTCTATTTTAATTGAGATCTCTTGCATATTAACTTTAATTATAACACTTTGTGGTAACACTGAAACGCTTTTAAAATAGCTTTAAATCTTATTTACTTAGCTGTATATATAGTTTTTTTGTTTATGACTACTTATATGTTTTTCCATATCTGTACGCCTTTAATAAGTGCAGGTATATGCAGTGTTTCCTCGAATACACCGAATTAAATAATTTATTCTGAAAATTTATTCAGGTTGAGCCGTTTGACAAATATCAGCACATCGGGACGTACTATTAATAGTATTAATACCCACATTAATCACGTGGATATCATTGCTAAGTATAAAGCAAAGTCGCTTTCCGCTGTCTGTCCCCTTATATGCTTAGATCTTTGAAATTACACAACGGATTTTGATGCGGTTTTTTAATTAATAGAGGGTGGTTTGTATGTATAATTCATGATAGTAAAGGTAAAGTGATAAATTTCACCGGGTCAGCTAGTTATTATTATATTATTCATCTAATGTATGTATGTCTGTCTGTTTCTGTCGTGTAGAGAACGAACTTGTTTCCCTTCCAGCAATTTTTTTATGGGATAGGACGGCAAACGAGCAGGCGTGTCACCTGATGGTAAGCAACCAACGCCGCCCATGGACACAAGCAACACATATAGTGTTACTGTTGCGTTGCCGCCCTCTAAGGGATACGGGATAGGGAAGGGGGGTGGGCCTCCGGGTACCTCTCTCACCGAACAAAACGCGGCATGAGCCACTTTACGTCGATCTTCTGAGAGGTCGTGGTAATTCACCGGTCGAGCCGGCCCATTCACGCACCGAACTGCTTGGCTATATCACTGTTGAAAGGTTTTTTAAATCGTTTCTGCATTGCATTGCCTGTTTGTGCTAGAAATTTCCATATATTCCATTTATTTATCATTTTACTAAAATAAGGCAAGCAGAGCAAAACTACAATTATTAACCACAAGGTTTTAGTCGCTGCTTCACTCATTTACATGAACTAAAATTGATCCTTGAATCCTTTAAATAACTTACAAGTGCAACTGTGACCTAAGAGAAATAGCCAGTGATTATGTGACAATCATTTTATATTCTGTAATATCAAATTTAAATAGGGAGAATCACCTGGGCGCGCCTAGTATTATTTTAATAAACTCCATAATGAATAAATTAAATACCTTGTATATATAAATATAGTAGATTTATAACGGGAAGTTAATCTAATTAAAAACGGATCACGCTTCTCTATTCTGTTTGTGACGACCGGTCGCCTAGTTATTATTATTCCTAACGAAACGCTTAAAACTAACACCAATGTACCGACATACATAGATAAAACAGACATATATAAGTAATATATATTTCCTGTTAAGACAAAACTATCCTTGGTAATTTTAAAGAAACTTTTTGTTTGTTTGAAATTTTTTATTCCATTTTATAGCATGTTCATTTATGACAATAGCCTCATAATCTATGGACTACAATATCAACACGCTATCACCTAAGGGAGCGAGGCACAAACATTTCAGCTAAATGAGCACAACTTCCACATATTTATAACTAGCTGTGCCCGCGACTTCGTACGCGTGGAATTTGTGATCAGATAGCTATATTTTTACATAGACAGTTGAGAAGTAATTACCTCTAAAATGAAATTGTAACTGGTAGGATAAGTACAGATTGCGGTAGCAATGGTTGTTGCCCGCATTGTTTATTTTCATTTTAACAGGAATTTTTGTAGTATAGCTGTAGCCCGCGACGTCATCTGCCTGAACGCTATACAGCACCAAAAATACCTACGATTATACCTTTTAAAATAACATTTATTTACCCGTTACTTCTTTACATTTCATAAATACAGAAAGTACAGTAACAGGGGGAGACTGTCTTTTGTAAAATTGTTGAACTTCAAAAGTGCTGATTTTCAGTCTGCTTTGAATAAATGACTTTATGGTGATTCTGCTGAATTAAGTAATAAGTTGCGACTGAAGCAAATGTAGAAAATAATGAATAAGAAAATATAAATATAGAAAAGGATAAAAATATATACTTATAAAACTTCTCTATAAACAACATTGCTGGTTTGGCTCTCCGCAGCCAAAATGTAAAGAGAGTCAGGACTGGTGACGCGGGAGCAAGCGACGTACAGCTGCCCGTGTGAGAAGCAGCTCGTCCTGAGGTCGACACCCGCCGCTCTCAGTGTCTGCCCCTGCGACTTATTGATGGTCATCGCGAAGCAAACACTCACGGGGAACTGTACGCGCTTGAACTGGAACGGGAAGTTATGAGGTATGAGGGGAATGCGTGGTACAAATACTGCCTCGCCTACGCCACAACCCGTAAGAATTTCCGCCTCAATGCTGTGTCTGTGGAGCGAGATGACTTTAAGGCGGGTCCCGTTACACAACTTCGGAGGAGATAGGTTCCGAAGAAGCATAATCGGGACACCGACTTTCAGCTTGATAGTATGCGCTGGAAGTCCACTTGCTGACAGAGAGTTCAGAAATTCCACGGGATAATGTGTGGCATCATCTTGCTCGATGACAGTGTTTATAGAGGTGTAAACCACTTCATTCCCCTCAATTTTCGAGAGAATGCATTCGTTGATTGCTTCAGCCTGACCATTTTTGGGCGTCAAAATTGCCCGCTCACATACCCAAGAATTCTGCTGGTGCGGTATATGACTGATGTCCCCGTACACACAGCGAATGAGTTCTTCTAAGCTGGATACGACTCTACCGAGAGACTCTGGAAGCACCACCTGCCCACCTCTCTCCTCTGGTAGAGTGCCTTCGCCAAGACTTAGAAGAACATCGGAGAATTCTTGAGCACGTGCATTGCCGCCGAGCCGAGCTCTCATATTAATGGTCAAGCGCAGCGTACGAACTCGTGACCACAGCGAAGATCGTTTCAACGAAGCATTCACCTCGTCAGCCCTCGATCCCCGCGTCACCACGGGAAGCGTTTGTCGGAAATCGCCACTGAATAGAACTGTGACACCACCCATCAAGTGTTCGTTCCTGCGGATGTCCTGCAGGGTTCTGTCCACGGCCTCAACTGCTTTTCTATTGGCCATCGTACACTCATCCCATACGATCAGAGAGCAATCCTTCAGCACGTGTCCCTTATCACTATTGCGTGACACACCACAAACAGGCGTTTCGGTGCTCTCTAAATCGATGGGAATTTTAAACATGGCATGTGCTGTCTTGCCACCCGGAAGCAGTGTGGCAGCGATTCCCGACGACGCTACAGCAATGGCAATTTTGCCTTGCCTCCTGACCTCTGCAAGTATGCCAGTGGTAACAAATGTTTTTCCTGTTCCACCAGGAGCATCCAAGAAAAACATTTTACCCTGGTTTTGCCCAACGCTTTTAAGAACAGTGTCATAAATTTGTTTTTGCTCTGAAGAGAACAAAGCGACATGGTGATTTCGTATGGTGGTCATTTCGCTCGGATCGTAAATTGTCTCAGCGTTATACTCTCGATTTCCACGGTCTTGATGCGGTGATGATTGGGGAGCTGGTAACCCATATTCGACCAATGGATTGCCGCCGATGGAAATGACCACGTCTTGAAGTGAACTAAGACAGGTGTTCAGCACGCGTTCATCAGTTACTTCGACTTCGTCTCCAGTAGCACGCCTCAAAGCTCGTAGAAAATCTTCAGATAGATGATGTCGATATTTTTCCCACAAAGCTACCGGGTTCGTGACTCCACAAAACACCAAGATGACGGCAAACAGATGACGCATACGGCTGGGGCTGTTACTGACGCTCGCCTCCGCGAGGGTGTCATCCCAGTTTTGGTCACCGTCGAGAAGGTGACGTGCTACACAGGCTGCGCGGTAAGTGGGATACTCCACGCCATCAAATGTTCTCAGAAAGGCAAAAGACGTTGGGCCTCGGATCGTGTGAAGTAATAACCGCAGAAAATAGCATTCGCCATTATTCGGGTGCACGGTATAAACTCTACCCAATACGGTGTCCTTGAAAATTCCCGGAAAACCTTCGACAGCACCTCCTCTTCGACGTCGGTTAAATATTCCCCTTTGCTTGTCGTACGTGTAATATGAAGGCACCTCGTCATACGTAAGGAACCTCGCAAACTGGTCGATTTCGCAGAGCCTGAAAAATGCCAAGAGAGTTGTTTGGCGCGGATTTTCTAAGCGCTCAGCAACGTTGTTGGGATCAAAATATATGCGCTGACCGTTTTCTAGGTGGACGTCTAAATGCATGACGGCAGGATGCCTGTCATGTATAGAGAACGCCAGTATCCGCCAAACTGCTTCAGACGTGCTGATGTAGCGACCGGACTGATACTTGGTCACCTCGTCTCTGTCAGTGTTCTGTAAAACAAACGTCGCCTGATCGCTACCTTTGTTCACGTATTTGCAGATATATTTGATCGACCCGACGCTGGTGCACGACTCGACGTTGATGTGCGTCTGGAAGGTCCTGGACAGTACTGGTGAGTAAGGAACAATCCATCGGTTATCGACCGGTCGCGCCTGGCCACGCACGCTCAGCTCAGTGGAATGCCCGCCCTCTGCTGGTGATCGGCGCCGGTATGAGGGATATCCATCCTCACCAGTAATGGTTTCGTTGGTAAATTTTTTTGGGAATCTTTTTGTACAACGTCCGTCTTTCATACAAGGGGAACTTGGATTTAACGTGCCACAGGGGCCATGCACCATGTGACTTTTAACAATTTGATGCAGAACAGGATCAACGTCAGGGTCCGGAAGCTCTGCACTTATGACTTGATCAATCTGGATAGGCCTGATCTTTTCTTCCAACCACAAAAGCAGATGCGCGTGTGGCAAGCCGCGTTTTTGCCATTCCACGGAGTACATATGACATCGGACTGTACCAAACACTTTTGCCTTTGTTAGAAGATCCATAAGGCATTTCAACTTCAGGTGGAATACGCGAGAGATCAAGTCGTGCCTGTCGTACGAAACCTGTCCTGCAAGGAGTTGAGCTGTTATTTCAGGCCACTTTGGGTTGGTAGTGATAGTAATAAAGAGGTCCGGGCGACCAAACTTTCGCACATAGCAAAATGCATCTTGGGTCCTCTCGTGCATGTACCGCGGACCTCCTGTGAAGGTGGAGGGGAGAATGACCATCCTTCCTACATCTTGAGCATTGGCATCATTCTGCATGGCATCTCTGAGATGGACGTAGTTCTCAGCTCTCAGCTTTCTTTGATTGGACCTTATAAATACCAAACGCTCTGTCTCAATTTTGGCATACATGTCCACCAGAAACTGACTAAAGAGTGTACGATGATGGTGGAGATAAGAGCCATTGTTCACCCTCAGCTGGATCAAGAAGCTGTAGAACTGCATGGCGGACGTTTTTTTGTTATAATTTGGGGAGCCTGTCTGGGGGTCTACATTATAGTGGGCGAAATGGTAGCCATCCTCTCCGCGACAAAACATGAGCGGATATTGAAGAGAATCGTACGCGCGGTGAGTTTCGCTGATCCTTTGAAGCCGGTCATCGTGCGTGCGTAAGACGATATCTCTTTTATCACACTCCTGATCGACTAAGAGAACGGCGACCTCATTCGTCGTTGGCGCATTATATCGTCCCGGATGGGCTGCAATCGGCTTTCTATCTGCACTGATGACAAACTTAAAGCGGTTGCGCTCGTTCTCAGGCACCGACGCCAGAGCGGCTTTGAAGTTGCCAATGTGCGGATTAACGTTATGCAACATACTTTGCAATCCTCTGACCAGAACAGGGTCCAAATTGGGGATGTGTCTACTTCGTAGGTTTGCTTGTTCTTCAAAATCACTTACAAAATAAATTTGCAAAAATTTTGGAATGTCTGTAGGTAGCAGCGAACCGATTTGATGGTAAACTTGCCCCTGGACCTTGAATGTCGGCATGAAACCTGCTTCAACGATTTGATTTGCACCAAACGAAGTCATCTGGAAGGCGCTGTTATAAGCTCGGATGTTTTTCAAAAAATGGCTGGACTTCGGATGTTCGCCATTTAGTAAGATTCTTAACAGATCTGGTGGGTCTTGCATAGACTCCAAGCGTACCTTACCAGATGCACAACACATCCCATTGGGCTCTCCTTTCCATTTGCGGGCTTGACAGTGGGCACACACTTCTTCTAAGACACCAATATCTCCGTGTGCGGCGTAGTTAATCGCAACATTGTACATAAATCCACTTCCCTCTTTATTTAGCCACGATTGCTCTTCGATATCGTAAACCATGGATTCATCGTCAGATGTTGAAAGTTGATTCATGCTACGCCGCAGACGATCTAGTTCTAGTTGTGCCGCACGCTGTTCACCCGACCAAGATCCTCGAAACTCTTGAATTCTATCCCGTTCTAGCGATAGATGAGCAGACGTATCGCCACACACGTCGTGGTACTGCTGCCGAGCAGCTGCACGACGTTCTTCACGCTGCTCATCGTTCTCTAACGACCGTGAAAGGGCATGCTGAGAACGATCTCTTCTTAACCGGGTCATCCGCTCTTCATGATCTTCGATCGACCGAGAAAGAGAAGTGCGACTCCGCTGCGAATTCAACCTCGTCTCTCGCTGCGTGTATGTCTCTGACGCGCGAGACTCGGCGTGGCGCTCCCGGTCGCTTTCCAGTCGCGCTTCTCGCGCTTCGACACTCTCATAAAATCGAGCGGCATCTGAGCGAGAGCGCTGGGAACTCAACCTCGTCTCTTGCTGCGTGTACGTCTCTGACGCGCGAGACTCAGCGTGGCGCTCCCGGTCGCTTTCCAGTCGAGCTTCTCGCGCTTCGACACTCTCACAAAATCGAGCTGCATCTGTGCGAGAGCGCTGGGAACTCAACCTCGTCTCTTGCTGCGTGTACGTCTCTGACGCGCGAGACTCAGCGTGGCGCTCCCGGTCGCTTTCCAGTCGAGCTTTTCGCGCTTCGACACTCTCACAAAATCGAGCTGCATCTGTGCGAGAGCGCTGGGAACTCAACCTCGTCTCTAGCTGCGTGTACGTCTCTGACGCGCGAGACTCAGCGTGGCGCTCCCGGTCGCTTTTCAGTCGAGCTTCTCGCGCTTCGACACTCTCACAAAATCGAGCTGCATCTGTGCGAGAGCGCTGGGAACTCAACCTCGTCTCTAGCTGCGTGTACGTCTCTGACGCGCGAGACTCAGCGTGACGCTCCCGGTCGCTTTCCAATCGAGCTTCTCGAATTTCAGCACTCTCGCACGATCGAGCGGCATAAGTGCGGCTGCGCTGCAAACTCAGTCTTGTCTCTTGTTGCGTGTATGTCTCTGACGCGCGAGACTCAGCATGGCGCTTCCGATCATTTAATAGCCGCATTTCGTATGCTTCTATACTTTCCAGAGACCGCAACGATGCATTTTGAGTGCGCATAGTATCTAATCGGGACTGGCGCGACGTACTACTTTCTCCATCTCGAATTTCCGCATTGTGTTCTCGAAGAGTAGCTATCCTTGCCTCACGCTCAATGATGGTTTCAAGAGATCGAGCTAACCTTTTCCTTCGACTATCGTTTGAGGATTGGGATAGATTAGACCGTTTTCTAGGCATTTTGATTATTTTAAGTTTGAAAAATAACAGAAAATAATTTACACGCTGAGAATTTACACACAGATAATGATAGCTAAGCAGTAAGCAGTAGTCCGATTCCGAATGAAGTTTATTTAAGTAAATATTTTTTTTCTAATTATATTTCAGGAAAGTATTTTCAGTTTTCACGTTAAATTCGACTAAGCACACGATAACTTATAGCAACGCAGGTAACCCCAGTTTCTATGAGTTGTCGCGGCGACATCCGTACTCATAACATCACTTTTGGTGAACGAAATTATAGCGCGATCTAATTCGACGCCAACGCCATCTAGTTAGCGAATAGGAAACATTTTTTTTTAATGGTGTAAAATTATAAAATTACGAAGCAATCATTACACCAATAAATACCGAACAAAAATATTAACAGTTTTTAGCATATACAAATACATTTTTTTAATTGTCTTGCTCATCTCTGAAAAGAATTAACGATACAATTTTAAAGAAGAAAATGCACAACTCCATCTATGACTCTTAAAAACATCTATTGACCGCAAGCGCATGATGAAATTTCAATTATTTATATTCAAAAAGTGTTTAAACATGTAATTCGACTTGATGTTTTTAAAATCTCAAAGATTTATTTATATCTAAAACCAAAAAGTGCTTACACGTGTAATTCAACTTAATGTTTTCTGTTTTGTAAATCTCATAGATGGCACTGTTTTAAAATTGTCTGTTATGTTTAACGGCATAAGTTAATTAAAATGTGAAGCTAACTTATATTATATTATTATTATTATTATATGTATAGATTAAAGCATGGTTATTAACATAATAACACCATAACAACATACAAATATGCGTCGTTAGATTACACGTTGCTACAGAATACATTGAAGAAATAAAGGTTCACTGCTCGTTCCTCGTAGGTGATAGCGTGATAATATGTAGCCTATATGTTGACCCGACTTCTTAATAATTTTCGTGCCAAATTTGAAGTAAATCCATGCAGTACTTTTTGAGTTTATCCCGGACATACATACAGACAAACAGACAAACAGACAAAAATTCTAAAAAGTATATTTTTGACTTCGGTATCGATTGCAGATCACACACCAAGTATTCTTTTTAAAAAATATTCAATGTACAGTTTTGACTTTTCTACAATTTTATTATATGTATAGATAATTTAATCATTGTTAAAATCTTTAAAACTACCCAACGGATTTTGATGCGGTTTTTATTAATAGATAGAGGGTGTCAACAGGGGTGTCATGTATAATGTAGCGAAGAAAAAGTGATAAATTAAATTTACTTAATTATTACTTTTGATGTGAAGCAAAGTTCGCCAGTGGAGTAAAGGGTCAATATTAATATATTAGAAAGAAACTAATGCCGAAATATAAAAATCCCATCCACTTGTACCCACAAGTGAAATTGGGAGAACTGATAATTTCTTGGTGGAGAATATAAAACTCGATTCATTTCATTTATCTAGAGTAGAATGGATATGGAGTCAGTTAAACAAACTAACGTCAATCTATTGATGATGATATCTAGGTAGAACAAATTGGGCAAACGTGATTGATTCTATACCATAGGACGAATTTCTAGGTCCTATGAATAGTCACTAAGTACTTCTGAATTTGTCTTAACGAAGGATGATGGGAGAAAGAAGCCTTACTGTCTTGCATGTATGACAAGAATTACGCATTTTATTTGAACAAGCGATGTATGTAAGAAGCTTGTGATGCTCATTCTTCTTTCTTGCTTACCCGCAAGTGTATTGACGTGATGTTGTATAGTTTTTAATGATACATAAACCAATAAATGACGTAAGATCATCCTTGAACATCCTATTAAAACAAAGATAATGGCTCATTGTTATACATGAGTGGTCGCCAGCGGGAGGCGGTGAATAGTTAGATAAAAATATAGCTGTTTACACACTATGTTTGCATATAGTTAGGTTAGTTATTGAATAAAATATACTAGAAAGAATATTTGCTGTATTACCACATTTTAATTCCAGTAATGTGCTCCTTTGGGACATTAGTTCAACATTAATATTATTAAAAAAAAAAATCTTTAGAATGAACTGAATCAGTAAATGACACGTCAACCAGACAACTGTTATTGCCGAAGATAATTTTAATATCAAATAATCAGCGATTTTTTTTCAGCGAATTTAAATTTCTATTTGTATAGTGTCTGCTTTATATTTGTATACAAGCGAAGTTGCTTGTAGAAGTTCGTAAAGTTGAATAAATACTTTTCGATTTTAAGGATCGAATTAAAGAAACAGTCTAAACCGGTTTTTAGTGTTACCAACTTCCAGCAGGTACTAATGCAATGGCATTTTTTGTAACACACAAATACGTTGCCAACATCCGCACACCACGTCCTCCCAAACAACATTTTCGTTTCCCATGTGCAATAGTCTTTGACTATATTAATCTACACTATTCTGCCAATACTCATAGCGTATTACAAACATTATATTGGTGTAACATAGGTAAGGATTCAATTCCATAGTTGACGCGATCAAGATAGTACAAGTTTATTCGGCCTTGGATTCTATGACCTTGAAAACGTATCAATCTGCGACCGCGATTGACCGTTTAACCCGATGTTACTAGTTCACTTTTTAAATTAACGTTTTTCTTACAATTTTTTTCACATAGGCAACAATTTGCAATTTCCTGACAATTGCAGCACACAGGCTTTTTACTTAGGTATTTAAATATTATTTCGTCGTTAAACTCAAACAAGATAGTTCTCCTTTTCTAGGTATTTTTTAAACTATAAGCGAGTGGTTTACTTAATGCAAACGATGGAAACTAGTGATCTTTACAAGCGATCGCTAGCAAAAATTAAGACGGCTATCGGTCAGCTATATCGCGTTGCTTTTACTATTGGGTAATCACCCCAACTTGTACAGTGTGCTCTGGAAATCCGAAACAGACCAGGTTTCGGATTTCCAGAGCACACTGTACAAGTTCAAATGACTGTTTGTCGTCTGTTTTCGACAAGAGTCGTTTTTATAGCTGTCAATATGCGATGAAGACATTCCGAGGTATCGATTCCTACGTCTTCATATACGTATTTTAATGTGAGCACGAGGACCAGCGAGTATTTTAAGTGCTCCCGGCGCCATTTCGGCGGATGAGATGCGTCGATGATGTCACCGAGACTGGTCACGTGTGCTTAAATATCAGCGGATTATGGCTGTATACACATATATATTACGACAATTAGTTTAATATGACAAAACTCTGAAAACTATGAGGAAATATATAATACTAGATACAAACTGTAAAGTTTGTTAAGTCATTACACTTCTTTGAATAAATTAAATACAGAAAGAATATTAACGTTGATCTTGTGGCAAAAATGTTTTTTTTTTTATGTATAATGTGTTCGTGCAAACGTGAGACCTTGGTGAATTGTTCGGACCGACCAAGGTGTTTTGGGCTTGTGTGTAATAAGCATGCACAAATCGCTTACTTGATGCTGGTACACATTTAAAAACATAATTGTTAAATTTCGTATACACGGATTATCATCTAAAGTTATCCCTGTCTGCAAAATGCACAAAAATTCTGGCAACCGCATGAAAAACAAAATGGCGTAACGCATTCTTATGCTTGACAGCGTAAACATTCAGTTTATCCATATAAACTCTCAGAACTCGTGGCCTTGAGTCATGAAGTGACACGTATACATTGCTTTCCTAAGGCCACTGGTTTCTCCTTGACACGGTAGGAGACAAATCCTTGGGTATTATTATTTAAAATAATTATTAAAACTATAAAAAATGTTAATTAAACAAACATTAGGCTTTGAGTACAATAAAAAGACTTTATAATGGTCAGTTCATATCGAGTGTTTTTTTCACTTAAGAATAAATGACTATTATTTTAATTTTAAATATTTAAATTTAAACCAATTCTAAAGGTTTTGGATATTGATATCGTCTTTACAGTGTTTGCTTCGTTAGGAGGAGTTTAAAAAATCACCAGTTTTGAATCCGGGAACACAATATGATGGAATATTCGGAAGTTCAGTGATATAAATAATAGTCATCTATGAAATTTATAGTATTACTTGTAGGAGTAACAAAATTATCATTTGATAAGTGAATGTTTCTTGCAAAATAAAATCTGGTTTTGAAGGTTTTCTTTGATTGTACACTGCAAATAACATGAACGCCGATTTCAATTAGCGATTATTTTAACCCGCAATCTTTTTCCATTACACATCAAAAATATTTACTTTACGCCTTGTAAACCCGAAGGTGTAATACTCCGGCAACGGTGTGGTGGTGGACCTATTGCCATTACCAGATAGTAGTCAGAATTTTTTCAGTCGGAGATAATATGTGTATCGCAAACCAAACTTCTGTAAAGTCAATGATGTGAGCGAGGATTTGGTTTCAAGACGCATAATAAATAGAAGCACAGTATAATTATTTACATATATTATTATTGTATCGATTAATTATTACTTTTAGAGATATTTTCTAATAAGGGGAATATTTGAAAGAATCGAATTTCTAAACTCTTATAGCATTTATTTTCGAAACTAACGACTAAACAATATCCTCACTGCTTACTATATTCGGACTACTCAAACGAATTATCATAACACCTATAATCCTAACATATAAACGTACATGTCTGTCTGTACGTTCAATTTTAAATAGCTTGTGATGTGAAAACATGTTTCGGGATTCACTGTGCGGATTTTCCCTTCAATGTCTGAACCGATTTTGACAAAAATTGGGTTATACCTACAGAAAATAGTATTGAACAAAAAGTTGTCGATGTGTTAGCTATTTATTATAAAGTTTTCCCACGCAGACAGAAGTCAGAAGACAGAAGTTACTACTAAATTCAGTATAAAAGTATAATAAACAAGTCCAAAATGGTACATTTTTATATTTATTTCACCGACACACCTGTTGACTTTCGAAGGGGGAACGAGTTCAGGCAAATGAGATACCGTCACGCAAACACTCCGACCCGAATACGTATTAAATAATAAATACATAATTAAATACACCTTACGATCTTCATTTATATACACTAAGGTAATAAAAAAATGGCATTACGAAATTTTTGAATTAATTCTAATAATATTGTATTATATTGATTTCATTTGTGAAACTAATAGTTAACTAACTAGTCTTAACACAATCGTATCCTGAAAATATTAAAGCTAACATTAACCAACTATTTTGAACAACATAACTTCACGCCTATGTTACGTCGTCTCGCCGTTATGTTTACGTCCCAAATGGAATAGGTGGCGAACCTATTGCCATACCGGGCACAAAGTTTTCAGTCATCGATATTTATCACACATAACTTCCGAAAACAAATTTGAAAAGTCATTGGTGTGAGCGTGAGTGTGAGGATTCGAACCCGTGACCTCTGGATTCAGAAACGGGGTGCTCGACCACCGATACTGTTATTTTGAACAATACATACTCTATCATAGTACATTTTTACCGTCACTACTATTTTCGCACGACGAGTATGATATTTTGAGTTTGGATACTATGCCATTTAATTTTAACAAATTAAAAAAAAGTCGGGCGTGTTTTATAACGGCGGGCATAGGGGCTTTTAATCGACTTTATTTTATCACGAACAGGACCGGATTCCTTGAGAAACTTGTTAAGATTATTATATATAATAAGATACCATCGTCAGACGAATAATGTGCCACCTACTTCAAATGGTCACGCAAGAAGTCTAATATTGGGATGTAATGAATCTTTCGATGAATGACTAATCACCTCCAGAATGTCTGCTGTGCCCTCTAGATTTTTATCACGCTAAATTAAATAAAATACAGAAGCTGCAAAATAATATGATTCATCTCCGGCACTAAATCGGCGGAGTTATATCAGAAGCTGTGATGTCAGGGGCTGGTTTTTACAAGGATATTAGCTATTAGGCTATTATAGTCCAAGATCCCAGGTCACCTAGACTTTCAAGAAAGTTGGCTGTCTGGCCTAAGCTAAACGGCACGCTCATAACACAAGGTCTGGAATATTATGTTCAACTCTTGGGTGGATTATTATACTTAAATATACATAATATTTTTTTATTTATACATGTATTAAAACACTAAGATAAGTAGGTACCCAATAATAATTAATTAACACCTTATACATGTATGATATCACCGCATTTAATAAACGTTACGGTTTGACTCACAGCGCGGTTACCAGCAGCACCAAACAAAAAACTTACGCCATTGTCTTCTGAATCACTTGATCATTGCTATTTAAAAACTATTATGTACATTTATTACGTACATCGTATGAATAAATAATAATGTATGTCCTTGAAAAATGTGTAATGTAATGTTACTTATTTGTATACAATTTCATAGTTTTTTTTTTTGTTTTAACTTACTAGTTTGCGCCTTAAATGATGTGAGGTTTTTGTTTCATACTTCTCTAGAAGATTGAATTTTTATATAAAAATTATGTAAAATCTTATAAATACATTCGACTAAATGGCTTTTGACAGTGTCTTTCAATTCAAGTACCTACCTGCTTAAGTACATTTTCAATTCAATATTTTGTTTTGACAGAGCGGGAAACAAAAAAAAATATCGCCCCATAGAACGCGTAACGAAAAATATTAGTATGATTTTACTACTAAGTTTTTAATAAATTAATTATTAGGTTTAAATATGGTCAGGATATATTAAAAAATAATAACTAAGAAGTAATAGTAGGAGTCGAATCGAGTTGAGTCTTAAAAAGGTCAGACAACTGTTGGAAATGCTTGATAAGATTTAAATTGAAAGTTTTTTAATAGTTTGTAGTACGCGGCCACCGCAGGGCGTCAGTTTCACTGGTTCGCTGGCCATGCCATCAGCCGTCTACCGGAACAGAGAAACAAACCGGTTTAACTTCCAATCCCGCCCTTTCCCCAACTCACCGAAACAACCAGGTTGAAGAAAAACAGCACATATTTCACAAAGCTCGTACCACATCCCATCTTGACGGATTTAAATACACTTTATGTTCACACACAATCACAATATCTCACTTCGCGTTGTTATTGTTTGATTGAACAAAAAGCTAACCCTACTACGTCGGCGCTGCAAATGCTACTAAAGAGAAAACATAAGCAACCAAGAGATCGCGATGGCGGCGAGTCCCCCGCGACCCCCGTTACCCCCACGCCCCGTTGTGTTCCATGAATCATACGTAGGGTAAGCATGAATTTTGGAATACTTTGGATTTTACGTTTTACTGTTTCCAAGATGAGGTTTACTAAGTTATTCTTAAATGGGTTTTCCGCCATTCTTAATAATTTTACTGTGTCAATGATGATGAAATTTAACGGTCTCCGTTACTCCGAGTAACTTTTTTGCAACGCATAAAAAAGCAATCAATGTAAAATAAACCAAAGATGGCTTTGTAGACCGTTTTATTAAGTGGTAGAGCCGCACAGTTCCCTTTGGATTGAGAAGAAAAAATAATTGAAACGTTGGCTTGGGTTGACCGGTGACCGGTGACTACGACCTTTTTATGGTATAGGAGCAAATGAACAGGCGTGTGTCCTGATGGTAAGCAACAAACGCCGCTCATGGACTCCTGAACACATATATTGTTACAGTTGCGTTGCTAGCCCTTAAAATAAGATATGGATGGGGTCGGGAGTGGGATGGGAAGGGGAGGGGGAAAGGCGTTGGGCCTCCGGATACCTCTCTCACAGAGCGAAACGCGACAAAAGCCACTTTACGTCGATATTCTGAAAGGTCGCGGTATTTCTTTGGTCAAACCGTCCCATTCATGAAGCGAAGTGCCACTGAAAGATCTCTCAAAAAATCGACGTGGAGTGGTTTATGCTGTGTTTCGTTTGGTGAAAGAGGTATCCTGGGGTTCTTCCTTTCCCCCTCCCCCTTTTCCAATTCCATCTGTTATCCTATTTTAAAGACTAACAAAAGAAGTCAAACATAGTTTCTGTGTTGTAGGTGACAATGGTCGGTACTACCTACCACCAGTAGACGCACCATAACAAACGCTTATTTCTTTAGTATTCTGATATATATAGTTCATATGTTGATATCGGTTATACTTGTACAAAGCAAAAGGCGACGGAAATACTTTGAAACCATATGTCAAAGAGCCCACAATTTTTCGCCGTGATAACATCTTATAATTCGATTGAACGGGCTGCGCGCACAAAAAACCATGACTCGTGCGGCGTTACCTCGCTCAGAGACTTGTCTTAAGTACATCTGTCTCTCTCCTAATTGAGTGAGCGATGCATTCGCATGGACAGCAGCTATACAATAATAATTTTGAAGTAATTTTGAAAAATGAAACCATTCCATCGGCATTTTCTTATGACGTTGTTACAGACAGCCGTTTTTTTGATGTCATGAGAAAAAAATGTAAGGATCTCACATCTCGTCTCAGTTTAATAAGAATGTCTGGTGAACCTATCCATGACCCCTCATTCAACTACTATCTGTCTCACTTACACTATGGAATTACCGGCGTATAAGATTATTCGCTGTCTCTATTCAACTAGTCATCTTAATAAGATCCTTGTTACTACTAGAACTTCTAGAATTCCCATGTTGATTCGATAAACACAGTACAAAAAATGTTTTCTCTACAACTGCAATATTGATTTAATATTTTAAAAGCTAGACATAGTATTGAAAAGGACCAATGTTTTGAAATGTTTTTAAGTTTTGATACAGAGTACTTTAAGGACTACGGTTTTTTTTATCTGTTAAATGTCTAGAGCGTAAACAAGCGACATTGTATGACCTTGAGTCAAATTTAATACTATCACTAGGTACATAGTATAAAACAAAGTCGCTTTCTCTGTCCCTATGTCCCTTTGTATGCTTAAATCTTTGAAACTACGCAACGGATTTTGATGCGGTTCTTTTTAATAGTTCTTTGATCTATAATTCATGAATAGTGTAGTGAAAAAAATGATAATTTTCAAGATTTAAAACTTTAATCGAAAACGCTGCCTGAACCCTAAGTGATAAATCAAAACAATGTACTACATTATTATACACCTTTAAAAGGTCTATAAAAAAGTCCGCGAGGGCATATGTCTATGTCTTAGGGATAACCCACAATGACCATTATTATTTTTTTACTTTTTACGAGAAATAATGGCTTATTTACGAAGCAATTTTAAACATTACAGCATTAATTTTCATCCAATTAAGTGTCTTAAGTAGATTGTGCTTTTAATATAGATTAATATAGCCATTTACAGCATGTAATTTAAACTAATATTTAAGAAGATATTACAGTATTAACATAGCGGTACATAGCAGTTGCGTTTGCCCGCCAAAACGCGTGCCGATAAATAGCACAAATTGAACTTTTTAAGATCAAAATATTACTAATTTATTTCTTTTGAATCGGAACGAAGTTCGCCGGGTCAACTAGTAAACTATAAATGAAAGCTTTGTGACGAAATCTTTGCAATTATTTTACATTTACTATATTATTAAGACTTTATTTTTATTTTCCAAGAGTATGCAAATATTGGTATTAGAATAATAAGTCAATGACTTTCAAAGCGTACGTCTTTCTCAAATAAAGGTACCTACGTAAAGTACCAGACTCGTTGAGTAAATAGTTGAAAGCGATTTTTATGTAAAGTTAGCGAATTACCGAGAAATGTTAATGTGTGTTTGAGAGCTTTTAAATGTGTATTTAAAAAGGTTGAATACGTTCAATGTGCAATTATAAACAATTTGTGGCGCCGTCTTAGAATACCGCCACCCCATCACTTCCCGTGGGTGTCGTAAAAGGCGACTAAGGGAAAAGCTAGAAGAATGGGCAGCAGCAATCTCTCTCAAGAAATACAGCCTACTGCGATCGCCAACCCGCCTGCCAAGCGTGGCGATTGGGGCAAAAACCCCCCATGATTGAGCGGACCGGCAGTTGTGGCGCACTATGGCCTATGTCCAGCAGTGGAAAAGGCTAATGATGATGATGATTTTTAAAATTACCACTTTTTGTAATTAATATGGAATAATATGTTTTTAAGGAAGATATGAAGACCTATATTGCTTTTTTTTAAACGAGCAAACTTTGTTTTTATTTATTATCATTTGTTAGCTGGTAAGCAGTGGGTTACTTTTTTAGTAATAATACCAATCATTAAGTTCCATCCAAAAACAAAGATGGTGTTTTATCTTAAGTAAGAAGGTTCAAATAACAGTTGCAAATACTTTGTAATAACAATAAAAAGCAATTAAATATATACATATATATATGTACGACTTTTCACAAAGTTATCTAAAAAAGTTCACATAGTCATTTACAGTGCCCTCAGATAACCTTTAGTGACGTCAGAAAGAGTAGTTATTTGGATAAGAAATTAATATACATACCTATGTAGTAATTCTACTTACTTAATAAACTAAATTGAACTCAATAAAATCAACTCAATAATTGTTTTATATAAATTATTATTTTAGGTTTTTCGGAGAGGTGCTAAATTAGTGCTACTCACTAACTCGTCTGTCTGTCTCGTCGTCTTGCGGATTGCGACTTTGTTTCATAATATGTAATGAAATTACAAAAAAAGAAGTTATGGGATTGCAAAGAGTTAATTAAACATTTGAGTTGTTGTTGATGCTCTACCGAAGCTGAATTGAACAGTGGTAGAACCACGCAGTTCGCTGTATAAATGGGCTGGCCTCGACCGGTAAAACACCACTACCCCTCAGAATATCGGCTCATGCCGCGTTTCTTTCAGTGAGAGAGGTATCCGCAGGCCCTGCTGCTTTCCTTAGTCTAGCCTACTCATTCCGTCTAGACAGACTAGCTGGAATTAGTCGTTGATAAATCGAATTTACAGTGACTTTAACAGAGACTACTCGTCATTGACTAGCTGGAATTAGTCTCTGGAAACATGAATTTGTAAGGCAGCGTGTAATCTGGTTGGAATTAAGAGTTCGTAATACGCCAGCAGGTAAAACTTCTGCATCTTCTTTTTTGGTCCAGAATTTGTACGATGCTTCATATTTATCTCCTCCCTCATGTAACGTGTCTATCCAAAAATATACCTTCGGACAAAGACGAGCTAGTTTCAAATGTGGGCATTTCATTTACAATAATTTGTCAATAACGTGACGGAATATCAATTGCCTACTCAGTTAGAGAGTAGTTACTACTAAGCGTAGGTGCTTTGCTTTCTCCACTGACATAACAAAAACTGACAACGTGCCTCGACCACAAACAAGCCATGGGAGAAAGTTCTTGAGCCAGACCCCAGAGCTCAAACGTTCGTACAGATGGTATAGGTACTGGATAAACACACAGTTTTCTGCTGCATTCAAAGGAGATTGTGAGTTTAAATACCAGTTTTCAATATTCAAATTGACTCCAAACAGCAAATAAGTAATAACTTCGCCTATTTCCATCTGATGATAGAGGCAGCGGCCGTTATTCCTCGAATCGCCTAATTTTCGAGTTCCTAACCTCATCGGTGGCAGAAGATATTGCCATACCTTAAGTCCAAGAAGTCCATATACCAGGATTCATTCTTACACGAGACTTAACTGAATAATTCTCTGCTACATGGCTACATCATAATCTTGGCCCTCGTGGTGCATTGGTATAGCTAAAACTACTGAATAGGATTCACCGGGTTCAATCTAAATTAATCAACCAATTATGGGAGGTAGAGGAGGGATGGACAGTTGGGAGTCATAGACACCCCTCTTTTATTCTGATTTGGTCATAGACTTTATTCTTGATTGGCTAGTAAAAGTAAATATTTTGTAGTGGTTTCGGATCGTAATATTCGTAATATAGAGAAAACTAATGAAAGCTATGTGTATTTTTTATTATTTATCTATTGTATATTTACTAATCTATAAATTAAACTAAAATTTAAGCCCAAATACGAAGATTCAAAGAAATAACGGTTACCTATGTCGAAAATGTAAACAGAGGGAGCAATGTGCTTTAATCTCAAAATCAAAAACCACACAAATTTTCACTGACGAAGAAGAACAAACATTGTCTAATAGTATTGACAGTGGCAGAGCCAAGCAGTTCGCTGCATGAATGGGCCGGCTCGACCGGTGAAATACCACGACCTCTCAGAAGACCGACGTAAAGTGGCTCATGCCGCGTTTTGTTCGGTGAGAGAGGTACCCGGAGGCCCATCCCCTTCCCCGTCCCTTCCTATCTATCCCCTATACCTTAAAGGTCGGCAACGCATCAGTAACACTATATGTGTTGCTGGTGTCCATGGGCGGCGTTGGTTGCTTACCATCAGGTGACACGCCTGCTCGTTTGCCCCTCCTATCCCATAAAAAAAAAATAGTAATGGTAGGTTTACACATTTAATAGTCCTAAATGGGTTATACCCAATCTCCGATAATTTAAATTTCTGTTTAATATGTTTTTTATTTGTTAACTTTTATTTTTGGTTTCTGTTATTGATATAGTATAATAATAGTCTATTTGTTAACAAATCTTTGAATTCCAGTATGGGTATAAATTGATTTACATGCCGTGTCCAAGCCTCCCTGCCATAGGGAGCATTGGGCACTTTTGACTTCGTTTATCGCGTAATTTTGAGACTGATTGGAATTTTTAAGAAAGCTCTTTAATTATATCTAGCCAAATGTGTGGAGCAAGAAAAATTGCCATTAAAAGTTGATTATTTATAAAATCTGATTTTGTATGCAATAAATAGTGAAAAAGTGCGCGTCCTTCCCCTACCTCCCCTACTCGTGACAAGAATACAGCATATTTACTCTCATTTATGCGTACTTAGACTTAATTAAAAACAAAAAAAAAACAATAATTTCGCGTATCGTTTCAATGAAATAATAGTCGAGGTTAGTTTGACAAAAACAAATTGCCTCCAAACGAAGGCTTCTACATCAATGACGAGATCTTAGGAGCAAGATTTAATAAGGAAGGAAATATTAAAACGAAATAAGGTCAATGTTAGGCACATATTTTGTAAATATAAGATTGAAATCTTAATAATTACATGTACATAGTACCTATAAATTAGATCCAATATGCCGACAAAAATAGTTAATTAATTATTTTGGGCGATTTATATTTAGGATGATGTCCTTCATAATAAATATAAACAAATATCACAATACATGGTCTGCTGCACCCGACTTGGTTTGCATTCAACTAAATGTTTTAACAGTGGTAGAGTCTGTTCGCTGAATGAATGGGCCGGCTCGACCAGTGAAATACCACGACCTCTCGGAATATCGGCGTGAAAAGTCTCATGCCTCGTTTCGTTCGGTGAGAGGGGTATCCGGAGACCCCATACCATTTACCCTTCCTCTTTACTCGTGAAAGGGAGGGGCTTTCCCATAAAGGACGGCAACGCACCAAGGTGTTCAGAGACAGATGTCGTTTGACTCTCACCAATGTCAAAAGTCTAAAGTAGACAACGAAGTGTTTTATCAAAATCTATTTTGCCCTAGTTGACTAGTTTTATGACTATTGTGATGAAAAAAAAAATGGAAATCGAAGCCCCGACCTCATTGTAGTACTGTTATCGAATACTCTATTATATTGCAGCAACAATTTCTTGTAATTCTTTTATTTGTCCATATGATTTATTTGTGTCATTTTTTTATGAAACTACTTGCTTAGCGACCATCGTGTAGATAAATAAGTAGCTGACACGAAATCACGAAAGTTCCTGATTAAAATCCAAGGTTTGTTGCGTTTTAAGAAGCCAATTGGATTATGAAATTGGCGTAATGACCACGGACCTAGGAGATCTGCAAATCCACTTACGGAATAATCGTTCTATTTATTTACTGTAGTGTAAAGTATAGGCTTTTTTTTTAATAAAAAACTTGAGAGGTGTCAAGGGACACCCGGATGGAACGACGTTCCTTTCGATTAATTAGTGAAGGAATTGTAATAAAATTTTAGAACTAAAAAAAAACCATATATATATAATATGAAAACATGGAAAATAAAACTTCAAAAAGTGTTCCGATACCGGGATTCGAATCCGAGCCCCCTGTTTGAGAATAAGGTATCCCAGCCACTAGACCATTTGGGTAGTTATTCATTCGTTCTTAATAAGCCGAAACTTGAAAGTGGAGTTTGGCATGGAAAAAGTGTCGTGACAATTTTTCCGTCTAGCCCCCTTTCACAACGCGCGATAAGGAACTTCGTTCCAATATATATGTACTTAGGTATTTGATAAACTAATAAATTCTGGATAGAAGGACTGTTATAAGTGTTTATGACAAGAGTTGACAATTTGACATATTGAGTTGACACATTGAGTATGACAAGCAAGAGAACGTATGGGAAATATATTATGCTAAAGTCTGCTAGTCAATCGTTTTTCATAGCATAACGCTCAGTTCTTTCTGTCTACCCTGTAAGAGACTTGGTGTGAAGTCATGCTATTGTTGTTTAACTTCGTTACCTTGGTATTTGGTAATAACTATCGAAGGCCCGAAGGGATTTTAAGTCCTTGCCATGCTCCACATATTTTCTAAATCATTCTTGAGTTCAACTCCTGCTCCAGACATTTCCTAGTCGGGACTCGTAAAAAAGTAATAAAAATAATATGTATCTTATTGGTATCATTTTTTAATGACTGTATTTAAAATAAAACGGTTTTCTATTATGACAATCATTTATTTATTTATATTAAAAGGTACAAAAAACAGTTGTTCTAGTCTCAGTGCCTACTACAATTTAACTTAGGTATTAATAAAATTCGTGACAAATTTAATCACATAAATATTCATTAAAATACACAACCCACACTCACTTTTTTTTATAACTCTACAATAGTAACTTAAAGAAACTTAAATAGAATAATAGGATCTGAACAGCTTCTGAAAAGTTTCTGAATCGAGAAGGCGTGGCATCGATTCTGCGCTCACACCAATGACTCTTTTCCGAAGTTAAAGTGTGATAAATATCGATTTTTTAAAAGATTGCGCCCGGTGTATAGCAATAGGTTCCGCCACCTATTCTATTTGGGACGTAAAAAATAATCGGCGAGTCGAGGCTTAACGGCCGTAGAAAAACGCGTGAAGTTATAAAAAAGAACTTATATAGGAAAATGGTCGGGAATACCAACATATTATAGAAGATTATTTATTGATTTTAAATTAATAACAAATGGCTGCATTATTAAACTTATCTCTACATCTATTTTATATTCTTGTAAATGGAGAATTTAAGTATATTTATATTTTATAAATTCTATATAGCTAATAATAGTTATACACTTTGCATAGATACTGATGATGCCAAGACAATATTAGTACGAGTGCTTCTATTTTGGAGGTCCGGTTTTGAATCTAGTCAAGTCAGTCTTTGCTGATTCAGAACTAGTTAACCTGGCAAATACTGTATTGCCATGCACGAGTGCACGACACTCAAATGCCGTTTCACTGAGATTGGATAAGGATGAAACCATATGTTGGGGTAATTATTGTTCGAAGGTCAGAAGAAAGAAATCCGAGAAAGAGATAAAAACCCCCCCTTTTGTCCTTTCGTGGTAAACATAGGTATTGAACACATTTTAATAATAACATAAAGTCTCTAATTTTTTTTTTCATATTACAACTACTAAATTTCAAATCAGCCAGTCTCGAGTTCTTAAAAATATTAGATATAGTAATTATGACAACTATAATATGTACCAAATATAAAAAGAAAAGCATTATTAAAGTACTTTATTTATAGTTCATGACAAAATACGTACAAGTGATAATATCTGTGTTAATATTGTTGGCGTTATCTTGGCGAAAAAATAATAAAATGAGCTCATTCGCTAATATTCGTCATTAGTTTTTCAAACTTGTAAATAAATTCTTGTGTGAATAAGGCTTATTTTACGCTGCCAAGCTTCATTTACGTTGGCACTTGTTACCTTGGCAAGTAATCCGGCTTCTTGCTGTTATCTTCTAACAACCATAGGTAATTAGGTACATATTAAATGCATATAGCAATGTAAAACTTCTGTTCTCGCTATAGTATATCCTAAAGAAACTTTTTATAAAACAGGCTTCTCATGGTGTAATCATTCACACACATGAGACGAACCATCAAGGACGGAACATCGATGAAAACTTTAAATTGATTCTCTTAATTAATAATATAATACTTTTAACTATATCAAATTAACTAATAATACGTTAACATTGTTAATTTTCAGTCCTACAAAAATAGTTTGCTTGTAAATTCATCGTCAAAAAATTAATTACTATATTTGCATAGTTTCAAAAATATATTTTAATAATAATTTAATTGTAAAATGAAATAGATATATTTGTATTTTCCCTTTTTTATATCAGATAAGTTATTTATTTTACGTGTGTATAAAATCCTGCAAAATTTTGAGCCTGTGTTTTTTGTTAAATTTTAAATTAACTTAAATTATTAACAGCTAGAGTTAAATTAAGGTAACATTAAATAATTTTGGGTAAAATAAATACTAATATTTGGGCAAGGTGGGCGCTGGAGCTGTAGGTGTGGCAAGAAGAGTATCATCTGGAGACGCGAAGGTGGCCTCTCTCAAAGATGTAGAGTTCCTGATAGAGGCACGTCGTTTGTCAGCAATGGAGCGGGCCAGGAGAAAAGTGCAGAATATTCCCGTGCTCTGTAACAAGAGATAAATATATACTCTAATATATAAATGTAAGTTTAATGAAAGTAAGTTTGTTTGTTACGCTTTCACGCGATAACTACTTAATCGATCATCATGAAACTTTGTACACATATTCTTGGAGGTATTAGAAGTAACATGGGATACTTTTTTCTTCTTCTTTCTTTAGTTTACATATATTTGCACCCGAAGGAAAAACTTATAATATAGTCTACAAAAATATCCTACATAAAATTGTTAAAGTCAAAAATTATTTATTTTTGTTAAAGAGATATTTTACCATTTGTTGTTGCATTTCAATAAAGAATATTGTAAGTTTTTTAACATTATTGTATGTTGTAATTTTAAAAATTGACAATCCCAGCTAATAAGCACTATAATAGAGTTATCAAATTGATTCATTTCTATGTTAATGATCTTTGATACTTATTCAATGGCTTCAATGCGAGCGAAGCCGCGGGTAATAGATAGTAATATTATAAAGCTGATACTATTAATTTATATTTTAATTTGTTTAAAATCGCTAATTTCAGGAACTTCTGACCACCTGAGTGATGTCAGTGATGTGATAAAAGAATTTCAAGAGACTTATACTTTCAAGGCATATAACGAGGTGTATGACAGAAGAGATTTAGTCTACTTAAATAATAATAATTATAACATTAAAACAACTTTTAGGATTATATCTCGTTTCTTTATTACTCATATTAAATATTTATTTATAAGATATATTTAATTTTTGTTTCATGGTCTGATGTGGGTTACCAATAGTAAAAATCATATATCTTAACATCAACTTTTTGATTTTTATTTCTAAAAAGTGGGTGCTCTCTGTATTATTGAAAATAGCTTTTGAACAACTACCATCTTTTTGTTCATCACTCGTGAAAATGATCTCTGTAAAGAGTTCAAAACGTCGGGAAATAAATAAAAATGAGTAATAAAACGCGATATAATCCTAAAAGTTGTTTTAATATTATGAGTGTGGGGTCTAAGAGATAAATAATAATAATTATATTTAACGCGGTTCATCACTACGCTTCGAAATAAGAAGACTCTACTTCAAATCTGAGTGGTAATTCTATGAGTATTAAAAAAGTTATGTGTGATGAATATTTAAATTTACCACTTAACTTAAATTTGACATTCGGTAACTGCATCTTAATTTATTAAACGTGTGAAGGTGTTACATGTTCCAGTGGTTCGGACATGTAGAAAGAATGGATGATGCAAGATTGACTAAGCAGATATACAATGGAAAATCGGATGGATGTATGAGTCGAGAACGGCCACGACACACCTTCCATGACCAAATAGAACGTGTTCTGGAGGAAAAGCAAAGAGTTATGAAAGTCAAAGAAGCGAGTAAGGCGTGCAAGAATCGTGTCGTTTGGCTCTCTATTCTCTCTGCCTTCTCTCTGCCGCAAATGACTTGGCGTGAAGTTAATAACTACATACACAGTATATTTCTTTAATATATTTACGAAAGATTTTTCTATAGCTATTTCTACATTTACACTGCGTAAATTTATATCTGTATTTAAATCAGGGCATTATTTAGTAAACAAATAGATAGAGTCAGTGATTAATTACTGAAGACACGATAGACCTTAATAGCAGAGTCATTAGGAGAAAGGCAATTAGATTTGTACGAAATTATTAGTAGGTAGCATTCACATTGCAAAAGTTAACACAAGCCAAAAATGACGGCGTCGATTTTAACGCTCGGAAGATAGTTACATGCGTGTGTGTGTGCTTTGAAGGTTATAAATGGCATGACCTTTAATGACCGAAGGTGTTGGCAGCGTTTCCTCGTTATCGCAAAAGGAATAGTAAGCACAGAATAGGGTAAATAAAAATAGAATACCTACATGCTGGGCATCTCTAAAAACAGGCAGATTGGTGACTGTAAGAGAAATACCGAAATAGAAATAGGTTACACCAGGTAACGCGTTCCGTAAACGTGTACAGTAAATACGAAAATAAACAAGCCACTTGTTTTGAAGTCAGTCTATTGGAAACAAGTCAGAATTCAAAACAACAATTCCTCAAAGAAACACAAATAACATTTATATACTTGCAGACTGCAATCAGAAACCTTAACCTTGGGTTATCTGTTTATCAAATTCCAATAAAGACGATAAATGGCGGTCGATAGGTCTGTAAATGTGATTAAATGTCAAGGTCTTTTCACCAATGGATCTTTTTAATAGGACATAGTGAGGAAGAGTCAAAAGACAACTTAAATCGAGTATGACAACCCATTGGGACTGCTTCCTCGTGAAGTGGTCTAATTGCCATCCCACCCACGGGAGCAGGGCGACGAGCGGTAAGTGAACTGATGAGTTAATAGGAGATCACGAGGGGCCTCTCTGGATGTTCCATGATACTATCTAATTCATTACGGGATGATCCTGTTACAGATATGCTTAAAACCCACGACAACATTCTAACATACAATTTCATAGATTAAAACAACTTTTAGGATTATATCGCGTTTATTTATTACTTATTTATATTTATTTCCCGACATTTCGAACTCTTTACAGAGATCATTTTCACGAGTGATGAACAAAAAGATGGTAGTTGTTCAAAAGCTATTTTCATTGATACAGAGAGCACCCAAATAAGTAATAAATAAACGCGATATAATCCTAAAAGTTGTATTAATCTATGAGTGAGATTCGCGAAAGTCTTAGAAATAAATATACAATTTCATATTTATTAGGTACATATTCAGATATTTACTGTGTAATATTGAAACATCTTTTTTGAAGTCGGTACAAATCAGTAATTTGTTTTGTGATAAATATGTTTATAAATAAAAAAATTGGCTACTGTGGCAATATTTGGCAAAATAATGGCTTTTTGAGAGAACATACTATATATATATATTTGCATAAAGGGACGGTAGCCTTTGTTTTGGTAACAAGTCATCATGAAGCCCTGAAAGCAAGCAGACTCATGCACACAGAAATCGAGAAAGAAGTCGCATTTGACAACTATTTTCTGTAAGGCTGTGTTAAAACTGATAAACAGAAAAAAGTAAACAGGAAAAGCGTCAATCACAATATTATAATGGCTGCTCTAAGCAATTTTCGAACAGTCAGACCAATTTTGATAAGACGTAGTAAAAGCCTTACACGAACACACAAATACGCTGTCAGTTAGAAATTTTGTTGATCCATAAACTTGGTTTCCACGCCAGTAAAATAAGATAAGTCTGGTGTCTAGACTCTTGCTTTCATTCCTTTGTTATGGGCACAACAAAGACGGAAAATGGATCTTGCAACGATCGCACTGAGTTGTACTTTTGATTGTCAACAAGGAAAATTAATAAATTAATGGCGTATTCAAATAAAGTATCTCGAGACACCGCGATTCTCTTTATCCAAATAAATTTAAGGCCATTTTATTTTCATTGAAATTTTACAATTCCAGCAGACAGTACTATCATAATTAACCACACAGGTAATTAATTATTACAAATTTAACAATAAATTAGCGTGTAATATGGAACGTGGCATTTTTATTGCGACATTTCGAATTCAAGATAGTATTCCTCATTTTCCCATCCATGTCCCAAATAGGGTCTTGCTCGATCGATTTACCGTTTGTTACTCAGGCAACGTCTACTTGATAACATCACGGGAAATTACTGGGTTAATTTGTTCAATAATTGTCAGTGCGTCACCACTGTGAGGATATTCGTCAGTTATTATGGTGCAATACCACAATCGTTAGCCTATGTCGGAGATGGTGACTAACTAACTCATATTGATACAATGATACATCATTAAATATACTAAAGAGTTTTCCTTGAAAAAAGATAAGAGATCAAATATTGTCACGTATAAATTAAATGTATAAATAAAACGTATCACTTTTAAAAAGATACTGCATTAAAAGTGAAAAAAAAAAACCTAATTCTGGGTAGGTTTTACTTTGTATTGTTTTCCTAATATAAATAATATAATTGCGAAATTAACGCAGTAAGGTACACCGTCACCTCTTTAGAGTAAAACAGCTGAAACGGTTTTGATAAAATCTACTTTCAAGTCCCAGGCCCCACTTTATTACGGAAATCCTCTAGGATATGAGAACATAACATTAAGAGGAATTATCAATTTATCTTGTTAATAGCTTCACATCGAATCGATAAATAGAGTTAAGCGAGCTAGAGGCTCTAACTATGGATATTAATAGCTGCATCATAACAGCTCAAGAAGACGATAAAAACTACAAACTCTGCTACTTTAATAAATCTACGCTTCTAAATAGAATAAGCAATAAAACTGCTCATCGCATTTTACATCCCTAAGTATTAAATTTGGAATATTTATGTAACAGTTATAAATATCATGTTGCATATACGGATTGGAGTCAATATTAGTCGATAATAATGATTCAACGATATGAGGTCACAACACTATTTACGAGTATGTATGTGTTAGTCTCGTCCATTTGACCTTTACACGCACATATTAAATGCAAATATACACCTTAAATACATGTAGGTAGGTGTTATATATTTATATGGATAGAATTGAGGAAATCATAGTGATGTGTTAAGGTCGAAATTTAATTGTTAAAGTTACTTATTTGTTGTTCTTCATAAAGCCGCCTCTATGTCATTCACTGGCTCTCTGTACTCTATGCTCATAAGTAGGTACTAGGTACTCATCAATGTTTAAGTACCTACTTATGTACAATGAGTTGTTGAAATAAATAAACCGCTGGCTTTTTTCTTACTAATTAAAACTCAAAGCACTCCTTCAAATTCAATAGTTTTAATTTTCAAGTTTTTAGTACTTGTATTGAATCACATTCAAGTATAATTTAATTAATTTCGTTTGGGAATGAATTTTACAAACACTTTCAAGGTTTGAAGAAACACGAGAGTTCAAACATAATGTTGAACTAATGGTGTTTATTTAAGGGAAAGAATTTTCGCCGCTAGAGGACGCCATCCTTCGAGAAGCACTTGCCAAATTGCGCGGGAAGTTTTGTCGCCGTTGAAAGCAAGCTCTCTTTATTATTAAACGCGTACGCTCGTATTAAGGTCTCGGTGGTCCAGTAGGAAGCAGACGGCTCTGAATGCAGAGATCGCGGGTTCGTATCCTGGCACACACCAATGACTTTTCGAAATTAATTTAATGTGTGATAAATATCGATTACTAAAAACTATGTGCCCAGTACGACAATAGGTTCGCCACCTATTCCATTTGGGACGTAAATATAACAGCGAGTCGAGGTTTAAAAGCCACTGCCTGCAGCTTCGGGTAGAAAAAGGCATGAAGTTATGCATAGAGATATATTAGTAATATATCTCGAGATATATGTATAGAGATATATTAGTAATATATCTCGAGATATATTAGTAATATATCTCAATGGAAGTTATGTTATGTTATGCGGACGCACGTAAGTATTGATGCGTCCGAAATTCTAGCGCACTCAGTGGCAGAAAAGAGAACTAAGATCTCAGTTTATTTTGTGTACAATATAAATGTGAAAAAGACTAGACCGTTCTCCCGTTCTCGAGAATACTCCTTAGATAAAAGCTTAAGAGACTTGATCTTAGAATCTTATGATATAGATCTATAACTTGAACTTATTAATTATCTCTGATAACTTAATGAATTATTACATACTACAGTGCACAACACTCTTTAAAATACTTTTTTTTAGATTTAACTAAGCACTTAGATATCGTCTCATAACTACTCATCATAAGTGACATTCATGAGTTTTAAATTGTTCTGAACATTTGAAGTCACTTCACAACGACATCGCATATGTAATCAATTGAAATTCCACTTACTATCTAGGTACTTCAGTATGTGGTTAATAATCTGAGGTTGAATTTTTAACAGTGAAGTTTTTAACAGTGGTAGAGCCAAGCAGTTCGCTGCATGAATGGGCCGGCTCGACCGGTGAAATACCACGACCTCTCAGAAGACTGTCGTAAAGTGGCTCATGCCGCGTTTCGTTCGGTGAGAGAGGTACCCGGAGGCCCATTCCCCCCTTCCCCATCCTTTCCTCTCCCCTATTCCTTAAAGGTCGGCAACGCAACAGTAACACTATATGTGTTGCTGGTGTCCATGGGCGACGTTGGTTACTTACCATCAGGTGACACGCCTGCTCGTTTGCCCTCCAATCCCATATAAAAAAAAAATGTAACTACATACCTAATATTAACCTAACTACATATATTATAGCTAAAACAGATTGTTTAGCTGTCCAGTTCCGCTTTTAATTATTTGAATATTTTTTTTTTTAAATTTCGAGTGCGCCTTTTTTGATTTTGACGTTCCAATTTCAAATCGAGTCTAGAACCACAGAGCATATAACGTGGTGAAGGTACCAATTTAGGTACTTATTAATGTTACAAAGATAAACTCTAAATGGAGACATGGCAGTTTATGACCGTTAGTGAATCATAATTAACGAGATAATAATTAGATGATTATTCTCAATGACTGTAATTGCGCTCGCTCGTGTGACGTCACGTGTATGCTGTTCACAAATATGTACGTGCATAGCTCTATCAACATGTTTCATATTAAATTTTTAACTCTATTTAAAGGTCGGAGAGAAAGAGGACAAACTGATAAACAAAAGAGTCTATCGATATCGGAACATCAGTATATTCAGTATTTACGCGAATAATGGTTACAATAAATAGACTGAAGTTAACGTTAACGGTTAATGATTCTACTTCTGATAAATAAATCCTGAATTCGAAATCCTAATTTCAGAATGTTTATAAGAAGAATCAATTTGTAATCGCTTACAATGAAGCACGGTTGTATTGGTATGTATGTTTTTTTTTATGGGATAGGAGTGCAAACGAGCAGGCGTGTCACCTGATGGTAAGCAACCAACGATACGCCGCCCATAGACACCAGTAACACATATAGTGTTACTGTTGCGTTGCCGACCTTTAAGGGATAGGGGATAGGAAAGGATGGGGAAGGGGGTGGGCCTCCGGGTACCTCTCTCATCGAACGAAACGCGGCATGAGCCACTTTACGTCGGTCTTCTGTGAGGTCGTGGTATTTCACCGGTCGAGCTGACCCATTCATGCAGCGAACTGCTTGGCTCTACCACTGTTAAATGTTGTAGCACTTGATATCAGAGAATTAGTCGTTGGTCGTTGGTCCACGCTAAGGGGTTTTTTATGGGATAGGAGGGAAAACGAACAAGTGGGTCACCTGGTGGTAATGCGTTGCCGTCCATTAAGGGAGTAGAGGGGAGGGGTAAGGAAGGGGAAAGGGGATTAGGCCGCTAGATTGGATACCTTCCTCGCCGAACAAAACACGACACCGCCCACTTCACGCCGATATTCCGAGAGATCGTGGTATTTCACTGGTCGAGGTTAGGTTTTAATATATTCGCTGCTACGTACAGATAAGGTCTTGTGGCCCTTTAATTTTGACTATAATACCTATCATGCGAGAACATGAGACGCATAATAGAATAATAGTTTAGGAGCATCCTCCATTCTGCGGCGCGACGCGACACGTCAATTTTCATATTAAACAGTGGATGTGTCTCAATGTCGTATTATCGCTCCCTATCATTGCTATATATATTTTATATGCACATTATACACGCCATTACTATATCCAATAGTATTTATCAGATAACCTTGAAACTTACCATTTTTTACTATAATTATAATTTTAATCACGTTGAATTCCTTTGCGTTCTAGGGCAATTTCGTCCTTAGTCCCCGCTACTATAGAAAAAATAATAATAAAAGTTATGGTAAATATGTTATTAAAACGTGTGAACTAAAATTTCGTCCTTTCCTTCAACGGGGGCGTAGCTCAGATGGTAGAGCGCTCGCTTAGCATGCGAGAGGTACCGGGATCGATACCCGGCGCCTCCAATCTTTTTGTGCATTTATTAATTTTGTATGTAATATGTATTTTGAATTTTATCTTTATTATTTATTTATTTTGAACCTTTAAATTTGAACCTTATTAATTAGAAGAAAAGTAACAATTTTTTTTTATTTAACGAAGGATTAACAGCGATCTTAAAAGTGCTTTCGTACTGTTCGTAAGTGGAACTATTATCAAGGCTGTTGATATAGGCAACGCCCGATGACGTCATCAACGCAAGCGCATGAATTCGGCACAAGGTTGCACCGACACCAACACGACGATACCAATGCGAACTGTTCCACACCTTCTGTATGTCGCAGTATGCTAATAGAATTATAACAACATTATCACTTTAGTAAATTATCTTCGGGATAATTACCTCACGAGGCCATAAAATCTTACACATCTCACCTACATATATAATAATATGCCTGTATACCATAGGAGTAGGCAGAGACATAGGAACAATAGCTCTCCACAAGCTACAATCCTGGCAAACTTCTTTCGCCTCATCCACACTCATACATATCACCATGCATTCACGTCGGTTTCGGGTGCAACACATTTTGCCTTTTTTAAATAGACAATTTATTTGGTCGTCGTAGCTCCGTCTTGGTCTGCCGATCCTAACCCTGCCACTCACATTCGCTTCATGAACATCTAATCTGGTTCTTTTTATATGCGATTCGCGACCTATCAATCAGAAGTGGGATTCATTCAATAAAAAATATTAATTGACATAATTTATAGTTGAAACGATTTTTTATGTCAATGTTTGGGGATGAATTAGACTCACAATATATGCATTGTGATGTGAAATTAATAAAAAATTAAGATAAATTACGTCCATAATGCAACGACCTTGGTTTTACAAACGACAAAATAACCCACACATCCTGTCGCCTGCCATAAATATAGATAACTAGCCTCTTTGACGACCTTAACCATACTTAGATAATATTTATTTTTAAAACCTTCTTTATTGACCGACTACTCTATAAGGAGGGTTTTGTTTTTAGCATATACCTACTCATATTAAATATGAACATGCGGTGTAACTCTCGCTGACCGCGTCGAAAAGGTTGTAAGGAAGGAAGTTGGATTGAAAGAGAGTATCGGTGTAAAAGTAAAAAAGGGCATGCACCGATGGATCGGACATGTAGAAAGAATGGATGATGCAAGATAGACCAAGCAGATATACAATTCAAAAGCGGATGACCAATTAGAACGTGTTCTGGAGGAAGGTGATGGGCTCGCGTGCATGAAAAGAGTTATGTAAGTCAAAGATGCGAGTGAGGCATGTAAGAATTCCCCGCAAGGGATTTGATGTATGTCTTACATACTTTGACCACCTGAGTAACTTAAATGACCTGATGGCTTATAGTCTGAGAGTTAAAGTTAATTTATTACTAAATTTCTTAAATAGACGATGTATTTGTTTTTTCGAAAAGGCGACTAAAGGTATTCGACTTGACACAGACCATTAGTACTCTCGAATCGCTAAACAAATTGCTTTTTTATGTTTATAAAAAGAAAAGTTATATATGTACAAACATAACAACTTTAAAAAAAAAACAAATTATAAAAATATTCATTTTGTACATAAAGAATTCACTGTTAACATATTTGAAAGCTCTATTACAAAAATATAAATAATTATATGTATAAGATCATTATTTAAGCCGCACAAAGAGAACGGTTGTGATCTGAATGGGTTAGGTACATAAACATAAATACAATAAATTAAATTTGTTACTTTTTTATTATTAATAATCTGGTAGTGATGGGCGTAGTTTAATTTTAGCTGGCGTGCCTAATATCGAAATATTGTTCACATTTATACATAAACTATGTATTTGATTTGACCCGGTGAAATTTAGTATCGATTCTCAATCAATAGGTAAGTTTGGCCTGATTTGCTGACATTTATGTTTTCTACTCAACTTCCTTGAATAGGAAAATTATTTTTATTTATATTTCTAAATAAACGTAGTCTTCTTCTATAAAGGGTAAATATTTTTACTAGTAGTTACTGATATACCTAGGTAACACCCTAGATATATCAGTAAATACTAGTAAAAATATTGTTTTTGCGGGTACCATATTATAAAGTCTCGGCGGACTTTGGGTATTTTTTATGGGATCCCTATCCCAAACATGTGGCCAGCGCCGCCCGTGGACACCCGCAACACATACAGTGTTACAGTTGCGTTGCCGACCTTTAAGGGAGTAGGGGTGGGAATGGGGAAGGGAAGTGGACTTTCGGGTACCTCTCTCCCCGAACTAAACGCGGCATGAGCCACTTTACGTCGATATTCTGAGAGGTCGTGGTATTTCACCGGTCGAGCCGGCCCATTCATGCATGCATGGCTCTACCACTGTTCAAAAGACTAATTGTCCTAGTACAAGTTTTAAGTTGGGTTTGGAATTAAATGACGCATAAAGAATAGCATAAACTTATTTCCATGACATCAGACCGAAAACGTAGGACTGAATGATGCGAAATGACAGAATGATTTATAATTCTGATGAAGTCATTCAATTATTGCATTGCTCTGTGTCATTACAATTCTTCTGGGAATGATATATTTGGTATCATCGCAATTAAAATTAACTAAGTTACCTTTAAGTTATATGTTCCATGCAAATAAATACACTTGAAATATCTGAATATAACAAAATTGACATTGTTTGTTCACAATAAGTTCAATGATAGTGAAAAATAAAAATATTAATGAGACAAGTTTTAGTAAATCAATTCAGAAAAAAACTAGAAGCAAAAAGCGAAAAAGGTATGAAACTTTATTATGTATCGACATAGACCCAATTTTCTCATAGGGATAAATATTATTCCTGTGTAAAAATGGTGTTTCTCGTGAAAATGGCAGGAGTAAATCAAACGAATCGTCAAGTTAATAAACGCTATAAAAAGTAAGTATAGTAAATATTTAATGGTTACAATTGAGATCGATTCCTGGCTTACACCAATAATTTCGATATTCGATTTGTGATAAATATTGATGACTGACAACTTTGTGCCCGGTTATAGCAATAACCCGGCAATAGGTCTAGCCACCTAATCCATTTTGAACGTATCTCGGTGTTTCGATGCTTAACAGCCGCTGCCTACACTTTCATGTGGAAAAAGGCGTAAAGTTATGTACCTAAGTAATACAATTACAATATTCTCTAAATATATATCGCCAACACATAACATATAATTGTCGGAATAACAATTATCCCTATTGCGCCTGTACTCCTTTAAAGCCTTATCGCTATACAAAATAACCCTTGAGGTTTTTTTTTTGTAATAGACCGTAAGTACTAAACGGCGGGAATTTTAGTCTCGTGTCGACAATACAAAAGTCGTCAACTTTACGTGTGAAAAGTTTTATACTAATTTAAAAACATTTATGTGGCAGACAAGTGATACTATCGACCCTTATATAAATGGTAACTATGGTAGTAAATTAATCACGAGATAATTTAAGTAGCATATTATTACATTTTAAATCTACACTTGAACTATATTACAGACTAAGTTGAGCTTAATATTCGGCTATGTAATATTTCTACAGCTATAACCCAATCACATAGTAAGTATATTATTATCTACTAAAAACAACCGCACCTATAAAGGCACATAATCAGAACATTGCATCACAAAATACACAAATAACTTTCACTAAACACATTTGAATGGAATACATGCTCAATATGGCTTTGAATATTTGACTACGTCAATGGATTTGTATTAGTTTGGTTGGTGCCATAGATTTATCATAGACTGTAGTTATGTTAGGTTTATTAAGTTATTCTTATATCTATGGTTGGTACCTAGTACCTAGTAGTAGCTACCTACTGGCTGATTTCGCATGGATTTCAATTTTAAAAATCGAATGTTCCTTTTTAAAATTTATTATAGGGATTTTGTTTCACATCAATGCGTTCTAAAAGGAAGATATTCTTTGAAAACTGTACAGGTATACATTTCCAATGGTGCTACAAAAATACTTTGAAAAAGAATTGTTTTCTTTTTAACAACGCGCCGTTTTATTCTGAGTTATTATTCCGGATGTCTAAACTTTCCCATATATATCGGACACATTTTTTCAAAAACATACTGGGTGTGAGTCAGGATTCTGACTCGAAGACTTGTAGACTCAGAAGTCAAGTGCTCGACCAACGTAACGACTAATAAAAAATGTAAAAGACGGGTCACAGTTACTTAAACAGACTGGCTACTTAGGCCTTTAAGGTGTACTAGGAAGATTTATTTTATCTGTAATGCAATTCTAAAATCGCTTACAAGTACGTTGGTAAATACGATTTGTGCAACTTTCTATGATTGCGTAACATTCTATTAGAAGTTTTATTGCAAACTAAACTCCATTAAGATACTTTTTTTACAAGTGAGTTGATAATGTTTTGTAACGATATCAACGTTAAAATTATGTCCGATTAAAGCATAATTGATGCAGTCTTTTAACAGTTGTGGCTCGACCGGTGAAATAGCATGACTTCTCAGAATATCGACGTAAAGTTGCCCATGCCGTATTTCATTGCTCGGTGAAAGATGTATCCGGAGGCCTAACCCCTTCATATCTCCCCTTCCCATTACACTTCTGACGCCTTCCATATCGCATTGTAAGCGTCGGCAACGCTACTGCAACACTATCTGTCTAGGTGTCCATGGGCGACGTTTGTTGCTGGCCATCGGGTGGCATGCCTGTTCGTTTGGCTCTCGTCTCATAAAAAAGTCTGTATCTATAAGTATTATGTGAATTAAAAAAACTACTAGTTTGATGCTTAGTAAAATCCGATGTCGGTAAAAAAGTTATCATCAGAGGATACAACAGACCTAGCTCGGGGCAGCAACTATTAATATAATTTATATATTTGTGTACTGATGTGATTTTAATAGGTTTCATTGTTTCATAATACCTATTATTAGGTACCGTATCACAATAATATGTAAACAAGTTATAACAATAGAATTATTGTATATTTAATACAAGTACCTAAGTAAATAATATTGTTTTTCATGCATCTAGCGAGTTTCAATAACAACTCATTGCACTCGATGGGTCAAAATAGTAATAAGTATAAATAAACAATAGTGTGGTATGTATTGCCTTTGTGTTTTCACCATCTTAACGTCTCTCCTTGTAGGAACAAGGCAAGGCAATGTCCAGTTGCAATTCTTAATCGCAAGATATATAGCTGCCATCCATTGTAACACGCTTTTATTACCTTCACCTGTATATCAAACACTTTGAGCTCGATTTTCTCCTACTTTGAACGGTCCGATTATATTTAAACGTTGCACACCTGAACTATTTGATCAAAACATTCGATTAACCTGATTAGATTCGTCAGGATTCAACAGTTTCTTTCCGACTAGCTCTCTTACTCTTATGCGAGTTTTTTTTTAACGATATTTATTATACAATTGGTAAGAAGCGAGTTAAAATAACAGTATAAAAATATTCTGTCTCAATCCAGGAAGTGGTCGCTGTGTGTGCCAATTCCTATCCAAATCTGTGCAGCCCATGACGCGTGTAAAAGCAACAAACCATTGTTATAGAAAACTATAAAATATCTACTACTACGCTCGCGTACATACACTCATCTCTAAATTACGCCTTTTCTACCCTAAAGTGAAGGCAGTGGCTGTTAGACTCGACTAGCCAAATCGTTTTGTTACGTCCCAAATGGAATTGGTGGCGAAGCTATTGCTATACAACGAGCACAAAGTTGTCAGTCATGTCTATCACACATAACTTCGAGGAGAATCTTGAGAAATCAAAGGTGTGAGCCCGGCATCGATATCAGGACTTCGGAATTAGAAGCGGGTAGCTCAACCACTGAACCACCGAGATTATTATAATTTAAGCGTTAAGCGTAACTATTATCCCAGTAAGGTGCATCACCTGGAGGGGGAAAGGAGTAGGCCTCCGGATACCTCTCATACCGAAAGAAACGTGAGTGGTAGAGCCAAGCAGTTCGCTGCATGAATGGGCCGGCTCGACCGGTGAAATACCACCACCTCTCAGAAGATCGACGTAAAGTGGCTCATGCCGCGTTTCGTTCGGTGAGAGAGGTACCCGGAGGCCCATCCCCCTTCCCCATCCCTTCCTATCCTACTCCTTTAAAGGTTGGCAACGCAACTGTAACACTATATGTGTTGCAGGTGTCCATGGGCGGCGTTGGTCACTTAACATCAGGTGACACGCCTGCCCGTTTGCCCTCCTATCCCATAAAAAAAAAAAAAAAAACACAATATTTACTATTTAAGGTCGTATTTCTAAGTGATCATGTGGACAGTGGATATAACATAGCGTCACTTCACGCCTTTTTCTACCCAAAGGTGTAGGCAGCGGCTGTTAAGCCTCGACTCGCCGTTATGTTTACGTCCCAAATGGAACAAGTGGCCAACACGCGACTTCTCGGTCCAGAAGCGGGGTACTCGACCACTGGACCACCTAGACATAAAATTTTCAAATTCTCGTCATAGGTAGTGGTAATATTTTTAATATGGAGTCCATTTATCGTGTACAAGGACATTAACTAATTATAATTCAATTTAATAACATTGTCACAACTATAAAAGTTGTGACAATGTTAGGTCAGCGTGTCCTCAGGGAACAGTTTTATTCGCAACACGTTAATAATACTAATGAATTATCATTATTACATATTATGATATCATCACAGCGCATATTGATAGCTACAATGTTTGTTTAAATATAACTTCACGCCTTTGTTACCCGAAGGTGTAGGCAGCGGCTGTTAAGCCTCGTCTCGCCGTTATGTATACGAACCAAATGGAATAGGTGGCGACCCTATTGCCATGCCGGGCACGAAGTTTTTAGTCATCGATATTTATCACACTTAGCTTCCGTAAACAATTTCGAAAAGTAATTGGTGTGAGCCAGTGTCAGGATTCGAACTCGGACCTCAGGATTAGAAGCCGTGTGCTCAACCACTGGACCACCGAAACTGCTTTGTTTTTTTAGATGTTGATGTTTTTTTACATTTTATTAATTAAAAATTTTGTTGCTATTTTTTTAGTGTTGCATTTATGGAGCTGGCCTTTAAGGAAACGGGATGGGAAGGGATTCTGGTCTCCGGATCCCTCGCTCACCGAACGAAATGCAACACGAGCCACTTATCGACAATATTCTGAGCGGACGGGGCATTTCAACGGTCAACTGTGTGGCTCTACTTTGAGGCAACTCTGTAAACAAATTGTCATACTAAAGTCAATTATTAATTACATTCCCAAGAATACTTGGGAATTATTGATGAATAATTGACTCGACAGTTAAAGAACAAAAAGTGAGAGGCTGCACCAGAACAAATTGCTTCACTTTCATTATATAAAAGCAACAAAATTAACCATAGTTAAAGTCCACCATTTCTTTATTAATATCGTAATGGAGTCGATTTTCCGGTGTAAACCGGTTTTATCTGCCATTACCTTTTTTAATTAGGCCTTTTTATAATGATACAAATTTAATAAAATCCACCCGAACTGGTTTTGGGAGCGGGTTTGGTTGAGGCTGTCTAATACCCCGCGGGCTTAGTACACGGATATCTGTTTGAAAGGTTCCATATTCGATCCTGGTACGTGTCTACCAATAGCTTTTCGGAACACTAAGATTGGTAGAGTCACCAATAACAGAGGCTCGACTGGTGAAATACCACATAGGCACTATCAGAAAATCAGCGTAAAGTGACTCAAGCTACGTTACGCCCCTTCCTTTCTTCTCATCTTTCTTCGCATATTACTACAACACTTCCCTGTCCCATTTTAAAGACCGACAACGCCAGTCTGTGATGCAGCTGTCCATGGTTAGTTACTTATGTACCATCAGGTGACATGCCTGCTCCTTTGCCCCCTATCCCATACAAAAAAATGATTATATTAAGAATAGTTTTTGTAAAATAATCAGAATTCAGAAGTTTAATCATAATTTTAATGTTAGCATTACTCAGCCGATTAGTTCACGGAAAAAACGCTTACTCGCAGTGGCGTGCGTATCGCTATTGTTTGCGTAGTCGTTTAACAATTTGATCATGATCAACAGTCACAACGGAATTTATATGTAAATATCATGTAATTATTTCCTGTTATAAAGAAAATCTTTAAACACTTCTTTGTATAAATAGCTTGTTTTGATGTACACAAGGCTTCTCGCAACATTCTTTTATTATCTTTCGCTCAAGGTTGGCGCGAAAAAAGCTCAGTTATTTCGCCTCTGTATTATAGTTATATTAATGCGGATAAAAATTACATATTTTAATAAGTAGAATAACTAAGTAATAAAAAAAACACTAAATTCACTTCTAGATTCACAACTAGATTCACTAAATACCCCATCTAGTCAATTCATGTAGAACTAAATTAAAAGTAAATAAATTAGGAATACAATAATAATCAACATGGTCGGAACTCTATTTAGTTTTGAGAATGATGTCCATAGATGGCGCTATACTACGCGCACATAGAACTTGACGTTAATTTTCAGCAGATCCTAAACAGCACAGAACAAATAATAAAATACACTATGTATTATTTTAATTACTATACTAAGTAAATAGTTTTAATAAATAGCGCGAAATGTTGACTCTTCATAAAATGTCGTTTAAATTTTACGAGTGGTCTATTATCTTATCTTTAAATCGTAACGGAAACGTCCACATATCTAAAGTTTTAATAAAAGTACATAAATGTGTTTTCTTTACATACATCAGTGTTTCACAGCTGTTAGCATATTAGCAATATAAGGCGTACTGTTCATCCGGTTTACTCAATGATAGAATGTTGCCCACCAATATCGAGAGCCTATATGTTAGTCATGTAATGCATAGTCGTTATGCATAAAAATGTGTACAATTTATATTACTATAATAGTCATAAAACGTAAAAGGAAATATTCTACATGCCGATTCACATCTGCGAACATGAGTTAATTAAAAATCGACCATTGTTTTATTAAAAACTTGATGAAAACAAATGTAAAGACTACTAAAGACGTTTTCAATTCAATTCAAAAAAGGGATAAGAAAATAGATGACTTTTCAGATGTTGCAAGATAATACTAGTGAGGACACAATAGCATTTCATACAGCGCCATCTAGTTTCAGGTTAAGCAACTATGGCTTATGTTGTGCAACCCACGAAGTAAAATACTCTTAGATAGAAAAAAACACAGGAGTCCTAATGTAATGTTGAACGAATAACCTCTATTTAGGGGAAAGAATTTTCGCCGGTAGAGGGCGCCATCCTCCGAAAAGCACTCGTTCAAATCCTTACGCGGGAAGTTTTGTCGCTGTTGACCGCTACGGATAAAACTAAACGCGCCGTACGTTACGTTATTATCGGTGCGTCCTAATTTCTAGCGCAGCTAGTGGGAGTAAAGAGAACTAAGTTCTCAATTTATTATAGTGAACATGAATACTAGCGAAAAGACTAGCTAGAGCATTCGGACTCCTGTGTTATGTATTGCTGACCCGGCGAACTTTGTTCCGCATCAAAAGTAATAAATGAGTAAATTTTGGATATCATGAGGTTCAATTTGTGCTATTTAAGGGCTATAACTGCTGTCCCGCTATGTTAATACTGCAATATCTTCTAAAATATTCGTTTAAATTGTATACTGTAAAGAGCCAGGATCATCTATATTACATGCAAACTTAATTGGATGAAAATTAACGCTGTAATGTCTAAAAAATCGCTTCGTAAATAAGCCATTATTTCTCATAAAAAGAAAAAAAATGAAATAGTCATTGTCGGTTATCCCTAAGAGATAGACATATGCCCTCGCGGACTTTTTTGTAGACCTTCTGAAGGTACTTAATAATATTATAGAACATTGTTTTGATCTATCACTTTAGAGTTTAGTCTGCGTGTGCAATTAAAATGCTAGATCTCGAAAATTATATTTTTTCTTTAAAACATCATATATGAATTATAGATCAAAACTACCCCGTTGACACCCTCTAACTATTTAAAAAAACCGCATGAAAATCCGTTGCGTAGTTTTAAAGATATAAGCATATAAGCGGACAGACAGCGGAAAGTGACTTTGTTTTATACTATGTATGTAATGATTTGAGCTTCTCGTGCTTATATTTTAACTCCTACGTAATGACTCGACCGATTTCCGTGAAATTTTGTGAGCGTATCAGTTAAGCCAATTGGACAATACGTATTTATTTTTCATGTTCATCCCCTCAATGTTTTTTTTTTGAACCGCTGTGTTTTTTGCAACACAACAACTAAATCAGCTACTACTACAACTAAATAAGTCACGGTAGCCCAGTGGTCGAGCACACTACTTCTGATCCAGAGGTCCAGGTTCGATTCCTGACACGGGCGCACACCAATGACTTTTCCAAATTGTTTTCGGAAGTTATGTGTGATAAATATCGATGACTGAAAACTTTGTGCCCGGTATGGCAGTAGGTTCGCCACCGCCATTGGGACGTAAACATAACGGCGAGACGAGGCTTAACAGCCGCTCTACACCTTCGGGTAACAAAAGGCGTGAAGTTATGTGTATGTGTGTTATGTAATCAGTGGCGTAGTTAGGTAACCAAGGACCCTGGGGCAAATTAAAAAATGGGGCCCCACTGCTATGTCAACTTATTAGGTTTATCAAATAAAAATATGAAATTTAGGTACTTTAAAAATGCTAAGCTATTTAAGCTCATTTTTGTGCACTGCAGGGCAGGTAATAATAATATAATTAGGTACTTTAGAAACACGTTAAACCGACTTCAAGAAGTTCAAGAACACAAACGATTTTTGCTGGATACCACCATCAGATCCACACAGCTTTCAAGCACAGCACGTCAAGGCAAACGTTATGAAGTAACAAACATAAAAAAAGAAAAAAACATACAGACGAATTGAGAACGTCCTCCTTTTTTGGAAGTCAGTTAAAACTAGTCGTAAGGCCTACCAACTGATTAAATGACAGTTATAATAAAAAAAATTTGTAAAAAAAATTCCTAGATTTAGATTTTGCAAAATTTTTAATGACGATGACACGATGACACATGACATCATATGACCACTGCAGGCCTCGCCATTGTGTACATGGAGTAGTGGTATAAAGTGGCTGGCTTGTAGTTGTATTTTGGGCACACTTCAAAGGAAGGACCGTCGCCACCTCGAACGTGATCGTCTGGTAGCCTCGCACGACCCTGGAGTGTGGACCCTGATGGCCGATGTCCGCTGCAGCCTCCTTACTAGAACCCAGCAGCCGTCAGACCTCTGAGAGGTCGCGAGACCAAACGGAGGCCCCACAAAAGGCCATAGATAGCACGCCGCCAGCGTAGGGGAGGCGAGCTCCCTCTCCCGGTCCTCCGTTGGGCAGCAGGCGGTGTAGTGCACCCGCCACCCGTCATGCTAGGGGCCATATATTCTTTTAAAGTGATAATGGTAGCTCCAGCGGTAGTCCAGGGAGACGCCAACTAGGTCACTCATGTCACCCACCATGATCCGCGAGGCTGGTAGTTCCCGACCTCGAGGGAGGCAGTGAAACCACATCACATCACGGGATCGGGCGAGACTTGTCCCCGCCGGCGTTGATCGCAGCAATGCTGGCGGGTGAGGAGGAGTGGAGGGCTGTTCGCTACAAACATAAAACTCTGTAGTCCCTAGAACGGATACCTGTGGAACCCCGCACAAGATTTCCTTCCTATTGTGTCCGTCCCGTTCCAGTAGACGTAGTCCACCCATCTCTCCTGCAGGTTGGCCCCGATGTGACTGACCTAAGGTAGGAAGGCGAAGGGAGGGTCCTGAAGGCGTTACCGCTGCATTGGACTGCAGGTTACAACAGGGCCCGGACATAACGCACTACGTCAATAGATAGGGGGAATTCCCTATAATGTTCGAATTTCTCTCAACATATTTGTCATGAATAACGTGGGGTTGCATATTTGTTTTAAAAATGGGAACAATTTCCGAAAGCTCGGTTCGATTGAGATTTCTGCTGAAGGATTCGATCGAGGGCCCCCTGAGCTTGCGGGCCCCGGGGCACTGCCCCGTCTAGCCCCTTGGTAGCTACGCCACTGTATGTAATAGGTTGGGGAAAAAGTATTTTCGTATTTTTGTATGAAAAGTCAAGACATTTTATTTCAAAGTTTATTTACATTTATTTACAATATATATGTACCGTTTTGTTGAATAACTTTCTGCCATTTTGTGGGCAGAGACATTATCCCGTTACTGTAGAAACTTTGGGACTTCTGATCAAAAAAACGGGACAAATAGTTTTGGCAGACCTCTCTTGAGGTCAACCTTACAGAACCTAAAGAATTCTGAAGAGACCGAAACAGGTGAAAATCTGAAGGCGCAAGGTCAGGGCTATATGGTGGATGCACTAGGACCTCCCAGTCGAACTCTCTTAATTTTTGCTGAGTGGCTAAAGATATGTGTGGTCGTTATCGTGATGAAAGACCACACCCTTCTTGTTGATCAATTCCGGCCGTTTTCTCTCGGCTGCTTCCTTTAATCTCATCAGTTGCTGGCAGTAAAGATCAGAATCGATGGTTTTGCCGGACGGTAAAAGCTCATAATGAACAATGCCCTTCCAATCCCACCATACACACAGCATCACCTTATTTCGTGTTAGGCCAGGTTTGGCCACAGTCTGTGAAGCCTGGCCAACTTTCGACCACGACCTTTTTCGCACGTTCTTGTCGTACGTGATCCACTTTTCATCGCCAGTTATCAATCTCTTCAAAAACGGCTCGGTTTCATTACGTCTCAATAATGAATCGCAAATGAGTGCACGGTTGATTAAGTTTCTTTGAGTGAGCTCGTGTGGCACCCAAATATCGAGCTTTTTTGTATAACCAGCTTTCTTCAAATGGGTCAAAACTGTTTTGTGGTCAATTCCCAGTTCTTCAGCTACATCGTAACTACTAATATGCCGATCTTGCTCCACTCTTTCAAAAATGGCGTCCATTTTATTCGTAACAGGGCGACCAGAGCGAGGTGCATCTTTAACATCAAAATTTCCGGACTGAAAACGTTTGAACCAAATTTGTGCTACTCTTACTGACACTGCATCAGGTCCATAAACATCACAATTTTTTTTCACTGCTTGAGTTGCATTTTTGCCTTTTTTATAATAAAATTTTAAAATGTATCGAATTTCTTCATTAGATTCACTCATTTTTACGGAGAGAAAAACAAATGAAAAATAGCGGGAAACAACTTTTTTTTATTTTTTTCTTTTCTTTATAATGTAACCTTTTTAATGTTACCAAAACCAGCCAGACACAAATAGTACAGTCAAAGAAATTTTATAATAAGTTTATACCTACGTTATGCGAAAAGACTTTTTCCCCGACCTAATAATATATATTACTAGTTGACCCGGCGTACTTCGTTCCGCATCAAAAGAAATAAATTAGTAATATTTGGATCTTAAAAAGTTCAATTTGTGCTATTTATCGGCACGCGTTTTGGCGCGCAAACGCAACTGCTATGTACCGCTATGTTAATACTGTAATATCTTCGTTAATATTAGTTTAAATTACATGCTGTAAATGGCTATATTGATCTATATTAAAAGCACAATCTATTTAAGACACTTAATTAGATGAAAATTAATGCTGTAATGTTTAAAATTGCTTCGTAAATAAGTCATTATTTCTCGTAAAAAAATAATAATGGTCATTGTGGGTTATCCCTAAGACATAGACATATGCCCTCGCGGACTTTTTTATAGACCTTTTAAAGGTGTATAATAATGTAGTACATTGATTTGATTTATCACTTAGGGTTCAGGCAGCGTTTTCGATTAAAGTTTCAAATCTTGAAAATTATAATTTTTTTTCACTACACTATTCATGAATTATAGATCAAAACCACCCCGTTGATACCCTCTAACTATTAAAAAAAAGTATGTAGTGATATGTACAGGGATAAACACAGTTTCTATACAATTATCCATTTGCCCATGACACAAATACGACACCTGGGAGCAAATCCCTGGCCTCTATTGTGCACGTGCCACTTCTAGCAATACACCATGAGGCATATTATGCTTTTAAAAAAGTTTTATTAATAAAGAATAATTCACACAGCGCCCTAGAGGGCGTTCCAAACAAAGCAACCAAATGCTTGTGCTATGGATACTAGATAACGGATACTAATACATATATACTTTTCTTTTATAAATAAATACATAGAATAACACCCAGACATTCATGCTTGTCACAAATATTTGTACTCGGGTGGGAATCGAACCCGCCAACCTCGATTCTGCAGTCGATAGCTTTACCAATGCGCCATGAGGCTCGTCAATATATATTGTTTTATCTTTATAATTTTCACAGCCAAAAGCGTAGTCCGAGTTAATTATGGGGCCGAATAGACATTTTGGCAAATATTTACCAACTTTCAGAACAAAAATAATACACTACTGTTTCCAGATCAAACCGAATTCTGACCGGTGGAATCCTGTAAAGAAAAAATTCTGGAATTTCTATTCAGGTGGTCTTCCAAGTACTTTTTGCCAGAAAGTGTACTACTTGACCCCGCGAACTTTTTTTTTGCAATTAAAGTAAAGAAATAAACATGGTCATTGTGGCTTATCCTTAAAAGATGTATAATAAAGCAGTACACTGTTTTTATCTATCACTCAGGGTTCAGCCAGCGTTAACAATTAAAGTACCAAATCTCGAAAATTATCACATTTTCTTTATAAATTATTCATGAATTATTTATAGATACCATTCTATCTATTAAATAAACCGTATCAAAATCCGTTACGCAGTTTCAAAGATCTAAGCGTATAAGGGGACAGACAGCGGAAAGCGACTATGTTTCATACTATGTAATGGGAATGATAATTTAAATTTATCTTACCTGCAGTACAGAGGCTATTAAAGCAGTTATCGCGACATACATCAACTGCTCCCTGGCGTAATCGTGAAGTTGTTTACCGCATCCTCTTTGGTACAGCATCGTGCATTGTGCTGTGTAAGGTTTGTGGATGGAGTCCAGTGGACCCTGGCCGCAGCACGAGAAGGGCACCTGTCCCTTCGACGTATAGTCACTTGGACCTGACACACCGCAACATTCAAACTGTAATGGAAAACAATTTTAATATAATATCAAATTAGCAATTGTGTTATATTTCAAAGTGAATTTTAAGACAGAGAACAAAGTTTTTAGCTAGATTACTAGTTTTTGATGGACAATGAGAACTAATTTTATAATGACTAAATTACGTGTTTTTGTTATAAATAGAAAAGGAGCAAAAATCAATGGTATTGGGAGGCAAACGAGCAGACGTGTCACCTGATGGTGAGCAACAAACGTCGCCCATGGACGCGTGAACATAGTGTTACAGTTGCGTTGCCGGCCCTCACAATGGGATATGGAAGGGATTGGAAGTGGGTTGGGAAGGGGATGGGGAAAGGGGCTGGGCCTCCGGGTATCTCTCTCACCGAGCGAAACGCGGCAAGAGCCACTATACGTCGTTGTTCTGAGAGGTCGTGGTATTTCACCGGTCAAGCCGGCCGGTGAAATACATGCATGAAATTCATGCAGCGAACTGCGTGACTCTGCCACTGTTACAATTTTCAATAGAATCAAAATTTTATAAACCTTTATATTATTTATATTTTAAAAACAATTAAATAATAAATGTATAATTACCCTGACTTGTAATCTGTCCCATCTGATGGTGTCCACCGACATAGATTCAGTGCTGGCTATTGTTTGTTCAAAATATTGTAGAATTGTTGATTTTATATCTATTTCGACGGTGTCCCACACAACCATGGCCCACACGAAACACGAGAACTCAACAATCACAACCAGAGTGATCAGGATACCGGTCTGGAAATAGAAAAAAAAAACAAAAAAAGACTTAAGTTAACTACAAAACGTTTTTTTTTTAACTTCTAATACACATACCTACACACCTACATACAGAACTTCGGGCCAAATCCCTTGTGGGATTTAGCCCTCACTCGCTTCGTTGACTTTCACAACTCTTTTCATGCACGCGCGTCGATTTTTGAGGCTCCTAAACATCACCTTCCTCCAGAGCACGTCCTATTTGGTCATGGAAAGTGTGTCTTGGCCGTACTCGACTCCTACATCCATCCGCTTTTGCATTGTATATCTGTTTAGTCAATCTTGCACCATCCATTTTTCTACATGCCCAAACCATCGTTTTAAGTCTATTATGTTGTTTATATCACAGGCTTGTAAATAAATAGCTGTTGTTTTACTTTGATTTAGTTGTAATGAAATGAAAAAAATTTGGAAAATCCAAAAGTGCGCGCCTCACACGCTATTTGTCCCAGAAATCGGAGAAATTTGAATTGAATATAAGAAAAAAAGAATATTATCATTGATGAAATAACTGTTTTAACACAGCACTATTTTTTTTTTTAATATATAGTTATAAATTTAAAAAAAAAAAAAAAATGGTTGAGATACGGAATTCGTTATTCTGTAGAAGAACTTTCATTTATATCTTTTGAATCGTTCAGAGTTTAATCACGCCAAGCAATAGGGATCATCCTCAGGATGTACAGAAACGTTTAAAAACAGATTCAACTCATTTCATCGCGTATTTTGTTGCGCGGACGCCAATTTTGTTTTTTTATAAATACATATTTCATCATAATTATTGATGTATGTATATGAAAAAAAAAACCTAACTGAACTAACAATTAGAGTTCCTAGTTGCAGAAACATCCATTTTTTCGCGACGTTTATTGATAACTTTTGGTATAAAAACGATTTCATGTTGTAAAATCGTCGCAGAGCGGTCTTTCGAGAATAGAGCACACCCACACGCTAAAGCGTTGTGAGACGCGCAATATCATTATAAACATTACAAGGTATAAAACAAAGTCGCTTCCCGTTGTCTGTCCCCTTATATGCTTAGATCTTTGAAACTTTGTAAATATATTTCTAAGAAAAAGTGATTATTTTCGAGATTTAGCACTTTAATTGTAAACGCTGTAAAAATTACTTTTTATGCGGAACGAAGTCCGCCGGGTCAGCTATTTTTTATGCTGACCCGGCGAACTTTGTCCCGCATCAAAAGTAATAAATGATAAATGAGTAAAGTTTGGATCTTAAAAAGTTCAATTTGTGCTATTATAATATTAATGATTTTTTTAAAGACACTTTGTAATTTTCTGACTCTGACGTAATTATGGACTAGAAAAATTGATTCTTCTTGTAACGTATATATTGACTTTATTTTTGACATAATTGTATTTGACATAAGTTAGACATATGGATTTTAATTTACTTTTTAATAATATTAATATTTGTACGCCTACCACGGCAAAACATGTTGAGACTCAATGTTTTGTAAAAATTAACACCAAGTCTATTTGTACTACAGTCATGTTTTGAACAAATAAATGAATTTGAATTTGCATTTATGTATCGGCACGCGTTTTGGCGCGAAAGGCAACTGCTATGTCCCGCTATGTTAATACTGTAATATCTTCGTAAATATTCGTTTAAATTGCATGCTGTAAAGGGCTAGGATCATCTATCTAACATGCACAATCTATTTAAGATATTTAATTGGATGAAAATTAATGCTGAAATGTTTAAAATCGCTTCGTAAATAAGCCATTATTTCTCATAAAAAGTAAAAATATAAAAATGGTCATTGTGGGTTATCCTAAAGAGATAGACATATGCCCTCGCGGACTTTTTTGTAGACCTTCTGATGGTGTTTAATAATGTAGAACATTGTTTTGATTTATCACTTAGGGTTCAGGCAGCGTTTGCGATTAAAGTTCTAGATCTTGAAAATCATCACTTTTTTACTACACTGTACATGAATTATAGATCAAAACCACCCCATTGACACCCTCTTAACTATTAAAGAACCGTATCAAAATCCGTTGCCTAGTTTTAAAGATATGCACATATAAGGGGACAGACAGCGGAAAGTGACTTTGTTTTATACTATGTAATGATTTAAATCACGAAGTCGCGAAGTAATCAGTAGTAGTACCAATAGTATTGGTAATTCATTAGCCAAATGAAAAAAAAGCATAATTGAAAAGAGAGAATGTGCCGTTTTTTTAGGTACCAAAGTCTTTAGTGTCAAACAAAAGTAAATTTAATTAGCCTTGAAATATTTACTAAAGGGCTGTGCGTTAATCTGACAGAAAAATACATCGATGTACATGACTTGCAACATTATTTCTTGTACTGTTGAAGTATCTTCAATTAAATTGCAAACTCTCTCAGGAAAACAGGTTTCGTCGCGACGTTATGACCTCAGTTTAAAGTGAGACAGGTATATATAGATACTTTTATGGGAATAAAAAAGTTATATAGTGTTTAGTGTACTTACTACCTATACTGGCAGGAAATTGGGCTCCTAGGATACATTACGATATGTTTTCCACATAAAGGATAATAAAAATCAGATGTCAACTCGAGCTAACATTTAAAATATAATTATTTGTGTACGCAATTCATATCAAAATTACCTTATTTGATGTAAAATACTGAGGAGACAACATATTTTAACCCGTTTAAAGGCACTTATACTAGTTTATACGGCTTATTCTTCTTGACCCAGACAATTAACTACTTAATTGAATAAACACTTACAATTATTACGTGTATCTGGTACATAGATTTCGCCGTCCTCCAACCTATCCAGGCTATGGAACAGCTTATGATAGCCAACATTAACAGAAGTATGGCGGGATATTCAGCACTTATCCCAATGAAATGTCGATAAATGAAAAGTTTGTAAAGGAGAAAACCGCTCGCTCCAAACAGTACCACTGCTGACATCTGTTGAAAATAAATAGTATCAGTAGGGAAAATCATTAACCGACTAAATGCGAATGTCATTTTCTACCGTTCCATTTTCAAGGTAAATTTGTACGTTTTCATAACTTTTTGCTTAGATTTATGAGCACACCTAGCGACACTGTTGATATTTTTATACTTCCAAACTTCCAATGCTTTTTTGTTGCTTTTTATATGAATACAGTTTAATTTTCTTGACGCTATCATAAACTAGAAATTAAATAATGCAATGAATAAAATGTGTGTTAATTGATTCATTAAACAAACAACACGTTTTTTTATATGAATATTAATTGAACAACGAAGAATAAATTACATGTTTTCACTTGCAATGTTGTTATGACAACGACTTCATATGTGAACCGCTGATCAAAGACTTGTTCGCCGAAAAATGAAATAAAATATGAAAACACTTACCGCGTACAAAACATTGAATGTTAAGACGAGATATTTCCAGCAATTGGTAGAGAGTGCCATTGTGATTTTTTGATTTGATGTGTCGGTTCACATTTCAGAGATCTTGTTTGAAACTCAACTCAAAACAAAGAGCGAGACTCGTTGACGAGTGTGCTGTGCGCGGGAGGGAGGAGGCCGCAGTCGTTCCGCCGTCCGCGCCGTGCAGCAAGCAATGTTTGTGTTTAAACTGACCAAAACTCGCGCCACGAATGATGCAACGAACGACACAACTAACTGTACGAATTTAAACGTTCGACATTTTTTATCTTATGTTTCATTCATTACGTTTTAAACATAGAATATGGGAGTGACATTTTATATATAAAAATAGTATATTCTAAGAATACGCCCGTTTTATTCACGTGTGATGTCACCGTTGGCCGTTATCAGCTTATCGTGATATCAACTACTTGTATGTGTGTTGTTGCAATCTAACCTATATTCATATTGAGATACACAAACACTGAGGCTAGGCTGGTCGGTTTATAAATAAACTGCCAAGTAACTAGTTTGACAATGGCTATTTGAGTCATTTTCAGTGACGTATCAGGAATGAATATAATACTTTGCTACATTCTCACGCTGCGTGAACCTAACTGTACACTTTCATTGTAATACTTTTCCTACATTTTTTACGTCTCTTGCGCTTTTTATTGAAAGGTTGGCTGTGGTTGCCAACATACATTACACCTGAATGAAGTTGGTATTTGAACTGCAATCTAGGCAACTCTTACGATATTTGTTTCTAAGGTTTTCGCGAATCTCACTCATTAAAACAACTTTTTAGGATTGTATCGCGTTTATTTCTTACTTATTTATATTTATTTCCCGACGTTTCGAACTCTTTGAAAATGATCTCTGTAAAGAGTTCGAAACGTCGGGAAATAAATATAAATAAGTAAGAAATAAACGCGATACAATCCTAAAAAGTTGTTTTAATAACTCTTACGATGATCACAATTTGTTCAGACCACAACAATTATAAAATGTATTTTAACAGTGGTAGAGCAGGTGAATTTTATTATGGGATAGAGGGCAAACGAGCAAGTAGATCACCTGATGGAAAGCAACTTCTCACCGCTCGTGAACACTGTGTTGCGTTGCCGGCCTTTAAGGGAATAGGAGGAGGCAACTGGGTCGGGCTTCCGGATACCTCTCTCACCGAATGAAACGCGGCACGAGCCACTTTACGTCGATATTCTTAGACGTAGTGGTATTTCACCGGTTGAGCCGGCCCATTCATAAAGCGAATTACAGGACTCTACCACTATTAAAAATACAATTGTTTAAAATACCACGACCTCTCAGAATATGGACGTAAAGTGGCCCAAATAGCGTTTCCCTCGGTGAGACATATTGGTATTCAGGTGTCCATGGGCAGCGTTTGTTGCTTGCCATCATAGGTGACACACCTGTGCGTTAGCTCCCCTACCCCATAGAAATATGTCGTCAGAAAGATCTTTTGAAACGTCATTGCATTAGTTAATGTGCCAGGTGTGGAAACCAGGCATTCTACATAGAAGTCTCGTTCTAAAGCCAAGATAGCGGCAAGGAAGCTTGGCATTCTTGCAAAGTTGTCGACACTGATTTGCAAAGCTTCGAGCACAAGCGGAAGATAGCTGGCCTCTCATTGTTCTATAGGCTACAGTCTGGTCAGTGTGCGCAAGAGTTACACAGCTTGATATACCTCCATCCCCATTCTATTGGCGAACTACCCTACGTACTTACTGTCTACACCTGTACATTGTAGATATCCCACATGTGAGAACTAAGCGGTTGGGATCTTCTTTCATCATCCGCATGGCTGGTGAATGGAACAAACTACCTGCGTCAGAGTTACCGTTGGTGATGACATAGGTCTCTTAAAAATGAGAGTGAATAGGCTACTAACTAGACAGTGCGCTTTACCATCAACGGCCTCCTCGTCACTTACCATCACGTGAAGCGAGGTCAAGCGCTGCCCAGTAAAATATTTAAAAACATCAGTTCCGTTTAACATGGAATCCCATCCGTCTATCATCCCATCGTCCCAAACACTATCCGTACCGATATCCGCATCAGCATGATCTTCAAGATCAGGATTTATTTTATCAAACAGACTGGCGATGGTGTTTCAGTTATTTACAAAAACCTAAAATCAGGTAATGGACTATTTACGTACGTACGTAAGGTAAGGCAAACTGGGTTTTCAATAGTTTTCATACAATAGCGAAATAGTATTTCACGCCGAAATACCTGCCTCTATATTATCTTATCAATAGCATTCCCTATTAAATGGGCCATCTAAAATTAAACTAATTTCTCGAATCATATTATTAGTTCCCAAGAAAAGCGCTATAGAACATACAAACGCTGCCTGTTTGTAATATTAAATATTGTTTAGTATAGATAGTTAATCGCACACAAACGATCAAAAAACATCTTCAAGCCACAGGCAGCGCCAAAAGAGCATACAAAGAATTAAAAACACATAAATCATGGATTGAAGAGCTAAAAAACAGAACTAAAATTACACAAAATAGATCGGAAATACTCAAAATAGCAACAGATTTTTACAAAGACCTATACAGCCCGCCAAATCAGTTAAAATACGAGTTACCGAGTCATAACACTGAAAGAGCGACGATTACCTTTACTGAAGAGGAAGTAGACAAAGGAATTAAAACTCTGAAATCAGGCGAGAAGCTGAAGATAGAGAAAAGTGGTCATCTTTGGAGGAGGCCTTTACCCTCCGTTGAGAGGGGTTCTTGTACCCTTAACATACGTAATGTACCTAAAAGTAAAGCACGAAGTAATGAATGCATGTAAACTATTTCTGTATATTTTTTTTCTACTTTTGTACTGTAAACCTATATGTAACCTATATTTTGTAACAAGAAATAAACAGGCTTTTTATTTTATTTATTTATTTATAGATAGTTAATATCTAAAAACCTTAATAATTGTGTGCGGAAAACCAGATTCAGATCTACACTAAAACGCTGAAGTTGGGCTGAAGAGGTGGGCACCTCCACTTCAGCGTTCTAACTTTTCGGGCTATGTCAGTTAATCCCGTACGTCTACGGACCTTATCTCGTATTCCGGATCTTATCTCGTAGAGAAAACCGAGCATAGCCCCCTCCATAGCACGCTGAGCGACCACTTCTTAATACGGCCAGCATTTAAAGACCATGTCTTAAGACCATTACATTCAACACTATTGTTTACTGCTACCCAAAAGTAGACAGATTAAAAGATTTAATTTAGTCATGAAAAATGTATTAATAAAAATGTTTAAAGATATATATTAAAATACTTAACAGCGCATAATAAATACGTAAAATAAAAAAAAAGTAATCTGTAATTCCTGGATATATTTCGGCAAATTAACATTACATATCTTCACGCCTTCTTCTACCCGAAAGTGTATGCAGCGGCTGTTAAGCCTCAACTCGCCGAGTGGAATTGATAGTAATCGATATTTACCATACATAACATAACTTCACGCCTTTTTCTACTCGAAGGTGTAGGCAGTGGCAATGAAGGCTCGACTCGCCGTTATGTTTAAGTCCCAAATGGAACCGGTGGCGAACCTATTGCCATACCGGGATCAAAGTTTTTAGTCATCGATATTAAATTTATTACACATAACTTTCGACATTAATTAATCTTTCTTCGTTCGTTCGACCACCGGATCACCGAGTTCAAAACTACGGTGAAAAGTGAAAATTATCAAATTTTGTTGTTGTATTTTTACTGGGGCTGGGATAAAACTCACCGACCTTTATTCAGCCGCCACTACCATGAAGTCTAATGAGTAAGTATAAGTCAAATGATATGACGTATGGTCAGGAATTATGACGGGCCTCGTGGGGCATTTGTAAAACTACCGGGTGCAGCACTGGGGTCGGGGGTTCGATTCCCACCCGAGCACAAATATTTGTGACAAACGTAAATATTTGTGCGGCGTCTGGGTGTTTTCCTATGTATTATAAGTATGTATTTACAAAAGAAAAGTATATATGTATTAGTATCCGTTATCTAGCATCCATAGCACAAGCATTTAGTTGCTTAGTTTGCAACTGGAGGGCGCTGTGTGATTTGTGTCCAAGATATTATTATTATATATATTATATTATTATTTGGGGCCGACGCAGTTCGATGCATGAATGGGCTGACTCGACCCGTGAAGTACCAGGAGTACCATGACCTGTCAAAATTGGAGTAATGTGATAGCTGATATAGACTTCATTCACTAAGAGAGGTTTGTGGAGGTTTACCATTATTCCCTCTTCTACGTGACGACGCAACAAAATTTTCAATACTACAAGTGAACTCATTTACCATAATTCGACCCGCCTACTCATTTGTTTGCAGAAAAATATAAATAAATAATATTCAAATGTTTATCTAAGTAACAACAAGTTATTCGCAATTTGTCATTAAGCATAAATTCTTAACAAGTGTATCAGGTAGCTGATCAATATTCACTATCTTCATAACTTTCTCTATATCAGTAGCTATATCACGGCTTATGGGCCCTACCTGGCGGGCAGTGCGGAGCATAGCCCGGGCCTTGTCTACATTCCTGTCAAACATGGCCAATATGCACAACATCGCCCACCCATCCGATAATAGTGGCTCTATTTTCACCGCTCCTGCGCACCAACGCTCAGCCAGCTCGTATTCCTCCAGGCGTTCATAAATTCGACCAATAAGCAATGCTGTATGGCCAGAAGGTGCAATTTTATGAACAAGAGCTGCTCTTTGTAAAGATTGTTGAGGATCCGAGTTTATTTTCCCTTTAGCAGCCTTATAAAGAATGGAAGGGCATGGAACGGAACCTGCCTCTTCAGCTTCTAAAAACGCAATCTCACAAACAGCATCCCATTCGCGATTGTAAGACATACAAGTCAGACGCATCTGGGACATCATAGCAGAAGGACCGAAGGCACGTACACCCTCCTCAACAAACTCCAATGCACGATCTACTTGATGTCTCAAAATTAAAGAAGCTGCCCTCAGATAGAATATATCTACACTTGGTTGATATTTTATCCGATTACTACCACGCGTGGCACAGTTCTTCTCGACGCACTGCAAAAGTGCTTCGCAAAATTTATAACATCTGAGACATAGGAAAAAAGCAGCCGCTATCAAAAATGGATTATCTAGAGAAATCATGGACGGACTCCAAAGTATTTCTTTCTCACCGGTGTTAACGTTCCAACGCCTTAACACTGTTTTCCATTCTTTAGGAAGCAAATAAGCTTTTCTCATTTTCTTCGCCGCTACATATGCTCCATACAAATTACCGTTATAATGATGAAAAGTATGTACAGCTGCCCATGCGATGGCATTAGTAGTACCATCAGAGTAGTCACCCTTTACAGCTATTCTGAGCGCAGCCCCGGCTATCGATGCACCTTCAAAACTTTGGTCAAATTCTTGAGCACCAAAAATCCATAATAAATATTTATTTCTTGGCTGTATATTTAACGCTTCAAGTAAATAGTTTCTTGCCTCCAAGTCGTTACGTTCCTCTAAGCAACGGAGTGCCTTACAGAGCAATGATCTTGGATGGCTTCCACTTATTTTTAAATTTTTCTGCACATATTTTACAGCAAGTCTATTGTCTCCGGCGACCCTACAATTCGTAACTATTTGACGATCTGGCATTTGTGGTCGCTGCGGTTGAGGAGCAAAGGATGCAGTAACAGCTCGTCTACTAGCAGCGTGTTGTCCTGTCACGATATCCTGCCACGTAATATAGGAACAATCTCCTGGCGCGAAAGTTTTCAACAATTTTCGTACTCGTATCAAAAGATGATTTGCTGCTGAACGTTTTATGCTTTGATTCATGGGTAAATTACCGTGATAAGTTAAAGTAGTCAGTTCTTCGTGGACTGCCAAAGCACCAGCTTCTCTCTTAATAGTCTTAGCATCGATGATAGGATCTTCATGTGCAATGTTAAGATCTAAATCTTCAACAGGCGTGACAGGCACTTCTGGTAGAGGGTATCCTATAGATTCATATAAATGTACCAATTTGGCTTTTGGAACTAAAGCTTCCGCTAAATCAAATCTTATTACAACATAAGCATTGTGTTTGTTATCGTCTGAGACTACGCCAGTGTCACGCGCGCTAGCAGTTTTAGCACTTGTCGGAGGAAGGTCTAGCAAAGCACCACCGACACTGGCTATTTCAATCTCATTATAATACAATAACGAAGCGCATACTGTGACACTCATTTGACCAGGTTCTAATAAGGCACATGCATCGACCCAACCCATATAACGTCCGCGGACATCAATTTTACCCCCAGTTTTTGGCACTCCTGCCATTTCAATTAGAAACGGTGAAGATAATCTATCAATCAGTTCATTGGCATTTACTAGCACTCTATTCATAGCATTCCAATAAAACGAGAGACAATGCTCTGTGTTCTCAGGATTTAAATCATCAAGAATAAATTGATCTTCATCTGGAACAGCAATGGCTGTGTTTGCTCCTTCTCCGGCACTACTGATTGTAGCCCAGACTAGTTTTTTAGCATCTGGCGTACTTAAAGAGACACCAAAATCGATAGCCTTTGATTCATATATATCAGACAGTCCAATAGCGCTTGTGTAAACGGTACCTTCTCTTGCAGATGGCATACAATGGGCTGAAATCATAGTGATTACCAAAGGGATACGACCATGTTCTGTCTTTTCAGGAGCTACGACACGTACTATAATCTCACATCCAATAAAATTTCCTGTAGTCAATGAAACTAGATGCACGGTTGTAAATATCTCTTCCTCTCCTAATAACAAAGGCATTAAATCTATTGTTCCAATACCCCGATTGTCGGAGTGGAGCAACGGTCCTGCATCTTGTTTAGTAGTTTTATTAATCCCAATTACACGCAATAGAAAAACTAATGGGTAAGACGAAACCATAACTTGATAATAGATATCATTTAGATTTATAGGCAATGTGTCATTTGTGAGTTCAGTTTCATTTAACCATTTTCCTTCCAATAATGTCGTTTGATGAAACATTGCTATTAAAATATAATCATCGCTGGTTGGTGGGTTTCCTTCTAATTCTAAGTTGAGGCCGATGAGTCGTGCTGGTGGACCATCCTCAGAATCGACATAACTGGTACCCTGAGACGTCGTCGTTCTTGTTTTGTTGCCCGGCGGCAAAGATTTTGTTGATAATTTTGAAGATGAAACTTTGCTCTTTGCTTTTGAGGCCATTCTTATAGTTCGCACGCCGAATGATGATCCCTATGACGTTTCAACTGACAGTTGTATTAGTGATGCGAAACTATTTTATTTTACTATACTTAAATTTTTATTCAAATTGCATAATTTAAAGAGTTTAGAATTCTTTTTGAATTAAATTTTAAAGAATTCATAATTGCCAGCTTCATGGAAAAATATTTAAAAGGAGGCCACAGACCTACACATATTATTTTTTTAATTCAGTCATGTCATGTCTTGTCAGGCTGTTTTGTCTTCTTGTCACACCGCATCACATCGTCATACGAGTGCTCTAACGCCTTTATGCGCCACGTCTTTCTTTGTTAGCTGAGTTTTGTTTCTGTTTTCGCTGTTATTTTGTGTTATTTGTTGATTTTCTGTTACCTGTTTGTTGATTTTCGGTTTTGCAAAATGCCGAAAAGACAGCGGAAAACTGTTCTCAACAGTGAAGTTCGCGAGTTCGTAGTTCGTTTGCGAGACTATGTTGCTCGTGAACAACAAAATGGCGGACGCTTGTTACCGCTTGACAATGTTCGCTATCGTGTAGCCGATGCTCTAGGAATCGGAAAGGCTGCTGTTTCTCGAATAACAAAGGAAAAATTTGGGGAGTCGTCCATGGAGGACAATAAACTATTAACACCAAAGAAGAATAAGAAAAGGTTATGTCATATAACAGAACCTGATGATTTTGATTTAGATGCAATACGCAAACATATTTATCGTTACTACCTACGAGGTGAACTACCGACCTGCCAGAAGTTATTATCTTGACGTCTGTTATTATCGTCCTGCCGAATGTCTAAAAACCGTCGGAATTAAACGAACTATTACGAAAGAGTGAGTGACTGACGGACCGGACTGCACTTAGTTCAGTGCGGATACCTCTATCACGAAGAAAAAAGCGGCAAGAGCCACTTTACGGCGATATTCTTCTTTAGCTGTGGATAATATTGGAGAAAACTATTGAATTACTAATAGTAATTAAATAGTTTTCTCCGTCGGCTCCGGCCGAAGATTGTGGAGATTGTCGATTAATCGGCTTCGGCTTCGGCCAAAAATAGACCTTCGGTCGGAGACTACCAGAAATAGACCTTCGGTTGGACACTAAAGTTGACACTTTGAAGCGCTTTTTACGCACTTTTCACCCTCTTATGTCACACACATTAAGAACCGATTTTTGGTCTCGTTGTTTGGGTGACTATTGCCGATCTATTTTTCTTATATCTATGAGATGGACAAATACACAGGAGTTCGAACGTAATGTTAGACGAATGGCTCTACAATTGGTGATTAGATATGTTGTTGGCATTTCATAGCTAAGCGATTACTATTTAACTAAGTTTAAAGAGTTTCATTTTATTCATTATCTGTAACCATTAATAAGCGTTAACTAAACTAACTTTTGACAGTGGTAGAATTTTGTAGTTAGCTGCATGAATGGGCTGGCTCGACCGATGAAATACCAAGACATACATAACTACACGCCAAATCCCTTGCGGAGTAGGCAGAAAGAACAGAGCGGCATAAGACACTATTCTTACACGCCTCACTCGCTTCGTTGACTTGCATAGCTCTTTTCATGCACGCACGTCGATTTTTGAGGCTCCTAAAATCCGTCCGCTTTTGGATTTTATATCTGCTTAGTCAGTCTTCCATCATCCATTCTTTTTACTTGTCCGAATCATCGGAGCGTGCCCCTTCTTATTTTTGCACGACCAAGACCTATAAATATCGGCGTAAAGTAGTTGTGCAAGAGAGGTATCCGGAGTCCCGATCCCCTTTCCCCTCCTACTCCCTTAAAGAACGGCAACGCACCACGGTGTTCATAGGAAGTGATAAGATACATACCATCAGGGGACCCACTTGTTCGTTTGCCCTCCATTATCGCAAAAAAAAAAAAAACTTTTTATTGCCAGGCTTTTTATGTACATATGAATGTATAAAAAAGTAAAAGTTTTGGCCATCACCAACAAAGATAGAGATTTTTAACATATATTAGGTTGGTAATGATTTTTGTGACCTTTGTGTTATAAGTCTTTAGGCAATTAACTGAATTTGCCATACTCGTATAGATGAGAGGTTTGAGATATTGCCAGAGGGTCGAAAGGTCTTAGAATCAAGATATACGATTTTTGCGTAGTCGAGGTTCTTAGTTCAGTCATCAAAATAAATTAATTTTGAAATAGAAATTTATCACTTTTATTAGAATTTAACAAGCTATGTTAATTTTTTTTATTTTGTCCATTATTGGTCAGGCTAAAGCTTTTAAGCCATATTGCCTTGTCTGACGTTTTTTTAAGATTAGTTTTAAAAAAAAGTCATAGCTTGTTATATTCTATTAAAAGTGATATATATCTATTTGAAATTAATTTATTCATCATTATTAGATGAAGATGATGATGGTGAAACTTAAAACTAATCTAAACTAACTTAACCTAATCATACATAAAGTCGTGGCACTTTATACATGATGTTCCGAGGGAGTCCTGACGACAGAGTGGGAGAGCACACTAAACACAATATTCACACCATTCCCCACATTTGCACTCATATACGGACACTTATTCAATAAAACGGCCGGAATTTTATTGAATAATATCCATTGAAGCACAAATTTGAGAAAATAATGCAAATAACGGACATATCTCTTCCAGTCCCGCCAAAACTTCACTAATTAAATTTTACTAAACTTGATCAATGTCTATTGATTGCTATGCGAAATATTATTTTTAGTCTGCGTCAGTGTCAGTGTTTTTTTTTTATAAATTTTATGACCTGGTATCAAAGACCTTTAAGTCATGTGTCAAAGTGTCGAAGTTGAGTGAGTTAGGTTAAGTTAAGATTAGTAGATTAGTTTAGGTTAAGACTGAAGATGTTATTTAGAACAAAAAGACTCGACTTAAAGGTCTTAGCAACCAGGTCGTTAACTCTTTAAAAAAAATCGAAGTTGAGTCTGACAGATCCAACCATTTATTAGATTTATTTAAATACTCTTTGCCACTCTTTGGGTCCGACTTCACAGTTCACAGAGTTCACAGCTCTTTCGTTTTATTTATTTTTATGTTCATTTTGACAAAGATTTGTTTATTATAAGTTAAAATAATGTTGTAAAATGTACACATTACTACATGGTTTTTATAAATACGTGGTGCAGAAAGACGAATACTGTGTGTTAATATTAGGACTTGACAATGCTGGCAAAACGGTAATTAATCAACTTGTTGCGTCCAGTTAGTTTCTATAATTAATTTTAATGTAGGAAATAATTATTTCAGACTTACCTGGAGGCTACAAAGACAAAATTTACAAAAAAATATAAAGCTATGAATCCTAATAGAATAACAACAACTGTTGGTTTGAATATAGGCAAGATAGATGTTGATGGAGTAAGACTCAACTTTTGGGATCTTGGTGGACAGCTAGAGTTACAGTCTCTCTGGGACAAAGTAAGTATGTTGAATGTAAATTTTGTGAATTGTGAAACTTAATTAAAACTTGTTATAGTTTGAATTTGTTGTCATTTTTAACTTCTATGTTTAATTCCAAATATAATCAATATTTTAGTGTTATCAGTATGTTACCATTCTCATGAATGTGTTGTAATTATTATATTAACTAATAAAATACACTTTATCAGTAAAAGTAATTTTATTTTAAAGTTTATTATTTTGATAATTTTTACAACTAATGTACATAAATTCACTATAACTAATTAAGAGGTATTTGTACTAAGAAATCATTTGTTTGTATTGCAGTACTACGCTGAATGCCATGCTGTAATTTACATAGTGGACTCATCAGATAGAGAAAGAGTATCAGAATCAAAAGAAACATTTGGTTAGCATTCTTTTGCAGACTTCTTTTAACATAACATAACTTCACGCATTTGTTACCCGAAGGTGTAGCAGCGGCTGTTAAGCCTCGTCTCGCTGTTATGTTAACATCCCAAAGGGAATAGGGGGCGAACCTATTGCCGTACCGGGCACAAAGTTTTCAGTTATCGATATTTATCACACTTAACTTCCGAAAACAATTTTGAAAAGTCATTGGGGTGAACCAGTGTCGGGATTCGAACCTGGACCTCTGGATCAGAAGCCTTAACTTTAAATAGTAAAATGAGGCTAATTTTTTATGGAATTGGAGGGCAAACAACCAAGTGAGTCAGTCACCTGATGATATGCAACCACTCACTGCCCATGAACACTGTGGTGCATTGCCGTCCTTCAAAGGATTAGGAGGGGAAAGGGGATGGGGCCTTGGGATACCTCTCTCACCAAATGAAATGTGGCACGAGTCACTTTACAGTGATATTCCTACAGATCGTGGTATTTCACCAGTTTAGCTGGCCCAGTCATGGAACAAACTGGAAGGCTAACACTGTTGACTGCGTACCATATTAACAAAATAAGACATTTAGTTATTTAGTTTTTTCTTTGATTTTGAATAGCTTCTTTAATTTCCAAGTAATTTCTCATTGTAATTAATTCTGTTGCTAGTTATTGAACATATAACAAACTTTTATGTTCTGGTCATCACTAATTATAAAAACTAATATCTACTTTGAAATGTTTCAGATAGAATGATAGCTTCAGAGCATTTATCCGGAGTTCCATTATTGGTGTTAGCAAATAAACAGGACATTCCAGACTGTATGGGTGTGCACACAGTGAAACCCATATTCAATCAGAACGCTCATCTCATCGGTGCTAGAGACATCATGCTTATGGCTATCTCTGCTCTTACAGGGTAAATATGTCTTCATAGTAATTTAAATTGGTACTATAAATTAATTGAACTGCAAATATGATCAGAACTGTTGCTGAATGGATTCGGTCATATTGAACAGTTGCTGAATAGCTCGTCCAATGGTAATTGGTAGAAATCTGATGGGACTATTTCTTACCAAATTCTCATAGTTACTAAATTGGATGTGGAATGAGTCCTTGAGGTAGGTGATGTCAGGAGCCTTTAAAAATAAATAATTGTGTATGACAAGAGTTATGAAAGTCAAAGATGATGGTGGGTGGCTGTTTCTATCTTCTTGCTAACTGCGCAATTTAATTAATGTATACGATAAAAAATATGTTAATTACAGGATATTTACAAATATCGTGTACAAATATTGTAATTTTTCAGCTTGAATTTTAAGTAAATCATATCACCTTGTCGATTACAGAATGTTGTTAGCAGTTTTCGATAGATGGCGCGATACTCAAATTAGTTTTGATTTTGTAGTCTCGGTAGTCCAGTGGTCGAGCACACGGCTTCTGATCTAGTGGTCCGGGTCCGAATCCTGACGCTGGCTCACACCAATGATTTTTCGAAATTGATTTCGAAAGTTAAGTGTGATAAATTATCGATGACTGTAAACTTTGTGCCCGGTATGGCAATAGGCTCGCCACCTATTCCTTTTGAGACGTAAACATAACGGCAAGACGAGACTTAACAGCGGCTGCCTACACCTTCGGGTAACAAAGGCGTAAAATTATGTTATGTTGATATGAATTCTTAATATTATGAAACTGAAAGACTAGCAAGTTTTTAAAAACAGATATAATTGGTCAATTGCAAAAAAAGTATATGTTCAGAACATAATCTGCAAAAAAAGATTAGGTACATGATGATATAAAATAAATGTAATGTAATAAACGATGATTTAAAATAGTGACATCTATCGGCTTCTGTTGAAAATGTCTAAGTGGTCCAATGGTCGAGCACCCTGCTTCTGAATCAAGAGGTCCGGGCTAACACCAATGACTTTTCGAAATTCTTTACGGAAGTTATGTATAATAAATATCGATGACTGAAAACTTTGTGCCCGGTGAATGGCTCACCACCTATTCCATTTAAGACGTAAACATACGCGAATCGATACATAACAGGCGCTGCCCACACCTTTGGGTAGGAAAAGGCGTGAAGTTATGTCTATTTAGTAAAGACTGTTAGTTTGACTGATATCACAAACAGACACTTCAAAATTATTTATTTAAATAGATATGACAAATCTTATCTAAGAGACTTTAGCCTCCTAAATAAATACTTATTACTAATGTAGGCATTAGAAGTATTATTAACACTCATCTAATATATAAAATTGTCTTGTCGCAGTGTTTGTGGTTAAATGAACTATTCCGAGTCTCATGAAATTATGTTTGCATATTGGGTACGTCTCAGAATCTGACAACATCTATTTTTCATACCCCTAGATATTAAGGGTAGACCATCTAAATATTGTTTCATCATACTGCTTTAGAAAATACTTACAACCCTGAATTTTCAGCCCTCGACATTCAAACGGTTCTATTTCTTTAATTACAAGAACACGGCTGCTGAATCCGGAGGTCGCGGGTTCGAATCCTGGCACACATCCATGACTTTTCGATGAGTAAAAACTTTTTGCCCGGTATGGCAATAGATTCGCCGCCTATTCCATTTGGGACGTAAACATAACGGCGAGCCGAGGGTTAACAGCCACTGCCTACACCTTCGGGTAGAAAAAGGCGTGAATTTATGTTATTAGTTACGAAATCATTCATCACTTAGATATTAATTATAACATACCGTAAAATATGAAATTTATCGCGCGTATTTGCAAGTAATGTTTGACAAGTCGTATGTTTTAACAAAAACGGTTGTGACATTGAATATTGATACGAACATATGACGATGTTTACATTGAAAAACAAATAGCCATTTTATTTTATGCACAACATACATAACATAACTTCACGCCTTTTGTTACCCGAAGGTGTAGGCAGCGGCCGTTAAGCCTCGTCTCGCCGTTATGTTAACGTCCCAAATGGAATAGGTGGCGAACCTATTGCCATACCGGGCACAAAGTTTTCAGTCATCGATATTTAACACATAACTTCCGAAAACAATTTCGAAATGTCATTGGTGTGAGCCAGTGTCTGGAATCGAACCCGGACCTCTGGATTAGAATCCGTGTGCTCGACCACTGCGCCACCGAGACTTAAATTTTACTTACGAACTTATTTTATGCACAAATCAGTATTATTCGCTCGACAATAAAAGATGTTTGGAGTTGTTCATACACAATGTTCATTATTTAATGAAGACTGTGCCGCAAACACAAATTCCTATAAATCCTCACAGTCTCAATGGTCCAGTGGTCGAGCTCCCCGCTTCTAATTAAGAAGTCGTGGGTTCGATTCCGCGTTCACACCAATGATTTCTCGGTATTCTTTTCGGAAGTTATGTGAGGTAAGTGATAAATATATGGCAATAGGTTCTGCCACTTATTCCATTTTGGACATAATGATTCGATGAGACTAGGCTTAAAACAGCTGCCGCTTACACCTTCAGGTAGAAAAAGACGTGATGTTATGTTATGTTTGCGGCGTGGTTGATGGCGGCTCCAGCGCTACGCACTGCGTAAAGACTCAGGTTCGATTCTCAAGCACAACCAATATTTGTGTAAATATTGCAGATATTTATATACTTTAGTCTTTAATCATTGCAAGTCTAATAAATATTGTCCCTCACGTTTGTATAATGTCTTCGTTGAAGGCTCGTCTGCCACTTTCTTTCCTACAATCAATTAATTATGTAAATTTTCTTATTATCAAGGCAATTTACATTACTGATTCTGTATACGAGGTAAATAGGAATTGTTAAATTATAAATGTCGACCTTGTAACATTACCCATTTTATGTGTTAGTCCTTTTAATAAGTAGTCCAAGTCTAATGATAACAACTGACACTGATAGATGTAATAAAATAGTATGTCACATTGGATTTTGTGGGTTTTTCTAAAGACGCTCATATGTTATCCAGATATGCTTGTCTTTTAGTTTAATTTCGACGTACTTCTTTGGGCTGCGTCTGTCCAAATTGTCTGTGATTTTAGGCATCAGTGACTGAATAATAACTGATGCCGTCGCTACAGACCGCCAACATTTTGTCGCTCTTAATGGAAAACCCTATAGTTTCATTTAAATTTAGCGTCTTTTTAAAAAAAAGTCAGTTACAACTCGTATTACACAAGGATTCTAGTCTAGTCTTTCCATGACCAAATTGAACGAGTCCTTCAGCAAGGTGATGTCAGGAGCCTTATAAACCGTCTAGCGTGTATGAGGAGAGTTATGAAAGTCAAAGGAGAGAGTGAAGTGTGTAAGAATCGTGTCTCACGGCGCTCTGTTCTTTCTGATTACCTCTCAATGTACATGGTGTGAAGTTATGTATGAAAAACTTACTAAAACTAATGCATGTAAACAACAATACTACGACTCTTAAGAGTAGTAGGTATATGTTTAAATAATACATTTATACAATTGACATTGTTACGTAAAAGCATAGAACTAATTATATAATTAACACTGTCACAAAAGGAAATTTAAAGATTTTAATTAGATACCTGTTTAAAAAATATATACCAAATAATTAGATGTTACATGACCGGCCGGAAACGAAATTTGAATTTGTTCGAAATCCAAATTTATTGTTAATTTTTTTTGCTTCAGGGATGGTGTGGATGAAGGCATCAGATGGCTCGTGGATTGTATAAAAAGAAATAGCGTGGAGCGGCCGCCACGCAACCACGACGATAATTTATAAAGGCGAAACTTACACTGGGTGCATGTATAATATGTTTTACGTTCGGCCGAACCGCACTACTGATACATTGAATAATAATTAGTTTTCCTATTAAGATAATGATGTGACTCGTACCCATTGTTTTGTACATACAGTATTGACATGTAAGAATAAAACATTACTACAACTGGTGCTGTATTGCTATCCTTTTTCAGTGATAAATTGTACCTTTGATAAGAGATACGTTGACTGGATATTTGAGAAGTACCTGCACCTGATAATACACTTCTGATAACAGTTCAGTTTGCACCGTCGTGAAATGTTGTGGCATTGTTTGTGAAATGTTTTTATTATTAAAAAGGTTTTAACACAACTTTTGAGTGTTTCTAAATACCAATTATGGCATATCCCATGTACGAAGTTGATTGGAGTGTATTGCCGCCAGAACAAAATAGAAGGTAGGTGGGTTTCGAATAAATATTATTATGGATAATAACTTTCATCACGATAACGACGAATAAAATATTTTGAACCAAATAGGCACTTGATCGACATATTGACTTTATGTGAAAACCACCAGAATGTGTTTCCGTTTTTCAAAATAGTTTTCCACGTAGCATCCGTTCAGGAATCAATTGTCATAGTAATAATAATAAATTATTAAGCTATTAAAATAAATTCAAGAATTTAGGACAACAATATGATGGAAGATCAGGTACAGTTTTGATGGTGAAAAATTTATAATTTCCACTGCCTATTACTGAACGTAGTTGGATCAAGTGCAAACGTCATGTGCGAGTCACGGCGGCGGCCATGTTTAATTTCTCGCAACGCACGGCGGAAATGTCAGCTGGCAATTTTGTAGTATTTCTATAGAAATAATAAAACAGCATAAATTTTATTAACTATTTTTTTCTGTTATAAAAAGTATACACATTAATTAACTAACACTGTTAACTTGTGGCTAAAATTGAAAATATGACAGAAGTTAGTCAAAGGTGGCGTACGATTTCTCTCGCATTTCTAGTTAGTGACAAACTAAAATGCTGGTAAATCCACATAATTACGTGTGATTACTTTTTAGTTCCTTACGTTATGATTTTAAGAGAATACCAGTGATATTTTTTTTATGATTGGATAATTTTATCTTTGACTGTTTGGAAACCCCCACATTCTTTGCACCTGGCCCCAGCGAAAAAGGTTTTCCTGTGTTCGTGTGTCACGAAGAGCACCTGTTATTGCTTAGAAAGGAATAAAAATCGGACAAGATGAACGGCTCCGAATCTGGGTAAATTTTAATTTATCTTACATTAAATTACAATATTTTTTTCACCTAAACTTTGAACGTATACGTCAATTTAGGATTGTTTGATTAGTTAAAAATTAGCTGTTACTCGTAAACGTACAATGAAAACGAAACTTTGTAATGCTTACTAATTTTAATGACAAATTTAATAATAACATGGCATATATAAAATACTTTTGGAAGTTATTTAGCGACAATAATAATAAAAATTCTTTGTTAAACAAATCCCAGCTTTTTTCAATAGGATTTCACATCGCTTTTAAAACAAACTAAAACTCATATTACATAGAATTGATATCAAATAATATCAACCCACCTTGTAGATCCTATAGTTTCTTGATGGTGTCTGGTTCAAATCACACTATGACATGTAGTAAAAATAATTACAAAAAATTTTACAAACAGGTTGTATTAAAAATAAAATGGCACCTGTTATTAACACTTACATATAATTGGAATTAGTAAAATTACTAATACAGCAAATGTAATTAATTGACGGACCATAATCAAGTTGTATTTGTTCAGAATAGAATGTAATACTGCTTACCTTGCTTTAATTCTTGACCGAAAACTGTATTGTGATACTAAAGGTGGGGAGTGATCACCCACACTATCTACTTGGATTTGTTTTTTGGGGTGGGAGGACAGGTTTTGGTTACAGTTCAAATCCAATTGGAAGTGTGTGCATGTGAAGTGTTGTGGAGTGACCTGAAGTGAAGTATGAAAATAAGCTTCACATTATCTGTAATAAGAGAGATATATTTTTGCAATTTTGTCGTTTAAATTATAAATTTCCCATTTTATTCTAGACTATGTGACAGGGATATGCTCTTTCTGTTGAAAGTGTTATTGTTAATTACATCAATTGATCCTAATTGAGTGGTGAAGGAGTCAATGCACATTGTCTATTAATTTACAATTGAACTTATAACATCTTCCAATCAGATATTTATTTGTTCCGATGTTTGTCAAGATGACAAAGGATACGAGGGGGGTGAACACGGTGACCACATCAGTGTGAGAAGAGAATTATTTCTTATTTGCAAAATCTATTCAGCTGATACAGAATTCACAGTTTATATTCATTGTATTACTTTTATGCCCAACTAGTATGTGTTATTAGAATTTATAATATTTTCTTTGTGGCTTTCACCTATTCCATGTGGGACACAAACATAATGGCGAGACAAGGCTTAACAGCCGCTGCCTACACCTTTGGGTAACAAAAGGCGTGAAGTTATGTTTATGTTCTTTGTAACAATCCACTACACAAATATTTGGAATATATATTTAAACCTAGTCAAGGATGACTTTTAATATATAAAACTCATTTTATATGCAGTAGTTGCATTTAGTCTCACTTAATTTTAATTTTTTAAGGCCTCAGTGTGATAAGGTTGCCAAACATATATCACAATTTTGTTAGTCATAAATATTTATCACACATACCTAACTTGGCATCTAGTCCCATATGGAGATAGGCAATAATACAATTGTTATGTCCAAGCATTCGAACTTGAAACTTGTTGACTCAGAAGCAGGTTACTAAACATTGATCTGCATAATAAAATCCCACTTTTATATTGTAAGTTTATGAATATTTGTTAAGCTATTTCTGTGCCTGGGTCTACCAATTGCAGAGATTGATCAGATCACCGCTTGTTTATTTAAGAACCTCAGTAATGCTACTGATAAGATATACTTATAAATACTCACTGGGTTGATAAGGTATGCCTCAGCTCAATCTTGTAATGTCATCATTATTTACTATTCCACTAAAACTATCAAAATACTGATCGCTCGGGAAGAGAAGTATAATTTTGTCAACTCATTTCATTTATTAGCTAATCATGAAAGCTATTATGTAGTAGATTTATTAATATGTCTAAGGATGTTGCGAATGTGTATAGATCAATATATATGTTAAGTACTGTATATAAGTTATTGTATTTTTTCTTTTGTTCTAGGTTTAACCCCGCATTTAATATTGCCACAATAAAACAGGTGGTAAATGAAGCCATAGAGAAAGGTGAGTTTATACAGAATTTGTTTTAAATTTATATACACAACAGGTAAAATGCAATATAAGTATAATTAATATAATTTAAAAACTAATTTGAATTTGTACATTGTTGAAAGGCGCTAATTGTGTTCAAGGTTTTTATAAATTGACTGCACGAAAAATGTAATTTTAGGTTTCACTGTAAAGACATTTTAAATGATTTTGGCGCGAATTAGTCGAGTTTTTTTTTACACTAAATAAGTGTAAAAAAACTCCACTGATTCGCCTGAAATCCTGAAGTTTCCGACGCTTCACTACCACCATGGTATTCAGTAACTTTCACCGCAATATCTCCAAAAAACTCTCTATTATATTCACCATTTTTTATTGCATTTATTAAATGGACTCGACCAAATGAGTTTTAAACTTGTCCCTACTTTTCTACTCAACTAGCTTAATTCTCAAACTAATAAATATTTCGCTTATATCGCTAATTCGATCTATTTAAAATTTGGTATAGATATAGTTTGAGTCCGGGAAATTAAAATAATCCTACTCCACACTTAGTTTTCTTTACAAAAAATATAAGTTAGGACTAAATAAGTATGGAGTTAGCAAACTTTTGAAAAAATCCGTTTACGAGGCAACTCTGAAATGCTTATTTTTTATTTCATACCATTTTCAAACATTTAAAGCGATTGGAGAATACAGCAATAATGATAGCGTAATAATTAGAAACGAGAGCGCAAATTCGTCCTTGAACTGATGTTGACAGTGTCGCGTTCGTCCATCCTAACTTCTAACTGAACTGGAACAACCTTGAAATTACATATAAACATCCAAAATTTTTGTTAAGCTTTGCAAATTTTTGTCATAAAGGGCCTTTAATGGGCCGGTGCTGTGGAAAGATATCCGCATTTATTGGTTTCTATATCGTGATTATAAAGAGCCTTTCTTTCACGCGGTTTTTGCACTGCTTACTCCCAACATCCACATAAAGACCTCGCCTAATTTTTTGTTAAGTCTGTCCTTATTAAATAGCAGATCATCTTAGATCAATCGCGCGAACTTCCTACCGCTATGTTATATATTTTACCACTGAAAAGACTAGTCTTCCGCTCCTAATGATCGTGGCGTGGTGATATATACTATGATGCCTAGTCTTCCTCGATATTCAAAACACAAAATATTTTTTCTATTCGCACCAGTAATGCTTGAGATTGGCGCTTTCAAACACACTAACTCTTTTAAATATTACTTCTACTTACTACTTAATTCAACTTTTCACACCAGTGAATGAGAAATTTTATGATAAAACTATGTTATGCTCATCCCACGGACTCGAATTATATTCCTACCAAATTTAATCAAAATTTTTGTCGTGGCTTAGGCGTGAATATGTACATAATAGACAAAAATGCTTAGGTAGTTATACATAATAATATTAGTGTACGATTTTCGAATTGCGATATTTTTTTTACAATTACTTCCAGTTCTTCTTCTACTTACCTGCCTCAGCTCATTACGTAAAGCCGTGGAAGGCGAACCAATTATATTTTTTTCTTCATATATTTAATTGTTTGGGATTTCCTTACATTCTGCCTATCGCTTGGTCTAATGATCGCTATTATTTATAACAACTTATATTTCAGCTGACTAACTTTGTAAAGGAATTATTGTCGAAAAATATACTTTATTATATTTAAGTCATAATATTTGTGTTTGAGAGGGCCCACAAAGACGAAAATCTTTTAAAACATTTGATTAAAAACTTACAACTAATTTAAAAGTTATAATATCGTGGGCGTTTCTTGAAAAGTTTCAAGTAATAAACGTAAAAAGTATCTTTGAAACTTTTCTTCTTTTAATTTTTCAATTACATATTTCTTACACGTGCCCAAGATATAAAAAAGAAATACGACTAGCTTTGTTGTAATAACAATTCGACAAATAGTTTCTTTATATATTCAGTAAAACCTGAGAAAAACTGAGTATAGATTTCCTTACACAATTTAATTGTTACCACCATTTTAATCAGTGGATCATCAAAAGCGTATGGATGTAGGAGTTGAGGACGGCCAAGACACACATTCCATGACCAAATACAACGTATTCTGGAGGAAGGTGATGTGAAGCCTCAAAAATCGACGCGCGAGAGTTATGAAAGTCAACGAAGCGAGTGCTGCGTGTAAGAATCGTGCCTTATGGCGCTCTGTTCTCTCTGCCTATCAAGGGATGCGGCGTGAAGTTATGTATGTATGTATTTTAATCAGTAAAAAAAGGAAGCTGGTCTTTGATAGCTTTTCTTTTACCTATCTCACCAATATATAAATTACGTGTCATGTTATTTGCACACCCTAAAGTAAGACACACAGTGACACCCAATAAAGCTAGTAGATCGACTGTGTAGCTGATGCTTTTCAAGATGGTTCTTTGGTCACAATTTCCGAAGATATGATTGAGAATGTTTTTTTCCTATACTTTTTGTCTACTGTCTGGGACAATATCTAAATATAGTGCGTAAAATGTGTGTTGCTTGTCTCGAAGAAGTTGGAAAGATTTACGTTTACCTGTTTTTCTCTTGTTTCTCTTGTCATCTCAGGTTTTGCTGTACCTATCATCTTTAGCTTAAGTGAATGCACTCTAAACAATTGCACTGATCAATGCTTTCTATGTGTGTGTGTCGTCCATAACAGTCGCACCGGTTTCAGTACGAATGCCCACACCGACCCGCCTCAGGGATCTGATCAGACAGATCAGGGCGGCGAGAACCACCGCCGAAGAGAGAAGTGTCGTCAACAAGGAGTGTGCATATATCAGATCTACATTCAGAGAAGAGGATTGTGTTTGGAGGTAAGTGCCTATATACATACGAAAAAGTTACACACAAAATACACTATACATATTAGTTTTATTATTAGAGGGTTCAATCCGACATGTTAAAATAAACATGATACTGACTTTGGTAAAAGATTTACCTGTACAAATCTCTATAATCGGATTTAGGTACGGAAGATACGAGGATAACTCGTACCCAGAATTATTATTATTAATGTTGTCGTTAATTTATTCGGAGTGGAAATATATTCCGTATTCCCTTAACTCCAAAACCGACTTAGAGTGGGTTAAGGGCAGGGAAATGATGATATATTACTCTCGTGTTTGCGTTATTGAAATCCTCCATAACGGCTTGACCGGTTCTCATGTACTTTGTAGGCATATCGAGTAGGTAGGACTAAGAATCGGAAATATATTTTTCTCCCCCTAAATGTTTAGGGTAGTCCCCTAAATTTTATATTTTTTTTTTTATGAAAAAGCATGCAAAATACATTAAAATCCTAAATTTTTACACATCGACGATCAACTCCTATTTTTTTAATGGTTCATTTAAAACTTTATTTTCTTCGTAAGACAATGTTTGCTGGGTCAGCTAGTATCCATATAGGTTATCCAAATATTTCGTAAACATTCAATAGTGAATTTTATTTTTTTGTATCCTTGTCTTGAATTCGCTGATTGCAAAAAACTGCTTTCAGTATGTATGACTGTGATGCAACTATATTTCTGTACTGTAAAAACTTGTTTGCTGCTAGTGAGATTCGAACCCACGCTCATCGCGATTGTCTTTCTCTTCGTTTTTAATTGAATTATCGCGTCATATTTTAATGCCTGGTCGGGTTGGTAATTTCATAATAACACATAATGTATAGGTATTATATTTTGAACAAATTTAACTTAAAAGTTGAAAAAAATCTATCACGATAAAATACATAAATTGTATTTTGATCACTTTTAAAGAAATTTCACACATTATGCAAATTTAAACAGCCATTTTTTTCTAGCATGTGCTGAAAAAAATCTAAGCATAAAGTTACTTGAATATAATTGACTATTTAAAATATTTCTTTTAGCGAATTTCAATACTAATAAAACCTAGTATGGCAACGTGCGAATTTAAATGTTTGCTTACATAACACAAGACATCGTACAGACCTATGTCAAACGTTCCTATAGATATATTTTTTTCTAAAGATGACGCAAGTGTCATAAATATAGTCATTTAAATTACTCAGGTAGTAATTATCAGATAAAGGATATCATTTTATTATTATCGCATACTCCGGGAGGTCATCGGGTACCACAACAAAAACCACAGTCGATGGTATCGTGTTCGTATTTTTCTAGTATTGATCGTAATTTTATAACAGAGTTATGAACCGGTTCCCGAGGTGACTAATTATGAGATGATTTGCTAATGTTTAGATGTTAATTTTATTTAGGTTATTATATTCGAGGATAATATAATTTCACGTAAGTCGTTTGCGGAGTAAGCAGAGATAACAGAGCGTCTTAAAGCATGATTCTTGCACACCTCATTCGAGTCTTCGGTATTATTATTTTCTTCTTTTTTAAATTCGTGGATGATTATTTGCTTCCTAAAATATAATCTTGTTTTTGCCATATAAAAGTTGGTCAGTGCTGTAAATGTATAAATTGAAAGGAAAACATATTCCAGAATTCCAGATGAGACAAACGCCCGAATACTGAACCGCCACTCAAATCTGACAATCAATAAAGTGCTACTTACTGCTCAAATTTCATGTATTCTGTCTAATGTGACAGCTACTTAAACGCTTAAGTAACGCTTATATATTTGAGTGGTGGTTCAGTATTCGGGCGTAAGTCTCCTTGAATGCAAACCATAAGTTCAGGTTTTAGAATATCTGCCCTTCTCCCCACCACTATTGGACTTTGATGTGTTTAAAAGCTAGTTTAAAACATCTATTGTCTAATTCTGTCCTTTGAAACTACATAACATTTGTTTTCATAAAATGGTGGTCGAGAAAACATCATTCCATCCACGCACTACGAAATCTGTCAAGTTATTTTGCTAACGTGGATTTAAAAAATCCCGACTTCGTTTCATCAAATATTGTATTATATTCTGAACAGATTTCCTCCAAACAAAAAGAATTGTCTTTGGTCCAATAATTTTAGAATGTTGTTACATACCTGTGTTCGTGTGTACGTACTTTCATTTTTCATAATAATTATTGCGTTTACATGACAAAGACAATAAGATTGCAGTTCGGAACATGCTATTTTAGTCGTGTAGACTATTGGTTAAATATTTGATATAAAAATGACCACTATTTTTATCTTGTGCAAATAAAAAATCTATTAAAAATAAACAGTGGAAGGAAATAAGGCCACCCAGCTGTGATCCTCTGTAATATTCAATAAAACAGCTGTCGCCTCGCTTTGGCGTGACTTTTTATTTTATTATTATATATTCCACTTGTATTATCCTTGTTGGCCTTAATGTATTGATGTACTTTTTTTGGTAAAAAGTAATTACATAGAAAACACCCAAACGCCTCATAAATAATTCATGATAAGCACAGAAATGTTAGTACTCTTTTGGGGCATGAATGAATGAATCCACCAACCAGCCGGTGCTACTACCAATAGACCTCTAGACCCGTCAATTATTCTTACGTATGAGATTTACCTAAATACCTACCTACCATTTAATAATAATGACGGTTTTAACAACAAAAGTCATGGTCGCTCGGGTACTTTGTCACAGGAATACTTTGTGGACTTCCATTCTTTTAAAACAGTCCCTCAATGCGAGCGGAATTGCCGCGCCGTTCTACTTCCTCGCGCCGGAAGTCAGCGCCCTACCTTTGTGTCGCGGTTATAAATTACAATGCCTGGTGTGTCTACAGACCATTGTGTATGTAGAACGAAGTATATATCCTTGATTCTCACTATCATTACATTATAAACTGTCGTGATGGAAGATTGTCTAAGCAGATATACAATAAAAAAACTGTTGGATGTAGGAGTCGAGGACGGCCAGGACACACATTCCATGATCTAATAGAACGTGTTCTGGAGAAAGGTGATATTAGTTAGGAGCCTTAAAAATCAAAGCGGGAGCATGAAATGAGTTATGAAAGTCAACGAAGCCAGTGAGGAGTGTAAGAATCGTACCTTATGGCGCTCTGTTCTCTCTACCTACCGCGCAAGGGTATTGGCGTGAAGTTATGTGTGTGTGAGTGTGATGAAGGATTCATATGGCTTAGTTTATATTATGGCGGTGTGCCATCTAGTTAGCGGTACAGTTACCGAGTATCGTACAAGGATGGGAAGGGAAAAGGAAGTTCCTCTGGATACCTCTCTCACCGAGCAAAATATAGTATTAGCTACTTTAAGTAGATATTCTAGACAGGTCGTGGTATTTCACCGGTCGAGCCGACCCATTCATGCAGCGAACCGCGTTGCTCTACCACCGTCGGTAGTTTCTGAACAGTACATAAGTTGGCACAAAACAACCGCATCATATAGATGACATGGTTCGACAAACCTATACGATGACCTTTTATGACTTTAATGTCACAGAAATGTTGCTTTTGCCGTTCATCAAATTTTCGACCTATTCAGCGCTGAAAGGCAATTAGCTCCGCCTACCTATTTAATGGGGTCAGAATTTACTCCTATGGTGTAGGAACACCACACAGTACAAACTGCTTTCTACGCCCTCAGATCTGCGAACTATCGATTATTCAGTTATGATCAAAGATTCTTAAAAATAACCAATGTCCAACGTTGACTCTAGGTCAGTTTGGTTATCTAACCGAGAGTGGACGTTGGACAAATCAAATTCAATTGAAATTGATTGAGATTGAAAGGAATCACGACGGAATTGTTCTTCTTTCTTGGGTCTAGGTTCAAAAAGGTTCACGATGAATCTATAAATAATCTTCAATGCTTTCTTTCTCTTGACATACACGCTCGTCGATTTTTAAGGTTTCTGATATCACATTCCTCCAGAACTCATTCTATTTGGTCATGATCTTCCTTTACTCCTACATTTCCTTTTGCATTGTGTATCTGCTTAGTCAATCTTGCATTATCAGTTATTTGCTCATGTTCGAACGATCACACTCTCTTTCAATCCAACTTCCTTCCTTACAACATTGTTATCGACGCGGCCAGCGAAAGTCACTTCTGAACATTTTGCGTAGTATCCTCATTTCACTTCAATAAGTTTAGAGTTGGGATCAGTGCCGCATTGCGAATAACTAGATTGGCTTTTCTGATAATATTCTTTGCAACCAGGAATCTGTCCAACGCTGCATTTACGATGTTTCCTAACGCCACTCTTCTGTAGACATACGGGGAGGTCCTAGCAGCCCTGATAAAAGCGCATCCAAATAATACAATTTCATTCACCTACTCCATCATCCTTGCATTCTTCTCTTTCAAACACCATAAACGCATTATCAGATTTGCATTAAATACACTCGAGAGCAATGAATCCGGGTCACTTAAAGAATCCTAAAAATCTCGGAAACTAAAAATGCTAGGTTAATGCAATAAATTGTATTTAATAGACAATGTAATACTCCTTAAATGAAGGTATTAAAACTTCTTAGTTATTGTAAAGTTATATCATAAAAAAATCAAATTTGAAAAAGGGCCACTTTCGAAGATGGAACTACGAAATTACAGCATTTGGTTTTGCTTTTGTTTGTAATCTGTCATTTATGTGGGTACATAAACCATGTTGATAGTGCTCTATATTCATTATTCAAGCTGAAATTATGTCGCTTACGCCTGAAGAATGCACCAGAATACTTACAATGCTGGAAACCGGCCGGAGTCAGCGCGATACAGCCAGGACTGTTGGTGTGTCGCTGTCAACAGTACAAAGAGTTCTCCGACGTTACGAAGAAACTGGTTCTAACCTACGCAGACCAGGAACGGGCAGAACCAGGTATACCACAGCACGAGAAGACCGATACTTGGTGAACACCATGCTTCGAAATCGCTTTCTCACAGGAACTGAACTCACCAATCAGTTTCGACGCCTCGGAGGAAGTAACCCAAGTGCATGGACAGTAAGACGTCGGCTTGCTGAATCTAACTTAAACCCCCTTAGACCTGCAAACGGCCCTAAACTGGAGCGTGGGCATCGTATTTCAAGACTAAGATATGCCCAGAGCCACGTAAATTGGAGTATTGAAGATTGGTCAAAAGTTATGTTCTCCGACGAATCAAAATTTATGCTCTACAAGCACGATGGAAGACACAGAGTGTATCGAAGACCAGGGGAAAGATTCAAGCAAGCATGCATCGAGGAAAAAGTAGCCTACGGTGGTGGGTCTGTACTTGTGTGGGCCGGAATTTCTTCTGAAAGTCGCACAGAGCTGGTGATCATAGAAAACGGCTCTTTAACTAGCGTAAGATATGTGGAAGAAATCCTCAATGATCACGTTGGTCCATTTATGGTCAATTTAGGTGAGGATGCTATATTTATGCATGACAATGCCCGACCTCATACAGGTAGGATTGTGAATGACTACCTTCAAGAGATGAACATTACTCGTATGGAGTGGCCAGCGCGCAGCCCGGATATCAACCCGATCGAGCATGCTTGGGACGAGCTAGGCAGATGCGTAAAACAACGAAACCCTCCCCCAATCACGCTTCGTGAGCTCAAAATTGCTCTCACAGAGGAATGGGAGAATATTCCCCAAAATCGTATAAGGAACTTGGTGTACAGCATGCCAAACCGCGTAAACGCAGTAATGGAAGCACGAGGAGGCAATACGAAGTATTAAAATTCAAGAAAATCGTAATAAAGTTCAAAAATTTCATGTTTCCTATTTTTGTTTTAAGGAGAGATCAGCAGATTTTTTCTTTATGTAATTTTGTGTTAATAAAATGTATGGTGACTCATATTTTTTTTACTTTCATTTAAGGAGTATTACATTGTCTATTAAAAATACAATTTATTGCATTAACCTATCATTTTTAGTTTCCGAGATTTTTAACATTCTTTAAGTGACCCGGATTCATTGCTCTCGAGAGTATTAATAGTTTTATGTGAAATATAGTTCTCAAAGTATGTTTTCGAAGGCGTTCTGCATCAATCTCTTTAGGTCACATGAATGTCGTTAATACATTATAATATAAGGTTAAAGTTATTATTAGTATGTCATTGTATGTTATCCAGCTTACTATGGAATTTTTAGCACCTGTTTCGAAGTGAAACATAGGCCTGATTGATAGCTGACGTCGTGACCGTCCGCCCATCGGTGATATTCGAACACCGTCGTTTAATAAATTATATTGACGTTTATGAATAAAATATAATACCCATGTAAATTACGCTATTGAAACTGATCGTGTAGGATTCAAGTCACAGTATTCGACGAAACGGTGCTTTCCATCTCAAAATTTCCTAACATTTTGTAACATTTGATTCCTTTGGGCACAGTTTTGTTAAGTTAATAATAATTCTAGAACATAACTTGTGATAAATCCTCCGGGTGTACCAAGGTACGAACCCCAGTAGTCCCAAACAAAAGTTCGCATGCCAAGTAAGTTTTGCAAACGAAAATCAATTGCAATCAAGGTGATGTTTTAGTTGGTAAAAGTAACTAATTTGCAGCCTCCTACAGAGATAGCAAATACCTGTTCTATCATGCTATCTAGTCTGAGAATGAACTATCGATTTTTGCATATTTTCTGTACAACATAACGTAACTTCACTCCGTTATAAGCCGAAGAAGTAAGCAACGGCGATTGTGCTCCCACCCGCCGATTTTTCACACCACATGTAACTTCCGAAAAGTTTTTGTTCTGCACCTGGACTCGAACCCGATACTGATTATCTTATCTTATTGAATACTAGCTGACCAACTTTTTTACGCATCAAAAGCAATTTCTACAGCGTTTACAATTAAAGTGCTTAATCTCGAAAATTGTCACTTTAATTTTTACTACACTATACATGAATTATATACATATATACTAGTTGACCCGGCGAACTTCGTTCCGCATCAAAAGAAATAAATTAGTAATATTTGGATCTTAAAAAGTTCAATTTGTGCTATTTATCGGCACGCGTTTTGGCGCGCAAACGCAACTGCTACGAGTATGTACCGCTATGTTAATGCTGTAATATCTTCGTAAATATTAGTTTAAATTACATGCTGTAAATGGCTATATTGATCTATATTAAAAGCATAATCTATTTAAGATACTTAATTGGATGAAAATTAATGCTGTAATGTTTAAAATTGCTTCGTAAATAAGCCATTATTTCTCGTAAAAAGTTAAAAAATAATAATGGTCATTGTGGGTTATCCCTAAGACATAGACATATGCCCTCGCGGACTTTTTTATAGACCTTTTAAAGGTGTATAATAATGTAGTACATTGTTTTGATTTATGACTTAGGGTTCAGGCAGCGTTTTCGATTAAAGTTTTAAATCTTGAAAATTATCAAAACTACCCCGTTGACACCCTCTAACTATTAAAAAACCCGCATCAAAATCCGTTGCGTAGTTTCAAAGATTTAAGCATACAAAGGGACATAGGGAAAGAGAAAGCGACTTTATTTTATACTATGTAGTGATATATATATACATTAACATATATGTATATATAAACAACCTCATTCACACCCTCTATCTATTAAAAATACAGTATCAAAATCCGTTTTGTAGTTACGAAGATCTAAGCATATAAGGGTTCATACAATGAACGATTGACTGAATCCCGATGTGAGTGTTAATGGTGATTATTTATTTATTTTTTAATCATTATTTATAGGGCTTTCGGCCGATATTTTCTAATTATAATAATAAAATAATTTGAACATAATGTAACCATTATTTTTATAAAGAAATAGACTAAGCATATAGAGCAAGAGAATTACTCATTTGTCATCGCAATGGTCGTTGGTACGAATCCCATCCTGCAACAATAAGCAAACATTGAACATTTCAACAATGTCTAAATTGATACCTACTAAATGTTCTCACCAGATGTCGGAACATAGCGAAACTCCTGTACATCCACATGCTCGGCTACCCGGCGCACTTTGGACAGCTGGAATGCCTCAAGCTGATCGCCAGCCCTCGTTTCACGGACAAGCGTGTCGGCTATTTGGGTGCTATGCTACTTCTCGACGAGCGTCAAGACGTCCATCTACTTATCACCAATTGTTTGAAAAAGTAAGTGCTCATTGTTCATATTTTAGACATAATATATTATTATACTTAATTATATAAATCATACATTCCACGCGTATAAAAATATAAATTCAGGTCCCTTGCGGTGTAGGCAGAGAGAACAGAGCGCCATAACGCATGATTCTTACACGCTTCACTCGCTTCGTTAACATTCATAACTCTTCTTAGAATAATAACGCATATATAAATATTAGTCTTTTCATGTACGCGCATCGTTTTTTGAGACTCCTAACATCACCTTCCTCCATAACACGTTCTATTTGGTCATGGAATGTGTCACTTTACACATCATAACACTTAAGTCCTTGGAGCAGTAGGCACATTGAATTTAGTTTTATTCAATATTATTATGCCTCTCTGAATATTTTTTGATTCTCCTCTTTCTCCTACAAAAAAAATACCTTAGCTTAATTAAGTTTTGTTTTTATTATATATTTACATTAAACTTTCATTGATAATATTTTGAAAAGAAAATTGTGGCTTATTTCTACTGACCTGACAACAAACCGTATTGGGAAATCTTACAAATGCACTAATAATATTACCGGTGTCCGGTATCAGAAAACTATTTTTTAAGTTTTTAATATGACTATTTTATTGTTTGTTATTATTCACAGTATATTCAAAGTCAAAGTCAAAATAACTTTATTTTTATAGGTCTTCACAGACACTTAAAAATAGTCAACAAGTACAGATATAACATTATGATTTAAAATTAGATAAAAAAAAAACAAACACGAGCGCTTGTGGAAAGTGCCTCCGTGGAACAAAAAAAAAGACACGGACGTCAAGAAACTCATGTGCCAAATACTCTTTTCAAACCATTTGAAATAAATAACAATATTATTATCACTACTGAAAACAAATCAGTAGGTTGGTGAATAAAAGGTGTAGCAAACAGAATACTCGACAATCACAATTAAGATCCAACCAAATTAAAATCAACGTCCTACAAGTTAACTAAGAAATTCTATGCGATCACAGTAGTCGAGCACAACTGACGCGACACCCTTTAATTAGAGTGGTAACGTTGTGCAAAAATTGTGGCTAATAATAAAAAAAATAAAAAAATAAGTTTCTATTATATATGTGAACACCATATCAAGGCAAATTTACAGTTAAAGTTATTTTTTCATCGATACTTATCCTTCTGGTATTCGAGGCATGAAGGTTTACAAGATATTCTAAACTATTTCTTTTTCCACCAACAGTGACCTGAACAGCAACACGCAGTTTGTAGTTGGACTGGCCCTGTGCACCTTGGGCGCTATAGCTTCACCGGAAATGGCCCGAGACCTGGCGTCAGAAGTGGAGAGGCTTATAAAATCACCCAACGCATACATAAAGAAGAAGGCGGCGTTGTGCGCCTTCAGGATTATCAGAAGAGTGCCAGACCTCATGGAGATGTTCCTGCCGGCCACTAGGAGCTTGCTGACGGAGAAGAATCACGGTGAGTTTAAAAATAAAGATGTTGCTGAAGTCACATGTCTTTTTGGACTGGTCTCCAATAACATTATTTATTTAATCGTTTTTATCATGAAATGTAAGGAAAGTCTTGTATTAATATGTTATAATAGGTATATGGTTCGCATCGCTACCATCTGCTAAAATAAATTTGGAAAAGAAGGGGAAAAGGTGTGGGCCTCCGAATACCTCTGTCACCGAATGAAACACGGCATAAGCCACTTTACGTCGATATTCTGAGAGGCCGTGGTCGAGCTGGCCCATTTGTGTAGCCTTTGCCGCTCTTCCACTGCACAATACTGCACTGCATAATAATGGTAGTGTTTATTAAGCCAATGAAGACTTCATTTGACATATTATACAGAAAGGCTTCGCTGGATCAAATAAATTCGTGATGATAACATTGACTTTTTCGCTGCTCACCAAATGGATAAATAGTTCCCTTTCCGTGTTACATCACTAGGTTACACAAATATTTGATCTCCAGTTTAGTACCCTGTAAGCTTGTTCTGTTAACGACCGGTCTCGAATTAATCCCGGAACTAATTGAATTTTTCCCCTCACTACGCCATTGGAGAGAGAATACAGGTTTATCAAACGCATGCATATTATCTTTTAAATCTTTGTAGAAGTATAATCTTTGTAAAGACTAGACGTTTGACGAGATTATAGCATGTATTATTTAAGGTCCAGTGGTCGAGCTCCTCGCTTCTGATTCAGAAATCGTGGGTTCGTTTCCTGACTAACATAAATGATTTCTCGAAATTCTTTTCGGAATTTCTGTGTGATAATATCGATGACTGACAACTTTGTGGCCGGTATATGGCAATAGATGGGCCACCTATATTCCGTTTGGGGCGTAACGTAAAGATTCTACATTCACCTTGGGGTAGAAAGCGGGGTAAAGTTACGGATAACTTGTATTTCATGAATATTATTTTAGTATATTGAGTTAAGACTTATTATTAAGGTAATAATTAGGTTTACAAAATAATATAATATATAAGTCCTAATAGCCCTCGAATCTTATGTAGTAACGAAATTAGATTGTTACTAACGTCGATTTTGTAAGACGGGGCTAATATAATCGGCTGTGTTGCTCGACACGCACCCCTCAACATAAATGGCCGCAGTACACGCAATATTAGGGCTCACGCACCCCCCCCCCATTTTTGTACCTAAGTCTATAAAAAAAAAATATGTGTAATATTTTACGATGGTAAAATTATCAATCGCGTTGTAATAAAAATCCGTCTAATTGTTGCTGTGTGGCGCCGGCTTAGAATACCGCCACCCCATCTCTTCCCGTGGGTGTCGTAAAAGGCGACTAAGGGAAAAGCTAGAAGAATGGGCAGCAGCATTCTCTCTCAAGACACTACAGCCTACTGCGATCGCCAACCCACCTGCCAAGCGTGGCGATTATGGCAAAAACCCCCCATGATTGCGCGGACCGGCAGTTGTGGCGCTCTTTGGGGGAGGCCTATGTCCAGCAGTGGACCTCAAAAAGGCTTATGATAATGATGATGAATTGTTGAATAGTCAGTAGAACATATTTACTATACATCTATCTTTACGTAAGTCAGTTTTTAGGGTAGAAAAAATATTGAAAGTATAAATTCCCCCTTATCTCGTGTTTCTCTATACATTAGTTGGTTTGTGTTTAAAGTTTTCAGGTGTTTAATTCAATGACGTTACTCCGTAGCTGGAAAATTGCAAAATATATCTTTATGTATAACTAGCTGACCCGGGGAACATTGTTTCGCCTCAGATCAATATATGAGATTTACCCATTTCTCTAAAATAAGAGCAGCTTAAGTTATTCCATATTACATAAGCTATCTGCGAATAAAAGTCGCGTCAAAATCACTCCAGCCTTTTCTGATATTAGCCGGAACAAACAGATGTTAAAAATGTCTAAACCGTATATGTGTAGATTAATGAGATAAAAGCAAAATTATAGAACAAACCCGTTCTAATTCCCAGGTGTCTTAATAACCGGCGTGACGCTCATCACGGAGATGTGTGAGAACAGTCCGGACACACTCAACCACTTCAAAAAGGTAAGGTTTAATCATTTTCTATACTCAAACAAAACATAAAATGTATCCATAAAAATTGTTACATAATTAGTTCCGAAATGCTTGCTAACCTGAAATTTTCAATTAGGGATTTCAATTAAAGGAAAGCCATTTCACGCGACCACAAATCTAGTTAATTTTCCCACTCGCCTACAGAGATTTTGCGCACGTAATTCTTTGAATAAGATTTAATTTTTATTACTAAGAAGTTTTATTTTTTTTATTTGGTTTATAAAATAAAATTCCGTGTTGGCAGCATAGTGGTACGTTATGCCTGCTTCTAATGCAGAGGTCTAGGGTTCGAGCCTGTGCACACTGCAATAATTAATTATTCGGAAATTTTCTGTTGTAATATATTTGAATGTAATTGACACTGTCTACCAACTACTACATAACTTCGCGTGTGATGGGCGTGAAGTTAATAAAGAATAGTAATAATTATTTCATACAGCACAATATTCCTGGAAAAATGAAAAACTTCTACCAATAAATGGTCCTACATAAGACTTACTAGCTAAAACACTATCCATATAAAGATACACCATATGTTATGTCAAAAGGCTGGCTAAGCTTTTTCCGAATGACAACCGCTAAAATACAATTAGTGCATAAATATTTGCTTTTGATGTCCTGGAAAATGATAATTATAACTTTTATAACCAACTTTTAAATATAATTTTTGTTTATGCTTAGAAACTGCTTTATACATGGCAGAATAACGATATCATTTATATTTCTTAGTTTTTATTATATTGTTATAGTTCTTAGTTAATAGGCGAGTAAAATCATGAAATACGAAATAACTTGAGCAAGGAAAAGAAATTATCTCTTTCTATTTAGAGGTCAAAATTTATTAAAGCCATTGAACATTGAAAAAATAACTCAGGGAACTGGTTTTTTAACGACGATTATATATAAAGATTATAGGTGAAATAAGCGTGCGGTGAAATAGTGAAAGTAAGGAAGCGCATACTCTGATGGTTCGGACGTATAGAAAGAATGGATGATGCAATATTGACTGAGCAGATATACAATGCAAAAGCGATGTAGGTAGGAGTCGAGGACGACCACGACACACTTACCATAACCAAATTGAACGAGTCCTTGAGGAAGTTAATGTCAGGAGCCATCAAAAATGATGAGCGTAAATGACAAGAGTTATGAACGTTGAAGAATCGAGTGAGATGTGTAAGAATCGTGCCTTATGGTGATCTGTTCTTTCTGCATAACCCCTCAGGTGACTTGGCGTGAAGTTATGTATGTATAAGTTGTGTAGGCTGACTGATAGTATACCGTAGTCTATTTTGCAGAAATCCATAGTTTAAAACTAACAATGTTATCATCATATTGCTTGAGTAAGTGAATATTGCGACTTTGTAAAAATATATATTTTGTATTCCTATTATGTTATCAGTGTGAGCTAGCTGCCACACGTCACTCTTATCACCAGGCTTATCACCACAATATCAATACCAATGTGTGTGTACATGCTGTGTATATTGAGTGGTTTTCTCACCTGGAACTATGTCTATTCTGATAAACAAATATGGGTGCAATTTTTCGCGGCCTTTTACGTTAATTTCAAGTCCCCGGGATAAATAGGTCGTCTTGACCGGTGAAATACCAGAATCTCTTAGAAAGTAGAAACAAAGTCATGCCGCGCTCCGTTTGGTGAGAGAGGTATCATGAGGGCCACCTTAAAATCCGGTAACGCAACTGTAACGCTGTGTTGCAGCTGTCCATGGGCGGCGTCAGTCACTTTACCACCAGGTGATCTGCTTGCTCATACCGCCATTCCATAGAAAATCCCATATCGATACCCTAATTTGCAAACCTAATAAATAACTCCACTTTTTTTCGAAAATGAAAATTTTGATACCAATAGAAACTAGATAATATCTAGTATCTGCCGGTATCAAAATTTTCATCTTTGGAGTTATTAGGTTTGCAAATTAAGGTATCGATATATGACCTTGTCTAGTTGCTTAACTCTATATATCGTTCATGTGTTATTATGATTATAAGCTATATGACTTAAAAATAGTTAAAAATTGAATGCATGATGCGATGTATGACTGGATGAAGCGAAAGAAGTGTGTCAGGATCGTAGCTAGTGGAAAGTCAAAGTCTCTGCCTATTCCTATGTGATACAGGCGTGAGCTTATGTATGTATAAGTTAGAAATTGTTGATGAAGTACAAATATCTGCAGGCACTCGACACGTTCTCTTTAGAGAGAGAGTTCTTTAGAGTTGGGCTGTGAGAACAGCATTTTCCTTCTATTTCTAAAAATAATGATTTCAAAACAGTCTGATTACCATTTAACTAGAGGGTTATTGATGCTAATTAAATTTGTTTTTTTTTAGTGATTTAAAACCTATCTACGTATTAAATTGTATAAACTTTATTGGGATATATAGTAAAGGAAATTGCTTTCCATTTATTTTCATTTGAAATGTACCGGGTTCGAAACCCGGGTCATAACGCGATGGCTGAACAAACAGGCAGTGTGAGAATATACATTCGGGTTCGTTTTCTATTCCAAGAGGATGAAATATTTTATTCGACGACATGGACTTTTGGGGTTACGTTATTGCATTACTAAATACATACAAACGTATATCTTTAATATTATTAATTATGATTATATAATTAATATATCTGTGTTGTCCCCGTAGGAGAGCGGGCAGCGTGAGGTAATGTGCAACCGCTGATCCATTAAGCACATACAATAAATACATTTGCAGTCTGATTGTATTGTATACAATACAATAAATCATTAAATCCTTTATATTATAATTATTAATTTCAACGCAGTTTTCGTGTTCAAAACCATTGTTACTGGAATCCCATTGAAATTCAAAATAGAATATTTTCACCTTTTATACGATTTATGATGTTGACTATTGTATTCTTACGCATACAGCACAATCAGACCGCAAGCCAAGCATGTTTTTATTGTTCATTGTATTTGGATAAAAATACCATAAATATATGAGGTATTTATTATTGTGTATATATATACATACCTATTATATAAATGTATATTCATGGCAATTTATTTTCTGCTCTTAAATTATAATATTTATAATAAATATTGTTTAAAATTTGATAAGTAGGTAGTGAATTTTGGAATACAGTAATACCCCGACTTACGCTACCCCGTTTTACGCGAATTCGGAGATACGGGGTTTTTCATAACCTCTAATTATGTCGCCTAAGCAACCAAAAATGAGTCATTGGAGTCTAACAAGAAAAACGCTGTCTTTGGAGTGTAAACTGAATATAATTAAAGACTCAATTCGATTGAAAAGGGGTTACAAATTTTAGAAAAAATAGATTCTCATGAAGAACGCATTTCTACTACAAAACGGGGAATTAAAAAATTACTGGTATGCTACGAAGAAATTTACGAAGAATAAAAACATAACTCGTCAAGCAACATTATCAGAGTATAATATGAAGCCTTCGACATCAAAATATCTTCGGTTTAGGTTACACTTTATTAAATATTTTTCTTCTAAATTATTGTTTTCTTGAAACTTTGATCCCGATTAAACATACTTTATGTATATGTAAAATTGAACCCCGACTTACGCGAATTCGACTTACACGGCAATCGCTCGGACCCACCTATCGCCTAAGTCCGGGGTATTACTGTATCTTCATGTTATACAGTCTTTAGTTACATATACAATTGTCATATTCGTTGAAGCAATTCAGTTTTTAATTTTAATCTCTTATCATACACAACATATATATTTCTCAACTTGTCTTGGCTTGATTTTAGATTTTCTAGGTCAAATTAGTAAGATATACACTTACCGAGTTATTAGAAGATTTTAATGGTTACTGTTTATTATTATAATAGGCAGAAATTCCATAAAAGTATATAAATTGACAATATTTATTGTACATGACTATCAGTAGGCTTAAATGTAAGCGAAGTATTTAAATATAAGTACATAGTTTACATGAGTACATTATACATAAATTTCGCAGGACCATATTTTTTTTGGAATTTAGTTTTATTATTATTTCTATAATAATATTTGGGATTCCAGGCAAGGCGATCTTTGCAAATTATTAACTTTGATTTCATTTAAAACACTGCTCACATTTATGGGCATTGGCACTCTAATATGGTTGAATAAAGAATACTCAACACCACAATTAACGGTCTTAATTATTTCTATATATAGATTATGATTTATTTTATAATCGTCTCGCTTAGAAGTCGCCTTGTCTGGATAATTTAGAACCATACTAATTTTCAAATACACCCATATATACCTGTGATTTGCACACAAAGAGTGTTCAAGTGACTAATTTCATTTTTTTACATTTAAGTCGTTCATATTTTTATATAAATGTATATTATATTATACATATATTTATATACCATAGCCTCATTTTTATAATCGTATCGCTGTCGTATCGTGATCGTGCGCCTTGTATAAGTATATTCTGGTTGAAACTTATCGCAGTATTTTTAGATATTGCCTGATATTTAAGTGAAAATTGTTTTACTTTGCCTACTTTATTTAATTAAAAAATGGAGTGAAGTGCATTATATCGCTTTTGCAAGTTTTATGCGTATTGGGATTAATATTGTTTTTTAATAAGTTATAGTGAATTAAATTGTATAAATTTGTGTATTCTAGATCGTACCAAATTTGGTGAGGATACTGAAGAACCTGATACTGGCCGGATACTCGCCTGAACATGACGTCAGCGGTGTGTCCGATCCGTTCTTGCAGGTAATTGTTGAAACAGTTTATTTATGGCAATTAAATTAGTAGTATATATATATATTATATGATGCAGAATATATGCATTATATTCGGTTCTTTCTGGTTTAAATATATATTTACATTACAAAATGATTGTTAGTAATTATCTTGGGTATTGTATACACTTGTATATTTCATTTTACTAATAAGTATCTTAATATAGGACTCTCTGAAATATATGTGGTCCTTAATTGTAAACAGTATTTGAATCTTACTCTTATGGCTTGAGAGCAGATAGACTGAACGATAAGTCCTAAAATGAAACTTTTGATTGCAGGTGAAAATCCTCCGTCTCCTAAGAATACTGGGCAAAAATGATGCCGAAGCATCGGAAGCCATGAATGATATCCTGGCCCAGGTTGCGACTAACACGGAGACCAGCAAGAATGTGGGCAATACCATTCTGTACGAGACTGTCCTGTCCATTATGGACATCAAGTCCGAGAGCAGTCTGAGGGTGCTCGCTGTTAACATTCTCGGCAGGTTCCTGCTGAATAACGACAAGAACATCAGATATGTGGCGTTGAACACTCTTTTGAGAACCGTACACGTTGATACGTCGGCTGTCCAGAGGCATAGGACCACCATTTTGGAGTGTTTGAAGGTGGGAATACATTTTATTTATTATTCCACTTATGATATTGTGAGGTTGTGAGTTCGATAATTTTGCTGATAGAACACTGGTGATTCTACTTGTATCCGGGTTTTGGATTTTATGTTGGTATTGATTAGTAAGTGTTAACATTGCAGGACCCGGATGTGTCCATCCGGCGGCGCGCCATGGAGCTGTCGTTCGCGTTGATCAACGGTCAGAATATCCGCAGCATGATGAAGGAACTGCTGCAGTTCCTGGAGCGCTCTGATGCTGAGTTCAAGGCGCACTGCTCTAGCGCCATGGTGTTGGCCGCCGAGAGACACGCGCCCAGCCTCAAGTGGCACCTCGACACGCTGTTCAGGGTGCTGCTCAAGGTAACTTCTTCTTCTACTTCCACAGTAAATACCTTGTTGTTAGTTAGTATATAAAAAAAAATCTCACATAACTTATGGACGCCCCCTTATCTGTTAGAAAATCCCATAAAATAAGTCCATCCATCTATTAATGCGTTTGGCAGTCTTTTCTTTGAGGTAACCCGAACAAAAGACTGAGAAACGCATTCCAATACTACAAATATTATAATAATATAACAAAAAAAACTACACAGGCGGGCAATTACCTTCGCGACGACACAGTATCCAGCACGCTGCAGATAATATCTGGAGCGGCCACGGAGCGGCAGGCCTACGCAGCCATGAGGCTCTGGATCTCCCTCGAGAGGTCTGCGGTCTCCGGAGACGCCACAGAGAAGCAGCCGCTCATACAGGTGACACGTGGTTTTACTTTCATTAGCTGCTCGAAATACTAAAACATTATTAAAACAACTAATAACGGGTTTTCAGCTCAGAAATACTTGAGATTTTTGATCGTGAAGATAAATAATACTAACGTGTGTTTTGTTATCATACAGGTAGCCACTTGGACCATCGGTGAATACGGAGACCTACTGGTGTCCGAAGCAAGTAATGCTATATCAATGGTTGACGAGGACGGCGTTGGTGAGTTGAAGTTTTCAGATAAGGACTAAAATCCACAAGTATACACTTAATCTTATGTTTGAAAAGTCCTTGTGTCAAATTCCTAAAAATCTTGTCATAATGTTATGCATGAAACATTTTAAATAAATGAATCCTTGAATGTTCAAATAACTTTAAAATTCAATCAAATAGATATCAGTTCACATTTGGTATTTAGATTTGCTTATATTTATGTTTGGATTATATTTAAGTTGTTAAAACATAACATAACTTCACGCCTTTTTCTAACCGAAAGTGTAGGCAGTGGCTGTTAAGCATCGACTCGCCGTTATGTTTACGTCCCAAATGGAATAGGTGGCGAACCTATTGCCATACCGAGCACAAAGTTTTCAGTCATCGATATTTGTCACACATAACTTTCGAAAACAATTTCGAATAGTCATTGGTGTGAGCTAGGATTCGAACCCGCGACTTCTGTGTGGGGTGCTCGACCTGCTGAACCATCAAGACTAAGTAAGTTGGTAAACATGAAATATAATAAGTTTAATATTTTTCAGATGACTTTGTGCGTCCTTCCGAGGAGTATGTGATTGATATATATCAAAAGCTGCTGTGGTCTACACAATTGTCCATCACCACCAAGGAGTATCTGTTGCTGTCTCTAGCCAAACTGTCTACTAGATTTACAACACAACCGAGCCAAGAGTGAGTAATTATTGAAAATCCCTTTTCATTTGATATATTTATGAAAATTCAGTTTAGTCTTATGTCTGAATGATAGTGAATACTTAAAATTTGAGAAATTAACTTGTAGTAGTTTTTCCGAATCTGAATTCGTTGCGTAGTTATAAAGATATAAGACACAGAAAGCTACTTTATTTTATACCATGTAATGATTCGCAGATCACAATCAATTCCCTAGTAACATTATTACTCATAGTGGTATTATTTTTTCAGTAAAATTCGTGTGATAATCGATACGTTTGGCTCTCACATACATATCGAGTTGCAACAGAGAGGTGTCGAGTTGTCACAGCTCTACAGGTAATTATAAGTTATACTGTGTTTAATTATATTTTTTTTTATGAGATACGAGAGCAAACGAGTAAGAAGGGTCATTTGATCATAAGTAATGAACGCCGCCCATGGACACCTGCAACATGGTCCCTCACCCTTCCTGCTTCCGTATACCTTTATTACCGAATCTATCCTATAACCTATCAACGAAAAGCGGTATGAGCCACTTTACGATGATATTTTGAGAAGTCGTTGCATTTTACCGGTCTAGCTGGCCAATTCATGCAGCGAACTGCGTGGATCTACCCCTATAGTTCATTTGATAACGCTATGAATACTCCATAAATTTTATTTTTGTTTAAAAATATCAATAACAGCGGTTATTTATTTGTATATAAAATGACAATTGTTATATCTATTGTGATGCTATTGATATAAAAAATAATATCGTATTTTTGTATGTAGAAACTACGCACACTTACGCCCCGCCCTGCTGGAGCGCATGCCGCCCATGGAGGCGGGCGGCGCGGCCGGCCCGGGCGGCGCGCTGGAGGACGCCGAGAGAGACACGCTGTCCGACTGCAGCCCCGACCACAAGCCGGATCAGGTACATGACAACACATTTTTATTGCCAACGAGATTGGCTGCTGGACCACCTGGTACAGTAAGTAGAATGGGAAAGGAAGATAGTTTAAACAGTGGTAGACCCACGCAGTTCGCTGTATGAACGGGCCGGCTGAACCGGTGAAATACCACGACCTCTCAGAATATCGACGTAAAGTGTCTCTTGCCGCGTTTCGCTCGGTCAGAGGTATCCGGAGGCCCAACCTCTTACCCCATCCCCTTCTCATCACTTCCGACCCCTTCCATATCCAACGTAACTGGCAACGCAACTGTAATACTATTTGTATTCAGGTGTCCATCCATGGGCGGCATTTGTGGGTCACCATCAGTTGACACGCCTGCTCGTTTGTCTCCCAATACCGAACGAAATACGGTCGATATCTAGAGCTCATGGTATTTCACTACATGTATATTGATTGATATATAATTCTCTCATCAGTCGTATAGTTTACGTCATTCGTAACCAATTATAATAGCTTCGAATAAATTATAAACTGTAAGAATGTTTGGACTCTCTTTTCTCATCTCGTATGACATTTTCAGGATGCACTGCTGGATCTGATCATCGGCTCTGATTCCCTCACGAATGGCGAAGTGGAACACAAGCCTTCATTACCGCCCACCACCAACAACAACACCACCACTAACGTAAGTGGCCCACTTTTATTATAACAGATACATACATAACTTCACGCCAAGTTTTAAGTCTCCTGACATCATTTTCCTCAAGGACTAGTTTTATTTGGTCATGGAAAGTGCTGTGTGACCGTCCTCGACTCCCACATCTTTCCGCTTTTGCACTGTATATCTGCTTGTCCAATATCCCTTATTGGTCTCTGGCCGTTATGTTTACGTCACAAATGGAATAGGTTGCGAATCTATCGCCATACCGGGCACAAAGTTTTCAGTCATCGAAATTTTTCACACATAATTTCCGAAAAGAACTTGGAAAAGTCATTGGTGTGAGCCAGTGTGAGGATTCGAACCCGCGACTTCTAGATTCAGAAGCGGGGTGCTCGACCATTTCGTTTTATGTTCGAATATAACAGATAACATTAGTATTTTTAAAGGAAATTTAATACACCATGTCTAGTTTCTATACAGCCTGTCTGTAGTCATATTATACAAATGTATACAGGACATCCTGGACTTGCTGAGCGGCTTGGAACTAACTCCGTCTGTTCCCGTGTCCATCAACAACAACAACAACAACATGGCGGCCGCAGTACCCACGTCAGTGGCGCCATCTGTGCTGTTGCTTGACGACCTGTTCTCTTCGCCGAACCTCCCGCAAGTGAACAATACGCAAGGTATTTAATTATTTACAAATTAATTTTACAATATAGTAGGTCGCTTAACTTAACAATAATACAGTGGACCCCGATAATCCGGCACCCCATGTCATCAGATATTGTCTATTTTTAAAAAATCTTCGCTAATGCATGGTTGAACAAGTTATAACTTGTACGCACCACACTATTGTGCTCGACTCGTAGAGAGTATTGTAAAAAATCCTGACTATGGGAGGTCCTAGCTAGTACGCTATAATCCGACCTTGCCCTGCAAAATATTGTCCACTGTATATTATGAATACTAAAATGTGTCAATGAGCGGTTGTTATTGCAGTGTCAGATTTACCGACGGTGACCGCGCTGGAGAAGAACGGACTCCGCATCGTGTTCGGAGTGCAGCGGGGAGCGGACGGCGCCACGCTCACCATGCGGGCCACCAGCTCGGGGCTCGCCACGCTCACTGACTTCCTGTTCCAGGCGGCAGTGCCCCGGGTAAGTTCATGTTATTGTCGACCATTAAATTCTAATTACTTTTATTTTATCTCCAAGCAATGCACATGAGCGAATATCTTAATAAGTGTCGCATTGTATCACCTGTTTTAATTGTTTTCAGACATTCCAGTTGGACATGATGTCACCCTCGGGTACAGTCCTACCACCACACGGTGAGATCACACAAGTGCTCAGAATTGCTAATCCATCCAGGGTGAGTGTTGGCAACACATTGATACACAGACTAATTTATTATATCAATCCGTGTTATTCTGATATATGAGTGATACAAAAAGAAATGAATACAAAAAAAAAAACATTTATATAGATAGGCTGATATAGCAAGTAATGTGTAAATTTTTTTTTAAATCTATTCAATATTTTTTGCTTGAAAATACTATTATGTCATTGACCATTGACCATTGACCTCAAGTAATGACTTGAGGTGTTTTGCTATAGTATATGTAAAGTCTCTTTGTTTAGCAATAAAATATATTGACGTTTTACAGAATCCATTGCGGTTGCGGATACGAGTGTCTTATAACCTGGACGGGTCGCCAGTGCTGGAACAGGCAGAAGTGAACAACTTCCCCCCGGAACTGTTCAACTGACGAGTGGCCATCCCGCCCGGCTACTGCCTCTAGCCGCCCGCGTGTGCCCAGCGCTGGGCCGCGCGTCTCAGTGGGCCAGAACTGGACTAACAGACGTGTGTGTGTAAAATTGTAGTGAAGTGTTGATCTCGGTTCGCTCGTTTGAAAATGTTTATATGTTTTCCTTATTTTCTTATTTGCTAAGCAAACTTAATTAGTTTTTAATTATGTATTTACATTTTTTATATAGAATTTGATTACTATCATAGTGTGTAAAAAAGTTACAATAAAATCTGTAAAATCAAATCTAAAATACAAATGTTTTTATTCTGAAATTTCGTTATAAATATAATATATATCACTAGAAAAAAAAACTATGCCATGGTTGTTTAGTAAATAAGCTAGTAGAGAAAAATATGCTATACGTAAATATATAAAGAAATTATATGTGAATTAAAATATAAAAAAGTGTGTTTGTTAGTTTAACACGCAATAGTCGCTGGGTTGACATTTTTAAAGGTCTTATTCAGAAAAATTTAAGAATGAGCAAATGACACAGTAGCGAGCGAAAGTCAAGAACGTTTTTAAATTAGCTCAATAAAGGTCATTCTTACTTATCTTAAATTTTCATGTATTTATATTTATGTGCAGCAAATAATAGCAATAAAACGAATATTTTCTATATTGCTCTTAGTTGACATTCACCGACGTCAGATTAAAGTCTTTAATAAACATCCCTCAATTGAATCACTGCAAACTTCGGGTTTAATGGTTGCAGATCCAAATCCTTTGCGTAACCTATTTTTTTTGTGTTGCGAAAAGTTCCCTTGTTTTAAAAATTATGGTGAACAGAACAGATATATTTATTGCTGATTAGTCTGAGCAGTGTTTTAAATTTTATGCAATTATTTGTTAGCACTATTTATTTAATTAATCCCTAAAAACATCTTGTTTCAATTCGTTTAGAGTAGTTAGATAGTCTCTAGCGTCTGCTGTTTCTGTGAGATTTTTCTTAAACATTCCAATATAATAATTTTATGAAATTAATAAAATGTTATGTATTTATAACAACAGTATGATTAGTTTCTTTAAATTTACGTAAATCTAAGCTGGGCAGACATCCACCATGATCATCTGTAGTTATTAGATAATTTGTTGAATTGTGGTATGTGTAATGCATATGAACTCTGCCTATATATATATGATCTTACCATACAGCTGATCTAGTTTACACAAGAATCTCGCCAATATCCGATTGTTAGAACTGAAAGAGTTTACTATTATATTGCTTTCCACCTCGCAGTGTTACTCGCCTACAAACAAAATGGCGATGACGATGGTGAATAAATATAGCTTATGTTACTCTGGGTAAATGCAGCTTTCCAATGGGGAAAGATTTTTTGTAATGAATCCAGTACTTTTTGGGTTTATTCATTATATACAAAAATACAAAAATACAAATCTTTCCTCTTTATAATATTAGTATATATTGTGCAGTTTTGTAAGCCCAAATCACCAAACGAGACAGCCCTTTTTTTTAATCAGAATATCGCACGATGCATTCTGAAAAACTAATTTGGAGTAATCATTAAAAAAGAACCAAAAAAAGACCATATGTATTAGAAAAACCATAAAATTGTTCTAATTTTTCTACGATTTTTGTCCCTTTCGTATCTTTTAACAGAGAGATACATTGCCGATATTTATTGTTGCTGTATATAATTTAAGATGTTGTGTATAGGCGAGTCATTGAAGGTAAACTGAAATCGGAGGGCTGAACAGAATGTACTTAATATAAAGCATGTTGTATAAATTATTCAAAGTTAGGTTATAATGTTTTATCTATAAATTTTATTATTATTTAAAATTTCAATTTTGCAATCTTGAAAATTCAGCACTATTAATAATTTTTGTGGGATAATCCATTTTAGGCAAACAAGTGTATACTTTCCAGCTGGACACAATATGTTAAATCTGAAGGATTTGGTGTTAAATATTCAGTTATGTAATATCAAAATTGTAGAAACCTGTTATAGTGTTGAGCTGGAACTTAATATTTTTATGCTTGTGACTTTTCACTGCAATATAATTTTACTTATCTTATTCATACAATAATCAATTTTTATTTCATTATTTATATAGTCATGAACTCGTAAGTGCTGTTATATTTTAGTCAGAATAGGAAAAAGAGACATTTTGTTAGGACATAATATGATGTCAATTGAGATAGGAGACTACTTCTTATTTGCTAATACTTCTACTTGATGTTTATGTTATGTTTGATTCATTTTGAGACTGTAATTTAACTAATGGTTTTTGCACATGGTCAGCTACAATTGTCAATACAATGTGTTATGGTTTTTGATAGCTTACCTTGAAGACTTGGCTATAAAACAATCATTTGTATGAACATTCAGACTGTATAATCTTAATTCTTAAATAATGGATGATGCCATGTGTTTAGCTACCAAAATCAATCGAGCAATCATTCTCCTTAAAAGAAGTTATTGAGTCATGAAAATCTGCACTACATGTCATGTTAAGAACTATTTTTTTTGCTGCTTCATTTCAGCTTGCATTAATAATAATTGTAGTTGATCGTTCTAGTTTTATCAAGATTAAGACACCTAACATTTAGATATTAAGTTATCATATTATTTTGATCCTATTTATATTTAGATTATATCAATTAACTAACACAATTGAGAAAAATTAGGAAGTATGTACATTTAGATGTAAATGTAATAGCAATGTCCAAAAGGCATGGAAATTATAAAAATGCACATTATCATTACAGATTTCGTTGTGAGGTTCGGTGCTAAAGGAAGTATTGTTGATATTATTGAAATTTGCAACATAAATGTCTTTTAGCACCTACCTACCTCACATTCATAGACAATCTGTTTACTCTGTCTTGAATGCTTGATGTTTTATTTTGGATTATACAGAGCTTTGCAGATATGTTATATTGTCAATTGGTGCTTCATTTTAATATAATATTATATCTGATGAAATTTATATAATAGAAAGCCCTCCACAATGTGTAATGTTTGATTTTTGTGTATAACTATGAGAAACATGTACATAATGATTTAATTGTAAATTGGTTAATAAATATTTGAGAATGTTTATATAATCATTCTGTTGTTTTTTATTCAACACTGTCTGATTCAATCTGAAAGTTTTGGTAAATTGATTTGGAAATTCCCTATATTAATAATTTTAAAATTTTAATTTTTTTACAATATAAAAAGCATTATTGACATTTTTGTGAAGTTCAAAATAACAAGTATTTTACAGTCGGATAAAATAAGTTTAAAATTCATGTTTATGCATTAGAAATATTTATTTGAATTTTAAATTTAAAGGTTTGACATATCCATACACTTTGCTAGACTTCATTCAATCATAGGTGTGGCTGTAGAAGAATTCCTTCCACTGACACTGTTAAACAATCTATCTTTGATCATTTGAGCCATCAGTCCATGTATCACCTCAATAGTAGTCTTGCATGCATCCTTAGTGGCCTTGCCCAGTTTATCCTCTGTACGCTTTTCATGGGGATCTGCACCGGCCACTAGGAAACCACCACGGCCTGTTTCAAATTTAAAAAATATAAATTTAAAGTCTTGTAAAAGAAAATATTTTAAATTGTAAAAGAAAATAAAGTATAGAAACTAAGATTGCTTGGCAATAGCTATAAAATTACATGTATTATTTATTAAAGGGTAATAGATTTACCAATCACTCACCCAAACAAACTTCACTTTGCTCCAACTTATCTGACAAGTCATAAATTTGGCCAGTAGTATAATCAGCATTTGTGATCAAACTTGAACTACTCAGTGTATTCACCCAATACTTGTTCCACAAAGAGTCCAACAACCTCCGATCTAAGGAGGACTTGAAATATGACACTTCTAATGAGTAATATTGTTTACAGTGCACACCAAAATCTTCTATCTTATTAAGAGGAATGGTTTGATATTCGGATGGTTCCTCATTAGCAGGTTTGTAGCCCTGAAATATATTGAAATTCAATTAACATAGTTTATACAAGATTGTTTATAAAATTTACAAAAATTTCAGAGAACAGTAAATGGAAAAATATTGATGACTGATTGAAACATTACCATTGACAATTTTTTACCACTTTTTTAAATTTACAAGTATTAATATTACAAACCTTAGGATAAGTTCTAAAAGCACCTAGACACACTTTTCCAGCTGAGATCGTTCTGACTGGATCAATAACAATGGCCACAAAAGGCTCCTGGAAGTTCTGATTCAGCATTTGTGTCGACACATCAATACCAGACAGCCAGCAACCATAACCTGGGTGACTGTGGTACCAACCAATCGCATTTTCATGTCTTCCAACCTGATGAAATACTTATAAAGTTTAATATGAGTCTCAATACATCTTATAAGATTCAATTAGAAATTGAGCCTTGTATAACAAAAAAATATTGGACATTTTGAGGAACCAAGTGTTGTTACAACTTCATCTTTAAGTCTGAAGGGTGTGAAGCTACAAGGAAACAGATGTTTAGGCTAATAAATATGTTAGTTACTTTTGGTTATATTACCAAAAAATAATTTGAATGTTCACCTGTTTAGCTGCTTCTATATATGCTGTCATGTATTCGTAAGCTTGAGCTTGGGCATTAACTCTGGTCTCAGTACCCTCTACAGGCAATGCAAATGAGTCCATAACTATCATTGTGTTTGCATCTACTTTACCTGGACATATAAATTAATAATTGTAAAATATTGCAAAAAACATTAACCTGAAGACTAATCAAATGTTGAATATAAATACCAAGAAGTAGTCCCATAACTTCAAGTGTGCCTCCAGAACGAGCATGCATTACCATTTTCAATAATGCAAGAGCTGATATTTTGATGTCTTTGAAGAAATGTGGACTGAAACATTTACAAAATTTAATTAGTGATATACATACACATACATTTATTCAGTGTTGGTGGATGCTAAAAGGGCTATTTGGTATCAAAAAAGATTCAGTGAGTCCACGGTTAATAATTGCTGCCTACCTTCGAGTACTCAGGTCGAAATTTCGTAACAAGTAAAATACCATTGGAAATCTTATTAAACCAATTTGGCTGTAGAATAAAGACCCGTATAAGAACCGAATTTAATCAAGAAAATATCCCACTCTAACAGAAGTCACAATCCAGAATTCCTATTTTTTTTTTACATCCCATACCACTGACAGTCGAAATAATAGGCGTGAAAATTTCAAAGAAAACTCACTCCTTGTCCCATGGTTTGGCAGCAAGAATATCCTGTTGCTGCTTTTTGTCGTAACGATATATCTCATCTACACTGGAAACTGTCTCTATATTATTGGCCATCACCCAGGTTTTTTGGGCTATTGATGATTGTGGGTCTGCACTTGTAGACGCCATTTTTGGCTAATATTATGTACAATTTTGCTAGTTCTATTATCCTGCGTTTGTTTAAACGCTCATCAAGAACAACAAGAAACTATTATCAGTTACACACTAATAATAAAACTATTTTACTATTGTCGATCTTGAAATTCCAGTAGCCAGACTACGTAGCACAGATTAATAAGACACGAACAAAATTGAACAAATCGTAAATTTGATCTAGGACTATAGATAAAATATCGATATATCGAAATATCGATATTTTATATCGCCGATATTTTTTTTCACGATATATCGATAGTTCGATATTGAAATGTACATATCGACTTTCGATATTTTTATGAAAATATTTTTTTTGGACACAATAACTTAAATTATATCGTCATCGCAAACTTAAGGTTGTCTGGAAGAGATCGCAACATGCGATAAGACCGCCTTTTGTACTTGATCGACATTTACTATGTACTAATTACTTCAATGTAATGTATAAAAATTGCGTACAATAAAGCGTATTCTAGTCTAATCTTAATATACTGTATTTAAAAAACTAATAAACAATCGTCAAGTCATCCCATAAGCAATGACAAACAGCTCCCCTTTACGAGTTCAAGCTAATTCTTGGCAATGAAAAAAATTTGCATCAAATTATAACTGATTAGTGTTTATAGGTATCGCGTATTGTTTTTTTTTTTGCTTAAAGACACTTTCACAGGGGCTTATGGAAAACTCTTTGAACAACACCGTCTTTCTATTAATAGACGTAACATATGAATTTTCTGTACATGCATTTTTAGGAGTATGTATTTTTATATGTACCTACATAATTGATTAGTATCTATAATTTTAATTTCCCTAAATTATCTTATGTTATGTCATAAATACATAGTGAAACAATTGTCAATGAATGTGTTAAGCCACTGTTAACTATCACAACGATATAATTTACGTTAATATTTACGTTTATATGTTTGCTGGACGCAGCTGCGGCAAAAAAAATCTATTATATGCATGTATTTTAAGAAATTATATTCAAGTAGTGTTTTTTGCACTTTGTCGTGAAAAGTTATCAAAGATGTGGAAATGCAACAAATTTAGCAACCCATTTGAAAAGGAAATCCATCATGCATTTGCAAAACTATCCATCAGAGTAAATATAAATACTAAGAAAATAATCACGAAAAATGCAGAAGGAAACTATCATAAAGAGTCAGTCGTATAGTTACTACCACCAAAATCAAATATTGACCTTACTGACAACGATACCGAAAACTAAATACATGGTATATGAAAGAGAAGATATCTTAATAAATAGTTTTTTACGATCTTAATTTACTACCTTTCGTCCGTAGATGTCACTACATCTGAAATGAAATCAATTCTACATCGGTAATCTTTAGAGTAGTTTTAGCTTATGGACATAGATGGCGATACGTTAGAATAAATGGTTAATATATTGACTGGTTAATTTACTGCCTCTATAACCAACGCCCATAGTATATTGGACTCGCTGGTCTTCACCGATCAGAAAGTTAAGCTACGTTGGGCGTGGTAAACACTTAGATGAGTAACCGTTTTTATTTGGGTAAAATTGTTCACAAACAATATTTTAAAGCATTGTAGTAAATACGATTAATTTAAAACGGCAGCAAACGGGGCGTTTAACGTTTGCATGTCGTTTAAGAAGTTTCACTTCAAAATATCGATATATCGAAATATCGATATTTTTTTTCGATATATCATACCCCGATATTGATATTTTTTAAAATATCGATATATCGAAAATCCGATATTTTTAAAAATATCACAGTCCTAATTTGATCTAATGAAAGTGCTCTGTGCTCAGTGCTGCCAACCCCAACAAATCAAAAAACAACAGTTCTCTCATTAAAAAACAGTAGAAAACAGTAGATGTGTTCAAAAAGGCAGGTTTCATACTTTTCTCTTATATTATAATTTAAACAGTGGTAGACCAAGCAGTTCGCTGCATGAATGGGCCGGCTCGACCGGTGAAATACCACGACCTCTCAGAAGATCGACGTAGTGGCTCATGCCGCGTTTCGTTCAGTGAGAGAAGTAACTGGAGGCCCACCCCCCTTCCATATCCCCTATCCCTTAAAGGTCGGCAACGCAATAGTAACACTATAATATGTGTTGCTGATGTCCATGGACGGCGTTGGTTGCTTACCCTCAGGTGACACGTCTGCTCGTTTGCCCTCCTATCCCATAAATAAAAAAAAGTCCAATGTTAATCAAAATACTCAATTATATCAGTTACTAGGACACATTCACATTGTTATAATATTTATATAATCACAATATATGTAATAAAAAAACTACTCTAGAATAAACTATGTGAGAAACAAGAGTATGTAGTATTTTTTTTATTATTATAAAGGTGGGCAGGTATCACAAGTAATTGAGAAATTTAAAGTTTCAACTGTAGTAGTCACTAGCATATGGGCTATGGTCTATTAAACTATCCAGTTACATAACGTTTCATAACATAGAAATAATAAAGTATTATGTGTCTCACTGCACACAGTGTTGAGGTGAAGAAAGCTGTTGTGAATATGCCATAAATTCAATAAAAACATACCAGATTGTCGATGGTTCTATACCTCTCTCGCTCTTACACCAGCGGGCGCACTCTTCTAACATCGGATGACGCCCTGACGTAAGCTGTCTTCTCATAGCGCACGGGGTATTCACTCTAGAAGAAAAATAATTTAAGTTTGTTTTATCTGTACGAGGTTTTTTTAACCAATAGCATCGTCGAATTCAAAATCATGTCCGACCATGATTAACCAATAGGATCGTCGATGTCAAAATGAAAAATATCTAAAATCATTTATATACTCTTTGTCTAAAATCGCCATTTTCTGTCTTAAGCTTGGCAAAATTTCTTCGCAAATTTTAATCGCAATAAATTACAATAATTTTCTTCCTCAATTATCCAAATTATACTGAAAATAGCTTGAGTTGAACTCTAGTTTCTCTATAAATTCGTATTTTACATTAGTTTGACGTCGATAGAAGATTTTTCTAATTTCTTCTTTTCAACATGGAGCATTCAAGAAATTACAATTACGCATCAAGGATCTATTTAAAGTGCATCATTTGCAGTAAAAGGCGTGTCCCTGGCTCTAATATACGTTTGGCTAAATTACCGCTGGACCCTGACAGGTATGAAATTCTTATGGACATCTTAATAATTCATATAAGTCACGTATCCACATGGTGATCATCAATTTATTTATACTTAATGTATTTGCTTTGAAATATAAACTAAAACTAACGACTTCAAATATAAACGCTAAATTATTGTAACTATTTCATAGCATATCTATCCACGTAAACAATATTGGCTTAAATAATGTTTTCAAAATATCACTAGTTAAAAACGGTCATCTTGTGTTATTAACACGATATCTAATCTGCCGACGTTTTGAAGATTAATGCAAGCACAAAAACAAACAATCCAGCTTCGTCTTTAAAGTATTTATTATGTAAAACCTTAAAATATACTCTATCATGCATTAGGTTTGTATTTATATGTTAACTAGCTTCTGCCCGCAACTCCGCTTGCGTAAAAAGTAAAAACATCCCGAGGGGACATAGGCTTTACTGGGATTAAAGTATCCTATATGTTAATCCAGGAAGTGTTTCTACCTGTGTGCCAATTTTCATCAAAATCTGTTCAACGGTTGATGTATGAAAGAGTAACAAACATCCATATATCCTCACAAACTTTCCCATTTATAATATTAATAGGATAGCTTCTGCCCGCAACTCCGCTTGCGTAAAAAGTAAAAACATCCCGAGGGGACATAGGCTTTACTGGGATTAAAGTATCCTATATGTTAATCCAGGAAGTGTTTCTACCTGTGTGCCAATTTTCATCAAAATCTGTTCAACGGTTGATGTATGAAAGAGTAACAAACATCCATACATCCTCACAAACTTTCCCATTTATAATATTAATAGGATAATATTAAATTTATTTCTTATACTTATGTATTAATATAATTTTACATTTCTGCACCAGTTTACATTATCTTTTTAACCCAATACAAAGAACAAATAAATATTAAGCTCAAAATGAACAGATTAAGTTTTCAGATATACCTCATTTTTATAAAAAAAAATAGTAACCATACATCATATTACTACAGAATATTTGCCTACAGCCTACTAAATTGTGGAAAACAAATAAAAATCTGATGTATTTTATAGATGTTGCCAGTGGTAATAGCCGTTGGTCAAGAAGATCTGGTCGTCTTACCTATAGAGAAGTTTCATGAACTGATGTATGTATGTATTTCGAACATTTTAGTGAAGAACACAATAATAAACTAAGAACAAGACTCTTAACACATGCTGTACCAACAATTAATTTACCCACACCTGTAGAAGATGAACTATTTGTTAATTTCCCTGTGTATTTTGGCCAACATCCGACATGTAAGTAATCATCAATCATCTCTTTAAACCTTAAATGATTCATAATGTGTACTGGCTATTAGCTTGGCATAACTATTCTTACTGACAACATATTGTATGTATGTAACACAATAGTTTTGAAAAGGCAAATGTAAAATAAATTTCTATCAATAAAGTTTTAATTAAAAAAATGTTTTAATTAAGTTTGTTTCTGTCTTTGACACTTTTTTGCTATTTAAATAATATTTAATTAGTATCAGATTCTGTCTCATGATTAGTTCCATTCACTATTCCTATGTTTTGTATAGATTTAATCAAATATTAGAACTCTAGTACATAGTACCTATCTATATTTTTACATAAACATTTTTAAAGACTACATAAAAGAAACCATTAGAATTATTGTGCCTAAGAACCAATTGACTACAATTTCTAGGTATTTTTTTAATCTAAACATTTCTTTTTGCATATTTCAGATTCACCACAAGCACCCGGGACCTTCACACATGGTGAATGAAAAAATTATGAAAGGAACAGGCCAAATGTTGAAACCAAAGGTATGTTGTAACATATACAGTTATAACACCAAAATGTCCATTTATGTGTATTTATGACTTTAACCCCTTTACCAATAAATAAACAAAAAGTATCTTATGCCCAGGATTAGAGGTATTTTTATTGCCATTTTAGTCACTTATACTACATATAACGATTGTTTGTTGATTTCAACTTGTTACTAATAAATATGTATGTAAGTTGAGTAGCTAAAAACCTCGATAGTAAATATACACGAATCCTAGTGACCAGATTAGAAATAAACGCACTAAACTACACTACACTACACTAACTATAGCTTAAACTATAGAAAATAATAATATGAATGCAAAGTATAAGTTCAAATATTACCTGATAAACAAAAGAAACTATGTTACTCGAGTTTTAGGGTAACTTTTTTTATGATGATTTATCATCATATTCTTTAGGATTTCTTAAGTTTTTCAATATATTTTTTTAATGGGATAGGAGGTCAAACGAGCAGGTGTGTCACCTGATTAAAATCAGGCGCGACCAACGCCGCTCATGGACACCTGCAACACATATAGTATTACAGTTGCGTTGCCAACCTTTAAAGGAGTAGGATGGGGAAGGGGTATGGGTCTCTCCGGGTACTTCGCTCACAAAACAAAATGCGGCATGAGCCACTTTACGTTGATCTTCTGAGAGGTGGTAGTATTTCACCGGTCGAGCTGGCCCATTCATGCAGCGAACTGCTTGGTTCTACCACTCTTAAATATTCAGTATTCATCGTAGATATTAGTTTGATGTGCATTATTACAACATTATAAGACAGGAAAATAAACATTTTGTACAATGTAGGTGGGGTTGTATTGTATGTTTTACCAAACTTGTTTACATAGTTGTTATGACATAATAAGTGACTAAATGGATAAGTTGCCTGTATAATAAGTGATACTATTACCTTTCTAAGCATTTTTACAGTCTCTAATGTACAAAATGTCTTTCAAAATATCTTTTGCAATCATGAAAATCACGAGTTGTTCTAAGCCAACGACAAAATAATAAGAAATGTACTACACTATCAATATTTCTATCAAGTACCATAAAGTTATTTATTTAAATCAATTAGGAATAATTTTTATAATGCGGGAGTAATTGTATGAGGACAAATATTTTTTTTTTATGGGATAGGAGGGCAAACGAGCTGGCGTGTCACCTGATGGTAAGCAACCAACGCCGCCCATGGACACCAGCAACACATATACTAACGTGTTACTGTTGCGTTGCCGACCTTTAAGAGATAGGGGAAAGGAAAGGATGGGGAAAGGGTGGTGGGCCTCCGGGTACCTCTCTCATCGAACGAAACGCGGCATGAGCAACTTTACGTCAATCTTCTGAGAGGTCGTGGTATTTCACATGTCGAGCCGGCCCATTTATGCACCGAACTGCTTGGCTCTACCACTGTTAATAGTATGTATTGCTTGCATTTCTTTCTAGGAAGGTGATATATATTCAAAAAAGCATTTAATTATTATTTATGTTATATATAATTATTATACAAATAGCTACTCAGAAAAGGTTACTATGGTGTACCAGACTTAATTGTGGTGTAGCTATCTAAGGTTGCGGTGCAGCTATCTAAGGTTGCGGTGATTATCTTAAAGAAACGCATATGCATTATCTCCATCTTTCATGACATACAATTGATCAAAGCTAGTGTTAATAAAGGGACTACTAATACAACATGTAACACGGTTGTTTATCTACTTGTAATAGTATTTTTTTAATATAAACATTTCTTTTTGCATTCTTCAGATTCACCACAAGTACCGGGACCTTCACACATGGTGAATGTGAAAAATTATCAAAGGAACAAGCCAAATGTTGAAACCAAAGGTATATTGTAACAAATACAGTTTCATTGTCTCACAGACGCTTTAAATCACAAAATCAAGAATTTACGCGTTACATTATAATCAACACAAACTAGAAAAATGCCGGCCCTTACAATGGGATATGGGTGGGGTCGGGAGTGGGTTTCAGAAGGGGAGGGGGAAAGGGATTGGGCCTCCAAATACCTCTCTCAGCTAGTGAAACGCGGCTAAGGCCACTTTTCAGCGATAATGGGGAAACGGGGCGTTACTAATAGTTACATCGCTGAAAATATTGCAAATAACCTGCTTTTCTTTGCTTAGGTTAACTAAAGACTTTTAAAACAAAGTTGAGTTTGAATTAATATCGCTTCTAATTTTCTTATCAATACTTAGATGTGTGAATGAAATATGCATTATTATTTGTCTATTTACCCTGACTGAATGTAAAATCATTTTATATATTACGAAATATATCAATTACATCAAAATAAAATGTTTTATTTTTTCCTACGACTAATAATATGGATGAGGATGTTTGACAGTGACACTGACTTTTGAGTGACACTGACATTTGACAGTGACACTGACATTTGACAGTGACACTGACGTTTGGCAGTGACGGCAACGATGCCAACATTAGGTACAGAGGAAAAACGAATGATTATTATGTTGGTGAAAGATGCAGTCTAAATGAGCTCAGGACAATGTATGGAGTGCAGACTCTTATTTATATGCTCTGTGTCATAGCGTTTGTGAATTTTGCCGATATAACATCGCAAAATTTAAAATATTATATTTTCATACTAATTTAATCTTTAAATTCATTTTAAAGTAATTTATATTTACTAAGAACGTTAACACAGTGATATTTTCGTAGGGGCGGACAAATGAATTCTGTAAATTTGCAAATCTATTGTCAGAGGAAATAAGCGAAATTTCGAATACTGATATTTCGTTGCAAGATCGGCTTTCGAGTTAGATGATCTCGGAGGAGTCATCATTTTCATCCTCGGAGGATGGTATCGCTTCACCTCCGCCTTATAAACGAAGTAAGAGTTCCCGTGAGTATCAAAATTTTCAAAAATAACGGACAATCGCGTTGTCATTTTAATATTTGTCACATAATAACTCATTTAAATTTATATACACCATTAACTAGTCACCAGGACACTACTCATGCAGCTCAGGCACGTTTTAGTTATTTATCTATCCTAAAATATTGTAAAAGCGAATTGGAAAAGCTAATTTAAAGGAAAAAGGTATCGGGTTTGATAAGCGGACAATTGTACCGATTGCAAATACAAACCAGAGATTACAAGAGTTATGATGTCTTCAAAAGTCTGATACACATTCTGGGAAGGATAACTGATAAGATCAAAACTAATCTTGCATTGCTAGTCCCGGTTTTGTAGGTCTTAACTTTATGAGGAATTGTGCCATTTTAATAAAAGTAGGGATTACTTGGCTTATACTGAGCAATTATTAGTCAGTTTAATTAATAATTGTCGGAACAAAGACAATTGTAACGCTCTGATTTTCTAGAGCAGCTATACTCTAAGTGTGTTCCGCGGAACCCTAGGGTTCCGTGATACCTCTGTCGGGGTTCCGCAAGAATTTAGAAATAAAAAAATCAAAACACCTCTCTCTGGTCGCTCCGCGGCTGTGCGGACTCCGCGGCCGCGCGGAGACAAAACGCTATGAATGTTATTTAATTATTTATTTGTATTTGTATAAGCTTGTGTTACATTAGCTGGTACAATCTATACTTATATTATAAAGCGGAAAAGTTTGTTTGTTTGTTTGAACGAGGTAATCTCAGAAGCCACCAGTCCGATTTCAAAAATTCTTTTAATGGCGTATAGTCCATTTATCGAGGAAGGTTTTAGGCTATATTATATTTTCAAATAAATTAGGGATCCCTACTATAAAACCAATAATGTAACCCAAGGTGTAAGTACGTGACCCTTACATTGCGAACGCTGCGAAAACTATTGAGTACAGAACAAAACAATGTACGACACTTTTATAGAGCGTATAATTGTCTACGAAAAAGGTCGCGAGAGCATATATCTAACTATTATAGTTATCGCACAATAAGGGTTTTTTGATTTTTTAAAATTAATTAAAATGATGTCGTTTTTCAAATTCTTTTTTTGTACCTTGGTATTAACTCTCCACAAAATAATTTGCTTCATTAAAAAGATAAATTTAAGGCCTTTCTAGAACTTTTTGAATGATCACATTTGGACATTTAATTCAAAAGATATTCACCGTGTACAAAATTTAAGTATTCAATTTCTAAGACAAATATGTTGCGCGGGGTCATGAGTGGATTTTTTTTACCTTTTTTAGGCGATACGAAGTTCGCGCGGTCTGCTAGTATCTCATAAGTTTGGTCTCAACAATTTTATACTTGTACAACGCGTTCGCTCTAAGTTTGCCGGTCTGTGGAATGCGCGTACCCACGTGACAACAAAACTTATAATGTGTCATAGTTTTACCCAAATATCTAACGTACACAATTTTTATTGTTACAATTAAATAAAAAATTTCGAACGTCATACACTCATACCTATCGCCAGCGGCAAACTTAAAACGAGCGGGTAGTATACTTGTAAGCGCTCAGTCTCTTTGATAAAAGCCGCCTCTGAATTAGATGCTATAGTTGTCAACAAGCGACTTTCGCCTCTAACTTCAAAGGATAAAGTCGATATATTTTTAAATTTCTGTTTTTATTTTTGCTTTTTGTTTATGAAAGGTGCCGACTCGAGTATTTTCGAGAATATTTGAGATCGAGTCTAGGACTAAGTATAAAAGCGGCGATCGCGCGTTGGCGTCGTCAGTTGATGATTAGCGTTCGGAGCGATAAGTTACTACCTACTTACAAGCTCGCTAGCGAGAAACTAGTGTCCATTGTTTTACTGCCTGCTGTATTCTGTTGTCTCAGTTTTATACATTTCTTCCCTGTAGGTTCTAAATTTAGTCTCTTATACGCAGTAACGATTGTGCATTATTTAAACCCCACTATCCTGACTTGTAACATTATAAATAAAGAAGAATGGAACGTTGGCTTAAAGGTGTTAAACGTGTTCCAACAACATCTTCTAATGACGCTGAATGTTCAAAAGCAATGCGCGCGGAGAATTTAGCAATCACCGATCCAGAAGATGATGCCACGAGTGCCACGACGTCAAGCTCGACGGTTTCAAAGACGAAAAAAAGGAAGTATGATGAATCTTATATCAGTTTCGGATTTGTTGATTCCAATGGCTCACCTCTCTGCATGCTCTGTAGTAAACTGCTTCCTAATAGTTCCATGGCACCTGCCAAATTGCGTCGACATTTAGAAACCGTACACCCCGAGACTAAAGACAAGAATAAAGAATTTTTTGTTCGCAAAAAAGATCAGTTATTAGAAAGTCAAAAAAATATGATGCATGTAACACAAACTACCAACGAAAAGGCCACGGAGGCATCATATTTAGTTAGCTATCGCATTGCACAAGCAGGTGAAGCGCACACTATCGCTGAGAAATTAATAAAACCATGTGTATTAGACATAACAAAATGTATGCTTGATGAAAAATCTGCAAAGCATCTTTCTACTGTTCCGCTATCAAACGATACTGTTTCACGACGAATCCATGATCTGGCAAGCTACGTCAAACAAGAACTAGTTACACGTCTACAAAATACACGATTCGCTTTGCAAATGGACGAGTCGACTGATGTCGCTGGTTTGGCTATCCTGCTGGTTATTGTGAGATATCCATATAAAAGTTCTTTTGAAGAAGACATGCTTATGTGTTCATCGCTGCTTACAAACACTACCGGGGAAGAAATTTTTAATAAAATAAATATATTTTTTGAAGAACATAATCTCAGTTGGAACAATTGCATTGACATTTGTACAGATGGGGCCAAGGCGATGACAGGTAAAACAGCAGGAGCAGTGTCACGAATGAAAAATAAAGCGCCTAATTGTAGTTCCAGTCATTGTATTCTGCATAGACAAGCACTTGCGATGAAGCAAATGCCGTCTAATCTAAAATTAGTTATGGATGAAGCGGTAAAAATAATTAATTTTATCAAATCACGACCACTACAATCCCCATTGTTCTCATTATTGTGTGAAGATTATGGCAGCAAACATAAAACACTGCTGCTTCATACAGAAGTGCGATGGCTGTCTCGGGGAAAAACTTTAACAAGGCTATTTGAACTTAGAGCCGAGTTACAAATGTTTTTTTCAGCAGATACTTCTTTTAATTTGAAGGACCGTTTGTATGATAAAACTTGGTTGTTCCGATTGTCTTTTATGGCGGATATCTTTCAAAAACTTAACGAATTAAATTTATCGTTGCAAGGTAAACAGACAACAGTGTTTCAGGCCTATAATAAAATAACTGCTTTTAAAAGAAAATTAGATTTTTGGATCATTTGCATTGGTAAGAAAGAAATAGAAAGTTTTACGTTACTCAGTGAGTTTGTTAGCGAAAACGACTCAGAAATGTTTGAAGATAATGTGTTTGAAGAATTGGTCCAATATCTCAGTTCGATGCGCGCATCTTTTGAAAAGTATTTTCCCGAAGAACACAATACAAAAATTAAAGTGAACTCCTGGATTCATAATTCTTTTTTACCCAACTTGGAAAAGCCTGAAAACATGTCAAATGAGATAAATGAATCTCTTTTAGAAATGTCATCAGACACAAGTATGGAGTCATTGTTCAAAACGACGCCTCTTAATGATTTTTGGTGCAGAATCCAAGATGAATATGCAATGCTTGGCCAAATGGCTCTGGATATTCTTCTCTCGTTCCCAACTACATATTTGTGCGAAACAGGATTCTCTACCTACGCAGCCACGAAAACAAAATATCGCAATAGACTGGACGCCGAAGCTGATATGAGACTCCAACTTTCTTCCATCAAACCTGATATCAAGCAATTGATGAAAAATAAAAAACAGTTTCATACCTCCTACTAGTTAGATTTTTTCTTTTTTAATGTTTTCTATTATTGTCCTTACCAAGTGGTGAATGAAACAATAATTAGTAACTGATACAATGCACTTTTATTATGCTGATTAATAAAGAATACACTTATAAAAATAATTGTTTTATTGTAGGGTTCCATCAAGTATTTTGCTTCCCAAAAGGGTTCCGTCATTTAAAAAGTTTGAGAACCACTGTTCTAGAGTATTGATTGGGAATCAGCATACCCCAACTGTTCAAATTATAGTTCATTGGTTAACAATATCTCAAGTACTTTTGTCCTAGCTCACTATAGAAGGTGTCACAAAACCGCAATGCAGATATTTTGCGGTAAGCTAGCAGAGTGCGATAAGATGAGTCCGAAAATACGAACTTTTTTCAGAGCATCTCTACGCGGTACTCACATGTGGCCTTAACAGATTTAATTCATCATGGATTTTGTTATTTATAATTACATATTCCAAAAAGATAAATTTGATACAAGCAGCCTTTTCATCACGGCAGCCCAAAGGGACACTGCCAACAACTCCAATAATAAACTCACACAATGACTATTCAGTCAGAAGTTTCAGGGGGGAGGGGTAGCCTATATATGCCCAGATATGGCAAGAGCAGCTGGCGTATTATTAGCTCTCAATTGCAGCCAGCGTACGCGCTGCCTTGCGAGTTCCTATTTTCAACGACTAATTCCTAAGCTAGGGCTGGATTCCAGAGCTTATAATAGGCCCCCAGGTTGCTCATAACCACGATATAAAAGTAATAACAAGCAGTTAATCTTATTTTTTGGGTTAACTTTTACATTACATTCAAATAAGGACATGGCGGACATGATCCTTCATTTAACACAAAAACGAACTAAAGACTGCACTATACATAAACCCCGGCTTCCTATATACAAGCTAATATTTCTTGTTAAAAAAAAAAGTTGGACCGTAAACTGCGACCGACTAACCTGGACCGCGGAGGTCTCTGTTTGTATGTGCAATATGCAGTGAGTGATTTGATTCATCCACCAGTGGATCATCATTCTCATTTGATTTTACAAACAGACTTGGCAGGTTTATTATACTTATAGATAAAGAATCGGTCAGTAAAGATAGAAATTCACCAGATTTACTTTCCGATACTTTAATTAAGGTATCTCGGAGGTTCCTTCTAGTAATAGTATACAAATATATATATATATATACTTCAACTAACTGCCCAACTGTTTGGTCTATCTTCAAGTCCAAAGATAGTTGCCACAGTGACAAATTGGATTGCGAAAATCCTATGAGCACGAGGCATCAGGGTAATAGTATACTTAATCTATTTACTTGCCCATCAAAGCAGTACAATATCTGCTCTTCAGGTTGCGGAGACCTTCAAGATACTCCTAGAGAATTCTTGAGATGACATCTATTTAGATGTCTGTGGTAATTTTATCTAAAGTATTTTACCAAACCTTTCCAAGTGATCAAATTTCTCGGTATATTATGGAATACCGACCAAAATCATTTGAAACTTTCTATCAAAAAGTTTTACAAGTGTAGAATCGTGGATACAGTTCTCTAGGGAAAGTTCATTCTTTGTTAAGTATGTTCAATGTTGTAACTACGCAGTTTAAAATGGGTGACTTTGTATCGCAAAACGCAAATGTGTTTTCAGAACATACAAACAGACAGAGGCAAAACTAATAAATATACAGCTCATCTCCGATAGTCAAGAAAAGTGCTACTCATTTTTTTCACGACCGGTACAGTATATGTTCAACTAAACAACATTTACCTAAAGGTATATGGGCCCTATACCGGACGTGCTGGCACTGCATTGTGAAAGAGTTGTATGCAGTATTTGCAGTTATAAAGAGTCAGCGGATGTCTCTAAAATGGCACTGGACACGTATTAGTTCAGTTCAACAACAGGATCCTAGTAGCGTGCCTCAGGAACGAGGGCGGTACATGATCCTTGATGATCATGATCTACCATGATATCAATTTAAACATCTAGCCAGTACAAGTAGTAGCAGTACAAGTAGTACAAGTGAAAGTAACAAATAACACTTTCTGCCACCTACCTCTCGGAGAGGATAAACAAATTATGGATCGCCTCTCAAGGGGCCGCAAAGTACCTATTAGAGTGGCATCTACTACCCCAAGCCTCGGAGGCTATATTTAGAACTTAGGACTTCCTAGACGTATACTCGTTTGCGTCAAAAGAAATGGCTGTCGTACAGATGTACGTAATGTTAGAATCCAGATATGGTTCTGCAATTTTTTTTGCTACAGCTTCAGCCAACAATGGAACTACAAGCTAGGTTGGATGTTATTTCCACTCAGCTTAGTACTGAGAGTTCTCTCTCACTTAAGTAGTGCTAGGGGAACTTATATCTTGGTAGCTTCAATATAGCACAGGTGCTTATGGTTGCCCAACCTGAGAGCGAGAGATATAATGCAGCCACTTGCAATTAAACACATGTGAAATGTGTTATTAAATCTGACATAGGACAGTCGTCCACCATCGTTGGATAATGTCGGAGGTGGGTCGATCAGGTCAGGTCAGAACCAGGTCCAAGTTATTAAAAAGTAGTTGGCGGACATCTACTTTTATAACATACAAATCACCAATTAAAGGGTGGTTGCTATGATGCGAGAATAATAATGTCAACCATAAATTACCCGAGGGTCAACAAATGTTAGAATAGTTCACGTTGGCCCAGTGGTCGAACTCCCCGCTTCGGATTCAGAAGTCGTGGGATTGACTATGGGAAAATGATTTCTCGGATATTTTTCCGGAAGTTATGCGTGATGTCGATGACTGACAACTTTGTGCCCGCTGTATGGCTATAGTTTTCGCCACATATTTCACTTGAGATGTAACGATTAATCGAGTGGGGCTTAACAGTCGCTGCCCGGACCTTCGATTATTTTGCGATTGCCAGTGGCACGCCAGTGGCACGATCGCATTTTATTGGACAGGAATCTTAAAAATTTCCTAATTATTTATAATGAGTGAGCCCAGTTGCACTTATTCAAGTTGTATCATCAGGCACACAATCCAGTCAAATGTTGCGGAAACATTCCGATTGGCACATGTGCCCAGTTGTAAACAGTAAGAAGTATCTTCAGATAGATAATTCGAGCACATATTGCGGAAATATTCCGATTATCACGTGTGCCCAGATCCACACATTATAATGTATCTTCAGAAATCTGAAGTAAGTACTGACAGCAATATCATAAGTTTATTGATATTGATAGGTTTATCAAGACCGATTACACCTGTATCGGAAACTATGATATTAGGTTGGTATCGTAGCATTTATATGGAAGCTAGACTTTATGCTCCACCTACTATTATAGTATAGCACGTATAGATTAGTAGTGGTTTAACGAAGCTGGCCAGTAAAGGAAATAGTAGATAAGAGACAATTGGCGTGGGTGCAAAGAGTTTAACAATTCAGAAATGTTATTCTCGTCCCATATCTATTGCAAATTTCCTTTAAATACTAACTTATCAAATATTTATCATTTATATCCAAAGTTATAAGAGAAAGATCTCAATATTTTAAGTTGAATGTCACAACATAGACATAAAACAAATAATAATTTGATTTGATGTCTATGTAGATTAATGACTCTAATGACTGTTATATTGTATATGTTCTAATAATTAGGTACAGCTAAAGTATTTCATTTTCAGAATAATATTATTTTATTTTTTAAACACAATCACAATCATCATAGCGTTTGTGTGTACCACCAGCAGATACCAAACAGGTCTTCACCTCACACTGTGTGCAGTGAGACACATAATATCGCTGTTTTGCACTGAACAAAACAGTTATTATGTGTTGAACGTAGCACACAGTGTTGAAGCAATACGCTTGCTGGTGAGCTGAAGACTCTATGAGAAGACAGCTTACGTCAGGGCGTCATCCGATGTTAGAAGAGTGCGCCCGCTGGTGTAAGAGCGAGAGAGGTATAGAACCATCGACAATCTGGTATGTTTTTATTGAATTTATGGCATATTCACAACAGCTTTCTTCACCTCAACACTGTGTGCTACGTTCAAGACATAATAACTGTTTTGTTCAGTGCAAAACAGCGATAAAGTATTTTCTTGAGCTTACAGGTGTTCTCTTTACATTTATTGAAAAAACAGTAAAATTTATGGTTAAAACAAAAAACAGGGACATCAATTGAAAAACAGTAAATCTACTGTTAAAACAGTAGGGTTGGCAATCGTGTCTGCGCTAGCCAGCTCCGATTGATTTTTTTCTAATATATTGTGGCCATAGCTTAACCATCTGCCATAAAAGCATATAAAATTGATGGAATATTACAAATATATATTTTTGAAAACAATTCCGTGCATAAATTAAACTTGAATAAAATTCAAAATAACGGTTAACAAAATAGGCTTATATCTGCATCAAAACATGCTAAGCTTGGTTATGAGTTTTGCCAAAGACTAGAATTACCACTCCTTAATACATACATACATACACGCTCAGGTGCTCACGCTCACGCCTGTATCCTATGGGGGTAGGCAGAGACTTTGGCTTGGATGTGTCTGGCTTACCGTCGACCATCGCACAATCTAAGACGGAGGTTGGCTCCATAGTAGGTATCTCTTTGGTAGGTATCTATTTACGTTAATAAGTTGACTCGGCGAACTAAGTAAATTTTGGATTTATCGCATTTTCTTTACTACATCATACATTAATTATAGATAAAAACCACCCCGTTGAGACTATCATCTATTAGAATAAACCGCATCAAAATCTGGTGCGTAATTTCAAAGATATAAGCGTATAAGGGGACAGACAGCACAAAGCAACTTTATTTTATACTATGTAATGACTATGTAATGATATATCTAATAATCTTGAAACTTTCCAAAAATTAATTCATATTTAAAATTCAAATACGATACTCAATGTTAATATTATTATTATTATTAGCCTTTATTGCTGACTCGAAAAAAATTCATAGTTTTATATTATATAAAATCTTAATCAATTTTAATATAATTAATTGTAAATTATTTTTATATATACATGGGAATTATAGGTATTCACACAATACTTAACACTTAATTAACGATCTTTTTAGACGTATTTTTTTGAAATAGAGAATATTGCCAAGGTCAGTGTAACAGGTTATATTGTATGAAATATAGTTCTTATTAATGTACTGTTCATTAACATAACATAACTTCGCGCCCTTGTTAGGTGTAGGCAGCGGCTGTTAAGCCTCGACTCGCCGTTATGTTTACGTCCCAAATGAAATAGATGGCGAGCCTATTGTCATAGCGGGCACAAAGTTTCTCTGTCCTCTATATTTATCACACTTAACTTCCGAAAACAAATTTCGAAAGTCATTGGTGTGAGCCAGTGTCAGGATTCGAACCCGGACCTCTGGATCAGAAGCCTTGTGCTCGACCACTGGACCACCGGGCCGAGACTATAGAGACACCGAGACTGTTCAATAAATTAAGTCATGTAAACCATTATAAATTCATACATATAAATTCATTGATAAATTTTCAATTTTATTTTCAATTTACCACTTGACAGACTTGTGTATAAATTTATTAATATTATTTTGTTATTCTGTTTTAACAGTCTCGGTGGAACAGTGGTCGAGCTTCCTGCTTCTGATTCAGAAGTCGTGGGATCGATTCCGGGTTCATACAAATGATTTCTCGGAAGTTATGTGTGTTAATTAATATAGATGACTAAAAAAAGGTGGTATTGTAATAGTTTCCACTACCTATTCCATTTGGAACGTAACTATTTGGCTGCCTAAATCTCCGGGTAGAAAAAGGCGTGATGTTATGTTATGAATGTGACTATGTCATGTATGTTAAAGTATTGCATCAGCCTTCAACCGACTAAGCTTTATTTCTGCTTGTCAACTCTTCATAAACAACAAACTATGATTATTTCATCATTTATTATTGATTGTGGTGACTAATACTACTGAAATCACCCAACAACCCATATTGTTTGATCTATTTTAAACGCAAAGATATGTATTTATATCATTGATTTGATAAGATTACAAAAAACAGTAATCTAACTATTTTCTATATTGGTGTTTGTTCAAATGTAAATATTGAATATTTTTCGATCTTCCAGTACTTTACAGGTATCAGCACTTAGGTACTAGTAAAGTATGTACCTACTCAAATTCTGGAACTAACCGCAAATGTACGGCAAATAGGACTTCCAGACCCCTATAAGATATTATTAGGATGGTATTACCCCAACCGTTATAATCTCGGTGGTCCGGGTTCCATTCCTGACACTGGCCCACACCAATGACTTTTCGAAATAGTTTTCGGAAGTTATGTGTGATAAATATCGATGACTGAAAACTTTGTGCCCGGTATGGCAATAGGTTCGCCAGCTATTCCATTTGGGACGTAAACATAACGGCGTGTCGAGGCTTAACAGCTGCTGCCTACACCTTCGGGTAACAAAAGGCGTGAAGTTATATTATGTTATGTTGATTATAGTAATAGGTACCTACTTATCTTCGTATATCTCCCCATGGTATAGGTAGCGATTAGTAGCGAACTCATTATTGTCAATACCATGCACGGGAGACAATTTGAAAGCATCGTGTCACTCATCGGTGTTAAGGTTTGCTAGTATGTCGTCATATCTGGGACACAACTTCCGTAAATATTTTCGTAATATAAATCTACTATGATTCATTCACTTGACCTTAGTCATTGTGAAAATTCCCCTACCTGTTTTGTTTTCTGACTGTGCCGCCAGGTGGGTTATGCTATTTTTTTTATACAATTGTATATTTCAGCAACTTGAAAGGAACATTTTCTTTTCATAAAAGATCACAAAAGGATATAATTAGATTTCTTTTCGATCCGCGAACGTCTAGTAATTCTGATTTTATGTAAATTATTTTGTAATGAAAAACGCAAAATTTTAAAAAATACCGCCTCGCTCATCATAAATATTATTATCCAGGCGGGGATTGAACCCACCCCAAGATAGAAATTGTCCTCAACTGAAAAAGCGCTGTTGCTTTTTATAAGATTAATTAATTTTAATAGCATTAATTAAATTGTATCGAAATTAATTAATTGAATCGAATTAATTAAATTGAATTGAAATTCTGCTTACCCAATTATAAGAATATACCGTCACATTTTTGTATTGAAAATTCCCCAAAAACTGCCAACAGCTGTGGACAATGGTATCCCTGTAGTTGTTGCTAGAATGTATACTAACAATGCTTTATCCTTATCTTGCTTGTGTGAATTAATCTCATTGTCTTTGTCTCTCTTATGATCAGCACTCTATGACGTCACACTTGTCACGCCTACCTAATTTTTTACCCAATCACAGGCGACCACATATACAGTTTCGAGAAACTAGAAAAATATTATTACGCCTTGAGAGCTCAATCATGAATGACGCAATAGTTGCAAGTCGGCACGCGAGGAATTATCAAATTATAAAAGTGCTGTAGCAAATTCAATGCTCTATACAACAAAAAACTGTGAATAGTATGATAACCGGACCGAAATTTATGTGAAGTAAGCGGTGTTGTGGAGTGTTTGTTTATAAGTTGTATTTAACAAAATCAACATGAGTGCTCCGATAATCATCACTGTGCCGAATAACTACTTGGCTATGGACGAGGTGGAGATTGATACCAAGCCGATTGTTGATGTGGCTTCTCCAGCTCCATCAAGAAAACGGCGGCTGGATCATCTAACATGGGAGGAAAAAATGCAAAGAAAGTAAGTCTTTATCCTCTACCAACTTAACTACGTGTCACAAAAGATCGATGATAGCTTGCAGTTCTGGATGTTTCTATTCTACTTTTTCTGTTTTTCTAATTAAATGTTTATCAGTTTCTGAATGTTGCACATATTTTATATTATACTTACTTCTAAATCATAGAAATAAGCTGTATTGATCTCTCATAATATGAAAGATCAATCTAACCTGTAATGTACAGTTACGTTCAACGACTTCTACACATTAGCACCTACGTAATAAGTTTCGTTGCAAATTGTTATGGACACGTTTTAACAATAGCGTTCTGTTTATCAGGAAGTTGAAGAACCGAGTGGCAGCTCAGACCTCACGCGACAGGAAAAAAGCTAAAATGGATGAGATGGAATCTAAGATTCAGCATTTTATTGATTTGAATGAGCGTCTAACCAGTGAAGTTGAGAGTTTGAAAGCTTTGAACGAGCGTTTGTTGAGTGAAAACGCAACGCTACGTAGCGAGGCAGCGGCGCGGACCGTCGCGGGAGCCCCCAGACCAGCAGAGTCTGATCCTCAGCAGAAGGAAGGGCCCCCGACGGCGATCCGCGCGGCTCGCCTGCTGCTGGCGATGTGTCTCCTCTCGCAGACCTCCTCGCTCAATTCGACTCTGAAGAGTACATCACTACCCTCAATCAACTTGCAGACTCCCTCCTCAAAGAAATTGATGCAAGTACTGCAGGAGCGGCTCAAAATGTAAGTATGCTGTATTAATAAAAATACTTAAATTGCATCAATTATTGGCATAGGGAATGAGGAATCAAGATTAAAATGTGGAACTTCCAAGGGTGTATATAAAAACAAAATAATCTGTTATTATTAGAACAATTTCAATCAGTAATCATTCTAGAACATTTAAATTGTCTATTGCTATCAATATCAAGTAGTTATCAGTGGCAATGATTTTTCACTATAATTTTTTTTATTAGCTATTTTAAGTATGTTTAAAAACATTGATTTATGGCATAATTCTTAAATACTGACAAGAATGATAGACAAAAACGACTTATAAAATTGCAGCATGATGCAATTTGAGATAAATTTTCCTCACACAATGAAATGGCTTCCAAATTTTTATAGGTAGTAGGGCTTCAGAGTATTATATTATTGCAAAACTAATACTGTCTGATATTATTTTCTTCTTAAAAAAATAGAGTTTTAAATTTTTGCTCTTTTGTTACAGGAGCCAATCAGGGACACTGGAGAGTGCACTGAAAGAACTGAAGTGGTGGGGACCTCAGCAGAGCACATGGAATCCAATGAAGGTTCAGTGATTGACATAAAACATGATGTGGACAGGATATTATCACAACACTCCTATGCACATCCTTATAAACCTGAGATTGTCATCACTGAAGTAAAAGAAGATAGCAATGATAAAGGTGATATGTTTTATGCCAGTTGTGATGAAGCCAGTGATGGAATTGAAGTGCCAAGTGAAGGGATAGTGGAAGAAATACCTGTACATATTGAAAATGACTTGAACTCGCTGACAGTATCTGAATTGAAATCAATTGAATGTGATATGAAAATGTTATCACCTATAACAATGTCACCAGGTTCTGCGGAAGAAAACCTTGGTCTGTCACCATCACACACAAGTCTAAGTTCTGATCTTGGCTACGAGTCGTTGGCTTCTCCGCTTAGTGAACCGGATCCCATGCTCCTTTCAGATTTTTACTGCGATTTTTGGTGTGAATCATATTCAGAATTATTCCCTGGTCTAGTGTAGAATTTTTCTGCATATTGATCCCCACCAAAGACTGATTAGTTAAGTTTGATGTAATTTATATAAGGTAATGACAATCTTAGATGTATATTTAATTTGTAAATTATAAGAGAAAGCATTTTAATATATAAATCAAATTAAAATTTAATAGTTACTTAAGGATGCACATAGGTTGTTAATAAATTGAATGTCCTGTTGAATTCTTTGGTTTTATTTATAATGCAATAGTATAAAGGATGCTCAGGTCAGCTAGTATGATTATAAAACTTGGAGGAACTTTGGAAATCATTGGTGTGAGCTAAGATTCCAGCTGAAGACTTCTGAACTAGAAGTCTGAGAGCCTATGGTTCAAGAGATGGTCTGCATCAGAGCAAACATCCCATTCACCTCTTACTGTACTCTGCCACACGACAAAAATGTATTTTTAATAATACGTGTAATAAATTTATCATTCGAGTCCGATTGTTGCAATATAGATAATGGGCGTTGCGCAACAAACCGGATACTATTAATTTGTAAGTACTGTAACGGAGATAAAACAATATAATAACTCTCCATACGAAAAATACATTTTAAACGATATTTAGTTCGTAATTGTTGAATTGAAATAGTCGAGCCAACCTACTTATGTATTGTGTAATGATAAAGTTGGTACATATTTAGCATAACACAGTTGCCATGCTGATTATTTTGATAAAAAAAATAAATTAAAAGGAAAACGGCTGTACAAATGTACAAGTATTCAATATTTGTTCCTTTTGTAAGCTTTGTTTGTTTAATTTTGAATGAAATTTATACTATCAAACTTAATAATTCAGAAGTTAAATTTGAATGGCGATGATTCGATTTTTTTTTAAATATTTTACTAATAAAAAGTACCTACAATTTTTATTTCTCTGTATGACCTCGTACAAGTTTGATGGTTTTAATAAGCATAACTTGAAACCATTATACTTGCTGATAGCTCGGCAGGGGCGTTTCCAATTAAAAAAAGAATCGAAGTTAAGTCGAACAAGGTTCATTTTTAATTGTAAGTGGGCGGTAATAGGAATTCACAACACAAATATTTTTATCATAAATATTGCAGTGTAGGCTTGCAGTCATAAGTTATTTAATCTCATGTTGTCCAGCTTCTCACATTACACGCACAAAGTCAACAATAGTTTCTTCACAAACTCCATACCACACGCTGTTTTGCGAAAAATCTGTAAATAAGCGGTTAAAAACCCTTAGGGTATGAAAATAAGATGTTGACCGATTCTCAGATCTATCTGCAAACAAAATTGAATCATAATCGGTCGAGTCACTTCGGTGCAGTTTAATATTATCATGCCAAAAAGAATATTTTGACCAAATTTCAAGCTTTAAAAACAGTGGTAGAGCCACGGAGCTCGCTGCATGAATGAGCCGATGAAATACCACGACCTCTCAGAATATCGACGTAAAGTGATACAAGACATGTTTCGTTCATTATGAGAAGTATCATTACCCTAAAAGTCCGGCAACTGTAACTTTATCTGAGTAGTAGGTGTCCCTGGGTATTTGGCGGTATTTGCTTACCAACTGGTGATCCACTTGCTCTTACTTGTGACTATTTTTAAGTGTATATGAAGAACTATGAAAATAAAGCTTCTTTGACTTTGACTCGTTTGTACCCTTATACCATTAAAAAAGTAAACTGGTTGTACATTTTTTATACTATCATTTTATACATACATACATACATAACTTCACGCCAAATCCCTTGCGGGGTAGGCAGAGAGAACAGAGCGCCATAGGGCACGATTCTTACACACCTCACTCGCTTCGTTGACTTTCATAACTCTTTTCATGCACGCGCGTCGGTTTTTGAGGCTCTTAACATCACCTTCCTCCAGAACACGTTCTATTTGGTCTTGGAATGTGTGTCTTGGCCGTCCTCGACTCCTACATCCGTCCGCTTTTGCATTGTATATCTGCTTAGTCAGTCTTGCGTCAACCATTCTTTCTACATGTCCGAACCATCGGAGCATGCCCTTTCTTACTTTTACACCGACACTCTCTTTCAAACCAACTTCCTTCCTTACAACCTTGTTTTCTACGCGGTCAGCGAGAGTCACTCCGCAGATTTTGCGTAGAGCCCTCATTTCTACCGCGTTTATTCTACTTTCATGCACACTCTGCCATACCCAGCTCTCGCTTCCATAAGTTAGTGTTGGGATCAGGACTGCATTGTGGATTGCTAACTGGGCCTTTCTGCTAATATTTTTTGCGCCCAGGAATCTGCCCAACACTCCGTTTACGCTATTTCCTATCGCCACTCGTCTTTCTACATCCGCGGTGTACCTTCCATCTCTGCTAAAAGCGCATCCAAGATATACAATTTCATTCACCTGTTCCAGCACTACATCATCAACCATTATCCTTGCATCTGTTCTGGATTCCTCCCTTTCAAACACCATTACTTTCGTTTTCGTCGCATTCAACTGCAAGCCTTTAATCATGCAATCATCTTTCATAGTAGTGACTAGTGTTTGCAGGTCCGACGGCGATTCGGCTAGAAGCACGGCGTCATCTGCGTGAAGCAGGCAGCTCACAACTAGGTCACCCATTCGCATCCCTACATCCATCGATCTCATTCTCTGGAGACAACTGTCCAGGTACAGGATGAACAGTCGAGCGGACAGCACGCAACCCTGTCTGACGCCGATATTGACGTCAAACCAGGGGGACAAGCCGCCGTCAACACGCACACATGCTGTGCAGCCCTCATAAGTGGACTGCACAGCGCGCAGCAGTGCTCCGCTCACCCCGTAGCCCGGGAGTATATCCCACAGATCCTTTCGTAACACTCTGTCAAACGCTTTTTCCAGATCCACAAAACCGCAGAAAACCTTCCGGTTAACAGCCAGTTGTTTCTCCACGATGTTGCGGAGAGAAAAAATCTGATCCATGCACCCTCGTCCGCTTCTGAAACCACCCTGAGCCTCCCACAACACTCCATCAGATATCACCCTCATTCTCCTTTCAATAATTTTCCCATACACTTTTGCTGCTAAACTGATCAAACTGATGGCCCTGTAACTGGCGCACTGCATACGTGATCCCTTACCTTTATACAAGGGCACGATGACAGCGCGCCTCCAGTCCATGGGAACCTTACCCGACCTCCAGCACAGATTGCTCAAGGTCAGGAAAGCGTCCCGGACACAGGATCCACCGTGTTTGATCATTTCAGCAGACATCATATCAATTCCAGCTGCCTTACCATTTTTCATACTTCGTATCGACCATTCAATCTCTTCCATAGTAATGTCCTCATCAGATGTTGGCGCAGCGGTGTCAGGCGTAGGCTCACTCGCGGCGCCCACATCCGGAACATACTCGTACATTTCCCCAAAATACTCACTCCACCTGCCCAATATATCGCTTGGGTTTGCAAGAATGTCACCAAACTTAGACATAATTTTGTCCATTCTGGATGTTGACGAAGAACCCCGAGACTTTCTAACTTCCCTCCAGAAGAGTTTGTTATTCGCCTCGAAGTTCTCCGTCAACCTCACTTCCTCATTCGCAACAAGTCTTTCACGCTTCTCTTTCACTAAGGCTTTGGTATCATTCCTGCAGCGACGGTAGCTCTCATACTTTTTCTCTGTCATACTATCATTCTGGTTCAAACTTGAGACATAATCCAACCATGCTTTTTTCTTTCTTTCGACGCTGGATTTCACATCCGCGTCCCACCAGGCGTCACCTCCCAGAATCTTATGCCTCTTTGCACTACCACATACTTCTTTTGCACTATTCACTATACTTTCTTTCATTCTTTCCCAGCATTCTTCAACACCTAGGTCAGAAAGACTCGTCTCATTGAGTCCTTTACCTACTGACTAGGCCTACATACATACTCCGTACACTTTCATCTTCTAATTTCTCACATTTTATCCTTTCAAGCTCTCCGAAATGGGTACGCACTCGCCAGTGTCTCCACTTCTTGAAAAGGCCCACGAATCGGCTTACCACCAGGTAGTGGTCCGTATCAAGAGTGGGGCCTCTGTAGGCTCTTGTATCCCTTAGAGTATTTCGGAGACGACTATCTACCAAAATGAAATCTATCATACTCTTTTGCTCATTCCGTCTCCACGTATACGTGTGAATATCTTTATGACGGAATAATGTGTTAGACACAAGGAGGTTCCGTTCCAGGCATACATCCAATATCGGCTTACCAGCATCATTCACTCTCTTGTCACCATTCGGACCAAGGATAGCCTCCAGGCCGTCTCGCTTGGTTCCGACCCACCCATTAAGATCACCACACAGAATTATCCTTTCATTTTCCTCAGCTAGATCCAGAATATCCCTAACAGTTTCCCAAAACTCCTCGAGTTCGCGGGGATCCGCGGAGCTAACGGGAGCATAAGCTGCGACCAGGAAAACTCGCGTGATCCCCAGTTTTATTCGAACCCAAAGATGTCTTGGGCCTACCAACTCATGATCTTTCACTCCGGAAGCAAAGCGGGAGGAGAGAACGACTCCAACACCCCCACTGGCACGGACGTCCGGGTCCACTCCGGACCATAGGGCTACCATGCCACCGGGGAGGTCCTCGGTCTCCCTCCCCCTCCGCTTTGTCTCCGTCAAACATAAGGCATCCAGGCATCTCTCATTTAATACATCCATCATCTCATTCATCTTTCTTGCCATGCTACCTCTAACATTCCACGTGCCTATACGGCACTCCCCTCTCCTCGTCCCGCCAGGATTGGCGATGCGTGAAGGGTGGCGGCCCCCTTCGCCGCATGCGCATGCAGCCGCACCGACGGGGGCTAATCGGTGCCCGTCGCTTGCGGGGCACGCCCTAGCAGCCCGTCCGGCTGAGTTTGCTTTGGTCAAGATTGCGTCCCACTGGGACGGCAGGGATCGCGACGCGCACGCTCTTGACATGACCCCCTAATATATAACTATCTTCATATCATATATATATATCATTTTATATCATATATCATTTTATAACTATCTTTTATGTTGGATCAAAATGCATACGGTGTGCAAATTTGATTAAAATTGATTAAGTAGTTTGGGAGTCCATCGCAGACAAACGTGACATAACATAACTTGCCTTTTTCTTGCCGAATGTGTAGGCAGTGGCTGTAATGGCTGTTAATACTCGACTCGCCGTTATGTGTACGTTCCAAACGGAATAGGTGGCGAACCTATTGCCATACGGGGCACAAAAATTTTAGTCATCGATATTTATCACACATAACTTTGGAAATTAACTTTGAAAGTCATTGGTGTGTGTGAGGATTCGAATCCGCGACACCTCTGGATTCAGAAGCCGTGGACCACCGAGACATGTACTTTATTTATACATATTAGAATAGTTAGTTATGACACAAAATTATTTGGAACATATAGATGAGCTCTACTGGGTAGGCAGTAGACACCCAGCAAGAAGCTCATCTGTGTTATAACAACAAAACGTCTCTCTTACGGCAACTCCCTAGGAGTTAGTAGATGTAGAACACGATATTTCTACTTTTCATTACATGTACCTATATTTGAAGGACCAAATAATCAATAATAACCAATAAGCAGGTAGCTAGTAAATTATATAGCTATGTATATAATTTATTTCCAGTTCGTGTATACGAAACAGATGTTTTGTGTTTAAATATTTGATGCTTTTCATGTAGATTGTTTTTTCACATTCACACGCTTAATAATTATTGTATTTCTGTAGAACAGGTGCACTCTGATAGGTCTGTAATATTCATGCATCAGAAAATAGTAATAAAACCACACATTTTATAAAACATTAAATATATTTGTTAAAATATTACAGATTCAATAAAATCGTGTTTCACAGATTATATTATATATATACGACAATACAAGTTAAGAGCTAGGGTACTATAAATAACCAAACCGCGGTTATTATATTCGACAATTGTTAGCAGTGCTAGGTAAATCAACTGAACTATGCGATAAGCTATTAATTAACAAGCGCACATGAGCCAACATAACAATCATAAACGGATAACGCTCAAACCGAGAGAGCAAATAAAAAAAACGGATAAGACTTGTTTTATTGCCGATAATGTATTTGCATGAATAAACGAGTATATTAAAATTAATGCAGCCGAACATTACCTGTAATTCTTTTAAATGGGTTTGGTTATTTATTTGTTTTTTTCTAAAGAGTGACTTTGAGAATAAAATAATTCGCTTTCAGTGAAATCAAGGTTACTACTATTTTAAGTGGCCGGTTGCATTGTAATGATAACAAAAAGTAAGGAAGAATAATTTATTGCCGCTTGAAAAAATAAATGGAAGGTTCTAGAACTGTATTTTTATATAATAAGTTGCGTATTACCCGACTGCGCAAGAATTTATTATTTGAATGGATTATAACAATATCAATAATTTATATATTTCACTGATTACAATTTATAACTGTTGCGTTGATTGCGTCTATTCAAAGTTTTTATTTTGTAACATCCTTTTTCCACATGAAGGTGTAGGTAGCCGTTGTCTATTGAAGTTAAAATAGTACCTATTTATTATTTACTATTGCTACATATAAGCTAGCGAGTGTCGGATCTAATCGATTCATAAAATAATAATATTGGCACTTGCTCTTATTAATTAGATTTAAGCGATATGACATACACAAAATTGAGGTTTACTCCATAACAAGTAATTTTTATAACATCTTACAATCGGTTAGGTGCTTAAATCATCTAATACGAAACCATAATAAGCTGGATAAAAAAACTCTTTTTTTTTTCGAAAATTTACAAGTCTAAAAACTGATAGGGAAAATCATAGGGTCAAAGTTTTATTTTATGAAAATAATCTTATCAAGTTAAAAGTCTTAGCATTCCTTTGGAATATATTTCAACTATTTTGGCTGGGCATGTGTATCTTTAATTAAAGATTATTAGTCTATATATTCTAACAGGCAATTATGTGTAAAATCAAAAAGGTCAATTGACTTTCGCTAACACGAGTTTTATTTTAAAAAAATCACCAGCTAAGTGAGCTAAGAAGTAAAAGAAAAAATACTTAGTAACAATATATGTATATGTATTAACAACGCAGCAAATTCTGTACATTAACGCTAATGGAAGATACAAAACATATAGTATATCACCTAATTGAGACGAATACACTGAAGCACTTTATATGAAAATAAAATGCACAGAAAATAAAACTATTGTGTTATCAGAATTGCGCGGGATATTTATTTTGTTTTTTTTTTTTGTGAGTACACAAAAGAATGACGTCATTTTAAATATAGAACAACTTCTTGGCGCCTTTTGCTAATACATGAAACAGCGCTAGGTGGTGCTGTTTTCAATATCTAGATTAGTTTGACAACCTACCTCTTAGTTACCGAGAGCAAGATTGTTAAAAGGCGGTAGAAAATTAAGATAAAACGCGTGTTAAATGATTGGAGTTATGAGTGCGCGCGGAAGTGCTAAGTTCATTTAGCGTGAGGTTAACATTTTCAACCAACATAGTATGGATGTGAGTAATGAATTTCATATAAATATACTAATAGAAAATATGTTTCTTTTAAGGGTATTATTTTCGTGTATTCACCTTTACCACGTAACTCAAAGTCTTAAAATATCTACGTAACGAATGTCTGAGACATGTGACGTAGTTATTTAATATTTGAATCATATACTCTATCTATTTATAGAATAATTTTAGTAGCTACATATATTAACACTATATTTTATTTATTTTTTTAATCACATGCACTATTAATATTACATAACTAACTTATTACTAACGACTGATGTAGGCGAGCTTTGTGAGTTGAGCGTAATACTCGCACAGAGATAAAAAGTTTGATGCATATTTATTTATGTACATAAATATTACTCTACCCGCATTTATATATTTTATTTTAGAATATTTTTTACCTTCAAAACTGTGCGTAATTTTGTTTCTGATTTTTTTCAAATTCAAAGGAATTGTTTCCTTTGTCATTCAATTAAAAACGAAACTCGCTGCATGAAAGATGAATTCATATCATTCCCAAAAATTAGTTTTCTTTTTAGATTTTGATCTAATAGTTTAGACATTCATTGACATTAAAATCATAATTTTTAAATTCATTCATTGACCATAAAAGCTCATTGAGGTACGTATATTTCTATCTATTCATTTAAGAGGAAATTACTGAAAAATCTACTTACACTACTGTAACGTTTTCAGTAATCTAATGTATATACTAAACCACTTTATATAAATAAAATAGCTTTAAAATAGCTTTCTTCTGAATATCAACTTGAACAATGAAAAATTTTACGTTTATTAATTATTTTACTAAAAAGAATGCATAATTTTCTCGCCACGTTTTCTTATGTGATGTTAACGTAGACTTCGTTTAGTGGGCCAAGTTATTATTGAGGCTTGACAGACCTACAGACGTAATATTTATATACAAGTTTATTATTTATATACAAGCCTGGAAATAAACGATAACTTTAATTAGAAATTAAAATATACTTGATACTGGCAAATATACAAGTCTAGTGATTACAAAATGAAAAATGAAATCGACCACAAATTCATTTATTGAAAACAATTGAATGTTAATGGGAATAATTCAAATTTCATGCACCAATTAATTTTACAAAGCGCATGTTTATTCAGTTGGCATTTATATTGGTCTTTCCATAATATATGTAAGTATTTAATAATCTTTCGTAACCTCGTGATAAACACAATTGATAGACGGCTGTATCAATATAGAATTTGTATTTTCGCTTTTATTCACGTAATATTATCTATTCTGGGATTTCCACCATATTATCTGATATGAATTATTTCACACTCATTAATTGCCATTTTTTTAAAGTTGACTATTTTAAGTTATTTATGAACCATAGAATCCGAATTAAAAGGCATTTGACTATTTCAAGGTAGAAAACGATATCACAAATGAATTTAAATGTAAGTTAAAATTCAAATGCACATTCGCCTAATAGGATGGCTTTGATTTATTAAAAATATATATATATATATATACACATTTTTTTTAATTTAATTATTTTAAAAAAGAGGTTATTTAATAGCTTTTTAATATTTTTTATGCATTTTCGGGCCACCAACCCAATAAAGACTTTTTTTATTGAAATAAACCTCATTTCGACATCCAGTTTCCGTTCCGTTCAAATTATATTTGTCATCTGTCATCTCTTGGCGCCAATTTTCATATTACAATAAAAAACAAATGATTCGCTTTGGTTCTTCTTATGGGAGCCATCTCAACGGACAATGGAAACCCGCAACTAATTCATTCCCAGGTTAATATACACTCTCATAAGCAATTGAATGACAAAGAAGACACATTTATTTTTATTTATATGACATAATTATGTTATAAATTACAATAATATTTTTATGTACATTACATACATTCATTTTTACTTAAATATGGCACCCGTGAGGCTTTTAGTCCACATAAAATTAATTAGTACCATTCGAAAACATACATTATTATAGCTACGAATAAAATTCTCCATCATTTCATAGTTTTCTTTTTCTACAATTCATATATGTACCAATATTAGTAAACGATTACAAAATCTTTATTCATAAACTTTTTATTCATAAATATATATATATACATATACACACATATATATTTAAAAAAAAAAAGATTTTTTTTTTACTTATCATTAGATAACTTTCAAAAATTCAAGATTTATTCTTCGTTTAATCAATTAAAGGATAAAGTTAAAAATGTTCAACTCTCCAATCAAATCAGTCGACTAAAATTAAATGTAAGATACACAACACTAAGAACATAATCGACTAAATTACAAATCGGATTATTTTATTGACCATTTGAACTTAGTTCACCATTCGTGTACTCGATAACAACGTATTTTAATGGCCAGTCCAGCCCATATAACCAGTGGAATATTTCTGACCAAATTTAATTCGCCCGCTGTAAGTTCAACTCATTTGACTAAATTAAACGTAAGTTCAAATTGAAACTGCTGAACTAGAGAGACTAAAAATTAAAATGGACCATTTAGTATAACAATTTGAATGTAACAGAAATAATAATTATATACTGGCTTATCGATTGAACACAATCGAGTAAGTGAAACCGAATCTTATTGTAAAATCAATTAACCGAACAGCTTATCAAAACACGTGTGACAGTAAGGTTTATCATTTTGTTCCTTAAATGTGCCCTTGTTCAATTGTCTAAGGCAGAAGGCGCATACGAAATGCTCCGGATGGAATTTCCTGAACATGGCCGTGATACACCTGCCGGCTATGGGTTTATGGCACCCGGCACAGAGGGAGCCACGCTTTCCGTGATAATGGGTCTCGCAGTACGGTTGACCTTCGTGTTCAAAGAAAGAGCCACCGTGGAATGGCTCACGGCATTCCTGCAAAGAAAACATTTTTTTAATATTTATTTTATAAAAAACAGGTAAACAAAAATTAGACAAAATAGGAATCTGAAAATTATTTTAGCATTGAAAAGTCCATTTATTGAGGAAGGCCGTATCATCAAAGAAGATATTATCCAAGGAAATAGGGCAGTGAACATAAATAGTATGAAATCTGTCAAAATAATATTATCCAAAGTATGATGAGGAGGACGCATGACTCATCATCCGTCCAGATGACTCACATAATATCATCAACTAGAATCTATTTTAATTATTATAAACAAGATAATAATATATAACCCTGATCTCGATTCGGATGTGCATGTGGTTTATCCATCACTGTTTCAAAACAGATGTTAGTTTGACATATATTGAGAAAAAAAAAAACAATCTAGACATTGTTTTTTTTTTCTTTTTGGGCATGTGGTATAGGCCATGTGCCACCCTCTCTCATTCCGTTGGTGTTTTAACATTCGAGTGGAGCTTTTGATTGTCTGCCAATTGTGGTTGTGTCCTAAAACATTTCGTACACCTTCAGGTGTAGGCAGAAGTAAATGTGTAATCATTCGCATAAACACAAGGAAGTACGTTGTCAACACTAGATAATATAATATTATCTAATTATCACAAGACAACATAACTAGTGAAGTATTACGTCATTTGTGTGTTATTTTCATTTGCTGGACAATTATTATTTGGCGATTTTCCACGGCAGTAACACATTATAAAATTAAAATATAACAACAGAAAACAAGTGTTGTGGCGTGAAAAATGTCGCTGTCTAATGCGAAGTGTGTGTTTTTTTCCTGTTGTTAATTTTCCGCTAAAATAAGCAATGTTAAATATTCTGGTCGGTTGGTAGTAGTACTCTTTTGTATATCGTATTATTTGTAGTGTAAGAAGGTTTTGGGTCATTTCTGTTACGATGCAGTTAAAGCTCATGCCAATGGAAGTCCGTGTATGTAGATTGATCGACACGCTGCATTTCTGTTTAGTTGTCTATGAAAGCGAACTAAAAAAAATATAATATAATATATAATTTTATAAATTAATATTTATTTTTATTTTTTTGCCATTTTTTGACATTTATTTTTATAAATACTTATTAAATATATCCTACATATTGACATTGTTCAGAGAAGTTACAGGCCGGGAAGTCCTAATCTATACCGTCAAGTGAGTACTAAACAATGTTAGTCATATATAGGTAATTTGACCGAAATTATCAAATCAATATTTTTAAACTACGACTCATTCGCTATAAATTAGACTAAAATCTCATCATCGAACTGACTTGATAAGATAGCAGTATTTTGTTAAATGTGATTAATATTAGATAATAAATAAAAGAGAGTATATTAATTTATAGTTTAAAATTATACGTAAAGATAATACTAATATTATAAAGAGGAAAGATTTGTATTTTTGTATGTAACGAATAAACTCAAAAAATACTGGACCGATTTTAATAATTCTTTTTTCTTTAGAAAGCTACATTATCACTGAGTAACATAGGCTATGTGTAATCATCGTCGTCATCGACATTTTGTTTGTACGCGAGTAACACCGTGAGGCGGGAAGCTACATACAATATAGCTGTACGAAGTTTGCGCGGTCTGCTAGTATATTATATACTTATAACAGTTATCACGAATTCAAAGAGTAGCACATATCAGGAATCACGTTGTTGACGTGTGATGTGTATTTTTTAACTAAAGCTTTGCCGATAAACTGTTTATTGGATAACTTGTTAAGAGGCGGAATGTAAACTGAGATAATCTAAACATCTCTGAACATTATTAGATGACTTTACGGACAAAATGAGAAAATCAAATTAAATTTTACATACTCCGCCATGTTTTCAAATAACAAATTTTTAATTCAAACCTTTGGGGACCTATGACGCTTTTAAAAATAGAATGTTCCAAATTTAAAAATAGTTGATCAAATGGCCCATAAACAAAACGGACTGACTACAAGCAGCCGGTGTGGCTGCAGCCGTGCCCGTGACGTACTACGAATATTTATAGAATGTTTGAAACTAAGGAAACACTATACTGTGCCTTACACAATATTGTTGCATTTCTTTCTATATATTTATGTACAATATATGCAACAATAAGGTTTGATAAAAGGTCATTGTCACGCGTACGCACGTGACCTTGACGCCTAGGGCACGTCAGTTTCAAATATAGAATTGTTTTGTTTTTATTTTGTGTTTTTTTTAAATTAGTTTTTTCTTTCTTTTTTTTATTATTCTTTTTGTTCTCTTTATTATACATCTTAGCATTACAATAACATTACAAAAATATATTACATAATTAGTTCCCTAATATGGACTAAAGTATTATCTTTGGCTTTTCAGATCTCAGTGTGTTTGTTGTGAATGCGTGTGTGTATGTGTGTGTAAATAACATCTATGTTTGTATCTATCTATTGCTCATAACATAACATTCTTGTAATTTCAAAACGGCGAGCATAGCTGTAAAATAAAATTGGGGAGGGCATTCATTTGAGAGAAGGGGCATTGCTGGCATCATCCTTTATTCATCCTCATCAACGCCAACGCATTTTGGGCATACCGGCTTGCCTTCCATAGCATAGAAAGACTTGCCTTTCACGGGTTTTTCACAGTCCTGAATCGAGTAAATACAAGATTAATACATAATCATTACAAATATTCAAGTCTTTTGAATATTTGATTACTTTACCTGATACCTGACAGTTTCCGTCTCCCCTGAACTGATGAGTATACCTGTCACAAAGACCAATACTGACCTTACATACGAAGCAATCTGGATGCCACTGCGTGTTCAACGCTGAGATATAGTTCTCCATGATGGGTTTGTTGCAACCACCGCATTTAGGTGCGAACATATCGAAATAATCCGCGCGGCAGTATGGTTTTCCATCTCTTTCATGGAAACCATCCTCACCAAACTGCTGCCCGCACTGAGCACAGAAGAAATGCTCTGTGTGCCAGGTCTTTTCCAGCGCTGTGACGCATTTCTGAAACCATTCATACAACTTAGAATCACGAATTTGAACGTCAAGTTGAAATTTGATCCAGCAAAGAAACTAACATCAAGAATTGGTCCGTTGCAGTATGCGCATCTTGGAGAGAACAGATTGTGATAGTCTGGTTCGCAGTACGGTCTACCGTCACGTTCGAAGAAGTTCCTTGTGCCCAACTCCTGGTTGCAATGAGCACAGGTGAAGTGCTCAGGATGCCAAGTGCGACCCAACGCCGTGATGACCTGTGTTCACACAAATTTTGCGTCATTCACTTCCATTAAATTCACTAAGCACTTCAGAAGTTCACTGGAAACCATTCCACGTGTTCCATGTATAAGCACCTGTCCAACGATGGGTTTGTCGCAAGCGTTGCAGCATCCCTTCTGAGGGGTCTGTACTCCTTGGCGGCTCATGTCTGCCCGAAGAGAACCGAGCATATGCTCAAGAGAGGCGGATTCCGGTTGCCGCGGGTTACTGCGGTATTGCTCCTGCCACGCACGCTTTTCGCGATATACGTGGGTTCCGCCGTCACTTGCAGTGCCGCTCACCTGAAAGATAAGCAAAAAAAGAACAATTGCAAAATTGAATCCCAAACCGACATTGACATCCAGAGTACTGATCAAATGGAATATCTCTGGGAAACGACTCGTTATGTTCCACTTAGTTGAAATCGATCAAAGTCAATCGAATTTTTCGTCAAAGTGGAAGATTGCGAGTCAGTCGGTATTGCAAACAGCACGTACAGAAGACAGCCCGGCTGTCCGCGGTGGTTTGAAGCTAATGCGGTCGGAGTGAAATGTTTGTCTATGTACTCTAATATTATAAGCTCGAGTCCCCACCACGGCCGTGATGTAACGCTAGGAACTATCTTTAGCCGTGAGGTTTGCGCCAGTGCGAGGGAGACGAGGCTAGGGCTGGAGTGTCGGCTGCGAGGCTGGAAATAGCCGTGGACCAAGAAAGGCGACTTGTAAATATTATAATAAACGAAAAAGAGTAGAGTGTAGTGCAGTGTGCCGAGTTGGCCCTGACTGATGCCGATCAATATTGAACCTTACGACCACGTTATATGCGAGTACAGACAGAACAAGAATACGACACAGGAACTAAAAAGAATTATAAGTTCAAGTTTATTCAGAAAACGTTTGCTTGTTCATGAATGAACAGTAGTTCGTATAACAATAGACGTAAATAACAAAAAAAAAAAATAGCACGCGACGCCATTATGGTCGAGTGCCATTTTGGCAACGTCTTGTATTATATTTTTGCCATTTTTCCACGAATAATTCAGAACTAACGAAATCTTGGTTTATTATTAAAAAAATCTATGGTCCCCTATAATCTATAGTACAGGACCACGGAGAACTTACCTTAAAATCAGATAGAGACGCCATCAGATCGTCAAGTTCCTTAGTAGCATTGGAGGCGTGATGCTGGTGTCTCACGACATTGGTAGCCATAATTGGCGGTGGTTGTTGCTGGGATTGGGCCGGTTCCACAACAGTCTCCTGGACTGTCACCGTGATCTGCTTGGTGCCTGGCCGTGGCAGTGTACCCCCGGTAGATGGAGGCGGCACTGGTGATATGGAGGCGCGACTATTGAATTGAAATAAATATAGGAATTAAGATAACGATTAACGATTTTAAAGTTGCAATCTTCCCTCTAAATCTAAAATTTAGTCCGTGGTATAGGCAGAGAGCGCTGACTCGACTGATTACATACAATACTTCTATTAACTATTACACCCTAAGAGTATCAAAATAGTTTATTTCATGTACGTTGCAACGTTTTGATCTGATTGTTGGTGAAAGAAGGCACATGTATGTTCTCAACAGACTTCTCAAAATGTCTTAAATCTTCACACTATTAATGTTAGTTACGGTTATAGAGAGCGTTGTCTAGTAACTATTAATGAAATATTTGGTTCTGTGGAAATATTTATTCAGATTACTATGACCGCTTCCGAAAAGTCATTGATTATTTTGCCTGGATTCGATTAAGAGACTCCGCCTGAAGACCGTACGCCGAACCACTAAGCGCTAGTTAGTTGGTAATATTCAATGATTTGTTACTAGTTTGAATTATAGGGTTAGTTGTAAAATAAAACATTACATAAATACGAATATTATACGCGACATATGCAAACAAAATATAAATCACCGCTGTACAGCAGAGTAATTAGCGAGTTTGGCTCCAACAAGTACTACGTCTCAATCTTCTTAAATATTGGACGTTAACAGTGAAACTGTACATATTATTTATTGTCATTATATTTTATAGTATTTGAAAACAAATCACTTTGTGATAGTGAAAACTTTTTTAGATGGTTTGCTTCTTAGCACCATGTTTGCCAAATATATCATCATTACATACTAGTGATGTAACGAATATTCGCATTCGCAAGAAATATTGCGAATGTTTGGCGAATGTTTTTAAAAACAAAAAATAAAGAAATTATGTATGGCACGATGATACGAAAAATGAGCTTTATATTTTGTTTAATATTTTACCCTCCTAGATTAGTATAAAAAGGATCACCCATTAGTTATATAAATAACTGCACGTCAAGTCCCTTGCGGGGTAGGCAGAGAGAAGAGAGCGCCATAAGGGACGATTCATACACGCTTCACTCGTTTCTTTGAGTTTCATAAATCTTGTCATACACGGTCGTCGATCTTTAAGGCGCCTGACATCACCTTCCTCCAGGACTCGTTCTATTTGTATGTCGTGGCAGTCTGTGTATCCTACATTCAATCTCAATGGGTCAATCTGGCATCATCCTTTCGTTCTATATTTCCGAATCATCGGAGTTTGCTCTTTCTTTCTTTCTTTATGGGATAGGAGGGCAAACGAGCAAGCGTGTCACCTAATGGTAAGCAACTTACGCCGCCCATGGACAACAGCAACACATATATGTTACCATTGCGTTGCTGACCTTTAAGGGAGTAGAATATGAAAGGATGGGGAAGGAGGATGGGCCTCCGGGTACCTCTCTCACCGAACGAAATGCGGCATGAGCCACTTTACGTCGATCTTCTGAGAGGTCGTGGTATTTCACCGGTCGAGCCGGCCCATTCATGCAGCGAACTGCTTGGCTCTACCACTTTAACATCGACAGTCTCTTTCAATACTTCTTCCTTCCTCACAACCTTGTTTTCGACGCGGTCAGCGAGAGTCACTCCGCATTTTGCGCAGTACCCTCATTTCGACTGCGTTTATTCTTTCGTGCAAAACCTGCCATACCCGGCTCAAATTGGTTTTAGTCAAAATTTCATACCGTATGCAGTTTGATCCAACTTAAAAGTTCCAGTTCATTTTTTTTTTATAAAACTCCAACCGCAAGATTGAACAAGACTGCGTTACATCAGGAAAAGACACGTTATTAAGTATGAAACTTTTTTCAAAATATTCTTCTACGAGTGATATTAACAATTAAATAACTGCACCAATATGGCTTGACCGATTTTGATGAAATTTTGTGTACATTTTAGGTCTGAGAATCATTCGAATGCGTTTGCAAAGGCCTAAAAGAATGTTTTTAAGAAATATTCGTATTCGCATTTGCGAATGTCCAAAATCCAACATTTGTTACATCACTATTACATAATATAAAACAAAGTCACTTTCCGCTGTCTGTCCCCTTATATGCGTATATCTTTAAAACTACGCAACGGATTTTGATGCGGTTTTTTTTAATAGTTAGAGGGTGTCAACGGGGTGGTTTTGATTTATAATTCATGTATAGTGTAGTAAAAAGAAGTGATAATTTTCAAGATTTAGGTCTTTAATTGCAAACTCTGCCTGAACCCTAAGTGATGAAACAAAATAATGTACTACATTGTTATACACCTTCAAAATATCTACAAAAAAGTCCGCGATGGCATGTGTCTTAGGGATAACCCATAATGACCCATTTTATTTTTTTACTTTTTACGAGAAATAATGGCTTATTTACGAAGCGATTTTAAAAGCAATTTTAAACATCACAGCATTAATTTTCATCCAGTTAAGTGTATTAAATAGATTGTGCTTTAATATAGATCAATATTGCCCTTTACAGTATGTAATTTAAACGAATATTTACGAAGATATTACAGTATTAACATAGCGGGACATAGTATAGCGTTGCGCGCCAAAACGCGTGCCGATAAATAGCGCAATATGAACTTTTTAATATCCAAATTTTACTCATTACTTTTGATGCGGAATAAAGTTCGCCGGGTCAGCTAGTTACATAGTATAAAATAAAGTCGCTTTCCGCTGTCTGTCCCCTTATATGCGCATATCTTTAAAACTACGCAACAGATTTTGATGCGTATTTTTTTTAAATAGATAAAGGGTGTCAACGGAGTGGTTTTTATCTATAATTCATGTATGATATATTCAAGAAAAAGTGATCAATCCAAAATTTACTAATTTATTACTTTTTGATGCGGAACAAAGTTCGCGCGGGTCAGCTAGTTAGCATATATGTAAATATAAGATATGTCTGAGCACAATGGCACCTAAAAAAAGCAGCCGAAAGGACACTGGTTCCAGGTTACCAACATAGCGAATTCTCAGTAAGACCTGAAACTTCACTTACACGCAATAAAACTATCGTAAATGTATCTCTACTTTCGAAGGAAGATTTTTAAGCATAAACAGATGTACATATCATCATCATTAGCCTGTTGCAGTCCACTGCTGGACATAGGCCTCTCCCAATGTGCGCCACAACATCCGATTCTCTGCCTTCCGCATCCAGTCTTTTCCAGCAGCCCTTCTGAGGTCGTCTGACCATCGGGCTGGTGGGCGTCCTACACTACGCTTACCAAGTCGCGGTCTCCACTCAATGACCTTCTTGCTCCATCTACCATCGGTCCTTCGACAGATGTGACCAGCCCATTGCCACTTCAGCGAGCTTATTCTACGAGCTATGTCGGTTACTCCGGTTCTCTGTCGGATATACTCATTCCTGAGTCTATCTTTCAGAGATACTCCGAGCATAGCTCGCTCCATAGCTCGCTGAGCGACTTTAAATTTGTGGACTAGCCCCACCGTAAGTGTCCACGTTTCGGCACCGTAGGTCATTACTGGTAGGACGCACTGGTCAAAGACTTTGGTCTTCAGGCATTGCGGTATAGGCGAGCCGAAAACTCGACGCAGTTTGCCGAATGCGGCCCAACCCAGCTGAATCCTCCTGTCGGCTTCCTTCTCGAAGTTTCGTCTACCTAACTGGATAGTTTGGCCTAGGTAGACGTATTTGTTTACGACTTCGAGAATTGACCCATCGACATTTATCGATCCGGGCACGACATGTTCGTTGAACATGACCTTGGTCTTGTCCAAGTTCATGCCCAGACCGACACGTCGAGAGGATTCGTCTAGGCTGCGCAGCATTCCGCTTAACTGTTCCAGCGACTCTGCCATTACAACTATGTCGTCGGCGAACCGAAGATGCGAGATGTACTCACCATTCACGTTGATACCCTGTCCAGTCCAATCCAGTGTCTTGAAGACGTCCTCCAGAGCGTTGGTGAAGAGTTTGGGAGATATGACATCTCCCTGTCTTACACCTCGATTTAGCTCAATGGAGTTCGTCACCTGGTCCTGTATCTGGACAGTCATCGTGGCGGTGTCATACAAGCATCTCAACACCTCGATATAACGCCAGTCAATCCGACATCGCTGCAATGCATCCAGAACTGCCCAAGTCTCGATGGAGTCGAAGGCTTTTTCGTAGTCCACGAATGCCATACACAGCGGCTGATTGTACTCTTCGGTCTTCTGTACAATCTGCCGAACAGCATGGATGTGGTCTACGGTACTAAAGCCTTTTCGAAACCCGGCCTGCTCCGGAGGCTGGAATTCGTCGAGTCTTGCAGCGAGACGATTCGTGACGACCCTCGAGAACAACTTGTAGATATGGCTCAGGAGTGAGATGGGTCTGTAATTCTTCAGTAAGGTCTTATCGCCTTTTTTGAAGAACAGCACCACCGCACTCCTGCTCCAAACCTGTGGTGTTATACCCTGTTGTATGACGGAATCAAAAAGACTTGCTAATTCCTTTAGGATAGGAGTCCCGCCGGCCTTTAGAAGTTCTGTTGTGATTCCGTCATCACCGGGTGCCTTGTTGTTCTGGAGTTGCTCGAGAGCCGCACTAATCTCGCTTTCTGCAAAGTCGGGGATATCCTCACTATAGTGACGCGTTAGCGGGGCTCTGTGGTCATCATCGCTGTGTCTCGTCGGCTTGGTCATCCGTGTGGAATAAAGGAGCCCATGTACATATACACAAGATGTACATATAAGTAAAGACAACTCAATATTTTCCGAGATTTAGTGTATATGTAGCAGATTTTAAAGTGACAAAGATCAGGGGGGATGTGGTTTACTTAAAACCACTGAATGTGTTTAGTTTTGTTGATGTGACACTCTGATTTGATCTACCAATGGAATGGGCAGAACACAATATCTTTATTTAAATATGGGTAGTTATATTTAAAGACGTAACTAATAATAACAGGTGTACATGCTAATTAAGAAACTCAAAGGAAAACGTTCAGCAGAGCCAAATGCTATTATTTTAGTTACCAACTTATCTATAAACAATGTAAAGAGATCGTCTTGGTGGCATTGTTTTGTATTTTGGCCTTTTATGGGTAACACAAGCATGGAGGGTATTTAAAATTTTCTCAATTCTCTCTTCATTTCTAACGACTCTCGTTTCCAATCAAATCTACAACTGACATTGACAACATGGCCATTCAAGGTTATATTTAATATCGATAACACAATATTTATTATTTTATTACTAGTTTACGACATACAATATGTTAGTGTAGGCCGACATATAAAAATATTTTCCCGCTGAAACGGATACGATGGATCATTGCCAAAGGCCGGTGATGAAAAATTATATTAGAAAAAGAAATAAACACGCTACTTTCGAATTTCGAACTCTATATTCACGAGTTAGTTTTTTTTTAAATTATGACCACGGTAAACAGGCATACAGCCCTTCTGAGAATAAACTGTCGTCTATGAACGTATGTGACATTTACGACTTTACATGCGCTTTGCCATCTTTTGAGAACCCATTGCGACCTTTCTTGGGTTGCTGGTCAGATTCCCTACTGTCTGCTAAAGAGGCAGATTTTCTGAACATTGCGGATTTTTGTTAAATTATTCTCAAAATTGAAAAACAACAGTTGTTAATATATGATGCTGTAATCTGTATCTACAATCAAACAAAGTTGCCACACATTGTATTAGCTTTTCATCAGCGAGACTTTAATTTTGTGATACAGTACGATTTTATCGTACGTTGTTATTTTCCAGTTTCATAATCCCGATAACACATTATTTGTCTGTTCTATTTAGAATATTTTAGAACTATATATTTATTCATAGACGAATCTCAAAGCAAATATGTATACAACATACATCTAATATTGTTTAACAAGAAAACGTACAGTTTCACAACAAAGCAAACTGTTTGATTTATTACTATTACAAAGTGCTTGTTATCTCAGCATTAGTTAGATATAAATCTTTAGACGAAACACCACAACGGCTATCATCTAGTTACAGAGTAACGTTTTCAGGACACGATTAATCTCGAGTAGTTGCGGCAATATCGGCCAATCGGCCAATATCGGCTAGTAGGATGATGATAAGTTCGTTCCGCTCAGCGAATGCATGTGGATGAAAGAGGTCGGCGAAGCCTGTCATCGGCCAACCTTTGGTCGAAGAGTGGCTAGGGTAAATCATTACACAGTATAAAAAAGTCTCTTTCGGCTGTCTGTCCCCTTATATGCATAGATCTTATAAACAACGCAACATATTTTGATGCGGTTTTCTTTAATAGATTGAGAGTGTCATCGGGGTGGTTTGTATGTATAATTCATGTATAGAATAGTAAAGAAAAAGTGATAATTTGCGATATTGGCCGATTTTTGCACTTTAATTGTAAGCGCTGTAAAATTACTTTTGATGCAGAACATAGTTCGCCGGGTCACCTAGTAAATTATGAAATGCTGGACAATGCAAATAATTACAAAGTCAATTTGTATAATTGAACTTAATGAAACTAAGCAGGTAATGTATACAAAATATAATGAGCAGATAGGCGGATGTTATTCTCGAAGATTACTTTCAAAGCAACTAACACTTTTTTTGCAGTATTCATTAGAGGGATTGTATAAATATTATAATTTTTTCAAGAACCCCGTAATACTATAGTAAATTATGCATGAAACGAGGAGTATCAGATTATTGGAGTCGGCAAGAGAACCGTTGTTGATGGGCCGTGTGAAAACCACAAACTATTTTGGTACAACAGTTCAAGAATAACTGGTGAGAGTGACGTCACCTAGATGTTTTGTTGTTACACTCCAGTGACCATACCTTGGTGACACGATGGACTGGCTTGTGGCGAAGTCATCACCCACACGGAGATGAAATGAATACATAGAGTGATCTTGGGTTTATGTAATACTTTTGTCCGAACATCCGTAATAGCAAAAATTTAAAAATTCTTAAAAAAAACGCCTAAAATAATCATTGAATGTTGTGTCTATGACTTCGTGGTTTAACACTCTCGATTTTGGCTTGAAAGCTTACTAATTCGAATCCAATTCAGATGTTAGATGTGCCTGATATATTATCGCATCAGGCTCAACCACCTGTTCCATAGGACCAGATCATTTGTGGCCCAGCATAACACCTTAACCATGCCTTCTGGTATCGAGGGCGATTAGGTACATGATAGAGAGAACACACGTATAGGCCGAGTCAAAGAAACTACCTACTGGTATATGCTAGACAGGAATACGTACACAGTTTTCACACTTTTCTATAGGACTAATTCTATAGGTAGTTTTTTAAAGTTAAAAGAGTCTTCCTATTTCCCATTTGTTCCACAACAAAAACAAACAGTTACATATTGTTTAAGTATTATTACGTTGGATATTTTAATAGTGGTACGCCATTGAATTAACGTGTTAAAATACATACAGGAATTGTGGGGTATTTTAACGACCGCACAACCATTATTTTTGGCAATAAAACGTGCTCGTTTATTTGTTTGCAACGTGTATATTGTTATATTAAGTGAGTAGTAGGTAAGCAAAATCGTGTGACATTGCTATAGAGACATGATCTGGACTATTTTTCGTATCACAAATATTTATTGCTGTTTAAGGATTGTCGATACTGCATGGCAATAGGTTATCTGCCACTTTAATTTTGCAATGTCTTTTTTAGTGAAATTCTAATTCTATCACTTACCCATTGGGCATGTCTGCGCTGAGCTGGTCCAGGAGAGAGTCCACAGAAGGTCTTGTAGATGCCGGACTGGCTGCACCGTTAGTGCGAGGGTAGCTACCTAAGAAGACAAATGTAATCTTAATTAACAAGAGTGGTATCAGTATTTTCAAGGAGCTTCAAGGAGGCATCCATAATTCAAGGTTTTATTACTTTCCAATACATATCATCATTAGCCTGTTGTCTTTAATCATGTCATCATGTCCTCTTTAATAAGTAGAAAAATGCACACATTTCATATTATAGATTAAATCCGCTTTCATTGCGTATTAAGTTCTCCTGAGAACAGTGTTACAATAATTAACAATTTGGATATGTATTGGAACGTGGATACTCACAGTGGGGCATGTCCACAAATTTAAAGTCGCTCAGCGAGCTATGGAACGAGCTATGCTTGGGGTATATCAAAAAGATAAACTCAGAAATGAGTATATTCGACAGAGAACTGGAGTTAAGATAATTAATGTCAATTATTTTATAAAACATGATCAATTTTTAAACGTCCTGGACAAGCTGTGATACTCAAGACGACAGAATTTTTTTCCATTCTCCCATTTGGGACAGTCTAAAGTTTGTATCACTGTCTACGAGACGACATTGACAATTTAGTCCAATGCCAAGAGCGAGCCCTTGCCGAGGAAACCGGTGACGGTGATCGTCAGCTGCATACGCTTAACAGTAAAAAAATTATCATTTCTTTACATGGAATATTTTATATTTGTATTTTATTTCTTTCTTCCAATGAACTATTGACTACGACGGCGACCAGGTCATTTTCATAATCATAATACATATGTTTTAGTCAGGTTTAAACTAGAATGAAACAAGATTGAATACAGACCATCCCACGAGGGCAGTGGGCAGGCGACAGGTCGAGATGATTACGCCAAATCATAGAAACACATCCTGCTAACTTATAAATAAGGTTTGAAGTGTTTTAACTCAGAACATACGATGCCGTATAATATGAGAAATGTTCCAGGCACAAGTAAATCATTTACTAAAAGACAAGAAAAGCGATCCGAAAATTCCGAAAAGACTAAAATATAAATGTCTCTTTTGTGTTCTAGTACCTACTCTGTTCTGGTCATCCACATTTTAGATGTACGAATCGAATCTTCAACTAATTTATTATTTGTTTATGTCACTTATCATAATTATAATGAACAATTTACACAGTCTTAGCTTGATATCTCGTTGTTTTGTAAATCACTTGAAAATTATGATTTATTAATTCTTCATCTCCACGCTACAGAATCCTACAGAATTTATCCATCTCTTTTTCGGCGTTACTCTACCAGTATGTCCACCCATTTCTATTCTCCTCACATATAACCTAACCACCTAATATCGTATGTATGTATGTATGTACCTAATATCGCATCATTCTCCTAGTAACATAACTGTCTTCTCTCTTCGTAGCATGTCCATAGCATGTTAATATACCATTTATATTTTTTTCTTGAATAGTGCAATTTTCAGGCTTCCTCTTTTGTAAATGAAATCGCAAAAACAATTACAGTTCTATATAAGTCTATTAAAAGCACTCAAATCTACCAAAAGGTTAAGAAGCATTCGCCTCGAAAACCAACATATAGGAGGATACCAGCTAGGATTGATATGACATGCGACCTAGTGCACTTCACGGGAGACCTAAATTATATTGTCACGACGCATGCCAACAATTTTAACGGCAGTGTAGTTACAGTTTATTACGACAAATAGCAATATGCATATATAATTGGACAATGGACATGAATTGTTATTACTTATCTCTTATCTGATATAATATGGTACACGAAGGAATATGAATCCTTGATCTGGATCTACTTATGGAAGCATGGACAAAATAACCAATTATAATGATATACAATGCATAAGCGGAAGGATGTAGGAGTCGAAGACGGCCACGACATATTTGCCATGACCGAATCGAACGAGTCCTAGAGGAAGAAGATGTCAAGAGGTTTAAAAACCGACGAGCGTGTACTACAAGATTTGGGATAGTAAAAAAAAGGGAGTGAGGTGTGTAAGAATCGTGCCTTATGGCGGTCTGCTCTCTCTCCATACTACGCAAGGATTTGGTGTAAGTTATGAAAGTATGTGTAATGGGCTCGTTACTTATTTCATAGAACCGATTCTGTCACTTTGTGCCATGAATGGTGTGATATCAAATACCATTTAAAAGTTTCAAAAGGTTTATGAAGCGAAGCAGAATAATAATTATTTACGTTACTGTCGCGGGGAAAATAAAACGAATTTGAAAACTGTTATTTCTGTTTTACAGAGGATGTTAACGGCGTGGCCTTGGTGTGGACGGTTGCCGATAACTCTTGTAAACATGGAATATTTATTTTATTACAGAGTTATATCTATATATTTATTACGCACGCAGATTTAACATTACCTACTAACATACGTAGGAGATTGGATGACGCAGAATAGAGAACCATTCGCAAGTTCTTTATTACTGGAAAACAAGCTCACCGCTCGGTAAGCAGTTATAGTAGCCAGAGTATGCCTGGGTATGCCACAGGTATTTTGGGGGATCACACGTGTATTTTCTAAGGGGGTGATAATTAAGAATCTATCTATAAAGCTATTCGACAGAGCCTCGTGGTACATTAGTAAAATTTCCTACTGTAAAGTCGGCGTGTTCGATTTCAACCCGAGCTGAAATATTATTTTTTGACCATGGATTGTTTGGGTGTTTGATAGCCTTTGTCTAGTTGCCCACTATTAGCATTTCGTTTATTAGCTAAGAAAATTAGAGGGCGGTGTGAATGTTCTAACTTCCCTTCGGACAGACCCTAAACTGTAGTGTTCTGGAAAAATATATAGCTAGTGTTACAGGGCGAAAATTCTTTTGAAATCGTACTGAGCGTAACCATCTGAATACCAAAATTATATAATGAATAACGTTGTAGGAAAGTTGAAACTGTACATTGGTTATTTTTTTATTTTAGAATACTAGGGACATGATTAACAATCGATACCCATCCCAAAAATATGTTTTTTAGAATTTTTGTCTATTTATCTGTATGTTTGTTAAGGACAAACTCTAAAAGTACTGCATGCTTTTACGTTCTATTTTGCATAAATATAGCCGGGGCAACACATAGGCTAAATACTATCAGGCTATCATTAATTGGGGGTGAGCGTCCACGTAGACGAAGTAGCGGGCTGAATAATGCTCTTTCAACTATGATTTAATACAATTGCAGACTTATTGAGGGCAAATTAAAAATAAATCACCCGAACAGACATGCGATAATAAATATACAATTATTTACCAATCAATCATTTTATCTATCAGGCCGCCTAGATATAGTTCCGTCCCAGAACACCCATCCTCAATTTGACGTAGCCTAGTTTGCTGAATTACTGAAAACTTTGACTATTCGTACATACATACTTGTTTTTCCTGATAGATTATCCAGTATTTTCTTAATAAAAATAATAGATCACGGGACTGTTTAATACAGCGATAATAAAATAAATGTATGTCATGTGTATGACATATTTTTATAGGCAGGATAGACGAAATTAATGTCTGAAAAGGAGTTAGACAAAATGTTTTACGAAAATCTATGATCATGTTCCTTTTTAAATCATATTGTCATAATAAATAGTAAAAATCTTCCTCAAATCATCAATAATGGTTAATATGTAATACGGACCAACATATAAATGTAGAGAAAGAGGGTTAGAAATTTGAACACAGGCAAGACCAAAATGATAACCAACTCAAGACCAATAGGCATAACCGTAAAGGTAAAAAACGAGAACATTTACAAGAACGTGTCCGCGGAGACCTAGACCAGATGATAACACCAAATAACCAAATGTCCAAAGAACTTTCTTTTTATGCGAAAGGAGGGCAAACGAGCAGGCGTGTCACCTGAAGGTAAGCAACCAACGTCGCCCATGGACACCAGCAACACATATAGTGTTATTGTTGCGTTGGCGACCTTTAAGAGATTGGGGATAGGGAAGGGGGTTGGGCCTCCGGATACCTCTCTCACCGAACTTCTGAGAGGTCGTGGTATTTCACCGACCCATTCATGCAGCGAACTGCTTGGCTCTACCACTGTTGACTGTGACTGGGTGGAGTTCTAAGGTCAACAATACATTTAAAAAAGAAGCTACAATCTTTGACAAGTCTTTAAGTACGTGAGAATTGTAAAGATCATTTTGCAATGATCACATAATATCGACGTAAAGTGGCTCAGGGCGTGTTTCGCTCGGTGAGAGAGATATCTAGACGCCCAACTCCTTTCTCTTTTCCTTCCCCATCCCATTTTAAAGCTCGGAAACGCAACTGTACCTCTATCTGTATTGCAGATGTCCATGGGCGGCGTCAGTTGCTTACCATCACGTGACAAGTCTACTCGTTTGTCCCCCCTATCCCATAGACAAATAGGGCTAGATAATTTTATCACATATAACCTCTTCTTCTTATAATATCAGGTATAATATGATCATCATGGAAAGTAAGAAAGGGCTTGCTTCGATGGTTCGGACATGTAGATAGAATGGATGATGCAAGATTTACTAAGCAGATATACAATGCAAAAGCGGATGGGTGTAGGAGTCGAGGACGGCCAAGGCACACATTCCATGACCAAATAGACGTGTTCTGAAGGAAGGTGATGTTAGGAGCCTCAAAAAAACGACGCGCGTCGCAGAAAGTCAACCAAGCGAGTAAGGTGTGTAAGAATCGTGCCTTATGGCACTCTGTTCGCTCTGTTCTCTCTGCTTACCCCACATGGGATTTGGCGCGAAGTTATGTATGTATGTGTGTATCACGGAAATAATTAATGAACTCACCTGTTCTCTCATTGTATGAAGTGTTCTTCTCCACGTAGTTCCCGTATCTGGCGTTGCTCAGATCGTCCAGGAGTGTGTCCAGCTCGGTGAGGTGTGCCCTGCCTCCCGTCCTGCCGTACCCTGGCTGCTGCTGAGCATTGTAGCTGGGCGTGTGGCTGCCGTACGTCGCTTGTGAATTGGTATACTTCGTAGGTATTATCTTCTCGTGTATTGCCGACGTGTTTTGATAGGTGGGCTAGTGGACAAAGAAAACCATCGTTAATTAATTTTAACAATGCTTCAAAACGAGAGGTCTAGAAATGGAAGGACTCAGCTGGAGTATCAACTTTTAAGGTGACTAAAATTGTTAGAGAGACACAGTTCGCTGTCTCAATGGACCGGCTTGTACGCCGAAATACAACCACTCAGAATGTCGACGTAAAGTGGCTCATAATTTCTAAGAGATGGAAAGAGCAATTCAAACCTCTCAATTCTCCATATAAACATATCTGGTTACGTTTATTAACAGATTTATATAACTATTAAGAAAATATTGTCACTCTCGCTCTAGCACTCTACAGGTTTGCAAATAGAGATTTGGCAAGTGCCACTTCCGCAATCAAATATTTTTTTGTATATTATTAAATATATTTACGAATGAAAAAAATAATATAAATGTGTCTCTGATTATAAAATTGATTTATGAATATTAAGCTTTATGAAGACAAGTTCACCTGACAGCATGTCCGAATTAAAATATAGCCAGTATTGCCATTTTTTTTAAAACAATTGGGTGTAAAAAGAATAACTTTCTACTATTAGCTTACATAAGTATTATAGTTATAAACATTTTGTAATAATTTGACAGTCGAAATTGTAATTTCAAAAAGTTTAAAAAATTAGTTCCGGAACCCACCAAAATATCTTGGATACAAATCGCACAGCCCCCTCTAGTTCCAAATTAAGCATGCATTAAGCAATGCTTGTGCTATGGATACTAAGATAACGGATACTAATACACGTATACTTTTCTTTTGTAAATACATACTTATAATACATAGAAAAACACCCAGACGCGGATAGAAACATCCATGCTTGTCACAAATATTTGTACTCAGGTGGGCATCGAACCTGTCAACCTCGATTCTGCAGTCGATTGCTTTACCAATGCGCCACGAGGCCCGCCAAAAATGGTTCTAGTTAAGCATGAAGTAATCTCTGACTGTAACAGTTGACGACGCAGTTGAAGTTTTCAAAACAACATGTTAGGAAATTATTCAATTAAATGTTTCTAAAGAATGACTGTTCAAGGCATCATGGAAAACCACAAAGCCTCAATGAATTAATCCCAGTTTAATTATTGATAAACTTGGTAAACAAAACAATAACATCACCAGCCTGGTGTGTGTCACTCCTCATCAGAACACTACCACAACTTCAAGTAAGTAAAAGATGAGTAAAAGATTTGACCGAATACGGACTATATATCATGTTATAAATCTCGAAATGAGGGCACTGCGCAAAATCTGCGGGGTGACCCTCGCTGACCGCTTCGAAAACAAGGGCAAAGTCAAGCAAGGCAACAAGGGCAAGGGAAGTCGGATTGAAAGAGAGTGTCGGTGCGTAAGAATAGGCATGGTCCGATGGTTCGGACATGTAGAAAGAATGGATGATGCAAAATATACTAAGCAGATATACCTACAATGCAAAAGCTGATGGATCTAGGAATCAAGGACGGCCAAGACACACATTCCATGACCAAATAGAACGTGTTCAGGAGGGAAGTGATTTTAGGAGCCTCAGAAATCAACGCGCGTGCATGAAAAGAGTTATAAAAGTCAACGAAGCGAGTGAAGTGTGTAAGAATCGTTCGTTATGGCGCTTTGTTCTCTCTGCCTACCCCACAAGGGATTTGGCGTGAAGTCTTATATGAACGTATGTATAAATCTCGAAGGTGAAAGTGGTTCAGCACTTGGGTTTCTAGTTCAACGGTGTCTAGCTCGAAACTTTCCTCACACTAATGACGTTACTAGAGCTATTTGTTATAAATTTTGTCTAGTAACAAATTGTACCGGATGGCTGCAATCAATTTCTTCGCCTATTACATTTAGGATGAACAAATTGATCCCACCTGTCACCTGCCAACACCCTCTATTACGGGCGTCAGATTCGTCACTTATAAAATAACCACAACATGCGCTGATTCTGCTAAATATTAAAATCAAAATATCATCAAACAAACAAAGATAGATAGATAAAATTGTGCAGCTGTTTCTACACAAAATCCATACAAAAGATTTCGCGCGATTTTTTTTCAATAAACAAACTGACAGCGATGAGTAGATATATATGCGATGACGCAAATAGCCCGTTTGCGTTAATCTGTTAAAATAGTCTAGTTTATAATAGGTCGGGGAAAAAGTCTTTTCGCATAACGTAGGTATAAACTTATTATAAAATTTCTTTGACTGTACTATTTGTGTCTGGCTGGTTTTGGTAACATTAAAAAGGTTACATTATAAAGAAAAGAAAAAAATAAAAAAAAGTTGTTTCCCGCTATTTTTCATTTGTTTTTCTCTCCGTAAAAATGAGTGAATCTAATGAAGAAATTCGATACATTTTAAAATTTTATTATAAAAAAGGCAAAAATGCAACTCAAGCAGTGAAAAAAATTTGTGATGTTTATGGACCTGATGCAGTGTCAGTAAGAGTAGCACAAATTTGGTTCAAACGTTTTCAGTCCGGAAATTTTGATGTTAAAGATGCACCTCGCTCTGGGCGCCCTGTTACGAATAAAATGGACGCCATTTTTGAAAGAGTGGAGCAAGATCGGCATATTAGTAGTTACGATGTAGCTGAAGAACTGGGAATTGACCACAAAACAGTTTTGACCCATTTGAAGAAAGCTGGTTATACAAAAAAGCTCGATATTTGGGTGCCACACGAGCTCACTCAAAGAAACTTAATGAACCGTGTACTCATTTGCGATTCATTATTGAGACGTAATGAAACCGAGCCGTTTTTGAAGAGATTGATAACTGGCGATGAAAAGTGGATCACGTACGACAAGAACGTGCGAAAAAGGTCGTGGTCGAAAGTTGGCCAGGCTTCACAGACTGTGGCCAAACCTGGCCTAACACGAAATAAGGTGATGCTGTGTGTATGGTGGGATTGGAAGGGCATTGTTCATTATGAGCTTTTACCGTCCGGCAAAACCATCGATTCTGATCTTTACTGCCAGCAACTGATGAGATTAAAGGAAGCAGTCGAGAGAAAACGGCCGGAATTGATCAACAGGAAGGGTGTGGTCTTTCATCACGATAACGCTAGACCACACACATCTTTAGCCACTCAGCAAAAATTAAGAGAGTTCGACTGGGAGGTCCTAGTGCATCCACCATATAGCCCTGACCTTGTGCCTTCAGATTTTCACCTGTTTCGGTCTCTTCAGAATTCTTTAGGTTCTGTAAGGTTGACCTCAAGAGAGGACTGCCAAAACTATTTGTCCCGTTTTTTTGATCAGAAGTCCCAAAGTTTCTACAGTAACGGGATAATGTCTCTGCCCACAAAATTATTCAAAGCAGAAAGTTATTCAACAAAACGGTACATATATATTGTAAATAAATGTAAATAAACTTTGAAAAAAATGTCTTGACTTTTCATACAAAAATACGAAAATACTTTTTCCCCAACCTATTATGTACTGGCAAACATTTGTTCCTCCTCTCTGCTTACCTTTTGGCTCTATTCATATTCTGCCGCTTTTAAATGTATACTCTACAATTAGTGACATCTATTAGAGAAGTTGGAAACTGTTCAAACGTTTTGTATCTCATGTTGTTTTACAAATTCCGAACTAGATGTCGTGATGATTAATTTTATCACAGAGGTTAATTTTCCAGGTTTGCTTGGCAGCACTCCACTTAATATCCAATCCATAAATAATTGTTTAATCATTACATAAAACAAAGTCACTTTCCGCTGTCTGTCCGCGTATATGCTTATAGATTAAAACTACGCAACGGATTTTGATGCGGCTTTTTTTAATAGTTAGAGGGTGTCAACGGGGTGGTTTTCATCTATAATTCATATGTGATGTTGTAAAGAAAAAAGGATAATTTTCGAGATTTACCACTTTAATTGCAAACGCTGGCTGAACCCTAAATGATAGATCAAAACAATGATCTACATTAAAAACACCTTCAGAAGGTGTACAAAAAAGTCCGCGAGAGCATATGTCTATCTCTTAGGGTTAACCCACAATGAACATTTTTGTGATCATGTTAATTTAAAATATAATAAGGCGTTTCATAAAGTATTTGAATTAAACTATAATCACTAGTTGATCTTGAAGTAAGCCCAGTTTACTGGGACATGGCTAGGTGAGTAGGTCAGGCTGACATTGGTTACTAACAATTTATTACTGACAATTAAAGTATTCGCTTCAAAATCAAGAAGGCCGTGGTTCAAAATCTGGTTTATACATAACTTCGCGTCTTTTTCTACACGAAGGTGTAAGCAGCGGCTGTTAAGCCTCGTCTTGCCGTTATGTTTACGTCCCAAATGGAATAGGTGGCGAACCTATTGCCATACCGGGCACAATGTTTTCACACATAACTTCCGAAAAGAACTTCGAAAAGTCATTGGTGTGAGTCAGTGTGAGGATTCGAACCTCGACCTAGAGGTCGAGATTTAGAAGCGGGTGCTCGACCACTGGACCACCGAGACTGGTAGTTTGTCTAGTTTATACAAGTGACTTTTCGGCAGTTATAGTCAATAAATATCGATGACTGACAACATTGTGCCCGGTGTATGGCAATAGGTTCGACACCATACATTTGGGTCGTAAAGATTGGGCTAGTTGAGGCATAACAGCCACTGCCTATACTTTTGGGTCAAAATGGTGCGAAGTCACAGATATAATACTAACAATAAATTCTACCACACGGCCCTAACATCTAAAGTCAAATATTGTCATAGAGTTAGTTAATTTCCTAGCGTAATATCTTCAGACATATTTCGCCCGCAGCACAACATAAATACCGGAGGGATTTTTGAAAAGACTCATTTCAGCCTGTATGAACCTGTACCGTCGCGTAGAAATCGTAAATTATAAATAAAAAAAAATAATAATAAATAATTATCTATTATAATGACAAATGTTGTGTGTTATTGAATTTGACACAAATTGGTATTGGTATGGTATTTAAATAACAAATAGATGGGAAACAACAAAGCCAGCCATTATTAGAACTGCGTAAAAATTATTGGTAAGACAATATTCTCACAATTAAAATGTAAACTTATATATATTTTTTTTTATGGGATAGGAGGGCAAACGAGCAGGCGGGTCACCTGGTGGTAAGCAACCAACGCCGCCCATGGACACCAGCAACACATAGTGTTACTGTTGCGTTGCCAACCTTTAAGGGGTAGGGGATAGGAAAGGATGGGGAAGGAGGTGGGCCTCCGGGTACCTCTTTCACCGAACGAAACGCGGAATGAGCCACTTTACGTCGGTCTTCTGAGAGGTCGTGGTATTTCACCGGTCGAGCCGGCCCATTTATGCAGCGAACTGCTTGGCTCTAAAATTATATATGTATATGATGAAGTAATTCCTTGTAATTAAAATTTATTGACATTGAAACTGTAAATAAACTCATCTGCGTTAATAAACGTGACAATGTGATAAATGAATAATAATTTTCAGGGAAACAAACATGCGTCTGAACATTATGACGAGTCGAGTACATTAGTAGACCAAGGTCTGATGGTAAAATGTGGAGATACTGATGTAAACAGTATTCATTTTGTGATTGCCATGACTCCTAGGCATGTTTATTTTCCTTTTGTCTAAATGTTCATTTATAACTTGCGAGTAGGTAGAGATATCTGAGTTTATTGATGAAAGCCGCATGCAATTGGGCATCCAGACATCAAGGTGGATTTAGTTTTGTAATTAAATAATATAGAACGTAAGTATAGGGTGCCAGATAAAAATTTATTCCAGGACAATAGGGCAATAGTATCAGACCACGGACCTAGAAACAATCTGGTAAATGACGTCTTTATTCTGGGACACAGACTTATACTGCTTGTAATTTTGACATAAAATCTTAAATATTTTCTAATTCCTAAGACAATCTCGTTAACTCTCTAACTTCTCATTAACAATGTAGAAAATCGTAGTGATACAAAGGTAGGTTTTCCCGGCCCATTAGTAACTCCAAGGATGTTGGTACTAATTTTCTCTCATTAATTACAGAGAACTAAACGCCGAGAACTAAATTATTTTAGGAAATAATTCATATTGTGGAAGTATAATTTGGTGATTTAAAAATATAATATATAGGTACTTATATCGTACGTAAATCGTAAATAATGTCTCGGTGGTCCAGTGGTGCTCTTCTGGATCAAGAAGTCTTTCTTTCGAATCCTAGCTCACACCAATGACTGACTGACGTTTCGAAATTATTTTCGGAAGTTATGTGTAATAATTATTGACGACAGAAAACTTGGTGCCCGGTGTATTGTTCTGCATTTGGGACGTAAACATAACCGCGAATCAAGGCTTAACAGCCGCTGCCTACGGCTTCGGTTAGAGGAAGGCGTGAAGTTATGTATGTATGTACATTAAAAGGGGGTTAAAGTCTGGTGGTGCGTCGCAGCTGCTACACTGATACTCTTTTTTTGTTCCAGTCATCAATTTCAGCAGTTTGGACGATAGAAGACATACGATTTTGTCAATTATTACATGTCGTTAAAGACTAAATTCGCCTGGTAAGTAGTGCAATAACAATGAGATTGTGCAGACACTATTTATCACGCTCAAATATTAAACAAGCAGATACCAACTACGCCACGAGACCTCACAAAATACCACACATTTGGTATTTTTACTTTAAGGACTCTTATTGTTTTGTTTTTCGTTTAGTTTTGCTTGCGTTAATAAGTTTTAAGTTCTTTGTCTATGTCCACAGCCACACGAATAAGCGGATTGCTTGCTTGCGATTCTAAATTACAACTTACACATGAGTGATTTATACTATATTTCATTGGACTCCCGAAAAACCGGTATTTAGAACATAATTTTGTATTATATGGTCACACAAACTCACCGAGGCTGGTTTTGTATATTCCGTGGTAATATTTCTTGACCCATTAATTGACCCATAACCTGTTGAGGATGGTGAGTTCAGGCTGCCTCCCGGAGAGCTCAGTCGGCCCGGTGAACTGCCTCTGCCCAACGGTGAGCTGGTTCGGCCGGGTGACGCAGTACGTCCGCCAGGGGAACTTCTACCTCCTGGACTGCTAACTCTGGCGCCAGGATTGATTGAGTTTTGGAGATCAGCCAGCAAAGCATCTGAAATCAAGAGAGTCACTGATTGAATAATGGTATTACATTATTTTTATGAACTTTTAAGACTAAGAGTAATGAAGTAAGCAAGGTTGATCGTACTTGATAGCTGAACTATGAGCATTGAAGGTTGGCAATAGACCATGTAGAAAAATGTAGAACATTTTTAGTATTGTTATATCTACGTTCAATGATTGTATTGTTGTTGAATGTATGATTTAATTTAATAACATACAATTCTAATTGACACCAGCTCAACATTTACGAGTGTTGCCACAAATATGTATCCCAACCCAGCTTTTTTTGAGCTCTAACAACATAATGTATCATCTATAAAACTGACATATCTATAAAGAACAACGAAGACAATGCATATCGAGTCAATAATAAAACAAAATCTATTGTATCCTTGATTTAGACAGGAGTTAAGTTGAGAACCCCCTAGATAACGGAACACAAGACCTTAGAGCTGATGATAACTTAACTGATAGCATACCTAACATCTGACCGTGAATGCACACATCTAAAAATATATCAATTAAAATGAATATAAACTTGTCGCAATTATCTGGTGACATCACACTGGTGGAACAGGCAACAGACTCATTCATCTTAATTGAATGTATAGAATAATATAATACGTGACATTGTAAACACTTATAGTACAATACAATATACATATAGCGAATATTTACATTAAAAAACTACTAATTTTAGAAGTTTTTAGAACAAATTTTACAGAGATTTCGTTGAATGAAATGAAAAAGATGAAAAACGGGGTTGTGCAAATTACGAGAAATTTTGTACCAGAGTACCCAGTAAACATAGGAAATGATGATGAACCCAGCGTTGGCCTAGGCCTGTTAAAGCTTGGCCCATGGAAAAGATGAACAGCACTGGCTCAACCTAATTTAAAGTTTGGGGTGATAACTAAGGCCTAGACTGGCAATTAACATTGTCCAATTTCAGCCCAATATCAAATTCTCTGGGTTGTTCCAAACTTGACCTTATCGTTCATACATAGGTAGTTTTTAAATGGATTAAACAACACTAGATTGCGGGTAAAATAAATTTAAATAAACAATTTAAAAGGCTAAAAGTACGAGTATATAGCATTGGAATATAAACAATATTATCGAGCGAAAATATTGTTTATTACAGGAAATTGTATACAAACGTTTTACAGTAAAACTATGGAGTTGTTTTGAATAAATAAAAAAATGGCACATTTCGCGCTGCGCACCGCACTGAGCACACAATACAGGGTTGGACTCGTTTGTCAGAAACTAGTTTCGCTTTTCGGAGTTCAACGCCTTCACGACGACTTATATTAAGAATTTTTAAATATATTATTAAACCAAGTCAAGGATTAATGTCGTAACCTCTTATCGTTCAACTTACACAAATTACCTACCGCGTACTGATAAGAGAATTTCATAACAACAATACAGCCTTTTCGTGTGTCTGATAGAAAAAAGAATGCCAAGACAGTGACGAACTTGTATCTGCGTAAAGTTTTGTTTATGCCCGTTTTATTGACTGTCATTAAAAAAGCTATTTCTGTTAACCTATTAATAAAAATCGCATCTTTCTCTTATGTTTATCTCTATATAATAAAGTTGAAATTATAAAGGTAACATCTGTTCTTCTTTATTATCAGACTCGGTTCAACAGTTTTGACAGGCATGATTGAAATAATGTTAATATGTACGAGTGAAACATCGTTAGTTTTTTATACTTATTAGACACTGGCAGAAATGGCCTCTCTTGGCACAATAATCAAGTAAAGAAATCCTTCTCCAACTAAGTTTAGCAAAATGTATAACTGCAGTGTATTGGTTTCTTTACAAGATATTTTTTTAATTAGTTATATAAAATGAGATACCTAATCCATCACACGTTTGATACACTTCATATTCGTATTCCAACGGCGGAGATTTCTTATTTGTTTTCAAAATCTTCCCGTATATATCGTCGTTCACTTTATAATGAGTGTGAGACATTATAAAAATTACAAACTAAAACCTTTTTACACATAAAACTTTTCGTTCACAACCGACTGGCCGGTGAATTCGCAAGGGATAACATAAAAACGATTTAAAAAAAGAAAGAAAACGTTCGCGCCTCGAGCGAAGGGATTCTAAATTTAAATGTTATAAATCTCCTTTGCCCTCGTACACGCAGGCGCGCCCGGCTCTCTTATGGACTAATGCGGTACTGATACTACTGATTCACCACGGTTAAGCGCACACCGCAAAAATCGCTCGCAGTTTTAACACATTGTTCACAATAAATATTTGTAATTCTTTAATAGTCCGCTGTGTTTGCGTAACTTTTAGACGAGATATGAGGTCACGAATTAGTATTTCGGCCATGTCACTTAAGATACATGGGTAGGTACACCAGTCACCTAGATCCGTCAATCAACTATCAGAACGCAGGAGGTTATTATGTTTTATGCCTTTTTTCTACATTACCAAAGGCGTAATGCAAATATTTGTAAACCTTCGTACTAGGACATCCACCTCAAATCGGGAAGTATAAGTTAGAAGCGTCAAGTCAAATTATGTAAGTAAATTAAACATTCGTTGATACAAGGATCCATTAGAAATTAAACAGCGCTAAAACTGCTTAAGGGGGTTTTTATTAACATAAGCTATCCCTGGTTCATAAGGCGAGTATGACGAATGTATTGTGGAATTTGTCTGCTCTTCTCGCTCGCTCCAGTAAGTCTTGTATGTGGAAGATATACATACAACTTAGTAAGCGCAAAAATTTCGTAGAATTAGTTGACATAAAGCAACAGACTATTTCAACCTTTTATCTTAGCATTGTGACCTTCGTTTCAAGATTGTACAACACATTATGAAGATATTATCGACTGTTTTGTGTTTATGTTAGTCAAGTTTTATTTGCGCTCATATATTTTACATTTTTATCATGCAAAACATGCACGACCTCTCAGAAGATCGAAGTAAAGGTAGGGGGTAAATGTACCCGGAGGCCCACCTCCTTTCCCCAACCTTAACTTACTCCCTTAAAGGTCGGCAACGCAACTGTAACACTAATGTGTTGCAGGTGTCCATGGGCGGGGTTGGTCACTTACCATCGGGTGACACGGTATTATTGCCCTCCTATCCCATAAATAAATCTTTTTCAAACGTCTAATTTTTTAAGTATATATTATGGGGCTTTTCATAATAAAATTCTGTCAAGCATTATACGATATATGTATAGTTGGAGAGCTCATTTGGTTATCAGGGAAGCATGTTCAGGGCTCGTGTACTAATAAAGAAGTGTGTACATTAATAAGGGGATAAATTTTATAAATTACATAGTAAAATAGAATAATAAATAATAAACATTGACAATAAAATATACAGGAAAATTTATTGTGTACTTCCATAAATAGGTTGGTCAATAGATTAATTAGCTTGCTAAAAAACCAGTTACATCCTATACAATCGTTTGGACACATATCATAGGTAGCGAGTTCAAATGCTCATTTAGAGCAATTACATTCTCAAAGTACACAGTCATACTCAGTGATATGGATGACAGGCGGGATTGTGCCGTCAATTCGGTAAAAAGTTTTGAGGCACATTTGCCTTTGCCAACAGCAACAATAACACAAATAAAAACAATATAAATACAAAATATTTAAAATTTAATTAAAAATAATTACATTTTAACAGTAGTAGAGCCAAGCAGTTCGCTGCAGGATTGGGCTGGCTCGACCGGTGAAATACCACGACCTCTCAGAAGATCGACGTAAAGCTCGTGGCTCATGCCGCGTTTCGTTCGGTGAGAGAGGTACCCGGAGGCCCATACTCTATTCCCTATCCCTTAGCGGTCGGCAACGCAACAGCAACACTATATGTGTTCCTGATGTCCGTGGGCGGCGTTGGTTGCTTACCATCAGGTGACACGCCTGCTCGTTTGCCCTCCTATCCCATAAAAAAAATCCCACGATAATACAAAACGCCTACAACAAATATGATTACATATGTACGACACGAACTTTGCTATGATAAAAATGGCAGGCATCCGGTATAATGAATCTCGTTTAATCTGTCTTAAAATACAACATCGTCATCTATAATATTAATTAACGGAAATATAAGTTTGGATATTTATACATTTTCCAAATATTATACAAATAAAATTGATGACTTTTTTCATCATTTTAATTGAAATAATTAAAATAACTGCACTGGTTCGCAATCTCGCGCGAGAAACTCATGTGTCAAATACATTTTTCAAACCATGTCTTTTTAAACTATTATTGTTAATAATATTTATATATATAGACATTTATTCTTGAGTCGCTAGTGATTTAGAAAGGTTAAGGATTTAGGTGACTTAATGACTAAATATATTGTCTCCGATCCCTGTTCGGAATCTAGGTATTATTTAATATTAAGACATTAAATTAATGATAAAATTCTCTAAATTTTTTATATTTTTGTGTAAAGATAAAATCCTAAACCTTGGCGTTCAGCACAGCTCTAAAGAATGGTGCCATCCCAATTCGTCCTGTAGATGTCCTAAAAGGGCACTACGTGATTTGACTCGATGCAGAAGTGACAGAACATATCACAAGTAAACTTGACGCTAGTTAGAAGTATGCTAGAAGTAGACTACTTTAAAGGTACTAAAATCAAACATAAACATAACTTCACGCAGTTTTTAGCCAAAGGTGTAGGCAGTGGCTGTGTGATAGATCTATTGCCATACATCGGGGGCACAAAGTTATCACTTATCGATATTTCCAAGATCAAAGACGGTGACTAATAAAAATTGTGCCCGATCTATGGGTATGGTATAATGACGGAAAATCTATGTGAACATTATGAAGCTAAAGATTATATTTGTTTGATTGAATGCGCTATTCTCAGGAACTACTGTTTCCAAGAGAAAAAAATATTTTTGTGTGTGATAGTCCATTTATCGAAAAAGGCTTTTGACTATTTATTGTATATCATCACGCTATGACCAATAGGAGCGGAGCATTTATTTTTCGTGATAGTTGGTATAGCGGTAAGAAGTTTACGCGGTCATCTAGAAATACTTATAATAACGGCACTAGGCAGTGTAGTATTCGATAGAACATTTTGCGGTGCAGACCGCAAGGTTATCGGTCAGTTGACACCTCGCCTTGGACAAATGATATCCCTAACTGACTACACTTTCAATTGTACTCTATTATCTATTACTAGAAGCCTGCCAGAGAACTGTGATATTGTTTTATCTGTCAGTACTCCTTGGACTAAGTACTTAATGCGTAATTTTCAAGTATTAAACGGGGTACCGAAATACTACTAAATAAACGTCACGCAACGTCTCTGATGGGTTAGGCAGAGAGAACAGGTGGCCATAGGATAGAACTTATACGAGTTATACATTTAAATAAATACGAGTCCTCGCTTCTCGAACTAAATCCATCATCATGTAATTTATATTAGACCAGAGATCGTGCCAAAGAAATATAAGAATATAGACTCTAAAAACAAAACCCTTCTTCTGGGGCAATCGGGTGATAGTTTGTTTAATATTAATTTAAACCACGTGATATCAATATCATAGAATATATTTATCTATAAATCATCATCAAAACAGCTGCGGTGATTATTTGTGTTTTAATAATTGCCTCACACAGAATGAGATGGTGGAGCCTATTGCCGCGTATCAAGCGGATTTTTGTCACATATCCGTAAAAATCATTCGTATTTATAATGTGTGAAGATTCGAGTAGATTTGAACTCGGAACTGCTTGATCAGAAGTATCTGCAAAAATACAAAGATATCGAGACAACGCATAAAAATATTGTCATATGACATTAAAACAACTTTTAGGATTATATCGCGTTTATTTATTACTAATTTTATTTATTTCCCGACGTTTCGAACTCTTTACAGAGATCATTTTCACGAGTGATGAACAAAAAGATGGTATTTGTTCAAAAGCTATTTTCATTGATACAGAGAGCACCCTCTCTGTAAAGAGTTGGAAACGTCGGGAAATAAATAAAATTAGTAATAAAGAAACGCGCTATAATCTTAAAAGTTGTTTTAATGTCATGAGCGTGATTCGCGAAAGTCTTAGAGATAAATATATTGTCATATTTCAATGAATTTTATATTGGTCTTATTTCGATGTTTAATTGCTCAAAACCCGAATGACCCTTCCGTCATTCATTTCGTGTTCCCATTTAGGTCTTGAAGCTGAACAAATTGTGCCCTATGTTTTTAATGGACTAGGCGGGCCAGCCATTGGAGCAAAACATACGACCCGGCGAGACGAGTAAAATACGAGATCACGAAATTTAGTAAAAAAAAAAAAGAAAAATATTATTACGCAAGAGTTATTTGACTGACGTCTAACCCGTACGCGCCACACAAACACTATACAAATATAGCGCAAGGCCACACAAGAAATAAAAACTGACTCACTATATACCTAAATTTATGTCTCATCTTCATCATCATCATCATGGATATCATCACACTTGTTAAACTTACCGAGGTAAGCACTGAAATCCGTGAAGTATTTCCTCCAATCGGTGGACTTGAGTTCGGGCGGTACCGACGGGCCTCTTGCTGCACTGTATTTACGCTCCAAGATCGGGGAGAAAGATACGGACTTGGGGGATGCAGAGCGTGTACGTACGGTCGCCATCCCTCTGCCAGAGATATGTGTATATATAAAAGGTGGGTTCGTGTGTGATCGTCGGACAGTCGTGGCTGGACTGTGGCTGCGTGCAGACTGGTTTATTTTCGGTATGACACTGGGTTATCTGAGACGCGAGCGACACCGTGGTGATAGTGTGGTCACTGATGCTGTACTGTGTGTGACTGGCGACTTCGTAACATCAACTAGACCTATTCCCGTCAGGTGAACACTTCCTCCGTGAAGAGTTTCACAATGTGCGAGTGTCTGACTTAATTAACCTCTTTGATGAATGAACGCGTGAAGTAAAAACTATATTACTCTTGTTGCAGTCTGGTGAGAATAGATCAGATTTCTCACGATAGGAGATATGAGCGGTACATACGACGCATAGCGGTGCATCTGTTAGATGATTTAGTCTTCTCAACCAATAATCGAATAAAAAATGTGTTATGCTTTGTAGCAGTTTGCAATACTTCTTGTCGACATAGACTTGTAAACTTCTAAGAGTACCACGATAAAAAATGCAAATATACTTAATTTGCTCATCAAATTTTCCATGAGCACTAAGACAGAGTAAGGCACAAAACGGTCAATTTTAAAGCTCATTTGCAAAATGGTACTATATATATACATGGACCATTTAGCGCGCCAATTAGAGTGGAACTTGACTGGATATTTTGGGGTCACGTAATTCCAATATCAGTACAAAAACACCATGAGATGATGGGTGTAGGTACACTACAACTGGGAAACCAGGTTAATTTTGTTTACTGGTGTCGGGCGGAGGACGTAGGGCGCCGCCGCCCGCCCACACGCGGCACTAATCCGTCGCTTACATAATGGTATTAGTTGTCATCAATATTGGAAATCCGATCATATTTTACACCGACTTCGAGGAAAGTGTTTTCAACGCCGATGCTTTTAAGTTTTTTTTGTATTATAATCTCGTAAATATTTAATCTTGAAAAGTATTTTTACTTCGAAACAGTAGTCATTTAAGGATTGTAAAAGCTATGATTAGATATTTCGTACAGCTCTGTGTGACAAACACAATTCAGCTGACCTACTGCAAATTCTATTCCGTGTAAGCAAACATTTTTCATAAAGACTCGTCCTTCGCCCACCCAAAAAAGAAAAAAAAACACAAATGCGTCGTTGAAAAATAATTAGGTTGTCTAGACATAGAGTACAAGAGTGGATTTTGATTTTAGGAATCTTGTTTTTTTTTTAATGTCGTACCCTGATCGCCTATGATGGGTCCACTAGTACGATCGTGAACAAAGCATATCACGAATACTTACCGCTAAGTTATTAAACTAAATCTTAATTGAGCAAAACGATCGTATCTTGAAAACAACAAAGGCATCATTAGCCATAAATATTGTAACAACAATGTCATTATGTCATTAGGTAATTTGAAGAATACACACATACTATGATTGCGGCGTGGATCTGGGTGGGTCATGTGGGTCAGTATCACTACACGCTTACGACTCAACCAAGTGCAAACAATGAGGAAAATAAAAACATCACCTCATGAAGCTGTTACTCGATATAACGGAATATTTATATACGAGCTGTTGCCCGCGACATGATTCATTTGGACATACCACCATTTCCCTTTTCAAATAGATCTAATTAGCAAAAATTAGCTTTATTGTTTCATTTGAAAATGTGTTGGGTATGTGTTTTTATAGGACTGATATTATAGTACAGTAATATAATATAAATTATGGATTATAAGTAATATTTGAAACTGTACATCGGTGAAAACCATATTAATGACGATGCCAAAAATATAAAAACATACGAGACAGACGAAAAAACTGTTGTTTTTTTTCTATAGATAAAGACCACATTATAGTTTTTCTCAATAATCACAAATTTACATACCAGGTACAATTAAATAATAGGCGCAAATTGGAATGAGTATACTTGCTACTATCTATTAGCTTGTAACTTTTAATCCAATGATAATCTCTTAATACAACAAAGTGTAAAATCATCTTATCTCACAGCATCATATCGATTCCACGCATAAATAATCACCACAAAAAAGATTTAATCACCAGATCATGTTCGTTCACAATAAACTTTATTGTCTTAGATGTGGTGTGGGTGCAGCCCATCCGTGTGGGTGTGTCCAAGTAGTCCACACATCGAAGGTCGCGATACCTTAGTTAGACAAACACCAGAAATCGCGGCGCTGATACCCGTAATCTTTGTTTATTACTCAATAAGTAAAACGTCTTTGATGGGATATGGGGCACGATACCCATGGGATACTTCAATTGTCTTCAGGGACTCCAGTTTAGAAATAATTTGGAGTACATTTAATTTCATTATGTACTTGACTCGTGAAAACAGTCAGTGGTCATCTCTTTATAGGTCGCGGCGTGATGTTAAAAAATTTGAAACTTTCCTCGTCAAATGGGCAACACAAAAAGATAATTTTAATTTGAAAAAGTAGTTGCTGAGATTACGGCTTATAAATCAACCAACAAACTCTTTGCTTTATATAATAGTATGGATAGGTATTTGATAATAAAATACAATAAGGTCCAAATGAATTTTTGACAGTTAAAATACAGAAGTAGACATAATTTTCGGATTATGGGCCCAGAATACTTAACCAATTTTAGAGTTACACATATCGAGGGACGTATGACCGCTGCCCACTAGAATTCAATACTACTTCAATGAATTTATCTCTAAGACTTTCGCGAATCACGTTCATGACACTAAAACAACTTTTAGGATTATATCGCGTTTATTTATTACTAATTTTATTTATCTCCCGACGTAATTCGAACTCTTTACGGAGATCATTTTCACGAGTGATGAACGAAAAGATGGTATGTATTTGTTCAAAAGCTATTTTCTTTGATACAGAGAGCACCCACTTTTTGGAGATAAAAATCAAAAAGCTGATGTTAAAAATATGATTAATTATGTTATTTTCTTTTTATCTAACTTAGAAGAAATAAGATAATTAGCTAATAATTAAAAATAACAACTGTTACTATTAGGTCGTACAACAAAAGATCTGTACAAACTAAACTTTTTTCTTTAGTAAATATATTTCACTAGTTGAGCCGGCGAACTTCGTTCCGCATCAAAAGAAATAAATTAGTAATATTTGGATCTTAAAAAGTTCAATTTGTGCTATTTATCGGCACGCGTTTTGGCGCGCAAACGCAACTGCTATGTACCTCTATGTTAATATTGTAATATCTTCGTAAATATTACATTAAATTACATGCTATAAATGGCTATATTAATCTATATTAAAAGCACAATCTATTTAAGACACTTAATTGGATGAAAATTAATGCTATAATGTTTAAAATTGCTTCGTAAATAAGTCATTATTTCTCGTAAAAAGTTAAAAAATAATAATAGTCATTGTGGGTTATCCCTAAGACATAGACATATGCCCTCGCGGACTTTTTTATAGACCTTTTAAAGGTGTATAATAATGTAGTACATTGTTTTGATTTATCACTTAGGGTTCAGGCAGCGTTTTCGATTAAAGTTTTAAATCTTGAAAATTATCATTTTTTTTTCACTACATTATTTATGAATTATAGATCAAAACCACCCCGTTGACACCCTCTAACTATTAAAAATAGCATATAATATAATAAAGATTTAAGCATACAAAGGGACATAGGGACAGAGAAAGCGACTTTGTTTTAAACTATGTAGTGATAAATAAGTGTTTATTTATTTTTTGTTTCATGGTCTGTTATGGGATTTTTATTTCCAAAAAGTGGGTGCTCTCTGTATCAATGAAAATAGCTTTTGAGCGACTACCATCTTTTCGTTCATCACTCGTGAAAATGATCTCTGTAAAGAGTTCGAAACGTCGGGAAATAAATAAAATTAGTAATAAATAAACGCGATATAATTCTAAAAGTTGTTTTAATGGCACTACTTCAATGTACAAGAAATATATCAGAATAACACAACTATCGTTGATAAAAAAAATTAATCAAACGTCAATTAAGTCAGTAATCTCACCCATAGCATACTTGCAATGGAAAAAAAATACCCCCTACAAGGGAGCACAGCGGGCGATAGTCTTGATTGATCTGTATTAGCCAATATCAGACGTCGTTAATTTACAACGCGAACGATGACGCGTGTAGTAGCTAGTAAATCATATAGAGAGTATGTACTTATTGAGTTCGTTGCCTTACTTGGAACTTTGACTTAAAGAAACCGTATAATCCGGCGACGTTTTTCTCACGCCCTTAATATCCAAACGTGTAGGCAGCAATTGCACCTCGACAAACGGAATTTCTTGTGCCATGTTATAGGTGGTAGAGAGTGTTGCCAAAAACAATTTCCGAAAAGATTTCTACTTCCACAGTGGTATAGCCTCGCAGTTCGCTGCAAGAATATGAAGGCTCGACCGCTGAAATACCACGACCTCTCAGAAGAACGATGTAAAGCGATTCATGCCGCGTTTCGGTCGGTGTGAGGTATTCGGAAGCCTAGCCCCTGTCCCCTCACCTTTCTATCCCACTTTCGATTACGGCAACACAACTGTAACACTGTAACAGGAGTTTATAGGCAGCGTTAGTTCATTATCATCAGGTGACACGCTTGTTCGTTTGCCCCCTACCTATCCCATAAAAATAACCCGCATGGATAAAAAATTACGAGTACATGGTGTTGGGACAACTTGAATTTTATTTACATTAAAAACGCATTATTTTTACTTAAAAAAAAACAATAGATTTATCCGTTTTCTGATCAACTTTGTGAATTGAATAATCTGCGAACTAATCACAAAGTCTGTAATATATAATTTTGTTCATGCGGTATTCGACGTATGTAGGTTTCCATGGCGCCAGTGGGCGCTGCGCTGGGCAAGTTGTTAAAAAGGCACAAATTACAAGCGAAGGAACCCACGC